>CM054377.1:51271250-52621875 GCA_028858755.1 Ara ararauna
GGGATCAGTCAATAAAGCATGATTTTGGTTACAACAGTAAATCTGAACAGCCTGTTTAATTTGAGACTGAAAAATACTTGATTTAGTTGCCATCAATAAGAGAAAGCCAGCAAATATGCATAATTCCTTCTAAAAATGTATTATTCTTTTTTCTTAGAGGGCAAACCAGAGAAATTTTCAGTGGGACTTTTGGACCTTCCTTTCCGAATTGGAGTACCTTTTAATATTCCTTTGGAATTGCAGGATGAATTTGGTCATGCAACACAGTTGACAGCTAGCATTAAACCAATTCTTGAAGCTAGGTAATTCAGCTATCTTTTGGGGGTTCTTGGGGGAGAGGGTTTGTCCTTTCTTCATGTGATATTGATAAAGTAATTCTTTGGGGATTGTCTGAGTAATATAGTGGATACTTTTCACATAAATTAACTGGCATTTTTTTCTTTTATTTCCATAAGAATATCTGAAAGTATCTTCTATATTAAAGCACTGTATTTATTTGTAAATTGATTCCGTTTTGTTTTCTATTTTTTTTTCTAGTGGATTGACATTGCAGTATGAAGGAATAACTACAGGCACGAAGTGCGTCATTAAGGGTGTCACTGCTAAAGGCTGTATAAATAGTTGCCAGGGCAAGGTAGGCTAATGAATTTAAACTTGAAGTAATACATTTAAGGAAAAAACAAACCAAACAAATGAACAAAAACCACACATACACAGAGCAAATAATTTTTGTGTAAAATGGATTATCACATATTGTTAGCTAAGTTTGGCCTACACTAATGGCTGCTGGTATTTGTTGGGGTATTTTCAAATGATCTCTTACAGCTCTACCTGGAGCAATTTGTCTTTCCCGCAGCTGCATGCTCATAGCTGACGGGACTGGAGTGGGAGCAGCTGAGCAACACTTGGGTATGTGGTAGAGTGTGCCCAGTATGCTAAATCACAGAAGACAGCATTTAGTAAAAAATAGGTATTGCAGAAAAGAGGTTGAAACGAAAAAAAAAAGGGTGTGCATAAGAGGAGTGTCTAGTACATAAATACAGTTTGATAGAATGATCTCCTGAAGAATTATACTTACTAACATTAAAAGTCAGCTGTCAGTTATACTGGTTTCCTCAATTTTTATTCCCTACTTTATTTTTCACTTCACTCCTTGTCCGCATCCCCAAAACTCCTCCCCTTCCCCAGTCCCTCAACATCTAACTTCAGTATATTTTGCCTTCCCTGTTCCCGTGATTCACCATTCGGTTTAATGGGGCTCCAGCTGATATGTGCTGGTTGACTTGCCGGCAGACAAATGTAGTTAGTTGGCTGGCCAGTCAGAGCTGGAGAGTTTCAGGGACCTGTGTGGCCAGCCATCAGCTGGCGAGCTCATGTGTTTGATGGGGCTGCAGTTGTGATGCACCAACCCAGGCCTTGTTGCACTTTCTGCTTCTCTTACCCAGCAAACCAGAAGAATTGCCTGCTCGTTTTCATTCAGCCTACAAGGCGTTCATGTTGCACATACCCTGCCAGGCGTGGGAAGGGCATAAGCCAGGAAACTAAACCTTCCCAGAGGCAGCATTTCTGAACATGTAAAAGTGACAGTCATGAAGTGCAGCTAGATATTCTCAAATATATAAAATATGAAATTAATTTATCTGCAGTGCAACTAGTTTTCTTAAAGCTGGAGCTTTTAAGATTATTGATTAGACTGCTTCATTCTCTGATTTTAATGTGATAATCGGTTTTAGTAATGCAGTTCTTCAGCAGTTGTTTTTCTTATGGCCTTATTCAAAGATGGGTTGGATAATAATTGTGGTGCCTTGCTTCAGGCAATTAGCTAAGGAATAATGAACACAGAACTTGAAGACCCTTTCTTTTTAGAACTATTTATATAACTGATCTATTTTTTTCCCCACTGAAACAGCCTCTAAGCAGGAAGCCACAAGTTATGATAGCTGCTTTTAATGGTTTTAGAACCATGTAGTTTAACGTGCAGATCCTAGATTGAACATCTCTGGGAATAATAACATGAAAAGGCAAGATTTTTAGTACAGGAAAAATACTTTGATTTATGTAGCAGCGTGAGAAAATTTGGATAGACTTCTGAAATTTACATATATATGAATTGACATGACTATGTGAGTTAATTTATGATCTGGTTTTGTTTAAAGTTAGTATTTAAAATATTCTTTCCACTAGAACTTCAATCTGAAGGTTACTCTTCCTGGTTTGAAAGAAGACACACAAATCTTTAAAATAAGATTGCAGCCTGGTAAGTATTCTTAAAAAAATTAGTGAATTTCTGTTGAACTTTATTCTGACACTATTAATGAACTGCTGCTTCTCTCAAAAAGGTAAAATATCTAGTGAGACATAAAGAAGGATATTCTAGCTCATCCAAGTGATAACTGAAACTAAATAAAGTGAAGGGCATGTCATTGTTGGCAGGAGTAGCATCAAACTCACAGCCCAGTCTTGTCTATTATTTTAGCAGCTGGAATTTTTCCGCTTGCTTGAGACTGATTTTTTAAAATATTTTTCTAACGTAGCAACACTGAATGAATTTGTTATCTTCTTGATTTTCTACAGCATTAAGCCCATTAACTTGTACTAATCTGCATTGACATGTTCTCCTTGTGAAAAGCATGTTGTGAATGCATTGGTGCTCATGCAGTTTCTTGCCCCAGCAAAGGGGGGATGCTTTTGCAGTTGGTATTGTGTCTGAAATTTTTAATGTTACATGTTGACTATCATAATAAAAGAGAGGCATATATATGTCTGTAAGGCCACAGCCTTTACTAGAATTTTATATTTTGTGGATGTCTTCGTGTTGAGGATTCCCTTGCGTAATACCTGTCATCCCTTGTTACCTGGGGTTTTCTGGATTTGGGAGATGAGGTATAGTTTGAAGGCTGATTTTTGGCCTCTCAGATTAACAAACTTCAGGCTATAACATCTCATTTTGCAGAGAAATTTATTAGGCCAACAGTGTTTAATTTATTCCATTATTATTTATCTTTTGAGGAGTTCAGGCTTCATGCAAAAGATGCAGTGGAACAGTATGACTTGAGACAGATTGTATTTTGTATTGCTTCGTTATTTACTTTGGACTAAAGGCAACTTCATCCTTCATTAGAATCTTTAGCTTTTGGCAGTGTGGAAATGCTTCACTAACCTCTTTCTTCTCATTGGACTTATCCTCGGCTTTTAAAGCTGTTTTTTGAGGAAGGAGTGAATAAAAGCTATTTTGGTCTGTCTTGTTCTTCAGCCAGTGAGTTTGAAGTGGAAGTTTTAATGAATAATGCATAAAGGATGTTTCTGAAAAATGGCCTTCTTCATTCCTTCAGAACTTGTCTTTTAATAGTAATCTATTACATCCTTCTCTTTTTAAAGCTTACAAAATAATTCTATGTTCCAGGAGGTAGCCTTACTTGAATATCCAAGTAATGTCAACAAAACTTTCTTTGGCTTTTATTCATATTCAAGTTGTAGCTGTGGTAGCTTTGGTAATTAAGCTGCTGGACCATGGCCATTGATCAGATATCTGAACATTGATATTTTTGGTTTTAACATATCAGGAGAAAGCTCCAAGTTTCTTGTTGATGAACATGAATCCATATAGTATGTAAACACTAAATGGATTAAATAGCTATATGTACTGTATCGTGTGTTTACACCTTGTATATGTCTGATGTTCATCATGTTTGCCTAACTAATATAATGGTTTGTTACCACAAATTTCTTGGTAGTCAGCTTTAAAAACGTTGTGAGATAGCACGAACTGAAATCCAGCGTCTTACAAGTTATTTAAAATACAACCACTGTTCTTCAATTGTGCATTTTTACAGGCCCTCCTCATCGATTGAAAGTAAAACCAGATTCAGAAATTCTAAAGATTGAAAATGGTACAGCTTTCCCCTTTCAGGTTGAAGTACTGGATGAATCAGGAAATATAACAGCACAGCCAAAGTTGGTAGTTCAGTGTAAGGTAAATTGCATTTTGTTCTGTCGTAAGGATTTTGATACATCTTTTTAAAGGGCTGGGAAAAGAGCTTGTTTCGGCATCTAGATAGAATATATTATCTTTAATAATGCTTTTGAAGTTTCTGTAGTTTGGCTGCCATAATGTTGACTCTCTTGCCTTACCTTTTGTGAGTCATTTAGTAAATTTCAGAATCAGAGGAATCTAGCCTTAGAAATGGAAGAGAAAAATATGTGAGGATATATAGCTAAATTTTAAGGTTTTTTAGGTCATAAGCATGTCATAAACAGTGCTAAAATTTGTTAAAGGGAAAAAAATAATACTGCTGACTTGTGAATTTTTTTTTTTTTTTTAAAGGTGAAAATGCAAGTCTGGTGCCTAAAAATAATATTAGATAAGACTTATCATAAGCACTTCACTAAGTTCAGAAGGGAATGCCGGTGTTATTGTGACTTTTAATCCTATTTTGTGGAAGAAACCTGAAGTTTAATTTTACATTTTGAATAGTTTCTAGGTGCTTCAAACCTTCCTGTGTATTCCGTGGACTGCAGTAATGCAGGAAAAAACATTCTGACCGGTCCAGTTATACATGTACAGAATATCAAGAAAGATCAGGTCCTGAAAGCAAGAATAGAAATACTTGTAAGTGTTGATTGGGATGTTTTGGATGAATGAAAGATTGAAAACAGTTTATTGTGCTGTCTTACTAGTGTACTGAAGTCTTTTATGAATCAACCTCAAAAAGTTACTGGTTTAGTTACCATAAGCCTGACAATCAGGTGGCTGACCATTTTTATTTCCGGGAAATTATAAAATGGCAAAAGGTTGGGGTATTTTTTGTTTGTAGGGGTCTTTTTGTGTTGTGGGGGGTTTTATTCTTGTTGTTGTTTGTGGGGGTTTTTTTGTTTGTTTATTTTTTGGTTTGGGTTTGGTTTTGCTTTCTTCTTCACTTCTTACTCTTTATTTCTGAAATCAGTGAAGTGTTTCAGAAGTATGCATTATTTTTGGATTTTTTTCTTCCTGTTTTTACTCCCTGGATCCTTCTGACAAATTGCCTTTATTGCATAAACATTTAGAGCTACAATAAGTATGGTAACATGTTCCCCAAAACTTTAGTGAAGAAGGATCATTTCTCAGAGGTTTAAAATATTGTAGTTTTTTGTTGCATTTCTTAAAGCTCTTGAGGTTTGATATTTTTAAATACTGTTGAGCATCCAAGTTCCCAAGTAGCCAGGAGAGCCATGCTGCTGGAGCAAATAAGACGTGGTGTTTTACCCTGAAAAATGTGTAAACAAATTCTAATATGGCAAGATGACTGATATGAAACGATACTTATAATTACTCTTAAGTATTTTGCAAATTGTATAACATAGGACTTTTGGAATAGAAAACATTTTCTAAATAGCTAGCATAAATTCTGGTGTCTGATATAGAATCATAGAATAGTTACAGTTGGAAAGGACCTTAAGGTCATATAGTTATAGCCCCCCTGCCAGAGGCAGGGGCATCTCACCCTAAACCATGTCACCCAAGGCTTTGTTCAATCTGCCCTTGAATACCACCAGGGTTGGAGCATTCACAACTTCCCTGGGCAACCCATTCCCGTGCCTCACCACCCTTACAGTAAAGAACTTCCTCCTTATATCCAATCTAAACTTCCCCTGTTTAAGTTTGAACCCGTTACCCCTTGTCCTACCACTACAGTTCCTCATGAAGAGTCCCTCCCCAGCATCCCTATAGGCCCCCTTCAGATACTGGAAGGCTGCTATGAGGTCTCCACGCAGCCTTCTCTTCTCCAGGCTCAACAGCCCCAACTTTCTCAGCCTGTCCTCATACGACAGGTGTGCCAGTCCCCTGATCATCCTCGTGGTCCTCCTCTGGACTTGTTCCAACAGTTCCATGTCCTTTTCATGTTGAGGACACCAGAACTGCACACAATACTCCAAGTGAGGTCTCACGAGAGCAGAGTAGAGGGGCAGGATCACCTCCCTCAACCTGCTGGTCGCGCTCCTTTTGATGCAGCCCAGGATACAGTTGGCTTTCTGGGTTGCAAGCGCACACTGCTGGCTCATATTTTCTCATTAACCAACACCCCCAAGTCCTTCTCTGCAGGGCTGCTCTGAATCTCTTCTCTGCCCAACCTGTAGCTGTGCCTGAGATTGCTCCAACCCAGGTATAAGACCTTGCACTTGTCATGGTTCAACTTCATCAGGTTGGCATCAGCCCACCTCACAAGCATGTCAGGGTCCTTCTGCATGGCATTCCTTCCCTCCAACGTATCAACCGAACCACACAGCTTGGTGTCATCAGCAAACTTGCTGAGGGCGCACTCAATCCCACTGTCCATGTCACCGACAAAGATGTTGAACAAGACCGGTCCCAACACCGATCCCTGAGGGACACCACTCGTTACCGGTCTCCAGCTGGACATTGAGCTGTTGACCACAACTCTTTGTGTGCAGCCATCCAGCCAGTTCTTTATCCACCAAGTGGTCCACCTATCTAATTGATGTCTCTCCAATTTAGAGACAGGGATGTCGTGTGGGACAGTGTAGAACACTTTGCACAAGACCAGGTAGATGATGTCAGCTGCTCTACCCCTGTCCATCAGTTCCATAGCCCTGTCATAGAAGGCCACCAAATTGGTCAGGCAGGATTTCCCCTTAGTGAAGCCATGCTGGCTGTCACCAAGCACCTTCTTGTTTTTCATGTGCTTTCCAGGAGAATGTGCTCCAAGATTTTGCCAGGCACAGATGTGAGACTGACTGCTCTGTAGTTCCCTGGGTCATCCATTTTCCCCTTCTTGAAAATGGGGGTTATATTTCCCTTTTTCCAGTCATCGGGAGCTTCACCTGACTGCCATGATTTTTCAAATATAAGTTGTAGGTGTTCTGGCATATCTTTTTGATTTACTTTTTGGCAAGTCAAGCTGCTTTTCTCTTTGAATACGTGATCACACTTGGTAATCCAGAGTAGTGTCGTAGGCTATTATGGAGTGATATTTATGCATGCACATTTAATATATTAATCATGTATCTTTTTTTTTTTCTCCATGTATAGAATTGTAAAGATGTGCCCCCAGTGGACAAGATTATTAAACTTCTTCCTAGCAGTCATGTTGCAAGACTACAGGTCCTAAGTATGGATGGACAAAAAGCTATTCAAATTAAACATCAGGATGAAATTAATTGGGTTGCTGGCGATGTCATGTGCAACCTTATATTTCAGATGTATGACGAAGGAGAAAGGGAGATACATGTGACCCCAGCTATAGCAGAAAAAATTAAGGCAAGTACTTTTGAGTAAACAGCAGCATAATATGGGGAAGAGGTACAGTGCTGATTCTTTAAAATCCATAGACTTCAGACTGTGAAATAATATTACTCAAGATGGTATTATTAAACATGGGAACTTCAGTCTCTGCTTAAGAAATTTTTAAAAAGTATTTTATTAAAATCATGTCCTTAATGAGGTAAAGACGTTTAATGAAATGTTAAATAATGCTTTAGGGTAGTATTATGAAATGCGAATTATTTCAGGTTATATAGCAGTAATTCCCAGTGTTTCTCCTAAGTACAATAAAATAATTCCAATATGGCTATGATTCTTCAGATCTGGGGTTTTCCCAACATATAGGAACCTTGAATAAGCAACTTCTGTCATGAAGATTTGCTTACCTGTCTTATCCTTCTGTCTGTGTGCATACATGGAGCCTAATACAAAGGCAGAGCTTCACCAAATATGTGACTTTTTTTTTGATGAGGTGTTTCAGAATCAGATTTTTCCTAACTCAAGATAAGTGAGAGAAACTGAAGTATGTTTTGTTTTGTTTGGAGGTTTTTTTAGAGTGATTTCCTGTATTTGGGAAGATTGCATCTGTTACTGCTGGAAAATACACAGGTTTTCCACTGAAAGCTTCTATTGCCAGTATGTTACTTCAGCATAGTTAAAATGACCACAGATGTATTATGTAGCTAATCATTAATAATTAACCTTTTGATTAATTTATTAAATCTTAATTTTAGGTTAACTGGACACCTAAAATTAACAAAGAACTGTTGATTCAGGGACTATTGCCTGATGTAAAGGTACCAACATCAGTAAAAGATGTACGTTACTGTCTCATTACTTATCTTGATGACCACGTGTCTTTGGAGAGTGCATTCACAGTCAGGTTTGTTCGTTTGAAATACTTTTTTATGGTTTATGTTGTCGGCAAAGGATTTTAGGTCTGTACTTTGCGGTAAAAAAAAATTCACTGAAAAATGTGCTGAAATGATGCAGTTGGCAAATTGACAGGGGATGTAGGTTTGCTTGGGTGGGTGGTTTTATGCAGATTGTTTACAGATGATAACATTACCTATGTAAACCACTCCATCATGATCTGTTTGTGCCCAGCCCTTTAATCACTTTCATAAGTATACATAGGCTGAATAAGATTGCTGCTGTGTTTGAAAACTTGCAGTAAATATTAACTAGTTTTGCTGAAGAGTCAAGTCACTGGTTACCAGAGAGAAATATCTATGAAGTTAATTCTTAGCCTTACAAAAGTTAGTACTTTGAAGCTAAAGATAGTATTTATCTAGGCAAATGCTGGGTGCCTGCATCTAGTGTCTTAGTCAAAGGTGACAGGATGTAAATTGAACTTTAAAATTACCTGTTTATCACTCTCAGTGAGTCTAGGAAGTTAGCTCTACTTACTGTATCTATATAGTTAAGATGAATACGATCCTAAATGACTTTAGTGTATTTCAAGTGTTCGTAATTGGTTAAAATTAAGTAACTAGTTCAAGCAAACTGATGCCAGGGTAAATTTTCAGCAATATTAGACATTTCAGAAAGCTGTAATAGGAGAAAAATAAAATAAAAGTTGCATTAAAAGCATAATGCTTGTAAAACTGTTCATGATGCCGCATTTTCAGAGACAGAAAATTTTTCAGCTAAGTAGTATTTTCTATTTTAAGAAGAACAGAAAAGCAGACTGAATTGAAACCTCTCCTCTTGAAAGGAAGCAGAACACTGGATTGATTTATTGGGTATTTTTAATACATTTTCCTTGTCATTGAAAAACAGTCTCAGATCAGGGAATTTCTGTTTAGACGTTATTCTGTTGTAGTTGTCATAAAAATTAACTGGAAGTTATTCTGGAGGTTATTCTCATGGAGTTTTAAAGATTTGATTTTTTTTTTAAATTTGAATAATTTTTAGAACACACAAAAGGAATAAAAAACATTATTTTAGATAACTCTTAAATAACTTAATGTCAGATAAGTCTTAAACGTTTGGGAAGCCAGCACATAATATATGTTAACCATCAACTAAAGGGAAGGAAAGGCTGAGATTGTTTAAAAGTGTCCCAGAAGATATTTTTAATAGACATAGTTTAGGCTGATGGCTTCTGCTTTATCATAGTAAAAGAGGAAATACAAATGTGATTTTTCTTTTTTTATGGTTGTTCATCTTCTCCATAATTTTTTATAATGTGCTCTGGTTTTGTTTTGCTTTTAAGGAAAAACTGTATCACTAAGAATCTTGAGCTATGTTACTGGTAATCAGGTCCTTAAGAAGTCAGCAAATATTTTTGTAGCAAGGGAGACGGATACCTTTGCACATCAGGGTTAATGTTGATATTTTAATTGGTTTTACAGTAGTAGATGTATTTTACTATTTAGACAATTGTATATTATGATTTAAATTATTATGTTCTTGGAATGATTTTAAGTCAATTTTCATGTGATGACTTAGACCACTTCCAGATGAACCCAAACACGTTAAATGTAAATTAAAAGGACCAAATACTCTGCAGCTGGGTGAGGAACTACAAAGTGAAATTGGTGAGTATTTACATATACCTCAGTTTCTTGTAAGATCCATTTCTTTTTTTTTGCAGTGTATTAGCCTATTATGTATATGGATGTCATCAAGAGTGAATTATCTTCAACTACTTTTATATTAAAAACAGATTTACATTCTCATTCATGGAAGGATGATCAGGCTTCTCTGATTGCTATTTTATATTTTTTATGGCTCTGGAGTTCATAAAGTTTTGTTTAGTTCACGTATTATGAAATCCTACAGGCGATAACAACATTCAGACTGTTTTGAAGGCACAAAATTCAAAGTGAAACATTTTAAGGTTAACTTTAATTTGAGAGGAAGGTATATCAGGGATCAGTCTTCTCATTCATCAGTTTCTCTATGCAGTTCTACATAGCATAATAGGAAATTTAAAATTCTTATAGTGTTCTGGGACATTAAAAGCTTGTGTGTGAGCAAAGAGAAGCTCATAATGGACAAACTAACAAGTTGAAACAGCTTTTTATTTTAAGATTTTTTTTTCTTTTTATAACAAAAAATAGTCTTTTTAGTTAAAAAAAGGTGGGGAACACAAATATGTGATGACTATATTTTTATGTATATAAAAATGTATTTATATATCAAAAGGAGATATACATATGCTTTTGATACCCACAAGATGGAGGAAATCTTACCAATGTATATAAATACCTGAAGAGAGGTACGATGTAAAGACAATGGAGCCTCTTCCCGGGGTGTTCTGTGACAGGAAAAGAGGCAGGGGGCACAACCTGAAACACAAGAGATTTCCTCCAAACATAAGTGAGCACTTTTTCACTGAGAGGGTGGCCGAGCGTTGTTGCACACAGAGATTGCAGGGCCTCCATTCTCAGAGTTACTCAAAAGCTGTCTGGATATGATCCAGGGCAACTGGCTCTAGGTGAACCTGCTTGAGCAGAGAAGTTGGCCAGGTGACCTCCAGAGGTCCCGTCAAGCTCAGCCACTCTATCATTCAGTGATACTCATGTAAATTTTCTCTGAATTGTACGTTGCATACGTTATATTTCACATGTATAATGTTTCATTAAAACAGCTGCTCAGGTAATCATCTTAATAATCATTTCAATCATCTTTTTTACAGAGGTAATGCTTACAGATCAGTATGGAAATCAGGTTCAGTCAGCGACATCTGCGTGTGTGAATTCCCTAGGTGTTTCTGCACCTGGACTTGATAAATCAAATTTGAAAATAACTTGGCAGGTATTTATAAGATATCATAAAGTTTATTTCTCTGTTGTCTTTGTATGGTGATTATCTTAATTCTTTCGCACATAGTTAAACCAAAACTGTGGAAAAGTAGTCAAATCAAACACTGGTTGGTAGGCTGTGAGAAGACAGAGAATTAAAGCATTAAAATCATATAATCCTGTTCTATGGAATACAGCACCATCTGTTGAAAACCTTATCACTGCTGCAGCTATAGAATATGAGGAGCAATGTACTTCATGCTTGAGTTTCTAGTCCAGTGTTCTAGATCTTCTAACTTGTTTTTAGTCTTTTCTTCTGTGTTTATGGTGTTACAGTTGATTTTATGATCTTTTGAAGAACCTTCTATAACAGACTAATGATATTGTCTGTCATAGTTTAGTTCAAAATGCATTCTATACCTTTTCTAATTAAGTTGTGCGTAACTCTTGTACATTGAAAAACAGGTTCCTGAGAAATGCTTGAGTTTGAAATTGATCATTTCTTACACAAGGAGTCGACTTAAATCTAACAAAAGCAGTAGAACTTGTAGTTTAATTTTTAGTCTACTATCTCACAGTAACGGTAGTAAGCATAAATATTAAAATACTATATTGCAAGAAATGAACAAATTATACGTCCTTTTAATTGTTCTTGATAAAATCTTCTTACTTCTCAATAGGAAAGTACTCTAACAATGAAAGTACAAGGTATTCGGTTTAAACCTTGTTTGCTTGGAAGCAAAGAATTGTGTTTCGCATGGCGTGAATTTTCTGACTTTCTCAGACTAAATTTAACTGCAGGATCCCCTGCTAAGTTGCAGTTTGTGGATTGGCCAGAGTTAGAAAAGGTAAGTTGGACAATTTTGGTTTGGATAAAATAACAACAAGGTTATAAAATAACCTTGATTAACCAAGGTTAAAAAATAACAACTATTCAGCAGGTCTTTTATTTCCAGAGATTTTTGGAGCACAAGATGCAAAGCTGAAAACTGTGATTTCATAGTATTGATGTTTCTAAAAATTGTCTGAACATGACAGCTGTGGAGACAGTGTTTTCTTCTATACAGGACTACATAACACAAGCAAAATTAAGTATTTTGCAATCTTATTATATAGGTGTGTTTTAAATGGGACTGCAGATGTGAAACATTCTTCATACAATAGCTGACTACATTATATCGTATGTTCTATTCATACAATAGCTTACAACATTAATTTTGAAAAGTAATGTATTTTGCAGTAATTGAACTTACGTGTGTTTACAGCACTGTATTCCTTAATATCTCTTACTGTTTATTCTGTCCCACTTGCCCTTATACAGATGATGTATTTTTCTTTAGTGCAGCAATTTTACTGGGGTCTGGATCCTAACACCCGTCTCCCACTGTTGTTTGCCAAAGATACTGTCCTTAATGGTAGTAATAGTTGGCAGCCCATTTCTCCTTCATCTGTTATTGGGGTTTTTTGATTTTTAGGATGTAGGAAGTCAGTCCCAAACTTACTTAAGTTCAAGTGTTTAAAATCAGAAAGTGGGAAGGGAGCGCAGTACTTTTTAGTACAGAGCTTTTTGTTACTGTTCATTTATTTGTTGGGGTTTTGTTTTATTTTTCAATGTTTACTTTGGGTATTCAAATGATAGTGCTGGAGTTGCAGCAGAATGTGAAATAGGAGAGTGGAAGCAGGTAAAAGAAAACTGGATCTCTAAGTAGAGAATGGGAATAAAGGTTGTTGTGTTGGGAAAACAGAGAAGGAAGTTATTGAAGAAGTGAAACGAAAGGTTCAGGGAGTGTCATGACTACTTTTACTGTCTAGTAAGCTATGAAGGTATGTCAGAAAATAAAAGCTTTGGACCATTTGCTCTTTCTACAACAAGAAAACTGCTAAGTATCTTTTAGAAGCATGTCCTTTGATGTGACTTTCAGTCGCATCAACATGAGTAACACATGCAGTTCAGTTCAAGTAGTCCATTTTATAATGACAAGAGAATGTAAATGGGAAAACTCTAGAAATACATTCCTGGAGTTTTCATGGTCTGGCTGTTATAGAAGACAAATAGCATGGAAAAGATGGACATTATTGCTCTGGGGGTTCCTGACCTGCCATGAATGTCTGATATACCTTGAACAGAACAGTATAATGTATTTGTATCTCCTTCAGCCTGTTGCAGTGATTAATGGTAGAGAATTGCAGAAGCCTCTTATTGTTCAGCTATGTGATCAGTGGGGAAATCCAACACCTGAACCTAATGTCAAAATCAGCCTTATAAAAAGCAACAACATAAAGGTAAGCATAGGCCTTATTTCCTGAGCTTTCTTTTACACATTTTTGTTTTCATGTCTACATTATCTTCTTCATTTTCAAGAAATTTTTTTTGAAAAGTGAATAAAATATTGTAAAGGCACAAAATAATTAATCTCATATAATGGTAGTGTCAGTGAGTAATGTAAACAGTTCCCAGGACAGATTGTTCAGCTCTCTTTCATTATAACAATCACAAATATAACTAAATTCCTAAAGTATGATGTCCAAGTGTAATTAGTATACGTTCTGCTGAACTTTTTTCCAAATTCTGCATGCGCACAACCCCGTCCTATCCCCCACTTTACCTGAGGTAATATGCTGAATAACAGTCAATGGTGATGTGGCCCAAACTGGCCACCAAATCATTTTTATCTGGTGGTTCTTTGATTGTGGTTCCTGAATATGTGACTTGTGGTCTGTATGTAAAGCTAGTGAGCAGGTTTGATCCCTACTTGATTGTTTCCATGAAAAACGTTGGCAGTATGAACCAAATTAAACAGTGAGGCTGCAAATCTAACCCAAATTTAAGTAGTTACTGTCCTTTCCGTAAGTGAGATGTGAGTGTCAGATGGTCTGCACATTGGTCTGTACAAAGAAAGGAATTTGACAGAATACTCCATTAAAATTCTTGTTCTTGAAAAAAAAGAAGTCGGAACTGTTAAATGTTTGTAACTGTTCATGCACAGATTGTCATATTGAGTGGTACATTATCAAGGATATATTCATCTTGTTCCCTTTTTGTTCCTGCTTGCCATGCGTTTGTGTCTCTCGGTTCCCTCGGAACACACACCAGCTAAGAACTTTGTTTTGCTCATCCCCTCAAGAATTGCCACAGTCTCACAATTTCCCCAAATTTAAAATTATGCTACTATTACTTATTTTTATTGCCCCCTTTTTTTTTTGTTTGGCCCAACTACTGCCTTTATGATGGCAACTGCAGCTTCTTGAGACTTTTAGTTAGGTTGTTCTTGAGCAAACATCCAACCTTGACAGTAGTACTGAGTGGTTGTTCTGCCTGATCAAAGACACGCTGTGGTGGCATGCTGTGTCTTTTGAGCTATTACGCCCTCCTCCGTGGAAGGTTAGCAGTATGTCTTAGAAGTTAATGCCAGTATAATTTCTAAGAGTTACTTGTATACGTTAGCAGAGCAGCCAACTGCATATTTGCTGAACAGACGTCAGATCAAAATTCAGTATGATCTTGGAGAGCCTCTTCAGAGAACTGTCTTGCCTTGTCAATTCAAATAGCTTGTATGCACAGTCTTCCAAAGGAAATGAAAAGCTTTTGGGAACTGAAATTCTCAGATAAGCTGTCTGTCTATATTTCACATTCCCTTCTCTAAGTCTCCTAAGCCTGATATTCTGCGGTTGCAGCATGCATTTCATATACTTCATTCTCTAGCTTACAGGTCCAAAACTAGATGAACATTGAGAAACCCTCAGAACCTTTATGTTCAATAAAAACAGCTCAGTAGTGGAAGTGCACAAAGCACAGGTTCCTGTAAAAATTTAAACTTTCCATTCTGTAATGTACAGTAATTTCAATTATAAACTTATTTTGTATATACTTTTCAAGAGAATATACTCTTCAAGAGTGTGTGAAATGTCTGGCAACCTTCTTAGTGTATCTTTACAAAGCTGCCTTCCATTTGAACCATTAAGCACTTATTTTTTGCCGTTGCTGTTCTCTGGTGACATGGTAGAATAAATTCATGCTCCCATAGCTGTTCCATTATGAATCAACTTTCAAATTTTTATTTTTTTTCCTAAAATAGTTTCGTTCTTGTAGCTTACTGACTGAGATTTGGGAAAGAAAATAATTTGGAAGAAGATTGCCCACTTCAAATATTCCAAAAGCATTGGTTTTGTGTAAGTGGACACTAGACACTTCAGTCTCCTGAAATCTGTGCTGAAATAGCACAGGGAAAGCAATTTAATGCCAAACACTATTCAGGTAATGACAGACATTTGCACCACATTGTTGAGTTGCATCATCAATGAGAAAGTTGATTCCTCTCATTAGAGAGAAATTCATTACAGAAGAACTCAGAATATGTCCATAGCTTCCTTTGCTGTCTTCCAGACCTTAAAGCTACGTATTAATGAACAAAAATATCCTAGTTCAAAATGGGCAGGGAGAATTCTGAAACCTCTTAATATTGTATTCATAATTGTGTCTTTCCCTAATTTAGAGTGCAAAAATACAAAGAAGCCATTGCTCAAATGACAGCAGTATGCAGGCAAATGAGGTATGCATTTTATTCTAAGACTTGATACTACTTCTGTGTCATTGAAAGAATAAAAATTTTTTTTTTGACAGATTGTTTCTTCAAACCAGCAACATAAAACAGATGAAACTGGTAGGGCTAACCTGGGAGTTATTTGTATTCATGCACCTAGGTAAGTAGTGAAAACTTCATGGAAAACAGATTGAATACTAAAATGTTGCTTGGCTGGATGTTTGTAAGGTGCGCATTTCACAAAGGACTTAGCAGAATTAGTCTAGAGCTAAGGTCAAACATTTATTATTTATATGCTGGTAGAAGGCAAGATAGGAGATATAAGAAATTAAGTGCTTAACTAAATAAAGTTCAAATGCTGCTTCTTTTGGTTTTGTGAGAAGCTGGTGTTCTAATTTTCCAATTCCTACTTTTTCTGGTCATGGTACAACACAGCTTACAATTGTCAACCTGTACCTAGTGTAGATGGTATCATAAACTGCTTAAAATACATGAAATATACAGCCTTTGGGTGACCAGATCCAGGCCTATACTTTCAAGATAGGAGCCCATTTTAGGAGTGTTGAAACCCCAGTCCTCTGGATGCTAGCCATTGTCTTAGAGGATTAGGTCAAGTTTCCGAAAGAGTTTTAAATATATATTTTTATTTTTTCTTATTTGCAGTAGAACTAATGAAGTCCCATTTCCTGCAGTTGTCTGTCCTATGACTCCTGCTTCATGTCAGTCACATCTGAATTTTTGAATTATTTCTATATCCTCTTCATGTTCACTGTTTTGCCATCCACTCCCTGTATCCCTGAGCTTTTCTTGCAAAACTAGATTGGGTTTAGGTAACTTAGAAGCTAGCAATAAGTGCTTATTCTTAAACTTCTGAAGCAGTTCATGGTAGTTAATATTTTTGTATTCAGGTCTGCATGATTTGACCCATAATGCTACTATTATTTTTGAAGAAAATTTATTTGAAATGCTGTTGATGTTCCTTAGTGTTTTTATAATGCCTGCATCTTCATAGGAGGATGGTGAATATTAGCTACCAGTGTACCACTGGAGAAACAGGTTTGCTCAGTAGTAGCATCGTACTATTTATAGCATAGAATCACAGAAAGATTTGGGTTGGAAGGGACCTTAAGATCATCTAGTTCCAACCACCTGCCATGTGCAGGGACACCTTCCACTAAAGAAAGTTGCACAAAACCCTGTCCACCTTGGCCTTGAACACTGCCAGGGGTGGGGCAGCCACAGCTTCTCTGAGCAACTGTGCTAGTGCCTCACCAGCCTTGCAGTAAAGAATTTTTTCCTAATATTTAATCTAAATATACCCTATGTCAGGTTAAAGCCATTCCTCCTTGTCCTGTCACTCCTTGCCGTTGTCAAAAGCCCCTCTCCAGTTTTATTGTCAGCCCCTTCAGGCCCTGGAAGCTGCTCTAAGGTCTCTCTGGAGCCTTCTCTCCTCCAGGCTGAGCAAGCCCAGCTCTCTCAGCCTGTCTTCATGGAAGAGGTGCTCCAGCCCTCAGAGTATCTTCGTGGCCTCCTCTGGGCTCGTTCAAGCAAGGAGACCTAATGTAGACCTAGTAACTACCTGCTGATGTAGCCCTAATAACCTGTGTTTATTTTTAATCAGAGTATTAAGGAATAATTCAGTTTGCAGCAGTGATAAAAGCTTCCTCCTTTGGTGGTTGGCAGAGTCACTGCTTTTAATCAAAAGCATAATCAAAACTGGGGAGTACAGCCCCTATGCAGTTAAGCACTATGTTCTCAGTTCTGTTTAAAACCTTAAATTTCAAGTTTTTAATACGGTAAAGAAAATGGGGTTTTCGGTAGTGATGAAGTCACTGAATACTTGCAGTGCACTTTGCTAAATGTGAGTTGTAAGTGCACATTCACTGTCTGGAAACTCAAAGCAGAATGCTCATCAGGCAGCATTTTAATTAGCTATTCTTGCTTTCCACTTTACTGTCTTCTGCAACTTAAAGCTGTAGTTGCTAGATCAAGCTAATGAAATATTAAAGCAAAATTAAATTTAATAAGCTAATGTCTTAAACTTATGATTTTACTTGTCTAACTTAACATTAACACTTGTTTTTTTTCCCTTTACTACTGATAACTTTTAGATACTTATCATGCTTTCATTTACATGATTCAGATCTAAAGTCTGTTGAAAATTGTCTTTTTGGAAAAGATTTTATAACAGTTTTCACTATTTTTGGTATATTTCAGGGGAGAGCACACTTTACAGCTTAAAGCCACATACAACAAGACCACATTAGATTGTCCTATAATCACATTAAATGTCCTGCCTGATCCTGAGAGGCCTGTCTGCTTGAATGTTAAATATGACAAATGTTCTTCTTTTCAAGCAGGAAGTACCTTTCCTGGTACGTATAAGGATACTTTGGTAGAAAGCAATCACTCAAGAGCTTTGTAAACCTTTGAAATCCTATTTTGATGATTCTTCTAATGTTTTTTTTGTTTGGTTGGTTTTTTGGTCTGTTTTGTCTCAGTTCTTTGTAACAGCTCTGTCTGAGATGCCTCTGAACACTTGGAGAAAAAAGATATATACAGCGTATTTGGAAAGCATTTCAAATTGTCTCTTATTTATTTGGTTCAAGTTATTTGCTTTATTTGTCTATAAATGGTAAAACTGCAGAATCTATTCTCTGTCCTTAGTGAAATATCAAATTTCTGATTCTGATTTTTTGATCTTCCAAAAAGATGATCTGAGCTAGTTCGTTCACATTTTTCCTTGCCTCATTTTCTGTGGAATAGTAACCGAAGAGGTAGCTGTGAAATTATAGGCAAACTGTGAGCCAAGAGGAACCAAAAAGTGATCAGAAGTAAGCTGGGAACAGTAAAAAATATTCTCTCTTGGTGTGAGTTCTCACAAAAGGTTGATCTTCACTTTCTAACTAAGGCTGCTGAGTCATAAAAGAAAAAATAAGGTTATTATGTTTTCTATCCCAGTAGTATTAACAATGAAGAAAACAAATAAAGAGCAGCAAGTTATGACCAGGAGGAAACATCTTTTGTGAAAAGCAGAAGAGAATTTGAAATCTCTGCCTTTTTTTCCTATAGGGAAATTTTGGCATGAATAAGAAACCTAGGCTAACTAGTTATATTAATTCAGGAAATAAATAGTCTTTATGATATGGTTCTTGAATTTGCCAATGATTTGCCATTGTTCTTCCAGAAAATGTATACAGTGAATTATATACAGTTTTCTTCCAGAAAATTTTCCCGTTTAATTTGCAGTAATAGTTTGCACTCTGAAACCATAATAAACAGCATTCTTCAGAAAACTGAAGTCCTGTCTAAATAAGTGAAGTATAAAGCAAGTAGATTCTGTCACTTAGAAGACTATAGTTCCTTAAGGAAGGCAAAAAAAAAAATATACTTCAGTAACAATTTAGTGAAATTTAAAATAACTAAAAGGACTTCTAGACCAATTTGATTACCTAAATACTAACAAATTTCCTATAGTAGATGGTATTCACTTAAGAATTATAAATTAGTTTACGCATGGAACTGTTAAGTTACTAACTGATATGGTAATACTATTTAATTTGGCCTTTATTTGAAATTAATAAATTAAGGTGGCAAATCTGATGCCGTTTCCAAAAAGCCTCGGGAGGGCTTAGGGAAACTTTTCATCAGTATATACATTTTCAGTACTGGGCGTTTACTGGACTGGAAGGAATATAAAGAATATAATTAAGTCAGTACATAGATAAATGTAGAAACTAGAGCAGGTTTGAAACTACATGATTTTTGTACAGGAAATTAGTGTCTTGCAAATGCCTTTGACGGGGTTGACAACTATGTGAATGAGTGATCCTGCTGATGCCAAGTATTTGGTTTCTTAGAGAGCTCTTGGCAAGTCCTAGAATCATCGAATGGTTTGGGTTGGAAGGGACCTTAAGGATCATCTAGTTCCAACCCCCCTGCCATGGCCAAGGACATCTTCCACTAGACCAGGTTGCCATTTCTCATTGTCCTATCACTGCAGGCTCTTGCAAGAAGTCCCTCTCCAGCTTTCTCACAGGCCCCTTTTAGGCACTGGAAGCTGCTCTAAGGTTCCCCCAGAGCCTTCTCTTCTCCAGGCTGAACAACCCCAACCCTCTCAGCCTGCCTTCACAGGTGAGGTGCTCCAGCCCTGTGATCATTCTCATAACTCTTCTCTAGACTTGTTCTAACAGGTCCATGTCTGTCTTATGTTGGGGGCCCCTGAGCTGGACACAGTGGCTAATAGATGGGGATAATAGTAGTTGTGTTGTTGGTACAGCTACTGCACCTTGATAGCCAGCAGTTCAATGGCTAAAGCACTTGTGAAGGAAGAGGGAGATCTGGATTTCCTGTCTTTGAAGAAAAGAGTAAGCTACTTAACTAAAAGCTTGGCTTGCTGTTTTGATAAGAATGATAATCTGGAATGGCTTGCTGTTTTGATAAGAATGATAATCTGGAAAAAGTAGACTTGAAATTTGAGAGGTTTTATTAAAGCACTCTTTGGATAAAGTAGGTGGTTTCTCTTCTAAGCATAGTTACCTGGCCTAATTACAGGGCTGGAGAGAGAAGGTTTTCCATATCTGGTTTTAAACTTTTTGTTGGTTGAGTTCTGTTTGGAATGCGCGTTTTGTGTGGTTTTCCTTTAGGTATGAGGGAGACAACAGGAATTCACGGAGTTTGATCTTTTTAATTCTGATTAAAAATAATCCTGAAAATGTTGGGTTTCATTCTACAGATTTCATGGTTAGTGTTCTTTCTGAAGATGACAACATTATCAGAAATATTAATCCAGCACGGATTTCAATGAAAATGTGGGAAGCACAGAGCAGGATGCCAGTTGATGTAAGTCATCAGAATGTGTTTTCAAAATGGGTATCAAAATGCCATCATAGGACAAACTAATAGTAGAAACTTCCCTTCATTTAATGTAGATCAATATCTTGCTCTAGATTTTCAATTACAAGCGTTACATATAAGTCATATTTGTTTATCAGTATCTGTCCTGATAAAAGTTGGCAGACTGTTCAGATGTCAAGGCCATAATAAGGACAAAAATGTTACCACTCTGTAGAAGCTAATTAATAACAGGGAGACTATTAAAAATTGACATCATGAATCTTGCAAAGAAAAGAGTCTGGGAATTAAGAACATGAAACTGCTATCTAAATTGCAGGTGATCTGATTTAATTACTGTGTGCTATCAGTACGACAAATCATTAAGACTTACACTGCAAGTAAGGTACTTGAACTTTCAGTATATGCATTAATTTTTTTTTTTCATCTTTTCAGGTTACAGTATTTAGCTGTAGTAAAGTGAAGGATGACAAGGAAGATGGCTTCTTCTACTTCAGGTATAGCAGCATTCAGTTATTGACACAAATTACAAAACTCAGTTTGAAATAGAAACAAGAGGTTTAGGTTTTGATAATAAATTATTACAGAATTAGTATGTTACAGTGCTACAGAATGGTAAGAGATACTAGCAAGATGCACTGGACATGAGGATTGAGTTTTTCACTGAATATATTTGACATCTGTTTAATCTGGGAGTAGAGAAGAGTCTAATATATTAGAATACGTGATGAGAAATGCTAGCTATGGAGAGACTGCATAATCTACTTGTCACTTGTCTAGTAACATTCCTTTCAATGTTACATTCAACTGCTGTAGAATTGCAGGTTAGACAAAGTGGACTTAACCCTGATTTATTATCTTCTGTAGCTGGGTATTAATCCTGAACCAAGAACTTGACCCTGTCAGTTTAGTGGTCTTTCCTTGGAAGACCTTGGGTGACATAGTCTAGTGGGAGATGTCCCTGCCTATGGCAGGAGGGTCTAGATGGAGGGGGACTAGATGATCTTAAAGTCTTTTCCCACCCAAACCATTCTGTGATTCTATGATATTAAGGTCCTTTCCACCCCTAACCATTCTGTGATTATAGAGGAGTACTTAACAGGACTTTTTAACTAGTTTTGGAGGACTACCCAGAATTTAGATTGCTTGCATACTCACATACATGTCACTTTAATATTGACTCACTTTTGCTTGTTTTTTTGTTTTTGATTTATTTAGGGATAAAGTGGTTCCAGAGCGAGTTGGCACTTACAATATCCAGTTTGCCTTTGCAATGGATAAGACAAACATTCTCACCAGTGACCAGGTTTGAATTTATAATTAATTACATGTAGCCAAGAACATGTAATACAGAATCATCGGGGAGAAATATGATACTTTGTAGATTCAAAATACAAATGCACTCACGTGCAAGCTTTGCACAAAAAATGTATTTTTATTTTTAATAGTTACTGATTTTAAGGTGTTGATTATAAAAATGTATTTTCAGTAGCTTTTATAGCTAAGCAGAAATTTTGTGGAATAAGAGAGCTGCATAATTTGCAACCTAGTGTAACTGGTCATGCTAGTTTATTTCAAGATTCTCAGTAGATTTCACATGCATTTGTTTCCATTTTTTTTGAGCAACCTGTGTGTGCAGGGTGAATTATATCAGTCTTTATTTTATTTTGTTCTGTTTTATTCTTCCTCCTTTTTCTGCTAGATTATTGTTGAAGTTGTACCTAATGACCCTGTACGCTTGTTACCTGATTCTTTACCAGCTACTCCGGCAGTTTCGAATGTTCGAGCTCTTGCTAGCCGTACACTGGTTAAGGATTTATGCCTCTGTGTAACGGTAACTATACATAAATGCAAAATCATAATTAGGGAAATGTGTAAGACTGCTAAAAATACGTTGAATTTTCCTGTAAGGCATTGCTGCTATCTTTCTGCAGATTAACTTCACAAAACAGATGTACATCAAATGATTTCCAGTTTGACAGGTCTGTCTTCTTTTATTTACAAACAGATGACTGAAACATGCAGTCCTTGCTGTCAGGCATCTTAGGCAATTGAAACCCATTTCTTATTGCCACAGGAAAAAAAGATCTTTTAAGAGTAGGTTCTAGTGAGGAAAATGCATGCATACAGCAGATGATTCTCTCCATGTTTTTTTTTCCAGGAGACAGTTTTTCTTAGATATCTTCTATTACAAAAAAATAAGATTTCCTGAACTTTGAATGTTCACAAGGATACAGGGAGATCACGTGCCAGTTACCACCATGGGCAAAGCAGTCTTGACTTGTGGAAAACTAATTTAATTTATCACCAATTAAACTAAATTTGAGTAGTGAGAAACAAAGACAAAAAAAGTAAAGCAACACCTTCCACCCCACCTTTCCCAGGCTCGCTTTGCTCCAGACTCCTCTACCCTTCCCCAAGTGGCACGGGGTGGGGAATGGGGGACATGGTCAGTCCATAACAGCTCCTCTCTGCTGCTCCTTACTCCTCACAGTTTCCCAGCTCCATGCAGTACTGCAGTAATGATGTGCTCCAGTGTGAGCCCTCCTCACAGGCTGCAGTCCTTCAGTAAATATTCACCTGCTCTAACATGGGGCTCTCCATTGGCTGCTATATCAATGTCTGCTCTGCCATGGTCCTTCATAGGCTGCAGGGAAGTACCTCCTCCACCATGGTCTCCCCATGAGCTGAGGGGAATCTCTGCTCTGGTGCCTGGGGTGCCTACTTCCCCATCCCCTACTCCTCTTCTCACTTTGGTGTTCCCTCTTCTGTCTCTCATGGGGTTTTTCCCCCTTCTCCTCATCTGGTGCATTTTTGCCCTTTTTTAAAACATATTTTCTCAGAGCAGCCCCTATTTTGGCCGAAGAGCCGGGCTGTGCTCTGTGATGGGTGGGTTGGAACCAGCACAGGACATCCCCAGCCTCTCCTCACAGAGGCCACCCCTGCAGCCCCCGCACAGCCAGCACCTTGCCACATAAACCCAGTAGAGTACCTATATTAGTAACTTAGTTCATATTCCAAACTAACTTTTTTGGTTTTTTTACTTACAGGATGAATACAACAACCACACTGGAATTGATCTAGTTGGCAGAATAATAGCAAAAATTAAGAGCCCCAATGAAGATGATACAGAGATCCCACAATTTCAGGGGAAAGTCAGTACAGTTGTGTTTCCATTTAACAAAGGAAAAGCTGAAATTGTAAGTGTGACTAAAATACAGTTAGCTTCATGAACAATGGATCTAATGGGGCCTATTTTCCTACAGTTTCAAAGTTGATCTTGCACCTCATCATGTTTTGTAGAGGGTTAGCATCCCCTCTTGTAGCCGTACCCTTCAGATAAGTTGATAAATCATTTGTTCTGTTTATTATATGGTTTCTGATTTCCAGAAAATCTGAAGGAAGGACATTCTTTAAACTGTTTATCCTTGCCAAGCGAGGGAAGTTTACAAGTACCTTCACTTAGGGAATGGGACATACAGGGGAATCCAGGATAAGTTTTCATTTGAATTTCACATGTAAATAACACTTCACTGATTTGTAGTTAAACCATTAATATTAGTAGTATTTTACATTTTTATTTGTAGTACTATCTGGCTGTAAGATCTTGAGGTCATTTAGTCTGACATCCTCATATATATGTAATGAAATTTTTCTAGGTTCTCTTTACATTTTGTCAAGCTGACTAGGCTTATATATACATTGCAGAAAGGCATCCTATCCTCATTCGAAGAAGTAAAGATAAAGCTGCCATTTCTCTACTTCTCTTTACACTGTATTTCAGTTACTAGTACCCTTGACCATTAAAAATATTTGCCTTATTTCAATTTAAATCTCCAGCTGTAGCATCTTGTATACCTCTGAAAGTACTGCACATTGGATTTAGGTCATCACAGTCACTTTTTCTTCATCAAATACAGATTGAATTTTTAAGACCTGTGAGTCCATTTGTAAGTATTGTTACAAACCATAATATAAAAGTCACAAATTAAAGCGTGCATATGCACAAAACCAGAAGCTGTTTGAAACACACCAGAAAACCCAGCTGAGCATAAAACTACACATCTGTTCTGACCGGAATACAGCATCACTCTTAAAAGCCTACAGAGAACTTCAGTAAATTGGACTATTTTGTGTAGTGAAATAGGTATATATCCTGAAGTTTATGAAAATCTTCAAACATTTAAAAGGTATACTGAAGGAGGACCAAACTTCTTAAAGAAATTTCCTCAGCCATGTTTTTTAGCTCATTCATTGAAAGCAGCTTCCCAGCAGACCAGCATCAGTGTGTGCCAGGTGGAGGCAGACACTGCCTTAACAGCAACTACAAAATCACCCAGTAAATCTTGGAAATCACAACAATAAAACCCCATTAGAATCGCTAAAATCTTCATAATTTATTTTATTTAGTACATCAACTGCTTTTATAGAACTACATAGATAAAACGTAATGACACAGTATAAATAATTCTCTGTTGATAACAACAAAACAGAAAAATCCAGTTAACACGGGCAAACATTTTTCACTGAACAATCTGTCAAGCTCTGGTCTACTCTGATCCATAAGGAAAAGTGACAAAATATGTATGAAAAAACAGCTAGAAAAATAAAATGCATGGACGAGATATCAGATAAAATTAATATACTAATTGATTTATTGCGTGCTCTGAGTTTCTCTTGTTCCCCAGCCATGTTTCAGGACTACTTTACTAGCTGGTTTGTGAGCACATTTTTTTTTGGGCAGCTGGGTTGGGAAAAAGTGCAAAAGCACATGTAATGGGTCATCTGTAACCAGTGGTTTAATGAACTAGCATTTTTCTCTGCAAATCTTGCATTTACACCTGTGGTAGAAATTTGAACAGATGTTTATAACTTCATACTATTGAAGGGATTAATAACCCCATAGAGTGAAGTCTGACAGTTCAGACAAAATTACTGGATAATTTCTCAGACTCCTCACTGATGCAGAAATAGCAATTTTTTTGTCTCCATGTGCTAATAACCTGCTGTTTAGCCATTGTGACCTAAATACTCCAGTCTTGCTTCAGTGACTAACAACCTGTGTAATGGAGGGTTGGGGATATTTCACATTTTTTTCTTTGGCTTGTTTTGGATTTTTTTGGGTTTTACAGGATTTTTGTAAGCAGATTCTTTTTATTTCTAGTTAAATGTTCCTGGTTTAAGGTGGGAGGAGGTTGTTGCATTCTTCTGCTCTCTCTTTATTGTGATTTGATGAGTTTTTACTGCTTTTGACAGTAACTTGTTTCCTAGTCTTCCATTGGGAGTAATTCTATTTCAGTGAATCCTGTATTTTTTCTCTTCAGACAGTTTTCAGTTTACCAAGTTCTCTGACTTTAGACAGCTCACAAAGCTCATGCGGAAAGGTTTTGTTGGTTGTGATGCAGTGTACTTTTCATATGACTAATGGGGGTGGGATGAGACACACCACTGTTTTTTTTCAAGTATCTTGAAATTGTTCTATCTTGTTTATAAATATAATTATGTACAATTACCATCATTGTAATGAAGATGATAATCTGACATGTTTACCCTTACACTGAGGTTCAGGAACACTAAACTTGTTTAATGAGGGAAAATGCTTAGATTTTTATTAATATACATTTTCTTAAGGAAATTATATTTCCTCTACAGACTTCTCCTAATTAAATATGTAGCTGCAATATTTTTGAAAGCCATAAAGACTTTCTTTGAAGGTTATATATCTATCTCTTCTTTTAGGCTGCAACTACCTCTCTCTTGATTTGGCCAGTTGAGTAGCAATTTCTACATGTTAAAGGTGGAAACAGTATGAGTTTTATTATAAGCATTATTCATTTTATGCATGATACCTTTCCCAAAGTAACAGCACATTTAGATATTACCTATACTAATTTTATTTCTGTCTATCATTCTTTATGGTTTTATAATATTTCCTGTGTTTGTTAAGATAGGCAAAGGATTTAGTTTGCCTTTTCAATAAGAAATTGATAAAAAATGGGATTGATATTCATGGTAGTGTTTGGATATATATTCTTTATTCATTTGGGACCTGCTGTTGACTTCCATGGTAACAGCAGTAACTTTAACTGAGCACTGGGAATAGTTTGTTTTCCTTTTGTGTTTATACATCGGGCCTTTCTTTTTAATGTTCTGTTTGCATTTGTTCACAAGCTGAATGAAGTACCTCTGAGGAAGTCTTACAGGACAGTGCAGAGAATATTTTTTTCTGAGCATGCCTCTTAAATATATAGCCAACAATAATAAGATTCTTTAAACAGGTAAAATGACAATTCTTAAACATTAAAATAGTTACTGCTAAATATTTGTATTTAACTTCTCTTTAGTAGTTACAAAAGGCATTTCCAAGCCAATACTTAAAACTGTAGTAATATTGTGTAGGCATCATGTGTTAGGTGACTTATAAGATTTAGCATTTGAAGAATGTTTTTTTTTTTTGTTGTTGCTGCATGAATATAAACTTATGTATATTTGTTTGTTTGTTTGTTTGTTTGTTTGTTTTATTAGAGTCTGTTGCTGGCTGAAAATAGTCCTGGAAGAGATAGCACTGAATATATTCTTGTATTCGAGCCAGATTTTCCAGCTTTGAGAAAACGTTTGGAACCATACCGTCTGTCATTTATGTTTTACAATGGTATGTTTCATTTACTTTAAAGCACTTGCTTTTCCTTAGAAGCAATTATTTTTATGTCCATAATACTTCTTCAAAACTGTGTAATAGCTGAAGAGATTTTTGCTGATATTTAACCCAACTATGTTACTGTTTTTTTCTTCTAAAAATACATGCATTTCCATAGATTTCAAGAAGCAGCAACAGATGGCAACACTTACAAAGGAGAGAGACCAATTATCTCAGTCCATTGGTGTTTACAGAAATTGGTTAGATACTACTAATCAACTTGTAAATGAAATTAAATGTAAGTTCAATCAAATATATGAATAAATTTCCTGGGAATTGCACTTTTTTCCTTTAATAATTTTAAGAATATAAAGAAGGGGAGGCAAATAGGTATTGAAATCATGGGATACAGTAATTAGGGTTCATACCCTAATTAGGGCAGCAGGGGGGAGTATATATTTGAATTAGCAGGGAAGCATCTAGTTATTTGGTCGACCTGCCTGTAAAGGTTCTTGATTTGAGGTAGCATGTCTTATGCCAGAACAGTTAAAAAGAGAAATAAAACATTGAAGTGTGTGGTCTGATTCTGTTTTTCCATGACTGCCTTGCACTACCATCTTGGCAATGAATGTGTGAATGCTCATTGATCTGGAAATCTGACAGTTGCCTAAAAACAGGTTTAGGGAGTAAACCATCAATAATCCTGTTTCAAAAAGTTAGAAAAAAATGGGAGAGATGAAGAAAATGTTTTCTTTGCATTATTTTTTTGTTTGAATCATCCTGTCCATTGATCAGAAGCTTTGATTTAATAAATGCATTTTGAAATTTTAAGTAATCATTGAATGTAAGTAAGGCATGCTAGAATTAAAGGATGCTGCTGTTTCTTGTAATTTTAGCACAGGGCTATGTTTCTGTTGCTTGCTTCATGTTTCCATTATGGATGCAAATTCCTGAATTCCAGTGTGAAAGGCAAAAGGTTTTGTTTCGTATTTGCAGATTTTTGCACATCTCTAGAGAGTAAGTTAGAGCACAACATTATACTTTATGCTTTAAATAACATTTTCATATATAAACCTATTTGAATAGAGTGGAAAGCAACTCACTTAGTTACTCATTTGTTTTCAAAATTGCTTCAGTTATGATATGAGACTTGAGGAAATAGTGTCCAAGAAGTGCTGTCCCACATAAGAGCCTAAAGAGGGTAGTGCCAGCTACCACTCTTCCCTTCCCTCTTGCCCTTTCACCTGTTGGAGAACCATTTGGAAAGATAATTAAGGATGAAAATAAAAAAAGAGCTTAAATTCTCAGACTGATATAAGGACTGGTGCAACTGCTTGCTGAAGCTCAAATAGCTGTCAGCTGCTGAAATAGATTAGAAGCTGGAGAAATCACAAGATCTTTGTGGAAAATCTTGATATTCTGTGCTGAAATTAAGAAGTAGATAGGATCAGCCATGGGTTGTAAGAAATTCTCTAAGAAGTGTTCCATTGCTTTCTAATATTTCCTTACTCTGTTGATTTTATCGGTTTCAGGTCAGGTTACAGAAGCTGAAGCAAAAGAAAGTCAGCTGAAGAGCCAACTGAGAAAATACCAAATTGAATTACCAGAGGAAAACACAGTATGAGTTATTTCTTATTAACCTCCATCATATCTTAAGAATAAATTTAATCTTAGTATGAAATTGGTATCATTATATAACATGGAATCATACTGGTATGTACACAAGAACCTGTTTAGAAACCCTGAAAATTTAAACCATGAGGAAAATTTGTGAACAATGCCAAACTTAATTTATTTCTTTTATTTACTTTTCTGCTAATGAGACTATTTCTTAAAGAAACTGGTGGAAAAATAAGAAAAACTTACTTCTGATCCACATCTGGATCTTGTTTTTACCTTTCTGCTAAGGTAAACAATTCTGTTACTGGTATTGATAGTTTTCATTATGGGGTTTTGCAGGCTGATCAGTGTACGCTGGGTGTATGCTGGAAAAAGTAGACCAAAGGAAAACACTTCTTTTGCGAGAATTAGAGAATTTCATATGTTACTGACAAGGTCAATATGAAAGTACCTTTGAAAGATTCAGGGCAATGAACCCCATTGCTAATTTCCTATAAGGATCCAATTATATTATTAGAACTTTTTACAGAAAGGTTCTAACATTTTAAAAAATACATAGGTAAACATCTATCTTCAGATCAAATAAAAACAAGTGTTACAGTTATAAAGTACAGATCAGTAACATTAAATCATGCACATTCTGTAATCATGGTACCCAGGTTCCCCTTGCTGGCTATGCTTTTCAGGCCTGGATATAGTCCCCTTCTGAAACTGCTTCTTTTTGTACAGTCGTGCTTGTCTTTTCCTGCTGGTTTAAACTTTCTTCATTTTTAGCTCTAATCAAGCTCCAGTAACTCTTTGTGAAAAGCTCCCTGAAGTCTTTAAAACAAAAAAAGTAGCAATAACAAAGTTCATAGTCACAACTGCAGTGTGCCTCCTTTCGCTCTCCTCTGAGATTATGTGCAGTAGTCCCTTACATATTAAGAGTCTGTTTCAGTTTATTGAAGGTTTTTTATTAAGAACTTGACTGAGAACAAGTAAACTAACTACTTCTGCAGCTCAGACCAATGATACATGCTTGCTAACTTTGAATTTTAATTCTCAGCTTCAGTATGTGGATTTTCTGATAAAACAAAAGATGTTGGATCAAGAAGGAGTAATGAAACAGCCAAGGCGAACTTGTACTCTCCCAAACTATCCAAAAGGCAACCAGGATATTTTAGGCAAGGTGAGTTTTCTTTCTGAGAGCCTTCAGATGAGTTTGGTTGTTAAATGGTAGTGATGAAATATTAGCCAACCAAATATGCAAATAATTTTTGAGAAGTACTGAAAAGAAGACAGGATTCTCAACCCATCAGATGACTAGCCCTTCTGACAGACCCATCAACAGGGGAATTAGATGTCTGATTGAAGTTGCAGGTTGATTGTGATTTGTATGAAAAGGTGAAGTGGCCTTGGCTTCTGTGTTGATTGTTCTAACTTTTGTGGTACAGATTGCACATTTAGCGCAAATTGAGGATAACGAAGCAGCAAAAGTTATCTCTTGGCATTTGGCAAGTGACATGGACTGTGTAATCACATTGACTACTGAAGCCGCTCGTTCTATCTTTGATGAAACTCAAGGTCGACAGCAAGTGTTACCTCTTGACTCTATTTACAGGAAGACACTCCCTGACTGGAATAGGTAGGGAAAAAACAATGAAATTTCTGCATTTGTATTTCATATGATTTCAATTTTTTTTTTATTGTGTCTAGTTTGGTTTTTAAACTTCTATTAATGATTCAAAGCATAAGATTTCTAGCTTCATAATTATAACAACAGTAATGTCACTTGAAGTGTTAGCTGAAATTGTAGCTTTATCTCCTCTGCTGTGCATTGTTCTTTGTTCAGTAGGGTTTTTCTATTAAAGAGAAGACAGTCTACCTTTTCTTCACTTCTAAATAATTCTAGTGCTTCACATCAAATACTAACTTTTTTTAAAAATCCAGTTCCAGTATACATTCCCTAAAATCATCTGTAGTTATAAAACTCAATTCTGCTGTTCTGGTTTCCTGGAAGATAAAGGAAAATACAATAATTCCATGCCTGAAAATAATTTGTTTGTGAAGATGACAGCTAATATCATAAAAAATGCCTTTTAGAAATGATCAAATGTGCAGGTACATTTATAAGGACCAAAATCTCAGTTTTTCATAAAATAGATTATTAAAACTTGCCCATAAAATTAGTCACATGAATTTGTTGGATATACATCTCATTACAAATTAGTGTTTTACCAAAGAATCTTTAATATCACTAGCATTTCAGATAGTGTTTGGATCATTTAGTACCCAATGTGGAAGTGTTAAGATGCATTCAATTCCATTTGAGATTTCTGATGAGATTGTCAGAAGCAATAATGAAATAAAGGCAAATTACTTTTTTTTTCTTTTCCCCCTCACTCTGCCCTTTCCTTAACCAGGCCTTTACCTCACTTAAGAAATGGAAAAACCTTCTTCAGACCTATTGGAAATCCTGTATTTGCCAGACATCTGTTAACATTTCCAGATAATGTAGAGCATTGTCAAACAGGTAAATGATATCAAAGAAATTGTTCATAATTTCTTGCTTCGTAATAAATGAAATACAGAAACATCAAAAATCATAATTCATTCAGTAATCTTTATTAAGACATTTTCAAATACCAGTGAGGACAGGAAAGCACTGGCACAAACAGGGAGGTGGCACTGGGGACAAAGACTACATCCTTTTCCTACAGCTTTTTTCTTAGATTAAGGAGATCTAGTCCTTAATATGGAGAGTTGGAATTTGTAAGTATTTCAATAAGTTTTTCATTTAACTTCACAACTTCTCAGTATTGAAATATTCATCTCTTCATAAAAACCAATTTTTAGTCCAGTGTATTTTCAGAAAATTAGATACTGTCAGACTTTAATGATAAATTCTTCTCCATGTCCCTCAGGGGAATTTAAAAACCATATTGCTTGACATATCTCATGCAAGGGTGCATCAAGCTAGGCTTTGTATAGAACAGCTTTTTCTGCAAAAGAAAAGTCTTAAACTCAGTTGGATCATCAGGCTGTGAATGTTTGGGGTTTTTTCTTTGATAACCTATTGAATATTAAGAAGCATGTTAAGAAACTGAGAACACGATTCAAGAAGGACTTTAAAAAATTATCATTTATATAATTTCCTAAAACTTGGGATTTTATTATGTGTGTCTTCATAAATGTAAAGGGAAGATATCAGGCTAGTACTTTGGAAAATAATTGTCTTACGGCATAATTGATTGTAAACATAGTAAATTTTTTTCTTTATGAATTCTTTGGTGAAAACAAGCGATTGCTGTTTATCTCAATCTCGGAATAAAATTTCATTGAAAAACATGCAGATGCTGTTTTCCTCGTACTTATCTAAAAAGCTGTAGTAATGATGCCTCAGAATTGATTTTTTCAAAACTCAAGTTATTTCGTTTGCAGAGAAATTTAATGATTCAAAAAATTACATTTTTCAGTGTTTGGGATGCTCTTGGGGGACACTATTGTTATAGATAATTTGGATGCTGCCAACCATTACAGAAAAGAGGTATGTTTCAATTACTCTTTGTATTTTTTAAAACAAACATGTTGCATAGTTATATACTTAATACATTGCAAACTTAGATTAATTGCAGAGTTTAATGCTGCATTAGTTGTAAGTGTGCTTACTGTCTGTGGGTCTCGATGCACTTAACAGTGATTGAAATCCCTCTTATTGGCAGTGGCAAAATTACCTCTGTTCAACAAATTCTGTTATGTGAATATTGCCATGAAGCATGAGACCATGTTTTTAAATATAAACAGTTTTAGTTTTGCAGTTTAGTATTAAATGCAAGCACGTCAGTACTTTCCAAGTCCCTGTATGTATAATAAAACACAAGAACCTGAGGCAGATGATGAAATTTCAGATCCACGAAAATCTGCATGTGAAACTTATGAGACCTTTTTCTGACCCATTTTATTTAGGTTCAGTAGGACACATTTCAGCAGGCAAGAGGCTCTGAGGAAGTCCTGACACTGGGCACTTTGTTTCCGCTTACAAGTTTGCTAGAATTGAAATAATGATTCAGCAGAAGATTATAGAACTGTACAGATTAAGCTCTTGGGGTTGGATATTTTTTTTTTCTCTGCAGAAGTGTAAGAAATTGTGCTGTAGGGTTGTTCTTAAGAGAACAAGTTAATAAGGAATCTGGTGGCATCTAAAATTGGTTACCTGTTTTGCTCTTTCACAGTCAGTGCAGTTCTGTGTTCTGGGCCTGACCAGCTTGTTTACTGTGGGATTCTATTCCCTTTCTATTGGCTACTACTAGCCTGGTAACCTGGGAACAAGGAGTGTTTTGAATGCTTCCAAAGAGTGTCTCAGAAATATGGATACAGTCATAGTAAAAAATCCAGATGATTGATATTAGTATTTTAATTTTCATCGTGTTATAACCATCTCTGTATTCATCAAGTGAACATTTTTCAACTGTGAAGACTGTGTGTGCTTCTTTCATCAAAAAGTATATATTTTTACTGGAAAATCAAGCAGGAGAGTCTGGGGAATTAGATCTGGGTTGTTAATCAGTGTCAGGAGACGGACCGTCTGTGTCTGTTCAGGAAAAGGAGTTTGTGCATGTGGTCGTTTCTCAAAATGAGGTCTGGTTCACTTTACCTTATTAGTCTGTCACCTCGTTTATTTCGGTTACCCACCACAGGTAAATTTCATCAACTGTGGAAGTTTTATTGAATATGTTATAAGAAGTAAATCCCTTGGAATTTAGATGCTTTAAATCTTGTGCATTTTGGGGAGGGGAAGAGAAAAAAGCCATCTCCATCAAGTAGTTCAATAGGTGCTCACATTTTTTATCAACACTGAAGTTTGTTGACATTACTTCATAGTATATGTTGATAATTAGCATTACTTGAAATCAAAAGTCATGAAATGTAATGTCATAAAATACGTTCTCATTAGAGAACACGGTGCATCATGACTGAAAGATACAAAGCTTCACAGCAGCACTGCTGAAAACTTGGATTTTCCATGGGGTTACTAATTTAGTATCACTTTTTATACCTGTGTAGGTTGTAAAAATTGCACATTGCCCTACTTTGCTGACTAGGGCAGGAGACAGGATTCTTAGTAATGGAAAATTTGGAGGCCTTCAGAACAAAGCTCCTCCAATGGACAAGCTCAGAGGAATGGTATTTGGAGCACCCATGCCAAAACTTTACTCTACTTTCGCTGGACAGATAGGTGGGTTAATGAAGTCATGAAAATACAAAACTTCCAAAATTATATTGCTTGCCTATGTGTGTTATTCTCTTATGTAATATAAAAAGGAAAACTTCAATTTAGCATACAGTTATTTTAAGAAATACGACGTGTATGATGTCCTATTTATGAATTTCCCTTTTCTTTAAAGTTTACAGCTATTGAATTTCCTGAAAGAAAATACAATAATCTTGAGATATTCTCCCTTTATCTTAGTCTTGTTAAAGAGTATAAGCAGTTATAATCATTCAAACAGCAGGCATGAGAAGCTTGAGCTGATTGAATTCCAGCATCCTTGAAAAATAAGGTTTGGGTCTTTCTTCTCTAGAAATACCGTACAGCAATTCAGAATTTCTTACTGTGCAAGTAAGTTCCATGAAGCAGTGGTAGAAAAATTCCTGTTCTTGTAAGAGTCATGCACATCTTCTACATTATTTCCCTAATAGGAAGATACCTTCTGTTTCCTGTGGGATCGCTTACATTTCATTGTGTCTGGAGTCTTCCTTTCAGAATAAAGGTTGTACGTTAGAACGGGTTGCCCAGGGAAGTTGTGAATGCTCCATCGCTGGCAGTGTTCAAGGCTGGATTGGACATAGCCTTGGGTGACATGGTTTAGTGGGAGGTGTCCCTGCCCCTGGCAGGAGGGTTGGAACTAGATGATCTTAAGGTCCTTTCCAACCCTAACTATTCTATGATTCTAAGTTAAAAGATGGTGGCTTCTGATACATAACAGCTGACCTGACTGATTTGTAAAACTTTGAGAAGTCTTAATCACAAATAAAGTTGTTCTTAAATACTTAATTTTCAAAAGAAAGGAAATGAAGTTTCTTTATGACCGTCTTCCTAGAAATGTGCAATATAGAGGAGTGAGAGAGAGCAAGAGAGAGATAACACCTGTACTTACTGGAGTAACTTCGAATATGAGCAAACTACATAACATTAACCGATTGAGGGAGAAAGAAGACTAAAAAGATCTTTCCTAAACATTTCAGTGAAAATACATTACATGTAGGGAAACCATAGTAAGCATTTCAGCTACAGACTGAAATATGCTGGGTTTAGCACACTGTATTTTTCTGTCAACACATTTTCAATTGTTGAACTCAGTTGCTACCCAACGTGAATTAAATTGGAATTGTCTATAATTCCAATTTAATTCCAGGGACAAACATGGCAGAAGAAAAGGAATGTTTTAATTTCACTTGGATAGTTACTAGGCACTTAAAGGAAAATAATTGTGAAATTCTATAGAAAGGACAGCACCTCATTGCAAAAGACTTGTTTTGCACTGAGTTTCAGCCTGAACATTAGTTTTGACTTGCACTTCTTCTGTGTTTATAGCATAAAATAGTTGCTTACACTGTGATTACACTGACAAGGTACTTCTAAAATAAACCATACTAAGAATTTACGATGCCTTTTGTCAGTCTTCAGTAACTATGTGAATGCTTTCACCCTGTGCCAAACGTAAGGTAATTTAGTGTTCAGTTAAGCTTTGTGCTGCCTCATATTCACTACAAAGTAAAATGAATGAGTGTGGGCTAACATGTTTGAGCCCTTTATTACCTGACATATTTATTCAGTGCCTAGACAAAGAAAAATTCTTTGTCTTATATGTTAAAAGAAAAGAGGAATAAAGTTTGTCAGCAAAATAGGCCCTTTATCTGAGGCTGCTGCTATGTCCTTGTTTAAATATCTGTAGGTAAGACAAAGTGAAACTCAGTAAATATTCTCTTGCTCCACAAGGTGGACTAAAATTCAAGTCAGTAATATGAGCTTCAGCTTTGTAGCATTAAAAGCAAAGCATATTACAAGCACACTTAATGGCACCAAAGGTGGAGAATTCAGTTTGGAGGACGCAAGCAACAAGATGTGTAAAGAAATGCCTGTTGGCCACATCATATTCAGCATTCACTGTTATTTTGTGATCTAAGGTACAGGCTCAAAAAGAAAAGAGGAGTCAGAATACTCGTGACTTTTACTCATTTTAACAATTGATCCACTGTAAGTTTGGGTGGAGTTTTTTAAGTAGTGCTTTTGAAAGATGTTTTCTTGTGAATCTTCTGCATTGTGTGGATTGTATTGGGTAGCCTTCTATGTCAAAATGACCACATAGTTATTGTTTTCTGGTTTATTATTTTACTCTTCAATTAGATCTTCTGCAGCAATACCGCACAGCAGTGGTGAAACTTGATAATGTGAATAAGGACCTTGATTTACGTTTGCAGTCACTGAACGCTCCAGAAGTGCAAAAGAAAAGACAGGAACTTGCTGAACAAGAGAAAAGCCTCAAGCTAATAGAACAAAAATTGGGTAGGTTATTGTATTATATTTTTGGTGTCCTAAAGGAGGAGAACTGTTAATTTATGTATCCAGATGAATTCTACTGTTACAAACTAACATGTTCAAACTACTAAGGAAGATTGTTAAAATAAATCTAGAGCTTAGAGATGTCTCATTTTAGGGAAAGAATAGAAAAACAGTATGTCGTACGATGCTGTGGATATTTTGCCTGTGGATATGTTGCCTAGAACAGCAGTGCCCTGTAGTGTGTTCAGATAATAAAAATGTGGTCAGTTAGTGTCTTGTGAACATGAAACTATGATCTCGCTAATACGAGATTATATAACTGGCTGGCTGGCCCAGTGCTAGAGAACATTGCCATTCTTTCTGAAATGTCTGCGTAATAAAGAGCTGAATTGCTTTTGCTAAGGAAACACAAACAAAACATTGTGCTATAAAAAGAAACACACCTAATTCTGTAAGGATAGTATTTCTGAGTTAGAAATTGCTTTTATGTCAATATTGAATCATTTGTGGTATTTCAAAATATATCTAAGAAAACAACTCTTACTCTGTGACAACTATAAATAAAGCGGATGTTTTTACTTGTCATCTTTGAACTCAGACATGAGGTAGCTATAAATTTTATGGCATGTCTAAAGCCTTACTTCAAAAGTTTAACACTACTGTTGCAGGGACCATTTATTAGCAATAGGATTCATAACTTTTTTTTAATTTGTTCTTTCTTGACACTTTCTCATAGGTATGACTCCATCAGATAAAGTCACTGAATCATTACTTCAGCCTATAATGTTAGATATGCCTGACACCCCCATCCCTCCCAAAAGAATGCGAAGAGAAACAATGAAAAAATTGTATAGGTAAATCTATTCTGAATCTAGTCATCATCTTCCCATCTCCTGAATTCAAAGCAAAAACTATTTTTGTTTGTTTGGGTGGTGGTTTTGTTGTTTTTGTTTTGGTGGTGGTGGTGGTTTTTGGTTTGTTTTTTTTTTTTCCTTTTCTTTTTTTGCATGGGAGATATATAATTTTTTAAAGCATATTTGTATACAGCAACTAACGAATAGAGTTTTTGTAAGGCTGATTTTCAAGGTAATTTTTGATTCCTTTAAAGTTTCTGCTGTTATTTAATGATACAAATACAAATCTTCAATACAAAGATTTGCTTGCTAACTCTGTTTCTCTGTCTGAACTGATTGGCATCTTTGTGTGTTCACATTCCCCATGTATTCAACTCTGTTACACCCCAGAAATATTTGAGATGGTATGGTCTGTAAATTCTTTTAAGGTGTGATGTCAAATGTTTGGCAGATGAACAGAGAAAGAATCGTTCTTGCATAACTTTTTCTAAGTAACTGTCTGAGGTAAGCTGATCTTAAAGTATTTAAGACAGTTATCTTTACCTGTGTGTATATAGTTCTGTATTGCCTCTGTGGCTACTGAGCATTAGTACACCCGAAAAAATATCAGGGAAATCTGTAAGTCTGTATCTTCAAGATGACATGGAACTGACTTTTCCATTTCTCATGTCTCTCTTCAATAACAACATTGTTGTTGCTAAACTGTGGTCATATTTTTGAGATTATTTGAATCTTACTTGTGTTCTGTAAATCTCAGAACTAGTTTTTACGATATTACTATGTCTCTTTATATTTGTTGTTAATTTTTTTGTCCACATGTGGAACTTAATTGGTCATATATTTAAACCGCATAGTATTAGCCTTATGCTGTACCTCATTTCAACAAAATAATCCCAAGAATAAGAAGCTGTGCACAGATGTAGAGGTTTGTAATTTTTATACTAGTGGGAGCTCTGTGCTTTTTGCATCAATTATATCAAATATATAAAAAAAATATAGAAGGAAAAGGCTTGCTTTATAAGGTACTGTGCTATATTTTTGTCTAGCTCAGAAGAATGGATCTCCCCTACCGCAAAGAAGCAGCAGCCATTGCTGCAAATACCCACTTCAGAACTTAATGGAACTCCACGAAAGAGAAAGGCATAGACTGACGAGACTTTCTGGAAATGGCTCTGTATTGAAAATGTGAATACCTTCAGTTAAAGAAAATATTCATGTTGTATTACCCTTTACAATGAAGATTTTTATACTGATAGAAGATATAAATGTATTTCAGTTAGTAGTAACAAAAGATAAGTCTTTAGCATTGATAGCCTAATTTTTGTATAGTTAATTTTCATTTCTAAACGCTTTCAGAGTTTTTATGTTCATGTGTGAAAAAAGTTTAAAATATATCCTTTTTTATTTATGAAAAAAAAATCGATCTTTTAAATAAAACTGCTTCAATACAAAGCACTGCCAATATAATCAGTTGTAATATTTAAGTCAACAGATTGTGCCATGAAATGAGATTTTTAATTTGAAAAGCATCCTGGGCTATCTCAGGTAAGAGAACTTTCTAGACTGCTTTTTTTTGATGGATGAGCTGTCCAGGTAGGATCAATTTAAAAGGGAGGGTTTGAGCGGAGCTATAACTGAGATCTAACCACAGCTGTTTGTGGAGTCTTTAGATGCTTAACAACAAGGCAGTACCTGAGGCTAGGCCCAAGGTGTTGACGTGGGAATTCATATCTTCTGCAGACAGTGCCAGTGGAAAAAACCAAGTAGTAACTTCTCAGTATGAAGAGTCTTAACATGTTCACTAAGAGGCTATTCTAACAATTGGGAGAGTGGTGAGTAAGGATACTTCATGGGTGCAGATGAGATAGAATACTGAACCAGTGCTAACCACTTTTCAACTTCTATATTACCACAACCCCCATAAAAGAGCCCACTGCTTAAGCAGACCAAAAATTGGTCCTTGACATCAAAAGTGTAACTGACAGAAGGATTTGAGTAGGAAATGGTGATGTCAAAAAGGAAAAACAAGAATCCTTACAGTTGAACTGTGTGTTTGCATATTAAAAGTTGGAAGTGGGTACTTAAGCTGGAGGTAGAATAATTGTGTTGGGAAATTCTAGATACCTTGACAGAATTTATTAAGGAGAAATGAAGTGGTGGTGGAATGGTCTCCAAAATCTCATGTTTTAAAGGTAGCCTAATATAATAGTAATATATACAAGTATGACATGTAATATATACAAGTATGACATGTAGTATCAGCCAAGAACTATGCTAGCCCTGCCTCAACCCCTTGTCCTGTTTTCCTGTTTTTTCAACTCAAAATTTAGACAGCAGGACTTAAAACAGCAGCCATAATGGAAGGTTTGCCATGTAAGAAATTGTCCCACCACACCGAGTTACTTGGTTGTACTTCTTTTAAATTCATTTCTTTTAGTTCTGACATCTGCCCAGCCTCCAGCCTCTGGATGACCTTGAATCTTATTTGATTAAATATATGTACTAGCAGAAATGTTTCCTTTTGAAATTCACCTGTTGATGCTGGTAGTGCTGATAGTGACCACTGAAGGCATGTGGTGGATCTCCCTGCTGGAAGCAAGCAGGAAACTCAGGAGGTTTCCAGAGGTGTGCAATAGTTGCTGGAGATTTCAGGAAATTTCACCAGGGAATTTTCAGGATTTTTCAGCATATGACTTGAGGTTATTGGAGTGCAAGTTACTACTTTGCATAGCTGTTTAGGGCAGCTTAACTGGTGCTGACAAAATATTCGCACACTAGAGGTTAAGTGTCAGGTTTTTTATTTTTACCCATTCTTTCCTGTGTAACAGAGCAAACCAGGGACCAGAAACTAGGGTGTGTATGTTGTCCTTGCTGATTCCGTGAGGGGCTGGTAGAGAGCGGTGCAGGGAAAGTGAGAAGTGGTTTTGGCTGGGGCTTGGGCCAGCTCTGGGGAACAAGGAGCTGGTTTCTGATGGAGGCTGGGGAACGGCCGCTGCCTGACTGCCCAGCACAGGGAGATGGAGCAGCTGTGCAGCAGGGCTGGGTGGTGATGGGGAAATGGGCTGCAGGCGCATGAGGTCAGGCCCTGACTGTACTGCAGCTGCCAGTGGCACCAGCCACAGAGCAGAGCTGGCTGGGAGTCCCCTTGATTGCCTTTTGGCTGCTGGCACCTCTCCCAGCCCAGGGAGAGAGGACCTCACATTCTCCCTTTTTCTCCAACAGAGACTCCCAGACAGACTCACACAGTGCTGTTGTCCCAGTGTAAGGTGATGTCTGCAGTGGGCACTGGTGCATGGGGTGACGGATCACTGTTCCGTCAGGAAGCTGAGTAGGAGCTGTTGTGCCAGGTGACCCAGCTCCACCCAGCAGGCCCTGTACTACCCACAGCAGTTTTCATGCTGAACAGATAGACAAACTTACTCTATTGGAAGACCTGAGATTTCTTCTAGCAAGCGGGGATGTAGACTTCCTGTGTCAGGCAAGTGGGATTACCCCATGGTAGCCAGTGATGTGTCAGTGGCAAGTTCTTCCTTTCCAAACCACACTGTTGTGGTGTTACAGCCCCACCATCACTACCATGGCCCTGGTGCCACCACTCCACAATCCCAGTATCGCCATCTTCTCCATTGCTTCTCTAGCTACATGTATCCCATCCGTTACTTCCCTCTGCCTTCTCCAAGGTCTTTCTGAGTCCTGCTGTCAGGCAAGGGCTCCAGTTCAGGCAAAGCAGTGAGAGGGAAGGAGGAAAGGATGATGCCCAGGATAGCAAAAGAAAGGCAGAGCAGTAAGCAAGGCGGAGAACCACTGAAGGATGACGCTATAGTATCACTACGTCAGTAGGCTGGATGAAAAACTCACCCATTCCAAATGTTAACTAAGACACCTTGTGAGACTCGAGCAGTATAATTACTGTATGTTTTGCTCTGAAGACTCCAAAATAGGTACATATTTGAGGAAGTCTATATTGTTACTCTGAACTCCATTTCAACTCAGCTGGTCAAGAGATTTGCCATCACTATTGATGTCAGTGCTTACAATAAGAAGAGATGTAAGCTGTTTGTTGTGATGTGTTTTTTCAGGGATGCAGTATCTGCAGTTATCCCTTCATCCCTATTGCTTTGTGGTTCTAGATAACTGAGAGTCAGTAGTTGAGTTGGGAGGGAGAAGGAAGTGAAATAAACTCCAATGTCCTTGGCAAATGAAGCACAACTCAGGTTGTGAGCACCCAAAGCAGGTATAGCTTGCTAAGGTGTGTATGTTTGATGATACAGGAACCGCAATCTGCCATGATATTTGAAAAGTCATGGCAGTCAGGTGAAGTCCTGGTGACTGGAATGGGAAACATTGCACCCATTTTTAAGAAGGGTATAAACGAGGACCCTGGGAGCTACCAGTCTGTCAGCCTCACCTCTGTGCCTCGGAAGATCGTGGAACAGATCCTCCTAGGAGCTATGCTGAGGCACACAGAGGACAGGGAGGCAATTTGAGACAGCCAGCATGGCTTCACCAAGGGCAAGTCCTGCTTGACCAACCTAGTGGCCTTCTCTGATGGAGTGACTACATCTCTGGACAAGGGAAGAGGTATGGTTATTTGTCTTGTCTTTTATAACACCTTTGACAAGGCCCCCATAATATCCTTTTCTCTGAATAGGAGAGATAACGGATTTAGGGGATGGATTGTTTGGTGGATGAGGAACTGTTTGGATGATTGTATCCAGAGGCAAGTGCTCAGTGGCTCCATGTCCAGAGATTGGTGACAAGTGGTGACCCTCAGGGGTACATACTGGGACTGGTACTGCTTCATATGTTCATCAGTGACAAAGACAGTGGAATCTAGTACACACTCAGCAAGTTTGCAGATTAGTGGTGCAGTTGACATGCTGGAGGGAAGGGATACCATCCAGAGGGACCTGGGCAAGCTTGAGAGATGGGTATGTGTGAGCATCATGAGGTGGAACAAGGCCAAGTGCAAGGTCCCGCACCTGGGTCTGAGCAACTGCTGGTGTCAGTAGAGCTGGGGGATGAGAGGTTGCGAGCAGCCCTGCAGAGGACTTGGGGGTAGTGGTCAATCAAAAATCGGATGTGACGCAGCAAGAAAGCCAACCGTATCCTGGGCTGCATCAAAAGAAGCGTGACCAGCAGGTCGAGGGAGGTGATTCTTCCCCTCTGCTCTGATGAGACTCCACCAGTACCGCATCCAGCTCTGGAGCCCCCAACATAAGGATGTGGACCTGTTAGAGTGAGTTCAGAGGAGAGCCATGAGAATGATCAGAGAGCTGGAGCAGCTTTCCTGTGAGGAGTAGCTGAGAGGACTAGCCTTGTTCAGCCTGGAGAAGAGAAGGCTCCAGGGAGACCTTAGAGCAGCTTCTAGTACCTAAAGGGGCCTACAGGAAAGAAGGGGAAAAACTTTTTAGTAAGGTGTATTGCGACAGGACAAGGAGTGATAGTTTTAAACTAAAAGTGTATAGATTTAGAGTAGATATAAGGAAGAAAATGTTTACAGTTAAGGTGATGAGACACTGGCACAGGTTGCCCAGAGAGGTGGTAGATGCCCCATCCTTGAAAACATTCAATGTCAGGTGGGACAGGGCTCTGAGCAACCTGATCTAGTTGAGGGTGTCCCTGCTCATTGCAGGGATGTTGGACTAGATGACCTGCAAATGTTCCTTCCACCCAAACTAATCCATGATGCAATCCAGTAACTGTTTTCCTTAATGCTGCTCAGGTCTTTGATGATTCATTAGAAAATAATATTAATTGTTCAGGCAACTATTACAGCATTCCATGAATCAGTTTGCTTCAGATTTTCTATTCTTTCTTTTTGTTGTTAATCCCAATAGTGATTTTCTACTGATACCTTCATCCTCCTTTATTACAGTTTGTATTTTCTGACTCTTCAAGTGTACTTCTCTTTAACTTTCCTTTTTTCACCATGTGATAGCAGCAAAGGGGTCAGCATTGGTTTTAAAGGTCTTTATTTCATCTCTTTTCCTAGTCAGTGGAACAGAGGTTCTTAATCAAAGACTTTTATGATTATAGAATGTGGCTGGGGTTGTGATGGACATATTATGGACATTTAATAAGGCAGTAGTAAGGAACTGTCATTAAAATGTCTGCCTTCATGCATCAACATTTTCACCTGATATATTCTGCTCCCAAGTGGGGTTTTGTTTCATATTTAGGAAACAAAGTCAGTTAAGATTGCATTTCATTAGCCCTCAGCAAGTATGGTTGTTTCCACTGAGGCAATCATCACAAAGAGATGCGCAGTCCATAGAACATAGAACAGTTTGGGTTGGAAGGGACCTTCAAAGGTCATCTAGTCCAACACACTGCAAAGAGCAGCAACATCTTCATCTAGATCCCGTTGCCCATAACCACATCCAGCCTGGCCTTGAATGTCTCCAGGGATGGTGCGTTCACCACCTCTCTGGGCAACCTGTGCCAGTGTTTTACCAACCTTACTGTAAAGACTTTTTTCCTCACATCCAGCCAGATCTCCTCTCTTTTAGTTTAAAGCCATCACCCCTCATCCTATTGCAACAGACTCTGATAAAAAGTCTTTCCCCATCTTTCCTATAGGCCTTTTTAAGAACTGAAAGAACTAAGTACTTCCCTTCCCTTTAAAGGGAATGAAATGCTTTTGTGCTTCCAAGAGTGTTCCTGAAAATCTCCCAGCACTATCTAGCTCCTTCATCCTCCATAGAAGATTCCCATGGAACACCTCCCTTAGCTATTCTAAAATCTAAACCCTTTGTCTTAGAAGTTAGTTCAGCATTCTCAGCTGGATCCCAAACTCCACAATATCGTGATCACTGCAGCCAATGCCATCAGTAACTGAGATGGATATAATAATAATAAAGGAATACATCATGAACTGCATCAAATTTCTACTAAGCCTGATAAACTGAGATTTCTGCAGATAAAATGTTCATAGCCTGCCAGGATGCAGCCCAAAGAAGCCCAAATTAGTTCTAATATTTTCTTTTTTTAGAGTCTGTTTTCTTATCCTCTAGGAATTAAAAAACATTTTACCAATAGTAGCAGTAACAATATCTTCCAGTCTGCAGTAGCTATTAGCCTCCCTCTCTGCCTATTGCTGGAAGGGTGTATCCAGTGATTTTGACATTCCTGCCACATCAGCTCATCTCCCCAAGCTTCAGCAGCAGGGACCATTTTTGTTTCATAAAAAGTATAGACGTGTATGTGCATACACACATAAAGATATATATGTATATGCATACATATAATTACTGTTCTGTATTTCCATAAACAGGTTCTTCCACATCCACTGTGACTATGGAAATGCATGAAATTGTAACAGAGCTACTGTGTTGACCAGATGTAGTTCAGCTGCACAGATAATCTCTCTGTGTCTGTGTTGCTTGTCTTCTCTGGAACAACATGGTTCCAAGGAACAAAGTAGTCTCAGCTTTAGCAAAAAAACTTACATTAAAAAATGTGTGCACATAAACTAAGTGAATGCAATTTAATTCTAAACCAAGCTATTAGTAAAAGTAAGGAAAATTTTCAGATATTAGAGGCAAACAGCAAGTACCTTTAATTTGCAAATATATTAATTCCACAATTTTCACTGTATGTTTAATATGAATTAATAGGATCTTGCAACTCTCACTAGTTTTAATAGGACTGAGCATTTATGAGTGCTCTAAAGAAATCCCCACTCATTACTTGATAGGTAGTTACTTTATAGCATGCAAGTAGTTAGCTGTTTATGACTACAATATTTAGGCTTCTTGTATGCACGCAATCAGGCACACATACCTATATTATAAAATATTCATTCTTTAGCAAAGGACTGTTACGTTCTAGTTGTTTGAAGGACATTTAGTGGGCTCTCATTTCCTATAATCCACTCCCTCTTTATCCCTCATCCTATAACTTTGGCAAATCAACTAAGCTGCAGCATGCAAGAAATACACAAATTGTCTTTTTAACCCTAAGGATCTTTTAGCACATAACATGCATGTGTGTGCAGGTATAATATGAACTTAAATTAACAACTGCTGTCTTGAAAGGTACAGATCCCAGGTCCAGCTCTGCTGAAGCTGGGAGAGCTGGTTGTGCAAGTGGAAGATTCCTGATAGCCTGAGGAATGCATTGAACAGAATTCTTCTGAAACAATAGAGAAGGCCATTCTGCAAGTTGCTCAAGAGCTTCTTTTCTTCAGCAGAGTCCTGGGGCAATTCTAGGAGAGAATGTGCTGTGAAAAGTGAGAAGGGATGGTTAGAAGTACTTTCAATGTTAGGGACTTCTGGTAGAAGCAGTCATGAGAGCAGTTTTAGCAATGCATACCAGAGCTAACTCAGTGAGGGAAATCAAAGTGGAGCTTGTGCAGTGGGAGCACACTGAACACTGGCACACATGCGAGAAGCCTCACGTGTGAAATTGAGCCTGCTTCTGTTGCAAATGGTAATTTTGGCAGATAAACTGGCTTGAGAGAGCTGCCTTCAGTATAGCAACTTTTATCTTCCATTATCCATGCCTGAAGGTACACAACAAGGCTGGTTAAGTCAAACAGCGCAACCGTGATAAAAATGGGGATGGGTTAGGTCAATTACTAAATTATAGTGCGTTGCTGTTGCAGTGTGTTGTTAGGCATGTGCAAGCTTGCAACTAATCATGTCCTTCATTGGCATTTTAACCACCATTTTGAAGTTTGGAATTACATTCTGAGTGGAGAGCCTTCAGATGCCAAAGGCAGTTCATTGTCATGCACAGCTTGAAAGGAAAAAAGTTCCTCTGAAAGTGGGTGGTCAGGCCAAGACTGACTTATTCCACTGGACTCTGAATGGCGACTTTATCTATTGGCAGAACTGAGCCCATCAGGGAGTCAGCAGCAGAGCATCCAACCTGTACAAAATTTGACCATTCTTGTCCTCCTCTTTACTCTGTAAACACTGTGAGGCCAGCAGGAGAGCTGACAGAAGGCTGCACATGTCTCACACAGCACAGAGCCAAAGGGTCTTTACTTTTTTTATTGAGAGTAAGCTTGTGATGCTAGTAGAATCTCTCTCTTCTACCAAACTTTGCCACCCACATGTGCCATGCTATTTCAAACACAAATGAGTCCTCAGGGAAATCTGAATGGAGGAGCGTGTGGCTGGGAAGGGGAAAGCGTGGAAGCAATGGAGAAGGCGTAAGGAATCGGACAACACCGGCTTTGAAATTTAGGTCTGAAGTTTCACATTTCCTGGAAAGAGACCTGACAGTTTGTTAGACCTCTGTTGTTGGACACTTCCAAGCATGTAAGGCAGCTTGGGGTTAGATATGAACCAGCCATGGAGGCTACTGGCAGATGAGTTCAAGAAACCTCGCTCTGTGCTAGGAGTTCTCTGTAATCAGGTGCTGATGGCACAGAGAAGTCAAGCAGAAAACCAGAAACTGCTGCAGCTCCTGAAAATAAAATCCCAGGTAAGTATGCAAGAAGTAATGTGAAAGCTGAGCCAGGAGATGGACACATCCATCAACGTGAATAAGAGGGCTCTCCTGTGGTCAGCTAATGGATACCTCACCAGCAAGACTCCAAAGCCTGTTCCTGTTCTCACACTGACAGGAGGGCGTGCATTCAGGATTCTAGTGATTATACCTTGTGCAATCTATATGCAGTGGATTTTCAACTTACTCTAAATACCCCGTCTCAAAAGACTTCTTATGGACCACTTTTCTTCACCACTGTGATCATGTAACTTCCCTGGTTTGCAGAAAGGTTACGGATGCAGAACCAATTTTAAACAAGGTTTGGTGGTACAATAAGCTGGTTTTGTGATGGTTAAATGATGATGATTAAACAATTCAATATCCTTTTTAGATTTTTTATCTTCCTTGTGGTTTTTTTATGGCTCCCAGAGCTGTCTAATCCCCAGTTACTCAGCCACCCACTGAATCACAGCATGGAAACATATGCTCTAGGCTATGCAAGTCCAGGTCATTTTTTATGTTAGTATTTCAGAAACGAAGCAGTATTTTCTAGGAAATGAAGTGAGCTTGGAGAAAGAGAAATAACCATGGATATAGGCAGGATATGTGCTTTACATACCAAATGTCATGTATTCTGGAGAAGAGTTGCTGGTTATATATTGATGCACTGATTCTTAATTCCCATAATGATATGTTAAATGTTCACGTCGAATATTTTTCTCCTGAAGTGCGCTACTTCCTCTTATCTCAGAATAGCCATGTATATGGCTTCTGCTGTAAGGAAAGATTGGAAACATTTTAACCAAACGTGTTGAAGTGCAAATAACAAGTGAACTTTTGAACTCTTCTGCATTCCCTGAGGATCTCAAAGTGTCTCTGCCATGCTTGGGGAAAGAGCTGAACATGGAAGCTTTAGCTATAATTTTGGCAAATAATCTGTAATTAACATGGTTTGTTCAGATTTGTTTATAGTCCAACTTTTACACTTGGGATGCTACTAGGAAATTCAAACCTCATTCATGCTTCATGATGTTGAATCAGATGGAATATTTTCACACCTTTTTTCCCTCTTTTTTTTTTCATGGATCTTGTCAATGGCAGAACTGTGTTTTTAAGTGATCTGTCAGAATTGTTCCATAGTTTAGGTCCTCTTGCACTCCACAGATAAGAAAACTAGCCTAGCCATAAAACAAAAGGTATTTGCAGTGTATTTGCTTTGGGGTCCAGCTTATCACATCAAACTGGACTTCTCTTGAATAAGCGTTACCCATTTTCTCTTCTGAAAGTTTCCTATATGTAAGACAGTAACAGTGACCCTTTGTCAAATGCATTATAACGTTATCAAAATAGAGGAATTTGGGGTCAAAGAGTTTGCTGGATAGCTCTGTTGCCAAGACTGACTGCTCCAGGTCCTTATAAAGACATGCTGACACATCTATGTAGTATGTCAAGGACCTGATGATATGGAACATTTTCCACAGCACCACTCGAACTGTGAGCCTCTGCTTTGTTGAAAAACTCCCGCATGTGCAGAGATTGCATATGAAAAATAATAATGAAAACTATGCCATCTTCTGGGGGGGTAAGAACTGGGCAGAAATCTGGGCTCTTTTCCTCGAGTTGGCAAAGCAGAAAACAGTTCGGTGCTCTGCATAAAAATGCAGTTTTGCAAAACATTTCCAATACAGTTGGAACTTTGGAAATTGTCGAGTTTATTAATTGTTACCTCATTCTTTTGTTCTCGGCTTTCAGAATGTTTCCAAATTTCAGAATCACAGCTATCGCTTTCAAGTCCGCTCTATCTCTGCAACCTAGTTGCGATATTTTGCATGCACGCCGACTGTATATCTCCCTTCACTCCATCCAGCAGTGCTCCTGATTCCTAGGAAAGAAGGAAATTGGTGAGAACATTCCTTAGGTTTTAGGCAATGCCCATTATTGCTCTTGGAACAGTTTTTTGACAAAGCAACTACTCGAGGAGATACAAAAGTAGTCAAATCCTGTTGAAATTCACTTAGGTGAAAAATAAATAATGCCATCTCAGAATCCATAACATTTAGAGCTTTCATCTGCATAATTTCCTCTCTCAGCTTCCCTTTTAAAAAAGAACTGTTTTCTAACTCCTTCATACGTGTATTTAGTAAAGACTGAGAAAGATTTGTGAGTGTTAAATGTAAATTTCCTCTCAAAAGAAAGAAGAAAAACCAGAATATTTAGGATGAAAAAAAAGAACACTCAGATTATCTCTGCCAAAGACTCAAAAAGACTTTGAAGATGAAGTGTTGGATGTCACTTCAGAGGATTACTTCTTTTCTGTCCTAAACATCAGGTTAAGTCTGCTGGTATAAATTCCTCCAGGATGGAAAATAAAGATGGTTAAATAGGATTCATTCCCATAGGCAGTGATGCAGCAGACCTCAGTGGGAGCTGCTGGCTATTCTGTGCAACTGAAAATCAAACCATTGGATTTCCACCCGCAGAACATGATACAGTGGCTCTCTTTCGGTACCCATTTGTGTACATGATGGTGATGCAAGTATACTTGATCTGCTCATCATTGACTGTTGGAACTGCAAAATGTGGCTGTTTTGGATGACCTAACTGTCATTTAGTAACCTGCACTCAAGGTTTTAAAAACAAATGCTTTCTCCATTTTAATTTGTTTAAAATATCAGAAAAAGAACCAACATTCTAATTACAGGAGAGCAGCTGCGGATGGGTCTTATCTTTTTCAACAGTCCAGTCCTCTGCTACACTAGATAAATGTCTTGACCAGAGGTAGAAGTCATTATTCACTTACACATGTACAATTCTGAATGTTCCAAAAATCTGTATTTTCAGCAGCAGCAGGTCCATGCAGCCACATCAGATGCTAATACCTTAAAGCACAGACACAGTGGGCCAGAATCTTCCCATCTGAAATAGCTCCCAGGGTGTACCAGCCAAGACATACTCCATACAAATAGATTCCCTGTATTGTATAATCAAATGCATTTTCCAGTAGGAAAAACAAATGAAAATGTTTTTTGTGGTGTTTTGCCTGGTTTCACAGCAACTGCCCACTTTTCTCAATACTCCACAGACCAGTCTGCTAGTGGTCTAAGAACCACAAACAGACATATTGTGCATTACCAACAATCTCAGCTACAGCACTAACTGCACATGCACTGAGCAACTTTGTACTAACTGCTTTTGCTCACTTTCACAGATCGTGCATGCTTCACACAGAGGCCCCTTGCCTTCAAAAGGCCCAAACCAGCGTTGTCCTTAACAGCAGGGAGGTTGTGTTGTCAGTCCAGTATCTTTTATAACTACTTTTTGCCAATTGCAAAACAGGATCAGACCCTAGAGATAGTCTGTAGAAAAGGATTGTTCTGTTTCCACCCCTGGATATGTGTCCAACCCATGTTGCAATGTTTGGCTGTGGACTTTTGGTTTTTTTTATGTTTTTATTAACTCACTAAAACCAAAAGAGTCTATCCATGCAAAGGATCTTGAATTTTAAGCTGAGATCCTCACGCTTTGTAACACTAAAGCCTGGAAGCAATTACAAAGCCTTAACACTTAATCATTTCAGAAGAGTTTTGCAAGTCACCAAGAAGTGAGTCGAGCATTGAGAGCTGTCTGTAGATTTAAGAGGCAGCTGAAATATAAACACCCAGTTACCACAAACTGAATTGAGGTAAAAGAAGGGAAAGTGTCTTTTACTCTAAGTTACAGTAAGTAGATAGAAGAGTGAACTACTCTGATTTCATAATTGGATAGAGAAGCTAATTTAAGTATTTGTTGCCTTTTAATATGTCATATAGCAAATGGTGCTTTAAAACAATCTGCATTGTCAACTCCAGAACAGCAACTCAAGGGGGCTGCTGAAAGCCAGAAGCAGTTGGATAAAGACAGCAAGTTACTGCAAAGTTCTAGCAATAAAAAATATCAAGAGGCTGGCTTAAAAGTCAGGAGATTTTAAAAGTATACAATTCTTTGTACTTGCCTTTCTCTTTCTGAGTCTGTAGGATGGGTTTGAGTCAGGTTTTCAAATTACTGTCCATGAAGGAATGCCAGAACTAACTTTTCCTTGCAATACAATCTGAAGTGCTCAAATCACACTGGAATTCCAGGAACTGGAGCTTGAATGGAAAAGCAAAATGGATGAGATGCTGCAACACTATAAAAAGGAAAAATAAATGTAAAGACAAATGAAGCACAATAGTTGCAGAGATTATTTTCGCTGTCTCATTTTTTAAAGAGAAGGCTGATGTAACAAAATACATCCCATGGTCTGACAGTGATAAGACATTCCTCTGCCATCAGGATTTCACTGTTGTAACTCATAAAGTCCATTGAACTGATCAGACCTCTCTAGGAATAAGGCTCTTGGGAGTATTCCCACTTTTTCAGGGCAAGAAGAAAACATGCACGAGGCAGTAAGTTTTGGCTGTCTCAGAATACAGCCAGTGAAGTGGCTCTTGTGAGTTATCTAAAACTAGTCTAAACCTCTTCAATTATACACAGTTGATGTTTCTAGACATTTGGCTTACCGTATCTGCTCTGGATATAGATGTCATTTTCTGTGAAAGTGAACTGTCCCCAAAATTTGTACTAATCTTCCACAGTGTGCTCTTTGCAGTAAAATCTCAGTGTAATCATTTGCAATGACTTCCTTAACTTCCAATTAGGAAACATCCTAATGCGCTTCAGACCATTTGTTTTTCCCCTACTGCAGTTTAAAAATATATCTACAGCTACAGTTTCTGTGATCTTATTTCACTGTTACTGACAAACTTCAGGGAAAGAGTAGGAATGAGCTGGTGGGACTTATTAATTGAATATTTGCCTTCAAGCGGTAACCTATTGTCAGTAACGTTGGAAAACTGTTCAGGCTGAATGTGGAGACTGACAGGAAGTAAGGCAGCACCTCGTATCAGAGATTGTCCTGTTTCTCTGCAGTTAAATTTGGAAGGAGAGAAACGATAGCCAGTTTATTTCTAAAGAACCTGGATGAATGTCAGCTTTCCATTTCGTTCAGAAAGAGCTACACAATGTACAAAACTCCCTACCCATCCTCCTCTGCTTTCTGCCCACTGCCTCCCCCTCCATCCCAGCCTCAGCTGGCCTACAACACTTAGTGTGGGTGCTGTTATTACTAGAATACAGGGAATTTCATGTGGCATAGTGTTTAACCACTTCCTAAACTGAAACAGGCTATATCAGTTTATGTGCGATAACCACATCTGTGTCTACAGATCTTTTCCTGGCTTTAACACTGTTAGTATAACTGAAGTGGCAAAACTCTCTGTAGAGACCAGGCCTTGGCACAAAACTTGCAGCTGTGTAACACTGAAGACAACAGAGCTCTGGTTTTGTTCATATTATCTAGCATCACTGGCAGGTACCTATAAAACAACAGGATCCCTTCCTTAATAACTTCTCATCTTGGAGCAGTAATGACCCCACCATGTTGTTCTGTAAATGGGAATAAAAAGAAAAGCCTAACACCGACAGGCACAGAGACTATTAACAGTGCCTGACAGAGTTCATCCTAAAGTTTGGGTTCAATTTCAACTGTCATAAAAAAGCATTTTAAATAACACTCTACAAGCCTGAAATTCTGTGCTCATAAAAGCAAAAGCGAATGCTATAAATAATGCCAGATGCCCTGAACTGAGTCCATGACTGAGTTCATTCTTGAGCACATGCTGCTGTACAGAAATTTTTCATATCTTATGTTTCTTCAGTAAATTCTGAAACTATGAGTTCATTTCACCACTACTGCATACAGTCTTGTTGTTCAGTGAAAGTATTACAATCATTTGATCCACTGTCTTTCAGTCCACCACACAGGAAACATACCAGCAACATTCACCATTAACTACTTCTCCCTCAGACATCATCCCTGTAGCCATCGCTCTTCCAAAATGCCATAAAGACACACCCTCTTCTGGCAATGGATATTTCCTTTAAGCCATAGAAGACAAATTAGAAAGGATATAAGTCTGTGGCTGATCAAGAACACTCATCTGTACAGCCTGCAGCAGGAAGGATGCTGAAGTGTAGGACGTGCCTGAAAGAATCGGAGGAAATGGTGTCACCAGGAGGTTTTGCTCTCAGGTGGGAATAAGGAAATTCAAAGCTGAGCTAGACTCATCTCATAGATGCTGAAATCTCTGGGATGTTCTAGAATCTAAATATTTATCAATATTTATAAATACTTAACTGAGGGATATAAAGGTGCAGAATGGAAATGTCAGCGGTGAGTTTAAATATATATTTAAATATTCCTCACTCTCTGCTAATTGCAATTAACTCCATGGCTATTGCTCATTAGGAGGCATTTATTGAAACCTACCTATTCTTCTTTCCCGGTACTGAAAAGAAACAATCAATAAGGCCATGGTCTGTGGAAAACACTTCTGTACTTCCTCATTCTCCATGGAATGTCCAAGACGTGGAATTCTTTTAACCCAGCATGTCTCAAAAAATAGAATATTTGGGTTTGTTTAATTAAGCTATTGATTTTTGCCTGAGATTTTTGAGAGAAGGTGGCAGAATGAGGCACACAATGCACACAGATGTTATCCAGCAGAGGTCTGATTGAAACAAACCTTGGGTGTTTAATCTCTAGTTGAGATGGACTGTTAACTCCATCAAACTTCGTGCTAGTGAAGTAATTACCTACTTCAAGGATGTGGACCTTGGCTCATTTAGATTGCCTAACTGATCAAACCAGAGCACTGTTATCACCAGTTTATTTAATTGCAGCCCTGGGAAATGCAATTTCACATTATGACACAAGAAGATATGATTTGTCACAATACAATAGTGGAGTTTACAGGTGTGCTGAGAAACTGGCAGTATATCGCTTGTTGCCTGAGTCTGAGTTGACTATGAACTCCTTTGAGTAGGAGCTATGCGCTCATTTTTATGAATTAGATTGTGATAGCCTTACTATTTATATAGGAAATCCTGCTCCTCTGGTAGGTCTATGCACATGAAAGTTCCTCATCCTGTATTTGCAGGAGGTTGCCAATGTCCTTCCACACAAAAGCACCTTTGGGACTGAGTAGGGGGAGAAAATTGCCTTGGGGAAGGGTGAAAAGAGTGATCTGTTAGAAGGGACTCTTCCCTCCCCACAGTATTTTATATTGTATTTCTCGTATTATATTGTATTTCTCATGAGCAATCTCACTAGTTGCAGGCCTAGAGCTGTCATTTCAATTTGTTCTTCAGCAGCTGCAGTCATACATTGTGAGTTGTAGTGTTTGAGATTAAGGACAGCCACATATTATCATCTTCTAGTGAAAATAAAAAATTGGAAGAGGCAGATGAAAACAGAGAATTTGGTTTTGTTCTTGTCTTTTATTTGTGTTTGTGCACTTTCAAGCTGCTTAAGTAACCTTAATGCGAATTTACAGGGCAAATAATGAGCAGTACCTTCTACCAGGGAAAAACCGTGGAGAAACTACAGAAATCTGCTCAGTGTCCAGATGGCTGAATTAGAAAAATGAATAAGCCTATATAAATCCTCTTCTAAAACCATGATGTGACTGCAGAGGGGCATGAAGTATTCACAGCCATGTTCTTCACTTCATGCGGTCTTATTTAAAATATTCTTGGCCATTTTGTGTTTGAGCAGTTCACTTTGAAACACAAAATTTCTCTAAGAACCTTAAATCTTCTTTACGGGGTGCAAGGCGAGCAGAAGTTACATTTAACCTTGGTTCTGAACGCAAAATAGGTGCGAATCAGCAGAAACGTACAGAAGGCTTCCTTAAAGCCAGCAGTCTTTTCCTTTATTTATTTTTTGATTGGGAAATAATTAGCCCAGGCGTTATTTTTTCCAAGGAAGCAAGAACGATGTTGCGAATACAGTATTACGTCTTAACAACACCAAGAATTTCCACCTCCTGTTTTCAGGAAGAGCTGCTTCTTTTAAGCGGACTTGCTGCATTTTTAATCAATTCTTTGAAATAACCTATCATCTATTATGCCTAAACTGAGATTATAGTGTCTGGACCTGTTGTGGTTAAACTCCAGTAACTCTTGCTCAAATACCAGGAACTTCAGCAGGAGACTGGATAAAGTGATGAAAAACCAATTCAAGCTCCAGAACCATGTAATTTTCTATCAGGAACAATGTAAGTGAAAACCTGTTGACAACTTTGTCCCAAACACTGTAAAGTCATGTGCCACTCCCCTTCTCTCCATTCCAGCTCACCTCTAAAAAGTATGGAAGCTGAAACCTGACACATTCAATCAGAAATAGGCACATTAAGAAGGGCAGCACATGCTGCGGAACTCTGGAAGCTGCCGCGTATTGAAGGGAAAGACCACACAATAATTAATGCCCTCAGGTTTATTCTTTATCCTGAAATATTGCTTCAGAGGTGAGATATCAAAACCAATATGACAATTCAATTTCGCAACAGGCATGAAAGAAACTCTTTACAGCAAGGGTAAACAATGTATACAGTTTCAGACTCAGTCTTTTAAGTATGTTTCAACAACTGCCTGCAGGTTTTTTGAAGGGTCCATGCACAGGTAGAAGATGCAGCTTTGTTTGAACCAACTTTGTGCTACTACTATATGTGCAGGTTAGAGCAGCACTAGCTGTGAAAAGAACAAAAGAGCATTATGCATCTTCTCTGCTGAAGTCATTTGACAATTCCACCAAATCAAAGACAAGCAGCCACAGACAAAACTTCTTCCCCATACCTCCTCCACGCTTTCACCCTCAACCCATCTGCCAAGAAATGCGATGTTGTCTGATCTTCTTTCCAGTATTCCAACTTCTTCCACCTTTGCTCATGTGTCAGCCAGCCTCAGGCTCTTCACTGGAAGGTTCTGCAGAGCACTATAGTGTTTTGTTCTGATTATCATCCTAAACTCTGATGTCTTCTTTCTGCACAGGCTGTACACTTGCTGTGCTCAGAAGTCCATGGTAACTGTAACAGTATGTCATCCAGTCCTGTCACATTATATAGTCAGTAACATGGGAGAGTGTTTATCTTTCCTATGAAAGCAGTGTAAACCTGCTGTGTAAACCTAGTGTAAACTATTTCTTTAGTTGTCATGACCGTACAGTACAAAGTAGATAGAACATTCCACAAATGTGGCACACTTAAGGTTTACGACGCTCCAACACTCAGGAAGATCATTCCTTCTGGTGGGGAACAATGTACATTGATCTCCACTGTCCTGCCTTGAAGCCTTGAGCAGATCATAATAGTGCACTCAGATAAGTGTTCCCAGGGACTAGCCTTTGTTTGTTTTGTTCTGTAGCCAAAACCATGGCTATGATAATAAAGAGCATCAGTTTCAATACAAACACTTCATGCATGCCACAGCTGAGCAATGTTTGGGCTGTTTGTAACACACTGATTTGTTTTTTTTGTTTAAGTAAGTAAACTTAGCACAAACATTTTCCTTCAAAAGGGAAATAACACCAATAAAGAAAGGCTGGAGTTGCCAGGTTGCTCACGCATGCACTGAAACATCCCCGAGCTTGTTCCACAGAGCTCCTACGGCACCATACCGTCAGCATCTAGATAGGCAAATATGATACTTCAGCTAGGTGAACATGTGGCCTGAGCACTGGTAAGAAACACATGGACTCTGAGTACTCCATAGCTGCTACTGTGGATCTCTTTTGTGGAATTAACAGAATCTTTATAGTTATGGCCCTCCAAAGTGGCTTTCCAGTAAAAAGAAAACCAAAATCTTCTGCTGTCCCTTCTCTCCCTTGCTTATTTACTCACGCCTCACTAGGGCATTTATTTTTTCTTTAACGCGTTTATAAATAGCAATTTTATTAACATTTATTATTGACTTATAATCTGGTCATTCATTCTCATTAAACATTCACAGCTAAATAGGTGTCCGGCTGCCTTCAGTGAGGAGATTACACATGAAATAAAAAATCAGAATTGAAACCTGGATTTTGCAGTGAGGAATCATTTTTGAAAAGAGATTATAAAAAAAGCTCATGATCTGATGTGAGAGGGGAGAAGTTGGAGGACGCCAATCCTAGGCTTCAATCAGAAATGTTAACATTAATGCAAAGATTACTATGTAGTGACGTATACATAAGTGAGACAGAGCTGTATCATGTCTCTGAAAAACAGTTACAGAGGAGCTTGAACTCCTTTTTCCCTATGGAGTGCTCTTCCTGGTATATCCAAACCAGTATGCGTCATAAACCTCAGTTCAAGCCTTCCTCTGTTAGCTTGGAGTTTCCTACAGCTTCCTTTCAAACTTTTCTTTGTTACCAGTTTCATCTTTCCAGAGGGACACTGTGACCTGCTTTGACCCATGGACAGAGTTAATACAGTGCCAAATGCAAGCCAGACTATGCACTGGCTGTAGGCTGGCTTCTCACATCAAATGTCTGGGTTAGAAGCACCTGAAAGACCTTCTGTGTCACAGACAATATTTCTAGAGAAGAGAGCATTTTTTATTACAGATAAGTGTCAAGAGAGTACAAAAATCGTTTTAAAACCACTCACCTCAGGTTATTTTGGCAATTTTTTGAGGAGGTGAACTTGAAGGAAAGGAACCCAGAATTCAAAAAGCAATTTACTGCTGAAATCTGAGCTGCTGCATAAGAGGGGTAAGCTGCAGGGAGAACACCATTTCCTCTCCAGGCCTCACACCATTAAAGACACATTTTTCTGTTTTGCAGTTCTGCAGTAAATACTCTGATAATGCTATTTCTATTTATTCTGCCTGCCTTTTCTGTGCACCTTTCTCTGGCTGACCCTTGCACGTGGCCCTAGTTGTTTCCCCACCATTATCCTGTAATGAAGTATGAAAGTGCGGTTGATCTTGGTGCTGAAAATACAGCCAGACTGCTTAGTAAAGAAACAAAACTTTGAAACAATTTAAAAGGATTTATGGACTCACATCTGTGATCCCTGTCTCAAAAGGATGTGCGAACTGACCTCGCCAGTCACTGAAGCCCTCCTCAGTGGGGAAGAATACATGCTCCATTTGGAGGGAGGGATGGAGAGATGCTTTCCATGCACTGTAAGTATCATCTGTCCTGGGATTTCTGTGAATTTTAGAGATGAGAGGGTATAGCACAGAAAAGGAAAGTGTGAGCACTGCTGTCTCCTTGGGAGCACGATTACCTTCATAGTTACACTCTGAAATAAAACCCGTTACACCCATAGAAAAAATGCAGCCATGAGCAGAGCTTGGACCGTATGTTGTGTGCACCTGAGCTGAAGATTCTCCCAGCACAGCCCTGTTTCTGTACTGGTTGTTGTTGAATCAGCTGATATCATAAGCCCAGTGTGAATATCAGAGGAGCTGAGATCAGCCCTATGCATCTGCCCAAATTAATTTGTTTCTATTCAGCTCAATACTTCTCAGCACAAGTCATCCTCTGCTGTTACTCCTTACTGAGCCACCACACAGCCACACATAAAACTTCACTCCCTGCAGCAGCCCTTGCATTCCCACAGTTCCCACAGAGCTCTGGTTTCAGCAAGGAGAAGCGAATGGCCCTGAAGGATTTTGTTTTTCATTGTGATGGTTGATTCTAATTTAAACAAACTCAACAATACGCTGCGCTTTGCAGTGGAAGAAGCCTCACACACCCTTTTAAAGAAATGGCAGCGAATACTTCCAAAGTCCTTTTTCACAATATTTACAAAGTAGTTGATCCAGACAGTAAAGGCACAACTCCTGTGTGTCAGAAATCAAGAGAGAGACTTTCTCACACAGCTCTTGAGTGAACAAACATTCACAGAGTCCTGAAGGTCCAGGCAACTCCTGACTCATTATCTGCCATATCCATGGGGCAAGCAAAGGCTGTAACCACTCTCCTTTCAATAGAGCCCCATGTTATGTCTGAACATGCAATCGAGTCTGTGGTTCACAGGTGAGAAGGGTGCCCTCATGGCAAGTCAGGTAACATCTGCTTTATCTCCCTTCACCACAATATAAGGTCAATGTTTTGAATATGGAGAGTTGCTTCATGCTCATTTTGTTTAAATCTGCCTGCTAATTTTTGTACTATGCAGTCATTCTCAAGCAGGGCATGACCTCAGTCTTTCATTATTTAATGACTTTCCCTTTGTGGGACAACATACAGCTCTTCCATATAGCTCATCACTTCTGGAAAAGGACCAGCTTCGTGAGTTCCTTGACTGGATGAGGAGGAGAAAAAGGAAGAGCGAGCCTTCTTTGTTGCTTTTTAGGGATTGAACCGTAGACTTGCTTTCTTCAGGCTGGAGAAACTCCAAATCATTTCTGTCGGCACTACTAATGATGCCTGACTGGCATTCTCTTGCAGATGTAAACAGCGGCACAGCAGTCTGTTTAACCTTTGCCTGAAGCATAATTTCCTACACAGTGAGGTGCTAACCTCTCCAAAGCAGCTGCAGAGGGTTAGGAGGGTGCCATTTTTCCAGCTGAAACGGGACAGTTTGAAGTGACAATCTTATATTTTCCCTTTTCTACTGATCCCCAGCAAAGTGTTTCTACACATATATAATGTGACACATTTCTCTTTGGGGCAGAAAGCTTTAGTGTGTGTTTCCAGTGGAACAATTACTAAAAAGCAGTCTGAAAGCATGATTTTGATGCCAGCATTTCAACTTTAATTGCCTGTCAGACCTGGAGCCTGAGCAAGGCCGTTGGGCGAGACCAGCTGTAAGCCTGGCAATGAAACCTGCCCGCTCCTTCAGGTCCGGGCAGCGGATGAGGTCCAGGTTCAGCTCAGGCAGGCTGCTGCTGACAGCAGAGGAAAGGGCCCTGCACTGCTGCATGCTTTGCCCACCTGTGAGACATAAGACAGCCTGAGTGGCTCTGGGGCCATGGGAGGCCTGGGAGTGCCTGGGCAGGGTTGGGAGTGGTCAGACTCAGCAGCAGCAGCGGGCACTGCTCCCAAATCTCCCACCCCATCTCTTCTCCCCCCAAGCACCGCTCCCTCCTTTCCCTTCCCTTCCTTCTGGAAGGAGCAGCCTGATATAGCCTGGCCTCGACGTTTTGTTCAGTTTTGAATCATAGAATCACAGAATGGTTGGGGTGGGAAGGTACCTTAAGGATTATTCAGTTTCAACCCCCTGCCATGGGCAGGGACACCTTCCACTAGACCAGGTTACTCAAAGCCCTGTCCAACCTGGCCTTGAACACTGAAAGGGATGGGGCAGCCACAGCTTCTCTGAGCAGCCTGTGCCAGTGTCTCAAAGTCCTCACAGTGGAGATTTTTTTCCTAGTATCTAAATCTACCCTCTGTCAACTTAAAGGCATTCCCCTTTTGCCTGACTCCAAAGCACCATCTTCAAAAGAGCTGGAGCTGAGGAGGACGGAGGGACCTCCCTGTGGTCCAGACCATGGTGGGACGGACTGTAGACAGGCTCACATGGGCAGGTCACTCAATCAAGGTGCTCAAGTTAGATTTGGACACCTAAGTGAATCTGAATGCCCATTGCTCGCTCTGCCCAGTGAATGTTCTCTGTATGAATAATGGCCTACTGCACAATGCTTGCAGAGATGGCCACCAGCAGCCCTCCCAAGCCGAAGGGTTGGGATGTGCCATGGGGCCACACAAGGGAATGCTGACTATGTCAATGTATGGTGGCAAGCTCACCTAAACCTCCTGACAGGCACTAGGAGTCCAACACCACTTGAAGGTGAACCCTGTGCCCCGTTTGCCCACTGTTTGTGGGCTGCCCTGTGCCCCAGGACCTCGGGGGGAGGGCACAACACGCTGCCTGCCCCGTTCTCAGCTTGTCAGTGGGAAAACCAGGCTCGAGGGCAGCCGCCGGCCAGTCCGGTCAGCGGGCAGGGAGCGGGGTCTGCCCCCGGGGTACCACTCTCATGGCGGCCGGACGCCATGTGGGGCCGGCGGCTGCCCCTCCGCCTGCGCGCAGCGCCGTTCCTCGTGGGCCGGGGGACTAAAGCGGGGCTGGGGCCGGGGCCGGGCGGTTGGGGGTGGAGGGGAGCGGCGACTCGGCCGGAGGGGGTGCGGAGCCGCCGTGGAGGGCGGAAACGGGGTGGGGGGGATTTGCGTCAGTGAGGGAGCTGCGAGCGGGCGAGGGCGGGCGGGACGGACGGAGGGACAGAAGGACCGAGGGATCCCGCGGACAGGCACCCGCCGACCCCACTCGCCCGCCGCCGCTGCCTGTCGCCCCATGGGGCTGTGCCCGGGGCCCGCCGCGCCCTCGGGCTGGGCGCTGCCGCTCCTCCTCGCCCTGGGCGCCGGGCTCAGCCACGCCACGCCGCACCTGCGGTACACCCGGCCGGGCTCCCGCAGCAAGTGAGTACCGCCCGGCCCGGGGGGGTTGCAGGAGCCTCTGCCGGCGGCGGGGCGAGCCGAGGCGGGCTGGGGCAGACGGGGTGCTGCGGCGGGCGGGCTGGGGCTGCGTGTGGTTGCCCTCACACCGCCGCCCGACCCTGACGGCCGTTGTCTTATCTCCCCAGGAACTGGTGCGCCTACATAGTGAACAAGAACGTGAGCTGCTCGGTGCTGGACGGGACGGAGAGCTACGTCCAGGCCCAGTACAAGTGTGCCTGGAACCAGTTCCCCTGCCAGCCCACTCTGGTGTAAGTAGCTGAGAAGGCGACCTCGAGCGGGAAAGCGCTTGGCCATCCGCTGCCAAGCCCCAGCGGAGAAGGGATCGCTGTCGCTGCGCTTGGACTGTTCCCATCACCCCAAAAAGCACCCGACCGGGGCGGGAGGGCACGTACTGCCTCTTGGTCCCAGCACACCCCAAACAAAGCGCTGGGTTTTATTGTGAACATAAGGCCGCCGGAGCTAATTGGAGCCAGGTTGAGCGCGTTGTTGGTCCGCACAGGCGGTGCGCTGCGCGCAGCCGAAGGGGAGCAGCGCTGTCACACGACTGTGCTGCGCGCCGTGGTGGGGCTTGCAGGGTGGTGGTAAGCGCGCAAGCGGTTTTCCGTAGGCGGTGGGAGCGGCAGCACCTGCTGGGGGCACACCTATGCGCCCTGCTCCAGGTTTGGTAGGGTACGGCGGCGCTCAGACCCGGTTTCATAGTTGCTCTGTGTTGCTGGATTGGTGCGTAACAGCGAGGGAGAGCCAGGAGTGCGAGCCAGCACATTTACAATCTGTGTATCCCTGTCAGTTGTCCAGCAAGGAGAGCAGCCAGCGCAGAGGTTTTTACAGGGGGTTATGCAAAGTCACTGGTTTGATTTTAAACTTCATGCTGTTGAGTGTGATCGTATGGCAGTCCATAGGGTGATCACCTAGTGTGCTGTGTGAGCCCTGCAGGTATACCAGGAGTCAGGGAATGGCTGTATCTTGCTGTATTTTAAGACTAATCTCAGGCAAATCCCCTTTCCTCAGTTTCCCACTTGAAGAGCAGTAATATTTACACGCTTCTATTTGAAAGCTGTAGGTGATAAGCACTTTGTGAAACCATTTCACTTCCCTCAGAAGTCATCGGGAGGACACCCGTAGATTTTTGTGGGATTAGGCTTCGAGTTTGGCTGAGGTGATGGTGAAGATTCTTTTACAACAAAGAATAACTAGTTTTTATTCTGATATGAAATGGTGAGGGTGAGGTTGATGCTGCTTAGGTCCTGGGTGCTACTGAAACAAGAACAGACATCAGTGACACTGGGGCCTGTGACAATAGGTGTCAGGCACTTGGCATTCAATTGCGTTTCTTTCTGTTTGTTTGGGTTGTTATTTTTGTTAAAAACACAACTTTTTATCTATTGAAATATATAAACACTGGAATTTGAGGGAAATAACAAAGGCAGCAGACAGCTGAGTAGCACAGTCTTGTGTAATTTCCCTTGTTTCTCTTTGGAGTGTTGAGCTGGCCATTTTGGACTTCTGACTGAGCTTATGGGCTGTGTAATGGGGTGTGCCCTCTGTTGTGCGGAGTCTCACGGAGGAGTGAGGAGTGGTTGAAACCGAGCTCTTTGAACAGATAAATCACCAAACATTAAGATAAGGAATCTCAGAGGCAGTAAATTAAGATTTTCTTGGACTATCTGCTGTTAGATTATGAAGAAAGTGCAAAGGCGTTGATCTAGCCCAGGAAATGCCTGATCCGAGAGCTGCTTGAGCGGGTGAGGTCTTTGGCAGGAGCGAGATGGGGAAGCCCAGCTTCAGCAGGGGGCTGGACTGGATGACCTCCAGAAGTCCCATCACTTCCAGATGACTCTGTGGTTGTGCGAAATGGCATTGTCTGTCCTTGGTTTCTAAACATCTGGAGTTGGCTGCTGTCAGAGAGAGAATATGGGGCTGAACAGACTTTTGGTCTCGCCTGCTGTGGCCAATCTCATGGGGGTTTTCTGTTCTTTTGAGAATGGAATTAGGTATTTATCATAAGTCTTTGTTTCCTCAGTTTGACTTTCTTAGGTGAACATTGCTGTTACTTCTTTCTTTGTAGCCGTAATGGCAATTGTAAAATCATTCCTTGTTCTTCACATAAAATATTGTAAGTACCTACCACAGCACCAGCTGATTACGACTGAAAGCAGCTGCAATATTGAAATCTTTACATTTTATTGTGTTCAAAACTCTCTGTGTATAGGCCGTGACTTGCATTTTTCTGTCTGTTGCAGGTATATACCTTTTCTTAGTAGCAGAGTAGGAAAGGAACTAATCCAAAGCATTTGAAATACACAGTTCAAATCCTGCAAACCCCCAGCTTTAGTCCTGTGAAAAGTATTTAATTCAGTAGGAATAGTGGTCTGAGTAACAAAATGAGCTTATATATATTTATTAGCTAATGTTGACAAAAATAGGACAGGAAAGAGATACAGAAGCAACAAAGAAATAACTGTGAGGACTCTCTGAAATTATTCTGTTTTTCCTTTATGCACTTACATAGACAAGTTAAAAATGAGCTAAATAGGAGATATTCATCAGAATAAACTGCGGTCCCTGTATAGTCTTCTTTTGATACCCATGGTTCATCTAAGAGCTCATTCTGCTGCACACAGTGGAGACAGTGAGATCATATCAAACAAAGAGCTTGTTAACTGTATCAGAGATGTATTGGTTTTATTAGAACTTAAGTACTAGTAGGGCTTTTTTTATCAGTCAGTGGATTTATTGTTGATCTGATGTAGTTGAAAACTTGGTTTAAAGAGCCCTTCTAATGTTTAGGTTCAGTCTAGGTTATGCATGACAAATTACTTACATTAAAAAGCTCACTGCATTTTATATGGAAGCATTTTGCTGCCTTAAACGTAGAGTTGTACTCTTGACTTCCACATGCTCTTCACATACGAGGGAGTGTATATTGCAGATATGGATTATAGTCAGCACTGATTTTATTGTTTTTAGAAATAGAAACCTCTGGTGATCAAGCCTAAAAATCATATGCATGCATGAACCCTTTTTACCTACCCTTAGGGGCCATTAAAATATCATTTGTCTGAAATAAAGCCCCACTGTTGGAATGACTGCACTTCTAGGAGTGTTAACTGTAATTTCAGTTTGGCTGCAGGGTATATTTCCTGAAATGTTAAGTTGAAATTCAGGAAATTATTACACTTCATTGTTTAGCTGTTTTATAAGTATGTGGGCTAGAGTGTACGTTTCCTTGCTGAAAAGTTAGTGAATGCTTTGGCTGATTAAGGTGTCAAGGATAAATGTGAGTTGAAGTGTGGCTGCTTAAGAGATAGGAAGAGAGGGAGTAGAAAGAAAAAGCAGAAAGGCCCTTTGAAGTATGTTCCCTTTGAAGTGGGGGGGGCTCCTGATTTATTTTCCTTAAAACTGTGACTAGCAAAGGAGAGAGGAGCTTTTATTAGTGGGTCATTGGACTGAAGGTTACTTACACGAAAATATTGGGTTTTTGCCCACTAAAAAGAACCTGTATGTTCTGAAATTTGAAAGACTGCTTCATAAATAGGTGATCCCTGCCCACTTGTTGTGAGTTTCCCTTCTTAGTCTTCTTATGGGTGGTTTACTAACTTAATTAGCATTATTAGCAATTTGTAACTAATAGTGCTGTCTGATGGTAAAAGTAAAATGTATTGCTCTTCTGGCTAGATTCTACACACTCTTTAGGGTTGTGGCTTCTCTTGGACATCCTCTGGTCAATGCTTCAGGGCAGGGTGGTGTTACACCAGTTGCTTGTTTTGCCTCTAGTACTGTAGAGTTTGTTGGGACATCTGGCTATACTGTAGGTGCTCCAGTTTATGGCCCAGCATTTTTGGGCAAAGCCATTTTCACTAATAAGGTTTTGATTGCAAAGTTTGAAGTGCACTGAAGTGGGTGAAGCAGAGGGATGTTTTCTGAGTTTCCATCTTTGCTGCAGAACTGCAAATGGGGCTTCCCTGTATGAGGCAGTAAATCAAATAGAAAAAGATTTGGATTGGGAAGAATCTCTGGATGTCATGTAATCCCCCTGTAGCCCCCAGCTAGCAAGAGAGTCAGCTTCAAAGTTAGATCAGGTTTCTCAGGGACTTGAAGAAAGGATGTTTTGTCAGATCCCCATTAATCCTGCTCATGTGAATAAAGATATCAGTGTGCTCAAGTGTGTAACAAGTCAGGTCACCTGTCCTTAGCTTGTAGGACATGGATTTCATGATATAGCGTGAGCTTCTCATCTTAACACTAATGACAAATGTATAATAAGCAAACCCATTCTTTCACTATGTTGCGCATGCTTAGAAAATGGTCAAGGAAATGATGAATGAATCAATAGCTAAATTGGCAAGCCTCTCCAAGTCTCTCATTGAGCAATAATTTCCAACTTCTTGTCATTTAATACTTTCAAATGACCGTAAATAAGCCCACTGCCAAACTAATCACAGTTTTAATCACTGCCAAGAGGAAGATTTAAGGGAAAAGACTGAAATAACTTTAGAGGCTCTTACAGCTAGTTTTCTGAAATCATAAATACGAGGATATATGGCTGTTCTTATGAGTAACACACCACTCTTAGTAAGCAGTGTTCAATGTTTATTAATAAAATAGTATTGAGTAAAAGTGGAAATTTTATTACCGCAGAAGAGCGTATCAGACTTCCAGTTAAATGGCTGTATTAATTTACCATTTTCTGGCAACCCCAGAACAACCTGGGTGGAGTACATCAGCCCCAGTCTAGGAACATATAGGAAATCCACATGTACTTTCAGCATTTCAGCACTCCCAAGGTAGTTTTGTCTGAGGTTACTCAGTTGCTAGAAATTAAACGTATAGACCAGTGTCAGAGTGCTCAGCACTGGGTAGGGTGAAACTTGAGATACACAAGTCAGCGCAGATCAGAGCCTATGCTTGCCACTGGCTTCTAGCAGTGCATATCTCATAAGAAGAACTTTCAGGATGCACAAAAACTTGAATGGAGAGTGAGGACTATTTTAATGTTCCCCCTCCAAATATCTAGAAAGATCTTCAGGATTTTTTTATTCCCTTAGTGTATTTTGTATGAAGCAGAATTTCTTTGTACAGGCTCCAGCTAGCTGACTGCATAGGGAGGCTAGCCTAAGGGGTTGTGCATTGAAAACAGTAAGGGAACTTGAAAACCTTCAGAATGTACTTCAGTTTCCTGGAGTGCTTGTTTGAAAAGATTGGAGCGCCTGCTGGGTGTGGTAAACTTTCCTGGCTGCCTCCCTGAGCTTCAAATTGTGCATCTCTGCCTCCAGTCTTTCTTCCCTGTGAAGCAGACAGGGACGTTTCATTGCACACATCTCTTGAGTTTGTTGCAGTAATTAAAAAAATAGAAAAATCACAAACTGTTCCTCGGTTCACATTAACGCAAATAATGAGAGGTTTTATGCTTTTCTGGTTTGAGAAACTAAGCATGAAAATGTTGCCAAAACAAGTTGTTACTTTTAGGGAGCTGCTGACCTGTTTAAATCCTATTTTGTCATAAATCGCCCAAATAGTCTAGGAACATTTTTCACCCTTAGAAAGCGGGCAGTGCCAGGTTTACACATTGCAGATTATTGCTCCTATCTGACTTCTTCTTTGCATTCACATCTCACCTTTTCTCTCCTTTCTGATTCATTTTTGACCTGGTGTCTTGATAAGTATCAGCTCTCAAAGCAATGCTGCAATTTATTCTGAAAGCTGAGGTCCCGGCTAATCCCACAGGTTAGCTCTTGCAATCAGGAAAGTATTGATTATCTCTTTTATCTGTGTATGTTTTCAAATAGTATGTCAACAGTAGCTCTTTCTTGGAATGATCCTAGAAATAAACTTATTTAATGGGCAGAGAACCGGAAGAGATACTACTGGAGCTCCTTTTTTCAGGAAGCTTTATTAGGAGCTGCATCTGTGCTTGACCTTTCTGCTGCTGTAAGGTGAGAAACTTGGTCCCTGCTGCTAGAAGAGGCAGGTGAAGGTGTTACTATGTGTAACATGTTGCAGAGTTGCTGCTGTTCCATCGCTGTTAGACTACATCATGGTGCTGCTCTACAAAATTATTCTGAAATCCTATTGAATGGACTCTGTTTTCAGGGTTCTTCTATCCTGTTCTACTCAGTGGAGTTTTAGCAGCTTAACTGTTGGTCTGTCCACATGTGGGTGACTGTCATAGGCTTATCTCGTGTGATGACCATGTATGATTATTTAAGATTGTAAATCGCAATGATGGAGCTGTGCTTTAAGCCTTGCCACAGGCTGATTGTGGCTCCAAGTTGCTTAAGTGCATCCCACGTCTTGGTTTCTCTCCTCATAAGAAGATGCTTACCTAGTGTTCAGGAGTGGTAATTCATTAACACTAGGAGTGTTAAAATTTTAAACCTGAAAGATATTTTTTTGGCATTTCCTACTGGACTTCAGCTGTCAGCTTTTAAAAAATAAAGTCCTTGGCAGCTGAGAGAGATGGAGGTAGAGAGAGATAGATAGGTATAAGTGTGCATGTATATACAACAACTAGAAATAACTAGTATGAGGCATGGCGCATGTTTCAGTTTCTTCTTTGCAAGAAGAAACTCTTCTCTCCCAAGAGAGAAAATTGTGTTTTGAATCCCATTTTTTTTGATGGAAGAATTCTATCTGAGATGAGTGGCCTCAAAGCTCACTGTATAAATAATGAACAATATCACTTCTGGAGATTTTGAATGGAGCTATAAGTGAAACCCTGTGGTGTTGTCTGAGAAGAGTTGAACGTTTTTGTCTTCTCTGAGTTCCTGTAATCTTCTGCACCTCTTACTGAAAAAAAAACCCAAACCAACCCAAAACCCAAACCAACCAAAACAAACTAACAAAAAAACCCCCAAACCAAACCCCAACACTCAACAAAAAATAACAAACTCTGCAGTAAAATTCAGCCAGATTCCCTCAGATATATTGACCTAATGTTCCTCTTCAAAGAGAGACCAAACTGTACTGAGCTACTTTGGGCACTATGATTCTCTGCTCCTTCGCTGCCACTGATAGATGAAGGGACAGTGTTCTTCAGGGCTAGAGGAAAGCAACCTTTTTACAAGTCAGCACAGATCAGAGCCTATGCTTGCATCTGGCTGTGGCTGAGCCAGATGTAGGGCTAGTGGGTAAAGTCAGTGGCATTTTTTGGAAGAAAAAGTATTTTCCAGGCCCCAGTGCCTGCAGACTCATGTACTGACATTCTTTATACAAATTTTGGAAGGCAAAAATGCCAGCTAAAGGAAGATTAGAATTGGAAAGATGAGACTTTCTTAAGTCTATCTGTAGGAAGCAGCTTAGTGTCTCTAATGTCAGATCAAAAACTATTCTGGGATTCACTAGGCCTTTTTTTAGATAGATTTTTGCTGCAGCATATAATTGGGATTTATTACTGATTCCACAGTTTGCTTTCATTGAACACCTAGACTTCTGAAACACAACGCAGTGGTGTTCTGCATGCTCTTCAGGTAACTGGGTAGATATAGTGACTTTAGGATGAGATGTGGCCCTGTTTTGACTCTACTGGCTGTGTTGACTGTATTTCTGTTGGCCATAATGGAAATACAGACATTGTGCATACACTGCACTGTCCATACAGTGCCTGTCCATACAGTGCCTGTCCATACCTACACAGTAGGCACCTGAAACTGAGGTGTCCTGAAGCGCATTGCTAGAAACAATCACTAAAAGTCTCCCTGATTTCAATAGAACTAGGATTTCTGCTGTCATTTCTAGAGGTTGGTATTCGGCCTGTACTCTTGGGGAACAGAAAACTTGGAATCAACTGGTTCTAATTTAATAACCGTGTAGCCAACAGGTATATTTTCAGTGCAAGCCTTTGCAGCCTACAGAATTAAAAGTGCTTGGTCAAAATATGACTGCATTTAATTACATCTTCCAGGGAGCATTTTGTGGGGTGTCTGTGTGCTACTTCAGCACTCCCATTGCAGTATACTGAAGATTTGGATGTCTGGGACATGCAAGAGCAGACTGTATGCTTTACAAAGACCGGATCCAGTGTGGTTAGAGCAATAAATAGTGACGTTCTGTTATCTTCTATTCAATAAGTCTGTGATTTGCAGGCTGCTGAAGTTATGGACCTGTTCCAGTGACTATAGAATTTTGGACCAACTTCGAATTTTTGTGTTCAGAATAAACATTTATTACACTGCTTATGTAGAAACATATGCCAATTCTGCAGTCCCTTGCTCACAGTGAGGATGTGGTGGCACTTATCTCCTTGCATGTCCCAAAAGGTTGAATGTTAATATCTAGTTACAGAACTGAGCCATATGTTTTCCCACCAATTTTGTCCAAATGTTTCTGATTTGTTTTATCGCTATTAGGTGACATTCCAAATATCAGTGCTAACTGCTTCCTTCTGTGGTTTAGCACAAGAAATTTATAGCTCATTCCCTAGTCAAAATGTCTAGCATTTGCAGCAAACATGTATTTTTAGTTAAGCATTTTCCTAAGAAAATACTTTTCTTTCAAAAAGGAGAAATATTTGAATGCTATTTCCGCACTATACAACTTTATTTGAGCTGTGAAATACTTGGATATTGAAAGTAGAGATATGCATATTGTTCTGAAGGTGTTTTCTCATTTGATCGGCATGTTGAATTCGTGGTGAAGGTAGTACGTGTTGGTAGATGTAGGCCTGTTGTGGAAAGATTCCTAAAACCCAGCTGTTCTTATTTTCTCTGGTGCAAGGAAAGATTAGACTGTTAAAAATCACCCTTTATTCATGCATTCTAAAAGAATGATTTCATTTGTAGTATTTGTGAACCCTTTTGACCAAATTGCCTCACTAGGAAACTGTGTACAGTTTCACACCTACAAGGTAAAATGATGTGAAACTTGGGCATGTTATGTTTTGTGTGTTTGTACTTGTATGTAACATGTTTGCTGTGACTGAGTGAGCAGTTGGATCCAGAATACTGCAAATGTATATAAAGACATTTCTGGTTTGTATATTCTAGTAGCTCGCACTCCTATGTCATTAAAACATGTAGAATGACAAATTATTCTCAGGGTGCGGTCCCTAGCAGAACTTTCTGGTTTGTTTTGTTAGAACTGTAACCAAGAATATAATTGCGTTCACTGCTGATAGACTGTTACATCCTGGCAAGATCCTGGAGGTCTCCAGCTCCTCCACAGAAATCCACTGAGAAAGAGAAGTGCTGGCTTTAAAAAACTTGTATGATTGAGAAGCTGGATGCATGCTGGTGACTGCCATTTATGAGTGCATCTGGGTCTTGCTGGCACAGTGACACCATTCCTTGCATGAGCAACGTCCGCAGCTGTGTGTGAAGCATATAATCGGCACAGAAGCTGTAGCTGTGAAGCTGTGATATTTAAGAAACTTTTATGTGACTGGATTAAAATTAGAAAAGTGTTAGGATACGTTCCCCGTGCCCAATCTTACATGGCTAGCCTTGCTGAAGTAAATGGGACTAGCTGTGTGATCCGTTCAGCTGGACTGGCAGTATAGAAGAGCAGTAGTTCTTGGTAAGTGAATCCCAGTTTAATTTATGAGCCGTCCATGAGCATAGCTGTCCTGTGACCGCAGTTCAAGATGTAAAATGTGAAAACTGCCCTACATCCAGATTTTGAAGGTTTTTGATTCTAGTTTAATTTTTCTCCAAGAGAAATGTGGTTTACGATTCAGGTTGGTCTGTATTTGATGTGCTGTAGCTGAAATCGAAACAGATCCAATTTGTGTATTTGCTTGAGCTCTCAGACTCGAAAGAATTTGTAAGGAACAGACTGCTACAGCATTTTTAAAGTTGTAGATACACTGTGTTCATACTTTGTAACTTAAAACAGGAGAAATCTGCATCTCAAATAATTTTTGTATTAAATCATATTAAAACGTTTTGTGCGAGGTGTCCCTGTCCATGGCAGGGGATTTGGAACTAGGTGATCTTAAGGTTCTTTCCAACCCTAACTGTTCTGTGATTCTGTTTTATGCTTTTTAGGATCATGAAATTATGAAATAAAGAGTGAGAATGTCAAGCTTGCTTATTTTTTAAGATGGAGTTTGGAAAAGTTTTATAATTTGCCCATATGGAAAATACTAAGCTTGATTTCTTTTAATTTGTTGATAATTCTTCTTTTGCATTTGGTTGTATCATCTGAAAGCGTCTACTTTGTTGAACATGACTGTAGAGAAGGTATAGAAAGAATGGCAGAAACAGTACAAGTAAAAACCTCATGCTGTAATTTGAGTACAGATATGCACAATTTGCGTAAAAGTATTTCTCACTCCTTTTATAAAGTGTTTCCGTTATATTCTTAAAACCTGGTTAGGAAAACATAGAGAAGCATAATGGTGTTTGAAGATAATCGAAATACTGTAATTTTCAGGAAGGAGCTTGGCCCTGAAAGTATAGAGAGGAACACACACAAAGTTAAGTATTTTATGGAAATCAGAAGAAAGCATGTACGACCATTTCCGGCATGTGAAAATTTATCTGGAAGTTCAAAGTTTGCATTTCAGTAATGTGGTGTTGTGAGAGAGCTTGTAATGACTCTCAAAACCACTTCAAAACACCAAAGCATCTAGCTAATCCTTTCAGTCCTCTGACTCTGGCAGCTAGTTGGAAGGAAAGGGGTCTAACCCAAATTACCTATACAAGATACGGTTTAATACTGTAGCTAAGGGAGAAGGAAAAGGAAGTTTATGGGTGGCCGGGATGTTGTCCTTCCCAGTGGTGCCCTCTACATTGCACTTCTCTACTTAATTTTTAAAGCACTTGACCTTGGGGATGTCTGTACTTCACATTTGTAAACAGATTCAGCAGATATTTTAGTGAAAACTGTAAAAGAGACGATGAGCTGGAGTGCAGTTTACTGCTGTTTCATATATATGGTTTTGTGAAGGTAAAATGGGATTGGAAAGCCACTCTGTGTTTACATGCTTCAAGTCAGAATCTGAAAAGCTAACAACCACAGCAAACTACAGCAGTCACAAGCAGCTAATTGACAGAGCTACAGCCTAGCCTGCCCCTGCCTCTTTGTAAAGATTCACAAAGAGAAGGGAATCCAAAGAGGTTTATTAGAATAAACTACTCTTTGGCCCAAAAACAGTTGGAAAAAAATATGACAGTCTCTAGTTAATTTTTTCCCCCTTAAATGAGAAATCGTAGATAAAGTAATGGTAGCAAATTGCTATCAGACGTGAGATTTTATATTAAAATTATGACTCTGAAGGTGAAAGGTGCTGAATAAAAATTACAGAATTATTTCAGTAATTATTTACACGCATGGCAAGAGAAGCTTTGAAGAGTAGCAGTTTGACTTATAATATGAACTGTTTCACCGTCAGCGTAAGATGTAAGTCTACATTTGGTAGCTGATTGCTATTATTTTCTGCAGTAAGGAATTTTGCATATTAATACAAGGCTGTGTTTAATAAAACGTGATTGATTTTCGTCTGGTTAGCATGCCTGCTTCTGGTGCCCATTCTGCACTGTATTCTCTGTCTCAAAATACACTCCCTATGAGCCCGGCCAGGCTAGGAGTGAAATCTGTTGCAGAGCTGAGTCCTTTGCTGCTGTTCTGCATTTGTTCTGCTGGTATCACTACTTTAGGGACACCTCAGCTGTTAAGTGAGCCTGTTGTTCATTAGTGCATGCAAACTGTTGTCTAATCTGAAATAACCTTAAGAAGATCTGACAAGGCTATAGAAAAGTTTGTAGTATGATACTGATTTTATAAAAAAAAGGAGTTAATATGAGAAATTGAGATAGCTTTTGTTTCTTATGTGTTCCAAGTATACCAAGTTATAGAGCTCTGGTGGCAAATTCCTGTTTTACTTACATTCCTCCTCTCTCAACCCAAAATGGTATCTTAAATTGATTTAGTTTTTCTAAAAAAGCACAGGCTCTGCTTGTGATCTGGTGGGATACCTTAGTGTCTGGCTGCAGCTGAACATGGGGTACAAGTGCTGGAGGAAAGTTACAGAGTAAGTCCGTGGTTAAAGAAAGCTGCACAACCAGAATCAGTTTGCCATTTATTAACTTTTTGAGTGATTAGTTGGGGTAACTTAAGACTAATGTATATAATGTGTGCATAGGTTTGTCTGCAAGACCCTTTTCATCTTAACTAGTGAAGTAGGAAAGATTCCTTTGTTGGTTGTGGCATTTCATCTCACTCTTTTCATGTCCTTATCTGACTCATGCTTTCACTATTTTGTCCTTCCCTGTAATATTCCTCCTAGTTTTGACTGCTCCTTACATATGGATTCTGAGGAATGGCTTGTGTGGAGACTGTGGAAAGGCAAGTGGGACAAAAGCAGAAACAATTTTTGATGTCCAGAAGAGCTGCTGCCAGAGCAGCCCTGTGTGGGTGGGTTTGCAATGTAAAACAGTTAGTTAGAGGATAAAGGTTTTTGAATTTAGAGAGTAATACACTGGTGGTCACTGTTACTCTCAGCAGTGGTTGATGAGTTGAAAATTCGCTTCCCACATCATATTACCCCTCTGCTCATACATGAAAGCCCTTGTTCTATGGCCATATTTGCTCTCCCTGACATGACTGTGTTGAGTGCAGGTAACTTTAAAACCTAGGCAGAAGCGTTTGTTCATTTGATATTTGAAGGACAAAATAAATCATAGATGAAAAGAATTATTTTTAATTAAAAAAAAGTTTTAATTTTTGTTTTAATCTAAGTAGCAGATTAGGTTATGGATTGTTTAAAATGCTTCCTGTTTTGGCAGATACCGAACAAGTTTCAGACCTCGATACACAGTTGCATATAAGACAGTAACAGAGCTGGAATGGAGATGTTGTCCTGGGTACAAAGGGGAGGACTGCAGAGAAGGCCCAGCAGAAAAGCCGAACGCTGCTCGTCGTTCCACAACACCAGCAAAAGCTGTTGTGAAGAAAGGCTTGGGTAACTTTTTGTTTGAATTTTGGTATGCATGGTCATGTCTGGTTTCTTGTTTCATCTTTTTAAGTATAAGAGCCATTATGGTTTCTATTAAACTCAACAACTGGCAGGTACAAAAGCCATATGGAAGACATGGTGTGGTGGGAAAGTAATAGCCAGGCAATAACAGCCTTGATATAGAGAATTTCCTGAAGAATAATGGAGAGGTGGCTGTAGATCACTGGCCATAAATACCAAGTGCCTACTCATGGTTCAGGAAAACCTTTGGGATAAGGTTGGGGGTTTTGTAAGAATTTACAGGAGTTTTTTTGTGGTTTCTTCAGTATTCAGCAAAGAAGATGTATTTGAGAGGAACTATTATTAAACCGAAAAAGAACAGGTACTAATTTTAATGATATGTAATGCTCCAGAGCAGTTTTTCCTTCGTTCAAGGGCTTGTGCAGATTTTACAGATTCATGTTAGATTACTTACCTTAATACTAAAGGAGAATGATAAACCTTGATTTCTGAAAAAATACCTTAAAGAGTGAATGATGTTTGTTTGTGTAAGATAATGTCTTATAAAGGGATAAGAAGGAATGCTATTACTGCAGTCCTATGCTTTTTCTGTACTAACAAAAAATGACAAACAGATGTTTCCTTCTGAAGGACTTTTTCGAACATCATTGGAGGTTAGCGTCGCATATGGTGCTTAGTCAGATTTCCCCTTGTGGTTTTGTGTAGTGGAATGGATTGGGACTGAATACATTGTGTCAGACCACTCCTATAGATTATATATGTGCTTTAAAAATAAGCTTTTAAAATATTTTGTTAGCCCACCTAAAGTATTATTTCCAGAAGATAATAACAAACCACAGTGATATCTTTAAGTAAATTGCACATTGCTTAATGTCTAGAGATTTTCTTTCTGCTCTGACCCTAAAATAACCACAATTCAATGCAAAAATAGACCAGTGTGTATGTAATAGCTACACTCTGCATACTTTTTTATTATTAAAGGAATCTGCCACTGTGCCAGTCTTGAGAGTATATCTGTGACTTCCTGCCTGCTTTGTAATGTCTTTAAACTGAAATCCAGTTTAGAACGTAGGAAAAAATCCAACTGTGTGTCCTTTAGACCCTATCGCAGTGATGCTGTCCACTGTATAACTAGCTTGGAACCAGTACTAGAATTATTTTGTCTGAAGATTTAACTGTTAAATCCACTTGTCATTTGAAAGAGTTATTCTAATGATAACAATTTGTGTGTCTATTTTCTGTCATATTTTAAGATATATATTGTCTTTTAGCTTCTGCTTCTTAACTACATTTACTTTTTTGAGGAGAGTGCTGGTGTTATTTTATCTAGTGATTTTGGATGTGTGAAGCTTATGCTTTTATACAAATTTTAATTACCTACTTAAATATGTATCGAATAATTATGGATTTTTGAAACAATATGGTTACTGGAATATCTTCTTGAACCCCATCCAGTATGTGCATTTGGATTCTAGTTCAGCAGAACACTGAAGCATAAACCCACTTTAGGCACATAAATTATTTCCAGTTAAGTTTTCAGTGGGAATTCAGGAGCAATGATTGTTATAGGTGTTTGTACCTCCCAAATTACTGTTATAGGTGTTTGTGTTGTGATGTGTATGGATCTGTAATGGTCTGTTATATATGCTATAGCTTAGATTCATTGCTGAAGAAGAAGGGGGATTCTGCTTGCTGATTTTTTGTTATTTGTTGCTATTTTATCTTGGTAAGAGTTGGTCAGTGTGCTAAAATTTTTAGTTTGGAGTGTTATGATAATGTTTAAAGTATAAACTACTGAAAACAGGAATAGAAAAGGGAACAAGAATTATGCAATTTAAACCATTCCTCAGCTTTAAAGAAAAGTGAAATTAGCCTCAGATGATTAAAACAGATACCACTTGGAATACTTACATCCTGGCTTTGTCTGTTATTTCCATGAAACAGATGCAGAACCAACAGAAGTGCCAGAACCTTCACCATATGAGAAGAAAATGCAGTTTCTTGAGGATGAATTGTTTAGGCTTACACGATCAGTGCTTGAGCTTCAGTCCTCTGTGGCAGGTGTGAATGAAAATCTAAAGTTGACTGTCCAAGAAGATGCTAGTAAAATGTTGGTCACTTGGCTGAACAACCTTTATGACCGCCCAGAGCCTGATAGTGCGGTTGGTGGTGAAACAGACACTATTCATCTGCCTGGACTGCTCAATAATAGAGATCAGAAAGACCCTTTTATTGATTTTGAAATGGAAGATCTAAAGTCTGAGCTAGCTGATGTCAAAGAATCCTTGAAGATGAGGAATGACAAGCTGGAAGAACTGAATGGAAAAGTAAAAGACTATGAAGGGCAATTAAAACAGCTGCAGGAGGCAGCACAAGGACCTACAATAACAATGCCCAGTGATAACATATATCGGGAGTATATAGACTCCAAATTTGAGTCCCTCAGACAGGAACTACTGGAAGGATTTGAAAAGAAAATGGCAGATCTGAAGAACTCCTGTGAATACAAATTACAGGATATCCAGCAGCAGTGTGATGACAATGACAGTAACTGTGTAGCAATAATTGATGTTATAAAGGGAAAAGAGAATGACTTGAGGAAAGAAATAAATACTCTCCGAACTCAGATTCCATCAAACAAGTCCAGTTGTTGCAAGGAGGGTGAGAGGAATGACTTTGACCAACAAATAAAGGATTTAGATAAAAAGATTGAGAGAGTTGCAGAAGCACACAGGATCTTGAATGTCCGAATAGATAATGAGATCAGTCGATTATCAACTCCAGATCTAGAAGACATGTTTGCTGAGAGGTTGGAGGAGCTGGATGCGAGGATGAATGTTACAGAACGAAATGCTGAAGAACATTGCTTTTACGTTGAGGAAACTCTCCGTGGTGCCATAGCTGCTGAAGTAGATGAATTGAGAGACTTATTTGATCAAAAGCTGCGGGCACTAGAAGATAGGCTGGGTGGCACTATATTAGAGATTGCTAACACCACAGACCCAGATGGAATGTTTATTAATCCTGGGCCCATCTTGCCCAGTGATGCAGGATTTGCAAATAAACAATTTACGGAAGAAATAAATTTCCTGAAGAGCAAACTACTGTCACTTGAACACCTCTGTGGGCAGAAATGTCAGTCTGCACCACAAGGTATGGGGGACATTCAGAAAGAGCTAGAAAACTGTGACAACAAATACAATCACTTGCTTTCGAAAACAGATAATAACTCTGTTCTCCTGCAGTCTCTAAATAGCTCTCTTAATGAGAAACTCAACTTAATTAAGGGTAACCAACGTGACATACAGAAAATGCAGAGAGATGTACGTGTATTCCGGTATAGTCTAAATGTCATGGATAAAGATATGAAAAATCTTCAGGATGGCTTGAGTAGCTGCAAGGAGCAGCTTCTGGGTGTCAATTCTACCTGTAGAAAAACACAACGAGGTGTCTTCCGGAAAATCGATCAAATGCAGAGGACATTTGCAAATCAAACTGCGCACTCCAGTGATGACTGCTGTGGTGAAGTAAAAGAGAGACTAGAACAGTTGAATGACCGTATCCTGAATGATCTTAGCAAGTGCAAAGAGAAGACCCAGGGTATCCAGGAGGGTGTTTCGGATGTTGAGAGCAGAGTCTCGCATGTTGAAAAAGTCTGCGGCAAGCTGGACTCTGTCTCAGGTAGCTTGCAGAAGATAAAAGAAGGTCTGAATAAGCACGTGAGCAGCTTATGGAACTGCATCCGTGAAATGAATGGAACTATAGCGTCTCATTCCACTGATATTTCTGGCCTCAAAGATTCTGTCCAACACTTTCATAGTCAGGTCTCCAAAATCACCACGGACATTGAAGGCATGCTGAAATCTCAGTCTGACCCAAGTAAGTTTTTTGCTCTTTTAAATGCTTTTTGATTGTTTGTTTTTCAACTGCCTGTCTTTTCTGAATCATTTAGGAGGGAACTAAGCAGGGAGGAAAAATTTGATGTTACACAACTTCTACTTTGTTTTTACAGTGACTCTAATTTTGGCTCTTTGGTCTAGAACACCGTAGAGGGCTTTGGGTCATTATAAAAGTATTCTCATATGCTTTCCTGTTTACTTTGAGCCAGAATAAAGAGAGTAGGAAAACTAATATTACTGGATAGTGAGTTTAAAGTGTGTTTTAAGTAGTAATTATCTGTTGGTGTTATTCCAGTTAATTAGATTTAATTTAGTTTTGTTTTATTTTGTTGTATGATATTATTCTTGATTCCTCAGGGGAAATTGAAAAGTAAGTGGAGAAAACGGAAGTCAAAAGAATTCAAATTTTTGATAAGAAAGATTCTCTGTAAGCTGTATTCTTAGCATGAGTTAGTGATTATAATTTATCACCAACTCAGGACTTTCACAAACAAGCTCCAGCCTATCTTGGTGTGGCAATATAAGACTTCTCCTTCATAGCTCTCCCAGAAGTTTGCATTCCCACAATGTAGTTGGCAAGCTGGCAATAGGGGCACACCCCAGCTGGAAGTGTTTTCACACCTCAGCACTTTTGTTTGTAGTCCAACATGTTAGCGCAAATCTACCTCCACAGGTGGTTTGAAGTTTGCATTAGAATGGCTGAGAAGCAAAGGCACATTCCCTTTGGCTCAGGATGCTGTGAAATGGTAACCTCAAGATGTTGGTGAACCTTGCCATGAAGGTTTGGAGACCTTGCCAAATGCTGCTCAGTTCCCTCTGAAGGAGGGTGTAGTTCTTGCAAGAACTCTGTAGTTCTTCCTCCGAATTTCAGCAAAGGGTTGTTTTTCTCAGAGAGTCAAAGTTTGCAGAAGGAAGCTGAGTTCCTGTTTCTGTCAGCATGACGCAAAAACACAGGAATTGGAGACTATTTTGAAACTGCACTCTTCAGTTGGTTGATGTTTCTGGTTTTAATTTTGTGCGCCTATGAGATAAATAAGAGGCCGATTTCTGCGACTGGCCTTAAATCAGAGGAAGAGGTGCTGAGGGAAGAGGCTGTGGGCTGTTGCAGCTGGTGGTGGTTGGGGGAGATCAGATGCAGGACTGTGAGTGCTCTTGCTTGAATGGACCAGTTGTGCTTCATGAAGTAGTTTCTTTAGTGAAGAATATCCTTCTCATTCTGAGATGAAGACTTGAAAGCCTGTGATAGATGTGTTTCTTTTGAGTGTTTAATTGTTTAAAACCAAATACGTTGCAGTACTTTACACAGAAATTCTCCTGAGAAGCTTTTGTGTGAGATTAAAAGCATAAATATTTCTCTTTCTTTAAAGGAAGAAGTGAAGGGGAATGGAGGGAGTCCATAATTCTCAGCTAATTCACTTGGTGAAATCTTGACTTCAATTCAACAGGGTTAGGACCTTCACCCCTAGATCTTGCAGAAGCAGACCTTGTCCCCATTTAAATGCAGTATGATGTACCTGTGTAATCCTATTTCTCATCCATCTTGCCCAGAATAAATTTGCAATAGGGACCAACGTTGGAGAAAGGTCCAAGAAACACACAGTAATCTTTTGTGTGTTATTTAAAGCAGGTGTTCGAGTGGCCTCATGGGTGGTATTTATCTGCCCTCTTACAATGTTGTAATGCATTAACAAGCATCAGAGTGCCTGGATTTCCATGAAATAATGCTGTTTCAGGGCAGAGCTCTCGATCCGCCTTTGGGTGTTGAGAGCCTATGGAAGGATACTGCTGCTGGATCTGAGGCGTAGGCACTCTGAACAAACCTCCCTGTGATGGGGTGCGTCTGGCCTCTGAAGAATTGGTGAAGCACAAGCTACAGTCCCTAAATGTTTCCAATTAAAGTAACACTGCACAGCAGTCTAAGTAAGTTTTAATGGCTGGAGTTGCAGACAGATTTTGGCAAAAGAGACTTTTTTGGAAGTAGTTTGAGAACCCAGTTATGTGAGTTCGGGTATGACTTTAACTATTTTCATATCTGTGATCTGCAGCATCATTACCAATACCGACATTTGAAAGGAAGGCTGTCAGTCCTGGCCTTAGATTGGTGTAGAATTTCTTATTCACCATTTGCCAGTGTATCATAGCATTCAGATGATGTCATTTGACCTTAGAAGGGCTGAAACAGAAACAAGCTGTTGCTGATAACAGTTGTAGAGTGCAGTAAGGCAAGGATATGTTGCAAGAAATATGATATAAAATCTTATCAAGCAGTGTAAGCCCAGCTCCTTGTAAACCAGAGCAAAGTCAAATGACCCTGATCTTACAAATATGCCTGTGTTTTTTTCCCAAATTTTTAATTAATGGGTTTCAAGTGCCTCTATCCAAAGTAACAAGCCAGGTTAGTGGTAGATTGTGTGTCAGATACAGACCCAGGGGCCAGAAATTTTTTTGTCATAATTTCTGATGAAGAATAGTACAGCATGCTGCCATACACAGTGTGATGGTGGCTGCAGGCAGTGGTTTGCTCTAAGAGTGTAGGGAACCATGCATGTGCTCACCAAGGTAATGTAGTCCAGCAGCTCTTTGTCCACATTAGATAGTGACCATCTCCAGCTTCATGTCTTGTAGGATAAGTTGTTCTCGCTGCACTCTGTACCTCTCTGCAGGTATGTTTGCTCTTCAAATGGCAAGAAACTGAAAGCCATGTCAGTTAGTGGTCTCTTTTAACTTACTGCCTGTTCAAACAGATTCATTAAGTTTTACAGGAATCCCAACTGTGGTCATGCAGCCAGATACCATGCTGGGAGTGCAGTTTGCTTTGGTTACGGTTATTTGACCTGAGCTGCAGTTCTTCTGGGAATTGTGTCTATAGCTGGGCTTTGAAAGCAACAGCAAAATGTCGTCTGCTGAAGTTATGGCCTAAGAAACCACATGTGTGCTATGCATTACAACACTGATAAAAGACAATGTAAAATCTTAGTGTTGTAGTGCAAATAGCTATACTAAATCCCCCTAGGCTCCCTGTGAGCTTGTGCTTTGTAACTTAATTGTCAAATCCTTTTGGTATCCATAAAAAAATTCCAGTTAGGTCTGTTTGGCTTATTCAAAGTGCAGTGACAGATACTTTTACTTGCTAGTTTGCTTTTTGCACTTCATTTCTATGTGTTCTGCAGGCTCTGAAGAGCATGGTTGGGGCAGGATGATACTAGAAACAGACACATCCTGAAGACCCACCTGCCTCATACATCCAGGTCACTGCTCATAAATCATTCCTCCTTCCTTGAGTAAATTTTCAGCCGAGGAGGGAAACCTTCCGTTCTATTTCATTTGCAGGTGGGCATCTGAAAGCAGAAGCTGTTGTGTGACATGGTAACCAAGTTGTCACACCAGTGATGACAGCCAGCGCATCCAGGATGCCACTGCCAAAGACAGTGTTACTGTTCTCAGCTGTGTAATGAGCTCAGCTATGCTCTTTGCCTTCCCAGATAGTTGGGAAGATGACAGGGAAGATTTGTGTTTTGCTTGTTGTTCAGTAAAGCTTAAGCCGGTCCAGCTAGGTTCACTCCAGCCTTTGTCAGGGCTTCATTTTCTCACTGCCTTGTGAATTGAAAACATGTGTGAATACAGCATCAAGATAGAGTGGCTCCAGTGTTATCATCTTTGTCTAGTGATTTATCGGTGTTGTGTCTTGCTATGAAGCATCCTCAGCAGAAGAGGCCAGAAAGGTTGGCAAAGATGGCAGACCAGATCCCTCCCAATCCACACATATCTGATTGCTGGTACTTTAAGTTGAGCTTTAGGCAGGTGATTTTGGATTTAACTTTATGGAGATGTAATTGGACAATTCTGAATATTATAGTATTGATGTTGCATACAAGAAAGTGGTTTGCACAGGATATGGGATTTAAGCAGTTGTTATTTGAAGGTTTAGAAAAGCAAGCAGAGCAATGTATTCATGTTCCCTGTGTCAGTCCAAGTCATTGTCTTAATAAAGCTCAGCTTAATTGACTAGAGCAATGACAAGTACTTGCATCCCAAGGTAAAGTGCTCTGTCAATTTATGTTTTGAATGAGGTTAATCTGAAGCTCTTTGTTGAGGGTCTGAATCTATGCTGCTGTGGACAGAAGATGTCTCACCAAGTTAACAACTCTGTTAAATAATTCACTTCGATACTTTAAGCCTTTTATTTAATAAGATTTTTTTAATCCTGGGATTTTTATGAACATAACTGTAATTGTATAAAGTGAACATTTAATTCCTTAGTTCTCTGCCTTGTGGATAGAGTTATGAAGTAAGCTTCAGTGCAGCTTTTCAGTGCATTGCTTGTGTTAGTTTCGACTCTCATGACAGTTAAAGTCAGCCAGCAAAGCTCAGGAAGATTTTTTTTCTAGCAGGCGTATCTAGTAAATGAATGCAGGTGGTGTGAAGCTATGACTTCAGACAGCCTCTCTGGAAGGCTTATGTGGATTTATGAGATGAAAACAAGGAATGAGATTCACAAGGGTAAAATGCAGGTGTTGAGTAGTCATGAAGCAGCATGTAGGTTGCCAGCAACAGTGTCTGGCCCCAGCCATGCATCATGGACAATACCTGCTTGACTTGATTGTAGGCTCACCCAAAGGTATGGGTTAAGGCACTCCTGGGTGTCCCCAGCTCTGCAGCAGGGCCAGGGGAAGCCTCACACCCTGTCTCCTGCTAGACAAAGCCAGTCTGTTTAGCCCTAGCCACTGGCAAATTTACCCAGGATGATTTTGGGCTGTGATGCATTGAAGTGTTTTATTTTGACCACGGAGACCTCAGAGCTGTGGTCTCCACTGTGGATCATCGCAAGCATCTCTGGTGTGATGAGTTGCATCAGATAAATTTTCAAGGGGGTGTTTGTCCATTTCCACAGAAACTCCTTTCCATCCCTGTGCCTAAACAATGCAATCAAAATAACCAATGCTAATGTTTAATTTAGAATGAAATTCTAATTATTCTGTGTAAAAGCTGACATTGCATCTGAAATGACAAATTACTCTGTAAATGTGTGGATCGCTGAAATCTACACATTTGTGAATTCGTGTTCTTAATGTAATTCAGCTTCATTCTTGGGAGGACATTGCATCCTTATATGTCGTATAAGACTTCAGTTTTATAAATAAGTTGTAATTCCTATAAAGGGCTTAGAACTGGAGCAGATACACAAAAGTAACCATGTCAGCACTGTTAAATCCTGATGTCATATGTGTTGGCTGTCCTACTGGAAAAGTCTTTTAATGGTATCTCTTCTCTTTAAACAATAATGGCTTTTCTGGTGGATTATATTGTAGGGTTCTGCCTTTGTTGTCAGAAAATATTAGTAATGGGAAGACTTGGAATTAGAAGTTTATTGCTTTTCAAAGTAGGGGAAAAAATCCGTTAAGTCACTGTTCATTTACTTAGTTTTTTTTCTGTGAATACTTTTCTTTATGGTAGTGCTAAAGGGTCAGCTTTGTGCTAAGTGTTGTGTGAGTACAGAGTCAAAGGTAGGTGAGATGGGCGGGAGGGGTTCAGAAACACTGAAGTTAAGGTAGGGAGAGAAAATGCAATGGAGATGAAGGCAGCAGAGGGAATAGGTAGGATACAAGGCTCGCTTGGTGAAGCAAGTCAAAGCTGGACTAGCAGGTGAATGTTCACAGTTATTAGACTTAGGCCAGGTTATTTTTCAAGGCCAGATTGGACGGAATCTTGGGTGACATGGTCTAGTGTGTGGTGTCCCTGCCCATGGCAGGGGATCTGGAACTAGATGATCTTAAGGTCCTTTCCAACCTTGACTATTCTATGATTCTATGACTCTACGACTGCTGCTTGTCCTGTCTCCAGGCTGTCTTCATTCCTTTCCCTGTGTCACAGGCTGGGAAAGAGTGGAGTCTGTAGCACTGCAGGTGTGGAAAGGAGTTTTACCACTGCAGTCTTGGGTCTGAGGGAAAAGGTAGCCTCAAATTGAGTGCTGTTTTATTTTGAAGTTTTTTTGTTTGTTTGTTTGGGGTTTTTTTGTTTGTTGGGTTTTTTTTTTTCCAAAAATAGACAATTTTAGATACTATTTTAGGTGAATAATTCTATATCTTCCTTTCTTCTTTCATCATTTCAAAGGGCGATCAGAAGTACCACGGCCGCCATTGCCACCAAGACCACCCCTGCAGCCCCAGCCTGGCATATCCTTGCTGCCATCAAGGCCAAGGATACAAATACAACCCCCGCGACAGAGGACCCCCCTCCTGCCACCACAGCCGAGACCTCCTCCGCGCCCAGCACTACCAGGGTCAGGAGTTGTGCCATTTCTGCCTGGAACAACAGGGATCATCCTGGAGACTGGAGAGGCAGGGCCTCCTGGCACTGTTTTAATGTCAGGAAGAGGGCGGCTTAGAAGTGTGGATGGTCAGGCTGGCCAAAGTACTATGCCCATTGCTGAAGGGTATGCTGGAGCACCAGGTGAGAGAACCAAACTGGCAGTGAATCATTCCCATTTAAGTGCAATGGACAAGCCAGGTCTTGCTAGAAGAGTGGCACTGAGATCTGTTGTGCTTCACCAGCCACCTTTCAGCCGTTAGTGGATGTCCATTTTAGCTGTTGCAGTTGGGAATGGGCTTACGGCAGAGTCACTGTGAACAGGCCTTTGCAGCCTCCAGCTGGCTACAGAAGTAAGGAAAACAGATTCAGTGCCACTTCTGTTGTCTTTGCCAAGCATGAGGTCAACAGGACTAATGTAAAATCCTTGGTAACTACAGCGGCTTCGGCACTAGGGGAACTTAAATAATTTTTTTTCTTGCCATAGTGCATAGTGATTTAGTACTTTGTAGTAGGAATTTGGTTTTCATTACCATGACCACTCCAGTTTCATGATAATTGAGCATTTCATAAGAGATGCTATTTGGTAGCTATTTCAGTAGGTTGCTGTTAGGTAACAAAGGATGCTTTTTAGAAGACTGCAGTGGTATTTTGTGATAACGTATTCCATTACATTACGTACTGTGTCACACACGCTACTTTTCATTTGTAGGATATCCAAAGTTATCTCCTGCTACCACGGAGTCACAAGGTAAGGCAGTTGTTTCCTAGAAATTCTTTACACAGGTACGTAATGTTTAGTTCAGTCTCTGGGAGGTCAGGGTTGAGACAACATTAATTTTTAGTATTTAAGTTTAGCATTGAGGAATATCTGTCACATTTTTGCTATACCTGAGCATTTAAACAGTCTGCATCCTTGCAAGATACGGAGGTTTTGGAAAATAATTCATTTGGGTTATTGTTACTTCAGTGGGTTTTTTTAAATTCAGAGGGTTTCTATGTCCTAGTAAATGTCAGTACTGACCTTTTTATTTTCCTTTTAAATGCTAAAATATACATTTCTTTCTGAAAATTTTAGTATTTCTTTAATAAGATTCGAATAAAGCCAAGACTAAGAACTTGAAGCACTGCTAGTATCTGAGCTAGTGCATGTGTTAGTTCTCCTTGTGGGACAGTTTCTGTCTTTGTTAGAATCATGAGGTCTCGTGTTCCTGAGTTCTGGGAAAGCAGGAGTGCTGCTACAGACAACCAGAGCTTAAAAAGATTCAAAATGTAGTTTTCCTACTTTGGTGTTTAATTTTTATTTTTTATAATTGTTAATTATAAATAAGCTCATTTATGGATTTGTATGATAAACAGGTATAAATCTTGTATGGAACATGCTAGTTGGCCTTGATAAATGTGTTGATTGGGTGCTGCCTGCGCTACCACCTCATACTCAAGATAATTATCTGGTATCCTGGATCAAAGTGAATATTCCCACACCCTCTTCAAAAAGAATGATTTCATCTAAATTTGTTTGAGGAAATATGGGAAATAGATGAAAATAAAACATTAGGGCTTTATGGCATCCGAAATCCCACGCCTGGGACTTAGTTTGCTGGCCCTAATGAAGTCACAGATACACATCATAAAGATTGGTCTGGGTACTGACAAAAAGAGTTGTAAAGATTTCACACTGAAATCCTGATATTTATACTTTCTAATTAAAAGTCAGTCGTAGCCTTAAAGCAATCTTTTTTGCATTTGGTGGTAAGAACAAGCAGCAATAGGTGAGGCTTCTGGAAGAGGATAAGAAGTAAAGAAATGTTTGTTTATCTTGATGCCAGCATAGCCAATAGAGATGTCTAGATTTCTGTGCTAAATGGATTTCCCGGGGGTTTTCTTCCACTTTGTACAGTCTGTGCCATTCATAGACAGCAGTATTTTAATCAGTTTATGCTAAAACTGTGTGAAACAGTAGGTGGATGTTAAGTGCTGAAAAGGCAGGGTTTGGCAGGCAGAGTGCCTGTTGCTGCTTGGTGGAACACGTTTTAAGTAATGTTACCACCTGGGATCCAGAGAGAGGTGGGCTTGACCAAGTTGTTCCTTTTTGTGATCTCTGCCCCAGGAGACCCATCTAAATATAAGATACACCTTCTGATCTGTCCTTTAACTTCCCCCAAAATGCCTTGCAAACCCCAGTTGTAGGTAGTCATAGAAAACAGGGAGGTAAGGATGGTGCAGATAACTATTGGACTTCCTGTGGAGTTAGAGCATTTACATCCACTGTCCCTAATGATCAGTGTTTGCTTATAAGCTGCAAAGAAGGAGCATTCTGAGGTAGCATTCAGGAGTTAACAGTGTTGAGGTGGAAGTGAACAGCTGGGGAAGGCAAGATTTTTGGCTTATTGGAGGAAGAACTTAATGCTTAAATGAGGCATCAAGGAATCCTTAATATCTAATTTGTGCAGGACCACAGTTTATGATGTCTTTGCCAGTCTTCACCCAGTGCATTTTGTAGTACTGAAATTCAGATTTGAAAGAATATCAGACCTTCTTGTACGATAGTTCCTAAAATAAGCAGCTTGTACTATTAAATTTGCCTTCTGAGTACTTCCTTTCACTTCTGTTTCTGAATAACTTCTGTTACATAAAAAGCACTGCTCAGGAAGAAGTTGAGGGCTCCAACTCTCCTCTGGGATTAAACTATCCCATTTCAGTGCTCTTCTTCAATGCTGAGACACAATTTGCATACTTTAAATAGCAAAGTGTTTCTTGAGATTTTCAGATGCATTAGCTGTCTGTTTGCATGCATCTCACAATATAACGTGGTAGGTAAAGATTTTTGAGGACCTAACAAGTGTTAGTGAGAGAGTATAAGGTACCGGATTACATATAAGCTCTATTTTTGTGGGCAAGGAGTTTATGAAAAATGTGAGTTAAGTGTCAGGACCTCAGTTCATCCAACTAATCCCTTTTAATACAAAAAGAGTTGAACCACTTACTATTTAAAGAAACATCAGCAGGAAATGTTCTTGAAGCATGACAGTTTTACAGTTATAAGAATTTCTGTTTGCTGAAGCAAAGAAAATTGCAGAGGCAAAAGTAGTGAATTGGCTGATGAACTGGTGTAGGAACTGATGAGAAAATGCTTGTAAAATCCCAGGTCATACAACTAGGGAAGGACAGAGCCAAGAAGATTTGGACGTTCTGATTAGCATACAGAGGGTCACAGTGAAAAAAAATTACTGAAAGCACACTGCTTTTCTCACCCTCCCCCTTCATGCTGCCTTCAGTATTGCTTGTGTCCTTAACCCTGCAGCTTCAGTGGAGGCTGTTGCACCTCTCTAAAAGAAAACTCTTTGTACAGTGTAGTAAAGAAAACAGCTGATCTAGTGAGTCCTACTGCTGTGTGAATGCTGCTATATGTATCTGTGCAGGAAAGGGCTAATTTAGTCTTTTTTAATTCCTTTTACTTGTCTGATACTAATCATCTTTACTTTTTCCATGTGACTCCAGGCAGCAAGCATATAGGACATTTCAAATATAAAGGCACAACATTATTTTAATGTAAGATTTGTATTGTTATAGGTGGTCTTTGATTTGAAGAAGGTTTACTGAATACATAAATTACTTTGTCGGGCTTGTGACAGATTCTGCTCATGTTTAGCTCTTTCTTTTAATCATTGGACAGGAAGCAGTATTCTCATTAGTAACATCAGTGGTCTAGCATAGGGGAAAGCATGTTTGCTTACTCTGAGGTAAAGAACATGTTGCACCAGTGGTTGTGTTTAGCTGCTGCTTGCATGAAAGAGCTGCACAGTTCTGTGTGCTGAAGGATGGGGTAGAAGGTGGATGGTTGTGTAAGAAGCAGTAGGTAAGTGCTGGGGAAAACCTTCTCTTGCTGAAATCTGGGAGGCAGGAGTTGTTAGAGCTGAAAGAGCTGTTACTGACAGACTCAGGAGAAAAATAGTTGTGTCTTGATAATGCACTGAGTTATCATCGGCATCAAAACCACTGTGATTTAGCAGGGTAGAGATAATGGGTCCAGCTTCATTGAGCACTGGCTAATGGAAATCAGTGTGGCACTGTGCTGCTCTGCTCCTCTGCACGGCCTTCCCATAAGCAGAGGGAATGTTCATGGAAATGGGATGTTAGGTTCAAAATGAAGAGTTAAAAAAAACCCCAAAACAAAAAAACAACCAAGAAAAAACATCCCCCCCCCCCCCCCCCCCCAAAAAAAAAATAAACAGGAAAAGGGAGCAGGGAGATGATAAATTGCTGATATTTTGTCCCCTTTAGCTTGACTGAAATGATGCACTTTGCCCTCATTTAGATTTAGGAGTATTGGCCAAGCAGGGGAAATCTGACGTATCCTCCCTACTCCTGCCTTATGCAAGGAGTCGTAAGTGCATACTGACAAATGAATTATGTACTTATGGTCTCTGCTGTGTAGATAGAGTCTCATTCCAGTTGCTGTGCAGTTGTCAGCAGCACCATCACACTGTTATTTTTTTCTCCTTTCATCTTGATAGAAAATGCCTGTGCTGTACACTGTTCTGTTTTGGTTGGGTTTTGTTTTTCTTCTTTTTCTCCTTCTGGCCTTTGGGCTCTGTGGGAGGCATGAACTGTGCTGGGAAGTTAAAAGGGAGGTAGAGAACCAGAAATACAGCTGGCAGATGGGTGAAAGTAGATGTAACCTAACAAAGGCCACCCATGTTATCTTCTCTGGTCTTTTGACCCCCCAGAATGCATTACACTAGCTTAGATTGCCATGAACAGGCATATCTGCTCCTGCTGACATATATATAAATAATATCTCAAGTGAAACCTTCTTGAATACATCTAAAGTCCAAGAGTTTTTTCCTCCCCCAGCTGTAAAACTGTGGTTGAATCTGCTGTTAAACCTTTTGTCTGTCCAGCAATTTCTTCATCAGAGCTGTGCATGTGGTTCCCAGCTTTTAAGTGCTTTAAAACTTCTTCTTGATTTTTATCATTCCATGACATTTAACTGCTTAAGTGAAGTTTCCAAGCCTGGACCTTGCCTAGAGAAGCCGAACTTTGATCTTTGTATGACGAAGTGTTTGCAAGTGAAGACATGTAAGACAAGGTAGTTCACCTGTCTGTAAGCCTATGCAAAAGCCCTGCTGAGAGCTGTTGCTAGCACTTGAAAGCTTTAAACCGGCACAGTTCCAGCTGGGGGCAGAGAGGAAGGTAAGAGAACGTAGACACATTGCATCTTTACTGTGCCTTCTTACATTGCCCATTGAACTGATCAGAATACTTGGACAGGTTTAAGATTTCTCCTTTGGACAAACCCAGCTGGTGTGCTATACTAGGCTGCCGATCTGAAGCCATTTTGGCAGCAAACTCTAATAACTATTCTAGCAATTAGTGCAGGAAAATCTTGAAGGAAGCCAGGACAAGCCAGGGGAGGAGTCACTCCCTTCTTCAGTTGACACCAGAGTAGTCAGAACTGGAGTTACTCCAAACAGAGAGGACAGTGTTTCTGGGCAGGCAGCAAATAGTTTGTGTCATTTGTGCAGTATGACTGCTGGGGAAAGAAACCAATAAGAAGTTAGTTGAAGTGCATTTTCATTTGAGTTGAATCTCAGGGATAGGCAAAGAATACAAAGAGATGCTTTCCATAAGTAGCATGGTGTTAAAGTAATGGAGCTTTACAGAAGCTTCTTAAGTAGACTTCCTGCAATTAATTTTGGTCCTTTCAAATCACCTCATCTTAACCTACAAGAGCCCCTGCAGGCACACTTGCAGATAGGAGTACTGAAAAAGAGCTTCTGTCTGTTTTCAGAGCGTGAGACAGAATACTGAATAAAGAGATTTCCAAAGATACGTGAGGCAGCTGGTTACCAGCCCCTCAGGGAAGTCAAGGTAGTTATTTGCCATTTCTGAAGTTGCAGGCATGTCTTCACCTTGCCTTACCCTCCCACCCCCAATGCCAAGTTACTCAGACAAAAAAGAATAGTGGAGCATTTGCATATCCACATTTTAGATGAAGTTTTGTCACTTTTTAACTTCAATTTTTAAGGGATATAATCTTAATCGAACATTGGTTGCTGATGGGCATCTCAGAGCACAGAGAAGATATGGATCCTAACCTGAACAGCGCAGAACAGAAAGAGCAACTGAGGGCAACTTTAAGTGCATTTTTTTTACCTAATCGCTCAAACAAAGCAACTATAGTTGACTGCTTCTAGCAGTGTGTCCTACTTTAGGGGAAATGTTTAGAGGGAAAGGAACTAAAATGGGACTAATAAGTTAAATGGTCGATCACTAAATGCCATTAAGCCAGTCTGTTAAACGTAAAAATCTGTCTCAATTGTCCAAATTGTGTTTCTTCTAGCAGCAGTGTTTAGGTAGTAAGCAAGTAGCCACTATAAAATACTGAAGTGACTGATCTGCTGAGAAAAGAAAAACTGGGATGAAAAGTCCTCCAAAAGAGAAGTGCTAGAGAGAGAGAAAAGCCCCAGTGACAGGTCTCTTTGCTATAATGCCGAAGTTTTCTTCTTGTAGCTATTTTCACTACACTTCAGCAGAGAAGGTGAGGGATCTAAGCTATGTGCAGCTTGTCAGCATGACTAGGAAAGCTGGCACGAGCTATACATCTTTAGCACTCCTGTTGTCATTGTGATAGTGATGGAGAGTGGAGATGTCCAAAGGCAGCCTCGATCCTGAAGAAGGTCCATGGCAGAAGCATTGCTGAACTGAGAGGTGGCAGGATTTCCACTGCCAGCATTTACAAGCCATGTACCTTTTCCTTAGAAGGAAAAAATAACCCAACCCAAAACCAGAGATGCTGTGGCCAAGGCAAGAACTTTATGGTGCTTAGTAAATTTTATGGTAAGACACCTGGGACCTGGGCCAGCAGTTTGTATTCTGCTAATTCTGGCATCCATCAAGTGACAGGATTTATTCAAGTGGAGTATTTGCAGGAACAGAGACACAGTGGATTTTAAACCATCACAGGGAGAGGCTGTGTTGTCATTCTGATGTGACTCTGACTCATGTTGTTACCCATTTTAGGACCTGCTGCCGCTGCGGCCTCTCTGGTGTCATTTTCTGCTGGGCTCACACAGAAGCCTTTCTCCAGTGATGTTGGCGTGGTTCACTTTAACAAAGTGCTTGTGAATGACGGGGACTATTACAACCCTAATACAGGTAACGGCCAAAGAATGGACACACAGAGATGACAGAAAGGCAGTAGCATGGGTTACCAGCATTTGGTGCTATCTCAGGCCTTGCTGGTGAATTGAACAAACAAAAGTTAATCTAAACCTGGAATAAAAGGTTCCTATGGATGTGGGCAGGCACACACTTTGCCACTACTGATTTTCTGCAGCTGTCTGGTAGTTTTGAGGCCCACTCACCACTGAGTCAACTCTGCCAGCACAGCTGGTTTTGCTCCTCACCCACCTCAGGCTGGCTGAGCCCAGGTAGTAGAGGTGAGGTTTCTTGCTAACGCATTTCACTGCAGCTCAGCCAGATGGGTCACCTGGGGAGAGACAGGCGATACATACTGCCTCCCCAGTAGTAGTACCTGTGGGTTGACCCCTCCTCAGGCTAAGTGTTGTGTCACTTGAGGGTGTTAGGTGTCCTTTAACCTACTGGGGACTGGGACAGCATGTGGGTGCCTCTCACCTCATCACCCAGCTCTGAGTCATGGTGGCTGCTTAGGTCAGGAGGTTCCGAAGGACTTGTGGGCTCTAGTATAAAAGCAGTAACCCTTTGTCTTCATGACTGTTGTCAGTTGGTCTGCTATCCAGGCTGACCATGTCACAGTTATCTGTACATAGCAAAGGGTAACCCATGTCATTTTATGTTTATCATTGCACTTGGAGTGATTAGGTCTCTCCATTCTGAATAACTCTGAGAACCCTTCTGCAGGCATTTTCACGTCACCATATGAAGGACGCTACCTGATCACTGCTGTGCTGGCCCCGGAGAGGGATGAGTATGTAGAAGCAGTGCTGTCTGTCTCCAATGCAAGCGTAGCTCAGCTCCACACAGCTGGATACAGAAGAGAACTGTTGGAGTATCACAAACCCTACTCAGGGAAACAGACCTGTGGCGGTCCTGGGACGTTCCACCTTGTTCTTCACCTCAAAGCAGGAGATGAAGTAAATGTCGTCGTAACAGGAGGCAAACTGGCCTACACAGACTCTGACGAAATGTACTCCACGTTTAGTGGAGTTCTCCTTTATCCTTCCATTTCTCATGTTTAGGTTTACCTTGAACAGGAGAGAAGGGTAAGATATTCAGAAGAAATTAAGTGTAATAAAATTCAAAGCTTTAATATATTCAGTTTATATATTTGATTTCAGTGATGGGTTTATAGGCTATACTGAGACCTTTTCCTTGTCCCGTTTCCAGATGTAGCTACAAAAGACATGTTTCTGTAGCTAAACTAATTCCTTCCCAAGTTCTTGTTTACCTGCACAAACAGAACAACTGTTTAAACAACAAATACGTTCTCGATAGATACTTCTCCACTGTGCTCTTGCTATTCGCTATTAAACTGTCTTTGCAGTGCTCTTCCTAGTTTTTCAGATTGTCCCTAGTTTATCAAAGTTTACATCTGAAGTTTACAATTGTGGTCAGCTATTCTTATGTTTTCAGTAAAGCAGGGCCAGGAAAGTGAAATTGTATTGGACATGGTCAATAACTTTTTTGTGTTTTTTCAGGCTACATTGGGTCAAGTGCTTTCTTACAGTTTGTTCAATGCAGTTGCTAACCATGATGGTGCAGAACAAAAGGATACTCACCTGCGTCAGGTTTCTTTTGCCTTTAAGGCCTAAACACAGTGCTTAGAGACAGGTGACTCATTCCAGTCAAGTGGAAGCAGCTGTGCAGGGAGAAACTTGCCTGGCCTCAGATTTCCAGGTGCTTTTCTACAGCAGATGTGAGCATAAGGTGCAGGTGCTACTACTGAAAGCTTTAGAACAGTTATTTTCAATCGATACAGTAAGAGAGATGATCAGTTAAGTGTGGTGCTCTTGAGATTAAAGCTTGCTGCTCAAAATCAATAAAACAGGTCAGAAGAAAATGAATTGTCTCTGCTTAGCTAGAAAAATGAAAAGTTTAAAAACTTTGTTTCTGGCACTCTTACAGTATTTGCATTAAAAAGGAAGTTTTCTTCTTTGTAAAAGACAAGAGGAAAAATTGTTGATAGAGGAAAATAGTCTTATTGTCAAATACACAAACCAGCCATCTGCACCAAGTTTTCGCTCTAACAGCCTCCTGCATTATGCTTTTGACTGAGGTTTGTTTTAGCACTCAGTATCTGTTATATGGATGAAGCAACTTTCCTAGTTAAAACAGTTAAATACAATTGGGGCAACAGTAGTTCACTTCTCATACTGGCCACTTCTCTGTGGAGATAACAAAAGTGACGGTTTGGCTCTTTTGAGTTAGCAGTTGATCTCTTTTGTGGCTGAAAAAGAAATCTGGCTGTGCTTTACTGAGAGCAGGACTGTTCTTTTGTCACCTATATATTTATATAAACTGATGTTCTTAATAGTCTGTTCATGCTGCATAGAGTTGTATTTATCATAGAGGTTTGTATAATATATTTTCCTTCTTACAAATGCAGAACAGCTTTTTATAGTATAGCCTCAGAACAAACAATTCTTTCAGGTGAAAGAAGAACTCCCTGTGCTGTAAAGCAGCACAGAATGTTTAGCTGGGGCCCTTCCCATCTGAGGAGGTCAGATAAAAACTTAGCCTTGGTTGCATAAGTTTGGAATTGATACTCCCTAATTACTCTGTTTCCAGGCGATGAGATAGGGCCTTCCCACAACAAACTGTCACATCCTGGAAGCTGAGCTGCTTTGGGGAAAAGAAGGCAGAAAAAGCTTTCTCTCCACAGAGGAACTCTGAATCAGTCCCTTGCAGCTAGGATTGCACTGGGGGAGCTGTGAGCACAGGAAGGAAATTGAGTAGGGTTTTAGTTTAGGATCTCTTGTCACCTGATTTTCAGAAATGATGGTGTTACTAAGAAGCAGAAGGTAGGATTGGATGTATTTTGTCTCAAGAAGGCTGTTTCTGTAAGAGTAGCCAAATCTGTACGCCAAGCTTGCACTTCACAGCGTGATAAAGGGAGAAACGAGCCCCAGCTCATTTCCCTTCACATTTTATCTTGACCTGCACTGGAGCATGAGGCATTAGCATGCAGTTAGCAGCCGTGTGCTTGTTCAAGGGGGGCATAGGGGTTCTTTGTCTTAAATCAACAGCCTCTTTCTGTCCCATGCCTTTCTAGGTTTTCTCAAATTTGAAAGGACATACAGGAAGGATTGTTTTCTGTGTTTTCAACAGCCAGTTCCATCAACCACTTTTTAAAAAGCAGAACTTCTTGTAATGTACAAGAGCTAGAGAGGCGCTTCTCCTTTTAGGCTATTTTTCCACTCTCCTCAGGAAAGCTGTGTTCTCTAAGAAGTTGGCTCTGGAGTAACGTATGACTCAAGTATTGTTAGATTATTGTTGCCTGTTCTAAAAATGACTCATGGAAACAAACAAAATGAGCTGAGCGCTTAGGGAGACCCAGCTGGCAAACACAACCCTTTTTTTTTTTTTTCCTTCCCCCCTCCCTCCAAATGAGGCATTTTTAAGAATGAATTTTTAATGTTGACGCTAAGGTTGTCTGAGCCCTCATAATGCAGCGTAACTGGTATTTGTACACAGGTATAAAGTATTCCCTAACTATGTTTCAGCAGGGCCCAATCTCAGCCATGTGTTTTGAGGACAACTTTTAGAGCTTTTAAGGCTAATTTTCCATCTGCCCTCTCTAGCAGCACAGTGGCTAATGCTATGACCTTCTGCAGGGAAACTCTGTCTCATATTCCTGCCTTTGTTGAGGGAGACCTGACCCTTAATTTCCACTTCTTGGTAATTGCTATAATCTGGGTTACTGGTTCAGTTCTCCTGGTGAGGTTATTTTTCCTGGCTCTTACAAGGTGGAATATTCACCCAGATGGGAAGAGGGCAGTGCTGTGGCCCCTGAGCAGCAAAGGGAGGGGGGAACCTGAGTTCTGGTCTCTGCTCCAATGAATGCTTGGATAAAATATCATTAAAGCAGGAACTGGAGGAGACTGAAGCACAGACTGAAGCCTCCTGAAGGTTTGCTCCATACAGAACAGCCCAGCTTCAGAGGAGGAAACAAAGCCCTGCTCCAGGGCACCCAGAACCCACTGATGGAGCATTTACACCTTCAGTGAGAATCTGCAGCAGAACAAGAAAATACCTGCACTGAAAGGAACATTTCACACTGGGCTAATGATTTGACTGCCACATCCAAGAGCATCCACAAGCTCAAATAGGCAGCATCTGTTAACTGAGAAAGCCTTAAAAAACCCAAATAATCCTGCAGGTGGGAGCTGGAAGGCAGGTATAGTGCCTGGTTATAAATCATGGTGCTGCCTTCTAGATCAGCTTTGTAGGTAGCTTTGTGATGCAGTTTATGAGGACTGCAAGACTCCAAGGCAAAACAGTATCTGTTGTGCCAGGTGCTTCCCCCTTGACATTGAAATGGGAAGAAAACTAAACAATGCCAGTACCGAAACAAGCAGAGTCCCCAAGAAAGCCTCACATGTGAGACAGATAGGTAGGTAAATGCCCATTGCCAGGTCTCTAGCAGCAGAACATCTTAAGACACACCAGCATGCTGACAAGCCTAAGAGGCTCTGCTCTGGCCAAAAGCGTCTCCTACAGCAGCTATAGGGAAATGCATCAATGCCAAAGATAGAACGGTCATCTCCCCAGCACAGTTTGGAGCAAAGCAGGAATGCCAAATGTGTAAAAAACCTACCTCATTATTTTAATTTGCTGTTAAGACTTCAGACACAGCAGAAACATTTCCATACTGACCATGCCAAGCAATGGGGATTTTCTGTGATACCCCACCATGTATCTTTTTGGAGCACACCAGGTTACCTGCAGCAGCTTTGTGCAGTTCTGCTGAGAGACTTTAGCCAGAGCAGTGAGGCCAACCAGCCAGTTAAGTTATAAAAAATCGAGGAAATAGAGTGAGCTGTAAGTGGAAAGCACAGGAAGGCAACTTGAAACAAAATGCGTATCACCACCCAAGGCGGCTTTAAAATGCACTGGGAATGCATGGAAAAGGGCACCCTGGCTGCAGCCAGGAGCTTCAAATCGGGATTGAACTGTTTCCTGAGGATGCATTGTGCATTTGGAAGTGAGTTTTAATTGCTGAATAAATAAATCAGACTTTATGTTATGGCCCTGTAGTGGATACAGATCCATTTCACCAAACCTACAAATGCAGTTACCATCTCTGCTTGAGCTGGAAGGACTGTGTACTCCTCTGAGACTTGAGGAGCAGAAACACTTCAACTGCCAGTTGCTCCCAGGTAACACCATAGAGTTTCAGTAATCAAGTTACCAGGAATACCTGGGGGCTGTGTCCCCTGTCATCACAAGACAGACTTGTGCTCGAGCCAGCACCAATCCTCCTGTGACTGACCCTGCAGACAAGACGTGGAACAAGAGCTCTGCTGATTCTTTGTATGCAGGAGACTTCAAAGAACATCTTGTAACATGTTACTACATAGATAGGCAGGTTTCGGTATTTATCCGTTTTCATAGAATAGTTAGGGTTGGAAAGGACTTTAAGATCATCTAGTTCCAACCCCCGTGCCATGGGCAGGGACACCTCACACTAAACCGCTATCTTGATTGTGAAAAAAAAGGGAACATTAATTTTTCAGCAAAAAAGAATAGTGCATTTGAGAGTATGCTTTATATGTGCATGTGTATACATATATTCATGTATATATAAGAGAGACTATCCAGGAACGTGAAGAAAATGGTGTGATGGAAAACTGCAGATATGTCCAAATAAAGCCTGCCTCTTCTGTGATGTGTTGATGCTGTTTTGCTTTCCAGTGAACACGGCAGCACTGTAAGCCAAAATTTTTGCTCTCTCCTCCACCACCTTTAAAACTGCAGTTTCACAGTCAAACTGGCTTCTGTCAAGCTTACAAGTGTATTTTAAGTGTTTATTGAGTCTCAAGCACTGTTATTTAGGCTTTGTGGTACACACAAGTTCTGTCAACACAGTTCTTGCCCATTTTAGTTGCTCATTTGGTGCCCCGATTCCCGACATATAGAACAGATTGTTTCAGTTGGAAGGGCCCTACAGTGACGGATCTAGTAAAACTGCCTGACCACCTCAGGGCTGATCACAAGTTAAAACAAGCTGTTGAAGGGTATTGTCCCAATGCCTCTTAAACACTGACAGGTTTGGACATTGACCACCTCTCTGTTTCATCACCCTCTACGTAAAGAAACGCTTCCTAATGTCCAGTCTGAACCTTCCCTGGCACTTTGAACCATTCCCACATATCCTGTCACTGGGACAAGTGGGAGGCTTTGTTAGGGAGAGAGGGATCAGCACCTCCCTCTCCACTTCCCCTCCTCAAGAACCTGTAGAGAGCAATGAGGTCTCCCCTAGCCTCCTTTTCTCCAAACTAGACAAGCCAAAGTCCTCAGCCACTCCTCACAGGACATTCCTTCCAGTTCTTCCACCAGTTTTGTTGCTCTCCTCTGGACACATTTGGGACATTCACATCCTTAAACTGTGGGGCCCAGCACTGTACACAGCACTGGAGGTGAGGCCCCACCAACACTGAGTACGGGGGCACAGTCATCTCTTGACATGCTGGCCCTGCTGTGGGTTCTGCTGCACCCCAGGGTGTGGTTTGCTCTCTGGGCTGCCAGGGCTCACTGCTGACTCCTATTGATTCTGCTGCCAACCAGCACCCCCAGCTCCCTTTCTGCAGGGCAGCTCACCAGCCATTCCTCTCCCCATCTATACTTGTGCCCAGCATTATTATGTACCAGGTGCAGAAACCAGCATTTGGACTTGTTTAATGTCATCCCATTAATCACTGCCCAATGCTCCAACCTATCTAGATCTCTCTGCAAGGCCTCCAGTCCCTCAAGAGAGTCAACTGCACCTCCTAGTTTGGTATTGTCAGTGAACTTGCTAATGGTGCTTTCAACTCCCGCATCCAGGTCACTGATAAGAATAGTGACCAGAGCTGGCCCCAGGATTGGGCCCTGAGAAACACCACTGCTGCCTGCTCACTAGCCAGGTGTAGCCCTGTTCACCACAAGCCTTTGAGCTCTGCCCTTCTGAACAGTTTGGGCCATGTTGCTTATTCTGACCAGAACATGTACACATTAAGTACCATCAGAAGTGGATAACAGGATTACAGAACAGCAACGTAGGAAAGAGAAGGAAAAGGCGGCAGGGAAAGACTGGAGAAGAACTTTTACTAGGAAGAAAACACCATGTGTCCCAGGTCTCAGTGCTGGGGTTAAGAGAGACTGGTAACCACCCAGTCCTTAAAGCTGAATTCAGATTAATTCAGTCTAAATGTGAATGTTTAGCCAAAACCGTACCTATCTGGCATGCTTCCTTACAAGCCAAAGGCTTCTGTAGTACTCCAAATGCAGCGGCTTACCATCGCTTGTAATTCTCCCAATGCACAGTTAATTGTGCCTTGTTCAAACACTATGCACAAAAGCCATTAATGCAAGCCCTCAGTCTCATGCAGTTCAACATCTGTTCACCCACCGAGCCCAGCTGCTGCCACAGCCATTTGGCAATCACTTCAGCCATGAAGAAAAACACCACACAGGGTTCACAGCACTGGAGTCTGCGCTGTTCCTTGCTCCATCCCCCTGCGAGGGGTCTTGGGCATCTCTGGTGTGGGGCAGAAACATCCATGTGCCTTTTGATTAACTTCTTTAAGGTGAGGGGAGTGGAGGAAAAGCAGTGGGTACAACACACTGCACAGAAGCAGCCCCCCTGCCAGACAGAGGACCTTGACAAGCCCTTGCTGTGCCCAGCCATGAAACCTCCATAGGCCCTGAATTGTTCAGGTCCCTTCCCCTGTGCGGCACACAGGGCCTCTGCTGAGCAGCCAGTGACCCACTGCTCCACTCAGCACCGGCCCCAGAGCTTGGCTGGCAACTGCAGCTAGTGGGAGTGCGCACATACCAAACCAAAATGGCTTCCCAACCACAATGGCGCAGGGCTGCACATGCGGCCTCCTGGGGCCCTTCCTGTATCGACTGCATGGCATGACTGCAGAAACACCGCCCTGCACACACAAAGCGCCCGTTCTTGGAAACAGTGGTTCTGTCTTTGTGCATTTAAGACTGGTGCTCCGCGACAGAAAATCCATCCACCAAGAACGCCACTGGACCAAGACAGAACCACCACCAGGAAAGAAACCTTTTTGCAACAGACCTGAACACTTGGCACACACAGGACATGCCACCCTTGTATTGTTTGCATCCGCAGTTTCTCACTGCATGTGACAAGCAAGTTTGGAGACCCAGGAGTGAAAGATGAAGTGGCAGTGAAGAGACCACAGTACGAGGAATGAAGTGCCCTGGGTGTGAAGAAAAGGGCGCAGAACCACAGGGGAAACCAAACAGAATTCAGATGAAACCCCAGCTGTAAGCAGTGCCTGGGTGCACAGAGAGTGAATGGGTGCTAGGGGCAGCGACACAAGTCACCCTGCAGAAGGGTCAAAAGCACAGCACAGCTCACACACTCGGGCAGATCTGTCATACCCATATGTGTGACTGCAGGAGCTGAAATTTCTAAGGCAGGCTGCTGGCTGGTTGCATTTGCCAACAGCAGAGCATGTTTCTGCTGAAAGCTGAGGCCCCCTTTCAGGATGGTCTCACAGTAATTGCCTCAAGCAATTTAGCAATTGTGGCAGAAGACAATACTTCTTGCCTTGAAAGGAAAAAGTTAACTTCGATGGAATTAGCATAAAACTCCAAATTAGGGCAGACTTACAGGGGCTCGAACTATGCAGTTGCAGGATTTTCCTCAAGGCAGCTTGTGCATTCCCGTCATTTACCTGTTACCCGATACTATATTATTAATGCGTGTTTGCTTTTTGTTATAACCCAATATTGGTACTGGCATACAATGCAAGTCTGATGACAGCAATTATTTATCAGTTGTATAAATACTCTGAGAAAAGTAAACTGAGTATGAGAGAGAGAGAAAGTATCACAGATAAAAGAAAAACTTGAATTCCATGTGAAATCTGAGCACAATTTAAATAACCCTACATTTACTAAATTAGCAGTACATGAATGGAATTCCCAAGTACAAAGAGAAGAAAAGCTGTAGTTTAAGTTTGTTTATTGTGATAACATTGTTCTGAACATCAATAAACATTGCACTGAAGTGTGGGTTACTGTACCCAAGATAGTCCAGTCTTAACGAAAATCACTGTATTGGTATGATCACAGATTTGACAATTTTAAACACATGACTTTATTAGTGATTGGGTTGCTTAACAATCAGGTATTCCACATCTTCAACATAAAAATGAAACAAATGGTTCAAGAGTTTTCCCACTCTCAAACCAACATTTTAACTTTCATCTGGAAGTAATTAACACTGTAAAAAAATCCAAACCAATTCCATTCTCTTCAACAGATTTTAACTTTGGAAATTAAAACTTCTTCAGGCAAAAGTGACTCTTTAAAGGCATCTCAATTTAACTCTGTATTTTTGATGTTGCGTTATAAATTTGCATTACACTCATTTAAACAACTCTCATTCGCATGACAGCATTTTCTAGAAGACTTGTATGAAATATTAACATAAAATGTCATCTCTTCTGTCTTTACCATAAACGGATTCAAGAGTTTGCTTCAGAAGTTCCACAATGGAGTTGACACAAGTGTTAAAACTTCTCCAGTTGAAAAAAAAAAAACCAACAACCCAAAAAAGTTTTAGGAGGAGTATACAGGTGATGGGAAGCTAAGGATACACAAGCCAGGACTGCACATGCAATTGTATACTGTTAGGGATGAGTACACAACCTTTGAAGTACAAACATGCTTGGTACAGTAAAAAAATCCCAACAAAATTTCCAGAAATGTGTACCACTTGAATTCCTGATCTTTAAATCATTACAGAAATGGGTAATGTCCAAGTCACTAACAAGTTTTGAATTGCAATGTTCCTTGTTTACTCCCGGATAGATAGGTATCACTGACTCAGCCTTTGACAGGGTGCCAATGCCAAGAGGATCTGCATCTTCAACAACACAGTCTTAACAGGGGGGCGCATGCGCCTACAGACACATGCACTTAGAAGTTCCTCTTTCATAGAAAGAATGATTTTGCTTGTGCTAATTCTAAGTATAGCACAACTTGCTCTCAAACATTAGTTTCAGGCCATTTCTCTCAACTGTGGTAACAAAGGACAGGCTACTGCATAACTCCTATTTACTCTGCTTCATATTAATATTGCAGCACAAGTCTACAGTTTGATAGCAATGAGATGTCTTTTATAGAGTCAGTAAAGTGCCCAGCAGTCCAAATTACACAGGTAAGCAGTGACAGGTACAGTGTCCCATATTCTGCTCCTAAACTGGGTTAACAAGCAATCTGAAAAGCTTCAAATACAAGCCAGATTTAGAAAAAGAAAACAAAACAGCCACTCTGCCCTACTCATATCAGAAATACTCAAGAACACTTTTACATTTTATCAAAAAACAAATATCATAACTGTAGCTGTTACAGAGCAAAAAGAATATCAAAATTTTTAACTAAGCATTTTTTTGGACATCCCAATAATGCAAAAGATCAGGTTAGCAGAATGAGGAGCTCTCTACAATCACACAACCCCCATATTCAGATCAGCTGAAATTATATGTGTTTGGAGATATACCTGATACTATTTTTCCTTGTACTCATTTACTAATTTTTTTCATTCTATTCATTTCACTCAAGTCCCCACCTTAAAATCCACAGCTCATCTTTATGACAATCTGAAAGGATGAATGGGACAGAAAAGAGACCAAGTAATAAGAAAAAAAAAATTAACCAAGAAAGATAGGGCCAAGGCTTGGCAACAATCTGTCCTGTTTGGAAACCCATCCCAGTTTTGTTAACTGCTCTTACTTTTAGAAAAGCCATGTAAAAACAGGGCCACTAAGAATAAGCTAAGCATGGCAAAGAAAATTTTGACATCCGCAAAGGACTGTTTCAGGAAAGGCAACTTCACTCCCTTTATGTACAATAGAATCTTTAGATAGAATATTTCATCTTGTAATTAAAATACTTTATTATGTTGGACTCTTATTTATTTAAAGTATTTAAGTGACTTAAAAGCTCAAATTCCATTGATATTCAAAGCACTTGGTGAGCATGAAAAAGTCAGTTTCTAATGAAATCTATGGAATAAAAGGTAAGAAAACCAAGATGAATACATGGGAATGATGTTTGTAAGCTTCTGACAGTAAAAAACCCCAACAAAACGAACAAAACAACCCAGTATGAGCAAAATATCCCTTGAGTTGAATCCTGTGAAATCCACTTAAGCACAGAGAACGCTGGTGACAGGACTACGAATTTGGTGAAAGAGTCACAGGAAGTCTTGTTCTCGCTGTACAAGAACAACGATGTCTTTCAGTTCACTGACATACATGGCACACCATGACAGACAGGTGTATTTTCTTTTCCAGTCTCATACTCCTGCTTTGAAAGAGGGGTTCTCTGTTGATTTTGCTTGCCTCCACTCTTCAGTTAATGTTTTATAAGCACAGGAATACACCAGAGTTTTAAAACGGGGGTAAAAAAAGGTAAGTTCATTTATATAGTGATGTAAAACTGATACCCCCAAGCAGTTCACCAGCTATCTAGCTGGTGTTACATCACAACTGTGGGTTAAGACTACTCAGCCTGATAAAGGAAAGAAAATATTCCTGGGGGAAGTATGTGTGTGAAACACTCTAAATGTACTCTTCTCCAAGTAGTGAAACCAAGAGAGCTCCTTTCCCTGCTCCCACTGGGAGCTGTGTTGGGGCAGAGCTCACCCCAGAGCCTGGTGAAACTAAGGATGTTGCCACTGGAAGAATATTTAATGTGAGGCCCCCAGGAACTCACATAAGGAATGACAGAAAAGAACTGTGCCCAGAAACCCAGGAATGATGTATCAACGACTTTAGTCCTTAAGCCCTTTGAGCTAGCAGAATGATACATTCTCACCACAGACTTGTCTGAAGGAGGTTAAATGCACTAACTCAGCTTAAAAAGCAGAACTACTTTTGCCTTCAAGTATTTTTTGAGAGAAATACTAGCTGCTTTTACAGCTGATGAACACTGGACTTGGAATGCAATTTGTTCACAGGCTCTGATGTGAACCTGAGGAATGACCAAAATGATGTTGATGAATAACCCAAAACATAAAGGAAAAAAAACACAACAAAACAAAACAAAACAAAACAAAAAGAAAAGAAAAGAAAACAAGAACAAAAAGGTTTTATTCTGCTCTGCATTATGTAACCATTCTCATACCTGGAATCTCATTGAGCTGCATTTCCTTCCAGCTACTGAAAACCTGCAATACAGAATTCTGGAAAGATCTGCAGTAGACAATTAAAAAATTAAATATTTTTTTTAGTATTACAATTCCCTGAATATAATCTGTACATACTGTTACTGGCCTACACAGCAAACACACACACGTGCATCATCTCTGTGTTGAAAAAGGAAACTAAAATGCCAGCCCCCCAACTCTTACAGAAATGTTCAAGATTTTTCTTGACGGAAACTGAACGTGACAAAGTGCAGCCTGAAAACAACAAAAGCCATACAAGTATCTGAAGACAACTTTTGTTTTAACAAGCTCATGAAATAGTTGAAACATTGCATGTAAAATAAGTAGTAAGCAGAGTTTGTCTGAGTGCGAATTGTACAAGCACAGTCTTGTACATGTGACAAAAGGCATATTTACATTTAAAGAAGAATTTTATGTCTTCAGAGCCTGTCAGGCTAGTAATGTCTACACATTTTCTGTAATTAAGCTGAGAAAGAGCACACTGGTCTTAGGTTCTGGCTCCTTTCACAAATGGCCTAATTACCCATCTAAACACCAGACCACATTTTTTATTAGTAGGTCTGACATTCTATTTGGCAGTTTCCATACACTTTTTGGCTTCATTTTAGAAAATATACTATTAAGACTAATAAAAAAAAAATAATCTATGTTTACAACAAGGTCTGCATTGATGAAAATGCAAAGTCAGTTCACCTCAGCTTTAGCTGCCCTGAAGCACTTGGGTACCATGACCATCAATGACAGGCCAATTTCAAGTGCCTTAGAACAGGTATATAAAGACAAACAATAAAGAAACAAACAAACCTTAGAAAAAAAAAAATAGACAGTAGCTTTGCATTTTCTTTGTTTTAAACCAAGAGAGAGATAAAGTGATTTCTTTAGTAAGACTTATGGTACCAGTATATAAATTAGCATCTTTGTTAAGAAAGTTCTTCACATTTAAACTGAAGTTGAGTAGCTGAATGTGAAATTCCATCTCTGGGTGAGAAGTGTTTTTCAGGCCAGGTCATCCATGTTAAGGTCAGGAAGAGGCTCTCTCCAATAGCAAAAGGAGCTGAATTCTGGGCATGGAAATGCAGAACTCTGTTCTTTATTAAGCAGTGGGAACACATATTCCACAAGTTCACTTAGTCTGTAATACCTACATTAAAAAAGAAGAAAGACCATTATTTACCAGTCTAGTCACTGTCCAGGTGTTGCCAAAAAGGAGCTTCAGAAGTCTAGACCAGACAGCTATAGTCAAATATAGTCAAATAAGGTACCACTTCTGCCAGTTTACTGTTCTTGAAAAGTTTCAGTTAAGTATCCAAAGCTGCAAGATTTTCATGTCACATGTAACAAGAGATTGAATCATCATGGTGACAAATGCAATTATTCTGTAATCTCATTTCTAAACACTTTCTTTAGCTGAAATAACAAAAGAGATCTTACGAAGATTTGTTTCCCTTAGTCCGTTCTTGGATCAGTTCACCCTTTGGATTCACAGTAAATATTCTGCAGTCTGGAACTCCCACTTGCATGTAGGCATATACATCCTGCAAAAAGCATGAACAAAAGCACATGCTTCGGTATTTCCTTATTAAATGTGATATAACAAACAAAAAAAGGTGATACTAAAAGCTTTCAGTAAAACTATCCCTTAACAAAATACCTCCTAAACAACAGCCAAAAAATCCAAAACAAACAAAACCACACCAAACATACACACACCGGAACAAAATATTCCCTCTGCCCCAAAATGCTTAATTCCCATTCCCAAGCCTGGGACCACAAACACACACAAAACCTGTACCACACAATACCATTTCTTGTGACAACATTCTTCTTACAATACCCTCTCTCCCTAGCTTCATCAATTACAATAGCATTGAGCTGCACAGAAAATACAGGAACCATAGGATAGGAAACAGGATTCAAGACTGAGGAGCACTGGATTAATTTCCTTAGGTTAGAAAGCTGTCAAAACTGCTGAAAAAGAATATGGAAAGGTATCATATATTTAATAAAATTTTAAGAGTACAAACACATCTTTGTAACCTTTCTCATACAAGCAGTTCTAGCAGCATTTATTTACGGCATCTGCATGTGGGTTTTCCTGACCAGACCCATAAAAACACCAGTGTCCCATTTCCTTATTCATATTTAAATAGACACAAAAAGAAAAGCCTTTTTATTTTGCTTCCCAAGTACTTCATGCATTTTAACCCTTCAATTAGAAAGGGGCAGACTTACATTGGGCCTGTTTCCAAAAGCAGCATAGAAAGGTTGTTTACTGGGAGCAAACAAATTCTTGATATCATTCAAACATTCGATTTTGAACTTTTCAGGCTTCTTTTCTATCACTTCCCTAAAATAAAATTTCAACAGTAAAATTCTAAATCATGATTTGATAGAGGACATCTTCCTTCCCCCATTTATCTGATATTTGTATTCTCATTACTTCCTGTTGCTAATATTGGTAGTTATATGGACATTGGTCAGTAGTTTTTAAAGAATGATATAAGAAACAGAACATTCCAACATCCATAGTAAAAAAATAGGTAAATATCCTGTGCTTAGGCTAAGTAAATGGGATGAAATTCCCATCTGTGAATTCAGTTTGTGAACTGCTTTTGCTGTAGATGACTATCTCAATCAGAGGGTCTAATCAAGTACACATAAGCTTGTTACAAGTCCTGTCTCTGACAATAGAGTGCAGAAGGCCTGCCAGCGAACCTAATGGAAGTTGCTGTCATTGCTAGCCATGAATCAGGTGTGGTTACTAAAAAACCAAAACAAAACACAGAAGCAAAACCAAAGAGACCTTTCTACTATTAGCTCTTTCCATCAAGAATAAGTAGCCTATGGCAGGTTCAAAAGAGCAACCAAGTTGAACCACAGCTAAACTCCATATTGCTTTTTAACTAGTCATATATGAAGCACTCCCAATATCACAAGATCATTTAGTGTGTGTCGTGGTTTAAGCTGTAAATCGAAGGAGAAAAATGACTGCTGCTGCTGAACCCATGACAGTGTGACAGTCTATATTCCCCACCTTTTTTTCTTTTCCCTTTATTTAGCGCAGCAGCACTGCATTACAATCTCTGTACTTGAAAACACAAAATTTTACTGATATAAATAGAAACTAATATTAATCAGTCATGGACTAGAGGAATGAAGAAAAGGCAAAGTGAGCTGCTGACATTGTCTGTCTCGTAGCCAATTCTAACATGCTCACAGAAACAGAAGTATACTAAAACTGAAATTCAGACAAAATAAATAATTTACAAATGATCACTAGAGGGACATCAAGTCTCAGCAGCCAATCTAGCACAGAGTGTTAAGTTTGGTTCCAGCTGTAATTGTTAGCATGCCAGATTTCTTTAATCTGCTTCTGAGGTGGGAATGGAATGGATGTATGAAATCCCATGTGCTTACCTATGAAAGGCAGAAAACAAACTGCTGGGGGACAACATGAGAGGGCCCCTGGGGAGAATTGTTCCTTTGTCATTCACCCAATGTAGGTATCCTCTGGTCATATCTGCCATCCCAATGGCACGGGCAGAACAGTACAGAAACTTGTAGCCATTTCTAGAAAAGAATTATCAGTTAGTTAGGTTATTAGCAGAATTTGTAGCACAGAGTGAAGGATGGATAACAAAAAGTATTCATCAAGCCCCTAAAATTTTCCTGTAGACTTTGCCGCTTCGTTTGTTACACAGATTTGTACATAGTTACTGCACACGCAAAAGGCTTGATTCAATTTGGCAAACAATTCCAGCTCTTCTGTTATAAGTTCAGGTTATCTCCCATGGACAGCAAGGGAGCACACACAATATTTACCCACAGAACGAAGGCCACAGGAACAAAGGCCAATAATAGATTCTAAACCCCAAATATTTTTGTGGAAAGAAAGACTACTACACTTTTAAGTGGATCATGAAGTGTTTAACAGTAATCCTGTGATCCCCCTCAATAAGCAAGTATTATTTCTGGCATCACTATACTTTTGGAAAAAAGTTTGCTAAACAAAGGACCAAATATGAAAGGGGAGGAAATATGTAGGTTTAAGTTACTGGACATAAATATTGTAAGGCTATATACCTCTTCGATGAACTTCATTACATCTACATAAGGATGCAGCTCATAACACTTCTGAACTGAGTAAACACCTCACCACTGCTGCAAGAGGGAAGGTACATGGGCTGTTTCTGTAGGCTCTTGCACATCACAAGGTAAGCCCATTCGATTGATTAACCCAGAAAAGTAAGGAGAAATTCACATTTTGCTGAATTACTTTTCCATTGAATTGCATCAGCTTATGTCAGAAGCACAAAGTGACAGAAAACTTAAGCCAGGCCGCCAACCTTCCCTTTGTGGCAGTGGCAAGTTGTTAATTATGCTTATGTCAGAACAAGATCTATCCTAAGAAGCATTCACTCGAATTTGGTAGCAAACATGTTAAAACACAAAATATTTATGCCCTGGAAGGACATAGTTTAAGTTTGAATTTATACTGTACCATGTCTGTAATAGACTCTGTGATCAACTCAAGTTGCTGGAAACAGACGTATGCATGAGTGACTGAATTATTGCTATTATGGTTCTCTTTTGTAGTCATAGAATCATAGAATCATAGAATAGTTAGGGTTGGAAAGGACCTTAAGATCATCTAGTTCCAACCCCACTACCATGGGCAGGAACACCTCACACTAAACCATGCCACCCAAGGCTATGTCTAATCCAGCCTTGAACACCGCCAGCGATGGAGCATTCACAACTTCCCTGGGCAACCCATTCCAGTGCCTCACCACCCTCACAGTAAAGAACTTCCTCCTCATATCCAATCTAAACTTCCCCTGTTTAAGTTTGAACCCATTACCCCTTGTCCTCTCACTACAGTCCCTAATGAATAGTCCCTCTCCAGCATCCCTATAGGCCCCCTTCAGATACTGGAAGGATGCTATGAGGTCTCCACTCAGCCTTCTCTTCTCGAAGCTGAACAGCCCCAACTTCCTCAGCCTATCTTCATATGGGAGGTGCTCCAGTCCCCTGATCATCCTTGTGGCCCTCCTTTCGACTTGTTCCAACAGTTCCATGTCCTTTTTTTGTTGAGGACACCAGAACTGCACACAATACTCCAAGTGAGGTCTCCAAGAGCAGAGTAGAGGGGCAGGATCACCTCCCTCGACCTGCTGGTTACGCTCCTTTTGATGCAGCCCAGGATACGGTTGGCTTTCTGGGTTGCAAGCGCACACTGCTGGCTCATGTTCATTTTCTCATCAACCAAACCCCCCACGTCCTTCTCTGCATATATTACAGTTTTTATAAACTAAAATGCATAATCGAATATTTGTGAAAGGAACTAGTAAAAATTGTGGCTTCCATTTCTGTAAAAATATACATCTGGGGAAAGAACTTAATTTTGCTTGTGAATGACAGAAGTAGTTCACCTCCCAACATTTAGAACAACAAACTGTAATAAATTGCATAATTATTAACAACAATCCAATTACCTGCCCATTAATTCCTGAATTCCAGAAAACCCTAACTGTTTAATAGATTACATACTTACTCATTTATGGAATGATAAAGTTTTGCGATGCCCTGATGCGTCCAGTCCTTGCCAAGATGAGGGAGTATATGTCCTAAAGCATCAGACCTAAAAGTGAAATCAGATAGCAGATGCTAAGTATCTGAGTTTTGTTAAAGACAACTACTGATGAATATCATGAGTATTTACAGAAATACCTCTGCAGAAGGTTCTAATGATTTTAAAACAGAATTAGTAACTACTCCAGACAGAGCAATTACTGGTGCAATACAGCACAAGTCAGTTCCCAAGTTAACCTGCAGCTGCTAAATCTGGAGAAGTCTAACTGAAAGGGCAGCAGTCACATGGTAAACATTGTCACCTTTTAAAAGACATTTTCTAGTCTGCTGCAAATGCAAGTACAAATCCAAATCAAAGCAACAAGTTTGGGGTTGTTTCTTCCATTATTGTTAATGAATATTTAACAGTCTTCTTAAATTAAGTTTCTTTAGCTTATTTTGAAGAATAGAATAGGATCGATAAAGTAAGATTAAAAAAACGCAAACAACCCACCCCCCCAAAAAAAAAAAAAAACCAAACCACAAAAAACCACAAAAATAATAATAAAAAGATGATACTTACTTGGTTATTGTTCCATCAATGTCTGATATGATGATTTTATCATTCCAGTTCCAAAGATATATTGTTCCTGCACAACGGCAAGTCCCTTGATATTGGGTTGTAATACTAAATACAACATCATTAGGGCCATCTCTGAGCTTCAATTTTGCCTTTAGAATAAAACAAAATAATTGAAAATGTAAGTAACTTGCTCTCTCTGTAAGATTTTTAGAATCACAAATGAGCTACAGAAAATGGCTAATATGTTGTTCCTCATCTATTTTGATTAACTCATCAAAAAGTGAGCCACGGTTTAACGTTGACACAGTTTTGCTTGCAAGGTCTGTTTTGTAGTCTGGACACATGTATTTGCACATAACTTCTATATTTGCTTACAACAGCAGATATTTAAATCTCTGCTACTGTAATTCTTGGTATTACAGGAGACTTACAGTACTATCAAATGGAACTCCCAGTTTGCTACAGTATGCAACAGTATTTTCTACTTAGTGGATGCTTCCTCAAAATTCTTCCTGGATAAAGATCATACATTTAGACAGTAACAGAACTAACTTGTAAGTTAGCCTGCAATGAATAAACTGCATGCCGATTTAAATGTACATTATTAGACTGTTCAGATCCCAGGATATCCAAATTGCAGAAGCCAATGTCACTTCTTTTTGAAGCACTTTTATATAGAAGTTTGATTACAGAACTTTGGATTAAAAAAAAAAAAGAATTTCTTACAAACACAGATTCTTAAAAAACACAACGGAAAAAAAAATTAATCAAAAATTCCCCACAGCTGCCCACACAAGCACACAAAAATACTTTAAATTTCTTTTTGAATTTTAAATTTACCCATTCCTTTCTGCTACTGCTAGAAAGGCAGGAAAAAGCCCAACTCTTACAATCAGAGCGGAATTATGAAGCATTCGATGTACTAGAAAGGCATGCCACTCACTATTTGGTCCGAAGACAGTCTAAGTGACTTCTTGTAAGATGTAATGTTCCCATGGGTTGGATGCTCTACTGGGGAAGAATCTATTTTCAGGGATTCCTTCAACTCCTGTGATGCTTCATCACTAGAAGAATCATCTTCTGGAGGTCTAACAAGACATCAACCAGAATAAATGAAAGCTACAGAAAATCCTTCTTTAATGGTGTTAAGATTCCTATGCAAGACTAATTTCTGCTTATGTTGAGGATTTGCAGCTAGCCTAATAGCACAGATTAACAAAGTCCATGGTCTAGTGAATGCCCAGATAAAGCTAGTATATGCCAATAAGCAAGTGAGACTTGTAAGGCATGCTAGTATGGGTGGAGCTCTAATTTTACTATTACTAGCTGGCTCCATACATGATGGGTTTAGTAAAGACAAAGTGTCAAGTGGTCACTAATATTGTGTTGATGAATTAGGTAAACTGCAAGTGAAAAGGGATATTGAATGAGTAACAGTGTTTTGTTCTTTAAAAGAGCTGCCACAGTTACTACACAGTTTAAACTTCGGGTGATAAGTTAGTGGAGTATCTCACCTTTTAACGTTATTCACAGACTTTTCTGCTAATCAGAGATTTCAAGATTAAAAGCAGCATTTAATTTCTCTGAAGCATTAAATCACAATCTATTTAAGTTTTTTAAATCCTTAAGACACCAACAACATTCACTGGTATCTTCATAAAATCATGGGAGAATATGCACAATAAATTACCTAGACTGGGACAGTTTTGTGCTAAATACCGTTAGTTGTCAACAATCTTGAGCAACTTGTGCACTGTAATTAATACTATTTTATTGTTTCAATTATTTTATGCTACAACAAATTGCACATGGTTTATATTATTCACACAGTTATAGGCTTTTACAAGGAAAAAAAAAAAGACAAACAGTATGTCAGAAACAATACCACTGTATTTACAGAGTAGTGGCTCATTGCTAAAGGTTACCATATATGTCTTTGTTGTTCTGTCAGTTATGTTACTATTTAAGAAGTAAACACAATAGGATGTAAGAAATAATTGTAATGTATTTGTAGTTTCTACAATGTTTGCTGCCACATTATTTTGCTGAATTGTTTGCTAAATACATCTGGTTCCTCTTCAGCAGTTTAGAGGAAAATGTTTCTTCCCACAGTAAATTCCTAATGAATTCCTCATTTAAAAAAAAAAATAAAAGACACTATTCAGTCCACTGAATAGTCTTCAGGCAGGAACACACCTGCTATTAACTTGCTCTTTTATAGTTGCTGGCAGTTCGTTTGCTCTTTGCGCCTCAGTTTTCCCCTCTTTTGCCTCTGGTATCTAAAGCAACACAATAATAAAAAGCATACTGACATTTTAAACTGATCCAAGTGAATTCACAGCTCACATTTAAGCAAATAGCTATCAATATAGTACATAAACTTTATTAAGTCTCAGAATTGCTCATTCCTTAAATTATTTAACAGAAGGATGCTTATGAAGAAATGATCCATTAAAGCTTTTTTTTTAATTTCAGGAAACAAAGCTCTGCACACCGGAAGTTGAAACTCCTAGTTTAACACATTAAAGGCACTGTCAACCTCTAAGCTTGTAAAATTCACTTGTGGGTGGGGAGGGGCGTAAATTTAAGGCACACACTCAAGGTTTAGAAAGCTTAAGTCTAAAATGGGGTGTCTCAGCATAACATCTATTATGCAGTACAGCACCTACTAATTTATTTGCGTGTACATTCCTAAAACATACTGCAGTGACTGAAGTGCAGCTCTAACAATTGCTTATACCTTAGAAGAAAGAATTTTGAGTGTATTGTGCAACAGCTGAACACAAGAAATTCTGCTGAAGCAACTGGTAATAAAAAAAATGTGACACTTAAGACTAAATATATGGAAGCAGCTACAGCCACTGCAATACTTAGTAACTTTCAGCTGGCTATCACCAACACAGAGCTATATGAGCATCATTCTGAGGCACTTCTAACAAATCACAATCTTTTAAGTTAAGGAAAAAAAAAAAAAAAGGAATCCAGACAGGTCTCAGTTACCTGTTTAGTCATGCTTTCTCTCTTGCGCCAGAACCACCACCTTCCAGACTTCTTTGGCATCTTTTCTTTGACCCAAGACTCAACAGTAGCCTAAAAAATTAGGCATGTTTTTCATTTGTATAGAAAAACAAAACAAAGAGATAAACATGTGTAACTACATACAGAATCTTAAAAAAAATTTTACCTGTATCTACTTACCTTAGGCAAGCTCTTCTGAAACACCTGCAAACTCAGGATCATTGGAGCAGCCAATGCCCAGTTATAATACCTGTTTTAAAACATGTTATTGGTAAGATATCACAAACCCTGACCAAAGGTCAATAAACATCAGTATGCAAACTCCCCTTTTTTTTTGATAAAAATATATATATACTGCCAACGACTAATATTAAAGCTCTCTGCAAGCAGAGCTATTTTAAAATATACAATTCAACATTGGTAGCAGTTGCTGAAAAAAACCTCACTTCAGAGTCAAAGCTAAATTTAATGCAAATATTTAGATCAAAATAATTCTCTTTGAGACTGAGAAACAGATCCAACAAAACCACAAACTGCAGTGGAAGCTGAGAAATCTACTCACTTTAATGGGTAGATTTTAAATGAGATCTCCTATGACCTAATTACATCATACAGAGAATTTACCTGTTATAAATCCTTATTACCAAATTAGGATTGTCTATGAGTCCAGGGTTTTCAGCAAATTCATGATAGGTAATAATATGTTCCATGAATTTTTCTGCAATAGAAGCAGATTTTAATGAAAAATTAAAATATCAAATCCCAAGATATCCAATTTATTTGTATCTAGAAAATTCTTCCTGTCATTTCAGAGTCTTTGCTGATCTTGCAATATCCCTCCGATATGCTAACACGGCCTTCCTGTCAAGAGTCTTGTGACTGACTGCTTCCTTAGTTAGGAGGAAAAGCCTCATACCACTTCAACAGTCATAGTAATGAGAATTAAGAAATTAGAAGAGGGAGGATGATGAGGAGGTAGCAACTTAACTTTGAACTTTGGGTTCAAACTTAAACAGGGGAAGTTTAGGTTAAATATAAGAAGTTCTTTACCGTGAAGGTGGTGAGGCACTGGAGTGGGTTGCCCAGGGAAGTGGGAAATGCTCCATCCCTAGCAGTGTTCAAGGCCAGGTTGGACAGACCCTTGGGTGACATGGTTTGGTGGGAGATGTCCCTGCCCATGGCAGGGGGTTGGAACTAGATGATCTTAAGGTCCTTTCCAACCATAACTATTCTATGATGCTATAACTAATTCAATTCACAGCCTGGAAAGAGAGCCATGCTTGCTTTAAAAATTATTATGGCAGGTAAAGGGCCTACATGTTACACTAAAAGAGAAGGGGGAAGCATGCTGTCAGCTTTTCAGGTTTGTTTAATCACTGAATTCTAATAGCGTTTTCATGACTACTGACTACAAAAATTTTCAGAAATTCATGACTTAGTTTAAGACCCCTACAAGGAAGATAAAATTTTTTTCAAGAAAATCCAGTACTATCACCACATTACCAAGAGAGCTGTTCTGAGCTTTTATTAATAAGCATTTAATTTTCACTTGATGCATTAGAGGCTGGATGACCCTAAAAACAGTAATACTAAAAAGGTTGCATACATGTTCATTAAGATAATATTAAAATTAACCAGAGCATTAAAAAGAAGCATCAGCTGTGAAAAATCTAAAGGCTAACAAACATTTAGGATAGAAAAAAGAGTACGATAGGCTTTTTTAATTGCTTTGGAAAAAAAGAAAGAGGAAAAATTATCAGGCAATTAGCAAGAATATGAATTAAGAAATTATACAGGACTCAGGAAGTAATTGCACCCAGAAACAAGAACTGTTGGTCAGATATGCAGTGTGTAGCGCAAAAAAGGAGCCAAAAAGCTTCTCAAGACATCAAGTGCTCTTGATTAATTTGAGGTTAAATTCTGCTACCTCTTCCTGGGAATTTTAGAAAATCAAAGATTATCCATTCCCTTTTCTCAACATGAGCATAATAAAAAGCCAAAGCTCTGCAAGCTGAATTGAAGCACTGAAGCCAATTCATTTGTTGAGCTTTATTACTAGTTATGTTTTAGCCTTTCACATACCTTTAGAAATCTCTCCATTTTCATTGAGACCTCCACAAAGTGAAAGTGTAACATCAGGCAAGTCCATAGCAGAGTCAGACATGCACTCTGTACCACTGTCAGCAGCAGCACTTCCTACTGATTGGGGTGACTGCGAACCGGAAAGGGTATCTGACTCTGTCCACTGTCTGAAGCCTGGATCAGAATCACTAAAATACAAACACAGAAGTCCACATTTTCCTTAAACATTTCACTTAAAAGCACAGATTTTCAGTTACAGAATACAGTGTAGGATTGCCCAAAAAAAAAAAAAAATCTTGCTGTTGCATTTCTTTTAAGTGCTACACCATTTTGCAACATACATTTAAAAAAACCCAACCAAAACCAGACAAGCACACCTCCCCAAACCATTATAATACTGGCAGAGTGACAATTTCCAGTTCTCCCAACATTCCCTTAAATTGGGAAATAATTACATTTCCCTTGCCTGAAACAAAACTGGATTTAAATGAGAAAAAGCTCCTTTACATTCTATTTTTGCACAACAATATTGTGCTCCTCAATCTTTACCAGGAAGCTACAGAATAAGAATAAAAGGAAAAAGGACATTGCTTCATGTTTTAGAACACTCTGTTTCGAAGAAGTACAACAGAAATGACAGGTGGCCTTTTAAATAAAAAAAATAAAATATCAGTCATCTAAGATTAGAGTTGTTAGTTTAATCCCATGTAATGTAATAAGTGATGAAAAACTTACAACTGTAGTTTTAATAAACCAGCAGACACTTCTTCCTTATTAAGTTGCATTTTCACAAAGGTCTGCCTTTGTAAAAAGTTGTTGGCAAAAGTTTTTCTTTTTAAGAGTATTTTAGCAGTATAAAATGCTTTGATTTTATTAAAAAAAAACCCAAACAAAACAAGAGTGAATTTTGAGACTGAGCTGCCTTGCATGAACATTTTGTGGGATTTTTTTACGTTGTGACATTTTTTATATTAAAAAGATAAACAAATAAAAAGTTAGAAGGGATGTACAGGGAATGCAAAACATAAATTGATGTGTGCTTATCCACAGCTAGCAATGTAGCAAAAGAGAGTACTGCTGCAAGTGAAATGTGCAGTTTAAACTTACTCCCCCTCTATGCTTGTAGAACATACAAATTCCACAAAGACGAAAACTCTCAGTACTGACCTCATACGTGATCTTTAAATGTGTTTTTTGTCAAATCAGAAAGAAATTTTCACAATGAGAAATACCTACCTAAATGATACCTAAATAACAGTAAGTCATGCTGTGCAACTGCAATATAACCCCAGACCCATAGGACCTTAATTCAAAATTACCTTTTGGGAAAGTAGAGCGCTGCAACTTCAGGTTCCAAAGCCTTTAGGTCCTCCAAGTAAATATCGTCAGGCCCCTGATGATGACTTCGTTTGTGCACCCCTGTCAATTTCAACAATTAAGATTACTCAGATGAAGCTACCATTACAGACACATTAAACACAAACATAACTGTGGATGATTCAGACTTACTTGTAGAGTACAATTACAGTTTTAATCAGATAAGAGTTTAAGTAGGAAAAATTGAAAAGGCATATTGGTATTTTTCCCACTATGGCCTTAAATTTTGTAGATCATAGTGAAGGAAAAAATTAACAACTTTATTATATACCTTTCTTTTTTGAAGGAGAGTCAGTTTTTGCTGTTGGCTTTGTTTCTGGTAAAGGGTCCACCAACAGTCTGGAATGATGATCAGCATCTAATGGAAATGGGTCTTGTGGTTCTGTGACTGCAGAAGCAAGAGAATCTTTAACATCCATCTGCTTAAGCAGAGGATGAGTTCTTGGCTCAGGTTTCAGTACTGTACAGACAGAATCTTTCACATCATCATCATCTTCAACTTCATCAGAGCTGAGGATGACCCTAAAATGAGTCTTCTCTGATGGAGTAATAGTAGCTGTTCTGGGATGATCCAGTTTCTCTTTCTTGCTTATCTGAAAAACAAAACTCTACTCAAATCCTCTCATTTCACATGATTGTTTTATTCTGGTCTAAACATTAACCTTGTACTCCTGGTACAAGTCCTGGTGACAAGTAAACTGGGTAAGAATTTAAACGTGTTTTAGCAAAATAAATCATGCCTCACCTAGTTAGCAAAGTTCCCTGCAACAGAAGCTTCATACTACCTTATTGACAAGTTAAGTAAAGAAACAGGCATAGAGGAAGTGCTGACTTGACCAAGCCACAGAAAAAAAAAAAATAACCAAAAGCATAAATGTGGATGTAGCAGGGCTACCGTCACTAGCTCTTAGATAAAAAATTACTGTATCAAGGCAAAAATTCCTCTGGAATGAACTGTAAAATAGCCTAAACCAAAGGAAATTAAATATCTAAAGTTGTTTTCTTCCGTTTCTCACTAAAAACTCAAAAATGTCAGATTTTCACCCTAGGTTTTCTGGAATCTGCTGACCAGCTTTCGAACACCATAAATTCGACAACGTGCCAGCCACAAGGGGGTGCTACTTTCCTGCTTTGTTCCAAACAGCGGCAGCGATTTTCCAAACCTCTCTTAGGACACAATTTTAGATATGCCAAAACTCAGTTCACAGAGAGACAACACATAAATTTACCTTGGTTGATTCTGGGAATCCTCCCCATGTCCATTCCATGTGAGATTCAGATCTGAGCAAGCTCTCAGCAGGTTTAACTTCCAGTTCTGAATCACTTTTCGGGCAGACTGGCTCAGAGAAAGGGCTAGCAAATCAACAAGAACAAGAAAAAAAAAAGCACTACAGTGTTTAAAATGCATTTGTTGTGCAGCTACTGTTGGTAGAGTTTTCTACAGCTTAACAGAGCTCCAATTATTCGGCAACATGGCAAGAAGCCCAGCAGGGTTTTCAGACAGTAAGAAAATAGGTTAAAACCAAAATCACATTAAAGGACTTACACAGCTATCATCCTAAAACACATTCCTCCACTACATATGCAGTGTAGGTGTAGCTCTCCCCTCAGCCCATGTTCCATTTCCCAAACAAAACAGAACAAACAAAAAAAGGTTATCTAAAATTAAGACAGAAATTAGCTTTAAGTTTCTTTCCCCTGTAAAAATATAGCATTTAAACTTTGCATGCCAAGATTTAAGTAATAAAAATCCTGTAAATCTAACTGCACACAACACCACCAATTCCTGATGCAGGAAGAACAACATTAACAAGGTTAACTCAGGAGAGGGAAGGGAGATTACTTGAAAACTTCCTTCAGATGTATTAGGACTACGTAACCTTTTAAACTCCACACTATTTTTCCTACAGTGGTGATTATCCATAAATCAGAAACAGACCTCTGAAACTTACTCTACCAAAGACTACTTTTAAGCCAGAAGAACTCACTCTACAAAATGCTAGAAAGGTGTGATTTTGAAGTCATTTTGCTCTTATGATCTCGGGGAGGAAAGGAAACACAAGAGGTTGGTTGTTTTGAAGTAGCATTTAGTGCTGAGACAGGTCTGAGTCTATCCTTTAACAAGGCAATTATATTGCATATTACAAAAATGCCACTCTTTTTACACTTTGACACTCATAGCATATGCTGGGTTGTTTGGGGTTTGCTTATTTTGTTTTGTTTTAAATGTATATATAAACCTCAGTATTTAAATTGAATTGCAGAGACTAGAACCGGACACAGCACTCCAGGTGTGGCTTAACCAACACACTGAGTAGAGCGGGATGATCACATCTCCATCTCTGCTACTAACAGCCCTGCAGATGCAGCGCAGGATCCCATTTGCTTTTGTTGTTGCAGCAGCACTCTGCTGACTCATTCAGTAACCCCTGCAGATATTTAATTTATGCATTTTTTTCCCTTCAAAATTCCTACAGGAATTAGTTATCTAATACAGTATCATATCTGAAACTTCCTGGAGGCTTATGGAACCAGGGCTTTTGCAGTATCATACGAGACAAGACTGATCACAGTTCAGACATTAAGAATCCCTCCTATTACTGAGGGACACCAAAAAATCCAAGATAGCAGGAGATTTAAGCATTTCTACAGTGGTGATTCATCATCTCACTGTCAACTTCCAGCATTCATCACCCAAGGACGCAAAAAGGAAATGATTTAGAGATTTCTCCTCCTCAGTTCTCTTTAACAATTTCCTACAGACATTACTTTTTCTGTACTGTTAGAAAGGCTTAAAGAAACACACTGATGAAAATACATGTACTTATTTGTTTTCAGGCAGAATATGAATTCATTTTTCCTATGTGCCAAATAATTTCTTTGGCCTATATCACAATTCAACAGGAAGCCATGCAGAAATATTAACCTATTTCTAATCCTAATTCTTAATATTCAGCAGTACCTGCAAAAGTTTGAGTACAGAACCTGCCTGTTCCACTTCCCCCAAAGCATAAGTCTTCCATTATCATTCTCAAGGAGAAGTCTTTAGTCAAAAGGTCCATACTTGTGATGACAACCCAGTCATGCTAACACTGCTTGTTAAAACAGGAAGAACATTGATGTTATCAGGTATCAAATAACTGATAGTTATGCTTTTGACTTTATTATAGTGGGCAGGACAAACAGAAGTGTTCTCATTGAAAAGACCTAGTCTATTATCTTTTCCCTAGCTCCCTGCAGGGGTTCTGAAGAGCAAGACAACCAACCTCAACTACAATTAAGTTAGCTTTTCCAGATCTCCAAAAAGGTTATTAAAACCTCCCATTTCTCTTTCACTGCACAATGGCTACATTATACAATCTTTCTTTGGTGGCTCAGGAGAAATAATTTCATGCAAAATTTCTCTTCTCCTAGATGGCTCATGTGAGAGACAATCCCACACCCAACCACCCTCCCTGAAGAGGGAAAGGAAAATCGCCAAGTTCTCTGCAGTACTGCAATCTGCACCACATAGCTTCTTGTTAAAACAAACAAAAAGCCCACAAATCTCAAACTATAAAGCGCCGAGGTATCTCACATGATGCACAGACAAGTTGTTAGGACAGACTATCCCCTAAATTTGTAAACAAGAAGAGAGACATGAATCATATCTCCCAGATACAGCCTGCTAGCCTATGTTAGCTAGAGTTTTATAAACTAAAAAGGAATATCAGCCTCTAAGCTACAGTTATCTAGGTGATATAATCCATACAACATTGTGTCAATCCTCAGGGTCAAACACTGTTGACTGCTTTTCAGTCACAAACCACAAACCTTAGGGGAACATTTGAAGACTCCATCTCATCAAGTACAATTGAGGATGTGGTTGTTAACCCAAAAACATACACAAGAACAATAATGGGATTTCCTGTCAAACTGCTTCTGCTCATTAACAAGTTATGCACTGGGGCAATTAGCAGGCACCAAGCATGGTATGGTATATTCAGACTCTACTGAGAACAGAGTCTTGGAAACACCCAAAGCGGAGAGAATATATGCACTTTAAAAAGTATTTTCTGAAGCTTCATCTCTTCTATTTTGCACTACCATCTATTGATACAAAAGCACAGGTATCTGTGCACTGAGCAGCTAACTGCAGCAATGCCTATCCCATAAGGCTGAGCAGTAATCCTCACTGGCACTGTGAATGAATCTACTACAAGGCAGATTCCTCAGTCAAACTGAAAAGCAGTAAAACTAGACATCTACTCATCATAAAACTAGACATACTGCTCATCACGTTATGTGCTGTATGTATGCTCTTCCCTATGTCCAAGGTTAAGGAAAAGTACAAAATTTATCTTGAGTACTACTACATATGGACCGAATGCTTCCTTATGCAAATAGAGATTGATGTGTGTGGTGAAATCCAAAGGGTAAGCCTCAAAAAATCTAGAAACTGACAAGAGGAACATAATAAAATGAACATCAGAAACTAAAGAGCTTGAATGTATAAATAGAAATGCTACAGTCACTGTAACTGAAAACTGACTGGTGAGCTATATTATGACATTTGTAGGAATCCACAATCAACTAATACTGATTTATCAGGACAGTACAGAACTCCAGTAAGTAGCAAATCCCCTGTACTGAGGTGGAATATGATTCAAGTTAGCACCTAGCTTTACCTTGAGTAATCTGCATTACTTCACCAGGCAAAAATCTTACACACTCAACACTTCTGCTTTATGGCACATCAAGTGTTGCTCATGCTAGGGTGAAGGGTGAATCACAGGGAACACAGTAACTTTTCATACACTTCTCAGCCTGAAGAAATCTTATTAACTCTATTTTTTTTCTTTAATAATTAATTTTAACAAGAAAGGCTTTTGTTTTCTTTTCTTCATTTGAGGGAAAAAACAAAAGACACAAATATTTTTTAACACATACAGTAGAGCAGAAGTTCCCAAAGTTCCAAGTAAATACCAAATGCTGCATTTGATATCACAAAAGTTAGGCATGTTTGACAGTTTTATAGATTGGGGGGGGGGGAATTAATTAGAAGGCACATAGGGTTTTTTAATAATTATTCACCATTACACTATGATGACATTACAAAGTGACTTACTTCTCCCGGGGGGACCAGTCTCCATCAGATAAGGGGTAATGATCCTTTGAGTGATAAATCAAAGATTCTTTTTGTTCTTCACCCTTTGGTGATGAATTTGAGGATCCTCTGTGAAAATACACAAGATATAAAGTCAACTGTAAGAAATCTGCATTATTAATTCAGTTAGAAAGAGTTACTTATATGTTATTAAAAATGCAAGATAAAAAAAAGGGTATAGCTTCAAGAATTATTTGCAACACACTTTTATATAACATGTTTATAGAAACTATTATTAATACTTGAATTACTGCAACTTCAAAAAACTATTACTCTTGACACATGGTAATTTAGTATTGAAGAAGTCAAAATAGCATAAATGATATTACACTATATAGGGAGCTAATATTACTAAAACCCAAAGACGAACACACAGATTTACACATAACCTTTCTAGTACCTCTTTTGAGGTATTAGTCTCAGAATTTACACAAGAATTTACAAATTAACATGAGCTGCAGGTATCTAGAAGCACTGCACTTTTCTGAACAGTGGGGTTTGTTTTGCACTGGGAAGCCTACTCAATACCTGTAACAGAAGAAAACCCAAAACCAAACCAATGAACAGCAAACCCCACAGAGCAGGCATGCACTCTATTTTACAAAGAAGTCCTTTTTGAATATTACCATCATAAGTTCTTCAGATCTTTCTACAGCTTTCTGGATTTAATTCAGTAAATAGCTATTCTCAGGATACAACTTATTTTGAGGTTAGATCAAGGGCATCATGCATATACAATGGATAGAATACAAGGAAGATAAGCCTGGAATTTGAGTATAAAAGGCAATACACATTATTTTAAGCCATTAAGAAAGAAAAAAGTATTTTTCTTTCATTAACAACACAGTTGCACTGGACTTGTTTTGGAACGGTAACACTAATTTCTCTAATGGATGGAGAAAAGAAAATATTTTAATATTATCTATTGTTGTGGCTTAACCCCAGCTGGCAACTAAGTACTATGCAGCTGCTCAATGACTTCCCCCTCCTCAGGCCTCTCTCAGTGGGATGGGGAGCAGAACTGAAAAAAGGTAAAACCCATGGGTTAAGAACAGTTTCATAATTTAAATAAAAGTAAAATATTACAATCACAGAATCAACTAAGTTGAAAAAGACCTTTAAGATCATCAAGTCCAACCTTTACCTCGGGACTGCCAAGACCACCACTAAAAAATGTCAAGAAGGGCCTCATCTACACATTTTTTGACTACTACCAGGGAGTGATTCCACCACTTCCTGGGCAGCCTGTTCCAATGCCTGATCACCCTCCCTGTGAAGAAATTTTTCCTAATATCCAGTCTAAACCTCCCCTGGCACAGCTTGAGGCTGTTACCTCTTGTCCTATGGCTTGTTACCCGGGAAAAGAGACCAACCAGCTCCTCTCTCTACCCTCCTTTCAGGTAGTTGTAGAGTGACAAGGTCCCCCTGGAGCCTTCTCTTCTCCAGACTAAACAAACCCAGTTCTCTCAGACGTTCCTCATCAGACTCATTCTCCAGAATCTTCACCAGCTTTGTTGTCCTCTGGACCCAACTCCAGCACCTCAGTACCTCTCTTGTAGTGAGGAGCTGTCATGGCTTCAGCAGCAGTAGCAGTCATTTTTCTCCTTCTTGGTAGCTGGTGCAGCGCTGTGTTTTTGATTTTGGGCCTGGGAACAGCACTGATAACACCAGTGTTTTCAGTTATTGCTTGGTAATGTTTTGGTTTGACCAAGGACTTTCTGAGCCTCATGCTCTGCCAGGGAGGAGGGGAAGCCAGGAGGAAGCAGAGACAGGACACCTGACCCAAACTGACCAAAGAGGTATTCCATGCCATAGCATGTCATGCCCAGGATGAAAAACGGAGAGCAGAGATCCGGAAGGGTGGGGTGCACTGCTTGGTCAGGCTGGGGGTGCACTGCTTGGTCAGGCTGGGTATAGCTGGTGAGCGATTGTATTCTTCCCTTGTATTTGCCTTGTCATTATTATTATTGGTGGTAGCAGTAGTGGTCTTGTGTTATACCTTAGTTACTAAACTGTTCTTAACCTGTGGGAGTTGCATTCTTTTCGATTCTCCTCCCCATCCACTGCGGAGCGGGGGGAAGAAAGAGGGGGAAGTGAGTGAAAGAGAGACTGCGTGAGTTAGAGAGGCTTAAACCACGACAGTAGCCCAGAACTGAACACAGGATTCAAGGTGCGGCCTCACCAGTGCCCAGTACAGGAGGATGAGCACTGTCCTGGCCCTGTTGGCCACACTATTACTGATACAGGCTGTCGGCCTTCTTGGCCACTTGGGCACACTCTTGGCTTACGTTTAGCCACTGTCAATCAGCACCTCCATGTCCTTTTCTGCCAAGTAGCTTTCCAGCCACTCTTTCCCAGGCAAATAATAATAATAATAATGGGGAAATGAGAGAGAGAGGAATAAGTCCCCAAAAAGACAAATGATGCACAATACTATTGCTCACCAACTGCTGACCAATACTGGCACCTTTGAGCCAACTCCCCCCAGTTTATATACTGAGCATGATGTCCTATGACCTGTGCTTCCTCACAGCTTCTTGTGCCCCTACTTACTGGCAGAGCATGGGAATCTGAAAAGTCCTTGACTAAGTACTGCTTAGCAACAACTAACACACTGGCGTGTTATCAACATTATTCTTATAATATATGCAAAATACAGCACTGTACCAACTACTAGGAAGAAAACTAACTCTATCCCAGGCAAAACCAAGACATCTATTAAATTACGTAAACATTTGGAATTTGCATGGTGACTCAGTACAGCCCATTAGACCCCAAGCAGTTACAGGAGCACCTCATCTGCACAAATCATTCATTTGCAAGACAGTTTAGACTGCATTAAATATTGAACCCTAAAAATGTCTTAACAGCTTCTTAGTCAGTAGTAGTATTCTTATGAAACTTGGGGATGACATCCTGACTTGTGATGAGAGCTGCAGACATTGCATGTCCTTTGTTTTTTAAAACCAAGCTAGCTATGACAAAAATACTTCATACTATGTTTGTCTGTATGCAGTGCTATCTCCAAAAGAAAGAGCTATTAGTGAACAATTAAATAAACATGCAAAAAAAAATTACAGAGAGATTCTCAATACTACCACTTCAGGGAGAAGCAAGATGACACACAGGTAGTACTGAGGAGATTTTATTCGCATGTGAACCAAATGACTTCCCATGAAGCATCAAACCCATCAAATTTCATCCAAAAGTGAATGAATCTGAAGGTTAAAAATCCAAATGCAGTCAAAAGATTATTGAAAATAAGAAGGGAAAATTAGTATGCATCAACTTAGAACTTTGAGTCCCGTTATCAATTCTAAGCTATTTATTTTGCAACATTTATAAACAGCACTATCACTTCTCATCCTCACCCACTTTATACATGGCCTAAATAAACATGTAAAATTTTAGAGACAGATCACTACTTCAGCAGTCATAGCACTGGAGAAATAATACCCTCAGTTTCTGAGTTGTACACTCTGTAATCTCAGTCCTCCTGGTAAGTCAAGCACCACTAACATAACCAAATCGTAGCTAGGAACGACAAAGGACATGTTTTTTAAAAAGCTGAATAAACACTTGGAAATGGATTTTCCAAGGAACAGGAAACAGCTTGTTTTCTACTTTATGAGAACAGAACTAGATATTTTATGCTGGCACCTGTGGTTGAATTTTTGATCTTCCACTGGAACATCAGCCTCCCTTCACCAGACTCCCTCTGAAATCTGAAGCTACATCTAATAACAGTTGGCTACGCTTCCATATTCTCTTTTTTCTTTTTCAGAGCCATACATTTATAGCTAAGAGAAAACCTAAACCCAAACAAACCTGCTAATCTCGCCTTACATCCCCACAGGATGCAAAAATAAACCTTAGGAAAAAAGTGTGCTCCTATTGCAAGGTATCTTATTTCTTGCCTTGGTACCCAATGTTTTGGCTGTATACAAACTCCACCAACAGATACATAGCCACAAACATATTGTCTCTGGGCTTCCATTACTACAATGTATTTTTTTCACTCCTTGCTAGTAACAAAAAACCAGCATTCTTTTACAAAAACGGTCTTCCTTTCAAATCACAACAACTCTGACTGAGAATGCATTCCTACTCTGTTTCTGTTTATATATATATGAAAAAAAATGTGGCTTACAAATAAAAAGCCTTTCCAATATTCAGTTCTAAAGGGCACAAAATATAAAACCAGAGTAACCTTTACGGAAACACCATGTCTGTTCAGCTATGACTAAACATTTGACATTTTGATCAAACCTACAATTTTTTATTCATCTCTAGTCAAATTAAGATAATTGCTAGAACAGTAGTTTGCATTCTAAACACTGGATGAAAACAGCCATTATTAGGGTGACATTCCTAAATTCTTTATGCATTTGTAATAATTTATTAAAGAATAAACAATTCATGGGTTATATTCTCTTTCTTCCTGTACTTGATGGTTATTTTCATTTTTGATGTTTCACTGTGACAAGTTATTGTTGTCTTAATACTCTTACTGAAGGCTGAACAAAGACCTTGCTTTTCTTAAACAGAAAAAACGAAAAATCTCAAACAAAGCAAAATGCCCAGTCCCAGACTTAAGCAGAGCGGTGAATATCTAAGTGACAATTCATTGACATTAAAATGACAATAAAAAAATTAGGCAAATGAACTAAGAAGCCACAAGACATACGAAAAGCCACTTTAAAATCCGAATTTTCTTTTTTGTGTTTTATTGGTCACAGATGTGGTAAGTCTGATTCAATGTTTCGTTGCACTAATGTATTTGGCACTTATTAAATTTAACACTTCCTTGAAGACCGATACTGAAAGAGAGACAACACTTCTCTACCAGAATGAGGTTAACTGGATTTCATATTCATAACAAAATGACAAAACTTGAAGGATTCTGAAAGATGTGGAAGATAATGATCTGGAGTTTTGTTTGTTTGAGCCTATTGAAACGTGCATTACTTGCATAAAGGAAAGGTACAAGTCAGATTCTAAATGTTCAGTGATAACACTGAAAGCAGTCAGCAAGTATCTGATAGTTTACCTTAGGGGTTGAACACTTTTTTCATCATCTGAGCTTATTTCCATTTCAAAAATCTCTTCTGTCCCAGCAGAAGATATCTGATCTTCCTTCCTGCTATCTTGTTTGTATTTCTTTCTTCTTCTTTTTTTCTTTTTCACAGAACCTGGGGTGAATACTATCTCTGTTTCCACAGAGTGTGGAATTTCAGAGTTTGCACATGTCCTCTCATTTTCCCCTGATTTCAAATGATTGTCAGTGTCTTTAAAAAACTGGTCTTCAGTAGGTATTGGAGATGTTGCCAAATATGCAGGAACTTTTTCCTAAACAAAAAAAGAAAATAAGTTTTGTTTGGGGTTTTTTTGGTTGGTTTTTTTTTTTTTTTTGCTTTGTTTTGTGCATACCAGACAGTTGTCAGCTACAGATTAATTCTTGCATCTATATTTAGACATAAAACCACACAACAAGTCCAGTGGTATGAAGCTGATATCCAGAAAGGAACTAAAGCTCACTAGATGGATTACAAAAAATTCAGGAAATGTTAGTATTCTTACAGTTTCAGACATAAACAATTGATTTTATTAGCAAAAAAACCAACAAAACCCAGTCAGTGGAATGTTTCTGAAATTGTCTGCACTCGAGCACACCAGTTCTATCCACACTTAGTAAAGGTGTCAATAAAAATAGGCTAATTAAATCCACTGCTGTCTATTTAATTTGAAACAGATTCATAGAAAGGTATAGGTTGGAAGGGACATGTGAAGCATATCTGGTCCAATCTTTTGTTGAAAGTAGGGCCACAGATTAGATTATTCAGGGCCTTGTCAAGCCAAAGGCGGATTATTTCTAGTAAGGGAGAGTCTACCACTTCCCAAGGCAACCTACTCCTGTCTTGTATTTGTTCTTATAGTGAAGGATTTTTCTTACATGTAGCTGGAGTTCCTCCCTTTTGCCCCTTGTCTTATCACCAGGCATCCTTGTGAGAGACAGCCTCTGTCTGCCCTGCAACTACCTTGTAGGTATTGCAAGACTGGTTAGATCTTCTCTAGGCTGAAGACAGCCAAGTTCAGCAGCTTTTCTTCCTGTATCAGCTTCTCCAACACTCTGATCATCTTTGTGGCTCGCCACTGGAGTCCCTCCAATTTTCCATGTCTTTCCCGAACTGGGGAGACCAGATCTTGGTAGATCAGAGCAGTTTTCCAGGTCTGGCCTGACATATTCTAGGGTGAGTGGAACAATCCCACATCCTTCCATCTGCTGGTTGTACCCCCGATAATGCAGCCTAGGACACGTTTGCCTTCGTTGCTGCCACAGTGACAATCTTTACAACAGAGATGCATTTCATCCAGTTGGACCCCAGCCTGTACTGCTGTGTGGCGTTCTTTCAACCCAGATGCAATACTTCACATGGACCTTGGTTAAATCTTGCATGAATCTTGTTGATCTAGTCTTCCAGCCTGCCAAGGTGGCTCTATGCAATGGTCCTTTCTGACTCATCTACCTCTTCTCCTAGTTCAGTGTTACCCATAAAATTGGTGAAGGTGCAGTCAGCCTTGTCATCCATGTCAGACATTATCTATGTAAAGCATCTTTCAAAAATAAAAACTCAACTATAACTTACCTTAAAATCAACAAATAATGTTCAGTTATCTGAAGGACCAATTCAAATGAAGAAAAAGCTTTACCATTGGACTGTCTGGGGTTTATTTACATCAAGAAGAGAAACTTATGATCCTGACACCTAAACTGGAAGAAACACACTGAGAAGAGACAAAGTGGAACAAAAGTACAAGAGAATGGAATCTCCATAGCGAGGAGAAAGAGCAAAGGTTACGGAGCTCAATTTCATGGTAAGAATAGAACTAATTACAAGATGCCTGTTATTTTACAGGATTCTTTTGCAGATTACTCAGGAACTACACTGTGATCAGAAACTGCCAAAGCACTGATACGACTTCTAATATGTTCAAAGTCTTAACTGCTATTATTTAATGTTAAATTCAATTTTTCCACTGAGTTGAGTTACAGAGAAGTTTCGTTCCACTGGTGGGAAAGTAGAGTGAAGTGGAGAAAGGACAGCAAAACACAGCCTTATACAGCACCAACTATGCACAGGGATTTTGCACTGTGAAAAACCTCCAAAAAATTATAGCACATAAAGTTAGTATTATACACAATTAGTGACAAATAAGCCAGAATAACAACAGAAAATTTAAAAAAGTCACAGAGAAGTTAAAAGAAAGCTGGCAAAGAAATGATGCCTGAAAGTACATTGCAATAGTCACAATTTACATGAATTGAGGCATGTGGTGTTACTTCTGAACATCGTCAAGATGTGAAAACAGCAAAGACTGACCACTTGAAAGCATTTTTCTGAAGCCATCAGGAACTAGTGACAGCTTTAACATTAATACCTTAAGCACAGCTTCAAGAGATGACCATAAAGACACAATGATCAGTACCAGAAATACTGAGGAAAAAAAAAATGGCTAGAAGCACTAAATACAAATCAGCCCTCTGCTTTGCAGCTAACTAGCTAGTTTTGGCATGAACTATAAGTTTTTCAGAACACATTATACACTCTTGTTACAAATTAAAATACACTAAGTAAGTGCAATAGTTCATTTAAAACATCATACTGGGGACAAAGGTAGTGGTTATCACTCCTCTTTCTGAAAGTCTTAAGACTCGTCAATGGCTGACACTGCTTTCAGTTTTCATTTTAATCATGATGTGTGCTAAAACAGAACCCAATCTTCCTTTCTCTTAAATGTTATGAATCCCTATCCTAAATTACCATTTAGGGTCGTAATGCTTATGTTCACCTTCCACTTTAAATTATATTTAACTGTTTTCAACATGTGGGCTTCCTCCAATCCTTCACAGTAAACAAGTAGCACCTTAAACTAAAAAGTGGATCAAGCTCATTTCCTTGAAGGACTCCAATTCCTAATAACAACAGGAAGTTGGCACTTCATCTTTTACTTCACCGAGACTAAGTTTTTTTCCTCCCTCCTCTAACTGACTATTTTCATTAAACTGCTTGTAACTATATTTAGTACTTCTTTCCTTCTGTCTTGCTGAACTATGCCAATAGATTCAAAAGTTGTCAAAACCAAAGCTCAGGACTGACAAATATTGTGATTTCATAGGTCCCATATCCTTAAGAAATCAGAGTGAAAATGAACAGTTATTCCTGTTTTTCAGGGGCTTCCAGCTGCAACAGGTTCTTGGGAAATTAATTACTGTACTATAATACAAGAAGAATTCTCAAATTGAAGAAGCTACTGAAGAAGATTTCATAGATAAAACTGCTAGAAACCGTGCTAAAAATAAGACAAATTAAAAATATGCCAAAATAGACAACTTTTATTAGTACAGCGATCAGTAGCACAAGCTATAAAAACTTAAGGCAGGCACTGCAAGCTGTACAACTGCAGTCAACAAGAACAAATTAACTACAAAGTAAAAAAAAAAATTCAACTGATCTTTCAAAAAAAGCTCTAAAAAAAAAAGTTACTTTGTTACCATTGGTAGAACTGTACAAGGCACCAAGCATCTCGCAGCATATGAAAGTGATGTTAAGATTCAGTCACAGAAAATCTATCTTTCATAAAAGTTACAATATTGGCAACACTATATTAATAATTAACACATTACTCTCTTAATATTGCATTGTAGCCATCATGAAGCACAAAGCACTTACATTTTCTTCCTCAGTTTCTTGTACAAAGAAAGCTTCTCCATTGTCACCCAGTTTCATATGAAGATCAACAGCATCACCATTAATTTCTATATCAATCTGTGGAAGAAGACAATTTAATGCAAACAATTCATCATAAGGGAAAGTATGGACCTTAAGGCCCACTTATCTCAGAGTAAACTTTGTCCCACTGTATAATCATGCCTCTTTCTCCTTCCTCTGTTTTTCGAAAGAAGTCTATTATAGTAACGGTCTTTATTTTCTTAATCTGCAAAATACATTATGCTCCTAAGCAGACAGCCCAATGCCTATAAGAAAAAATAAATCTGAAGACTGAATCCTGTTCAACTAATTTGGAGAGCTAGAAGCATAAATAATAATCAGTCACCTAGTCTTTACTTCTGGATAGAATGATTGAGACTGTTCATGTTCATATATTTAAAGCTCAACCTGAATTGAGGCCTGGCATGAATATGAATCCTGAATACCAAAAGTTTAAGATGAGAAACCAGAATTCTGCTGGAGGCAGGCTTTGTTTCAAGGGGATAGAGATTTGCCACAATTATTTCTGCAACTCAGTTAACCCAGTTATCATTGTTCCAGATTTTCCTGCTGGTAAGTTTATGGGGATATGACATAGAACCGCAACCCTCCTGCAACCATAGCTTTTTCATCAGAGGAAGAATGTTTTTATTCTCATAAAAAGGTACTTAAACTATTATAGCATGCTCATTAAGAAAAACACTAGCACAAGTGGGAAATCAAAACAAAAAAAAAAACAGACAAGAAAACTGCTGCTAGCCTGTGATATTATGATAAACTTAAAAGTTTATTGCATGTAGCCCTCAGCATGGACCGTAAACAAAAAAAGGCCCTGACATAACCACTCTTTAGTTGCACTTTAGTCTCCTTTTACAACCAAGATATTAAGAGGGGGGTAGTTTCCTGATGTGCCCTGTCACTTCTGAGAAAAGCCACATATAATCCTGAGGATTTATGATCTGTTTAAATCAATCCATCCTTGGATAGCACACCCACAGGCAATACTGTCATACACAGTACTCCCTACTGACAGTAATGTAAAGCTGCCCCCCACAACAGGTCCATTTTTCCATCATATTTACAATCCAATCCAACCCACTCCCTAGGCATGATTACTAAAGCCTATGGAAAGGGAATGGCGGGACAATCTGGTCAGGTAGTACTACAGCCTCAGACTGGTTGGACAGGGATATGTACCAGGTTCTCTTTCAAACATGCCCACACAGGAATGCTTGTGGACATTAATAACTGCATTTTCTACTGCATATCAGCCTTGAGCAGAGCTAGCAAGGAGCAATATTTATGATAGGTCACCAACCCTTAAGATATGCTCTTTGTCCTACAGACATTCCAAAGAGTTGCTTACAACATCAGGGATCAGTTAATTGGCATTAAGCCTTTTTTTCCCAGCATAGTTAAATAAATAGCAACGTAAACATTTTAAGACAGTGAAGTCTCTATGTTTGTACTATTCTTTTTGCATAGCTCAAGAGTTGTCAAAGCTTTTCTTTCACAGTATTTTTTTTGCGGAGTCCTTAGATTACCACAGGAAGTTCTGTTTTCTATTCCAAAACTATCACTCTGTACAGCATGCATGAGAAACTGCTCTGTACTAAATTAGCCTGCTAACTGGGTATATGTGGCGGATGGGGAAAGAAGGAAGGGGGGGGGGGGCAGAAATAAAGGAATGCATTGGTATTCAAAACTTTGGCTTGGCTCGCTTTCTGAACTTACCACTTTTTCTTTAGAGCGCAGTACACCAAGCTTCCCAAATCGGACATGAAAAGGAGAACACTGGAATGTACCATCTTGTTGCCGGACCACAATGACATCAATGCATCCTGAAAGGGTGGCCTGATTAATACCTTTGTACAGCTCCTTCACAGTAACGAGCACTTGTCCCGCAAGTTGTCCTACGTAGTTCATAGTCTGAGACTAAGAGAGAGGAAGGGAAAAAAAAGTAAATAAACTTCATAATCGAAGTTTTTAAAATCAATTTGATGTCAAGCTTACACACTCATGCAACACATTATTTTAAGCGTAAAGAGTTATCTTACCCACCACCTACTTTCCATAGGTTTCTCAAAGTTTCAGTCAAGAGAAAACAAATCTTTTTACACTTTTTTTTTGTGGTTGTTCATACTTCGGACATTAGAAAATTGAAAAATAACAACATATAGTCTAGGTGAAATAATCTTACTAGATGGGAGTAAGGAGCTGAGAACAGAATACAAGGAAAGGAAGATGCATGCAGTAAGAAGATTATGTTATAGTCAAACAAGATAAAAAACCCCACAGAATTGCTTATCAAACATTCTGCCTACTCCATTAAAAATACTTAATGGAACAAATGAATTTTGAATGACTGCAAATCTTTCAGACTAAGAATACAATGTGAGCTATGACTGCCAATAAGCGATGAAGTCCAAAGATTTTTCAGAACATCTAAGCTTTAATAGAAAGAGGAGAGAAAACTGTTCTAATGGAAACCTAAGTGCAACCCTTCCTCATTCGGCAGTCTCCTGCCTCCCATCCAAAAGACTGCTACAAGCTTGTTTCAAATATATCCAAGCAATTACTTGCCTCTGAAGCTAAGGGTATTATTTGGAAGACCAAAGACCACTGCAAAAAACCAAAACACATAACAGGGCTCAAACTGCAGAAATTCTATTTGGGGATAATATTCCTAAAAGAAAAAAAAAAATCTGCAATGAATTTCTTTGTCTATTTCCTAATCTATTTTTATTAGCCCCTGAACAAGTTTTAGAGATCTTCTTAAAATGAAACAATACTGCACTACAAGAGTTTTTCATCCTGATACTGCTTTCATTATCTAGATCATAAATTATTTCTGTTCTGAGACTTCAAAGTCTTCGTTACAGTAACACAGGGTATACTGCATTCCTTCAAAAGGAAGCTACTTTTGTAGCATCTAACAGTACCAACATAATTTTAAACACGCAGGAGATTCAAAACTGCTTTCACATACTTAAGAGCAGCTATGGAAGTATTTTTCTTCATTTCAGGCTTCTCAAGCCTGACATACATTACCTAATCATATTTAGATTTTTGGAAATAAAAAAAAAAAAACCACAATCATTTCTCTTTACAAGACTCAAAAAAGAAGACGGGAGTTTTCCAGTATAGATGTAAAACTGTTTGGAAATTATCCACAGAATTACTATGTTAGGTAACACGCTACAGAATTTTCTTCTGTAGCTTTTGTGCAATATGGCTGATGAAGACAGAACACCCTGTCACTGAGTGACTAATAAGATTAGCGGAATGGACTCCCTATCAATGTTAGTGATTAATAAAATTCAGTTTCATCTCTAAGTAGCTTAGTGGATAACTATAAAATTGACTGCTTGCTAATAAAATAATAGCGTGCCCCTGAGTGAATAAGATACATAACTGGGTGAATAAGGGGAAGTCTCACTTTAACCTTTCCTCACCTGACCCTCTTAATGTGCTGATTTTAGCTCCCTGGCAAAAGTCTACCTATTTTTTGTTATTGTTGTTTCAGTGGGTTAATAAGTTAGATTAGCTCAGAGAAGAACATGACAAACATCAGTCACGAGGCACACGGCAGCACCAGAAAGCTAGGGAAAAAAAAGGCTGGAGCAAGGAACTGGACATTTCCTTTTGACAAGTGGGCATCTGCTGCATCTCATGGAACTGTAACCCAAGACAGAAAGCTAGTAACATCTCTGCTTTACTGTTTAAGCAATTAGCCTTCTCCTGCAATGACAATCATCTTTAGTTTCAGTCTTAGGAAAAATTCTCTAACACAGGCATTATCATTCATGGCTATACCTTGGCTGCTTCCAAGAGGAGTCTATGGTATTGGCTTACTAAGAAAAGTTGATTTCATGTCACCAAGGAGACTGAATTGGTTAAAAAGAAATGCTTGGCATAATAAGTAATACAGTCCTTAACAGAGTATCTATTCATATATTTCATTTTAGGACTTGAGAAGTGGACATTAGCAAGGAATTCTCCATCATATCAGTAGCAACTGTTTAAAAATCAGAATTTCACAACTGCTAAGAATTGAGTTCAGTTGATAAATTATCTACTTTTCCCTCACATAAATGCTAACTGACCCCGTCTAGCCACAAAAAATCACAAAAAAACCCTTACAAGACTGAAGTATTCACCTATTTTTCATATATTCTTGCTTTTGTATAGCAAAAGTTATCTCTCTTACACATCTCAGTTACGTTTCTGTAGCTCACCGCACAGCCACAAAAGATAAAAAACAGAATAACCTCTTTTGTGTGAAAAAGTTATGAACTATTGAACCTACTATTAAAAATACTGTCTATAAGGAAAAAAGCTTTTTATGACCCAAGTCTTAACACAAACATTGTTTTGCATATTGTAAGTAAACAAAACTGTAGATCAGAAAGCAGTGTACATTATTGCTTATCAGGTTGTAGTTCAGCTTTTAACATAAGGGTTCACTTTGAAAGATAAATGTTATTTAAGAAGGGTCAAACTGCGGTAAGCAAATGATCAAGTAGAAATAAAGTGCCACTACACACCTGAAAAATGTGAGATGTTGAATTTATCTCAAATGTCAATAGAACTGCAGCTAGGAGATTTTAAAATGAGGGAGAGAGAAATTGCTTTAAGTTTTATTTGTATACTGTTGGAAAACTTGTGGTAAGCAATATTGAACCTGACTACAGAGTTATAGAGAGGAACAGTGTAAAATGTTATTGCGTTAATTCTCGCAAACACAACAGAAATAGCCTGATCACAGAATAACTCGTAAGACAAAGTATTTCCTCAATAACACTATTTATTTCATGCTTAGTAAGCATTCATTAAATAACTGTCCTGAAAGCAGAGAAAAAAAGAGCAGTATGCCTTCACAACCTACCAGAAGAACCTAAAAGGCATGCCAATTTCCAGTTCTGAAACTCAAGACAGAAGTTGGACAAGACAACCTAAGAAAGGACAATGCAGCAATACTTCACAATACTGTTTAGCTTTTAGGTTTACTTATTTTGCTGTCCAAATTATATATATTACACGAAGCAGTCAAATTCCAGAACTCTGGTAAAGTTAACATAGCTCACTACTACTTATCCTTCTAGGACAGCAAATTAAAAGGCTATCGATACCTAATATACTAGCTAGTTTCCAAAAATTCTTATAGCTGAATATGTTAATACTGCCAAGGTAAGTGCAATGGTAATTGGAATGGGGGAAAGGATCTCTCTGTCCTGTATCACAAAAAAAGATTTTTTTTCTGGCAAGAAGCCATTACACTGCAGAAGTCAGAAACTGAAACTGCCTTTTTTCTTTCCTTTTGAGAGAGCGCATAAAAGTAAATACAAAATAAGACAATAAAATATCTACTGCAGAAGTTTAAGAACTAAACATAAAATTATGTGCCTTTATCTATAAAATACTCAAATCAGTTAAACTAAAATTAAGCCTGCATATGCTGGTTGACTTCCCCATGTTACAGCAATGACTAATAGAATGGCCCTCAGAAATAACAATCAAACAGTAATACAGCTCAGGTTAAGTACCTAACCTGTTCTACATGAGAGCCAAATTTTCAAAGCTTATCATCAGGAAATGTTTACATTAACATATCCTATGGATAGTGTCATGGGTTCAGCAGCAGCAGTCATTTTTCTGCTTCTTGGTAGCTGGTGTAGCACTTGTGTTTTTGATTTTGGGCCTGGGAACAGTGCTGATAACACCAGTGTTTCGGTTACTGCTTAGTGATGTTTTGGTCTGGCCAAGGACTTTCTGAGCTTCATGCTCTGCCAGGGAGGAGGGGAGCCGGGAGGAAGCAGAGACAGGGCACCTGACCCAAACTGACCAAAGAGGTTATTCCATACCACAGCACGTCATGCCCAAGATGGAGGACGGAGAGGAGAGAGCCAGAAGGGTGGGGGGTGCACTGCGTGGTCGGGCTTAGTTTTAGGTGGTGAGAATTGTATTCTTTCCTTGTAATTTCTCTTGTCATTATTATTATTGGTGGTAGCAGTAGTGATTTGTGTTATACTTTGGTTACTAAACTGTTCTTATCTCAACCTGTGGGAGTTGCATTCTTTTCTATTCTCCTTCCCATCCCTCCGGGAGTGGGGGGCAAGAAAGAGGGGGGAGTAATTGAGAGAGAGTCTGCGTGGTTAGAGAGGCTTAAACCACGACAGTTCTTTTGGCGCCCAACGTGGGGCACGAAGGGTTGAGATAACGACAGGATTAATAGCCACTCATCACAATGCTGATTTATTGGCTCTCAAAGTTGTTGCTTTTGGTTCTCTTGCGTTCATGGTTTCAGCCTGTTGTACCTTACTTACAGCCGGTATTTGTTATCTTAGCATGTTTCAGATATGGGTTTTGGTTTAAGGTTCTTGTTTCATTGTACTTTATTGGAATGGCTTGTGATACGGGCGGGCTCCAGAAGCCGTGGGGGGCGAATGTGTACCTGGCAGTTCGGCTGCTCTTCACCGTCCTGGCGAGGCTGTGGAGAGCCGAGGGGGGGCTGCCTCGGGAGCCGCCGGCTGCCGAAACGGCCCGGGGGAGCGGACCCGGGGAGCAGGAGCCGAGCCCCCCCACCGAGCCCAGCCCGACGGCTGCCGAGCAGAGGAAGGAGGTAGCAGAAGGGGTGAGCCCCCCGACTGAGCCCAGCCCGGCAGCTGCCGAGCCGCGGGAGGGGGAGGCTACCGAGCGGCAGGAGGAGACGGCAGAGAAGCCGGGCCCCGAGGCTGAACGGAGTCCCGTGGCCGAGCCCAGCTCTGTGGAGGCAGAGAGCATTCCCCGGCAGCTGCCCGCGGAGCCGCAGGAGAACGCAGGAGACCCCGCAGCACTTCCCAGCAAGGCAGAGAAGGAAGCTCTGGACTCAGGCAAAGAGCAGCTGCTGGTGAGAGAGCCGGCAAGCACAGCAGCTACACCAGCCCCAGTGACAAGTACAGCAGCCTCATTTGAGAGCTCTGAAGGGTTTGAATGGCCTTTGGGTACCCTTGAGACCTGCCTGCTGATTGTGATGGGGATCAGCATGGTGGCATGCATACACAGTGTGTTTTACCCACGACCATTTTGTCTGGTCCCCAGAGTTAACCAGAGTGGGGTGTGGGCCTTGTCTGGGGTTAATCTGCAATCTAGGATGACTAAGAGATTTTCCCCAAGCCTGGACAGCCATGAGTGGCAGGGTGTGTGGGACAGTATGGGCGAGTATCTTGTCCACTGGGCCCCTCCAGTGCTTTGGAAGCATTGGAGATGGAAGGCAGCTGTGTGGAGTCCCCAGCGACAAGCTGCAGAAACTGCTGGAGGGGCGGATGAATTATTTTGAGCCTGATGGGACCATGACACCTCAGGCCATCAGGGCAGAGATGCAACATACAGATGGACTTATGATCGAGGGGTGGACTTAGCAATGGACACTGTGGCCCAGGTTATTCATGAGTGTGAACACTGCACACAGCCTCTCCTGCTCTGAAAGGCTGTTACAAGAGATGGAGCCTGATATCATGGACTGAATGGACTCAGCAGCTTTGTAGGGATTGGTTTATGCACTAAGGGATGATCTCTCTCCCTCTGTATGTGTGTGTCGATGTGTATATATACATGTGATGGTATATTGAAAATGTGGGATTTGAGCATGACGTGAATGGTATGGAATAAGGGGTGGATAATGTCATGGGTTCAGCAGCAGCAGTCATTTTTCTGCTTCTTGGTAGCTGGTGTAGCACTTGTGTTTTTGATTTTGGGCCTGGGAACAGTGCTGATAACACCAGTGTTTCAGTTACTGCTTAGTGATGTTTTGGTCTGGCCAAGGACTTTCTGAGCTTCATGCTCTGCCAGGGAGGAGGGGAGCCGGGAGGAAGCAGAGACAGGGCACCTGACCCAAACTGACCAAAGAGGTTATTCCATACCACAGCACGTCATGCCCAAGATGGAGGACGGAGAGGAGAGAGCCAGAAGGGTGGGGGGTGCACTGCGTGGTCGGGCTTAGTTTTAGGTGGTGAGAATTGTATTCTTTCCTTGTAATTTCTCTTGTCATTATTATTATTGGTGGTAGCAGTAGTGATTTGTGTTATACTTTAGTTACTAAACTGTTCTTATCTCAACCTGTGGGAGTTGCATTCTTTTCTATTCTCCTTCCCATCCCTCCGGGAGTGGGGGGCAAGAAAGAGGGGGGAGTAATTGAGAGAGAGTCTGCGTGGTTAGAGAGGCTTAAACCACGACAGTTCTTTTGGCGCCCAACGTGGGGCACGAAGGGTTGAGATAACGACAGGATTAATAGCCACTCATCACAATGCTGATTTATTGGCTCTCAAAGTTGTTGCTTTTGGTTCTCTTGCGTTCATGGTTTCAGCCTGTTGTACCTTACTTACAGCCAGTATTTGTTATCTTAGCATGTTTCAGATATGGGTTTTGGTTTAAGGTTCTTGTTTCATTGTATTTTATTGGAATGGCTTGTGATACGGGCTGGGCTCAGTCGGGGGGCTCACCCCTTCTGCTACCTCCTTCCTCTGCTCGGCAGCCGTCGGGCTGGGCTCGGTGGGGGGGCTCGGCTCCTGCTCCCCGGGTCCGCTCCCCCGGGCCGTTTCGGCAGCCGGCGGCTCCCGAGGCAGCCCCCCCTCGGCTCTCCACAGCCTCGCCAGGACGGTGAAGAGCAGCCGAACTGCCAGGTACACGTTCGCCCCCCACGGCTTCTGGAGCCCGCCCGTATCACAAGCCATTCCAATAAAGTACAATGAAACAAGAACCTTAAACCAAAACCCATATCTGAAACATGCTAAGATAACAAATACCGGCTGTAAGTAAGGTACAACAGGCTGAAACCATGAACGCAAGAGAACCAAAAGCAACAACTTTGAGAGCCAATAAATCAGCATTGTGATGAGTGGCTATTAATCCTGTCGTTATCTCAACCCTTCGTGCCCCACGTTGGGCGCCAAAAGAACTGTCGTGGTTTAAGCCTCTCTAACCACGCAGACTCTCTCTCAATTACTCCCCCCTCTTTCTTGCCCCCCACTCCCGGAGGGATGGGAAGGAGAATAGAAAAGAATGCAACTCCCACGGGTTGAGATAAGAACAGTTTAGTAACCAAAGTATAACACAAATCACTACTGCTACCACCAATAATAATAATGACAAGAGAAATTACAAGGAAAGAATACAATTCTCACCACCTAAAACTAAGCCCGACCACGCAGTGCACCCCCCACCCTTCTGGCTCTCTCCTCTCCGTCCTCCATCTTGGGCATGATGTGCTGTGGTATGGAATAACCTCTTTGGTCAGTTTGGGTCAGGTGCCCTGTCTCTGCTTCCTCCCGGCTCCCCTCCTCCCTGGCAGAGCATGAAGCTCAGAAAGTCCTTGGCCAGACCAAAACATCACTAAGCAGTAACCGAAACACTGGTGTTATCAGCACTGTTCCCAGGCCCAAAATCAAAAACACAAGTGCTACACCAGCTACCAAGAAGCAGAAAAATGACTGCTGCTGCTGAACCCATGACAGATAGGAATTATATCTATGTACAATTAACAAAGATGTTATTTTGGCTGCTACAAACCCAACACGTTTTCTTGAATGATTTTTTTAATGTTATTCAATAATATCCATATACAAGTGCAAGATATAACCAAAGTCTGCCCACAAATTTGTGCTTTCTGTGCATTTAGAGTACTGCTTTAGTAACAATAAGCTAATTTTTGTGTTCTTAAAGCTAATACCTTTTGTACAGGTGGACCCATATGAACATGAACACTACAAATACCCAATTCAACAACAGAAAGAGTGCAAGTTAGTCAAAGACAAGCTGTCAGATTGCTCTGAAGACATACAGCTTCAGATAGCACGAATTTTAACTATCACTGCAAGAAAAAGTTACTTAAACATAGATCTTAGCTTGTAAGAGGGTAGATGTTCATACGTCTCATTTATTTCAACATACATTTAGAGGATTAAAAGATAGTCTAATGTCACATAATGTAAACAGTAAACATTGCATTTATTTCAAGGGACTGCGTAGAAAACAAAAACATACATAGCAATGGTTTCCCTCAATTTATCTCTCTTGCCTATATTTGCATTTATATGTGTACTTATGAGTTGGGAGCTTTCCTTAACCAATGAAACTCTTTAGCAAGCATTTTACCAGTTTATATTTCATACCCTAAAAAGATGGAGGAGGGGGATAACTATGTGAAACAGGTCTACTTGGCACAAACAGACAAACAAAAACACCTTTGCTCCTAAGTAAAGATTTTAATTTGGTTTTTATTTAGGATTGCTCCTGGTACTGTACAGAGCACTTAGAGAACAAAAATGGGAAACAAAGTAAGTCTTTTGAATGCCTAATTAAAGTCTTGCACACACTATTAGATATAGCATAGTAAAAATATGTAAAAATTGACAGCATATAGGAAATTAGATAACTATACTTAACAATAAATCTGTCAAACTCACCAAGATTCCAGAAGGAACTCTTTCATGGGCAGCATCAACTCTTCTACTAAAGTCATCTTCAAAACCATCCTTTTCTGAGAAATGCATCTCAGAAGAAGGGAAGCTAACTTTCCACAGTACAGATACATACAAAGCTTACAGCCATAACAAAATGTTGTACCAGCATTTCTTCCCTTTCCATTGAAGCAGAAGAATCATGTGAATCTTCTAGTCTCAGAGAAAAGTGTTTGGTATATTTTCCCATGCAGTATTTAGATTAAAAACTAAGCAGTTCTTTAAGAAAGCTCACAGAGAAACTCCCTCACCAATAGGCTTTGCTTGCAATGTCACAGCCCCCTTGCGCTCTTGGAGATAAGCAATAATACAGCCACACTTGCCATATGTTTGCGCTGATAGGTAATGATCTTGTTTTACACCAGGTCATGTGACTTCAGCTGGAGCTCCCACGAAAAGAAACAGGGATTTAGTTAATGATTCTTAAGCAAAGTCTACATTAGCTCACTTGGAGACTTTTTGCCCACTGTTGCAACTCTAGCACCTGGAGCAGCATTCAAAGTTCTAGCTCAGCCTGCAGCACACCTAATCCAAGAATGCCTGCTGCCACTCCATGTGCCTGCTCCCTCCCCTAAGAGCTTTGCTGGGCTAGCTAGTCACATTTTATGGCACAAATAGGATGACATTTCAGGGTCTAGTATTTATGGGCTATTTTCCCCTTTTCTGAAATTGCATTACAATAGTAAAGAGAAAACTGACCTGGTGCCACGCTTATATTAAACCACACAAAACCAATGCACACAAAAATAAATATTTTTTCCTGAGAAGTTGTCCTGCTTTCTTTAAACTGAATTGTTAAAGCAGTACAATTCGTATGTGTGGACCACACATACATGCTTATTGTATACCTAGCTCCAAGACTGAGAACAAGAATCTATTTTCAATCTCAGGAATTCTGATATGTCATTACTTTTCAAAATAGTATTGTGAATAGGTGAAATAACTGAGGGAGTGTAGGACTATAAGGAAACAAGTCTACCCTGAATGTGAAAGACATTCTCTAAAGACCATTAATAATTCCCTCAATGTAGACATATTCTCATTACCTTAAACCCAAGCATCTCCTCCCCACCCTCAAGGTGTTACTTTATGTCTGCTACAGAAGATGCTGGAGGAATGCTGCTTGAATCACAATCTAAAAAATAATTTAGGATCCTACTACTACATTCACATTATTCTCCTCTAAGTTTTGTACATTTATGTATTAGGCTCTGATGCAAAGACAATGAAACACATTATCGGCTGCAGCCAAATGTAGGTTTCCAAAATAGCTGAAGAACTACACTCAAGACCAAAACTAAACCAGTCTTGATGACACACTCCTAAATTGCATGTTGGGACTGCTATACCTGCAAGTAAGGCTGCAATAAGCTGCTACCACCTCTGGGCCTGCAATAAGCTGCTACCACCTCTGGGCCCTCTTCTATACAATGAATGTTTAATGTAGCTCTGCACAAGAAAAATTACTGGTTTTGTTAACAGACATGACAGGTATTTTCATAGATTAAGAATTAATAGACATACTCTCTGCTTGTTCATCATTACTTTATCATGAGTGTTCCATTAATATAAAAACCACACAGGTATGAGCAGAATGGAAGCCAGCTTTGCAAGATGTGCTTCTTTTCGAACACTTTTTACTTAGCTTTATGTTTTTTGGTTTGTGTGTTGGGTTTTTTGTGTACAATGATTTATCTATTCTATTTTAGTATTTCAGATTGATATTATTTTCTTCAAAGCTTCTAAAAGCATTTCAGAAGACAGACTTTCTATAATACAGCTAAAACTGCAGTCACTACAGTAAGGTAAAATTAAGCCAGTTAATAAGCTTTGCACATTTAGTAGGCCTCCTTGTCTTTTATATTTCTCAAAATTAATAAGGTAAATAAAACACAATTCCATATGAATAAGTTTCAGTTCCACATTATTTGCTTACAATTCACACAAGAAAATTAGCTTTAGTTTTGAAAAGCAAGTGGCTCAATACAGAAATATTAGAATCAATGTTTTTCATGCAACCTTAATCAGGTCTTTGGTGTGAGTAAATTTTAGCGTGGTTTAGCCTTAGAAAGCACATGAGAGTTTTTTCACTAGCTTCATGCAAGTTAATACTGCTAAGAAAGATCAGTCATCATCCTAGGTTCTTTTTTTTTCTCTGCTCTTTGTGGGTCTACACATCTTATTGCATTGCTCATTAGTCAAAATCCCTGGTGGGAAGTATGATACCATTTTAAGTGCTATTTTCTATAGTAACCTTCATAATGTATTTGATTGCAGTCATATAGTTTTACAGCATCCCAGAGATACAGTATTACTTTTTTCAGCTATGCAATGGAAAACTCAGGCTAGGAGATTGGAATGAATAAGACAAATCTTACTCTAACATATCTAATAGATACAGCAAGTATGGGGCAACATTTGTTCATGTCCCCTATGCTTCCTTTACCCCATTCTGCCCCAAATCATTTTACTGGTCAGCTATGACTTAAGCACCACAGTTCTCAGTCTCCCACCCCAGCCCAACATTAGACAAGGTCCCTTCTCCCCAAGCCTCAACCCTGATTCCAAAACTCCACCACAGTTTCATGCACTTTTTTTTTTTACACTTTTCCTATTGGGTGCAAACAAAGCGGAAAAGTTCTTAATTCTCCTATAGAGATTATGAAAATCAGACTAGGACTGAAAACACTTTTCTGTGTTCTCTATCCTAGCCCCCTGGTCTGAAGCATCTGCTTACTGAAACTGGAAATGAAGCTCTGCTCATTGCAGCTTGTGGTAAAATACAGTCAATACAGCACCTGTTACTTCTAATGGCAAAAGTCTATCCATTCTCAATATAGACTTTTAAGCCTAATCCAAAGGTTAGTAACATTGCCAAAATAGAATAAATTCAGACATAAATGATGGAAGACATACTGAATTAAGACCATTTGGGCCTTGGATCCCTTCTGAAAGGGGCACAAGAATTCTTCTATGAGAAAACAGCTAGAGTTTTTCCTCTAGTAGAGTGGAAACATACCATCAAGTTTTGCTTTTAATAAAAAAAAATGATATACTTGCTAAAATATTCCATATAAAGGCTGAAGGTAGCTTTGATGAAATTGGAATGAAATTTTCCATTTTAGTAAAGCTATGTGCAATTGAAAACCAAGTTGTGTTCAAAAATGATGAAAAAGACTAAAAGGCAGTTACCTGCTTTTACCTGCAACTCCAGGCTGTCAAAAAACTAAAAATAATTAAAAAACCCTATCACAAGTACACGAATCCAAGGAGTTAATAGATGCTAGAGTACCCCAGTGATACAAAAGCAGTTCATTGGCCACTAAACTGCTGGTGAAAAAAGTATAAAATCAGATGTCTAGTTCCCCACCTATGATGCAAGATGGTATATTCAATGCTTTCAAGATCTCCTATCAGATGGGAGTCAGGAGCCCTTCAAAACAGGGTATTTTTTCAGGGCAGCTCAAGTAGCTTTTTTAATCTCCAAGCGTGGGGGTAGAAGGAATAGCAGGACAGGAAATCCGCAGTTTATTTGGACTTGGCCCTTTTGCAACGGGTCAACAGTTATATGGTCTCCAATGAATCATCTGATCCTGGTATTATGGCATCTTTCCTTCTATTAATCTAAGGTTTTTTTTCTTTTTTTAATATATATATATTTTTAACTCACCTTTTTTTTCTGGTTGCAATGGAACTTCAGCAAGAACAAAGAATACTTTAAGAGTCAATAAAGTGAATTTTACTGTTAAAATGACCAGTTCATTCAAAAAATTTGGTTACATGCATGCAAAATTTCCATGTATGTTAAGAGTTTAACTTCTTTCAAGGCACTTAAAAGAAATAACTGGCTAATCCAAAAGCACAGCACTTTGGAATCCGCATGGGCATATCCCACACAAGCGCCTGACACACTTCACATATCTATTTCCAGACAGACAGACTTTGCTGCTGCCACGCAACATCCTTGGTTGAACTTATTTCTAGACACATACCACAGAAACCAAAGTTTCTGAATAGACATTCCATCTATCTCATTTTTACACGAGAGAAAGCAGATGAAGTTTTTCCTGTATGTTTCTAGAAAGCACTAAGCATTTCCCTAATAAATAATCCCTTTTCTTTCTATTTTCTCCATTTAAAAAGGTTTATTTCCAGGCACTGATCTGCTCCAGGTGAACTTGTATTTTCTGATAACTGTCCAGGATTTAGAAGTCAAAGAAAAGGAACACAGTAATGTATTTAACCATGAAATGCATCTTGATCTACTAGTGGTATATAATTTGGTTATTTTTAGAATGTATACATTAATATAAGATCTGAAACTAGTGCATATCTTCAGGTTGACAAGAAAAGAAATATAGTTATTCTGAGAAATAGATACATGGAATATCCCCCAAGTTCTAAATATAGCACATATCAAGAAGAAACCTTCTGTTACTTGATAGACTGTCCTTATTGTCAAACTGATAAACATGTACCAAGATAGAACAACATCCATAAATTTAATTTGCATATAATACTTGGCCTTTTTATTAGAAAATTGGGTAAAAGTGCTAGTCTTACAGAATTCCCACACAAAGGTATTTATAGCATGAGATGCTGGGAAAGGGAAAATTAGATATAGCTGAGCAAAGCAGCATATGCTTATTCATTCACCAAACACAAAGCTACTTACATTATTGAGTTTTAATGAACACAGAGATCACATCTGTCTGAAGGGTCTATCTGTTCACCCCCAGCACACAATAGCACACTTGCACTACCTACATGGTACATGACAAACCTGTAAAGTAGCCCTGCAGATTTCTTGTCTGTGTTAGCATGCACACTTTTTGTTTGTGGAATGAACAGTTTTAAGTCACCACCAGGTAATTTCTACTTTTGTTTCAATCATTGTATTTCAGTTCACGTCACAAACTAAGTGTTATTGTCAGTCACACAACAGACAACTACTTCGATTTCTAATGGAATCTCAGCTACAATTCATTATTAGAAGCACTTCTTTGAAAGAATCTTGCAAAGAATCCTTTAAATATTTCCTTTAAAGGGCCCTTCATAACCATCAAACCAGAAGCAGTACATTTCCTGAGGAGACAGTTGTGCAGTCTAAAAAAAGACAAGTAAACCTAAAGACATGACCCAAGACTGGCTTAGCATGTGCTGCCTTCAGCCATGCAGACCAACACAAAAACATCACCTGGTACACTGGAGGCTTTTATATTATTACTTTGCATATTTATATTTTTGATACAGAACTTAAGCACTCTGGATAAAGAAAGGGGCCAGTTCCTACGTTAAAAGTCTTGTCCTTTTACTCAGTACAGAAAGCAGCAATGAGGAAGTGTCCCTTAATTTGGGGAAAAAGAGTGACTCAGGACAAATTCTGGTGGTTAATATCAAATTACAGGACTGTAAAGCTGAAAGAAACTGATAACAATGAAATCCTTAACTGGGAAGGGGAAGCTAGCATCCTTTACTTGGAAATGCCCTTGAAATAGAGACAAGAAAAAAAACTCTATTAAAAAAAATAAAAAAATCTCCCAAGAATGTGCTTAAGCTCTGTCCTCAGACACAGCCTGGCTTGACTTGTCGTGACAGTTTCATATTAAATCAGCCTGCCTGCACAAACTGAAATGTAAACACTACTGTTAATACATAATAGAGTCTGTAATACGATTGAGATAGCAGCTATGCAGAATAAAAACTCATTATTAAGTGAAACATTCTTTGCAAAAGCAGCAACATTTTTACTGCTCTTGAAGTGGATAAATTTATTTACAATTAAAAAATAAAAATCTCTGCTTACTTGTATAACAGTGAGATATTTACAGAGCTGACATTTTTGGGTTACCTAGAACCTTAAAATGCAATTTCAGTAAGATCAAAGGTTCATAAAGAAAACACTCTCATCAGCACTGCCAGATGCAAAAATCATTGGGACACAGTATGCCACTATGTTATGTTCTCAGTATTTGTGCAGTATGGGATGAAGACATCTAATGCATACGCCTTAAAACTTGAATTTGATCACAAACATATCACTCACTGTTTTGTATAAGCCTGATAGCTTTTTCACTGTGGATATATGTAACATGCAGCACTGAATCTCATATCAGAAGGTGTCCTTCCATATCGTTTCAGCCACTTACATACAACTTACTTGCAATTCATGAAATAAACAATGATTAAGAAGTTACTTTACACACAAGCCAAAGCTATTAAAAAGAAAAGTAGCTTTCTAATTCAGCACAAATACTCTATGATCACACACAAACTGTGAAGAACTGTGTTTTCCTATATTTTGTGACCTTGCACTTAAGATGCAAGACTGGGAAAGAAGAAAATTGGGAGTATCAGCCATGTGAATGGTTACTTCCAGTAAGAGAGAAACAAATGCACCTGATTTAACATCTAGCTTTGACAGAAGCTCCCAATGTGGCTGTGAACAAAATTCTTTCAGCTTTATCTGATCTAGATTGCAAGTTCTCTGGGGCAGAGACCAAGACATGAAGCATGTAGTGCAAAAACCAGCAATTCTGGACCTCCAGATACATAAGGAGGAGTCAAGTGAGTTTGTACTTCCCCATAACTGATCATGACTTTACATGCTGGAAGTAGGGAGAAAAGGACAAAAAGTTCTCTGAACTGCGGACCTGGAACATTTCACACATACATCTTCCAAGTATATAATAATGAAGAACTAAACTTAGTTTTGTAACAAGACAAAATATTACACACAAGTTCATACATCACCTCTTTTACAGGCCATTAAAAAACGCAAACATTTTTATATACTTAACAGAAGTTATGCAATGAGCTTAAAAACAAACACTGTTATTGCTTATGAAAGCCTTGCAGCACTATCTAGTTATTCCTGCTGTAAATAACAGTATCAGATAATAAAGCATATAATTCAAAGTTCCTGAATCCTGAGTTCATTGAGAAACTTTTTAACTTTAGCTCATCAGTTTAATATTCTGCCATATAATAGCAATATGTTTTTACAGAGCACCTCATAGTCATTCTCTTACTCTATTCAAGTAGAGAGATTTTCCTTGTTTTCTGTAAGGGATGAAGTTGTTTACATTTCTGGATGTTCTGGGATGCAAAGAAACTACAGCTAGGAGAGAAGGCACGACTCATGGTCCTGGCTGGAGCTAGTGGCCTAGCATGGTTAGGTACCTACTGAGTGACAAGCCTGCACTTTCAAAACACAAAGAAGGCATTTTGTGACTTGCAATTTTTCACTGTCACTAACAAATATCTGTATATTCTTACAATGTGTATAATGCTACACACTTTCCTTTTTTCAATACATTTTGCAAACATTAAGAACTCAGTATCCAAAATTGTCCTGAGAAATGCTATTACAAAGTAAAAAAACCCCAAACCAACCAACCAAAGAAAACCAACAACCAAACAACTGAGTTCTGTAGGATCATCTCTGTATCCTGTACCTGGATCATCTGTAGTCATCATCTCTGACAATATCCTAAATAATACCACATACTAACAAATGTACTGTTTATAGCCATATACTATGTAGTATAGCTATGCAGTATAGCCATATACTGCAAATATCCTATGGCTAACAAATTCTTGTGACCACAACGGAATTTTGCTTGGGAAAAAAAAAAAAAGTCCTCCAACGATGTGCACATACAAAACCCAGGCATATTTATCACATTTTGTTGGACGAAAACGCAGACGTTTAAACAGCATATTGTCCTGATCTATTAAAAACCCCTGATGTCTGCTACATGTATTCAGTAACCACTATGTACTGCGCGGAATCATGCCGCTCACACAAATTCAGACGTGCACTTGGGAAAAACTCGAATACATGCACAAAAACCGCCCAGCGTCTTTCCAGTGATGAGCACTTCATACTCCCCGCACCAGCCGGGATAAACAGAAAAAACAAAGGCGGAGTGCCCCGCAGGTACGCAAGTTAGCAGCCCGAGTTCCAGCAAAGCATATCCGCAAACGGAAGGCGCTCGCCCGGGCAGCAGGGCACGTATCGCGATTTTTAACATTTGAGAGTCGCACCGCCAAGCAGAGCCAGTAAAAGAGACGTTTCAAAACGGTACACCGCCCTCCTGTCACCGCAAGGCTGGAAGGCTGCGCCGCGGTCACCCCGCGCTCCCCAGGCACAGGCACAGCCCATACGGGCATAGACACACCGCAGCCCCCCCACCCCCGGTCTAGTCCGCGCACCCAGCGGCCAGGGGACGGGAGGGGACGGCTCCCCTTTCCCCCCCTCCTCGCCCCATCCCGCACACCGGATCCCAGGGCAGCGGCTGGGAGCGCAGGCATCGGCGGCGGGCAGGCCAGCCGGCTCCGCTTCCCAGCCACGGTCAAGGCGGGTGTGGGGGGCTCAAAGGTGCCTGCTCAAAGCCCTCTCCGGTGAGGGGAGCGAGGCCGGGCCGGGCCCTTCGCCACCCACCTTCCACTGCAACCGGCCTGGGTATCCGAGCCTGTGCCCCCCCCACCCCGCCGGCTTCTCCCTCACACAGCCAGACACCGTGCGCGCCCCCTCCCCAGCCGATTTGGCGGCCCCTTCTCGCTTACCTTGAGCGGGGCCCGGCGGCAGCTGAGCACGGATGGGCGGACAGACGGACGGATGGATGGCGGGGGAAAGAGAACAGCCCGAGACCAGACGCGGGGACGGGGGCACAGCAGAGCCCCGCTCGGCGGCTGGATGCGAACTGCGCCAAGCGCCGGCCGTTGCTGCACCGCCTGCACGTCCGCGCGAGCGCGCGCGCGCTGCCGGCGGGTTGCGGCGGGGAGGGCGCGGGGGGGGGTGAAGGCTGGCGCGCCACCGCGGCAAGGGCAAGCGCGCGCCACCTCAACTGCGCGGTCCCGCCTCGCCCCAGGCGCCACGTGACCTTCGGGGAGGCGCAGGATGCGCGCGGCCGGCAGTGCGTGCGGCGGGCGGGCAGCGGTGGAAGGGGGTGCGGCCTCGGCCCGCCCCTCCGCGAGGGCCGCGCTGGAGCGCGCGTAGCCGCTGCCGTGCCCTGTGCCCCGTGCCCCGGCGGAGCCGCTCCCGGGTAACTTGCGCCGGGTAGGGCAGGAGGCGGCCGCGGGCGTTTTAACCGGCGAAGAGGGACGGGGGAGCAGAGACAGTAGCGACCGCGGCCTTACTGAGGCAGCCATCCGCCGCGGGGTGTGGGTGACCTCGCTCGCCCGCGCCCTTACCCTCTTTCTTGCGTTCCCCCGCAGTGCAGAGCCTCTCGAGGGGAGGCTCTGTTCGGCTCCGTGTTGGGTGTCGCAAGCTCGGTGCGGTCACGGAGCTGCCTCTCGGGTACCTACCGCGAGCACCAGCCCATTCCGCCAGGCGCGGGGTGAGGCGGTCCGCAGCGGAGTGCGCTCTGCAGCCCCTTACAGCCGCAGTCTGAGCTGTGTCAGAATTAACACGTTGTGACGGGGATGTTTAAGGAGAAGCAGCGTTCTTCTTGCGGCCCTATACATCTGTCACTGCATCCTGTTGAAAGTTATCAGAGTACCCGGAGGGGACTGGAAAAGTGTTTTTTATTATTTTTATTTTTTTTATTAAACTGTAGCATTGCAAAATCAGAACGTGTCCAGCAGGCCGGGTGTGCATTTCAATTCAGTAACTTCCTTGCCCATTGGTTTTGTGATTCATGCCGGTGCTCACTGAAGCTGGGTTGATAATGTGTTACTATTTACTTGAGTCACGCTATTGCCCAGAGGCTCCGGATTATATTGAGACATCATAAGTACTGAAACGGGAGAATATTCTCGCACCAAAAATTTTACAGTATAAGAAAGGGGAAAGAGAAGTAGCGTAATTGGAAATACAGTTTAGGTTTCACAAATGTTACTTCTTTATTTTACTGGACTTTTATCCGTTTACCAATTACTTTGTCATCTGTCAATATGTTGATAAGAGTTTTGCTGAGAACTGGCTTTGCCCCAGTGGTTGTTAGAGCCGTTTTGGGCTCTTGCATAGGTTTTATATAATTGTCACATAAGAAATTGGGCTAGTTAACAGCATATTCAGTGCAATTGACAAAAAGATGTGCTAGCTGGCAGGGTAGCGTATAGACAAAATTTACTGTGATAGTCCATGTATCTATAAAAATATCATTCATAATCTTTTGTACCAGTCCTACACAGAGATAAGGTCTTTGTCTGTACCTTCTGGGACAAAGCTGCCTAAAAGATTATAGTCAGTAAGTTTGCTTATTTGCAAATAACATAAATCCCTTTGAGCATGGAACTAAAAGAAATCTATCCCTGCGTAGCATGCAGGCTGGATTTTTAAAGGAAGCAGTTTGTGGAAGAAAACACAAGCACAGGATTACATGTGTAAGGTAACTATCTGATATATATGCAAAAAGAAAGAAAGGTCAGATTTCACACCTGCCCATTTTGATAATGTTGTGTCAGAAATTCCGAGTCAATTTTGAAACGCTTTCCAGGCATTGGGATACAAGAATGTAAACAGACTAATAAAGCAATTTTCTACCCTTCAGCACAGCGATGTTTCAGCTGCAGTAGTTTTCTGAAGAGATCTCTCGTTTGAATATAATGTAATAATAATTACACAGCCACATTAGCATAATGTCTGTTGCAAGCACACAGTCTGTGCTTCAGCAAATAGATCATTTCCCTTCCTTAGTTGGCATCTAAATTGCTCAGTTTGTGGGGGCAACCACATCAGTGGTTCCTTTAACACTATTTTTGTGTTCCTGTGATCTCTTTGCTGGTCATGACAGCAAGTGATTTTTCTTAGTTGGGGGGATTCTCCTTTCCAGCACTAGACAGCCCTGTTCACAGGAAGATAAGAGGTAGGGGATCAATCTATCGTGTGTCCTCAAATATAATTTTTAAGCTAGATCCTATTATGAAATTAAACCTAATCCAAAAGCAGGCTAGCTTCTTAGGTGACAGAAGAGTCATTACTTGTAAAGGGGTAACAAATTGATAAGTCTTACTTGTCTATTTCAGACCTGGAATGGGTGTTTCTGGTTAAAGAGCATTTATTTGAAAATACAATGTTTTCACTTTAGGTAACCTTTTCTGTTCCATAATTATCTCCAGACAATCAGAAGGCTACAGAAGTAGACAGCCCTCAGTGTTCTCCTTTTGTGTTTTTTGCTCTTTTGCACTTACACGTAGATTACAATCAAACGGTAAAAAAGGCTTGCGTTTTCCACAGCTGCAAGTGAGATTTATTTCCACTCTGACTGCATGGAGTTACACACCGTGTAGTGGTGTAGATAGGATCTCTCTACATCTAGGCATGATTTGTAGTCCTTGTTGAACCATAACTCACTGGTAGTGAAACAAGGGCCTCCGGGCCAGAGGAAACCTGCCACCTCATTTACATTCATTTTGTCTTTTCGCCACAAATGCCACTGTATTTTCCCCATCAGGGACAGGGGAGGGTGTGATGAGAGCAACTGCTTACTTTTGGTGTTTTTTTGTTTTTTTTTTTTTTTTCTGAAGGGAAAATAATTTGAAAGCATAAATTATACATAAATTAGTGGCTGTCTGGCTGTTCAACTGCCAGATCATGTCTAGCAGTAATAGTATGTAAGAGAGGGAGCCCGTGTAGGGCTAGGCAAGAAATGATGAGGGGTCTGCAGCAGGATACAGAGTACCAGGGGTAAATCACAGGTCTGGGAGGATACGGGGTCCTAGGCATGGCTTTTGTGAAGTCTCAGAAGTGTGGTTCTGTAGAGAGTAGAGAGCTGTAAGTGTAGGGATGTAGCGACCCCCAGCTTGCATTGGTCTCTGAGAGCTCAATGTGTTGCTGACATTTGTAGATGAAAGAAAAAATGGCCTTTTGCTTAGTTGTTATGACCATTGTATTATATATATATATGTTGTGGTTTAAGCCCAGCTGTAACTCAGTACCATGCAGCTGCTCTCTCACTCTCCTCCTTCCTCCCCCTTGCTCCCAGAGGGATGGGGAGGAGAATCGAAAGAATGTAACTCCCGCGGGTTGAGGTAAGAACAGTCCAGTAACTAAGGTATAGCACAAACCACTGCTGCTACCACCAATAATAATAATGATAAGAGAAATAACAAGGGAAGAGAATACAACCGCTCACCACCCGCCGACCGATACCCAGCCTGACCGAGCAATGATCTAACCCTTCCAGGTAGCTGCCCCCAGTTTTTACATCCTGGGCATGACATGCTGTGGTATGGAATATATGAAATGGGTTCCACCCCTTGACAACTTGATGGCATCAGGGTACACTGTGCACTGGTATCTACTAGAGCCTTATACTTCTGTGGGACTCATGTGCCAGGCCATCTGATCCACACAGTCCAGTAAATCTGGTTGTTCCCTACCTCCACCTGGCTGGAGGCAGGGCCCCTCTAATAGACGTAACAACGTTGGACACTCAAGTCATGTAGAAAGGGGTTATTCTTCTTTATCACAGGAGCTGGAGTAAAATCAGCTCTTCCACTCCATCTGGGAACCTGCTCACTAGAGACTGAAGCCGCAGCTTTCATGGGATGATCATCCTTGATCTTTGTTCTCATCTTCAATTCACGCACCCGTTCCTCCAGAGCTGAGGTAGGTTTTCCACCCACTTCTTCATGTCTTCTCCGTGATCCTGTAGGTAGAACCATAGGGTGGCCCATGGTGTATACCTTCTATATCTTCTCTCTTGAGCAGTAGGACGCCTTTTGTTGGTACATGTGAGGAGCTGGATAGATCGGATAGATCATCTCTCAATTGTTTGAGCTCCTGGGACAGTTTTTCCACAGATGAAATGATGGACAGGGTGAGATTGTCTTTGAACTCTCGGGGTTTATGAATAATTTCATCCACTGTTAGTGGTACTATGTCATTCCAGGTTATTGTTGCCAATGAATGGGCATATGATGACGGTGTATTTTGTGTAAATTTCTGCCACATGGATCATGTACATTCGACTTCATCTGGATCTATGGGTGCATCCTTGGCATTCGTCTTGATGTGATAGATCATCTCTACAATGGCTGATTCCCTCAGAGACTGGATGCCTTTCTCTAGAGTAATCCACTTGGCCAAATGACTCATAACACTGTCCTTGTATGGAAACCTTTCTTTCACAGCTGCCAAGAGCCACTTCCAAAGGCTGAGGGACTTTTTCTCTCTTGCAATTGCTTTGTCAATTCCCCCTTCCCTAGCAAGTGATCCCAGCTGCTTGGCTTCCCTACCTTCTAGTTCGTGACTGTCAGCCCCATTGTCCCAGCATCAGAGCAACCAGGTGATGATGTGCTCCCCTGGTTGATGGGTAAAATCTTTTCGCATATTCCATAGCTCGGTTGAGGTCCGGAGCCGAGACGTCACCTCTTTTTCCTCTTCTTCCTGATTCACATGCTAATAATTCCTGGTCAGATGCTGTCCCAGGTGGTGAGTACATTGTTTCTTCATCTTGCTTCATCTTTCTTGCCTCTTTTTCCTTTTTTCCTTTCATGCAGGGGCAACCGATATTGGCATGAATTGGTTGTCTGGTGTAGCTGCTGTGCTTGGAGCTAGACTAGCTGCACTGTCTGTTGTGGTCGAAGTCTGAGTAGCTGCTATACTTGTTGCTGGGGCTGGTGCAGCTGCTGTGCTTGGAGCTGGAGTAGCTGCACTGTCTGTTGCTTTGCCCTCAGATCCAGGGACATTATTTTCCTTTTGAAGGTGCTGGATGGTGTTGAACAGGGCTCTGTAAGCATAGGCCAAGCCCCAGCACGTTGCCATGATTTGTCCCTCTCTGGTATGACCAGAATGACAACACACCTTGTTTAAGTGTTTTACTAATTTGTCTGGATTTTGCACTTGTTCAGTGGTGAAGTTCCAAAGCACTGGAGGCGCCCACTGGCTTAGATACTTGCCCATACTATCCCACACACCCTGCCACTCATGACTGTCCAGCCTCAGGGAAAATCTCTTTGTCCTCCTATATCATCGTCTAACCCTAGATGAGGCCCAAACCCAACTCTGCTTATCTCTCAAGATCAGACGAAATGGTCGTGGGTAAAACGCACTCTGTATACATGCCAACATGGTGATCCCCATCACAATCAGCAGACAGGTCTCAAGGGTACCTAAAGGCCATTCAAAACCTTCAAAACTCTCAAATGATGCTGTAAACGGTCTGGTGGGGGAGGGGCTGAGAACGTAGGGGAATGTCTCCTTCATGGGTTGACCACCCGAGGAGGGGAAGAAAGATGTGTAATTGCTATACACTTCTATTATAGACCTCCCAAAGTATGGAGATGGTGACCACACTGGGAACGCAAGCCAGATCTGTTTCATGATCAGTGAGTCTATTGTATTACAAGTCATTACCATAAAGTACAATGAGACAAGAACCTTAGCCCAAGGCCCCCAGCCAATAAACGTTAACACAGCAAATACCGGCTGTAAGTAAGGTACGACATGCTGAAACTGTGAGATCAAGAGCAACAACTTTGAGAGCCAATAAATGAGCATTGTGACGAGTGACTATTAATCCAAAACAATGAATGCTTATCACAAATGTAATTAGACACACTCTGGTCAGATCTGTTGTTATCTCAACCCTTCGTGCCCCATGTTGGGCACCAAAAAGAACTGTTGTCATTTAAACCCAGCCATAACTCAGTACCATGCAGCTACTCTCTCACTCCCCACTGCCTCCCCTCCCCCCTCCTGGAGGGATGGGGAAGAGAATTGAAAGAATGTAACTCCCACAGGTTGAGATAAGAACAGTCCAGTAACTAAGGTATAACACAAACCACTGCTGCTACCACCAATAATAATAATGACAAGGGAAGTAACAAGGGAAGAGAATACAACCGCTTTCCACCCACCCACCGATACCCAGCCCAACCCAAGCAGTGTCCTAACCCTTCCGGGTAAGTGCCCCCAGTTTATATAGTGGGCATGATGTGCTGTGTTATGGAATACCTCTATGGTCAGTTTGGGTCAGGTGTCCTGTCTCTACTTTCTCCCAGCTTCCCCTCCTCCCTGGCAGAGCATGAGGCTCAGAAAGTCTTTGATCAGACTAAACATTACTGAGCAGCAACTATAAACATCGGTGTTATCAGCGCTGTTCCCAGGCCAAAAGTCAAAAACACAGCACTGCACCAGCTACTAAGAAGGAGAAAAAAAATAACTGCTACTGCTGAACCCAGGACAACGTATTAAAAAAAAAATAAAGTCTTTGCCCACATAAGGAAACAAAAAAAGCTGACATCATCAATGAGACATTGTTGATGTCTCATTGCCTATTTGTATGCATACAACACCCAGAAACCATTGTTAGGAGCAGTCATTTATCCCAAACTCACCATCACCCCTACTCATATTACAGCAGCCAGGATATCCTTAAACATTTATTTTTTATTGTTGTTTAGACTCTGTTATATCTTACTCCTAGTAAACCTGAGAGACTCTTTGTCTCTGCATCTTAGTCATGACTAGCATATGTCCTCTCGGGAGTGTTTCAGTAGCTTCTCAGAGATCAAAATGACATTATGATAGGATGTAACAAATTGATTTAGTTTCCATTTAACAGTTGGAAAAAGCCAGGAATGTTAAAATGTTAATAGCCAGATTCAGGGCTGTAATGAATTGTAACCCCGGGCCACCAAAATATTTAAGCACACTAATAGTCCTGCTTTAGTTGATGGACTTGTTTGTAGCTTTAGGATATTTGGTTAAGTCGGCACACTTGGATCAAGTGTCATGTAAGCAATATTTCTACATTCCTGGTCAATCATTAGAAGGTGTTTCACAAACCATTTTCTGATAATAGATATGATAGGGTTGCAGGCCTCCTGCTGTGAGGCTCCTTATTCTTGCCAAAATCACAGCCTAGTTAAGAAGGGTTTATTCTGGACGGTTAGTATGAGTGATGAAATGGTGAAGTGGAAATGACTGTATCAAATTGAATGGACGGTATAAGAGCAAAATGGGGAAAGAGGGAAGGAAAGGTGTTGCATTTGAAAATATGCGGAAGGAGAAAGATTACAGGAAAGACATCTTGTGTAATGAAATGGGAATTGAGACAAGGGGAGAAGTCAGCAGAAGATTGCAGCCAAATCTGGTGCCTTCCTTCCTCTCCTTCCCAGCAGTCTTATCCCCTCACCGTCTCTCTCACAGTACCTTCATCTCCAGAAGTCCTTGTGGAAAGGAGCAGTTTTGTCTACTTACAGCTTTTGTGTCTCTTTTGCCTGGCCAACAGTTTGCTTCAGTTTTTCAAACTTACTGTCTTTTTAGCAAGACAAAGCACTTGTGTGGAAAGATCCGGTTTGGATGTCTGTCTAGTCAGTGGAAATGCAGCTTATGTGGAATATCATTCATGCGTTCACCTTATAGTTATTGTTCAAGGATACAGAATGCTACATCAGTTCAGGGATGATCTCACTTTGCAACTAATTGCTTCAAAGATTATGGCTTTAGGTATTACCAAATTATGGTTTGTCACTCTCAGACCACAGACAGATCTTCCTCCATAACTGGGTCTCAAATCCAGGACTAATTCTCAGAAAAACTCAATGACACCTGGAATCACAATGACTTTATTACAGTGGAAGGCAAAGTAAAACCCTCTTTTTCACATCTTCTTTCATCTTCAAAAATCACCCTGTGTTATTTTGGAAAGTGATTGGATAATTTAGCTTAATGCTACACTTTCTCACACTCTTAAATACAGTTGTTATAACAGAAGAATACGAATTTGTAATAGAGTTACAAATTTGAATATAGAGAGTAATGCATGCTGGAGTGGAATATGTAGGCAAGAAAGAAAATATTATCCAGAAGGGGCGCTTCAGATAAACATTGGAACCAATGTCTGGTTTTAAATGTAGTCAAATGATTCTGTTTGATAGGCAATACTGTTGCTTCAGAAATAATTTGCATTCTTTCATCATGTAATGGACAGAGACTGGAACAAATTTTCATAGTCATCATGGAGAATAGAACATAAATTATATATACAGATTGCAAGAAAAAATATTTAACCATGGAAACATAATTAAACTTTTATGTACTGAACAATTCTGTTAATATTAATTTTGAACATTTTGGTATATATTTGTGAGCAACTACAGCTTAAATAATAAAAAAATTATTTTTTTAAACTCTTTGAAATGTTTATTGTGCATATTTAATTTACCATGCATAACAACACTATGCTTCTGAAGGGCAAATCGTTTCCAGTAAAACAATTGTGATGAGACTGCATTTCCAGCTTTTTGAGGAACCATCCTCCAAACAAAACTTAACAAACAAAACAAACAAACAGAAAAACCCCAAACCTCCACCCTAGTACATTTTAGTTTATTTTTTTTAAGTATTTCCAGTAGGCTTTAATTGAATATCAGGAAAATACTGGCTTGTTGGTTTTTTTTTTTCAGTAAGAAGCTAAGATCCAATCCTGCTACAGTGACACAAAAGAGAGATCTGCCATTGGCTTCACAGTGAGCAAAATGGGCTTTGTAATCTGAGATTCAAGACATTTTTAGAACATTCTTGTGAGATCCAGCTTGTTTTCTATTAAAACTAATGAGAAGACCCCTGTGGCATTTTGCAGGAATTGGATCAGGCTCTCAGTGGTACGGGCTGTTCTATATACATAACTTAGATGCTGCTGATGGTGTTAGTGGGAGATGGGCTCCCAACCCAAAGGAGCTGTAGGAGGTGATGGATTTTTACAGAGGTGAGGCAGATTTAAATAATTGCCATGGCAAAGAGGAGTTAAGAGTTTTGTGGAACAACTGCAGCTTTGTAACATTTTGAAAGGCCAGACTGTAACTCTGCAGTGATGTAATCTCTCATCTTTAGAAATTTACCTTTTCTGTAACAGTTGCATGAGAACACACATGCATTAAGGTTCTCATTTTAAAAGTCTCCTAGTGTGGAAATGCTCCTTACTGCATTTCTGTATGGGACCTACGCTCACATCATTCGCTGCTGGGCTACTTCAGCCTCCTACTGATTTAAACTATAATACTTAGATGTAGAACAAGATGTAATGTAGAACTGAATCAGGCTCTGTGTGTCAGTACTTACGTCTAGCAGGATGATCTTAGTTGTAGTTCAGTCTGTATTTTGAAGTTTCTCCCACCACTTTTTGTGTAGCAGTCACTATTTTGATTTGCGTAGTGTGATTGCTGCAGCGAAGAGTGTGGAAAGAACTGAGCATGTGGGGCAGCTGATATTTTATGGGTTAATGATGTATCCACAGTACCTCACCAAGGCCATAAGGGAACTAATGGAGAGGACTGAAAAGCAGTCATATAAGCCTGGATGATAAGAAATGCCCAGATGTCATCCTGATCCACCTGATGGAGCAGGTTTGCTTGAAAGAAACTTGGATCAAAAGAAAACCTACTTATGACCCCTCTGCATCCATGGAAGATGGTTCTGTTTCTGGGGATCTTCCCCTGTGGCCAAACTAGTCATGGTGTACTAGCCATGGGGTACAGCCCATGTGACAGTAAGAGGACTGTATGTATGGTTTCCTTGAGAAAGTAAGCAGGGTCTGCCTCAAGCTGTGATGGCCTACGGATATCAATTAACAGAGGCCCATAATTGATATCACCATTCTTTTACAGAGCAGTAAGTAGGCCAGTTCTGAACAGTACTATTAAACTCTGCTTATCATGCACATTTTTTAGTAAGTAAAACCACCTTGTCAGTATGTGGATCATTGTTTAGATACTTAGAAATGACTGCAGTGCAACTAATGTGGTACTGAGACATAAGTACCCATCTACTATGCATTTAAAGTTATGAAGCATTACAAGTGTTACAAAAAACACTAATAAACTTTTTTATTAAGATATTATGGCTACCCATGAAACTCAGCTTCTACTTGTCATCCTGATCACAAGATCCCATTTGTTCTTTATTCAAGAACAGGGGGGCTTACTCAAGGCTGTTTTTTCCAGTGGTTTCTTTGCCTTCTTATCTAAGCTTTCTGTGGGCTGAGGAACCTTTTCCACTACGGCTGCCTTTCCACCAGTCGTCTTTGCTGCTCGCTGGTTGCTTTTTGTATCCTTTTCTTTTTCCACAGGGCAGATTTCATTTGTATCAGGCGTCTCTTTTGTAGCAGCAGTTTCTTCTACAAGTAATAAAATTTCCCTTCGTTTACTATGCTCAGCAACACAGAGATATGTAGAGTAAGTTTTGCTTTCACATTGGTTATGACCTTATCATGTTCTTTTCCTCTTCCCATACCCATATAGAGATATTCAGTATCACAAATAACGTTAATACATTTTACAGAGCCAAAAGCAAGCCCAAGTCTTTATGGTCTTTAATTAAAAAGACATATAAAGAATTGTTTCTCACATAACTGACCTGATTTACAGGACTGCTCAGAAATGTCTAGGTTACTCGTACCAGTAAGGCACGAGAGGAAAGAAATGTGTTTAAATATTTGTTCTTCCCTTAAGAGCAGAAAGGGGAGGGGAATGGAGTATAAAATGTTCTGTCAGCGATGATATAACATGTATACACAGAAAAAATACTTAGGCAAAAATATGTAAAACAGATGTTCTGATAATGTTGGAATTTAAGCCTTATTTGGAGCTAAAACCGTAAAGATAAGGACCATAAAGATAAGAGTGTTCTTACCTTTCTTTTCCCCTTCCTTCCGTTTGCTTCCTGTCGTCATTTTTTTCTTTTTAGACCCAGTTACATTATTTTGATCGTGTCCCTGGACTGTGTCAGTCTGTCCTGACACAGAAATCACAATCACCTGAAGCAAAGCAAGAACAAAAACGGCACAAGCAAGAAATATGGATGCATCACAAATTCAGTTTGAAACCACCACAACAGAATCCCTGACGCAGCTATTACTCTCTAACTTTCAGAGATTTGAAACATGCATCTTCCAAAGCAAAGAGAAGAGGAATCCAGGCTGTTATCTATCAAATGTCCCGCTTGTATTCCCTCACAATTCTCCCAAAAGGAAGGATGCAGGAGGACATATTTTTGAAGATAAAGTAGTAGTAATAAACTGATGCCAAAATGCAATCATTGTTAAAAATATGCTAATACTAAGTAATAAACCTAAGTTATCAGGTATTGCAAAGAGCAAGTCATATTCTTGTTTGCACTGTGGAGGATGGAAGAGGCGTGATACTTAGTTTTAAGGTATATGTTGTCCCGGCACCAAGACGGAGAGACCTGCTTATCATCCTTGATTTGGCTTCATGTCATACTAAGCAAAATTATCGGTTAACTTTACATTAGTTCTTTAAACTCAGAAGAATCTTGCTGTTTCTCAAGTTGCAGATATTCTCATGATTGTACCTTGAAATGTTAAAATCAAGCTGTTTGATATGCAGCTGTTGTGACTAGTCTGAACCTTTTTAATAACAGGCATGGATTCATTAATGTACGTAATTACACACCTGAACCTTAAAATTGCAGTAGTGTCATTGAGCTTGATACTTGAGTTTTAACTATTTTAGGAGATAAGTGAAATGCCGAAAACACATTAGTTTTACATAATTTCATATTAAAAATCCCTGTGATGTGAAATCTATCCTGGAAGTTTATCTATGCCAGATAAACTTAACATCCTCCTTGAAACCAGTGGAACTGGTCACGCCTGAAGTTAAGCATATGCTAACATTCTTTGGTAAGTTATAAATCATAAATCTGATATAAATCTGGATTTTTACTTTTTTTTAAAATTATTAAGATCATAAAATTAGCCATTTATAGAAACTGATTTAAAAAAAAATATTTTAAAATCGCAAAAATCGCCCCTTTCACCATTGATAACTGGTTTTAATCATTACTTGAGAATTCCCTCATGCTTCCACTTTGCCTTTTACATTAGCTGATACTAAACTTCACATGGCAAGGGTTTAAAATGAAGAGAGAAAGTATGTGGAAGGTCACACAAAAATCATGCTTATACTGAAAACATACACATTAGTTCTTTAGATTTGGATGTGAAGAGTTGTGCTGTTCTAAGACTAATAATGAAGAAAATTATTAACATGGGACATTTCTAATTAGCAATTGGGCTGATGACTGCTTCTGATCGTATATATGTATTCTGTAACATGTATATATTGTACATATGTCTAGTAGAATGGACATACATGTACATTCTGTTGCTCCTCCTCAGCTAATAATAATCAATGGCATTGTAAGTGTGTTCACAGATCTGGACAAATGTGGTGGTTTTTTTTTCTGAAGCATTTTTATCTGAAAAAAAAGCCCACTTTTTTTATTACGCTCCAGTGAAGATTCTTTTTGTAGCTTTAAAACATCTTGACAAAATGTGTTATTTCTGATCTCCAGAGTTAAGTTTGGATTAACTTAACTGAGGTCTCAAAATACTTACCTAGCACCCTTCAATAAAAATTCATAACCATGAATTGAATGAACTGAATGAATGAACTGGATCGGATGATACTATTGCTGTGTCTAAAGGTGCAAAAATACCTTATTGAGACATGACATAGTGGAAGTCCAGACAGAGAGGTGTGAAGAGGTGCCATTGTGGGTTTTGTCGTGAACAGTGAAGTGAAGATTAACAGCCATCTAAAGGGAAGCTAGAGCTAATTACAGTGGTGAAAGCATTAAGACACTAAAATATTGTGCACAACTACCAGAACCGTGACTAGTAAAACAAGACACAGTGAAACAAGCTTGTGATGGAAGGAAAGAAGTGAATTCAGTTTATTTGTGAACACAGAGGAGAGTTCATACATTTTTGCAGACACACACACACATTAATATTCTGGCCTCCTAAGCATAATTTTTATTTATGTTACAGTACTTTTACCCCAATTGGGCAGATTAAACAATATTTATGGATGCAAATGGCACCCATACTAAGGCCTCTGTAAATTAACACAGCAATACAAAGGGGCCTTAATGTAGACAAAAACCAGCACTAATTTCTCCATGATTTAATTCTGTAATGCATTCCATCTATGCTACTTTACCAATGTTGGAACAAATCTAAACTGGTGCTCAAAAATGCCTCAATCATTTTTATCTTTCCATCTACCTCATCTGTTGCCTCCATTAAAACTATTCTTCACCCTTTCCATTTTTGTTGTAGGGTCAAATGCTCCAGGAAGAGGGACGAATTGTAGACCTGTGTGTACAGACAGCATGCATTTGGCCTGACTGAAGATGCCACAGTTAAGGTTCTGTGAAGTTAGCAGTAAGAAAATATTAAGGTAAGGCCCTGTTTTCCCTGGCACAATTAAGCATGTTAGAAACAAAAGTGAAGTGAATGGAAAAATCCAGGGCTGCCTGCTAAAGCAGAAAGCCATTTACACACACAAGTTATGTCACCCCATCATCCAAAATCTCCCCCAGACTTCTGTTTTCTAGTCTTAAGTTCATGCTTTTGTTTTCTTCTCTTCTTTTTTCTCTTCCTCAGACCGTCTCTCTTCCTCAGGTATGTACACACTTACAGTGACGTCGCTGATCTCTGTGCCATACTTGTTCTTCACCACAATGGAGTATTTCCCAGAGTCGAGTGTAGACACACTGGAGATGGTAAAGCTGACATTTTTTCCAGATTCAAATTTCAGGATGCAATTAGCATCTGATACAAATGATTTTTCATTCTTCAGCCATGACACCTCTGGGGTAGGATCTCCCCAGACAGTGCAAGAAAGATTAAGTGCCTGTAGAAAAAGTACAAAATGATTGTAAGTCAGTCAGTAAATATCTGCTGTGATTTTTGATACCTGACTCTCCAAATGTTCCAACTCCCCATTTAGCTTCCTGCTTTTAGTAAACAGATGTATATTATCATCAGTAATCAATAACTTTTGTCAGTCTTCTGTATCATAAACGAAAGTAAGGAACTCAGTTAATTCATAAACTCCATTAAAATCTTTAAATATTTCATGGAACTTCTTCTTTGCTCTCATAATCATCAGTAGAGCTTTCCCCATGCATACTGTTTAATATAAAATTAGATGTTATTGGCATTTGCATGTTAGACCTGAAATGAGAATTTGAGGAACCGTCAGATGGATTTGTTCATGTTAAGCTCACAATGTGTTTACCTCAGAAGTAAAGAAAGTGTGCCTGCATTTTTAAATAACTAAGAACAAAGTGTCCCTGGACTATATTGTTTAATTTAGAAACTTCTTAAGCTATGCCTGACAGCTCTTCCAACAGACTTGAATTGTTTTATGCAGTCCTGTAAAACTGTTCTTAATGGAGATCAATACAGGCTTTACACTTTCTTTGGTGTTCATATAAGTATTTCCCTTTAATGTTAGTAATGTTCTGAAGGACTGGATTCAGTCCTATTAGACTGAAGGAAGTATCTCCGTTTTGTTGGCTCTTATAGGCTAGCATGATAAAATCTACTATGAGAAATCTATTGAACAGACTTCAGCTCTCAATTCACCTCTCTGCCTCTTATCTGGTAGTGTGATGGTGGAAGATGGGATGGAAGAGAGACACCCAGGAGGCTGCTCAAATGAGCAGGTAGAAAAAATGGATACCTCTGTAAAAAAGAAAGATTTTTGTACCTCTGAGAACAAAATAAAAGTCAAATAAATCCCACATGTCTTTCCTCCATCAACAACATGTAATTCTTGGTAACGAAGGAAAGACAGATTCCATGTGAAAGGTGGTTACAGCAGGGTGGAAATGGCCTTTATCTGATTTCCTGCAGCACCTACAGATGGTGCCCATGTGAGGCTGTTGACTGCCTCCTCTCAAAGCCCTGTGGTGTGAAAGTGAATGTGGTTTGGATTGCCGTATCAGTCCATCTTTTTTGAAAAACGGGGAAAACAAGAGGTTTTACATTTCCTCCTCTTCCTTATCACTTGATACAAACATGACCTCAGCCTCAGCCAAACATTGCATATGGGCCCCTCCAGGTGCTTAGTATGTTTTTATTGTCTTCTGCTTCTATAGCAGGCAAAAGATTACCACTGAGTGGCCCCAGCTGCCACTCCAAGATGCTGTCCATCTCCAGACAACATTGTTAGTGGCATCATTCAAACCCTGGGTGTTTGAAGTGGTGTCAGTACTCCTTAATTCAAAGAGATTCAAGCAGCAATGATGACTATTCTAAACCATCCCTTAAAATAGCTGCATTTTGCTTAACCTTGCATCACTAGCTCCTGTTTGACATCAGTGCTCCTCTTGATGTTCCCAGCTCTTACTATTTACTTACCAGCTACTAATGTGCAGAGATATTTCTTATCGTTCGCTATGTAGATAGCGAAGCCTTTGGTTTTCTGGAAGGTAATCCTATAATTATGGAACCTTAGCCAAGGAGAAGTGATTGCTCACTGTGACTGCTCCTATCTGTTTCAAATTTTCTCATCTTTGGGCAGGATATTGTCTTTGCTCATGTGTATCTTTATTACTCATATGTCTCATATATTACTGATTATAATGCTGCATTCCACCTGAAATCCTTATCCTGGTAAAAAAGAGTGCCCTGTACTCCTGGAGGAAGAGGCACCTTTCCCCTTCAAGATAATCCCCTTTTTCCAGTACTTGTCTGGCTCTAATGGTTGTCTGGGGTAGGGGAGTGGACAAAATGGCTGGATAGCTGTCAAGTTGTGGCTAGTGATGAAATCTGTGAGGAAATCTGATGTATCTGAAAAATGCTTGTTGAGAAAACCCCATCTCTTTGAGATGGGTCTTAGTGTTTCAGAGCTCCACACAGGAGTTCCCATAGCAAGTCTGGACCTGGATCGCTGAGGCATGTGCCCTTGGAGAAACCAGCAACTGCAAGTTCAGACTCTTTGTGCCCCCCACTACCTTTTCTGCCTTTCACTGCAGATTATCATGAGTAATACAGGTGGCAGAGGGAAATATATCATTGTATTTCATGTATCGCTATTCCTCTTGCGTATTAGCACAAACTCACATTCATGGGTTGTTTGTGCTAAGATATGTGCTGGTTTTGGCTGGGATAGAGTTAGATTTTCTTCATAGTAGCTGGTATGGGGTTATGTTTTGGAGTCATGATGCAAACAATATTGATAATACAGAGATGGGGCATGGTGAATGAATTCTTTGTTTTGCTTTACTTGCACGTGCAGCTTTTGCTCTACCTGTTAAACTGTCTGTATCTCAACCCATGAGTTTTCTCACTTTTACTCTGCTGATTCTGTCCTCCAGCCTACTGGGGGAGGGGAATGAGCAAGTGGCTGTGTGGGGCTTAGTTGCCAGCTAAGGTTAAACCACGACAGATGCCAGTGAGTGCATCGAAGCAGCTCAATCAGAGGAGCCTGCTGCCTTCTTCCAGCCTACCTGAGAGGGCACTTACCCCTGGCAGAAAAGTAGAATGGGGAGTTCATGGATAGAAGAATATAAGATGTTGCCTGTAGGTCTAAAAGTACCTGTCAGAATCCTTAGCCTCTCCTTTTAAAAATAAAACCCCTTTACTCATTTACAGGCCTTCATGAAAAGAGCCACTTTGGTTAATTTGGCTGGCTGTACACAAAACTTATGCTAGTATTCTCTATCAGGTCAAATTCCTAATATGAGCTGACACTTAGCCTTTTCCAAATATACCACACTGCTGAAGAGCATTTATGTCTGTCAGTGGAAGCTTCTTAGGCCATCTGGAACACTGTTTGATTAACACTGGGTAAACACTGGTTTGTTCGTTCTCACACGTATCCTTCAGCTCACATGCAGAAAGCTAATAAATAGCATCACAGTCACGGTGTTAAGTTTGAGATATGCATATGCTTGGAAGTTCAATCTAGGGATACCAGTCTGTTCATATAACTCTGTAGTTATGGCTGCACTGGTATTTAGAATCAAAGCTTGCAATTGACAGTCCTCTGCTACCTATTTCTTCCTTTTTTGAAATCCTTGATGACTGCGCACTTTGCATGCATTATACAACAGAGAACTGCATTCCCCTTTCTCTGCTGTATTTGCAAGCAATAGAAGATGAGCCAACGCCAGCCAAAAAACCGCTTTTTTCCCTGATCATTCTCTGTCCTACTCTGATTATCAAAATGATCATCTACTCAATTCAGAAACATAAGGTCAAGGATATTTGTCTTGAGTTCTCAGAGTTTTTCAGTCATTTGTTCAAACATTTACAAATGTTCTTGCTGTAAAGGACAATGCGTGCCTGGGTAAGATTCTGCAATTCAGTTTTTACAAACTCTCTTTTTATAAACAGTTCACATTTTGCTTTCGTGAGCCCGTACTCAACTTCATATCAACTCTCTTTTGGCAGAAAGCTTAAAACTGGTAATAACTACCCAAATTTATCCCCTGCCAAAGCAATATGAGAGGCTCATCTCCAAGCATGAGCACAATTAGTGCTCCAAGCATGAGCACTATTAGCTGAGAATCTGCAAATTCATTTTGTTTCTTTGTGTCTTCTACCTACAATTATAATGCTCATGAGTCCTTCTTACTTCTACAGCATTTCCAAAACTGCTAAACCGCTTAATAAAAGGTTTAATCAAATATTGTTTCATTTTGTAATGCCAACATACTTAATTTTCCCAGAACTGCTGCAATCTTCTACCTAATGGCCATGATGCACCTCACATTGTTAAGTGATTCAGGCCAAGCTTCTAGATTCTTTACACTCCTGCTCAGCTTGTAATCAAATACTTTTAACCAAGATGACTTATTGCCAGATAAAGCCAGAAACATCAGGAAGCTGCTTTACTGTAGTTGTCATGTTACAGGCTTTCAATGACATTCATGTGCCCTATTTCAATGTTCACACTTATTGTAAAGAGGAACTGGCTAGTGGTAGATCAGTGGGAAGTGAAGGGTAGGCACTTCTTGATCTCACTACTATTAAGCAGCAGCTTGTAGAACCAGTATGCTGGGAAAAGGCTGAGAGATTGAGAACTGACTTTCTGGGTCATCTATTCTGTGCTCAAGCACCAATGTAGCTGTGTTCCTCTGGAAGTGCCTCACAGGAATCTTTCAGCTAAACTCAGTTAATATAATCAAGTGTAACACCAGTGACTTCTTTTGACTTCCTTCTCGTTTACCCTCATGAAATAGAGAAAACTCTCTCCTTTTGTGTGGACAAGAGTTGATTTATTACTAACAGTTGGTTTACTATTTTTACACAGTTTAAAAGCCAGCCTTGAGAGGTGTAATTATCTTGCCACACTGCAAGAAAGTTAACTGCAAATGACACAGGATGACTAGCTAGCTGGTAGAAAAAGGAATTAAGCTTCCCTGATACCCTGTTATAAAAGAAAATCTAACTGTGAAACCTGTGCATGAATTTTTAAAGAGCTTTAGGTTACGTAAGGAGTTTTAGTCTCAACTCATATTGTCTTCTCACTTTTATTTAATGCTTAAGAAAAGACACTGCCCTGAATAACATAAACCCATCTGTGCAAGGCTGTTGAATTATGTACAGAAGGCAGGCGATGAATAAATAATGTAGCAGATTTAAAAAAAAAAAAAAGTTAATATTTTCCCATTATTGAAAGGCATTCAAGCCTGTTGTGTAAAGCTTCAGTTAATTTACTGTACCTTGCCCTCCTGAATGGTGACAACATCAGGCAAACCTCCGACGACCCGTGCGCGATCTGGAAATAAACGTAATTTTCTTTAGTGTCTCAAAATCAGCTGTGTCCCAGATTCTGTTTCCCTCTAGTCCTTTCCTTTTATCTTATTTATGTACAAATTGTCTCTAATGTGTCCACTAGCAGAGAACTATTCAGCATTGTTAGCACACACCATTTGGACTTAAGAAAACGCTGAAAACACAGTAAAAGATGTCTTAATAGCTGGTGTCAATCACTTTACAGAGGGGGACTAAAGCACATGTGTTGTGTTGTGCAGAATTTGCTGTCAATTCAATGTTATTTCTGATTGCACAAAAGAAATCTGAATTTTTGAGATCCGGTACTCTAAACTTTTAGTGTCATAAACTAAAAATGTTGTGTTTCCAAAAGGAAATGAATGACACTTAAAGAAGTGGTTCAGATGAGGTTTTAATCTAAATGCAAATACAGACTTCAGTCTTGATGACAACAGTGAAATTCCACCACTTTGTGCATATCTGTGTGTAAATGAGGTTGATATCTGCTCTGGTTTTAAGCTCAGAGTCCCATAAGAATCTTACACAGATACGAATAAGCTGATCATATGCAGGCTTTGGTGCACTTATTCTGGAATATGGATTTTGTTCATTATATGTCTTGGTGGAGCCTGGCAGAGGAAGGAAATGACTATACAGAATGTTCCTTTCCGATGTATTCTGTAGATGTGCTCTGGAGCAAAGAGATAGCAACCTTTTGAGACCAGAAATGGGACTGTGTTATGTCACTTATCATGCCAGCCCCTTATAAATGGTCCAGGGTTAGAAATGAAATGTCCAGGGCAGGGCTATTACTGATCCCTTTGCACTGTTTCAGCTGGTACATGTAGGGATCACTGTATATAGCCAAGCCCTGCTCTATGTGGAGTATATATCCAGGATGAATTAGCTCAGATCTCTCTACACATTTTTCTCCAATAACTTTTCAAATCCCAGTTTTTATACGTGTCTGAAAGTCATCTGCAGTGGGAGAATTCTCTGATGTGTTAGATTTTTTCTAAGTATTTTTCTGTAAATAGGGAGAATATTGAGCTTAATTCAAGTTGATTTCTAATTATTTACTCCCTAAGTAATTAATACCTACATTTGTTTTAATAGCTATATTGGAATTGACACACAGGGAGAAGTATGAGGAGATTCAGGGATCTGTGTTTAGGCATCTGTGTTATGCAAAAGCTACTGCTGTTTTCTTACCCATTTCTGTATGTAATGCAGTCACTTGACATTTTAGATAGTTCAAAACTAGCCAAGTTATTTCCTCTGTCTTTGTAAACAAAGTGGCTTTTGGGCAGAGGACATGTATGAGAGATCTCAGCAACAAAGCTAATTTTTAGAGCATGCTAACTGGTAATGAGAACAGGAGCTTAGACAGGAGAAATCAATATAACCTATAACTATAATGTGATGAGCCACGATTTGCACCAATGTTCAATGACTAAAAAGTTGCTCTCCTTGTTTCTCCTTTGTATAAGGTCAAACTCGTTTTAGGATGAGCACATGCACATACGCATGTATACATGCCCTCTCTTTCCCAACACACATCCTTCCTGGAGAGGAAGAAAATCTTCATAAACAGTTTATGGCAAACATTGTCAAAGAAGGCCCACTTACTTTTCTCTGCAATTAAAGCTTGCCTAGATTTAAAAGAAACAAAAAAAGAAAGTTCAATTTCAGTTAAAGATTACTTAGAGTGATTTAAAAATAGCTTATCTTTTCAACCGCCTTTAATCTGTTAAGGAAAATCTCATCATTTGGCAATACTGCTTTTTTTTTTCCATTACCTGTTATGTAACAGTTACAGCAAAGAAATCACATGCAAAACTCCTACAGGCTTCTGTAGGGCTAATATTTGTTCTTTAGGATATAGTTAGCTCCAGCACAAAACAAACAAATACTGTTATTATTTTATGGCTACCATTACCATATTTAGATGGCATAATACTTACTTCAATGACTGGAACTCAGCAACGGCATCATCAAATGCTTTGTAAAGAGAAAAGTTGGTTTTAAAGGTTGATTCAGAGATAAATCATCACCAGTTTAAATTAGAAATGTAGAAAAAAAAATTAAAATGTGACATCATTAAAGATATAATAATGGATGGATGCATATGAATGGCATAAGCATTAAAATGCTGAATTGTTCAACTAATAAAGGCCATCCTGTATAAGGCAGCTATTATATATATATATGAATGCATAAACACACTTTTTTTTCTTCTAAAAGTCAGGCTTTAAGACAAAGAAATAGCAGGAGAGAAATAGGCTGAAGTAATTTCCCAAAAGAGAGAAAGAAACCCACAATTCACCACCTAAATAACAGCTTATAGCAGTGGTCCCCCAAACTTTTTTGATCATACACCCTTATCTAACACTCTTTTGAGTATGCATCCCCAATATATGTATATTTATTTATAAATTATGTAGATGTACTACTGAAGTTCTCATATTTTCTTCCTGCACCCCAGCAGATCATCTTGCATGTACCCCACTTCAGAGGTCACTGGCTTATGGAATACAAGCTGCCTCTTTTTCCCATCTGCTCTGAAGTGTCACACTGATGGCCATCAAACAGCAAACTGCTGTCTCCTTTGTTAATTCAGGCTAAGCTACCATCATTGGAGAGGTCAGCCTCTCCCCCTTGAAAGGGGAGAAGTCGTCTCTTTTCTCAGAAAGTGGAGATAGAGTACAGAAGAAGCAACATGGAGACGATTATAAGGTTATTGCCCTTACACAGAGCTTGCAGACCCTAAGTGAAGCTTTAGGTGTGGGAATGACTGGGGATGGAAACTCAGCAGTTTGGAAGGAGTTAATCTGTTCCTTAGGATCTGAGATGTCTCTCAGAGTAAAAGCTTCCAACAGTCAATCCAAATAATTTTAGCTGTTTCTCTAACAGTCCTTCATCATGATGATGAAAGGTCTTGACATCTCTGAATTATAAGGAGCCTCATTATATCCGTCAAAGAAATAACAGTAGGAAAGTAACAGAACGAACTTGTTCTTCACTTCCTCCTCCAAATATTACTTGGAAGGGAGAGATACAGAAGGCATTCAGTGCTACAACTTGTATTTAAAGCTGCCAATCAATGCCAGTAACAGAAAGGATTTTGTGAGATAGCTCAGAAGCTGGGCTGACGTCTGAGTAGGCAAACTGTAACTGGGTATTTGGAGTAGGAAAAAGCCCTTCATAATTTATGATCCGAGAACACAGGTGGGGGAAAGCAAATTGCACTGTCCCCACAAACACTGCCAGTCTGCTAGGTGTGCGCACAGAACCTACAACCCAAAGGGTAACAGGTCTGTAGCAAGATCCTGCTGTAGATGCTCCTACCCTACCACAGCTTAATGCCCACATACGGAATATGTTAGCAGAGGAAATGGCCTACCTTGTCCAGAAAGATCCACTGTCTTCTTGTGTACTGTTTTACCATCAAAGAGCTCCATTGTGTATTTGCCTTTATCCTGTGGAGTTGGCTCACTGATCTGCAACCAGATCTGCTCCCCGGTGACACCAGTCTTCACTCGGTCTGTAAACTTAATCTGGGTATTGCTGAAAAACACAGAACAACGTTACCCTTTTGTTTTACTGGAATATAAATGACATTTGCTCATGTTGAGTCACTGAGTACATCTGCAGATTTCCAAGCTGCTATAGTATGCCACCATATTCTGAAACTTCTGAATTCAAATTCTTGCTAAAGCTGTGGGCCAAATGGACATAATTGATATGGCAGTCTTCCCCTGTTCACAAGGTCTAGCTTTCCTCAAAGCCTGCAGAAAGGTCATGCATCTTAGTCTATGACCTGAGCCATAGAAGAGTTATACAACTTTAAAAGCCACATCTCTGAAGGGTAATCCATACATCCTCAAACATTCAAGTTCTCTTTTTAGCATAGGTTTATTTCTGTTTAGGCAAAACAAAACTGTACAGGGCTGCACCTATGAAAAACCACACTTCTGTCAAGAATGGTGTTTGTCCAGTTGGAATGTTTTCTGGTGGTCTGCTAGGCTTTGACATTTACAATTAAACTTACTTTGACCTAAGTGCATCTTCTTCTACAAAATATATCAATTTCTCAGCTTCCTAGCAGTTAATTAATTAATTTCTCAGCAGTTAATTGCCTTGGAAGAAGCAAAAGATGTTTGTCAAATAAGCTACTCATTTTCTTTTGATCTTTAAACTCATAATTTCAAGTATATTGGAAGCACAAAGAACTTTTTTTGCTAGATTAGTTTGATGCACTTCAAGATGAAAATAGTTTCCAAAAATTAAATAGAGAAGACAAAGAGATAGAGAAAGAAGAATAAATTTAAAGATAGAGGGGAAAAACCCAGAATATTTTATATTTATTTACAGTTTTGAAATACTTAGGACTCCTGATGATACTAGGCCCAAATGGGTGCCAAGAAACAGGAAAACCTCAAACTGCTTTCATTTCTCTGACAGCATTGCTGGTTAGCATCAGTGTCAATAATTATAGACAGCCTGCAACAGCACATCCTGAGTATTCTGGGATTCATTTTATAGAGAGATCAGTAATTTGCATTCCATCCTAAAGATTAACTACTACCATGTCCTCAGGAAGTGAAACAGCAAGAATAGTAATGATATATTTGAAGCGATCTAAGTTGTTTGCTTCTTTGGGTTTTCCAGTGCACACTGTTTGTGCTGGCTGAGAATTCAAAGCTGTCTCCTGTATTTGGATATGCAGCTCCCATTAATTTTATGGGGAGCTGGGCATTCAAGTTCTCCTTAAAAATCTCATTTCTGTCTGTCTCAGTTAGGTCTGTAGTGCTCACAGGAAGGGCTGTCTGGATTTGAACTTGCTTTGCCTCCTAAATGTAAACCCATGTGTTAAGAGGACATGCCTGCTTGTCCCAGTTCCTGTGAATTGTGGCTTCTAGACCAGCAGACCTCCAGGCTAGATATCTCTTTAAGTATGGTGCTGGCCTTTTAAAGCTTGTCAGTCTATCAAGTTATGTTTGTGTCATTCCTTAAAACTGATTCAGGAAAGCACACAGCTCCCATCCCTGAGGTGGGAAGTGCTCTGAAGCAACACAGCCCTGACAGCATCCCATGGCATGGGACTGTCTCATGAGAAAAACAACAGGAGGCCCCTTTACCACCAATGCCTGACTCTTGTACTGATTTCACATGGATGTAATTCATTGAAATTTACTCATATGAGAGAAGGACTCATGAAAAACATTTCCTTCATATATCCATTTTTTTTCCTGTGCCTACAAAACCAAAATGGCACTGACTTTTGCCAAGTTTTGTGTACTTACTTGTGCACCCAGCCTACTCTCAGATCATCCACATAATGAGTAACATAGGAGTACAGCCTGATACCCTCAGCTGTGCTCTGGATTTTCAGGTCTGTCGCAGATAAAGCTGAAAGAAGAGCACATGGTTTTATGCAGCCATGCAGCCACTCATTGTGTGTCACAATGAGTCATTCATTGGAAAAGAGAATTAAGTGCTTACCAATCCTTTTGCATACTTCATTCATCAGATCTGCAAAAGCTGTGGAAATAAAACCCAGAGACTAAGACTCTGTCTGCAACTCAAGCACAGTCAATAAAAGGACAAGTACTGGCTCTGAAATATTCTCCCTAGTAGGTTTGAAAAAGAAATCAAAAGCATATTAAAAATCTGTGTGATGCAAAACACAGCCTGTTATTCCATAATTTCCAGACTTCATTTAACTGCAGCCTCGATGAATACTGCTGCAGCTGAACAAAACTGTGTTATTCTATGTTTTTTGGTAAATGACACTGTTCAGTTGGAATGCCAACCCATCTATATGCATCCCAATGGACCACGGTTGTTTCCCCTTGCTTAGAAAACCAAGGGAAATTTTAAAAATACAGTAATCACAATGAGTGGAAAGGCCCCTAAATAAATGAATGGCAAAACATAATAAGAAAGTGAAATATTTTAAAAATTTTGGTTCTATGGCTTCTTTTCATACTTGCACACTTACATTACTGATGGCCCCCTGAGGAAGCCTGTTATCATTTTACAGGATCCAGATACAATAAGCTGTATTCGAGCATTATTTGAACCAAAAAATCTCACTTTTTCTTATGAGATGATCTTGTACACAGAAGGAGCAAAGCCACAGAAGGGTGACACATGCAGTTGCCTGTATTACCCTGAACCCACTTGTAGGCAAGCAGTCAGGCTGTCAGCTGGTGTGACTGATGTCATGCAGAAAGTGGCTCTGACCTGTGTCCTTCAGCTTTAGCTGACTGGAGTCCTTTCCTCTGTCATCCTTCAGTATGACTTCGTAAGTGCCAGCATCTTTCTTAGAAAACTGCAATATTATAACAGTAAAGCCAGTTTTCAGAACAGCTACTGTAGAAAAATCTAGAATTCAGAACCCAGCTGATGTCTCATCCCCGTCCCCAGGCAGGTGCCTTATGCCTGGGGCTGCCCCAGTGCCCCCGGCTGCCCTGCTCCTGGCTGGGGTGGTGGGATGGGCCTTGACTGGGGGGTCCTGGGCTACAGTTGTGGGGAAGCTACCAACCCCAGTGTGCCCTGACTCTTCCTCTCTTCCACAGCCAAAGAACCAAGAGTGAAGAGATGAAGTGGTGAATGCAGGTAACCCCCCCAGGAGTCTGCAGCAAGGCTGGATATGGACCAGACCTCTCTGGTGACCCCAAGAGGGTGGTCCTCTGAAAGCCTGAGAGACAAGTGCTTTCCAAATGCCGTTTGAAACATAAATGTGGTCTCATTCTGCTGTTAAACTGACATGCAGAGGAAGTGACAAGCTTATTATCTCCTCTGTCATCATTTCCTGAAAATCTGAGCGAGCAGTTACAGACATTTGCTTTAGCTAAAACACAGACATCTTGTTTTTCTATTTTTAAAACCCACTTCCTTTTTTGATTGTTTTGCTGAAATATCAGATTAGATCATATCATACATCTGAATTCATAGCACTAAATTCAGCTGAGGGCTAACAAGGACAGTCACTCACCTCTGATATCAGCAGAGTACACACGCCATCCTTAAAGTCATGTTCTTCATCTACCATTATCTCCCTGTCATCTTTGTACCATAGGATGTGTGTTTCCTTCTTAATGTTAGCCACCTAAGATGGGTAAAAACCACATTGTAATTATTCTCTTTGAGTAGGGGAACTTAATGTTGCATGGGTTAGCCTGTTCAAGTCTCTCATAAAAGAACAGCAAGCTTTACAACTTGATAGCAATGAGTTATTGCAGGTCTCCATTTTAAAATGAGGGATGCAAGAGGGAAAACAGCAGGGATGAAAAGAGAAAGGACTGCTAACAGCTTCAAGGAGCCCAGGGAACCAGTGGATCCTGCCCAGGGGATTTCTACACACATAAATCAGGCAAAAAAGAGAAATTCCCAGGGTTTACAAAGACTTGTCATTCTTATTCAGATGCCTTTTCCTGGGTGGGTGGCTGACAGACCTGAAGAAAAAAGTGCAAGCTATTTTTCAAGGTATGTTGTTACACACAATGCGCAGTCACCCCAGTGTGATTAGTCCTCAGAGGCTCTGTTGTTATCCAATATGCCATTGGGCATATTGGTACAAAAGCAAAGGGCATGTCCCTTCCCACCTTCACCACCTAAGTAGCGTTAGGTCAAAGTGCTTTGAGCATTGTACTCAATGTTTTCTTTGTCCCTTACCTTACATTTCAACATCACGTTACAGTCATCAGTAACTTCCCATCCCAGTTTATCCACAAAATGAGGGCCTGTTTAAGATTACAGATGTATTTTTAAAGGTCACATCGATAGTATTCATGATACAAAACCAAAGACTAATGTGTTTTTCTTGACAAGAATACTGTTCTTTTAATCTAGTTTTATTTTTCCTATTTCTCCTTCAGAAGGTAATGAACCGTATAACAGAACAAACCCCATCTACTTCAAATTAACATACGTAAATATAAACAAACTTAACAGACTAACACATATGAGATTCATACAAATATCCATATTATCACCTTGTTTCCTGTGCCACTCTTTTCTCTGGAAATCTGCTTCATCCTGCAGCTTTTTGAATACTAGGAATTAAAACAGTAAGAAATACAATGTTAAACTTCATGTGTCATTTGTATGGTACTGAACACAGCTGCAACTCTGATCTTTGGAGGTCAATAAGGATCCTGCGATAGGGTCAGGTTTTCACTGGACATTTTAAAGTGTCAGGAGCTGACTGAAGCTAACTCAACTTCCTTGGCTGCTTGCAGACATCAGTTCAATGTGTCATGTCTGATGAAGCATAATCCCCAATCATACAGCTCCTTTCTGCTCTTGGTGGGAAGGCAAATGAGCACCAGCAGAGTTATCAAGCTGCTCAAGCTCTAAAAGGTGCAGCCTACTTGTTCCCAGCTGAACGGGCTTCTTACAGGAGAAATTTTCATTCCACCCATAGAAAAGCAAGCCATGACAGGCTGCAATATTTACAGTTCTATAGCAATTCCCCTTCTTCCCAGCACTTTAAAAATTTAAGTTCACACATGTGCCCTGTCCTATATGAGGCAGGCAAGTGCTGTGACATGAAAAACACTGGAACATCTATTGTATTGAAAACAGTGGAAAGCGACCATGACAACTGAGGTAACCTCAGTATTATTTTTCCAGCCTACTGCACAGTATAGATTAACTCACCATCACCAATGAGGACGAGGCTTGACTGATTGGTTGCTTTTCCATCCTGCAGTTGGAAAGTGTAAGTCCCTTCATCCTTGTCCTCAAGTTTATCCATAATCATTTCAACAAGGCCAGTCTTCTGATCCACTTTCATTTTATATTTCTTCAGGAATGGAAAGTAAGGAAACAATTAATGGATGTCAGAATCAGCAAATATTTGTCAAATGCTATATGGTGTCTTCAGTTGAAATTCTGTTTTCTTCATACAGATTTCCACTATCTCTAGCACTATCCCTAGTATAACCAAGTAAATAAGAAATCTGGTAAAGGTGAAGCCTGTTTACTGATGCTATACAAGTGCGTGACATGCCTACTGTACAGTGATTACTGTGCTCTTTTTCATTGGAAAGACTTAGATTTGCATCTCTTCAGAATAACACTTTCTTAAAGGATAACTGTATTTTTATAAGGTTTTGTGTAAAATGCTCCATCTCTGCTTTCTACCTGATATCAGTGTTGCAACAAAAGCATGCCATGTCATCTTTGGGAGTAACAAGTCCTGCTGCTGGAGACAACCACTTGGGAATCCTCACTTGGTGTAATAAACTCCTCCAGACAGCAGAGAGAGTGACAACCAACCACAAAGGTATTCTAGGGCCATAGATGAAGGAGAATAGAATGAATCTGGTCTAGTGCAGTGACTCCTTGCAGACCACAGTAGCTGCTTACCTGAGACTTCTATGGTTTCCACTAGTTAAGAGAATGTGTGGTACTCACAAAGGTGATAGGAAATCATTTAACTCCACTTTGCAAACTGCATCTACAAGAACTCGTTTGGAGCTCAGAAATATGGACAAAATCTTTCTAATGATGCTCTCAATGAAAGCTTCATAGCTCTCCTATTTCTCATGAAAACACATTAGTGTGGAACACTACTTGGAAATATATTGGAGACAGACATTAATACTCATTGGTACTTATAAAAATGCAAATACGTATAAGCAATGAAAAGACTTACCTCTCCATTGAAAATCTCCTTATCATTAAATATAAAGTTGGCCTTTGCATTGCCAGACAGTTTCTCAGCTTGCAACCAGAATCTCACTTCCCCTTTTTCCAAGATTTCCACTGCCAACTCAGAGGCAAGCGGGACAGCTATAAAGAAGAAAGAAAAGAATGGAGCATATACTTTGCCTGTGCCCCAACAACTGTTTTCTTCTATAATCCAAAAGCCACTTTTTCCTTTCATACTGGTTACTGCATGCAAGGTAACTAGCTTATGATAGCATTTCATATAGAAAGAATCTTTCCACCCACATAGACACAGGATGACAGACAAGATTTAATCTTTTGATTCAATGAGGTCTGTGCAGACTGCAAATGTTCAGGATTTGAGTTATGCTCCATTTTAATACAAGGCCATTTCAAAGGTGAACTGCAAGCATCTCTGCAGCATGATGTGCATCTGTATGGTGCAGACCCATGTTTAATGAGTTGCCTAACAATATCGCTGTAAGACAGTGAACTGACTCAGCAGAAAAAGAGAAACACAAAAAACCTCCAAGCATGAAGACAGATCAGACAGTCAGCTGCTGAGCTGCGGTTTGGGAGATTTCTGTAAGCACTCTGATCCTTTGCTGAGTGCAAATTCCATTTCCAGAATTCACGAAGTATTACAACACCTCTGTGGTCTCCCCAGTACGTTTTGTTTAGCTGTGAATAATGGGAATCCCCCACAGGTTGACCAATTCCTTGTGTTAGCAGGAAAAACAAAATAATCTGAAGAGTACTATACCATATGTAATATTAGTATTTCTTTTTTATTTTTCCTTGTTCTAGTTAGCAGAAGTCCTCAGCTTGCTCTCACTTTAACTGCTTGTTAAGGTATCTTAATCGGCAACATTAAGCATAAGCATTTAGACTCTGATGCTGGGGCATATTGTTCATTTTATCAGCTTCCATCAGCTGTCTTAGGTGATGCTTAGATTCTCAACAAAAACACTCTGGAGAGTACGCATGCTATATGTGAACTCTCCCCCAACCTCTGCTTTCACAGCAGTGTAAAGTCTGCATTGCTAGGGTGTAACATGGAACAGCTGAGGGCAGTGTACAAACACATTGCAAAATGCTTGATGATACAGTCTGGTGATAGCATAAAGACACACCTCCTCCCAGACAAATCCCAGGGCAGGGTTGTTTCTTTAGCTCTGTGTATTCAAAGGCCCAGCTACAGCAGGAGAGGGCTGGGACAGAGGTATCATCTTTCTACTTGCACCATCCTAAACAACTCTTCTGGAGCAAAGCTGCCATCCCACCCCACTGCCAAACAAAGCTGGGGGCAAGGTCCCCCCATATCTTCCTTTTGCATGCTCACCCCTTTGCCACACGTACACCATTGCACACCAGCATGTGTGCTTTTGGTGCCTGAGTGGCACAGGACCTGCCTCTGGTGAAAATAAGGCTTTTGGAAGGTGAGGTGACAGTCACAGGAAAAAAAAGAGAATAATGAAAAAGCCACGGGCTTAACCAGAGAGAGGAAAGCCTGGAGCCTGGAGGGACAGAATTACCACAAAGGAGCAAGTCAAAGAACAAGCCCTCAGGTGTGTGCCCCAGCAGTGCAAATGGGCTGTGTGAAGCTTCCTCACCCAGCACATCACTGCTTGTAAGAAACAGAAGGAATCTCAGGTCTTGCATAATTTGCCAAAACAAAACAACTGAAATGCTACAGGAGCCAGTGGAAGTGAGAGAGTGAGGATGCGAATAGACATCAGGCTGCACTGCCTTTTCCTTGCTGTCAGCTCTACAGCAAGATTAAACCCACACTTGATTTGCATGTAATTAACTATGAATATCTTAGTCTAACATGGGAGAAAGGAAGGTATGTCAGAAGCTGTTAAATAAAGGGCTGAAAAGTTGAAAAAGGATTCCTTTTGGAGAACAGGCTGATCACTTCTCATGAAGTGAGACAAAGGATGAATCCGTGTTACAGACCTCCATGAACAAAGTCTTATTTTAAAATATTTCCATAAGCACCAAATGACAGTTACTTCAGGCATTTCCCAACCATCTTGCTTACAAGGTTTTACATCCTATTTGTATAGCATCACAAATTACTGTGAGCACTTGACAGAGAGTCTTTGGGCAGTTACTAAATTGTAGAGTTGGAGCAGTTTATTTTTACCTAGAACCAATAGACTATCACACCTGTACGTAGTTGTGTTCTGTAAGGCTGCATTATTCAAGCAACCCATTTTCCAACAGAGTTACTGGCTGCAGGTGTTTCTAAGCAGAAGTTTCAATCAATGCAGTTCAGAAGTCCAAACAAAGCAGCAGGCAAGAGCTGATGTTGAATCAGACATGCCTAGCAACTAATTCTTTTTTAAGAATTTGGGTAATCCTCAAATAGATTATCTGGAGACAGAACTAAGGTTTCATGTTGATCCACAGGAGGTCGTTATTATTTTTCTAGCCTCATAGGCACAACCAGAGGAATCTCAACCTCTTTTTTTTAGTCTCAACAGGGCCTGGAGTGACCAAAGCAAGTAAGACAGTTTTCTCCTTAAGGGTATATTCTGCAGTGATCTCCTTTTTTGCCTGTGCCTCCTGGAAGCTCATGCACAACTTGAAGTGTACTGTTAGCTAATACAATGCAAAAAAAAAAAGAAGGCATCATCTGTGTCCTGAGGAGCTTATTTTGTGACATTAGTTATGAACAGAGAGAGTGCAACAGCACTCAGAAGGGTCAAGGCAAGTAAGGACATGTGACAACAGCAAGGTTTTGTGATGACTAACTTCCAGTGTGAAGACATAATTAGGAGGAAAGGACTAGGAGGAGCAGAAGTAAACAAGGGGATGCTTAGACTGTCATTAAGATGTCAAAAGGTGATACAATATGTTGAGAGGAGTAGAGCTGGTATGAAAAAGACATGAAAGGAAATGAGAAAGGGAAGTGTTATGGGCAAAAAGACAAGCCGTTTCTTCAGCCAAGTTTTGACCAGGCTGAGAGGCACGATATGGGCTGAGTTGGCAGAAGTAATAACAGTAGATGCATGAAGCTGAAGATGTTAAAACATAGACAAGAGTTTTAGTGCCTGGAATGAGAAAAAAAGATAATATTGTGGGAAAAGATGAAACCAGGTTTAGGCCTCACCTCATTGTGTGTAATAGGATTCATTACACAATACATTTTTTTGTTTTCACCAATAATTCACATGGCAGTGAAAATAACCAAGTTGTGCTAGTAATAGCACAGGATATCACAAAGGTATGGGAGGTCTGTGGAGCTGACAAAAATACCATCCCAAGCTGCAGGAATGTTGTTCATATTGTCAAGTGTTAAGGAAAGAGGGAGGGAATGAATTTTCAACAGGAAAGTTATATATATGTAGATCATTACAGCTGAATTTTCTACAGTTGCCTGCTTTGTTAACCTTGAATTTGGAGCAAAGCTAGAGAATTTTTCAACTTCTGGTTTTCAAAACAGGCTAGGTATGCTGAGTAAGTATAAAAGGCTGTTCTGCAGAAGGAACAAAGCCAAAGGGATACTTATTTTCCAACTGCTATATAGACTTATTACATGCCTAGACCAAATAGTCTGCAACAGGTTGGGAAGAACATCAGTAATAGGCAAATGTACTGAAAGAAAAAAAAAAAAGAGAAAAATAAAGGAAATTAGATTTTAAATGCAAAACTACTTTCACTTGAAATTACTGTAATGACTTCCCCACCTGATGGTGACAGGAGCTTTGTGATGCCCCACTGCATGCAAAGCTCTCCCCTACAGACATGTTTGATTCACTTACTTGGGAACTTGCGTTCATGGCTCAAAGCAAGCAGGCGTTTCATTTCTGCAAAAGACAGAAAAGAAGTAATATAAGGTGTGCATGACTTATGCATCTGGGAGGCACAGCAGCAGGGAAAAACAGGTGTGAAAGCAAAACAGGCATGCTTAATAGACATTGTGTCTACCTTCCTCATCAATTGTGTAGCTTGATGAAACTCCATCAGTGTCTGTAACAACACAAGAGTAAATTCCCAAATCATCTTCTCCAAGATCCTTAAAGGTAGCTTTTGACCTTAAAGAAAACGAACATTTTGATAAAGAGATGAGATCAGTCTGAACCAAACCCCTTCTTTATATCTATAACACCAGATAAAAATAGGCTTGTATTAGCTTTTGCTCTGACTGAACAGGAAAATGTGGGGCTCTGGCCATTATAAACTAGATTAGGGCCTATCCTGTGGTAAAAATGAAGATGGCATAACTCTCATATAGTGACAAAACCACTGGAGATAGCTATTTTAAACTAGCTCAAGCATGCTTAACAACCTTAAGGGTCTCTCCCAACTTCAGATATTCTATGGATTCTGTATTGTCAAGTCTTTGATGAGTGTGGAATGATGCTGTAAGCACAGGCTGATTCAATTTTCATATGCAATATGAGTGTGGTGAGTGATCCACTGGGTTTTTTTTATGATTTCTGTAACTTGAAGAGTGCATGGGCCCTTCATAGGGTGAACCTGTGCATTTGCCATTCCTTCATCTCTGTTAAAAGCAGGAAGAAACAGAGTAAGCTTGTAAAGCATCATAGAAGTTTCCAAATCAGGCCATGCAATGCCATCAGAAGAGGCTCCTGCTTACTCCAGCACCTCCAAAGATTGCAACAGTGTTACATGACAAAAGCATTTTGCAAGCAGCCAGATAATTTTATCCTTTGGGGATTATTAAAATATAACAATATGTATTATTAAAATAACAACAGTAGAAATAATAATAATTTGCCTTGATTGGCAAGTTATAAGATGAAAGAGCACAGATTTTCTCTCCCTATTCTTAAACATAACTAAATTGCCTAAGCAGGAAGTCTGACTTATTTTGTGCAAGCTACAATTTCCAAATGGTCTGCACATGGACTTGCTGGAGAACAGCATGTTCATGAAGTAGCCTTTTAGTAACTCTGACTGAAGTCATACATCCAAAAGGATGGATTTCTGTCTAGATCTCTCAAAGACCAGACTATTGCTTCCCCAAGCGTTCTTACTTTCCTCCTTTAGTATCGATGTTCAGTCGAGTGTCATCCTCAATCGGTTCATAATTCTTGGACCAAACAAACTTAGAGTTAGGAGACATCTGATCACATTCAAATTTCAAGGAAATGGCTCCGTTATCATCAACAACAACTTCTACTTCCTTGGTTCCTGAAAGAGCAGAACCAGGCAATTTCACTTAGAGAAACCAGCAAACAAGCTTGTATTGATATCATTTATAGGGTGGATTAAGCAGATCCTTGCCATTTTCTCAGTTGGCACATAAATTGCTTCAAACTTTGGTATCGTTGCTCTTCGATTCTCAAGAACAGTTTTTATTCTAATACACAGATTAAAGAGCTTTGTAAATCAACTGATTTATTTGAGCAAGCCTAAGCACACGACTGTCATGATATTTGTTCTGTAAAAACCTGAAGGGAAAAAAAGAAAAGGAAGCCTCTAAATCCACTAAATGTTTGAAATATTAAATAGCAATATTTTCCACGGTAAAGGGTAGTCAGAGCTTTCATCATGCCATATGAATTCCTTTTCCCCTAATAATATAAGAGCTCTAAAAGGAATACTGTGTGCAACTGTGGGTGTTCAAAGAGGTTCAGGAGGCAGAAGAGGAAAGAGTCGAATTGCTGCAGCAGTGCACACTTGTGCAATAGAGGCACATTTTCAGTAGCACTGGCTTCACTCCAGGAGGTTGTTTTAATTGCTGTGCTTGGCACCTGGCCCTGCCACCGTCTGCAGCATTAATCCTGAGCCCACAAAGCAGTGAATATTTGCAATTAGCTACTTAAGTTGCCCACCCTGTTTTGCCAGTATAGTCCTCGAGCTGGATAAAGTGACCCAGTTTGTCTTTTAAAAGGCTCTGGGGATGAATACCAGATCAGAAACCTGAAGGCACTTCTATCCTGCCCCCTCGCACACCAGTGAAGCTGAGGGAATTTTGTCTGGGATTCGGGCAGCCGGGCAAGCTCGTCATCTGTGGTGTTAACTTTCATTTCAACAATTTGTCAGAATGTCAGGGAGGGCTTGTGCACTGAAACGTGCTGGAGAACGTCCAGACTCCTTTTCTGAACAGCTCTGAGCTGGGTCTCCCATCTGAATAAGACACTCATGTTATACTACTTAGTGTAAGACAGTTCTGGGCTGCCTAGAATGCTAATGACACACTTCCTCCACAAAGTATTGTACCTTAAAACCAAAATCCTTATTCCTGACATTGAGATTAAATGCTTTATTTTTAGCATAATTCTTAATGAGCCTCAAGCATGCAAGCAGATTTCTGTGTTTCATCATCCTAATACTATACAACATCCTTTCCAGCACTGTGAGTAGCTCCTGTAATGACAATTTCTGTACATGCAGCTTTCTTAGTATTTATAATTTGCCATAACCATTTAATAGAAAATGAGATTAATATTCCCATTTTGTTACTGTTACCTACCAGGCCTCATGGCAAGGAAGCACATTAAGTACCAATATATGATAAATGAAATCTAGGGTCCACAAATATTTTACCAGGCAGCAGCGTATTAGCTATTTTTCTATAATTTAATATTTATATGCATATTCATCACTTGACATTTGGTAGTGTTTTGTTTCCTGTAGATCATTAGCACACAAATCTTTTGATGGCAGATTATGCAATGTGCAAAGAATTACAGCCAGAAGATTCATTTGAGAGAGAAGATCTTTTATATTTGTTTTAAAGTATTCTCATTTTTATAACAATGGATTGCATTTATTTCCAGAAGTGATGATGGTGTTTACCTGTAATATTTATATAAGTAAAAAAAAAATCTTTTAAATTACCGACCAGAATTCTCCACCCATCCCACAAAGTAGAGCCAAAGAGGCCTCTGTAGTAGTAGCAGTTTTAATTTCCCTCCTCTAGAGAGCTCAGTGGTTTCAACGTATCATTCAGAGCTTCTCTTAAAGTTTTTGTGAGAAATAAAATACTTAGATGTCATATAAAATCTCAAGTTTTCTGAGTAGTATATTGCACTGAAAGAGATAAAGCAGAAAGCTTCAGAACACTAGTTAATGGTACCATTTTGAATGCAGCTAGTCAGAAAAGTTGAATGGGACAGGGTTTCACTAGTTTCTGAGGTTCGAGCTCTTCTCAAGTGACTGATGCAGGAGCAGAATATAATTTTGCTTTGCACCAAGATGCACAAGGATTAAGGGCAGCAATGGGGAACAGCTGCAGTATGCTCTTGGGTTTACTCTATTTCCTGTGAGGTCCACACACATCAAAGTACTTTTGCCTAAAGGCAAATTTACAGCTCAAAAGTAGCCTGGATTGGCAGGGTATGTTTTTTTAACTAAATTTTAGGAGATAACTGTAAAAATTAAATGTGGTTTCCAAACAAGAGAAAGTGAATGCAAATTATCACATAATTATATTTACAGATTTCACTGCATAAAGACAATTGGTACAATTCGCATTAAAGCAAATATTTTCATTTGGATATTCTTTACTTACATTCTCTGATTAGAAAGCTCAGTTGTTTTGAGATTTTACTTGTTTGCCAAAAGCAAAATTCCAGCAGGAATGGTCTGGGGCCATCTGACAATATTTTGTCTCTGTCCAAAATGGTGATAAAGGCAGCATTCATTGGCCAACACCAAAACACTGGTGGTAATTTAAAAAATAACATTGGTCTTGAGACTTGTGTGGTTTCAGTGAGAAAGGCAGAAGCCCCTCCAAGAGTCTGCTTTCCAAAATAGCTTTTTTAATAAACCTTTTGTCCCTTCTTAGTCCTTTTGAGGAGATTACTTTTGTGGATGCCGTATCTGCAGATACGGAGCCATCCTTCAAGGGTGACTCTATTAAACAGTTGCACTTGAATTTCCACTGAAAGGGGTCTCCAAAGTGACTTCATTGTGATTTTAAAGCCTTTATTTCAAAGGCCAAGGGAAAAAAGGTGATTTGTTGTACCTTTTTCTCAGGCACATTACTAGGTTAAAGAAAGGGAAATGATAAAGCATAAAAACCAGGTTTACTATAGGATTGGCAAAACTTACATATACACTGTTTTGTGATTGAGCTGGTCCTAGTGGGTCCTCTACTTAAGCAAATGATATATGCAAATCTTACAATTTAATTGTATTTTTTTATATTCCTGAAGCAGTAGTTATGGTAAGAAAATCTGTTCTGACATAAAAGTGTACCAGACAAGAAAGTAAGATATGACCCACAACTCATTTCCTACTTAGAAAAACAGTTTGACTTGAGAGGGGTGGGACTGTTCACATGCAGCCTGTATGTAAACACAAGCAGGAACCTGTTTAAATATGATGAAAAAGAGGAAGTATTTCTAACAAACCTGGTCGTGTTTCAGCTATGACAGGACTCGTGATGTCTGACGGTTTCCCAACACCAGCCTGGTTTGTTGCCCGCACACGAAACACGTAGCTCACACCTTGTTTTAGGCCACCTATCTGGAGGGAGCAAATATACATGCACCATGTATTACAAAACACTGATTTTAATTTCATGCTTATTACAGATCAGTCTGAATACTTGACAACTATATTTCCTTTCTTTTTTTGTTTTGCTTTTTTTTCCAGTTGACAAATATTTCTTCCTTTTTTTTTTTTTTTTCAATTCCAGAATAACATGACTAATCTGTATGGCTTGCTCCTTCCTTGTATGCATAGCTAATATTTAGACAGCATCATTACTAAAGGAGGCCTACAAGAAATCTAGAGAGGGCATGTACTGATAGGACAAGGAAGAATGGTTTTAAACTGAAAGAAGGAAGGTTTAGATTAGACTTTAGGAAGAAATTCTTTACTGTGAGGGTGGTGAGCCACTGGCACAGGTTGCCCAGAGAAGATGTGGCTGCCTCATCCCTGGCAGTGTTCAAGGCCAGGTTGGACAGGGCTTTCAGTAACCTGGTCTAGTGGAAGGTGTCCCTGCCCATGGCAGGGGGTTGGAACTCCATGATATTTAAGATCCTTTCCAACTCTAACCGTCCTAGGATTCTGATTTCTTTGCAGAAGGAGCATTGTTACTGAATAGGATATTTTTAACTTATTTACATTGACCTCTGAAACATCACAGTCTTTTACTGCAGGTAAACTCTGTCCTTTAAAAATGGAATTATCAGGGTAATAAATGCCAGCTATTCCTATTTAGAAAAAGGAGAGCATTTAATTGTACAGATTTAATTGTAGTGACTTGAGGAATCATACATTATAACACCCGTGAATACTCCTTTAAAACATATGAAAGTATCACACTTTAAAGTGAGTTGTCTTTCAAATATTCTGAAAAGCATATAACTAGCAAACCTACTTCAGGCCTGTCTCTAGAGCTGAGACACTGCTGATCGTTTATTTAGAAGTCATTCCACAAAACGATGAGAAATAATAGTGCACAAAGCTTGGGTTTAACTTGCTGTGAAACGTGAGCAGATGATACTTTGTATCCTAAAGAATCACCTGCCACATTATCATAACATCTAATTTTACACTAACTGCTTTTGTGTAGTGATATCTATCTTGCCCTTTGAGCCAGAAAATGCTAGGGATGCCTCCTGTGTTACAGAATGGTATTTGCGTTTTGCAGTGCTTTCTTTTATTGTTAGGTTTGTCATACCAGAGTATCTTCTGAGTTACTGTCTTGTCTGACTATACAGACATTACATTGTGTGTATCCTCAACACAACATAGCCTACTGTTTCACTAAATGGAACCATGATCAGAACATGATGATGCTATTGAAGGCTGACTTCATCAAGGTTATACTGTTATATCAGTATTTGAATCATAAGCTGTTTACCTTCAAATATTTATTTTGAAGTGGCTTCTCATTGACACTCTTCCAGCGATCCTCCTTTGCTTCAGTTTCCTTCATATCGACATAATAACCAACTATGGGACTACGGCCTGTATAAACTGGTTCCTTCCACAGTAAAACCAAAGAGTCCTTCCTAACTTCTGAGCATGTGACATCATGGGGTGGCCCTGAAAGGTAAAAGTTGGAGTTGTGGTATCAAACTAAATCCCAAAGTGGCTAATGCATAAAACTGCAGAATCCAAAACAAGACAACATGTTGTACACCCAGAGCTGGCATAACATGGGTAACTCCTCTGTGTCATATCTAGACCTGATATAAATACAACCTATGCCTATTAAAAAGACTAGCCCAAAAAACAATCCAATTTGCTGAGACTGGTATCTTGATCAAATATTCATGAACAAACAAAACTGACACATAATCTCCTAACTCAGGGAAATAAGTTAATTGTTAAGCTAATGTGCTGCTTCAAGGACTGCTCTAAAGTCCACTGAAGTCAATAGAGGTTGTTTTCGTTCATTTCAACAAGTGTTAACAGGCCAGCAGTCTGGCCTTGAAGTAATACATTTAGACAAGGGTTACAGGACGTTATTCTTCTCTGCCTTGCACCTTAGACAGATATTTATGTCTACCTTTTAAACTAGGAAGCAAAGTGGCAGACACAGTACAGGAACCAAGCAGGAAAGATAACGAAAGTATAAGCTGCTGTAAAATGCTGCTAGTTAAATAGGGGTGGTTTAATACATCATTGTAAATGTACTAAATCAAAGTGACGGAGATTCAAGCCTGGGTATGAACTTCAGTGCCTTTTGACTCCTCTGGAAACTGAAGGCATTGAGAACTTTGATGGATAATTGATTACAGAGCACCCTTGGGCAGTGAGTAACCTCCAACTCCCACTCAGGATCCTACCAGGTACAGCAATGGTCCATTCTTCACATTTGAAGGGCTGGCTGGGTTGGGAAGGTGTCCCAACCCCTGCCAGGTTAGCAGCAGCTACCTGGAACTGGTACACCATGTTTTCCTTCAGGTTTTGAATCTGCATAATCAATAAGATGGTACTTATTAACTTTGGATTAAGGCTTTATTGAACACATGAACATGTGTTGTGTGCATGAAGAGATAAAAGCATTACTGATGTCATACATAAGGCAATAACTATCTTGGCTTTTCTTCTGGTCAGTGGTGGAGCATACATGAGTGGTCTTAGCACACCAAATTTTAAACCACTTTTCCCATTAATAGACACTTGGGTAGTCAGGAAGGGAGCAGTGTATTGCACAAGTCATATTAATCCATCTCATGATACAGAGCAAGTTCACTTAAGGCAAGACTTGTCCTCACAGTAGGGTGAAACTCAGTCCTGGCACTGTTTTTCATTTGTAAAGCAGCTCAAAAAGTTGTAGCTAGCACTGCCTATAAATTAGGCCAAGAACTGATCACAAAGTGCAGCTGGTACACAGCTGGTTCCACCACCAGTAAGAACTGGGGTAGGTCCACCAAACCCAGTAGGAATGCTGTTTGTTGAGGGCATGACATAAAAAATTAGTCATACCTACAGCAGTGAATTCACAGATGAGAGTTGGTGCCAGACTAACAGATCAGTGTACAAACAGTTTTGCAGAGAAGTTTAATAGAACTGAATAAATGTATCATCATGGGTACAAAACCCTCTGAACAGCAACCTGTACATTGAACCATAATTTATCCAAATCTGTCTTTGAGATCTGTTTTGGAAATACTGTCTGCACCCACATCAATTACAGAAGTTAACCACTTACCCGGTATGCTCTCTCACTAATGGCCTTAATGTTGGCCTCCATCCATTTCCCGGGAACTCCATCAACCACTTCACGATAGTTCACGTAGTAGCCAGTAACCTCAGTTCCACCAGTGACTTTAGGTTGTTTCCATCCTAATACCATCGAGTCACGAACACTCTCAAGCACCATGATGTCATAAGGTGGAGATGGAGCAGCTGTTTCAATGTGAATAGATGCAAGTAGGAAGCAATATTTCAATAATCAGACTGGCACTCAATTAGTGCATTCAGGTGGCTCTCATCCTGCATTTCCTAATTAGAACAATATTTATGTGGTCAAGGGAAGTTTCTGGAGTTGGAATACGAAATGCAGGATAAAAGCTTCCATAAACCAAATGAAGAAGTCCAAACTGCATAGGAATTAGTTTTCTGGATGATTTGTTCTTTGAGAAGCAAGCTGATACATAGTGAAAGAATGTGTTGCAATTGCAGCTCTGATGTAAGTGATCAGGACTCTCTTTAAAACTGTGGAAAATGAGGAACTAAAACTAACATTACAGGAAAAGGAAAAAAAAAATTGAGATGCAATGATTTGTTTTCTTTTGCTGAAAGCAAACCCTTTTTCACACCTACAATATTCATTTTAGTTCAGGGTTTTTTGGTTGGTTGTTTTGTTTCTTTTTAGTAAGCCCACATTCTTCCCTTCTGAGCATGGGCTTTATCTGTTCATTCTTTTCTTTTTTCTTCTTAATTTACACACTGCGCAAATTTTATCATTGCACCCATCACATGATCTTACCTTAACAGAAGAACGCGTGATCATAGGCGCTGTAGACTGACCAGAAATGGAATATGTCTGTTATTGGAACTGACATTAAAAAATACGTGGCATAATCTTCTTTTCTATTTATGTTTTTTAAACAATAAAGATATTACCAACTTCATCTCAACCCATTTTCTTATAAAGTCTTCTGTGTACCTAGTGGGGAAATGCTTGCCCACGCCCAATATATCATGCACCAGTGAAGAGCCCTGCTTGTAAACCGGAAGTCCTACTTTTGGTGGAAATCCTACATCTTATATGTTTGCTTTTGTTTTTAATGTTTTATATCAATGCCAGCTAGCCCCAGGTGCCTCTGCTTTGTTTTCTGTTCAACACTTTGCGCAAGCCCTTTGAGGCTCACTTCAGAGGCCTAGGGAGGAATTCAGTTCACTGGCCAGGTACCAGGACTTAAATGAAATTCAAGCCCCACATTTCTTGGGCTATAATGGGTGTTTAGGTGTTGACAACATAAAGCGTGATTTTGTGCATGTGCCTTTAACTTGATAGGTTTTCCTCATTACATATTGCTGTCAGTCAGAGATACAACACAACATTCATTGTTAGCACTGTGTCTCAGAGGGTAAGTTTTAGCTTAGGCATAAATCCATAAATCTTATATTCTAACACAACACAGATTTTCATGCTTACCATTATAATCACGTTTTGTTTCCTTCACATTTACATAACACAGAGATGAGATAACAAAGACTCCTAAAAAATCACTGAAGTGACTTAGAAATAATACCATATCTTGGATACATTAATATGTAGTCAAGCAAGCTATTAAAGTAGTAAATGGATTTTTATGTTTTACTTTCAGTATGCACTAAGTCTGTAGTGGTTTCCAATGCCATTACATGCATAATGACCTTAATGGAGAGTTGAGCATGCACTTAATGGGTCCGATGGAAGATGAATCACTGGAGAGCATGTTCATTTGTACATCGATGAGAAGAACTTACAACCAACTGAAGTGGATGTACCCAAGCAGTGCAATCTGTTTATTTTATTAACTCTCACCTTTATCTTTCTTCTTTGGCACTTCTTCCAGTGTCAAAAGATCCCCAGGCTGAGACTTACTTGCCTGCTTAAGAGCAACTTTTTGTAGTGAAGATGGGACAGTGTCCTTAACCATTTCTCTCATGTTATTGTCTCCTGTACCTGACAGTTTGTCAGAGCTACTGGGTAGTGTGTCTCTATTAAACTTAGCATTGCATTTTAGCAAAGCATCTGTGTCAAAGATAGGCTGGGAGGACTCATGCATGCCTTCCCAGATGGTAGTGCAGTCTGTTAGTCCACCAGCTTTACCACTCAGTTCAGGACACACACCATGAAGCAATCCTCCCCCTATAATTTCCAGAAAACAGCAAAGACATTTTGAATTAGAATACATTATTTTCTCTTCATTTAGTCAGCAGAATGAAGAAATGCATACAGTGAACAATACGAAGTATGACAAATCACAGGTTTTGCACACAAAATGTTAAGCTTGAATTCACAAAAATTTGAAATGCATAGAATACCTCTCAACCTGCTCACAAGTAATGGTCTTTTAATAATGTATATTTTCAGAGAGAGGAAATATGGAAAGTTGATAGTAATCCTTATTTGCTAAGATTATTTTAGTTTCAGACCTTCTGAGTCATATTTCTGATCCCTTCAAAATGATCTCACAAGCCACATCTCTCTGCTCTAAGGTTGTGAGGCATGCAGTTTAAACACAAACGAGATTGAGGATGTTGCAGACATGCAATTTATTCTAGCCAATTATACCATTAATCTTTATGGATTAGTTCAGGAAGTGGCAAACAGAAATAGCTCATTGACGAAGAAACACACAGGGTTATAGAAGCTTTACAAAAGACACATTGCACTGATTATTAGGTTTAGGTATGGAGACAAATTCTTTAGGAACTGACTGTTATATAGGATGGTGTGCATTAGAGATGATATATACCGCATTACAGAATCAGAATGACATTCCATTTTCCAGGATACCTATGAAGTGAACTTGGCAGTGCTCTCTTACAGTGGTTCACAAGAAACACTTGGAGAAGACTGGATGGTGAGGGTGAACAGTCTAAAGGAGTGCAGTGACTGTGAAACTATGGCTGTGAGACTGTAAAATCTATAGATGAATTATTATTTGTGGACAGCATTGGTAAGCAAAACAATTAGCTACAAATAGTTGCTGAAAACCTCTTAATTATAACCCAACATATTTGCCATTGAAAAGAACAATGAAAAATAGCTTACCAATGGCTGCTTCCACTTGTATAGGCTCTGAATCCTGTGAAAATTCACTCAGCCCTGCTGCATTAACAGCTCTGACTCTGAAAATGTACTTCTCACCATTGACAAGCCCATGGCAAATGAATCTAAAACAAATCAGTGAAGGAATACTTAGAAAGTATTATGGAGAAATAGAAAGCTTAAGTGGGAAAATAAAGCATTTCTTCCCTAAAATGTACTCTCATTTCTGAAAACTGAGGATAAACCATGACCCCAGTGACTCAAATGGAGCATAGAAAATTCAGAATGCATCTACGCACCTCATTCATGTACAAATACAATGTCTAAAACCATGTCTCTTCAGAAAAACCATTTATCAACACTCTTTCCTTCTTAAGACTATCCAAGTTTTTATGTTACCAGAGGGTCTACCTTACTTCTGCTGGTATATAAAGTCCATACTTCCTAATAGAAACAATGCAAAAAGCTGCAGAGATAATACCTATATTTCCTTGTGAAATATTGCAATGACATAAGTCAGATACACCTGTAGCACAAGTTCCCATGTTTCATTTCCAATAATGGATGACAAACTGCAGTGTTCAAACACATTGTAGGGCACAGTACAAGAGCTAAAAAGTGTCCAATTTTTTATTTCATTTTTGCTTCTATACGTGATACAATAACCTACTGAGTTACCTAATGATTACATAAAAAACCTCATAAACTTTTCTAGTGTCCACTCTGAAAACACAATATTTCACAAGGCAGGAATAATTTATTTTGGGAAAATGGTGTTTTGACATTTTCAGTGTTTTATTTAAAACAAAACTTATTTTATAATAATTATTTGAAGTGTATTTTATTTCACGCTACTTTTTCTTTGTTCTACTTCATAATGTCATGTCTTGCACTGCCAATGATGGCATCATGCAATGAGGTTAGAAGCAAATATAGTGTATAAAATATATTTCAAAGTTAACAATTTATTTGTTAACTTTGTAAATAAACATTTGTAAATAAAATGTATTTCAAAGTTAACAATTTATTTTAGGACAAAAAGTAAAACCTGAATTCGTATTCTCAGAGCAGTATTTCTCCTACTCATTCTGCCAGACTTTTCAAAATTATTTGCTTTCACCGAGATGCGTGCACAAAACAAATTTCAAAAGATCAAACTATGCTGCATAATGCAAACTATGAGCTACAGCTAATGCTTTGAGATTGATTCAATCAGAAAAGCCAAGAGTTAACAGACAGCCTGTGCCAGGCTGCATCATACATTATATCACATTGACTATAAATACAGTGATAGGAACCTAAGCAGTGTAGCTGCATCACAATATGTAGTATCTCAAAACACTATTTTTATTGTTATGGTGAATAAAGTTTACGTTTCATATTTTAAATAAGCAAACAGCATGAAATTTCACCAACACTTGATATAACCACAATATAAATCACAGGAGTATATATGAAAGTATATAAATTGACACATACAACTACTGCAATATAAATGAACGAAAGAATGCTTAAAGGAGATTGTTGTGCTTGTGTACAAGCAAGTGGGGGTTTAGTTATTTTTGATATGCAAAGCATTTACAATGCCTTTTTAAAAACAAAGTTCGTCCAAGAGTATCTAGCAGTGCCTTACTTATTGTAATAAGGGTTGTCATGGATAGCAATTACAAATAAGCCAAATCAGTCATAATAAGCAGCAGCTGCTTCTGTATTGACATCAGTCCACTTGAGGTCAAGTTCTGCAATTATTCCTTTAGACTTTGAAGATTATATCCTTATTCAAACAAAACCAAATAGGATGTAGCTTGCAAAGTTTTAAGTCTTGATTATTTTTCTGACTAGAGACTGAGCATCGTGTCAGTAAGAAATGTGAGTTTATACCAAATATTGAAGTGTTCATTAATATCTTGTTAACTGCAAGTGAAAGTGTAGTTAGAAAGTAATGTTGCTAGTGTGATATAGTCCACATGTCCTCCTGGCATTCCAGATATGCAGTCCAGAAATGTTTACAGCTGTCTTCCAAAACATAAGACTTTGCTTCCAAACATTATGCAGTTCAGTTTTCTACACTTGTAATTTCAGCCACTCCTCACTGTACTGTTTTTCATCAGGCTGATATGCTGTACAATAGCGAACAGCTATTGTAGCAACAGCTACAATAGCCGTTTGCTATTGAGAAGAGCAAAGAGAAGCAAAGAGTTTCTCTTTTCTTCACTATCAATGTCCACATTTCCCCTGCCCCTTGAGTGTTTCTGACATAAGGTTGATTATAAATTCCTTTTGGACCAGGCTCACAGTTTGAAATATATTTTTATAACTTCTTATGAATTTCACCAGTAAGAGTGATTCTAGCCTGCTGGCTGCCACAGAGTGATTGACTTTACTACTAGTAGTAATGGCTGGAAAGCACAAAAATCCAGTAAATCAAAAATTGGTGACCATAATTTCCATGCTTGAAAATCCATTACCTTGTGCCTTTCACTGGATTGTTATTGCATGGTTCCCAACGACCAGATCCAACCACACTTGACTCAATGTAGTACCCAACCAGCTCCTTGGCATCTGGGGGCTCAGTCCAAGTGACAACAACTGAGGTATCTGTATTCTGAATTGGCATAATACGTCCAGGAGCTTTGGGAACATCTGTGAGAGAGAAACAGAGATAAATTAGTAACCAGCCAGTCAAAATCTACCAATAAAATCAGGATGACATTCTATTCTTGACAGTCATTCTATAGAATGAATATTCTTGGCAGAATATTCATTCTATATTCTTATATTAGCATGACTAATACAGATTTAATCCTCAAAAAACTCCTCTGATTTAAATTAAGTAACCTGACAGGTTAAGTAACAACAGAACAGGATCAGTAGGTTGAAGCTTTTGGTGGTGAGGTTGCTTACTTCTCTATTGCCTGTAATTCAGCACATTTCCATCAAATTAGATTTAGTTTATTCCCTCGTGCTGAACATTTACATCAGAAATGTGATTTTGAGCTTTCTAAACAGGAAAATGTGTAAGGTACGCATTGAAGATTTGTGCAGCCCACAGAATAAGTCAGAAACCAATGCCACTGTTAAATAGCAAAATGCATCTAAAGTGTTTTTTGAAAAGAGCTGTTTGACTTTTCTTAACGAATGTAGCTCATGTGCATGAAACTGTTCTGAAAACTCAGCCAGTATGAAGTAAACAGAGACAATCTGTGAATTGGATTGAAATCTGCATTGCTGTTTGGAAACAAATTGCTAATGTAGGTGTAGCTACTGATGCTTTACTGTGGTGAACATCTTGGCTTCTCTTCTAGTGGAAATAGTCTCTGCATTCATGTTAGTATTAAATTCTTCACTTTTGTTTAATTTGGCAAACAAGGAAGGTTATACTCTGCTGATGTCTGGGATCATTTTCAATGAAGACTCTAAGTAAAACAAAACATTTTGTGCCTCCCTGTGTTTTCATTTTCTTTCACTATTTGAGGCCTTTGCAGATCTTGGCATCATTATTCACAGCTCAATTCCCTTAGTTTGCATCTGACATTTGACTACATGTTAAAGGTTCAACAACCCAAACCAAAATTATTTTAGCTAAAGGGAATAGATCACTGACTGCTTTTCATACTTGAATTATTTACTGGGCAGCTATCTCTCTTCAGACAAAACAATTACATCATAAACTGAAAAGAAAATTTAATACATATGACTACACACTTACCGAGTTTGTCATCCACAACAGTGGCTTCAGTTGCTTCTGAAGGTTCACCGATTCCAGCTGAATTGCAACAACGAACTCGGAAACAGTAGGATTTGCCTTCAGCCAAATCAAAAACTGCAAAACGAGGGGACTTCACAGGGATCTCGGTGTTCACCCTTTGCCAGTCCTCTGTGCCAGCAACGCACTGCAGTCAAACCCAGAAGCCATGTATGGAACAGAAGTCCCTAAAAGCTGAATGTCTAACCCAATAAGACTTTCTACCCAGACCATCAAATGCATGTCTGCTATGGAGAAGTCATGTTCCTTTTTTGGGCCTTTCCACAGAATGAGCATCTTTTAAAGCTTATGAATCTGCCAGATGTCCACCTACTCCAGAAAACGTACGTAAAAGCTTACTGGGCTTTATATATCAAAGCTAAACTCCTCTTCACTGCCAGGAAGTGATGTTATTACTAACTGTATCCAGTTCTGGACCACTTTCAAAATAAGTTCTGCAGACATTCAACATCATCCAAAGAATAGCAGTCTAACATTACCACATTGCTTCTAGATGCTCTTGTGTCACTCCTAATGATGACTTACACCATTAATATTAGTGAATAATTTTTGCCTGATTTACATTAAGGGAAATTTCAAGTAATGGTTCTGGTTTCTGAGGGATTTCAAATTCTCAGCAGAACATTATCTGACTATGTGACATTATTACTCAGTACTCAGCATGCAAGAGGTTATTAAAAACCTTTCTTACATGGAAACTCAAAATTCATATATTCATCCTCTCTAAGTCTGTTGCTAAGTGAAACTCACTTATTTAGACCAGATTTTGTGAGAGAGATGAAAAACACATAATGAGAAGATATTTATGTCTCCCTTCGTGACACCTCTAGAATGATAAGGAAAAGCATCGATAAAAAAGTTTCTGAACCATGAGATACAAATAAGAAGGGTGATGGCATGAAGAATTTTCAGGCTAGCAGCCATGCAAAAATGACTCAGAAAAGCAGGACACTGAAATTAAAACTGATTCTGTTCTGGAAAATGAATTTTGTCATCTTTTTTGAGTTGCTGAAGCAAATGGAAAGGTGATGTGGAGGATAAATATGAAAAGGCAGCTGGAGGAGAAAGTGCTGATGCCAGGAATCTCTTGCAGAATTCCTCTGTCCAAACAATCTGTCCCACTAGACAAGCTTTCCTTTATACAAATTTTTTTTATATATGTATTTAAAAAAAAAAATCATATATGTGTAAACATGTGACTTGCCTCTGTGCTTTTTCATTACAGAAGGAGTTTGCCAGCCTGTCTACTCCAGAGTAGGTCAATGACACAATTCATTAAAGGATATTAGTGTGTGACACATTCTGCATCTACTTTCTTATTTCCCATCTTTCTTTCATTCCTAGCTTATTTTAATCTAGAGTAACAGTTATCTTGATGAAGATAACTCTCCTGGCCCTAGTTTGAAAATCTCAGGTGGGGGGAAAGGAAAGTTAACTGAAAGTCCGGAAGAGATGACAACACAAATGTAAAAGTTCACCATATCATGATTCTGATTTTGTCCAGTTTTACCTTTTCCACAAAGTACATGATACCCTCATGGCCACGCTGTCCTGGAGGTTTCCAGCTAAGCACAACATAGTTCTTGGTGGCTTCAATAACTTGGAGGTCTGTAGGCGGACCAGGAACAACACCCTCTGAAGATCAAGGGAGAAGAAGAGGAGAGGGAATTGATATTTAAATCCTTCACATTTGTGTCAGAACTAGTGCCTTAACTAAAACTTAGGAGTACTAATATACCTTGACACCTGATTTTTCTTTTTTTTTAAACATAGAGTTAAAAGTCTTCTAAATATTGGTTTTAAATGAACTCTTTTAACTCCAAGTATGTTTATTCTTTAAGTCCTGAATAATGAAACCTCACCTCTACAACCAAATTGTGTTATTCAAGGTCAATCAACTCTCAGAACTAACTTTGGGTGCATGCCAAAGTCAACTGAACTCACTGGGAGTTTTCCGAATTACTCAGCCAGCTTCACATGAGACTTTAGTAGGCAAAAGGGCTATGTTTACCTGCAGGTTCTTCCTCAGTGACAATAATCTGTCCAGTCCAGGGAGCAGAAGGGTGACCTGAAATTAATGTTAGAGGTATCATGAAATGAAAGATTTAAGGGAATTTTGAAAAAATGAGGAAAATTACTCTTTTGTGGTTCAAAACTTACATTTACGAGATTCATGTGAGCTCTATTTTTTGTTACTGCTGTGAATATTGCTCATGTAGCAAACTAGTTACCCAAGCTTGAATATTGAGAGCAGCTTATCAATCAATATAGCTAGAAAATTTAATACACTGAAACATCTGTTCCTTACAAAAATGTCACTGAAGTCACCTAGGTGACAAACAGAGGTATTTGGCTCACTCAACTCATTGTTTTCAGAGAATTAACTTCAACTTTATTTTCCATACTCTATTCATTTGGATTAACAGCTCACTCATTACAGGAACAGCCAAAATCCTGGAGGCTGCTCTTTCTCTCTTTTTAACCACTTTCCCTCACATTGCCAGCTTTCAAACCATGGGCCACAGTCACAGACAGAAACTCAGCCTGACTCAGCATATCCACTAGATATGATTTGGGTTGCACTCTCAGTGCCCCTGTGTTATCATATTATTGCAGTTACACATTCAGCTATCAACCAGGTCAATGCACTTTCAGAGATAATTTTTGCAAATGCTGTTCTCCACCTCCATGTGCTTCGCCCTACATTGGCTGATCCATTTTGGAAATGTGAGCAGAGAGGGAGTTGGTGGGATTAAAAAGGATCATGAGGGATGAAAGGAGGACATATAATGGGAATAAGCCACCAAGAGCAGACTTTATCACCTGAGACAGCTTCCATGCTCCCCCTTGAGAAGAAGCCTCCCCCAGACTTCAGGTTTCACATGTCTGTCTGAGCACAACGCTTCCTGGCAGTGCCAAACCTACTTCCTCTGGCCTTTTGTTTTTATCTTGAATTTGATCATCTGACTGCAGTCTGTAGCTTGCAGAATTATGACACTTTAAGACGTACAAGCTGGGACCAAGGGAGCTCTGTAGCTTTACATACAATACCCCTTCACATTGACAATTTTAAATAGTAAAACTTCAGAAACGAGTAGAAATAACTGGATTTTAGGTATATGATTTAGTATATGGGTAGAGAGTTGGATTTGGAAAAAAAATGTCTGGGGTATTACGAGGCAACAGCAGAAATATCCTCCACATATAAAATTTAACACACAGAGCTTGGGGTCTACTGGGCTACCCTGGTATTTTGCTGATGTTATGGAAAAACTTTGATATTCACATGAGCACAGAATCAGCCACCCTTGTCTGTGGCTCAGGGAGAGACTATTCACAGGATCTGTTCAGCTATTTTGTTGGCTGAACAGAAGTGAGCGTCTTTAGGCATTTAGCTCTCCTGTGTCTTTTCTCCCCTTCCTGCAAGTTCAGAGCATGGCACTGTAGCCAGCCAAAGCCATTTCAGCAGGTAGAGCACTTCGTACAAAGAGCACTGAGATGATTTCTTCTTGGCAAAGTGGTCTCCACAGAGGGTTTTGTTTTTGCATTGCTCCCTCTAGCGGGATTTCGAAGGCTTAGGAATAGATTGTCATACTGTTCAGTTGGGTTTTTTTTCTAATGAGCTGTGACTTCTTGGATGTGTCAGGCAACCTGCAAAAAGCACATCTTACTTCTAAGCCTGGCTCTGTCAGAAGGATCCAGAGCAGCCACGGGCTCTGATACCCGGGACGGTAGGCTGACGCCAGCTTTGTTCACGGCTCGGACTCGAAAGATGTAGGAACGGCCTTCAATCAGACCAGTGACAGGAAAACGAGCAAACTTCACAGGGCTCTCATTGCACTGGGTCCAGTGGGTGGTGCCAACCTCACACCTGAAAAATACCAACAGCAAGAGCAGTGCTCAGAAGGGAGAAACACAAACTTGGGGCACCCACCCCCCTTACAGCTTCACCATCTGTTCATGTTCATTGGCTGGTCTGTACCAGCTTCCTCACGGTGTTACATGCTGATGACATCAAAGCAGATGCACCAAGGGGTCAGAGATGAAGAACCATCTGGGCATGCACTAAATCCCTTGAGGGCTCAGGAAATACATGTATCTTTTGCAGTTGCCAGAAGGTGACTAGTTCATCTATCATACACAGTACTCCACTGTACATCCCATAAAATGATGGGCTTCGTGGGGCATGGAGACCTCCCTTGTTAGTTCTGTGACCAGCCCAGCACACAGATGATTGTGAACGGGGTTAAAGTAAGGCACTCAGCTGGATGTTGTTTCAAAGACGGCTGGGGCTGCCAAGGGAGCCTGCAGTGCCATGGCTGCAGCCAATGCAATAACAAGACCTGGTGGGGTGATACCGGTCCCACTGCTGCATAGCCTTACACCTGGCAGGAGGCTAGTTTGTGGCAGAAGGAAGAGATAACAAGCAGAAGGGAAGGACCACGGTGACTCCTGCTCAGGAAGCCAGCGGGAGCTTGTGGAGATGGCTTCCCATTATCCAGCAACATGGTCAACAGGAACATGAACTAGCAGTTCAGGAAAGACATTTTATTGCTGATGAAATATCTGCCAAAGTGAATATTACAGTCCCTACCCAGATATCTTGGTACATGCAAGCACCCCTTTTCTGGGAACTGTTACTGTCTTGCTCTGGACAGTTTTATGGTTCTGGTTTCTGGCTGGGGCAAAGGACACCCAGTCTTCACCTCTAGCACTAGCACAGACTGGTCCTGCCTCCTTGAGCAACATGCTCACTTGACAAGCAGTTAGGGGCTACCCTGGCTGGATATTTGGGTGCCTAAATACTTTCAGTCAGATCAAATCCTGGAGAGCAGTAACACAACTTTGAATTCAGAAGCAAATGTAGAATAAAGGAGGTAAACATAAAAGAAAATGAAAATAACAAATGACAAATTATTTTATCTCACACTTTTCAATGTGCCTTTAGGTTTTTGAGTTAGAATGAACAGCAATACAAATTCTCCAGTCAGACGTGCCCACTGACCTGTCAATGAAATATCCAAGGATGGGGTTTCCTCCATCAACAGCGGGCTGCTTCCAGGAGACAATGACATAATCTTTGTTGGCATCTAAGCACTGCACATCCAGTGGTGCACCAGGGGCTCCAGGGATTTCAGCATCAGCATCTATGAAGATGGAGACATACGTTTCCAAATATGAACCACAGTTCTGTAACAATTATTAATCTTTAAGGACTGAAATCTGTTCCTAATAAGCCTAAAAAAGAAGTTACATTACTGGCTTCAGAAAGTATTGGATTTTATATTGGCAATGTTTTTCTAGGGTTTGGTTTTCTCTTTGCCACATTTACAAATGCTTAATAAGTTACAACATACTATAAATGTAATTCACCTACTCATTTTAAATAAAATTAATAACATGCATTCTTGTTAGGTAACTGCCAGAGACACAGCTGAACTAAAAACTTGGCAGACTATATATTTACCTGCTCTTCTACTCAGGGGAAGAAGCTATTATATTGCCTGGTGTTATCAACCAGGCAATAGCTCAATCAAAAGTATTCACACATTGGATATAAAACACTGAATAAAATATCTTCATAGAATCATAGAATAGTTAGGGTTGGAAAGGACCTTAAGATCATCTAGTTCCAACCCCCCTAGTCCTTCCTTGTTTGTTTTTGGTTAGTTACGAACTTCAATGGTATCAAAACCTTTTGAAGTTCAACTATATTACACATACATATCATTGTGGAATACAGCCTTCATAAGGATAAGTATAATGTCCCTTTCAAGTGTTTATCACAAAGTTGGAACTGCTGATGTCCAAGGGCCTTGACTCTAGCATCAGCTTCCAGACATATCTTATCTAAAGCTTTAACAAACAGAGCACAGCGCTGGTCATTGGGGAATCTTACTGTTTACACAGTTAATTTAATTTGTGAGATGGGGTCATTTTCATGTAGAGAAAAATAACCTTTGTGGAAAGACCGTATGAGAGAATTTCAAAGAAGAGAGGTTGTTTCTCTGAAAAATAACATCAATTTGTACAATTACATGCATTTTTCAAACCTTGTTGTGAACTACTTCAAAAGAAGACCTGACATAGACATGAAAGATGTTCATACCTGAAGAAAACAGTATTTTGCTAGTAAATACTATTCATGCATCACCTCTAGTTCCCAGACTTCTTAAAAAGTTTGATGTTTCCAGGCATTACAGGATTTTGTATTTCAATATACAATAATCCCTATTTTTCATGCTTCTGCCTTTCAGAAAAAAAAAAAAAGCCTTATAAGAGCATCTAACATGCTTCATCAAGTAAAACAATAGCCTTCAGAAAAAAAAGGAACCCATATTTCACACTGTCTTCTCTTAAGGGCAGATTAACATCACACGGACTTTTTGAAGCTGCACCAAAGTTACCAAGTTCAGGTTCTAATTACAGCTAACTTGATGTGGGTTTTTTTTTAATTTTAATGATAATGTACAAAAAAAGCAATCCCATTAACAGAAAAAGAACCTTAAGAGTAACAACAACATGTGTTCAGTTATCTGCATAGGAAAGCTTTTACTGCCCATATATTCCACTTAACAGAACATGAGACACCACAGTTTTGTTTCCAAGACAGACTAGGAAATAGCTGGGACAACCAGCATTTCTGATCAGCCTCTGGGGGGCTAGGATTTCATCCCTGATGGCTTGCTGACAAATGCTGACTTGTAACCATGGCAGAAAGGGCACACACACTCCCTAAGCCTTTCTAAAGACCTAATGTTATGTGCTGGATTAGTACATCGCTTACTTCCATCAATTCAGAGGGGTTTCAATGCGTGACACAAAAAGACAACCACTTGTGCTTAAATACCACAGCTAGCCATTTATAGCAAATTTGTTTACAATTTAAGAGGAGCAGTGAGGAATATACTAGCCAGCTAAGACTGTGGGGACCATTTAAGTAGGAATGTAGAATTTATCTGATTAGAATTTAGCAAACACACTGCTTGGCTAGTAAAATACTCTGGTGAAAGTGGAAGTGGATTTGCAGTCAGGTCATATCTGCATTGCTAGAAGATGTAACAGGAACAAGGGTGATCATTCATCTGTATGGCAGCACAACTTAAAGCAAGAAAGACAAATCCTATTTCTTGTCACAGATGCTCACTTCAGTACTTTCTTCAGGTGTTGAAAACACCTGCTTCAGCCATATTTTCTGAGCAGGCCGTTATCTCACACTGCTCTGCTGGACTTGGCAGCACAACACCTTTCTGGGCATGATCTCAGAGCCAAGAATTTTGAGACCCATTTGAATTAGCATTACACACTTCAGCTGCTTTTAGCAGATGAGACAGATATAGGACCAGCATGCAACCTGATAGCCATGGCTCCCTCTAAAGAAATATTCCTCTAACAGAAATTCAAAGAAGTTTTTCATTTACAAGCAGAGTTTTTCATGTTTACACGAAAAAGCAGTTTTTCATGTTTACAAGCAAACAACACTCTGAGAAATTACGTTTTAATTCCACACTCTGCTGCTTTTCTTTAGAGAATCACAGAATGGTTAAGATTGGCAGATAACTCCAGGGGTCACATAGTACAAACCTTGGATCAAAGCAAGGTCAGCTAGAGCTTGCGCCCCAGGACTGTGTCGAATCAGGTTTTGCATATCTCCAAGGATGGAGACTCCACAGCCTGGTTGGGTAACATGTTTCAGTGTTCAACCACTCTTTGAGTAAAAAATATGTTTTCTTATGGTTAAATGGGATTTCCTGTATTTTAATTTGTGCCCATTGCCTCTTGTCCTGGCACTGAAAGAGCTTCTTTACTGCTCCTCATCAGGTGTTTATACACACGGATAAACTCACCCTAAACCTTCTCCAAACAGCCCCACATCTCTCAGCTTTTCCTCATATGAGAGATGCTCCAAGACCTTAATAACCTTCACACCCCTTCACTGGACTCACTCCAGGGAGTCCATGTCTCTCTTGTACTTGGGAGCCTACTACTGGATCCAGAAGTCTAGATGAGTCTCATCAGTGCTGAGTAGAGGGGAAGGACCACTTCCTCAACCTGCTGGCAATGCTCTTCCTAATGCAGTTCAGGATACTGCTGTCCTTTGCAACAAGGGCACATGTTCACCTTGGTGTCCAGCAGGACCCTCAGGTCTTTTCTGAAAAGTATCTCTCCAGCCAGTCAGCCAGCAGCCTATCATGGTGCATAAAGTTAGTCTTCCCCAGGTGCAGGACTTTGTGTTTCCCTTCCACCATATTTTTCCCCACACTGTGCATTAGAGAGAATCCCTCAAATGGTGCATAAAATCTTTATCAAAACAGTGCAGTTTAGCTATCAGTGAGATGGTTACAGAAATAGATTTTTAAGTTATGATGTAGATTATTTCTTTTCATGAAAAATCCTTTTTTTTTCCCAGAAAAAACAATTGGAAGTTATATTGCTAGAAGCTATTAATGGAAAATAATAATTCTCTTTTTGTTAGGGAAAAAAAGCACCTGAAATGTCTGACACTGATTTTGCCAGTATATTTTCTTCATTTCTGTAGTGAATTCTCTTTGCAAGACAGTACTTACCTCTAACAAAGACATAAGCACTATACTCTTCATAGTAGTCTCCCATCACCACTCGTAGAGTGTAAAGACCTTCATCTTCCTTGTTTGCATGATTCAGTGTTAATGCAGCTCGCTCCCCGCTCCAGTGCATCTGGACCCATTTGGATGGTGTAATCAGAACACCTAGAAATTGGGGAATTTAATGCTGAGAACTAGCTGGATTTACTGAGGAATACATTTGGAACACAGCTAATATATTGGAATAGACTGGAAATGAACAAAGAGACCATTCTTATTATGCAACTTCCTGTCTTCCAATATAAACAGAAAGTACAGCTAATTCTGCGCTCATGCCAATTTTGTCTTCAAAGTGTAACTTCAGAAAGCAACAGCTTTTTTATCAGCTGTTGCACAACACATTTGTGCCAACTACTTAAGAAATGTTTTGGCATATAAATAATTCGTAAAAGCTATGTGGGCTATGCAGATGGGACACATAGATGTTGGAGTTGATCAAAATGCTTCCAATTTCAAAAAAATTTTAAGGCAGAAAAAATCCCTAGAAGACATTTTCACGGTGCTTCATCAGTTTTCTAACTGTGGTTGCACTTCAAAATGCTAAATTTTGAAGTACTTTGAATTGAAAAGGAGAAAATATTACTGCTCGAAAAATCTGAGAAAGCGATGACCAAATCATAACATTCACTTATGCTGAAGTGATTAAAGGTTTATGTGAAAGAAGTTTTTATTTCTTCTTGTCAAACATTCTCACCATTTCTGTACCATTGAATTTCTGGTTTGAAGCGCTTGATATCAGGATTGATGACAACTGTGCAGCCCAGACTTATTGTCTCGCCTTCTCTCCCAAAGGATACATCAAACTTGTCGACAAAGCTGATTTCGAACCTGGAAGCATAGCCATGAGGTGTAACGCCAACTGTATAATGAAAAAAAAATCCAGCTGTTTACTTTTTCCTTGCTTCTGTGACAAGAGCAGGAAGCAAAAATTTGTTATGAATATAAGCTCAGGTAAAGTTTAGGGTAAAAATAGCAAAAATATATGTTAAGTCATCATCTTCACAGGTAATTGCAGTGTTAAATAATGTAAGCTCTTACTACCAAAGAGGATCAACTATTTCTTTATTCATGCAACTCTAGTTCTTACAGCTAGTTCATTTTACAAGGGAGAGGCTCCTTTAGATTTTCATTTCGGAGTGTCCACAATTTCAGATGCAGTGTTCTATCATTTTCTCATAAGGCTTGCTTAATAATTTAAAAATACTTCTATTTATGATTAATGATTTATGGTTTTAATAAAAAATGAGCTCTTCATTCTCACAGACATTCAGGTAGCTTGTTTCTGTACTTGCTCCTGAATTTATCTTTCCTGATGGTGTGTGGCCCAAGTTGCGCAGTATTCCAGACAGAAAATACTAAGTGCCTTGCACTTGTACTGCACATACATGACACAAGGGCCTCCATGTTTCTTTTGAAACAGCTCAGCTGATAAAACCTAGGGACACCTTTTCCTTTTCCACAACTACCCTACAGTGGTAGCTTTCAGTGTTCCTGTGACCAACGGGTATAGGCAGATCATTATCTTCTTTTCCCATAACCATTTTACCCTACAGGTGAGGCTAACACCATCTGAAACTGTAGAATTTAGCACCTTTGTAAACCAGACCTGTTTCTGTTTTAAATAATATTCTACTTAGTCATTTGTCATGATGTTGCAACTGCAAATGGATGTGTCAAACAAGCATATATTGCAACTTACGTCCCAGAGGCATGGAAAAAGTTCCAGAATGCAAAAGACTTGCATCAATTTCTCCTTTATACCCTAGACAGAAAATGAACAACTCCAGTCATTATCACCATGAGGTAAAGGCTCTCTGAGCCTGAAAAACAAAAGTGGTAATGTACATCTTAACAAAAAAAAAAAAAACAAAGGAAATATGTTGTGAACCTACTCTTCACCACGAGGGAAGCAAAAGCTGAAATTTCTCCTTTTACATTCATAGCAGAGGCCCGATACTGAGCAATGTCGTCAAAATCACATCTAAAAAGATAGAAATTATTAGGCAGGGCACCAGTTTACTCCTTGGCATAGCCTCTCCTATGTTTTAGATTAAGGAAACCCTCAGAAATCTGAGTAAAATCTATAAAGAAGTAAAAGCTTGGGAGACAGACACACTGGACTCTGGATTGATTGTAGCTACTAATGGCTACATTCTCTCAATGCTAAGAAAGCAGTGTTTGAAATAAATGTCTCTCTTCAAATATCACAGATGTGAAATTGAGAATACAGCAGAAATAGGAAAAAATGTCTGATAATATTTATCTAAGTTATCTCTCAATTATCTTTAGTTTACTGTATTCTATGGAGAGATGCCTAACGTGGAAGCTGTAGAAATGGTAGATATCAATATGTTTTCAATGGGCACCTACAGGTATCTAAATTGTCAAGCCTAGATTGTTGCTGATTGTCAAATTAAGTAATTAGGTCTCATGTTTTCTAGATTTTTAACGCAAAGTGACTGAAAAGAAAATCCCATTTGGAGGATGAGTACTGTTAAAGATCTCTCTTGTAAGTGAGGACATCTCAGTTCTGTTCCTCATTCCCATATGAATCAGGAATTTCATCATATTTCAGAAACAGTTAACTCATGTATTCTTACTCTGAACTAGATTTTTCTCATGTTTAACTGTACTCGTGCAGCAGACAAATGGAAAAAGTAATTACAATGCCCTACATGTTTCTGAATCAGCCATAAACAGAATAATAGTCCAGATAAATTCACTTAGGTAAATTCCATATCCTCTACTGAGGAAAACCAGGCCTGCTTCAATATTTAGTAGACAACATTCACCTCAGCTGTACAAACTTGGTATCTCTTACATCCCAACAAATTTGTTCACATTTTGCAGGTCTTAATCTATGACAGCATTTCAGATTAAGCTCCCTGTTAAATTATTTAGTATTCCCTTACGCGCTAATCTCCAGTGAGTGCAGCCCATATCGGTTTTCAATGATATACTTGCCAGGATGAGTCTGTACATTGATGGGCACATTGTTTTTGTACCTATGGAAAAGCAAAGAAACAGTATGTCACAAACGGAAGTGTATAATTTCATGCTTTAAAAGGTCAAGTGCCTGATGTTTGAAATAAAACATCAGTTTCTGAGTGTTTTCCTAGGTAAACTGCAGTCTAATTTCCTGGGAAGACATTACATATCTTTAGAAACTTAATCTCTCTCCCTTTTTCTTTGACCACTTTGACAGGAGAATATAGTATTGAATGCGATGAGAATCAGTTTATACTACCATGAACTTCGTGCTGCTATTTGTAAAGAAATGGAGAAGACACATGAGCAACATCTCTAGAGTTTTGACAGTTGCAAACAATTAAAATTCTGCAGTATCCTTTCCTCTTAGGTATTGTACACATTTTGCTTAGTTTCCATATTTGACCTACTTTTAAAACCTGCATATTCACAAAAATGTCAAGTAGAAAGTTTTGGGGGTTTCATTTTTCACTTGCATGGCTAAGTTGACAGAAGGCCCAGCAGGCTTAGAATGATAAAGAAAAATCCTCTTGCTGGTAAAGTGCATTGCAGTGAGGGATCTGGCAAAAGCTATGCTGCCAAAAGCTTCTCTGCTTTTACAGGTATATGCTGTAAGTGTTTTCTGGTAAAGGTATATCTTCAGGTAGGGAAAGTTTATGGTAAGGAATTTGAAAGAATGAACCAGTACAGACCCAGTAGCGAGCTGGTACTGCTAATTTCAGAATTTATATAAACAGCTTGAGACTCACAGAGTCAAATAAACTCTCACGTAAGAGTTTACATAAATAGAGTTCACGTAAATTCTTCTCGACCAACTGCTGCATTAAAAGTCACTCATTTTGGACAACACATGGTATAACCAAGTAAATGTTCTAGTGAATCCAGTCTTAAGTACTACTAATGCGGGAAAAACTGGCAATAGGAGTCTAATAATATTACACACTGAATTGTACTCAATACATTTAGGATTGATTTGAGGTCTATAAAGAAAGAATGTTTCCTAAGACAGTGTCCTCTAACATAGCTTTCCCTGTTCTCCATAAGGTACATATGTAAGGGAAGTGGAAATATAAATGATGAAAGATAAAAGTATCTTCATTTCTTAATCTGATATAGCTTAAATAAACCTTTCTCTTCACAAGTCATAACAGATATCCAGCCAAAGAAAGAGGTTTGCTGCTTCATTTCTGATTTTAAATTTTTAATCTCTCGTGATTTTCAGTCAGGAAACAGAACTGATCTGGTGTCAGTGGCTTCACCATTTCACCAAGCAAGTCAATAATAAACAATTTTATTTTTACCAAGAATACTATTAGTTCTATATATTTCAAGATGAAACTATACCTGCAGTAAATCTGAAAATTACCTTTCAGCACTTTCAGTGTTGTGGAATAAGGAATATTTCCCTGGCTACAAATATTTGGATGCAGTAATACACTGGGGGGTTTCCAAGTGAGTGAGGATCATAAACCCAATGCTTTTCATCCTGATCTTCCTCTCAGCAAGATGTCTATGAAAAGGGACTCAATGCAGGGCTATACTCTCTATTCTGGACTTCAAACAGTTGCAGAGATGCATCACCTTATTATGGATCTCCTACTGCATTATCCTGACTCACAGCAGAGAATAATACATGGGTCCAGTAAGAGTAATCCATTCACCACCATTCTTCTGGGGAGCACCACCTCATTTGTGCGATGGTGCTCCCTAGACTGATCTGCCTGGGAACATTTTAATATTCTACGTAGTGTGCCTAATAGTTTAGAAAACAGAATAATGTTCTTAATACTTTCAGGGAATATGAAAACCTGTGACAAGGGACTTGATTTCATAATACCTTTAACTTTTCCCCAAAGTGCTGGGCAACCCTTGAATCATGCTGGCAGCAAAAGCATTTAGTAGCATGTGGTGCTGTGCAGAAACAAGCTTTAGCTCAGTGATGCCAGCAGTGAGAAGACTTTCACTTCTTTTGTCTTCATTATCAGGTTAGTAAAAAATAATTGATTCAATTTTCACTTATTCATATTCATCTATTGAAAGAATAGGGCTCATGTGTTTGCAGGACCACTTGTTATTTCTGGAAACATAAATTCCAGAACAGCCAAGTCATTAGCTAATGTTGGACTGCAGCCTCCCACTGTCATTATGCACTTATAGTTTATGCTTTCTGCTACTGGTTTCAAATGTCTTGGGTTTCCATATGCTTTTTCCAAGGAAGTCAGAACAGCTGCATTGGACAGCAAGATTTTCTTTAAAGAGAGTTCATGAAGCTTTATAATTTTTCAGGCACAGCATAAAAAGTCTTCATTGCTCATACAAAGAATGACTGTTTGGAATACACAACTGACATTTCAATATAAATGCTGAAGAAAGCTGACAGATCCAGGTCAGCACTGTTCTGTATCTCAGAGCAAACACACCTGCTGAAATGGCTGCGAACTCTTTTTTTCCATTAGTAGCCTGTGGCAAACTGAAATCCCTTTGGAATTCAGATGTATGGCAGAACGATGTATTAATTTCTATCATCCACATTTAGCACTTAGATGAAAGGCTGGTTCATGGTGAGAGCAAAGGTGAACAGCTGAAGGCTTGGTTTATCTATGTCAGGTTTGTGGGATAAGGTGAATCTCAACCAAAGTGAAAATGGCCTGTCTGTCGTGTTCTTGGTTAGGATTCAGGTTACAGAGCTGGATTACACCCAAGAACATAGCTGACCATTCCTTAAGTCCAGCTGAGACCAGACCCAGAGGGTTTGTCTGGAATCCTCTCTAGGAGGAATGTCAAAACAGGACACTTGCAACGCTTACATGATGGGGAAAATGTGTGTGCAAAGCCTGGCTATTCGTTGTCACAGTCTAAGGAGGGAGATCAAGTGACCTCGTAGGCATCAGCTCTGGCCTATTAATGTGCCTCTTAGTAGCATTTTTTATCAAGCCTGAGATTAGAACTAAACAAATACAAAGTCCTTTAAGCAATTCAAGTAGTAAATTGAGGAATATGAGTATCACTTGACATCATGATATTGTAGATGTTTTCTGTTGTCTCCACAAATAGAATTTCCATAGGACTTATTCCTAATTAATGCTTAATGACGAACACAGGCTTATTCTTTGTCCATTTTATAAACACACACATTTTATATACACATTCTAAAAGAATCTCCTAAATTAAATAATGAGCATCAAATCTCGTTTTATGTTTGGAAAAAAAAAAGGTTATTATTTATTATCTTAATTCCTGGCTGGTATCTGCATAGAATGAAGCAGATAAGAAAGACCACCTCAATAGACACTGAGACAGTGAAGCTTCAAGTCACTATTAACTAATTAAATTCAATTCCATTCAGGGTAATCATTAATGCAAGAGTCAAATTAGACCTTCAGCTATGACTAAGAGTATATCTTGGAGTTCTGACAGTAAAGATTTTGTCCAAAGACTATTCAAGTGAATAGAAAGCTTCCAACAGACTCCAAAGCTTTCAGTGGTCTTGGATCTATCTGCAGTCTTTCACTTCAAAAAATTATGATGTGTCTGCTATGAACATCCTGCACAATGAGATCTCAGTTTTATGGAGATGCAGTGCTGTGTTTGCTCAGCAGCCAAACAGCTAGTTCATAACCAAAGCATGCTTTAATGCTTCAGGGACATTAATGGCATTTGTAGACTAAAAAGTATTTGGAAAACATTATTTTGAGGATAATACTGATGATAAATCACACTGTGCTGCTTTTCCTTCATCAGCAGACAGAAATAATATATTGGATGTCTCTGTGAAAAAAAAGAGCTACGTATTCCTATAGTCGTTATGCAACAGAGGCCTCTGTACCTGATTTTTTTAATTGAACTTGTATCTTTCCAGACAAAATACCACATTCTGTGAGACAACTTCAGGTACTGGTTATGTGGTGACTTGCAGTGCTACAGACAAACTTACCATGTAACACGGGGTTCTGGCCAGCCAGCGACAGAACAATGAAATTTAGCATTTTGCTTTTCCCAGATAGTGTGGGAACGAGGCTCAATAACAAACTCGGGAGCATGTAAAAGACTATCTTGATTCAACTTTTTGTGGAATGCCTGAGTCTCTTCTAGCTGGAAAAGAAACATTTGATTATAAAGTCCGGCAGTTATAAGTGCAAATTGTTAATATGAAAGTATTAACAAAGTTTTAATCTTCCAGAATAGGTAGATTTGATTTACTGTTTTTTTTTCCCCTTAAAACTACCCTAAGTAAAATAATTTTCCAAGTTTTATTAATTTTTTTAATACAAAGTGAAAAGTGAAACAGGTCTGAAACTCAGATGTCTCCTGCAATGCAAGATTGTGTATGACTAGATCATGTCTGTCAGACCTGCTCTCAAACCTTTCCTGCTAATGAGTACTTTCCTCCTCCCTTGGGTAACCGTTTCAGCTGCTTGGCTACCCACACAGCTGGAAAAAAAATTGAATATGTTATAAATCTTTCTGCAAATTAAACTCTTTATCTTCTGCCCTGACTTTCACATATATGGAGAATTACAGATCCCTAAATTATGTTTATTAGAAGAAGAGAGCTTTCATAATCATCTCAGTCTTTTATATACTAAGCAATTGCAATTTTCATTGCAATTGTTGCTTCTTAGTTCTGGAAAGGTTCTGTTTGTCCACAACGTTCATAAAATGCTAACTACTCATTATCAGACACCTAACAGTCTCCAACACAATCAAGTAATTGCCTCTTATGTTTTCATGACGATACTTTAGCTAACACACTCCAGAATGCTGTTTGTATTTATACAACTGCTAACTTTACATTGCCTGACATTAAATCTGTGACTTGTTACAAGTCTCAAATCCTCAGGTACTTCTATTTAGCCAGGCATTCCTTGTTTACTTGTTCTTTTTCCTTCTGTCTGTAGTAATTTCCACTGGTTGGTATCATATGTCACCTTCGCTGTTTCTCAGTACTTGAGACGATTTTGAATTTTCTCCTTGTCCTTTAAAGTGTTTAAACCCTTTTAAACCACATGTCATGAGGATATTTTGTAAACATATTGCCAATTCTGCTCAAAATATTAATAAATTTTGCTAAATTAAATATATTTGTGCTTGATACATTCTGTCAGTCTGGTCATAATGTATTTGTAACTACACACTGAGTATAATTCTTTAAGAAGTTGCACAATAATATCAAAGCTACCCACAACTAGAGATTCGGTTCCAGATGCCTTTGACTATTCCCCTCTTAATTTGCACCCTGTGATTAAGACTCTGGGATAAGCACTATGGTCCTAATAACAAGCCTAGTAACAAGCACAAGTTCCTGTAACAAGCTTGTTCCTAGGCCATAAAAATCCAGAAATTATCCCATCTCCTTCTTATTGGTAAGGCATGTATACTGGCATCTTTCTTCTCTGTCCAGCAACTACCCCATTGTCCAGGAGAAGGATGCTGTGCCATTTAATTAGGTGTTGGCATGATCAAAGACCATTCCCCAGCCTCATTCTCCCTCTCTTTCTCCCAGCACAGCAGAAGTGTTAACGGTGCTTGCATCAAGCACGGTGCCTGTTTTCCTACCCACCTGACACCAAGATAACAAGACTTTAGGCCATTAAAAAGATCTCCATTGAAAACACTCTGGTTTTTACTACCATTACTGTGATTGCCCATGGTGTAAATCAGGGCCCAGCTGTGCTAGGCACTTCACAAACACCAGACAAAAAAGACCCATGCTGATTACAGCTCAGGCGTTCATTTCTGTTCTTTTTACCGTTTTCTTCAGGGCCACACGTTCTGCAGACTCCCGGATCGCTACTTTCCTTGATTTTTTTTCATGATGCTCCTCTTCAGAAGTCGACTTGGCCACCTTGCTGACACTAACTCCTTCACCTGTGGCAAAAAGATTCCTCTTGGCAACATATGCAGCACTTTCTTTAATTCTTTCTTCTTCTGTATCTGTGATCCCACTGATACTCACTTCTCTGAAAGAATTTATAAAGCAGAATCCCATTGGAAAATGTTGAGAATATGTTCCATTTATACTCTCTATAAAATTAGTCAACTACAGTGGACAACACTTTTTCATAATATGTTTCTGCTATAGCAGTTTCATATGTATTCAAAACAGAAACAGGGACCATTCAAAGCCATCCAGAGGGACTTCAACACGCTTGAAAGGTGGGCCAATGCCAACCTCATGAATTTCAACCAAGCCAAGTGCAAGGTCCTACACCTGGCTTGGGGCAATCCCAGGCACAGCTACAGGCTGGGCAGAGAAGAGATTCGGAGCAGTCGTGCGGAGAAGGACTTGGGGGTGTTGGTTAATGAGAAAATGAACATGAGCCGGCAATGTGCGCTTGCAGCCCAGAAAGCCAACCGTATCCTGTGCTGCATCAAAAGGAATGTGACCAGCAGGTCGAGGGAGGTGATCCTGCCCCTCTACTCTGCTCTTGTGAGACTTCACTTGGAGTACTGTGTGCAGTTCTGGTGTCCTCAACATAAAAAGGACATGGAACTGTAGGAACAAGTCCAGAGGAGGGCCACAAGGATGATCAGGGGACTGGAGCACCTCCTGTGTGAAGGTAGGCTGAGAAAGTTGGGGATGTTCAACCTGGAGAAGAGAAGGCTGCGTGGAGACCTCATAGCAGCCTTCCAGTATCTGAAGGGGGCCTATAGGGATGCTGGGGAGGGACTCTTCATGAGGGACTGTAGTGTTAGGACAAGGGGCAATGGGTTTAAACTTAAACAGGGGAAGTTCAGGTTACATATAAGGCAGAAGTTCTTTATTGTGAGGGTGGTGAGGCACTGGAACAGGTTTCCCAAAGAACTGGTAAATGCTCCATTCCTGGCAGTGTTCAAGGCCAGGTTAAACAGAGCATTGGGCAACATGGTTTAGTGAGTGGCAGGGGGTTTGGAACTAGATGATTTTAAGGTCCTTTCCAACACTAACCATCCTATGATTCTATGGCAGGCTACCGCATAATGACTGAGTAGTTCACTGTTTAAAGTCATGTCTGTTTTCGGTGGCTGCCTGTGTAACCATGCCACACACGTTTTCAGTTTAACCATTATCCTGCTGTGGTTTTATATCTCCATCAGTATAAAGATTTGTGTAAGATGTACCCACAAATCTTAAGCTATTGACTTACAGCTGTAGTATTCATAACAAGACTACATAAGGGGCAGCAGGTAATTTTATCTGTATTACAATGTCCTCATCTCTAATTTATGCAAAAAAACACGTTACTGTATATCACAAAAACTTTTCTTTATTCATAGAAAATTCAATCCTGTTTGTAGGGTGACTGTTCTTCCAAATGTTTTTTGAGAAGATTTCTTGAAGCATCCTCCTCAGACTTTTTACAGAGGTGAGATGCAAAGAGCAGTTACTCACAATGGATCCAATCTTGTTTCCATATGTACATGTGGAAGTACCATTGCAGCTGTATTGTTTTGGCACTGCCAGAACATAAAAGCTACTATAGTAGTGCTTATACCAGTGAGAGTTTCTTGACTTAAGGAGTAGCATTACTATCTTTCTGCTGAGTTTAGTTACTTTAGGGTAACATTAGATGGCACACGGAAAAGAGGTTCTGTTTTAGTTCTTGTTAAGTGCCATCTTGCAAGCACTGTAGCCTGTGTTTATTTCCAGAATGTGCTCAAGCACAGCCTCGCTATTTTATCATAAAATGTTTACTACTGCTGCAAAGTGAAAAGATTAGGATGAATGCTTTTTTTCTGTTTTTTTTTTAAGATTGCTAATATTATGCATTTGATAGCACATGTCAATGTTCAAGAAAATTTGGATTCAAGCCCGTAATTTACTGTCCAGACTGCTATCTTTGGGCTAAAAGTCAGTTCAGTGAGATGCAAGACATCCAAGCAGTAGAATGTGCTGTAAACTTAATTATGTGTAAAAATTGCTCAGAAGACTAAAAAACTTATTTAACAGAATAGAGGTTTGACCTGCTTCATGTGTTCAAATTTTGCCTTGAAACTTTCTGTGTTTCTGGCTTCTTTAACAGGATGACCCTTAAAAGTAACAGTGGGATGATTGATTCCCTTCACTTAGGCATAACAGCTCTCCCCACAAACATGTCTGAAGCTGCAGATATATGGCAGAGATTCTAAAGATGATTTTCAAAACCCACTTTAATTAATAAGAATGTAGCTATCTGCATTCAGTTTAAATGACTCAGTGGAATTTCCTTTCAGAGGCAAGCTGACATTTTTTCCTCCTTAATCACAGTAGCTGAAATCTCAGCAGCTTCACAGGACAGACCCACTCCTGAAGGCATAAAGCATGTTCTGGGGGCTCATCAATATCCTCAGACTAATGTAGGACTCAGTATAATCATCTGCAGTACTGGTCCCCAGATGCTTTTCATCATCAGTATTAAATATTTGAATTTGCTAACCATTTCTTCCTGCTGTAATCTTCCCAGATCAAAGAGAAACATGTTCCCTGAAAAGATGAGAGCATCAGAAAAAGCACGCAATACCAGTTAAGGAATGATTCTGCAGTCAGGTCTCAGGGGTTTCAGTAGCAAATCTTTTTCAAAGACAAACAGTAGGATCAAATCCCATATGTCACACACTAAACATTATTTAAAGGGTATCTCCTATCTGCAGTCCTTTGGCATAGGTTCGCAAATAGTTCCATGAGGTACATCGAGTATCTTTAGCACCTATGGCATTAAATCAAGCTCTGGGTGTTTTGTTATCTAGAATGCTGTCTGTCTGTCCTTAATTTTATCTTGCAAGAATTAGGCTAGGTATTCAAGAAGAATAGTTGTGAATGGAATAATCTGAGCAAGGGACCTTTCTATAGCCGAGCCTGATGGCTCTGAAATAGAACCGAATAATGGAAACAGTGACATGGTGCTGAAGGTCATCCAGCAGCACAGGCAACAGTTCCAATGAACCCATGGAGAGCTGACCTTTATAAATAACTATTCCTTGTAAAAGCTATCTGCCCATAGGAAACAACACATCAATTTCACAGAGGAATCTGGGAATGACATATAACATGCACGTGGTTCAATGGGCTTCAGCTGTTATCTTTCAAACAAAAACAAATATCTGACAGGAATGCAGCATGCAACTTCTGCAGTCTTGGCATGCAGTCATGGACATGATGCCAGCAGAAAAAAAGCCTAAAACAGACACACCAACCATTTCCTGCCATGTTTAGTTGCACACCCTAACACTCATTATCTGCTCTTTTTATACTTTTTTACTGATTAAAAAAAACCAAATTAGTGTGCTACAAAAGCACACACAATTTCCTGAGTTACCATGTGCAAAAAGTAAGATTGATACCAAAAACAGTAAGAAGAAGTACAAAATCATAGAATCACAGAATAGTTAGGGTTGGAAAGGACCTTAAGATCATCTAGTTCTAACCCCCCTGCCACGGGCAGGGACACCTCCCACTAAACCATGTCACCTAAGGCTCTGTCCAACCTGCCCTTGAACACCGTCAGGGATGGAGAATTCACAACTTCCTTGGCCAAACCATTCCAGTGCCTCACCACCCTCACAGTAAAGAACCTCCTCCTTATATCCAATCAAAACTTCCCGTTTAAGTTTTAACCCGTTATCCCTTGTCCTAGCGCTACAGTCCCTAAAGTAACAGCCCCTATAGTAACAATGATGCAAGAATCTGACAGGATCTTTTAATGCAGGAAGCCAATATAGTTGCACAGACACAAATAAATGATGCTACACACTATCACTAGCTGTCAGTCATGAGTTTCAACTATTGACGAACACTATAAATTTTACTTTTGTAGACTAAAGACACAATAAAAAGTGATGAGATTTGTGCCTGAGGAAGACACACAGATGCAAAGGTAGTGAGAAGCCTTGAAAATATGTCACTGTAAGTTTTGTCTGAGACATATTTATGTATTTCTATCACAGAAGATATAGCTGAAGCTCCATAGCAATGGTTGAAAAAGGCAACAGTGTGTGCTTCTGAATGTGGTTTGGATCAAAGAGCAATAAATCTGACAGAGGAACGTACAAGGGGTGAGAAAAAAATTGCTCCAGATAGTGAAGGGAAATAATAAAAACCAAAACTGCGAAAGTATCACAAACACTCAAAAGGCCAGAGCAATAATGTCTCCCACTGACAAGGTGGAACCCATTTTCTCACGTGAGCACAAGTTTGGACACAATGCAGAAGTGATATCGAGTGTTGATTAAACACTAGAAAGAAGAGCACTGGCTCCCATAAACAGCTTGGAAGTGTCCCATGAAAACGCTGCTTGGCAGAAGAAAGACAAGTTGAAAGAAAAGTTCTGTTCAACTGTAAGTGAGCCAGAAATTTTTCTCCTGACCTCCAATCAGGAATCAGTATTCCACTCCACAACCTGGTGTAGTGACTACGCTTGAGCTGCCAGAGACTCCTAATAAAATCAATACGCCATACCCTAAAAAGGGTAGGGGAGCCTCCTTGCTCATGTTAGTTCTGGCTTCCACATAAAGTTCACATTCAGCTTTATCGAGGACAGTGCTGAAGTAAGATCTATTACATCAATAATAATCATGCAATAAATACCAACATGTGAGATCAGTATGAATCATTACAATGGATTTGAGAAAGTATTTGGTTTCATTCCAGGTTTTCCCTGTGCCAGGACAAAACATGAACACAGCATTAGAATTAAACTTGGCTAGGGATGTTAAAGATAACAGGAAGGAATTCTGTTGGTACACAGTGAATAAAAGACAGACTAGGGGCAACATGGGCCTTCTCCAGAAGCTATCAGGAGAACTGGCTACCCTGGATTTGGAGAAGGCTGAGGTTCTTAATGACTTCTCTGTCTCGGTCTTCACTGGCAAAAGCTCTGACCACATCACACAAGTCTTGGAAGGCAGACGCAGGGACTGTGAGAATGAAGACCATGGGCTCACTGTAGGAGAGGATCTGATTCAAGACCATCTTAAGAACCTGAATGCATACAAGTCCATGGGACCTGATGAAATCCATGGGACCAGGTGAAATCCATCTGCAGGTCCTGAAGGAGCTGGCAAATGAAGTTGCTAAGCCACTGTCCATCATATTTGAAAAATCATGGCCGTCAGCTGAAGTTCCCAATGATTGGAAAAAGGGAAATATAACCCCCATTTTCAAGCAGGGGAAAATGGATGACCTGAGGAACTACAGACCAGTCTGTCTCACCTCTGTGCCTGGCAAAATCTTGGAGTGGATTCTCCTGGAAGGCATGCTGAGGCACATGAAAAACAAGAAGGTGGTTGGTGACAGCCAGCATGGCTTCACTATGGGGAAATCCTGACTGACCAATTTGGTGGCCTTGTATGATGGGGCTATGGAACTGATGGACAGGGGTAGAGCAGTTGATGTCATCTACCTGGACTTGTGCAAAGTGTTGGATGCTGTCCCACATGACATCCTTGTCTCTAAGTTGGAGAGACATCAATTTGATAGGTGGACCACTCGGTGGATAAAGAACTGGCTGGATGGCCACATGCAAAGAGTTGTGCTCAATGGCTCAATGTCCAGTTGGAGACTAGTAACGAGTGGTGTCCCTCACGGATCAGTGTTGGGACCGGTCTTGTTCAACATCTTTGTCGGTGACATGGACAGTGGGATTGAGTGCGCCCTCAGCAAGTTTGCCGATGACACCAAGCTGTGTGGTTCAGTTGGTATGCTGGAGGGAAGGAATGCCATCCAGAGGGACCTTGACATGCTTGTGAGGTGGGCTGATGCCAACCTGATGAAGTTTAACCATGCCAAGTGCAAGGTCCTCCACCTGGGTTGGAGCAATCCCAGGCACAGCTCCAGGTTGGGCAGAGAAGAGATTCAGAGCAGGGCTGTGGAGAAGGACTTGGGGGTGTTGGTTGATGAGAAAATGAACATGAGCCAGCAGTGTGCGCTTTCAGCCCAGAAAGCCAACCATATCCTGTGCTGCATCAAAAGGAGCGTGACCAGCAGGTCAAGGGAGGTGATCCTGCCCTTCTACTCTGCTCTTGTGAGACCTTGCTTAGAGCATTGTGTGCAGTTCTGGTGTCCTCAACATAAAAAGGACATGGAACTGTTGGAACAAGTCCAGAGGAGGGCCACGAGGATGATCAGGGGACTGGAGCACCTCCCATATGAAGATAGGATGAGAAAGTTGGGGCTGTTCAACCTGGAGAAGAGAAGGCTGTGTGGAGACCTCATAGCAACCTTCCAATATCTGAAGGGGGTCTATAGGGATGCTGGGGAGGGACTCTTCATGAGGGACTGTAGTGATAGGACAAGGGGTAATGGGTTCAAACTTAAAGAGGGGAAGTTTAGGTTGGATATAAGGAAGAAATTCTTTACTGTAAGGGTGGTGAGGCACTGGATTGGGTTGCCCAGAGAAATTGTGAATGCTCCATCCCTGGTGGTGTTCAACAGCAGGTTGGACAGAGACTTGGGAGACATAGTTTAGTGTGAGGTGTCCCTGCCCATGGCAGGGGGGTTTGGAACTATGTGATCTTAAGGTCCTTTCCAACCCTAACTATTCTGTGATTTTATGATTCTATGATTCTATTTCATTGTTTCTATGTTTAATGCTTGGTAAGAGACATTGAATTACAAATTGCCTTCAAACCGAAAGAATAAACTAAATAATGTGTACAATATGCTCGCCTGGTTTTCAATAAGCAGGGTTATAATTATAACTTAATTTCATAGAAAGCACCCTGGCATTGCGTACAAAACAATGTCCAGACACCTATGTTCATTTGTCCTGACTCTGGATGATCCATGTTCTGATTTTCTACCAAGCAAGCTGACTTTTCTTTGTCTTTTTATCACTCATGTTAAGTGCAATCACCTTGAGATCCATGGGTGTGAGAAAAGATTAATAGATGCTATTTTATAATTTGTTCATAAAATGTCAGAAAGACAATACCAAACAAAAGGAAAATGAACATACCGTCCTGTGAATATGGGCACTGAGTAGTCTATGGCTTCGTTCTCTTTGCCCTCAGACACGAAATTTTGTTTTGCTCTCTTTGCTTTGGGACTCATCTTATAGGATTGATCTTCAATCATTAAATTGGAATTTTTCAGTCTGAAATAAAAATAATGTTGTTAAATTAAAAAAAAAAGCTGTTAAGAATCACTCCAAAATAAGATTAAAGTACTAAAAATTTATGCTCTCTTTATAAGCTAGGTAATACAATTTTCATAGCCATGTCTTTAGAGTTATTAAACAATTAACTAAATGCACTTTTGACAAATTCATCATTACTAATATAATACTGATGCCCTGTGATATTAAATCTACATAGAGAGAATAAACACTATACCTGATAGCAATGCACGTTTAATAGCTTCTTGGTTTGGGTCTTGGAGAGTTGGCACACATGGTTTTGGTAGATCCTGAAGTCAGTGAGGCCACCGAGTAATTCCAAAGATTGCACCTGAACTCATAATCTCTACTTTTCTGAAATTTACATTCCTGAAATTATCTAGTCCCCAAACAAAATGTTGGTGTGCAAATGTAATCAAAGTAATAATGCACATAAGTCTCTGTACAGAAATCGCCGGGCAGCATATTGCTCAATAACCAGCATCGCCATTCCCACTGCTCCCCATACCACCCCAATCTATTGAAAATGTAGAACTAAGTGAAGAAACACCCTTTCACATAGCCCAGATAAATGGAGAATGAGTGGAGAGAAAGAAGAGCAAGGCTTCCCCTCCCCATCAGCTGAGGAGGGATTCTGAACAGTGTGAAACACATTTGAGGCAGCCATTTTGGGTTCATTTTTAACATGGTTACAAATTGTGTTAGCAAAGCTCCAAATAACTCTGTCCTCCTTTCCTAATGCAGCACATCTCTAACTCACAGATCCATGGAATAGCCTAATTAGCTGTCAGCCTTATATTAACTTCCAAAATGTCTATCCATCTGTCTCAGCATCACCAAGGGAAATCATATGTGAGTCTGCTTCTGGTCTTATCGCTTATGTGCACAGGTACTGGAACAGAATTAAAGTATGTGGTTTCTTAGCATGGCTCATTAGCCCAGACGTGGCTAACCTGCTTCCCATACCCTGGGTAACTTACACTGGCATCTCTACGTGGCATGCTGTACACATATAATCCGAACTCCTGCTGGTACTGGGTTCTTGAGAATGTTACACATGCATAATGTAAGATTATAGATACATGCCTGGGCTAACGTTTTCCCTTGGCTGCAACCCTGTGAAAGAAAGTACCAAGCTCCAGAGTTGCCACCAGCACAAGTCATACCAGGAGGAGTGCTTAATTTCTGAAATTTGTGTTAATAATCCACCCGTGTGAGACTGCGTGTGTGAAATCACATGGGTCCAGTTTCATTCTCCGATCTTTCCTTCCTTCATTTCTTTGTGCCTGATCCCTTTGCTCAGACCAAATAATCTCCCTACCCAGTGCCTGATAAATCAGTCTCCTGCTCTCTAGCTCTCTTAATGGCTTTCTTACTATCATCTCTTCTCCTTCTCCATCTAGTTCCATGCCTGAACTTCACATCCCCTCCCACATCTGCTTTCCAGTCCTCATCTCTTTACCTGTCATTCCCAGCACTGTAAGATTCCCTTCCTTTCTGCTTAGCCCACTTCTCATCAGACTTGACTGTATCTGGCTTGCCTGGCATAGCAGTGAGGCAGCCCTCTCCCCTGTGCTCCCAGGTGCCCACTTTATAGCCACCACCTCCGAGCCTACAGCACCACTGTCAAGAAATACTCAGTATAGAGGCTAAAAGCAGCCCTGCACTCATTCTCCTTCATACCTCCTCCTTCTGTATCCTGGTTCCCATGCAAACAGAAGCACAGCCAGAGAGGAGCTGTTGCACACACCCAGGACTGGGGCCAAAGGTTTACCACATCAGGTACCACTGGATCAGCCAAGGCGTAGACCAAGTCTATTGGCTAGCGATGCTGCCTCCTCCAGGGTCTGATGCCAGGCGCTGCCCCAGGCAGCCAGGGAGAGAGTCAGAGGGAGGTAGATAAAACTTTAGGGACAGAAATACAAGCAGAAGACATCTGGGAACAGGCCAGGCAGTGTAAAATAAAAATGAAGAGACAACGTGGAAGGGGGTATGCAGTGGACCCACTCTTGGGTTGGACAACAATGTCGTACAGTCACTATGGCCAAGAACAAATGCATTGGGAGAACTCGTCAAATAGGTGGTAAGAAATATCAAAGGCAAAGTATTTTCATTATTTTTCATACCTGAACTATAGCCTGTAAGAAGCTGCAGCTCTTTACTTAGCAGGTGACTTTTATTCCTGTCCTATTTTAAAGTGGGACAAACTTGGAATTTTGACTCTGACTGCAAACAGGTTTCCTAGGGACTTTAGGCTGAGCCTTTTAGGAGGCCACTTGATTCCTGGTTGTTTCGAGGTTGAACAGGATCTTCATTTGCAGATCAGTTTAAATGTCAAAAATTTTCTATTTTCATAAAAGTAGACAAAATGTGGTGAAAATTTCAGCTCAGGCATTTTCAGCACTGTTAAATGCTGACCAGATCTTTGTTCCTAAAGAATTTGGCTGTCCTGTCAGTTTAGTTTTCAGTTAAGGTCCAGATTACACACTTATGCAGGGAATTAATGGGGAGTGCATATAGTAGTTCCCATTACTCTCTGCTAGACAGCTAGAACTTTTGTTGGTGTCTTTTCTATGTGTTTGGGGTTTTTTTTAAATAAAAATATTAAAATTATTTAATATTTAAATTATTAATATTTAAAATTATTTGAAAAGTAAAGGATAAATTGCCATAGGTTCTGTCTGTTTGGTGGTTGTTTTTTTTAACCAAACACTTCAGGTGTTTGAAGTTGAATATCTCATTTTCATTTTTTTCTGCCCACCACAGCTGGCTTTATGAAAATATCCTCCAAAGCTTTCAGATTAATGCCGAAGATCTCCACCACAATGAAGTCTGAGAGACAGGGACCTAAGAAACTTGGACTGGACTGAGCAAGGCACCGGTGAGAAGCGTTTCACTGAATAAAGCCAGTGGTGCTTTTAGGCCTGTTTCCTCTTCCAGAAATAGTCAAGGGCAGCTAAAAAGAAAGTTCATGTAGAGAAACACCTCCCTTGATAAATCCTTTTGGTTTCAAGGAAAGACTTAAGGGCATCCTGAGCTAGACGTTGTATCCGGACTGTAGCAATGATCTTAAGATTTATTTATACATGAATATAGCACTTTCTTTTGAACCTGTTTTAATCTGCCACTTTATAATTTCTTCTGTGCTTACATGCCGCTCTGTGTGGAAATTTGTTTCTTTTTCTCTCTGCACATCTTTCACTATTTTATACCTTAATGTTACATACCCACATTTGTGCACTTCCCAAAGTAAGAGCCCCTTCTCCCAACGGAAGGCATTCCACATCTGCTGTTACCCTTCTTGCTGATATCTGCCCCTTTTCTAGGTTCAGACTGTACTTTCTGAGATTATATGATCAGAACTGCACCTAATATTTCAGCTATGAGCATACCTTAGATTAACACACTGACACAATATGCTTTCTGGTTTATTTTCACTTTCTCTCACAGCTGCTCCTAAATACCTAATTGCTTCATTGCCACATCAGAGCATCCAGCTGGTGTTTTCAGACAGGTATCCAGAGTCACTCATAAATCTTTTTTAGAATGGCACTGCATAAACCAAGATCTGAGATGAATAAATTCGAAGCAGCAGAAAATGTTTCTCCTTTCCAAATCTTCCTACCGTTTGCTTTCATTCAGGCAGAGGTATATGGACGCTAGTAGAAATGCACATTCAAATGGAGCTCTTTGCATAGCAAAACAAACTGATCACTATTTTTGTCATGAGGTTTATTTCCCTGTTTTCCTTTTTTGTTATTACTATTTCTTCCTCTGCAACACAAAAACCAAACTCCACAGCCATTATTTATGTAGCCCAAAGGGGAACTCTGCTTTCTTGAACCAGATTCTGAAATCTTGCCCTTTATTTTAAAATGTTCCAACCTTTTACCTGATATGTGGAACAGAATCTCCCTGCAGGAGAAGGAGCAGGGTATCAGTGCTCTCTAGTTTCACAGGGAGGAACAGTACCATGACCTTTTAACAGCTTTTAGCCTCATTTGATATGGCTAGCTAGTGTATGTGTGTGTTTTTCCAGGTCAGATACTACCAGTACTGCCTTATCAAGGTTGGTGGCCCAAGCCTACTGTCCTCATTTCTTAATGGTTTTCAGCTTGTTAAAATATCAACACCAGCATTTTCCTACTTTCTCAGTCACTGAATTGGGAGTTGGCTGACTGTAAATGCTAAAGACACAGGCATTGTCTTGTAGAGATATAAAAACCAGATAGATGCTATGAGCTTTTCCCTCTAGGCCAATAGAAGAGCTAAAGACAACAAGACTGCACAGGGCCTCTAAAACTCCCAAGCAGAGGTTTTTGCTTTGATGTTATATTCTTAGATAGAAATATACTTCAATATATTGGCATTGCCCTTGTTTCTGCGCCTGAAGGGGCAGGTTTCCCCACCCTGTACAAAGAGAGTCCGTACTCAGTGAACATAGAACTATGGGCTACAACAGCCTATTAGGTATTCTACCCCTGGATGAAAAGACACCCACCTCTAGAAAATCATGTATCTTGTCCTGAGCATGCTTTTGTTACATATCTCTCTCACTTTATTCTGACAGTAGAAAAGGATGCATTTGGTATGCACAATGGCTGTACCAGCTGTATCTGCCAGAGGAGCTCCATTAGCCAAGAGGCATTTTCCAGGATCTGCTTCTAGCATCTGATTCTTCCATAATATGCCATGTTTGAATTTGCTCTCAGAAAGAGAAGACAGTGGATTGGAAAACCCAGTTACAGGAAAGAAAAAAAAAGGATTTTCAGAAAAGAGCTCTTTAAAGGCAGCCTCTAAAGATGAGAGGCGCTCTCTGGTGACTGTATTAATTTTAAGTTGATGACAGATTTGTTACAGGCTTAGGCAATATTGCTGGCAATAATCGTACTGTTCCCTAACACAGCTTCCACAACAAATTTTTTTAAAGGGGAATTGTTTCCACATAGCAGGTCTCATTAAAATGATTTCCATGCTTGGCTGTTTGGAATCCACCTTCTTAACCCTCACCTATAATAAATTGAAGGATGAGCAGTGCCAAGATCATAGTCTTCTCATGTTTCTTAAAGTGTATTATTTACTCAGCCCTGCCCTGATCCTGATTACAATATTGCTCAGAAAAGCATTCACTCTTACAGCCTAGTTAAGTGCAATTTAGTAAGGCACGTCTCCTCTGTTTGCTTGGTTCACCTGAATTATGCCATGTGTTCCTTGCTATTTTGCCCTAAAAAATACATGCGAATGCCTGAGCCACATTAATAACTTCTATTTTCCTTCTAAGCATGTCTCTCATTTGGTGGCAGATAACCTGTCTGTATCAAAATGGAATTATCTGATGCTGCTGGCCAGGAAAACAACTCATGATAAAACAGTGAGAGTTTGAGCAGAGGTAATTGAATGGAGCTTCCGAAAGAAGAGGTAAAGGGGTTTAATCCAGCACTCCTGTTTGACAGGCCTGTAGTGCTTTGGCAGACCTGCCTCAAAGCTACTCAGAAGCACACAGAGGATGGAGCAGAGCTGTGGAAAAAAGTTCTCCCACAAGAGAGCAGCCCCTGACGATGGTACATGGAAGAGGATGGGTGGCCACGACAGCAGACTGGGAGAGAGCTGCCACCCCTCATCTCTACAGGCCCTGCCTGCATATGGCTAGAGATGGCCTCACAAGCTGGTAGGAAGGCTAGGTGTGAAGTGGTAACCATTTCAAGGTGACACTTGCTTTCTTTTAGGAGACCAGGGTTTTGCAGCTCTAGCAAACTGTAACCAGCAAAGCTGCAAGCTTCTGTACTTGCTCTTAGTTTTGCCAGTTGTTGTTTCTTTCCTTTTACTTCTTCAAGCTCTTATGGTGTGAAGACTTGAAACGTGAGGAAGGGACAACCCACTTGCAAATGGAAACTCTTCTATCCTCATGAAAAAGCAAGCTACAGCTCCTTCAAGCTGTCTGTGTCCATGCTCTGGGCACATTTTGTGCTCAAGCAAGGCTTTGACATCAGAGAATTGGGTTCAGGTTATGGTCTTGCAGGTTACCTAGTCCCTGGTCCTTCTCCACTGCTTTCCCACAGTAAATTCCTCACATAGCACCATCTGCACCTTAACACCATTGCTTAATGAACACTCTCTTCTGTACGGTAGCTACAGAAAAGGATGAGACTTAAATTTTGCAAGCATAATGAAGTTTAGCAAAAGATACTTCAGATAAAAATAAGAAGTGAGTGTAGTATTTAATTAGTATATTTTCCTGTTGAGCTTAATGGGCTTTATCCACAAAAGTACATCCATTATACATAAATGTATATCTGATGCTAAAATCCAGTGATATGGAATAATCAATTGTTAGACAAAGAATTTTAGCTGGATTTGGATTCATATGTCCATTCAGGTTTCAAGCAACCACCACTCTTGTAGGACATTTAGACGCAGCATTTCAATTCAAGACCCTTTGTACTTTACAAAAATTGAAAGAGTTTGGAGACTCATTTTCCCTTTTTTGTGTGGGGCTTTTTCTTTTTTTTTCTACACCATTTCTTTCATATGGATGAAAACAGAAAGTCTGATTTGCCCAATTTATTTTTGTGATATTTTTTATCTCCACATTATCCCTCAAAGTGTTTTGGGCTACCAGGGGAACACTGTACAAATTTGGAAAGAATTACTTCAAATTTGCACTACATTTAACTGCATAGTCACATCACTTGTTCTAATTTACCTCTTGCAAATTGTAGCAAAATGGGCTCCAAGAACCAAGTAAATACCAACACAGAGGCCATATTAAACACAAAATTAGCTTAAATATTGAGATTATAATTCAGAATTGTATTCTCTCATATATTAAGTTTTGTGCAAGAGAGATTTGAATCATGTGGCCTGAATCTCCTGAGTCCTAGTCTTACAGAGTAGCACTGATTTTCTCAAACATCCAATACAAGGACAGGATCACGGAAAAAAAGAAGATACAGCTGATATATTCTTATCTCTGATTACCTGGATAATTTACTAATCTGTTGGCAACTTGTGTATGATAGAGAAGCTTAGAAGTATCACAAAATATACTATTTTAAAACAAAAGCTATTATCTCAAACAAACCTTCAGGAAACCTGGAAATGTTTTAAGTTCTCTCCCAACTCAGCAACTCCATTTCCTTTAATATTAATTAATTTGCTGATGATAGAGTTCTTGGTGAGAATATACAGGTGTCAGAAGAAACTCATCTGACAAGCGAGAGTTGCTGAAGTATAGAACTGTAACTTGGAAACAGGCTTTTTTTGCAATATTTTTTTTTCAATTTCAAGTAATGTTCCCATTTCTTGTGGGAACATTTTCTATGAGAAGGAGGAGGCTTTGGGTTAGGGTCAGCAACAGCATGAAGGCACAGCTGCATTTGCAGAAATTTGGGATATCTTCCCCTATCCAGCTTGCTCTGGAAACAACCCTCGGTCCCAGCATCTCCTGATCGCTTCCCTTCATCGGCAAATTATAAATTAGCTTCTCACTGCTACACTCAGTGGTTAATTATTTGCGCAATTGAAATTGTTTAGATAACAAAGACTGGATATTACTCAGCCCAAGATAGTCAAATAGTCAAGTTATTCATCTGGGCTGTAACAGCTTGAGGTTCAAATTCATGAACAGACTATGGCAAACGAAGACTTGACCCTGAACTCCTGAAAAAAAAGTGAGGGCTGCAATCATAATGTATTGTTTACTGCAGTACAGTTTGTCTTTCCCTCAGTGGTTTTGGCCAAAATTCCCATAATTCATAAAAAGTTCCGTCATCCATAATTCTAGGAGAATATTCAGTTTTCAAAATTAAAATTTTCTAATGGACAACTCTTGATCAGTTCTGCTAATAATACTCTGAATTTTATATTAATATAACAGCAAGCAGGTGTTTTGTGTTATAGTTTGTTGAATATTTCTTCTATTGCTAACAGCTGCTCTAATCTTACTTTAATACACCCCTAATTTCTGTAAATCTCCGAGATACATACAAATAATGTGAGGCTATGATATCTAAAATTTTTTGCTAATGTAATACTTGAACAACTTTTATTAACTTAATTAAACAAAAAACATGGCAGCTAAGCATAGCGGCTCTTCTAGTGCAAGATGAACACTTCGTGGTATTCTTACTTTGGAAATAGTATGCCTAAACCAATATGCAGTATGAAAATTTTGGTTTCTTGAATCACTCAGCATAGAAGTGAAATCATTAGGCCAAGGAAGAATTGTTTAATGATATATGGACATGTCAGCTCAAACTTGTATAACCAGCCCTAAGTTAGAATCATAGAATCATAGAATAGTTAGGGTTGGAAAGGATCTTAACATCATCTAGTTCCAAACCCCCTGCCATGGGCAGGGACACCTCCCACTAAACCATGCCACACAAGGCTCTGTCTAACCTGGCCTTGAACACCGCCAGCAATGGAGCATTCACAACTTCCCTGGGTAACCCATTCCAGTAAAGAAATTCTTCCTTATATCCAATCTAAACTTCCCCTGTTTAAGTTTGAACCCGTTACCCCTTGTCCTCTCACTACAGTTCCTCATGAAGAGTCCCTCCCCAGCATCCCTATAGGCCCCCTTCAGATACCAGAAGGCTGATATGAGGTCTCCATGCAGCCTTCTCTTCTCCAGGCTGAACAGCCCCAACTTTCTCAGCCTGTCTTCATACGGGAGGTGCTCCAGTCCCCTGATCATCCTCGTGGCCCTCCTCTGGACTTGTTCCAACACTTCCATGTCCTTTTTATGTTGAGAACACCAGAACTGCACACAATACTCCAAGTGAGGTCTCACAAGAGCAGAGTAGAAGGGCAGGATCACCTCCCTCAACCTGCTGGTCCTGCTCCTTTTGATGCAGCCCAGGATACGGTTGGCTTTCTGGGCTGCAAGTGCACACTGCCAGCTCATGTTCATTTTCTCATCAATCAACACCCCCAAGTCCTTCTCCGCACGACTGCTCTGAATCTCTTCTCTGCCCAACCTGGAGCTGTGCCTGGGTTTGCTCCGACCCATGTGTAGGACCTTGCACTTGGCATGGTTAAACTTCATCAGGTTGGCATCAGCCCACCTCACAAGCATGTCAAGGTCCCTCTGGATGGCATTCCTTCCCTCCAATGTATCAGCCGAACCACACAGCTTGGCGTCATCATCAAACTTGCTGAGGACACACTCAATCCCACTGTCCATGTCACTGACAAAGATGTTGAACAAGACCGGTCCCAACACTGATCCGTGAGGAACACCACTCGTTACTGGTCTCCAGCTGGACATTGAGCCATTGAGCACATCTTTGCATGCAGCCATCCAGCCAGTTCTTTATCCACCGAGTGGTCCACCTATCAGATTGATGTCTCTCCAATTTAGAGACAAGGATGTCATGTGGGACAGTGTCCAACGCTTTGCACAAATCCAGGTAGATAAGATCAACTGCTCTACCCCTGTCCATCAGTTCTGTAGCCCCATCATAGAAGGCCACCAAATTGGTCAGGCAGGATTTCCCCTTGTAATAAGAGTAAAAAGTTCTCTTATTACTCCAGTCTGGCCAGATAAGAGACAACCTCATCCCAAAAGCTATCTTAACATTGGATCTTAAATTCAGCTGTGTTAATATGGCTAAACAACTTGGAAGGAAAGGTGGCTCATGCTTAAGGAGTTTAGGGCATTAATATGTCATCACTCAGCCACATCAGCATTGCCAGTGCTCTTCTTATGCCAATTCAACCGTTGCACATGAATTAGTACAACAAACTAAGGTGACCTCAGTACTTCCTATTGCCAAAGGCAAAGGAAGACACCAAGCTTGGAAAACACATGAATGCCAAGTTACAGAACCAATTTCTGTGGATGAGGGGGAGAGTTTTGACATTGATTTAAATGAGAGGTGGATGGATGTTTTTGTTTCAGAATATAACAGATTTACTTACCCAAGACTGTAGGATTCAGATCCCAGCCTGTAGGCTGCAGCCAGTTTATTGATAGACTCAGATCCATGGCTGTAGGCAGCGGAGCTCTTGCTGAGGGATTCAGAGTCAAGACTATAGGCAGCAGATCTTTTACTTTGTGCAGCAGAGTGATCATAGGCTGTAGATCCATAGCTGTAGGCTGCTGACTCTAGGTCATAGGCTGAAGAGCCATGACTATGTGCTGCTGAGGACTCAAGGCTGAAGTCTGCTGCAGATGCATGGCGATAGGCTGCAGAGCCCCTCGTGTAAGCTGTAGATCCTTGAGCATAGACAGCAGATTTGCTCTTTGTTTCCTTTTGGTACTGGCTTACAGTGGACTGCAGTGCTTTATGGCGATACGCACGGTCATAGTGCTCATGGTGTCTTTGGTAAAAAGGTAAAGACATCATTGGTGTCTTCTAATTATTTTTTTTCTGTGTATTTCTGAATGTAAATAAACAGGACAGTGTCTGAAAAAGAACAGATCAGACAAGGACTCTTTTCAAAGAAAATTCTGAGTTAGCATATAAATAATACACAATTTCATACAAACTAACACAGAACTTAAAATTTCAAAAATCAAACGCAGTGAATTAAGGCTTGGCTTTTTATGACATGCTTTAGACTTTAAGATGGGTTTGTATTTAAGTTTCAAGACACTCATATGTCATTCATCATGACCAGAAAACCTTGCACTATTTTGTCTGTTCAGTTGTAGTTGGTCTTGTAACTGCAGACTATTCAAGTTTTATGTGCTCAGCTTCTCCACTCATTACTGTGAACTAATGAAATTTCATGTGCTCAGCTTCTTCAGAGATAGTGTAAATATTTTTGTTAAACTACAAAAGAGAGAACAACGTAATAAATTATTTTAAAAGGCATGAGCAATTCCAACAAGGTTATACTAGCTGAAATAAAAATATATGAATATATCATTCATTTGGTAATCAAATTTTCATATTTAATTTAATATTCCATTTAATCTTTTCATTGTGAATTAAAAACATTTTTCTGTAAACATGCATTACATTAATTATTCGGTATTTGATACCAGAGATCCATTTTAAATGGCTTATCATACTTCTACAGCTTGATCAGGGATGCAGTCTGTATGCAATGAGTAAAATAATACCATGTTCTTCAGTCCAAATGACCATTTTTTTTAACCTAGAATGCCATGTTCAATATTGTCAAGAAACTTCTTCCAGACCATAGCTCCATCTAAGTTTTACTTTGCACAGTGATCAGTAGATTGTCTTGCAGTTGCTAGTAGTAGGAAATATGATCAAGTGAGAGGTAGTTTCCCTCTCAAAATGGGAGGACAGTTGAACGCAGAAAGAGTTTCCCTTGCTTTATATTTGTTTATTTTTAAGCTGGCAATTCAGTCTTTATTTTGTTGCTGGTTTATTTTGCTGTTGCTAAAACTGACCTTTTCTTCTCTGATGTGCAAGCTTGCCTCTACAAATTCCTATGATAACCTTTCTCTTATCACTTGTGTGGATTAAGCTTACAACATGTCCCTGAAAAGATACACGGTTATGAATAGAAATGAGCTACAGTGTGGAAATGTTCAAAAGAATTTATAAAAGATGCAAAAACAATAGTGAGAGGTGTTTGTTATTGTTTCATGGATTTGGGGTTTTTAAATATCAATCACAACAATAGGAAACTTGTTCTGCTTCTGGTTTTGTTCATGTTAATGACCAATGATGTGATATTTTGCCATAAAATGCACTCACAGAGTTGGAGTGCAATCATGCTTTCATGAAAATCAAGATATTTTTTCCCTGGTCTTTAAGCTTCCTGGATTTCATTCCTTGGCTTTTTCTTTACCATTTGGTTCTGACAGCAAGTCAACAAATTGCAAACTATTCTCTTTGGTAACTCCTCAGAGGTGTTCACCCTGACTAAGGCAAATTATGAAAAAAACCCCCAATGTTTCAACTTTCTCATATTTCAGAGCTCTCTCAATGGGACTGCTCTTTGTGTGATGGAACAGATCACTTGTTCACAAAAAGTCAGCACGTAAGAAAGTAATTCAGAAGTCATTAAGTTCATAAAGGAAATATCTGATATCCTGATCACAGTGAAACTGTGACTTCAAGGAGACCAATTTATGAATTTACTTTTATCTGAGGAAGGAGGAGGAATGGGAAAGGGTGTCAGCCCACTGTTCTCCATGGCAAACCCCAATGTTCCTTTTTAATTCCCTCATTTCTCCTCCTGGCTATTTTTTCATGTGAGTCTAAAGAATCCAATTATTTTGTCTAGCATCCATGTTTCTAATGCTTATCAATTATTTGTGTTATTATTTATTTCACTTTGTTAGCTTCCAGTAGTGAATAATTCCTCTTAATTTCCCTAGTTTCAGATTATTTTGTCTCCATTTTTCTTCATTGCTTTCCCTCCCAGCTCCGCAGAGCTAAGTTTACGGTTTGAAAGCCACTGTGATCTCTGCTAGGCAAAGTTAAGGAGTACAGATAAGTATTGTCTTGCACACTGAAAGAGAAACAACATGAGAACATCTTGTTTTTCTTCTTCTATAGAATAGTACAGTTGCTTCCCTTCATCTTCACTGGTTTCATCTGCAGCAATGTCTGGCTTCATCATGGATACAGCAGCCACAATGCTAACAGCCATTCAGTCTTGTCGCTCAGGGATTCCCACAACCCTCCAGACTTCAAAGTAAGGAAGACTACCCACAAGTATAAAGCACTACATGTGTTGCCCATTAAGGAGAAGTTAAATTTTGTTTACATCTTATCAGAGCAAAGGAACAAGCAGAGAACTTTAAGTCAGAATATTTTAAATGTACAAAGGAATCCTTTTTCTTAGAAGCAAGGTCTGGACCTCACTGTCCTCAGGAGTAAAAGGAGTCATCTATAACAGGAGCAAAAACTAAGGCAGTAAGGCAGAACTGAGCATGAAGTCAGCTCTCCAGGTTCAACTCAAACGACAACACTGACTCACAGAAGAGTTTCCTTATAGAAGAGGAAACTCCTTTTATAGGTATTTTATCACACTATGAGTTATGTTTTTTATTTCCCCTGAAACATCAAGCATTGCTCACAGGGAAGGATCAGTTAGGTTCACTAATCTGATCAGATATAGTAGTCTGATGCTATTGGAGTTGAAAAGAAAGTCTAAACCTTCTAAGAACTTTGGTTTTATTTGGATCACTGCGATTGTCGGATTGACTCCAATCTCTTAAGTATTATAAAACCTGTGCTACCTGCACGCATTTAGTCTGTGTCCACTAATCAGCCCCTTTTTAGTGTAAGATCTGTGTAGCATTTCATAACTACAGAGTTTGGCCTAAAATGTTAGTGGCCATAGTTAGATGAACATGCACTTTTTGGAGCTATATGTTAGTAGCTGTTGAATTGAATTCTAAAAATTACTGCTGAGCAGACAGTTCTGTACTTGTTCATAGGTCATAGCTACACATTAAAGGAAGCAATTTCATTTACATTACTTCCTGCACTGTTTACCAGTCTTTGCAATTCTCTAAAGATATACTCCATTAATCAGTGAAAACAGTGAAATAGATAAAACTCAGGAACTCTTGTAAAGAGGGAAAAAAAATACATTTCCTTCAGCTCAGCCAATAGCTTTACAGAACACAGGAAAACCTATGCAACTAGAAAGTATTTAGATTATTTACACATTCTCTAAGCCCAAAGAAGGTTACTCGACAAATTCCTCCTGTATCTCAGTAACCCATGCTTCATTTGAGAGTACTGTGACAATATGTGAGGATAGTTGAATTGATAATGAGTGAACCCTCACACTAATTTGCTTTGTTTCACAGCTGAACCCTTAGATGTCTTCAGTTCATGTCCACAAGTCCCTCAAATAACTGCTGAGCTCAGAAGAACAAAGGGAGCTACTATGAACTCAGCATTACAGATTCAGATTAAAGAAACCTGAAACATAAAGTCTTCTGTCATAAAGGAACACTTACCAGGGCCCAAATGAACAGCAGCAAATAGAATAGGTCTCAAGCGGATGAACAGCCGAAAAATACAATGACGATGAAGCCAGCAAAGAAAGAGGTAGCCAGGACGAGGGGTAAGGACTGAGCATAAGGTCCAGAACAAAAATAATGCCTGCAGTCAGTGGAATGTCAGAGCCCCACTCCAGACCTTTTATGGCCAGGGGTGTGATAAATATAGCATTGAAGAGGGAGAGAGACAGAGTCAGACACCAATACCCTGTTCTATCTCTGTGCAAAGACACGATGACAGCAGCTTCAGGCTGACAGTTGTCTCTTTTAAGTACCTTCACTAAATTTTTTACGAAATCAGCATTCCAATTCAAAATTGTTTCTAGGGTTTTTTACGTCTAGGAGAGAAAAAAAATATTGTGTCATGAACCAGAAACTAGGAAAGATCAGTCCCAGTATTGACCTTTGCCATGGTACAAGAATATAAACTTTTAATGGGTTTCTTTCTATTTTTTTAATGCCAAGCCACGGTGCATGTAGTTTAGATATTTCAGCTTAATGGCAGATGATATAGAGAAGTTACATTTAACAGCATACAGTAGATATAGTTAACAGTAAAACTCTATGAAGCCATACAATGTGTGTTACAATTCAATAAAAATGTGCTTTCTTTGTTCCATTGACATAGTGTTACTGTTTTTATCATCTTAAGATAAAATACTAAATTAAGAACATGACCTCATAAGGCATTTAAGTAGACATAAACAATACAGCTCAAAGACACAACTTTTTTATTTCTAAATTAATCAGTATTGCCTCTAGGGATAACTAAATGAGTTTGTCTTCTTTTATTTTGGTCACAGCATTTTGGCACAGAAATGTACAATCAGCGTGGCTGAATATTACATGAGAACAATTTCCATCATCTGAAGTCTAGTATGTGAAACGCACCTTGACTTCGTTGTAAATACAGATCTTGCTAAGCACTGTACATTTAACTTCCAGTACAAGTGATTAGTTCATTTTATTTTATACATTTGCATTGACAGATATATTAACCCTTTCAGTTCTGCTATAGCCACTTTTCACCACACCTACCATATGACACAACTGAGAACTTTCCAGATCCTCCTTCTCTGCTGAGACCTTCTTTATGTATGGAATCACCAGCTGAAGGTCTGGATAAGACCAGCAGGTCCCAGTCTTTTCAGCGGTTCATCAGCACCCTCTTCTTCATAGAATCATAGAATAGTTAGGGTTGGAAAAGACCTGAAGATCATCTAGTTCCGACTCTATCTGAAACCTCTTCGCTCTTCCCACTGTCTACTTATTCCCTGGGGAGCCATTACCACCCCACTGCCCCAACCTGATACTACACCATGGAGTAAGTTCACATGCCTCAGCTACATTAACCATATGGGCTTTCAGTCTTTGCTTCCAGGCACAGAAAGTATGGCCAACAAAAAGCTGTACAGTCATAGAAACTATATCATGGCCCAGGAAACTAGCCAAACCTACAACAGGCAGAATGAAAAATGGGAACCCTCATATAATCTTTTATTCTCCCCCAAAAAAAGTCTGTGCAATGGCAGTGCCACTGAGCTATAGAATCTGGGCTTTAATTATAATTAATTATTAATTAGAGAAGGAAAGGGCATCAGTGGAGAGATTCCTGTATTCTATTACAGACTCCTGATCTACTCCTTCACCTCAAGTCATTTGCAGAGACATCTTAAAAGTCTTAATGACATCCAAATTGCATTTTAAAAATTCAGAGAGATGTAGACAAATGAAAACAATTAAGCATCTTGCTTCTCTGCTCTCACTGCAATACAATTTGTATAGACCACAGGTGGGATATTAAAATCTAAACAACATCTTCAGTGGCTTTTTGGGTATAATAATGGCACTACCAAGGCCAATGCAGTTTTCAAATTCTGTGCTGCCTTTGTTTATTCTGTAAAAGAAATGGAGATAGAGTGTGACATCAACATATTCTGGGTTCTTTCATTATTTCACTTAAATTTACATACTTTTATCTGGCTTTAAATGAGATCATTTTCACAGCAGATTTTAAATCACTCAACTCTTATTTGAATATCAAAGTACATGTTTCAAGCCACTTGGATCTCTGTAAGTTTCAGGATCCCTGCTGTACTGCGTATTCACATGTCGTTAGTCACATTGGTCCTGGGAGAGAGACTGTTTGGAAATGTTAGTTCTGTCTTCTGCTAATTAGAATTACACAGTGCCAGAGACCAGTTTGCCTTTCTGAATGGGAAAGCTGGAAGATTAATTTAGAAACTTACATATTGGAAAAAAAGATAGCGTTTTAGACTGTCCGTTGAAGTTCTAAGAACTACAGCATCCTCTAGCAGTGGGTATTAGTCAAATTCCACAGCATCCAAGTCAATCTCTTTCACTAGAGTGGAATCCTAAATAAAACTAGCAAAGCATTTTTTGAGGAACAGAGTTTTTGATTATGTGTGTTGTCTTCTGGAATTTAGTTCAAACTTGAGTCAAATTTTCAGAATGGATTCTCATTTTTTAAAAAATATCCCTTCAGGAAGATGTGCTATTCTCTATTATACCCTAACTAGCTGTCTTCATAATCCACTGAACACATGGAAGATCTGTGTTCCCTTACCTTCACCCATGAGAAGGTCTTAATCTCCAGATGAATTCAATCTTTGTTTCTGTTTATTATCTGCGTCACTCTCAGTACATGTATTTCACATGGAGTCAGAAGGGATTAGGAGCAGCCTACTGCAGCTTGAGAGTCTGGCCACACACCTGGAAGAACAAGTACACGACCACTTTCTCTTTGATATGGATAGAAATTCCATTCAAGGTTTCCTGATCAGAGAGATTCTCCTCACCGATGTGGAGGCTGGGCTGGATATAAAGGAGGACATTGCCATTTCCTGCACTGCCAGTCTCTGATTCTAGCCCTCCCGTTGCTGCTTTACATTAAAACGAAAATTAAATCAGAAAGGTATTTCTCAGATTTTATTTTAGCATACAAAAGTAGGGGGAAATAGGTATGAAATGAACCAACACTAGTGCAAGTTTTTCACTAGGACTGCTGAATGTTACTGCTTGTTTTCCATCAGGAGATGCTTGTCCACTCTTTTCCCAGTAATAATGGCACTCAGGCTCTGTAAGGTATCAGGCAAAATATAAAGTATAAACTTTTATTTATATAAAAAAATATATATATTTTATATATATATATATTTATTTATATATAAAATATAAACTTTTATTCCAATAATGTTGGATAGTTTCTGTTACCCTCACTATATTTAGTTTTGCATCTTGGAAAGACTGAACAAGATGCTTTGACACATGACTTCTGAAGCACCACAGAGTCTCTCCAACCACAGATAACCCACAGGCAGAAAACTTGACTAAGGTATAATATTTGAGCTCTTGCCATTTAGTTAAGCAGCTTTTAGAAGCAGATAATATACTTCAAAATGTGAGTGAAGTAGTTTGGCCAGGACATTGGTGCCCAGTTCCTGGGGCTGGAGCTGCCCCAGTGCTCCCTGTCTGCCCTGCTCCTGCCTGGGGTGATGGGACCTGCCCTGGCTGCCAGGACCTGCCCTGATGGACTCCATGGGTAGATGCTATGTTCCCCATGGGAGCTTAGACGCTTAAACAGGGATTCTGTAATGATTGTCTTTCCCTTTCCTTATTAAAAGCTTTTTTTACCGCACTATTTCATCACAAATTAAAAAATCTTGTTGATACCATCTTGCTGATATTTAAGCCACTGTTGCAATAACAGGAAGCAATTGCCTTGGGTGTTACAATAATCATTAACACAATCATTCAGGCATAGATAACACAAATTTACCACCCAGGATGGAATAACAACTTTCATTTTATTCATCCTCACACTGATTGATGAAATACTTATGAATCAATCAAATGTTTCCATTTAATGAAAGGCTCATGGCAATGTCTATTAAGAAGAAAAAAGAATTAAAATGGACAGAGCCATCAAATTTAAAACATAAATTACAAGCTAAAAACTCTTTCAGAATTTGGGGCCATGATGCAAAAAGACCTGCTGAAGACAAAGAGGGAAAAGTAGGCTGGAGCTTAGTATTTGCAGAAGAGAAGGAGATGCACTGAAAAGAAGGAACTGAGATTAGAAGGATCTGATGGGTGAAGGCACAAGTCAGAGATCATTCTGGTGCTTGCTCACCATGTGTGATTTAGCTTTAAACGAAGTAGCTCAAATATCATCAGCATAAACTGCAGCAGCAAATTATTTTGAAACAACTGCCAAACCCACCAGGACTTTTTTATAAGCATTTAGAGCATTAATCAAATTATTTTAATAGTTGTTTTTTTTCCAGTCACTTAAGCCATCTACCATATAGCTGGTGGCTGCAGGCTGCAGTGCAGTCATATTGCACGAGGGCAGCAGTGTATTTAACTTTGAAATGGATCAATTCTGACTTTTATGTGGTGAGCCAGTACTCTTGTTTCTCCATCTATGTTGTAGGACAAGTTTCTTATGTTTCTGTTCAAGTTCAAGTTTGGAGTCTTGACAAAAGGGATCAGCATCAGCTAAAGTAAGACATACGTTCATATTTTATGAATGACACATGTTCTTCACTATGAGGGTGGTCAGACACTACGGGCACAGGTTGCCCAGAGAAGCTGTGGCTGCCCCATCCCTGGCAGTGTTCAAGGCCAGGTTGGATGGGGCTTTGAGCAACTTGGTCCAGTGGAAGGTGTCCCTGCCTGCTGCAGAGGGGGTGGAACTGGATGAATTTTAAGGTCCCTTCCAACCCAGACCATTCTGTGATTTTATGGTTTGGCATGCTTCATTTAGTCTTAGAAATATATGTATAAAAAGTTGCCATTCTACATGCTGTCAAACAGATAAATGGTTTCCCAGGATCACAATTTCCGAGACCTTAAATAAGGTCTTAAAAGGCAGAGATATGACATAATATGGCAGAAACAAGTGACACACAGACCTATTTTGTTGTGCAAAGCACAGGTTGTAGCACTGTTGAAAATACAGCCTGGCCCATTCTGCATACTCAGCTTCTTCATTTAGGGCTTCAGTCATTTCAAACAGATGTTGAAAACAAATCATTGGCCAATTGAGATACAAATCTTTCTATTAAAAATCTTTGCATTGTTTCACACCAGCTTCTTTGAATCTTTTCCACATCTTGTCACTGCTCAATCTCTGTGTGGAAACTGCAAGAAGATGTTATATGTGCTTGTAAGTTTGACAGGCATATGTAAAACAAATTTATTCAGAATATGCAAATTTAAGGGGGAAAAATTCTCTTGCTCTCTTTTTTTTCTGACTCTGATGATGATTATGATTGCTTTGTATAAATCACAGCAGAGCTGTGAGAGCTGTAGAGATATAAGATTCAAGCTTCTCATTTGAAGTCATTTATCAAAAATCTCCCAAATGCCGATGTGCTTTCAAAAGAATTGACTTTTTAGATTAAAGATACTGTAGATACTTCATATTTTAAGTATTGCTTCATTTAACTTTTATTTATAAATAAAACAAATTTATCTATTATTATTATAAATAATAATATAAAAATATAAAACAGAAAATACATTAAATTTATATTTATATATTTAATATATATTTTTCTATATTTATATATTTTTTTTAAATGTTTCTTCAGTTTTTATGTTCTTGTGTCAAAACTTTTACATGTAGTACCTCTTGTGGCAGTCTCAGCTAAAAGGTAAATCACTATATGTTTTAAATTGGACCCCTTTCCATTTGAAAGAACAGTTGTGGTTTTTTTACCTATGTAATGAATTTTTAAATACAAAAATTCTGAATGTTGGCCCATAAAGAATTATTTTATTACAAGATTGGAAAACGGGCAGGAAGACTGCAAATATAAATTAGATTTAATTTAAATAGACTTTTCTTCAAAGCCATCAAAGATCAGTCTAGCAGATCAGTTTAAGCCCAGCAGTAACTCACGCAGTTGCTGTCTCGCTTCTCCCCTTCCTTCCCCCCCGCTCCCAGATGGATGGGGAGGAGAATCAAAAGAATGTAACTCTCATGGGCTGAGACAAGAACAGTCCAGTAACTAAGGTATAACACAAACCACTGCTGCCACCACCAATAATAATAATGATAACGGAAATAACAAGCGAAGAAAATACAACCACTCACCACCCGCCGACCGACACCCAGCCTGACTGAGCAGTGATCTAACCCTTCCAGGTAACTGTCCCCAGTTTTCACATCCTGGGCATGATGTGCTGTGGTATGGAACACCTTTTTGGTCAGTTTGGGTCAGGTGTCCTGTCTCTGCTTCCTCCCGACTTCCCCTGCTCCCTGGCAGAGCATGAGGCTCAGAAAGCCCTAGGTCAGACCAAAACATTACTAAGCAGTAACTGAAAACATTGGTGTTATTAGCGCTGTTCCCAGGCTGAAAGGCAAAACCACAGCACTGCACCAGCTACTAAGGAGAAAAATGACTGCTTCTGCTGAACCCAGGACACAGACTGATCTTGAAATACTGTGTATACATGTGTATAGACATGAAATTATGTGTATAATTAATAGATCAGTATTCTAAATGCAAGCTCAGACTAGCTAATCAACCATATGGTTATTTGCATAGATTAGTGGAAACTGCTGAAAGCAATATTGATATTCACAATCTCTAGCAAATATAGCAAAGCCTTATTTGTTTTTTAGGGTTTTTTTCCAAGTGTCAGATACAAGCATAACATCATTTCACCGAAAATAACTTTGAAGTAATGAGGAAACAGAAACCAGCTGTACAATTCACAAAGCTCTTTAGTTTCAGTCTCTTCTCAGCACCCGTTCTTAAAACAAGCTTGTAATGTCAAACTGATTTTGGAACTGAAATAATTTTACTTAAGAGAAGCAATTACCTGGGAAAGACGCCTATCAAGAATCCCAAAATATTTCAAGGAAGAAAGACTATAAGTTGGGGCGTGCATTACTATGTAAGATTCATTCAGTGAGCTTGTGAACAGCACTCACAGGGTGAGCTGCATACATGCTTAATTAACATCCAGGTTTTAATAACAGTGAACTTTAAGGTTCATGGGAAACTAAAGATTCATTCACCTTTATCACTGTGAACCTGGGCAGGCAGATGCAGGGTTGACAAATCTGAATACAATCTCAGGGAATGGCACTGATAGGGCCTAGGCACAGGGGGGATTATTCTCTCCCTGCCTTTTCCGCTCTGTGATCTCTGGCTTTTCAGTCTGCCCATGGAGTTAAAAGGCAACAAGAAGATATGACATAAGAACCAAATATGTGCAAGACTAACCAGAGAATATAGTGCTAGAGATGTATTTCAAACTCCAGTCATCCAAGTCAGATTTACAAACATTAAAATCCTGCCACATAATTGGCTTCGTAACTTTTCCTTTCTTTTTCTCTCTTTTCCTTGTAGCACAATTAAATGGAGATCTGTTTCCAAAGTTCATCTCTGCACTGTTTCGCAGAATCATAGAATCATAGAATGGTTTGGGTTGGAAAGGACCTTAAGGTCATCTAATTCCAATCCCCCTGCCATGGGCAGGGATACCTCACACTAGACCATGTTGCCCAAGACTGTCCAACCTGGCCTTGAACACTGACAGGGATGGAGCATTTACCACTTCTTTTGGCAACTTGTTCCAGTGTCTCACCAACGTCACAGTAAAGAACATCTTCCTTACATCTAACCTGAACTTTCCCTGTGTAAGTTTAAACCCATTACGCCTTGTCCTATCACTACTGTCCTTGATGAAGAGTCCCTCTTCAGCATTCTTGTAGGCCCCTTCAGATACTGGAAGACTGCTATGAGATCTCCACGCAGCCTTCTCTTCTCCAGGCTGAACAGCCCCAACTTTCTCAGCCTGTTGAGTTACAATCACTTTGCAGCTGCACTACTATGCCTTGCTGTTTCTCTGAGAGTTTGTTCAGGAGAGCAGATACCACCCCTACTGAGTGCCAGTATTAACTTCACTGGCCAAGGAAGATGTTACAATCTAATTCTCACCAGTAACTTGGAAGGCAGGTGATCTTGCTTTGCCTGGTTTTCTCCTGCTCCTCTAGTAAATGCGCTTCATGGGCAGCATGGCAGCCATTTGAAACCTGCCTGGGACCTGGCACTAATAATTGTGCATTTTTGTCACTGAATGTCTTTGGTTCTAGCGTCCTCATATACATTTCTGCTGTGATTAACGTTAGCTGCCTCCAGTTCAAGAAGCTGGAATGATACCAGCATCTTGGGGTTTGTCTTTCTGTAAGTTTCTAAACTATTCTGATAAATATACTACAAAAAACTTTGTCAGCTCATGCCCTTACTATTTGATCTCACTGTTGCTGGCAATGAGCTGTCAGTGGGGTGGAAAACCCTCTTTTGCCCAGGTCCTTTTTGTTTCTGAGCTCCTCATAACAGTTCTTCCAGCATGCATCCCTCTGTGTTAACACAGGCTAGATGAGCAATTTAGAGAACTGCACATAGAGGGTTGTACTCTTTATGGATAGGCATGCATAGTACATGATCCCAAAATGCCTACTAACATAATTGCAATGCAATCTCTTTATGGCAAGAGATGCCGCTCTCCATGGACCATTACACTGCTAACCCAAATGGATACGATTCCTAATCTTTATATCTATCAAAGGAAAACAGTGGAAGAGAGATAGCCTCCAGAATTATCATCTCTCTGTACACACACACACACTTTGGATTAACTAGAAACATTCCTATAGATAACAGCATAATCATTGTAGGAATAATTAGAACAGTGATACAGACCCACGACACTCACAGTTATTAGATAAAGTTAGAAGAGTCTGGAGTTCATATGATTTGCTGTGTTATAAAGCTGATACCAACCCAAGGACTAGATATGCACAGCAAAAATACAGGGCATATCTTTGTTTACTATTTATAGTTGCATGAAAAACAGAGGGGAAGCATTTGTCCATTAGATGTGTCTTGTTTACTATGAGATAGTCCAAATTTGAGCCCATCTGCTGACCATTTATCACCTCCTGGCAATTCTTCGAAGTTTAGCCACGGTTACTGTATTTGCTCTTGCAAAAAGGAACTCCAAACTCTTTAAACATCATTTTACTCTGGCCAAATGCCAAACAAAATTAAAGTTATCTACAAGGGAGAGATCAAACTGGACAGTTCAAGCCTATTTTCACATTCTGTAGCTTTATGAATTAAAGTTTTAGGTTACTTAACTTGCAGAGGCTGAACTTCTTGAAAGTTTCATATTCCAACAAGATTTTGGGAAAAATCTGTGCAATTAGTTCACATTGGGGAGAAACGGGAATATTTTGGAGCAAGAAACATATTATTATTATTATTAAAGATTTTTGCTAGTACAGTCTTGTATTTATATGATGAAGAAAGAGTTTTCATCAGGCCATTCAGAGACATCTTGAAATTTTCAGTACATCTCTTTATCATTACATCTGCAGGTCTGAAAGTGCCATGAAACTAAAATACACAATGAATATTTTCCAGCTGTGTCCTGGATTCAGCAGTAGCAGTCATTTTTCTCCTTCATTATAGCTGGTGCAGTGCTGTGGTTTTGCCTTTCACCCTGGGAACAGTGCTGATAACACCGATGTTTTTAGTTGCTGCTCAGCAATGTTTAGTCTGATCAAGGACTTTCTGAGCCTCATGCTCTGCCAGGGAGCAGGGGAAGCCGGGAGGAAGCAGAGACAGGACACCTGACCCAAACTGACCATAGAGGTGTTCCATACCACAGCACGACATGCCCACTATATAAACTGGGGGCAGTTACCCTGAAGGGAGAGATCACTGCTCAGTCAGGCTGGGTATCGGTTGGAGGGTGGTGAGTGGTTGTATTTTCTTCGCTTGTTATTTCCGTTATCATTATTATTATTGGTGGTAGCAGTAGTGATTTGTGTTACACCTTAGTTACTGGACTGTTCTTATCTCAACCCGTGGGAGTTACATTCTTTCGATTCTCCTCCCCATCCGTCTGGGAGCTGGGAGGGAGGATGGGGGTGGGGAGTGAGCAAGGGCTGCACAGCTGATTTGCCGACTGGGCTTAAACCACGGCAGTTCTTTTTGGCGCCCAACATGGGGCACGAAGGGTTGAGATAAGGACAGATCTGGCCAGAGTGTGTCTAATCGTATTTGTGATAAGCATTCATTGCTTCGGATTAATAGTCACTCGTCACAATGCTCATTTATTGGCTCTCAAAGTTGTTGCTCTTGATCTCACAATTTCAGCATGTCGTACCTTACAGCCGGTATTTGCTGTGTTAATGTTTATTGGCTGGGGGTCTTGGGCTAAGGTTCTTGTTTCACTGTACTTTATGGTAATGACTTGTAATACAATAGACTCACTGATCATGAAACTGATCTGGCTTGTGTTCCCAGTGTGATCACTACCTCTATACTTTGGGAGGTCTATAATAGAAGTGTATAGCAATTACACATCTTTTTTTCCCCTCCTCGGGTGGTCAGCCTATGAGGGAGACATTCTCACACACCCTAGTGACAAGTACAGCAGCTACACCAACGCCAAGCACAGCAGCTACACCAACCCCAGAGACAAGTACAGCAGTGTCATTTGAGAGTTCCGAAGGTTTTGAATGGCCTTTAGGTACCCTTGAGACCTGCCTGCTGATTGTGATGGGGATCACCATGTTGGCACACATACAGAATGTGCTTTACCCATAACCATTTTGTCTGATCTCAAGAGTTAAGCAGAGTTGAGTTTGGGTCAGACAACAATACAGGAAGTCCAAGAGATTTTCCCCGAGGCTAGACAATCATGAGTGGCAGGGTGTGTGGGACAGTATGGGCAAGTATCTAGCCCACTGGGCCCCTCCAGTGCTTTGGAAGTGTCAGAGATGGAAGGCAGCTGTATGGAGTCCCCAACGACAAGCTGCAGAAACTGCTGAAGGGGAGGGTGAGTTATTTTGAGCCTGATCGGCCCATGACACCTCAGGTCATCAGGGCAGAGATGCAGCATACAGATGGACTCATGATCAAGGGGTGGACTTAGCAATGGACACTATTGCCCAGGTTATTCACGAGTGTGAACACTGCACACAGCCTCTCCTGCTCTGAAAGACTGTTACAAGAGATGGAGCCCGACATCATGGACCGGATGGACTCAGCAGCTTTATAGGGATTGGTCCATACACTAAGGAATGATCTCTGTGTGTGTGTATGTATATACGTATATATATGAGATAATAGTGATGGTATATTGGAAATGTGGGATCTGATCATGACACGAATGGTATGGAATAAGGGGTGGATACTGTCCTGGGTTCAACAGTAGCAGTCATTTTTCTCCTCCTTAGTAGCTGGTGCAGTGCTGTGGTTTTGACTTTCAGCCTGGGAACAGTGCTGATAACACCGATGTTTTCAGTTACTGCTCAGTAATGTCTAGTCTGACCAAGCACTATCTGAGTCTCATGTTCTGCCAGGGAGGAGGGGAAGCCGGGGGGAAGCAGAGACAGGACACCTGACCCAAACTAACCAAAGAGGTATTCCATACCACAGCATGTCATGCCCACTGTATAAACTGAGGGCAGTTACCCGGAAGGGTTAGATCACTGCTCGGGTTGGGCTGGGTGCCGGTCTGTGAGTGGTAAGCAGTTGTATTCTCTTCCCTTGTTACTTCCCTTGTCATTATTATTATTGGTGGTAGCAGCAGTGGTTTGTGTTATACCTTAGTTACTGGACTGTTCTTGTCTCAACCCGTGGGAGTTACATTCTTTTGATTCTCCTCCCCATCCCTCAGGGAGTGGGGGGGGGGGGGGGGGGGGATGATGGGGACAAAAGGGGGGAGTGAGCGAGGGCTGCACAGCTGATTTGCTGACTGGGCTTAAACCACGACAAGCTGATACCAGATTTCTCTTATTCTGCCTATAGAAAAATTGTACTTATTAACTGCACTATGGTACTTTACCTTTCCCACCAACAGAAGTCCCAAGTTTGGGGTTTCAGAGTGGAAGGGTGTCTGCTGCTCAGCAGTGATGGCGGGCACACAGCTGAAAGATGAATCCTCAGCCCCCTGCTGCAAGTGCAGGGCACAGCTGAGAACAGCCCTGCCAAAGGTATTAGTGGCTTCTTGACACAGGGCTGATTATCTGCTTATCTTCCTGCATCTGCGTAAAACTGTACTCTTTCGTTACAGCTCTTGAGAAACTGTTACACTAGCTGACAGGGTAAATACAGAGGGAATATGTCCCTTCCCTTTGGCAACACCAGCAGGGACTGACGACCAAGCGCAGCTGTGCAATGACTGCAGAAGTGTTAATAACAGCTGATGATGAGCTCCAGAAATTCCCGGTGGAGCAATTACATTACTTTTGCTGCTGAGTTGCTAGTGAAGAGCGGAATGAGTCTGCCTGTTGGCAAAGCTCAAGTGAGAGGCGTCTTCCCTGCTCCTCCACAGAAAAAATGGTATCTCCTCCCATAGGTGGCAACAAGGAGCCAGCAGAGTCCTGGGTGCAAGCAGAACATCCAGCGAAGGTTCAGCGGGACAGGCTTACAAACAGTAAAAATTCAACATATTTGATTTTAAAAGCGTTTCTGTCCTTCATGAATTTTTAACAGTCCTCATTAAGTCCTCATTATTTTTCCTGTGCTACACAAGGGAGAGAACATGTTCTTCCTAAATTCAAAATTAGTATGTTCCTGTGGGCTACCCAGGTAGACTTGAACTAGGAAGCACAGCTAGAGAAGGAAGGTGTACTTAGAGCCTTGTGAGGCTGGGTTTAATTTGTTGTGTTTGCTCATTTTGCCATTGTAACTTGTCTGTTTGTTCACTGCTGTCCATTGCTTATTTCCTCAATTCTCACTGAAAAGGGTTCATAAACTATGAGTTCTTCATTGGCTTTCAGGTTTGAATGAAACTCACCCCAAATCTCATTTTTTTCCCAGCTCTTGGCCTCCTCTAGAATATTTGTTTTCATACACTTTCCAAGCACTTGGATATTTTATTCAACCCAGCTTTATTCAAAATTTCCTTCAAGCCTTTTCTAAATTCAATCTAATTTCAGAGGAAGATTTGCAAATCTTGTTTGAGTGCTAGATTAGCTCTGGCTCACACGGGGTATCTCTGCTGAAAACAAGGAAACTAATTTTGCTATACAAGCAGAAAGCATATCTACCTCAGATGTTGTTGATTACTGATGTTGTACCTCTTATTGCATTTGTAACTTTGATTGCAATACCATAAAACAAAATGCATTCCATCCCAGAAAAACGTATTTGAGCTTTTCATGAAAGGAACACACCGATTCCCAGGCTGTACTGAAACCAGAGAGGCTGCTTGGGGTTTTGTCACAGGTGAAACTGTGATGTCAGCTTTCACAGAGCTTTAGCTGGGAAAGCTGCTGGAGCAGCCAGAGCTTGGAAACACTTCTGTATGATTCTGGTGACTGGGAAAAAGCAATTAGCAGCACTGAATCAGGGCAAAGAGGGGCTAAGATAGCAAGGCAGATCCTCACTTTGTCAGACACCTCCCCCTGCAGAGGTAAGCAGATGCTTGCTACAGGCATTTGAGGAGCTCGGACGCACCCCAAGTGTCACCCCGCAGCCCGCAGCACTGAGAGGGTCTTTCCCCTTCCTTTTCCAGTCCACAGCAGGACTCGATGCCGTTTTGCCGCGTCCTCTCCTGCCTGTGGCCGTATCCGGCCTCGCCTGTCTCTCGGCTCCTACCCAAATGAGGAGCTCCCCTTGCTGGTGACAGCCAGTACCGGAGCTCCCGCCCGCCGCCCGGGCGGCTTGCACTGACACCGGCGTCTCCAGCTCGAGAGCTCAAGGGGCCTAACTCCTTCAGCAGCCTCCACAGAACCTGAAAGCGGGAAGGAGCGGGGCTCCACTGCGGGTTTCTGGCACTGGGGAGAGAGGGAGCTGCCTTGGGGATAGACTCTGGGCCCAGGTACACACTGTCCATATGGCCGTGCTGCCTCTCGCACGGAGCTCCTCTGTCTCAGGCTGGGTCAGGACAGTACAGGAAGGTGATTGACTACTCCTGCAAAGAAACCAGTCATCTTTCTCCTGGAGCAAAGAACAATCATAGAATCACAGAATGGTTGGAAGGGACCTTAAAGCTCATCTACTTTCAAACCCCCTGCCATGGACAGGGACACCTTCCACTAGACCAGGTTGCTCAAAGCCCTGCCCAACCTGGCCTTGAACACTGCCAGGGATGGGGCAGCCACAGCCTTTCTGGGCAACCTGTGTCAGTGTCTCACCACCCTCACAGTCATACAACCTGAGAGTTATTTCATCTGAAGTGTAGTACACCCACAGCAATCGGGGAAAGAAAGATCTTGGGGAAAAATAAAACCACCCCCAACAAAAAACATTTCTAATACATGACATATATAAACTCCAGGATAAGGATTACAGTAAGGGCTTAACAATTGAAGGAATGCTGCTAAGCAGAGGAGGATATCTCACCTGTCTACCAGGGAGAACTGGGAGACCACACAGTCAATGACATGGGAATGTGGCTGTGCTGCTCCCAAACCTGGCCTGCTTACACAGCATCTGTGTTGAGTTTGTGCACAACTTGCACAGCATGCATAACCCACCCCCAGGTAGGTAGGGCGGGACAGAAGTTGTCACAGAGCAGAATGGGCCACAAGGATGGACGGGCTGCTGTTCCTTTGGTTTCCAGTGCTTGCAATGCCCAGTGCATGGCTTGACACCTCGCACTCAGCATTGGAGCCAGGTTTTGTCCCAAAGTGGAACAACAAACCAGTTTTTGTCCCAAAAGGGAAGGACAATTCTACTTAGTACATAATGCAAAAGTACCAAATAAGAGACGTGTATTTCTGAGATTAAAGAGATGCAGAGTTGTTCAAACTAAAACCAGTTCCTGTAGTACGAACCACAGCCAGAAAAAAGTGATATAGCCTATGTGATCGACTGCAGATAGAAGTCTCTGGAAAGAGCAAGAAAGATAAATATAACATTCGATGTCATCCAGCACACTGTAATCAAAGGTAACTGTATGTTTAATCATTAGTTTGCAGTTACCTGTTCTTCAGCAAACCAGAGGACTATCTCAGTGCACGTGCACAGCTGGAGAGACCACCCAAGTACCCTTTTTTAACATTTTAGACATGGTGGCCACTTCTCTTTCTTTCTTGCTATTGCTCATGGCCTCGTGGTACGGAATGGCAGCTTGGCTTAGCCAGTGCTTTTGTTTAGTTTGTTCTTAAGTGGATTGACATTGCTTTGCATTTTCAAAATGCTTCTTTACTTCAACTGTGAGTGGGACATCCGAATTGTGTAAGAAGCAAATGGATAGTAAGGCTAAAATGGCTCAGCTTGCACAGAATAAGCAAGAGGCAGCACCTCAGTCTTCTCCACAGGCATGTCTTCCCAGGTCAGGGAGGTGCAGGGCCATATTCTCATGCCAGGAATGCCCTAGGAACAGCACTACCAGGCCTGCCATGTGGCACTCACCTTCCACAGGCTGATACCAGCAGGAATTGCACTGTTTAAGTAAACTCATGTTATTCACTGTAGTATGGAAGATGTGTGTTGATTGCTGGAGCTGGTAACAAGCCAAAGCATGCTCCTTCTTTCTTGGCTGTCAGTACTGGCGACTCCCATATTGCAACTGTATTCCAGCTTCATTGGTTTATTTTATTTAATAGTCTGACTATACTATTGCTTATATAACTGAATACCATAAGATATTCTCGTGACCTTTGTTGCAAATGTACTAAGCTGCTGCTTCTTCTTCTTGCATTTTATCTTGTTATCGTTATTATTTACTTGGTAATTTTTCCCTTCTAACCCAAACCATTCTGTGATTCTACGATATATTCAAGTTTAAAAGCAGCCTTGGAAAAATTCCTCCTTTAGGGACCTCTGGCCTCTGAGGAAGTAGCATGTAAGTCACTTTCAGGTAGATTCTAGAGTTGTTTAGGTGTTCAAAGACTCACAGGGGTTTTGGAAGTGTGCAAGCTTCCAAATCTCAACGAAGAAAAACTCAGAAACTACTCACCTGACTGAAAATCCTTTTACATTCCAAATCACATCTTTAGCATTTATGTATAATTGTTTGTTTAGGCCACCTGTGCTTCAGTTTCACCATCTGTAAAGTGGAACTCATGAGGCTTTTATACAGTCTGAAGAAGTTTAATAAGAGCTAATGAAGAAGGTTACAAATGAATCGTGCATATTTTTTAGAACTGGCTAATTATTTTTTTCTGGAAATACAATTGCTGTTCCTGAATCAATATTACTGCCATCTGTGTTTCTTAAAGATGCCTGAAATCTACCAAGTCTTCAAATTTCTACCTACTTTCCAAAATAAAAGGTTGCACACCTTTTCCCATTAAGAAATTATTCAGAAGAAAAAAATCTTGGAAAAAGTCAAAGGGCAATAAGGTAAACTCACCTGTGGTGATTTAGTAATATAGGCTGAAGTCCTCTGTGGTTAGTCAACATATTACGTATTAGTCATTACATTAAATATTAAACCTGGCAGCTACTCATGGCCAGACATATCAAACACATACCAGGTATGAAGGCTTCTTCTGACAGGTGTTCCTACATATTCATTATTCCATTTTGATTGCTCTTTTAGTCATACATTTTTCATTATTCCAATTTTTGGGTATGCCAAAAAATTATTTTGGAACAGGTCATAAAAATAAATATGCTTATAAATCACTGAGTAGGTATTGTATCAGTTTTTAAAGGAAGAAAATAGGAATTGTTATTGAATATTATTTATTTCATTGGCTAAAAATACCTCTAATACAGATAGAGATTCCCATTCCTGATCATCAGGGCTAACTCTGCTAAATTACACGTCAATTTTGCCACTGACTCCCCTCTTTTCAGTTTAAAGCCATTCCCCACTGTCCTGTCACTACATGCCATGTAAAAAGTCCCCCTCCACATTTCTTGTAAACCCCTTTAGGCATTGGAAGGCTGCTCTAAGGTCTCCCTGGAGCCTTCTATTTTATTTCCCTCAAAAAAAGTCAGAAATAGGTGTAATCCCTCACTGCTTCCACAGACAATGGGAGAACTGAATACACCCAAGGCCTCTGGCCACCTGTTTTATTGTCGCCATCAGCTGAGGCAGCAAATACTATTCGAAGATGGGCTGATGTAGACAGCAAACCGGCATAAGCCCTATTTCTTAACAAATGGGAACAGGCACACAGCCTCACTTATGGCCTCTGAACCTGAGAGGGACGAGTAGTTAAGTTGTTAAAACCTTGAAAACTAGCTCCATTGGTTGTTTCTACACAGCCCCTCCCGAGCGCGGACGACAGCACCATAAAACGCACTTTTATCTTTTACTGGGCCGGCTCCCGGCTCTCCCGCCCCTGTACGGCCAAAGACAGCTGGGAAGATGCTCTGGTTTTCTGTCAGAGAAGGGGAGCAGCCGAGGTCCGTGGTGCCTTGAGGCCACCGCAACCCTCCCTGAGAAGGGTCCTCATAAAGGCAGCACAGGCGGTTGGGAAGGGCGGTTCGCGGCGGGCGCTACGAGAGAAGGCGGGAGGGACGCGCGGAACCGGGCGCGCCGGGCCCTGCGGGGACGCGGGGGAGGGGAGGGGCGGGGCGGGCGTTACCCGCCGCGTCCTCCCCGCCCCGCTCGGGGGCCCGCACCCGCGCGGCTGGGGAGGTGGGCCGAGGGCATGAGGCCCCGCCCACCGCCGCGAGCCGGACGCGCACGAAACTCCCGCCGTTGCCTTATAAGGGCAGACGCGGCATTCGCTCTGCCTTCCTGCCAGTGGAATGCGGTGACTGCATCGCGCTGCACCAATGCTGCGTTCGGCCGGGGGGAGACACGATGGTACAGAAGCCGAGCACGGGCCATTTGACCTGATGTTCCCTGGAAGTGTAGCGACCCCCGAGAGGAAGCGCGAAACATACAGTCACCGCAGTGGCCTCTTCTTGACACGGATTGTGCTACCTTGACACCGAAGCTACGAGCCTCGCCGCCACCCCTCCGCCTCTTCGCGCCGATGGTCTCGCCCACGTCTTCCTTCCTTCGCGCCGGCCGGGCGGTGGCCGCGGGCTCTCCGGAAGTGCTGTTGTTGCCGCCGCTCCCTGCCGCGGTCGGACGAGGACTCTCTCCTGCAGCCGCCAGGTGAGGTGGGGCCGGCGCTGGGTGGGGGCTGCAGCGGCCGCCTGCGGGGTCTGGAGCTGGGGTGCGGCGGGACAGGCCGCCTGAGAGACCGGCTTCCTGAGGAGCCCGGCCGGGATCGCTTGCTGCGTCGCCCGCCTCGGGGGCAGCTCCTCTCGGCTCTCACATCGGTGCTGCCGGGCCTGGCTGGAGCCCTGTGTTTCGTCGGCCCCGCGGCTTTCCCATTGCGGCCCTGTGAGTGGGTCGGTGAGGCCGTTACTGTAGACGCGCCCGCCGGCACAAGGGTCCCGTGGGAAGTGACCGGCTGCCTTCCGGCTGCATCGATCCTCTGGTCCCGTGGGAAGTGACCGGCTGCCTTCCGGCTGCATCGATCCTCTGGTCCCGTGGGAAGTGACCGGCTGCCTTCCGGCTGCATCGATCCTCTGCAAACGTTTCCTCACCCTAAGTTAGAGCAGGGGAAGGGCCAGTGTGAAAGCTGCCATGGCTGAAGAGGCCGAGATAGGAGGAGAGGCCGTGAGTCTCCTGTTTCCTGCGTACATTGTGAAATAACCATGGCCGCGACAGAGCTCTGAGGGACAGGTCGTAGTGGTTTCCGCTGTCTGACTTGCACAGGCCCTGTTGAATCAAAGACAATGGATTTTAAGGCAAGCTTGACTCCTGTACAAGGGTTTAGGAAAGCTTATTCGTGAGGAGTGCATTAAGATGACTTTCAAGGCTGAGAGAGCGTGGTCTTTATTTCCCTTTTTTTTTTTTTTCTTTTTCAAAGTGTAATCTGCTCTTTATTGAGTATTGCTACAGATCAGCTCAGAGTGCCCTGGTCTTATCTTTTCCTGCTGCCACCCATACTGTGATGGATGCATGGTTGTACCTGATGCTGTAATCGATTATGTGGACAGAACTTGGGATTTAGCTTTGAGGCTGATTTTTGATTTGATGATTGAAAGGAAGGTGACTGTTATCTTAGGTTACATAGAAGCTTTCCTGAGTGTGGGTTGTGGGGCTTTATTATGTGGCTCTTTTGTTTGTGGGCTGTTTGTTTTTTTTTTTTTTTATTTCAGTCATAGACTCATAGAATCCTAGGTTGAAAGGGACCTCAAGGATCATCTGATCCAACCTTTCCAGACAAACCACGATCTAGACTAGATGTCCCAGCACCCTGTTCAGCTGAGTATTTGAAGTGTCCAGTGTTGGGGAATCCACTACTTCTCTGGGAAGATTATTCCAATGACTGATTTCTCTTTGTGGAAAAAAGTTCCTGTTGTGTCCAATTAGAATGTCCACAGGAGTAACTTGTGGCCATTACCTCTGTTTTTTCCATACGACTCCTTGTAAAAAGAGAGTCTACATCTTTGTAGTCACCTGTTAATACTGGAACAAATCTTGCATTATTGGCATCCCAAATCATTATAAAAACAATTGTCATGGGTTCAGCAGCAGCAGTCATTTTTCTCCTTCTTGGTAGCTGGTGTAGCGCTGTGTTTTTGATTTTGGGCCTGGGAACAGCGCTGATAACACCAGTGTTTCGGTTACTGCTTAGTGATGTTTTGGTCTGGCCAAGGACTTTCTGAGTTTCATGCTCTGCCAGGGAGGAGGGGAAGCCAGGAGGAAGCAGAGACAGGGCACCTGACCCAAACTGACCAAAGAGGTTATTCCATACCACAGCACATCATGCCCAAGATGGAGGACGGAGAGGAGAGACCCAGAAGGGTGGGGGGTGCACTGCGTGGTCGGGCTTGGTTTTAGGTGGTGAGAAATTGTATTCTTTCCTTGTATTTCCCTTGTCATTATTATTATTGGTGGTAGCAGTAGTGATTTGTGTTATACTTTAGTTACTAAACTGTTCTTATCTCAACCTGTGAGAGCTGCATTCTTTTCGATTCTCCTTCCCATCCCTCCGGGAGTGGGGGGCAAGAAAGAGGGGGGAGTGAGTGAGCAAAACTGTGTGAGTTATAGAGGCTTAAACCACGACAACAATGTTGAAAAAATGAGGGTATTTTCTAAAGTGTAACTTTTGGTCACTACCTCTTAAACAGATCCAGCCTGCAGCACTGTTAGTTGATTATAAAGTTTCATGTCTTACTGTCTGGCTCAAGCTCTTTAGTTGCTCAGTTTTGTCTCCTCCTGGGGTTTATCCTTTGTCCAGAGGTAAGGGCCATAGGATGACTCTGTGCTTCTGTGTTTGTGTGTGCTGTCAGTGTTTGATATCTGTTGCTGTTGCTTAACAAAGAAAATGAATGTACATGTGCAGGCAACAGAGCACAGTGCATGCTATTACTACCTTTCTAATGTTTATTTCTTTTTTTTTTAATGTCTTAAAATCTTCCCAAATAAAGGTTATGTTTTTGAAAACATATTACGGTAAGTTTTACAGGCAAGGTCTTGCATTAGAAGTTTCTTGAACTGTTTCCAAAACAAGTCCCAGACCATTCAGTGCATCACAGTTTTAAACAGACTAAACCTGCCTGTCATGACTTGTACTATCTAATGTGAAGTATTTCCACTTTACATCTACTGAGATTCTTCTATTTTCAGCCTATACTTATCATATTTCAATTATAAAAGCATAGTTTTTTTAATATATAAATGACCTGTTGGATTTATTAGGTAAAATACTATTTTTTCTAAAATTAGTGGGTCCAGTGCTTGACTCAAGTTAGTTCTGGCTCGCTGCATTAGTCAGTGTTGTACACAGAGTTATACTACATGTAAACACTTGGAACCTTTTCATCGTGAATGGATCTCTTTGGCTAACTGGACTGATGTCCTCTTTTGTCTGTGGAATTTCAAATTTATCACCCTTTTTCTGATAGAATTGCCCAGAGTAGAGTGCACCAAAGGGGCACAGCTGCACCAAACTTATGCTGAAAGGCACCACAATCTCTTGAGACCTAATGTTTCTCTACATGCAGGCTGACAGGTCTCTCAAAGTGAAGGAGTTGTGTCATCTGTATTCCATACAGCTGCCTTCTGAGCCTGCTGGAGAGAAACTCTGGGAATAATAATGCAAACACCAGCAAATTTTTTCTCTTTAGTACAGTGTTCTGGTATGGCAATCTTCTGAACAATTAAAAAGAGGCACTTCTCCTGCCATGTGCAGGTACAGTTGACAGTAATCTGCTTCTGTTGTTGCCTCTTGACTAAGATGGAATTGTACATGAAAGAATTGCAGGTAGCAGCTTGTTGGGAGTGCTGTCTGGCAGCACATGCAAAGCGAACTTCTCAGGCCACATCCTTGAAAACTACTGTTTGACTCTATTTTTGGGTAGTGGAACTTTATAAATAATTTGGAGTTTAACAGTAATTTGCATGAGTATTTTTATTGAGGTAATAAAAATGCTGTAGGTATGCCCAACTTGATTGCAGTTTGAAAGCAAGCTACCTTATTGTCTTCATAAGTATCTAGATGTCAGGAGTTCATGTTTATTTGTTGAAGTATTCATTGGAGACCAGACATCTCTGATAGCTTGTGGTTAGTGAATGCAATGAAGAGAACTTCATTGCTGAAGGATGTGTGGTTGCATTTCATAAGCTATTTTTAGTTCAGGACATAATGGTTTGTTTTATACGTCAGAGGAAGGTTGTATATGCACGTAGGATTTAAAAGTGCGGAATTAGCAGGGGAGATCAGCAATACTCTTTGTAGACAGACTGAGAAGGACATAACCATGGAATATCCTTTTATGATCCAGATGCTTGGTACAGCGTGTCAGGTACCTGATAAAAAGCAAGGTAAAATGTATTTCCTTTTAATTAAAAACAAAACAAGCAAACAAAGAAAAACCAAACTAACTGCTTTTTGCCTGAATATTGGATTGATTAACCATGTATGGGAGTTACTTTACTTAAATTTACTCCCTTTTTTAAGGATCAGTCACAGTTAGTGACTTCAGTGTTTCTTGTCAGGAGTCTAGCAGAAAATATTGTAACTTTGAACAAACTGTCCAAGAAACAGAAGTGTGCTGTGACTGTGATTAAATTGCTTTTCTGACCAGATAATTTTTAAGTTACAAAATTAGTACTTGTTGTAAATTTCAAACTGTTGGTATTCTTTTGACTGCAGGTGAAGTTTAAATTCGTCCTATTTCAGGACACAGTTGGTGCTGTGTTCCTTGTAAAAGTCAACAGAGGACAGAAGGAATGTGGTTTGCATAACACTTAGTTTGGGCATAATAAAGGATGATAGCAGCATGGATTGCTTGCACTAGGTAAAACTAAAGCATAGAGGTGAAAGAAGACTTTTGGAAACAGCATTAAGCAGTGTCTATCTTCTTCTGATCCAATAGCAGTGTTGAGGTCTTTTGTGTTTGCATTTCAGTCAATGACTCAGCTTTTCCTGTTTGTGCTGTCAACCATAGTTGATGGCTAAATCATATATCTTACCAGCTAAACAGAGTTAATTTGAAAGCCTATCTTCTATCCTAATTATCTCAATGTTATAACATGTGAACTGCCACATTTATTTCTTCATTTGCTAGCTCAAGAGAAACAATTAAATCAGTATATTTGATATATGAAACTATATAAAGATTCTGTAAGAATGTATAAATGTTTTGAAAGGTTGATAATTTCAAAGAAACCATCTTCAGATTTCTAGAACTATTATGTCAATTTATTTTAAAGAGGATATGCTTGCATTTGCATATGTGATGTGTAATAGTTCCACTGTGTAACAGAATAGCAAAGTAGTGCTTTTGAACCAAGTCAGCGTCCTTTCTCCACCACACACAATCCCCTAGTTGACTATGATGAAAGAACTGTAGTAGGAGTTCTTTGGCAGATCTCTCTCCCAGCACCATGCAGAAATCTGCACAGAAAACACAGGCTCTCGCCAGGGTCATTCTGTGTCCTGAGACCTGCTGCTCTTTTAATGGCAGCTATTATAACAAAATGTTATTCAGAGCCTAAAAGACTCTTCTCCTGATGAATGTTAGTTTAGCATACTGCTTGATTTAGTTAACCACTACACACTATACTAGCTTAGCAGCCCATATTCTTCTACACGGTAGGTCAGCAGTGCCTCCTTATCTGCGAAGTATGTAGTCTTAATTTGCAGAATGCACAGATAAAGTATTGAATCAGCAACAAAAGCACTGTGTGAGTTTCATTTTGCGAATTTATTATTTGATTTGGTTTCCTAATGTAGCCTGCTACTGGCCTACAGTGCCAGTCCTTGAATCTGGAAAATGTGCTTAGTAGCAGGTGAAAGAAAATTAAGCCGGAGATACTAAATAATATGTTTATAACCAATTGTTACAAGCAAATTTGCATTTAAAACATGCGATATGATATTCCTTTATCCACCCCTCTCCGAAGGACTTGCAGTCTGATTTAATAAGGCTGAATCTTGGGTATGCTTCTGTTTCCCTAGAACCAACAGCCAACATGTCCAGCAAAAGGGCAAAGACGAAGACCACCAAGAAGCGCCCTCAGCGCGCCACTTCCAATGTATTTGCAATGTTTGATCAGTCGCAGATTCAGGAGTTCAAGGAGGCCTTCAACATGATTGACCAGAACAGGGATGGCTTCATTGACAAAGAGGACTTGCATGACATGCTCGCTTCTCTTGGTAATGTCACTTTTCTGTTTGTGGTTGACAAGCAAATTTGTGCAGTTAGAATTAGAATAATGGAGTCTGGGATATGCTATTCAGGTTACTTTTACTTTGAAAGCTAAACCAACTATGAATCCCTTTATTTGTAGGAAAGAATCCAACGGATGAATACCTAGATTCCATGATGAATGAGGCTCCAGGCCCTATAAATTTCACAATGTTCCTCACAATGTTTGGTGAGAAGTTAAATGGCACTGACCCGGAAGACGTAATCAGGAATGCTTTTGCTTGCTTCGATGAAGAAGCAACAGGTACGTAGGTGAAATAACTAAAAATCATGCCTGAGTCCCCATCAGCTGAAATTGCTTTTTCAAACACTATAAAACTTAAGATCCCAAACTTCTGGCCCTTTGGTGGTATTCAAGAGAGCAAAAGGCAAAAAGAAAAAAAAAAGTTGATTTGGGAACCAGGGTCTTAAATTTTTCCTAACTTAAAATTCAGTTTCAAGGCAACTTTTGTGAGGGGAATCATAGAATAGTTAGGGTTGGAAAGGACCTTAAGATCATCTAGTTCCAACCCCCCTGCCAGGGGCAGGCTATTGTGCTTTTATGAAGAACTTGTTTTCTGTTGGCAAGTTGTATCCACCTTCTCTTTGTTAAACTGCACTTAAAGGAGAAGAAACCAAATACAAGAAAATCCCTGTGTGACTCACAAGAATGCTGATAGGAGTCACAAATTATATAAGGCTGCTTGTTTTATAAACAATGCCCAAATGTGTTCTTTGCAACCAGTCTAGTAAATCTGAGTTTTGCCACTGATTTAAGATCAATTTCAAATCTTTGAAGTATTTCAAACTGTGTTTTCATGCACTTGTTGAATATTGGTAGTTGCCAAGTTCTGTAATTTTGGGAGGTTTTTTTAGTGATTTTCATTAGGAATGTTAAAGACAAACAGATCCCTTTTGTGTAAAATATACAACTGTTAAAGACTTTTGGTACTACTAGGAGTATGGCATGGCTGTTGGGAAGAAAGTCCAATACATATACTGACAAATTTGTATATTCTCTGTAACAGCACAGGCAAATCATAAGATGGCCTTTACTTGAAATAGTGAGACCAGGCAAATCTACTAAGAGGCTTGACTTAATTAGATGCTTCTAATTAATTTGCAACTGTAGTAATAGGCTTTAATGTCTTTGTTTTCATTTGGCAGCAAAGACTGTAGCTGTCTTTAACTGAAACAAAGAATTCAGGGAAATACATCTCTTAGCAGATAAATATAAAAACTCCTCTGTCTTATGTCCTTGTACATTGTATTCCAGGGTTCATCCAAGAAGACTACTTGCGAGAGCTGCTCACCACAATGGGAGACAGATTCACGGATGAGGAGGTAGATGAGCTGTACAGGGAGGCACCCATTGACAAAAAGGGGAACTTCAACTACATCGAGTTCACACGCATCCTGAAGCACGGAGCAAAAGATAAGGATGACTGAGTGGATCCCCAGATACCTGCAGATTATCTCTACTTTACACTTACATTTATTTTTGAGGGGTTTCTTCCTGATAGAACTTGTTGCATGCATTTAGCTTTACAGCTTTTGCCTCTCTCAATGTATTTATCTATTCCAAGCCATTTAGGCACATTTGCACCTGTGTAATCAAACTGGAAGAGGGGAAAGTATTGCGAGGAAAAGGATATGGGGGCAAAGATCCCCGGACTTTTTAGTCCAGAATAATTAATCTCAATGTTTCTGATTTAGCTGGATTTTTACATTTTTGTAATAAATGCCATTTTGAAATAAAGATTGCTATATAGATAAAATACCTCAAATTCTTCTGTGAAGAATATTTCTATTATGCATTTATAAATGTAGCTGTTAATTATATTCTACTTGCAGTTGCAAATCAAGCTGGAAATCTCATTTATGTAATGTTTGGTGTCACAGTTCCGAAATGCTCCTTGCAGTGTGTGCTTGTGACTTTAAAAATGCAGCTGTAGAAATCTCTTACCTTGGGTTTTTTACATGTTCACCAGAAAAATGGTTGGGGAAGGTTGTTACAATTGCCTCATTGCCAACAGATACTGTGCCCAGCTTTTATTTCCTTTTAATATTGATAGGGTTTTAGCAATACTTTTGTGTCAAAAATTGCATTCCTGTGTGCCAAGTTTTCATGCTGGCTATTGCCAGATTATTAGCAGGGAATTGGATGTATTTTTTTCCCTTCTGCTAAAGGAAGCCTGTGCAAAGGAATCTCTGAGCTTACAGCATCTGTCCTAGCACTAGCAGGAGTACGTGCCAGAAAACCTACATAAAGCATCACTGTTCTGCAGCTAAAAATGACACCGAAGTTATGAGAATTAACTTGGTAAATCCCTATATATAGATGCTAAAGTCCCTCTCACTTTTTTAAAAGATCACAAGTATTCCTTATTACATTGACAAAATGGCTTTTAACCAAGCAAGAATTTTTCATTGAGAAACAGCTGTGCTGATGCTGTTGTCTCAAATACCAAGAAAAGAGGATGGTTGTTCTCTTGAGTTCTGAGCAGGACTGTGACCTGCAATAGGCCTCATTCTCTTGGTTACTGGAAGCTGAAAAGTGTAAGGGGGACATTTATTAAAGTGATGACTTCTTGTCCAGAAACTATGCCCTCAGCCACTTCACATTACTTAAGATCCCAAGGATGGAGGGGTCTTAAGTTTACCCTTGTAAAGGCTGGGGCAGCTCATATTGTACAGAGTTGTCTCATTTTTCTAAATGGTGTGCCCTCAGCAAGTGTGCCTCTGACACCAAGCTGTGTGGTTGGATTGATAAGTTGGAGGGAAGGAATGCCATCCAGAGGGACCTTGACATGCTTGTGAGGTGGGCTGATGCCAACCTGATGAAGTTTAACCATGCCAAGTGCAAGGTCCTACACCTGGGTCAGAGCAATCCCAGGTACAGGTTGGGCAGAGAAGGGATTCAGAGCAGCCCTGCAGAGAAGGACTTGGGGGTGTTGGTCGATGAGAAAATGGACATGAGCTGGCAGTGTGCACTTGCAGCCCAGAAAGCCAACCATATCCTGGGCTGTATCAAAAGGAGTGTGACCAGCAGGTTGAGGGAGGTGATCCTGCCCCTCTGCATTCAGGAGACCTCACTTGGAGTATTGTGTGCAGTTCTGGTGTCCTCAACATAAAAAGGACATGGAACTGTTGGAACAAGTCCAGAGGAGGGCCACAAAGATGATCAGGGGACTGGAGCACCTCCCATATGAAGACAGGATGAGAAAGTTGGGGCTGTTCAGCCTGGAGAAGAGAAGGCTGCGTGGAGACCTCATAGCAGCCTTCTGGTATCTGAAGGGGGCCTATAGGGATGCTGGGGAGGGACTCTTCATGAGGGACTGTATTGATAGGACAAGGGGTAATGGGTTCAAACTTAAACAGGGGAAGTTTAGATTGGAGATGAGGAAGAAATTCTTTACTGTTAAGGTGGTGAGGCACTGGAATGGGTTACCCAGGGAAGTTGTGAATGCTCCATCGCTGGCGGTGTTCAAGGCTGGATTGGACAGAGCCTTGGGTGGCATGGTTTAGTGTGAGGTGTCCCTGCCCCTGGCAGGGGGTTTGGGACTAGATGATGTTCAGGCCCTTTCCAACCCTAACTATTCTATGATTCTATGATACTATGGAGACTTGGTCGGCTAATCTTGCTTATGTTCCTAGTGTGGCAGCTCTTGAAGATGTTCTGCCTTTAGCTCTGTAAATAAGTTAACTTTACAAAGTGTACTTAGTAGGAATATTCTGGTATTCCTGGGTGCTTTCTTCCGCTTTTGGGCTTACTTAAAACAAGTTTCCAGCCATTCTTGTCCCAGTTTTGGGCTAAGCTGGAGCTTAGCCTCAATTTTTCTTTCTCCAAGCCAGACCATGTTCTTTGGCGCATGTCTTCAGGCTGCTGCACCTACTCCTTTTCTCAAGTGTTTGCTTCTAAACTGTCTCAGTGCTCTCCAATGTGGTTGCTGAGGGGTTTCTCCATGGGTTGCCTGCAAGGTTCTAGCAACAGCTGATTTTCTTTGGAAGGTAGCTTACAAGTACGGAGGGAAGCTTTTTCACCATCAGTACCCATGTGACACAGACAACAGTGTGTAGATCTAGGAAACACTTGTCTTGTTGCACCATTGCTATGTAACATTATGCCAAAGAACAGTTACGCTGTTACTTCTTGACTGATCTTGTCACCTCCCTGTAATTCAACATTGTGTCCATGCAAGCAGCCCTCACAAAGGATAGGTGTTAGACTGTCTTGATTCTTTCTTCCCTTTGAATGTCTAAATGGTGCAAGATTCAGAGGGTCAGTTTCCCTCTGTTAGGAACACTGTATTCCCAAACCAGTCTTTTCAGGATCCCATCTTCTCAGTAATTTTTAGGTGCTGATATGTTACTTTGAGTAATTGGCACAGAAGCCAGATGGATTTTTCTTGCTGGAAGTATTGAAGTAGTGATTTTTAAACCATAAATGAGTTACTTAAAAGAAAATATGGGATCCTCCTTGAAAGGAGGCTGTCCACTTGAAAACCTTCTGTACTGTTGCTCTCTACTTTTGAGCAGCCAGCTGAAAACTGGGATATAGCCACTGGGTTCCTTGTTGCGTTGTGTGGATGCTACAGTCTCAGCTGCTTCCTCTGATGAGGGGGTAGGGATGGGGAACCACATTAATATACAGATACCTGCTCAGGAAGACATGTTACTGAGAAAAAACTTCCAAGGCTGTTCAAGTACAACTAATGATGCCCTTCCAAGTGCCAGTTTCCCTAGTATTGGTGCTGTAACATAGATGACCAGTTAACCTGCAGGCAGGCACAAACCCCTTAGCAGAGGAAGCCTGCACAGCCAACAGAGCCAGCCAAGAGACCATATAAGAGCATCAGATGCACTTTGTGGCTAGGCCACAAGGGACATCCAGACAGCTGAGGCTGCATGCCGAGGCTGTAGGGATGTGTCATCAATAATCCACTTCCAAAAATAAAAATAACTTTGGTCACTGAAACAGCTTAAGATTCTGATGACTTGGCTTTGCAGTTTACAGTCAAGATCTTGGAGCCTCATCTTTTCTCTCTTGGGGTTCATATATAATGGTCTCCAAGCTCCACGCCAGACTAAGCTTATAATGAAAAACTATTTACACAGCAGATGCACACGTTTAATAGCCCTACATCTATAGTGATATATAATGCCCTGTGAAGCACTACTGAAAAACAGTGATTTATTTTGCATGACCCATTTACCCTGTTCTAAGGCTACATCCGCAGAGGCCAAACTGAAGCCAAGGAGCTACTGCAGCTGCACGAGAAACTTCCAGAATGGGTGTCTTTTTGACATGCAGCCAGTATATGCATGTCTGCTGCTTCCCCCCATGACTGTTCCTGGACATACTGGTGACATGCAACATTTTAACACTCAGGATACACTTGATTTGGCTCTTTATCTGCATTTAAGGAAATAAAACCATATTTTATCACACAGTGATCAGATGACTGAAGCATTTCACACCATGAAGGCAGCTTAACATACTAGGTCAGCAGCTAACTGATGTCACAGAGATGGTGTTTGTACATTTCTGAAGTAAGGATCTGTTTCCCCACTGACCTAAGAACTATCTTTAGACCACTTGTTTCTAGGATCACCAGGGTATGTTGAGAAACAAAATATAGCACAAGGGCCCCATCCTGGCAGAAGACATCAGTAACAGTACGTCTTTGCGTCCTGCCCAGTGTATTTGCTCAGAAAAGCTGGAAAGTATCTGAAATCCTGTCATCGTGTTCCTTGTGGCCTTTTTATGTCTTGGATAATACAAATCCATTATTTGGCATGTTCCTGGGGAGTTTCAAAGGGCTACGAATAGCTCTTTTACCACAGTGAAGGCATTCAGACAATCCAAGTCCAAATAACGGATGAGTAACAATCGAAGCAGAGTCAGGAACATTTTAGGTATCAGCAGTTAATCTGCCATCGGTATTGCCTGTGTACCCATGCTCCTATTTTGGCTGGCTTGCTTCATTTTTCAGACTTGGCTGATATTTTTAGATAACCTCCTCCTGAGGAAAAGTTATTTAGGGTGACAATAACTCAGAAACAGTATTACAGAACCAGGAACAATACAAAGGCAAAATGAAATCGATAAATACCTCTCAAAATGCAGCTTAGAAGTAAGTTACCATGAAATGTTGAAAAGCAATATGGGGTGGGGGGAGAGAATGAGATTCCACACAGCTCAGTTTTGATGTGCTCTGAGCAGCAATTCCACAGAGATCACCATTTTCCTAAACTTTTGATATATTAGATACAATATTTTTCATCTTTAAAAAGAAAAGTGGGGGGCAATGGCTGCTCTCCCTGTTTACATCTGCAGCCCATGGGCCCATACACACATCCTTCCCCAGGACCACCCATTTTGGGTGTATAGGAGAAAGCTCCATTACTGCAGGCAGACGAAGCAGGCAGGCTGATGTGGCAGCACACCCTTTGGGAACCACTGCACTGGACCTTGCAAAAAATGACTTCTATTTCGAATTTCAACAACACGGAAAAACATTGCTGAGGAATGTTTTCAGACCAAATGCGCGGTATTCCCTACAGAACAGATCGTACATAATAGATACATATACTGCATCACAGGGCGTAAGGAGTCATGCAGTTTGTACGAATGCAATAAATCTGAGGGAAGGTGTTCATGTGTTTCTTGGAAGCAGGTAATGAACACAAGAACAGGAAATCAAACTGCCTCCTAGAAAATCCCAACAACTGGCTGCATGCAGACTCCTCGGCCATGCAGCCATGATTCCACCCCCTAGTAAGGCAGCCTTGCACTTTGATAAAGATTGAAAATCACTTGCAGATACTACAGCGTTAGGCGGTCAAGACTAACTTCAAGACATGCGCCTAAAGCAGTACGTGGTATGTGACAGCAGCATTCATTTAGTATTCTTATAAACCATCACTGCTCAATTTTGCAAGGCTTGTTTAATCCTCAGTTAGTGATTTCCTCACTTTGACTATTTCAGGGTATCAGTGAGTGCAACTTCACTAAACACTGAACTATGTTTTGGGTTTTTTCTTTGTGAATGCATAGGTCCTTAGGAGTTAAAAGGCAGCATTTTGCAAGAATTTCCAGCCTTTGTCCAGCATATTCAAGTGAGTGGGTGCAAAATGAGGTCTGCCAGGCCCTGTCTTAGTATGTGCTGAAACAGAGCTGGCATCAGAAACAAGTAACTTGAGCCTTGACTTAGCATTGTATCTTGCAGATACTGGGCTTTTTACTTTTATCACAGTCCTCCTCTATTGTGAGCTAACCACCTCTAATGCAATAGGTTTTATATGGGCAGCATCTTACCATCTCACAAGAAGCATGCTCATTTTGAAATTGCTCCACCAACCACACTTGCATGGGTATCAGCTAAAGAAAACTGGTAACAGCTTACCTTTTATATGCCAAACACCTGACTGAATACGCTCCCTCTTGTTTTCCGAGTACGTTTTAAAATACCATTTTAGACCTTCAGCCAAGCACTGAGCACATTTCATTTTATTATTTATACATACACGCTGTCAGACAGATACAAACACTAATTTAACACGGGAGGAGAGGGCAAAGAGGTATGTTCTTAGGTTAGCAGAATTACTTACATGTATTTGAAAGACTGGAGGAGTCACCCTTTTCTAAAACACCTTTTTAACACTTAGTTTTGCATTTCACTTATAAACATTGTGGAATCATGGTGTCTGGCAATGTTTCTGCTTAAAACTAGTGCAAAAAGGGTGAGAGAAACACACAAAGATTTGGCTAAAATTACTGCAACTTACCATCTGGGATAAAAACCAAGTGATAGACATACAGCACAAGTGGCAGTGTAGTGACTTCTTTGTCACAGAGAATAGGTAGCAAGGCACAAATTCCTAGGAAAAGCCAACAGCCCAAGACATGCTATTCAATTTTTTATTTATTATTCTTTTGTTTAATAATTTGTGTTCTTAAATATGTTACATATAATGGACTTAGGCCTTGGGAATGCAAAATTGCAAGCAAGGAGCACCTTCCCTGCTGGGTCCAGTCCCTCCATAGTTCATCAAACACATTTCAGCGCCTATTCACAGAGTGAACTGAGCTGCAGACTTAGATTATTATATTGAGGTGTTTTATTTTTTTCCCTGTTTTACAACACTTGGGAGACTGACTCTATTTTAAGTTGCATTACATTTCTCTGCCTTGCCCTTGGCCCTGTCATATCGTTGTCATACAATGCTCAAGAGAACTTAACTGTTCTCTCCTTTTCCTCACCTATGCACACCAGAAGTTATCAGTAACTCACCACTTTTATTCATGAGGTATGTGAATGAAAGCAGGGAATACCCTACAGATGGTTAGACATCTTGCTCTGAGGCCCTCCAAGAGACGCAAGTGAAGACAAGCATTCAGAATTCTTCTTTACCTCATGACTTCTCAAACCTTTTTTTCCCTTTGGATCACAGTGCTGAAGCTGTTTTTTGGAGAAGTTCCAGAACAGTTCTGTGACACTCACAGCATCACAAAAAGAATGACTGTCACTCTGACTGATACAGTGCTGCACTTGGGATAGCTTGACAAAGACAACAGATGCCAGCTGTAATCAGGGAAGAAGGGATGGAAGGGCAGAGGGATGAGCCAAAATACTAGGTGAAGCAATTGGCAGTCAAAATGATTTTGTTAAATGACTGGTGAACTAGAACTGTCTTCAATGGATATATTTGATTTTGATTGTGCTGTCAATACTTAACCTCTGCAATTAGCATTTGCAACTTTTGTTGAACAGTGATAATATGATCAGGAAAAAAATCTCTTAACTGACAAAAACTTCCACCCAACTTCAACACGTTTTTAATTTGCTATTCAATCTGAAAATCACAAATGCTCTTTTTCATTTAGTGTCTCTTTTTTAGACTCTTTTGTTTGTTTCCTATGCACATCTTTAGTCTTACTTCTACAATGACCGTAAGTATGGAATAGCTTTCGTACAAGAAAAATTACCTAAGTGGGACTCTGTTACAGCTGGCAGAACACGCAAGTGCTCTCTAGAAGGAAGTAACACCAAAAAGGTGGACACACAGTTCAGCCTTAGCATTTCTACCCGTACGAAGTTGAGAGCATCAAATAAAATTAGGAATAAGTAGGTTCAAATTTAGTAAAGTGAAGTTCTTCATGTAACAAATAGCAATCTTGCAAAGGAATTCAAAACCACCTGCAAAGGGTATTGTGGATGCTAAATTTACATCAATTGAAGGATGACATATTAGGCAAACTCATGAAAGAAGATCATCAAAGGTTACTAAGTACCACATCCGGCTCAGGATGGCTTACTCCTCCTGAGCTAGAACCTGCAGAGGCTGGGAAAGGATTCCAAAAAGATATCATAGGCTACCATGATTCTTAGTCTGCCCTAAAAACCTACATATGGACATTGCTGCTGCTCTCCCCTTAAAAATAGGATAAAAGTACACAGTGTGCTCTCCCCTCCAAAAAGAAGAGGAAGTGTACAGAAAGAGATTTTAAAAACACCTGATGATCCCAAGTTTCAGGGGAAAAAAGAAAAGAAAAACACACAACAACAAAACACAGTAAAACCCTCCAGACACCTGGTAGGGGAGACTGATTTGGAGAATACTCCAGGAATAAACTCGCCAACAAAGTTTGAAGTTGACAAGCAGGGATCCTTTATTGCGGCACCGGGAGACACGGGGGATAGCTCCACCTAAGGTGTGCCTCTGTATCGCTACACAAGCCGTCCTTACATAGCCACTGGGCATACGTACATATTCATGAGGCTACGTATGGATTATATCATTTTCCAGAAAGTTCTCTGCACGCGTACAAAAATGTGGTGGTGGTCTCTGAGGGTCGTTTACTTCTTCCAACAATCTTCATCACTGCTGGCAGCCTTTGAAGCACCGGCAGTAGAGTTTATACCAGCTTAATTGGTTTGTTAACACCATAGACATAACAATCATCCTGTCCTTCTACTTATCAGTTAGTTTAACTGCAGCCCATCCTGGACACCTGCCATTCGAGATACTCCTAATCCTTACATCCTGTTCTTTTAGCCTGTTTTTCTTACACTCATTTTGTACTAAGGTCATAAAGACCCAAAACTATGTCAACTACAACGGTTTATCTTATGCAAGAATTCTCAGTATGTTCTCTAGCTGTACTCTTATTTTTTTTCTTCTGTGAATCATGCACCTCAGTAATTTTCCATTGCTACTGTTACAAAGCCATCAAACTTAACATTACTTAAAACTGATTCTAAAGGTTTATATATTTCATTTTGTGATTTTGTGCCCCCCTTGTCTCAAGACCTCACAGCATTGTTGAAAACATCCAAGAAAACAGCAGACACATCCCAAGAAATCTCCATCCACATCTCCACCGAGAAATCCAAGCAGCAGGAGGAGGATGCAGCTGCTTGGCTTCCCCTTCCCCACTCTCATACCTAATTTTGACTTGCTGAAAAATCAGGGTGAGACATGGACATCCTCATTTAATCCCCGCTCCATGGTTCTCACCTTCTTAGGACGCAGCAAGATCTGAATGCTGCACAAAACTGCAGCCTGAGGAACCCTGACATACCTGCTCTGCTCCTCACTGTTGCGTAGGGCCAAAGAGGGGTGCTGGGGATGATCCTGGTATTTTTTCTGGCCTTGCAGCGAGCAAGCAGTGCACCATGACCTCAAACAGACCAGTTCCCTGGCCACCACTGGTGCAGTGCAGTTGCCTCTGTGGAGCAGACAGTGCAGACATAGCCTGTGGGAACAGGAGCTCACCAAAGGATGGCCAAGACTCCCTGCTTCCCACATCCCATCCAGAACACGTCTCTTTACAGCTGGGACACCAGGCAGACTTTCACTGTGAGCCAGTGCAGCTGTTCCTGTGACATTAATTAGATTCATAAAGAAACATCAAATGACACAGACTGACTCTGCTTCATTAAGCAACCAAGTTAATCACAAATGTTTGCATAGTCATCATAACTCAGCAGAGGTGAGAAAATCCAGAAAATTAAATTAAATGAGGGAAAAGGTTTACTGTAAATTGCTTGCTGTCTGTAACAGCTGTAGAACTTCAGCATGAAACATGATTTTGAAAGCTCTTACACAATCCAAAGAAAACAATCCCAGGAAAACATTCCAACAGCACAAAAGTATTTGAGTATTTTTGATGGAAAGAACGGAAAAATTTTATACATTTCGCTTAAAAGGGTTTTTCTTAAACAAGACTGACATAAATGAGAAAGAAGGTGGGAGTTACGAAGGAAAAAGTAGAAATAAGAAAATGGAAAGAGTTAAGAGCTCAGCATTTAAAAGAAAAAATGTTTTCAGACTGGATAAATTCCTATTCGGCACGATTAATGCTGGAAATTATGCGGTACTGAGAAATAAACATTTTTTTTGCCACATACTTGCACGTGGCAGCCCGCAAAACAAACGCCGTGCGAAACTGAAGTCCATCACTAGGCGGCACTATTTGATGCTCCAGCACCACCAGCTACCCAAAGCATGCTCCCACAGCCAGAGCGAGAACCCCCGGCACCCAAACCAAACGCTCCCGCGGTGCCCGATCTGCACAGGCCAGCTGTTGGGCACCCCTTCTGCACAACAATTTTATGTCTGGACGGAAGTATTTCTACTCTGCACCGTGTGATGGCAAATGGCTGAATGAATTACTTAGCAGAACTACAACCTTGGCCTTTCCGGAACACGCTCTCCCTAGGATGTACCTGTACTGTTTTCTTGAGAAGAGCACGAAGACCATCTTCATGATGAGGCCTGCTGTCCCATCAGATAGCCATCTGCAAGCACAGCTCTCCTTGCAGTCAAGGAGCATCACGTGAGCACAGAGGAGCCTGCACACTCAAGAAAGGAGCATGTGGCTTCATTATATTCTCAAAACCAGCCTGTAAGGCAGCAGGGATTAGGATTACAGTGCGCTTTTCAGCATCAGCCAGGGATGCCCAGTCACAGCTGTTCAAGGCTGCGAGCAGCTCACAGGTACCATCCTCAAGCAGTATCCTCTCCAGAGCGAAGTGTACACAGCAGAAACCAAGTCCTGTTTACTTGAGAGACCATCACAACAAATCTTCTTAAGTAAGAGATGAAGCACAAGCTAATACAGTTACCAAAAAGACCTTCATTTTTTTTTCTCTTTTCAAGATTGATGTCAATGGGCAAAAAAATATTACTTGTATAATATTTTAGGAGGCAAAACAAATTCTTTCCCTTTTAAATTTCTTTGGTGGTATTGTAAATGTTGCAATCAAGTAAAATGGAACCATTTGTAAAAGCATTATACAGATTTAAATAGTGCAGAAAATGGTCTGCATTTAGCAACTGCTTCTCAATTCATTATGATGTGACAAACTGGAGACAAAAGCTTTAAGATATAAACACACAATTTCCAGTAAGAACTGATCTCATACTGGGTAAGTATATTACTGTACCTATTTCTCAGATCTTGGGAAGTTAAACACTAGGAACAACATCCACAGTGGCAGGTTTCATATAACACCTTTTTAATAGCATAAGAAACAATAAAATACAGAGTAGCCTGTTTGCAGTGTGGTTCAATGTACAGTAACTGATGAAAGGATTTTAAATTAAGATATCAAATAACCATTTTAATAATTAAATTTCAAAACACAATTCAGTTGTTCAACATTATCACAAAGCATTTTAATAACTCTATTACTACCTTGGTGTTTCTACTGCTTTTCTGCCCACTCATGCTTTGCATATGATTATCTTGAAACTACGTGCCATTACTGGTTAAGTACAGAGCACTTTTCTCCAAACTTTTTCCATTAAGAATGCTCTCAATTCAGCAAAGTTTGGGGTTTTTTTGTGTGTGTGGTTGTTCGGGTTTTTTTTCCATTGCATTTTCAGACACATTTTAGAAGAGCAATATTCATGGGGGAAACATAGAGTGTTTTGGGTTGGAAAAGACCTTAAAGATCATCTAGTTCCAACCCCCCTGTCATGGGCAGGGACACCTTCCACTAGCCCAGGCTGCTGAAAGCCCGTCCAGATAATTCCTATAGCTAATTAGGCCAAACTCTCAGACCTCATGAAAACTCTTCTGGTTTGAGGGAGGGCAGGGAAAGAAAGTTAGGCCTTTTAGCAATTAAAGTGTTTTCGTTCAAATTTGGGCCTGCAACTTATAAATTGTACAGTGTCTAAATGTAATCCATTTACATTTGTAAATATAATTGGTAATTCCAGCAAAAGCCTGTTCACCTATTTTTTTCCTTTCCTCCTTAAATAAATTAATGCTAACTTCAGCGTTGTTTACCAAGATACTGATTGTATATGAACAAAACTGGTAACAGGCAGAAAATTAGTTAAAAAAATTGTGAACTGTAGCTTTCTTCAGTATATAATTATTGTGCACTAAACAACTGCTTCTTGAAGCCCAAGTGATTTATACGGTACTTCAAGATACAAAATGGGAATAAGCATTCTGTTCAGCGGAATTTCAAAAACGCAGAAGCAGCCACAGGCTAAAACCAAGCAGTTTCTGACTTCACTTCAGACTCCATTCTCTAGTGAGCACTAAAAAGACCTTATACTTCAATTTGAGATCCTACACGAATATATGAAGGGGGAAAAAAACCCCACAAACCTAGTATTGTTCTCTGCACTGTTTTCATTTAAAAAAATACAAGCAAGAATAAAACTTGCAAGGGGTCTGTTAATCTGTGAGAGGTGCGCGCATTTACAAGACTTAAAAGATGCAAACTAGACGTTTTTCTGATCCCTTAAGCGAAACACGAGGAATACTGTAAGGATAACCCCTTACACGTGTTAACTCAGTACGTTACCAACCCACGAGGCTTCATTCACTCCACTGCTAGCACACCACCAACCTGTTAGCCCCGCGGTCGCCGATAGAGGCTTCAGGAACACAGACCGAAGCTCCGTTTTCGACGTGACCCATGAAAAACAAGCACACGGGAAGAACTCGCTGACCCGCAGCAGCCCTCTCAAGAGGCGAGCACAGAACGCAACATCCCTGCACCCCATCCCGGCTAGGGCGTGCTTGGGGCTCCCTCCATCCCTCCCCGCTGCCCAGCACCTGCGCGCGGCGCCCAGGGCCCCGCACCGGCAGTGGCCACTTCCCGCGGGCTGCGCCAACGCTGCCCGAGGGGGGGGGAGCGGTTGCAGAGACGCCCCGAGCCAGGCGCCCCGGGAGGGTGAGGGGGGGCTGCGGTCGTTAGAGAAAAGGCCTCGGTGCCGTTTCGCTGCCCGCCGCCGCTTCTCCCGCCGCCACCCGGTTTCCTTCCGCCGCTGGTCCCCACCCGCCGCTCCGGAGCACGATGGTTTCTCCGGGAAGCAGCGGGTCTGCTGCCGCCGCTTCCTCCCTTCGGTGTCACCCTCGTACCGAGCCACCGCGGCGACCGCTGGGGTGAGGCCGGGAGGGCCCCGGTGCTGCCGGGGGGGCGGTGAGGGGGCGGGGACGGGCTGTGGAGAGTGACCGTTGGGAGACGCGTCCGGGCCGGCGGCTGTCAGCGGCAGCCGTTGGGGCAGCTGCTGCTGAGGGGAAGCGATGGCGTCATCTCTTCGTAGGGGGGGCGAGAGCCTTCAAGCTCCACACGCCCTTAGAGCCTGGGGCGGGATGCTGCTTTAGAGCAGCCATCGGCGTTCTGGGGGCAGAAATAAGGAGTATTTAATTTTCAGTTAAATCTCCTGAGTGCTGCGCTCGCTGGAGAGCTGAGCGTCTCGGCCGAGCTTGATTCAACCCACACGCCCAAGCTTAGGGCAAGGGGTGGCTGCCGGGTTGTTTCCCAGTCACAGCATTTTGTGGTTAAAGCTGAAAGGGGCTGCCTGTAGGTTTACCCCATAAATCCCTCCCACCCAAACTAAAAGACAAATGCAGTCTGCCCCGGTTCATGTTACAGAATGTCAAGAGCCTGCTCCACAGCTCTGTGTGATGGAAACATTAGCAGGCTCAGCAACAGGTAAACTAAATGACTGGTAGCAGTATAATGGACCAAAGTGTGGCCATTGCTCTGTGTTGTTCAGACCGGAGCACAGCCTGAGTGCTACAGGTGAAGATGGCTTTTTCTGAGCAGTTTCTTTTTCTAGGGAGACGAGCAGAAGAGGCACGAGTTGTTTGCTTTCCCTGTTTGCTTAAAGGAGTAGGCAGCAGGCGTGAGCTTTCAGGTATGACAGACCTGTAGTATATTTTGGGTAAAATTAAATGCATAAAAGTAAATGGAGGTCAGGCAGAACTTATTGCTATGAACAGAAAAATAGCTTGCAGGATTTTCTCCTAGCTTTAGGGTGTTTTTAAATAATGGAAGACAAGGCAAGGAAGAAACCCATCATCATACAAAATAGCAACTACTTAACACTGTCAGGTACCAAGCATAGGCACTTCAGAGTTTGTTCAGGTCAACGGAGTGTCAACCGAGTTGTGTTTCTCCTTTTCCTGCTACTTACTATTGCACACATTTATTGTCCACCCATCTGTATATCCATATGGTGCTGTTGCACAGGCTTAACAACAGCTTTCAAAACCTCACTTTCTTCTTGTAGTTTCCTTCTTGCAAGTGCATGTATCAAGAAGGGATCCCAGACAAAAGCTGTCCCTTTGAAGACTGAAATTCAAGATTAGCTTCTGTCTTATTTTAGTGACTTTTTTTATTTTGGAGTCTGTCATTTGTTTGTATTTTCTACTTCTGTTTTTTCCTTCTTCATTAGGGAAATATATTGATGAGAGGAAACAGGTGTGTATAAGAGGCATATCCTGTGAACTTTCATGTTAAACTGTAGTACGTTTTTTAAAAAGTCCTGGGTTTACTGTATTTAGAGTATTTATTTTTCTCCTTAGTATCCAGTAGCCAACATGTCCAGCAAAAAGGCAAAGACGAAGACCACCAAGAAGCGCCCTCAGCGCGCCACTTCCAATGTATTTGCAATGTTTGATCAGTCGCAGATTCAGGAGTTCAAGGAGGCCTTCAACATGATTGACCAGAACAGGGATGGCTTCATTGACAAAGAGGACTTGCATGACATGCTCGCTTCTCTTGGTAATGTCACTTTTCTGTTTGTGGTTGACAAGCAAATTTGTGCAGTTAGAATTAGAATAATGGGGTCTGGGATATGCTATTCAGGTTACTTTTACTTTGAAAGCTAAACCAACTATGAATCCCTTTATTTGTAGGAAAGAATCCAACAGATGAATACCTAGATGCCATGATGAATGAGGCTCCAGGCCCTATAAATTTCACAATGTTCCTCACAATGTTTGGTGAGAAGTTAAATGGCACTGACCCGGAAGACGTAATCAGGAATGCTTTTGCTTGCTTCGATGAAGAAGCAACAGGTACGTAGGTGAAACTCAGACACTTGGGAGGAGGGAGATGGTACTTTTGTATTTATTTGGGTTTCTAAATAATATGCTGATTTTTGCACCTTTATAAGTGAAGTATAACACAGTAATTCTAGATGGCACATTCTACCAAGTAGTAAGAATTTGACTTTTGCTGAGTGAGCGTAAAAACTGTCTGACTGTTCTGTGTGAGTACTGAGGACTACTAGTAATGTTGTTCTGTAAGTATTTGAAGAAAAGCGTTTTAACTGGACAGTATGTGTGTTCCTCTGAGTGCAAAATAAGATAATGTTTGCTGTAAGGTTATGAGGAATTCAAATTGGAAATATGTGATTTTCTACAGCATTAAAAGGTAACAGAGGTGAAATCTGATTTCAGATGGGGAGAAAGGAAAAGGCAGAGCTGTTTTACTGTATCACACTTAAAATGTTGCACCTGTAATATAGAGGGTAGAGGTTATTTATTATTCATGTAGGCTAAGATTTTGGAGAAGTGTGTAGCAAGTGGGGGTGAATCCTTAGGGCAGTTCTGTGGAATCACAGGATATCAGCGCTTTGACATGCTGTGAACATGTCTTACCAGTGCATGTCAAAATTACGTAGCATCTGTACTAGAGATGTCACCGCACCTATAACTTTCCTCACAACTGTCCACAGTATTTCAGTCTAATCTGTGGATATGTGCTCTGAACCTTTCAAAGGATATTATTCCATTTCAAACAGCTATTTTCAGTCTGTGTATTTTTAGCACCTTTTGCCTTTTCAAAGAGCTCCCCTTCCTGCTGAGGTGTAGGTAAACAGGCTTTCTGTTGGTAAGGCCTTTTCAAATGTTAATTGACTTCCTCCCTGTCAAGGAAAATCTCTTTACCATCTCCTTGAGAAGGAAGTTTTGTTAATAGGTTAATTATTTTCTCTCCACAGGTAGTCTGACTCGCTGTGCTACAGGGTTTTTTTGTGTGCACCAAAACAAGAGCCTGTGAATTACAATACAAAGAAAATTATTGTGCTAACAGTTCTTTTGAACAGTAACTGTCTATGTCTATGTAAATAATAAGCTACTAGTTCAGGCCCCCATGTACTGATAGGATTGATCTTATTATCTTTCAACTCTGTGTGGTAAATGTTTTAGTCTAGTCCTCGGATGATTTGAAGATAATGGTTCCACCATTTCTTTTGTGTCTTGCACCATCCTGAAACGTTAACTAGAAAACATGCTAAATAGTTATGCTGTTTTATTGATTTCTGATTCATAGGAGTCAAAATACAGTCTTCAAAATAATGTGATGTATTTGTAGAACACGTCATGTTTGCCTTTTATTCATTTTATTCTCAGAATTGCCTTCTGATAAGTTTGTTCCTTTTAAACATAAACAAAAGGGTTTCCAGTTATGTCAAACCATTTAGGTTTTGTTTTTCCACTTCATACTCTCCGTGAGTGTGTGTGTGTTACTGGCCTGATTCATAGAATCATAGAATAGTTAGAGTTGGAAAGGACCTTAAGATCATCTAGTTCCAGCCCCCCTGCCAGGGGCAGGGACACCTCACACTAAACCATGCCACCCAAGGCTCGGTCCAACCTGGCCTTGAACACTGCCAGGAATAGACCATTCACAGCTTCCCTGGGCAACCCATTCCAGTGCCTCACCACCCTTACAGTAAAGAATTTCTTCTTCGTATCCAATCTAAAATTCCTCTCTTCAAGTTTGAACCCTTTACCCCTTGTCCTATCACTACAGTTCCTCATGAAGAGTCCCTCCCCAGCATCCCTATAGCCTCCCTTCAGATACTGGAAGGCTGCTTTTCTAGCTCTACCTCAGTGTAGTTCCTTTGAAAGAGTATAATACAAATCAGAGCCTCTTGATGAGGATAAGGCAGTTGTACTTGCTGGTTTTTACTTATATTTCCTATATTGCAAATCTAGTTGAGTATATTGCTTTAGCATTACTATCATGTGTATGAAATTGTGAAATTATTCTATAGTATTATATTATACAAGAGGTATAAATTATATCTATAAAGGTTATATCTGTCTGCATTTGTTATGTCTGATCTTTGATCCTGCATTGTCATCTGTTTTGTGCTGCCTAAATCTTAAATTTTGCTTCATTAATTTGTTACTCCCCATCTACACCGAAGCTGTGTGTGAGGGAGAGTGGGTTTGCTGTTTGCTGTACAATTTGGTGCTGCTAAACTTTTAGTGTATTCCTAGTCTAGCAACCCAGTTCAGTGTTTAAACACCTAGCTGCTCAAACAGGAGCAATCTGTCTCCTTGAGGCTAAACTTGGAGCACCAAAGGCTCTGCATTCTTTGAATACTAATCCTTTTGTCATCTCTCAGCACTTGGTCTCTGCAGGACTGCAGAAATAGAGAACCTAATCTGTCTCGCTGCTTTTCCCCTTTTTTACACACATCTGCTAAGAGACAACTCCGGAGTTTGACCTGATAAAGATGAGTCTGGCTAATTGAACAATTCTCTGAATTTTTGAAGTAGAACATGGCTGTTAGCCTTCTTCATCTGGAGTCAGCAGTCAAGGGTTTGCTTACACTGGGATATGATGCTGGTTTAATAGCATATGTTGAAACACGTTTTTCCCTTCCCTGCAGCATACACCAACTCCATGATAATTTGCCATGTTCACTGACTGCCTTTCAGTACCAATTCCCTCTTTGGTTTTGTCTCTCGAATGAATTCTGTTTGCTTAAGTAATTCAACTCTCTTTCCAAAACAGAGCTGCTTTTTTTTTCTTTTTTTTTTTTTAATCACATTCTAATTGAATCTGCATCAGTTGATGTGGGTGTCTACATATGATTTTCAGCTGTTCTGCACAGTTTACACGTTCTTTTTTTGGCACATACTTCTCCCTCCTCTATTCTGTTATTGATATTTCTCCAACTGAAGTTCAATAACCAATTTCTTTATCAAGTGAAGCAACTATTGTGCATTTAAAAGCATGGTTGATCTTATTTCAACATTAATTGTTTTCTGCATTCTGCTGTCTACTATTTGCTACGCACATTCCTTTTTTCATTTCAAAACTTTCCTGGAATTGTTTGGCAACTGGTGGTTCTACCCATCTATTGAAATTGAATTAACAGGACATACTTAGCAACTGCTTTCTTACAAAATCATCTGCTAACATTTTAGCATAAGTAACTTGATATATCGTACCTTTTTCTTTACTAGTTTCTCTGCCTTTACATCTCCACAAGTAAACATTCTTCCTCGCTTCTGAGTTAACTTGCTCAATCCTGTCTTAAAGTCTTTTCTGTTATAAACTCTGCCCCTGGACACTTGCCAGCAGCAATGTATCCACGTAAACTGCCTCCAGTAACAGTATTGTGTAGAGTGAAGAGCCAACCAATGGTTATTTAGTCCCCAGAGGAAACTAGTTTATAGAGGATATGCAAATATATCTAATTAAGTCAAGAAAAATATAATTGAATTAAGAGAACAGCTTTTGTAATGAAGACTAGCAGTGGCAGGAACTTGTTTTTCCACTTTCAGCTGTTAAAGATCAGTGGTAGAAATAGGTGTTTACCGGATCACAGCAGATCCGACGCTCTTTTCAAAAATCTGTATGAATTGCATTAAATGTCCCTCTCCTCCCGTTTGCATTCAAGGAGTTTCTTCAGAATCCAGTACGAAAGTATTCTGGGCTCTTGGCGCAAACGCATATTACCCACTGTATTAGTTAATTGCGTGTCTGCCAGTATGTCTGTTCTACTGCTTTTGAAGGCTTGGCTAAGAAACAGCTTCTCTTTTGTGTTTCTTTCTAGGGTTCATCCAAGAAGACTACCTGCGAGAGCTACTCACCACAATGGGAGACAGATTCACGGATGAGGAGGTAGATGAGCTGTACAGGGAGGCACCCATCGACAAAAAGGGGAACTTCAACTACATCGAGTTCACACGCATCCTGAAGCACGGAGCAAAAGACAAGGATGACTGAGCAGATCCTCAGATAACTGCAGATAGCTTTTCCCCCTCCCCCTCTCCCTTCCCCCCCTGTTAGTTTTATTTCTCAGGATGTTTTCTCTTTTTTCCTGTTGGGACCTTTTGCATACAGTTTTAGCATTCCAGCTTTTTACCTCTGCGGACTCTGGGCCTGCTCAGTCACACCTGCACCTTTGTAGTAAGACTGTACATGGACAGGACATCTTACAGTGATAGAGGTTTAGGGACAAAGATCAGTGAGTGTACAGGCCCAGGTAAAAATGTCAGTGCTACTCACCCTACGTAGATTCATTTCACAGTTTTGATCGTAGCTTTTAAAATAAAACACTGCTATATTAAGCACATCATTAAAATTTTCACTCTAGAAGTGGACTGTTTAATCATCTGTAAATACTTTTGCAACTATATGCAGTCATGTTGTTACCTATTTTTGCCTTAAAAATGAAGCATAAGTCACTTAAGTATACTGATGTTTGTACTTCAGCAACTTCACTTACTACTGTGAGCACATACAATGAAGAAACCCTGTCCTTCAAATTTTGCTACACTGTAAATTAATAATTTCTGTCCAGGACTTGCACATTAAACATTTTAAATCCTATGGATGTAATCGAGGGGGTATTTTACCACCTTGGCACCTCCTTTTCTTGATGCTGAGCACAATATAAAGACTGCTATTAAAAACTTCTGTAGTAAATCCTGGTGTTGTCTTAAAAAAGATACCATATATGAGTAGAATGCTTGAGTGATGCCTCTTACCAGATCTGCAGGACTAACAATATAGATTTCATTACATTTTGTTGCAGCCTCTTACTTTTTTTTTCTTTCTTTTCTCTTCCTGTCTTTTTTCAAAGCGCAATGTGATGGGTCTGGATGAAGAAGAGAGGTGTGCTCTCTCTGTCTGAAAATTACATTATTGCTTTCCAAATGAAACAATGTACAATATATTTTTAAGAGCTTCAGCTGAGAGTGCTGCTTTGGGTGTGTGAGAAGGAGGCATTCCTTTTTGTTCTATTTCTCATAATTGTATCCTCCAGTTCCTGTGGCAGGGATGCATAGCAGATTTGCTCCAGTACTCTGAAGCAACTTTGCCATGATCAGAATTCTTGTGGTTTTGGTTTTTTGGCCTTGAGAGAAAGGGTGATTAGCGCTGCTTCTGTCACTTCGAGGAATTACATTGTTATCCCTTCAGAATAAACGTCACTTGGTGGAGAGTGCTGACATTTCTTGCTAGGCTGCTTTTCTGAACTGAGCTTGTATTAAACTTCGTTAGAGGGCAGTGGTTATTTGTTTTAGAAACACATTGGCCTTCCATGAGTAACCTAAGAGGGCTGTCGTCTTTTGAGGACAGTGCTGTAGAAGTCGTTCACTGGTACCAGTAAGAAAAAGCTGTGCAGTTTCTGCTCGGAAGGCCTGAGCCTGGCTTTGCTCCCCAGAGAGCCTGCCGGGCGCTTGAGGCCAGTCCCCAGCGCCATCGGTAGGTGGCATCGCAGCTCCCGACGCTGGTTTGGCTGAAGGGTAAACGGTTCCCAGCACAAGTTTGTTGTTGACTCCCGAAGAGCTCGCTTGTTGCCACGTGCAGAGATAAAAAAGAGCAGTTCAGTTCCCACAGAAGTTCCGCTCCTACCACAACAAGAACTAGTGCTGTCGGGAGTTTTCAAATTGCAGCTTTAGTATGGCACTAATCGAATTCAGTCATTACAGAAGTGAGTAAAAGGAGGTTATCTGCCAGCTGTTGTTACAGTCATGGATGTACAAATGCACATGTGGTGTATGTTTGAAAAAGATTGGGTTTCAAAGGGATGTAAGGCCTTCCTTGTAACTCAAACCAGATACACACTCGTTCATTTCATTTCTCAGCATCTCTGTAAGCACCCTTCTTGTTCTGTGAGATCAGCTTTGAAAAACTACCCTCTCCCCATTCAAATTTATATGTTTGCATAACTTTGTTTACATATGAAAGACTAAAACCTGTGATACAAACTAAACTGTTGATGCTCAGAGTGAGGCAGCTGGTATTTATCTACAGCAATAAAAGCCAGTTGTTAAAACCCCAGTTCTCGCTTCTGGGCCAGGGCGATGATGTTGCCATATAGCAACGCCTATATGCCGTTTGGTCCTGTGATGATGAATGGTAATTCACTAATGCTATTGTTCTTCCCCTTGCCTTGGGGACAGTCTTTGTTTTACTCTCCCAAGTTTAGTGGCATTTAATGCTCATAAAAACATGTCAGAGAGACTGATAAAAACTGACTTCTGGTAGGTAATTCAGAGGCCTGGGATTTCTCTTGCAAAGACATTTTAAACCCCCACTCACCTCTGATGCCTTGAAGTCTATGTCTGCCTGGAACCAGTAACACTGGTTTTAGAGACTAATTGCAGTTCTCACTCCTGGCAAAACCCTAAGAGCCGTGCGGTCTTCAAGTGTTCTCATTGAAGTGGGTCAGCAGAACGCGAAGGCGTTTGTGGGGGGATGCCTTTCTCTTTTTATTAGTATTAATTCAGTTGTTTTGCAGCTAGGCCTCTTGAGTGGAGGGCTGGAACAATGTGGCCTTCAATCCTCTCAGCTAGAAGAGAAAACTAAAAGTAGGTCTGCAGCATTCAGGCTGAATATTAAACCACTGAACAATTGAAGGAGGGAGGGTGGAACCATCACAAGCGGCTGTGTTTCTAATTGTGCTTCTTTTTCCCCCTTTTTTTTTTTTTGGCAAATGAAGGATCTTGGGCAATGATCCCAGCAGAAGGGATTAAAGCGATCAATTCTACCTGAAGAAAGACTCTTTCCTGCTCTTCAAGGTGAAGTTCCCAAAACCTGTGATTCACAAGTGGAGCTGGTATGTTTGTTTCCTGTGGTTGCAGAGGCAACAGAGCTTGAACCCTAAATGAGTTTTAGCTTATAAACCGTTTCCTCTCTAGGGCTGTTTGTAAACGTTTTCCTTTCTAGGGCTATTTGTGAGAAGCAGTGCCTGGGAGTCACCAGGGAACTGTCTCACACATCCTGTATCTGGCCTGATGCCCCCCTACCCCCCCCCCAGCTGTCAGTGTAGGTCATAACAGGCGAGGGTTGTCCCTGCTTTTCCTCTGCTTTAATGGGGTGTGCTGTGAGCTGTCATGGCTCAGCACCGAGTTATCCTTGAGGAACTTGTCCATCTCTGCCCTAGGGGTAGTCATTTTGTAAGCTGTGCTGTCCCTGCTTGTGAGTTACAGCCCGAACTAGCGTAGAAAGAGCAGTGGTGACTCCTTACCTCCGCATCAGTACTTCTTGTTGATGAGATTCAGATCCTTACTCAGTGTGCTTGCTTTAATAGTTACTAATTTTAGTGCCTAACTCCCCTAGATGGGGAGAAAGCAGCATCTGTCAATCTGGCAGGCATGCCTCACTGTGAATAGTACCAGTGATGTCAAGCATTCTTCCCTGTCACCCAGATACTATGACAATTTCCAAATGTCAAATAGAATGATGCTTGGTCTGAAAAATGTGAGTGTCTTACAAGAATTCCTATCACCAGGGTAGTGGTGTCTAAATGCTAGGCGCTTGGTATGACCTTTGTGGACTGTTTGCAGGCATGGTTTATATTGCTTTTCAAACAACCTTAGCTAATTGCTGACTCATCGCTAGTTCCACTCTATGGATCCCATTGCAGAAGTATAAAACTTGTTTCAGCAGCACTCATTAGCTGTGGAAGACAAACCTAACGAGTTCCTCTGTAATCACCATGAGATCAGAGGTCTCATGTAACCTGAGTGTTTAAGAATGTAAAAAAGCGTCCACACAACTGTAACAGGGATGCATACCAGTCCCAGCAGGCTTCTTTCAGCGAGGAGGCAGGAGTTGCAAATTAAAGATACCTGCAGCTGGAAACTTCCTTTTCAAATAACTGCAGGTCACAGTGACATTGGAAATGGTTGCAAAAAGCTACAGTAAGACCACAATTATTGCATGCCGCTGCCCCCCACACATATATACAAGGTTTCCTGAGAAATCTTCCGAGCTCTGTGCCCCACAGCCTTAGGGAGCTTCAAAGCTACAGGGTTGGAGTCAGCTAAAAGGGGAGTTGACAAGTTTCATGTTAGAAAGATAAGCTTGTGAACTTTGTGGTACATTTTTGGAAGAGAATTAAAGGGAACAAAATTACTTACAGTTGGTTCTTGCCTGTTTCTTTTACTGATTCGGGGGATAAGGTATTGTATGTGTATTAGAACCTGAGACACATGTTGTGCAAAACATCAGTGATTAGTTATTGCTATCCTGTTGGCAAACAGGGGAACTTGGCCATGAATCTAAACCCTTCAACTTTGCCTGCCCCCTCCTCTGCTAATTAAAAAAGGTAGCAATGTAATTCTCAGTTGTCAGAATACAACATTTCTTTCAGACTTTCTGTTTGTTTGGGGTTTTTTTTAACTAATTCAACATAATCTTAGAATTTACCTTGTTTCTCTGCTGTAATAGGTGTAGGTACACACATTGCGTTGGTCTCGCCAGTGTTTGTTATTGTTATTTTCTGGCATGTACATTATCTCTTTACATAAGTGGGGCAGAGAAGAGCAGCGCTGTTACAGCTGTATTTGGGGAAGTCCTACTGCATGGTAGACCTATGGCAAAGAAGTCATCAAACTTGAATGAAATGCTGAGGAATATACTGCAAAAATGCCAAACTCTGATTCACTTACTGGAAGATTACTGTAGGCCACCAGAACTGCAAAGAGGAGGATAAACTGTTGCCATGGAGTGCTAGTTACAACTGTGTGATTATCAGAAACCCTACCTGGTAGCAACTAGAGCGAAATTTGGAGGCAAGTTACAATGTGGATGGATGGGCCAGCCATCAGAAGACAGGGATGAGGCTTGTAGGAAGTACTTGAGGGTACTCTGCTCCTGTTGCAGTGCATGCAGCTTGCAGTCCCTGACATTTTCTGCCCCAAACTCCAGACACAGAATTTTGGTAACTGAGGAGCCATCTAAACTGATGAGTATTAAAATACCAGAAAGAGGAGAGAAGATAAGGGCTGAGGCACTGAAGTATTTCCTAATGGAGCTGATCAGAGACATGACTCTCTATTGAGATCCCAGTAGTCTGCCTTCTACTGGGGCTGGACACCAATGTCTAGGCAACTCTTCAGGTAGCTCCTTACTTTAGCAACGCACAATAGCTCTTCCAGGGTTGTTTTATATGTGATGTTTCACCCACTCCCCCTCTCACCTCCCTTTCTTCCTGTCCTTTATGCAAGCAATCAAATGCCTTCCACATGTCAGGGTCCTGCATCTAACCCCTTCTATTACAAGCTTTACACACACCTAAGGGTTGAGGCCCTGAAGTGAGAAAGGCATTCACTTCCCTGCTTTGTGTACCACACCTTGGGCCTCACCTTGAGATAAGATTCAAAGCAGCTAATAAGCTGTAAGGCAGGCTTTGCAAATTTTGATGATTAAAAATTCAAGCACCTCCAGAATTAAGGAGCAATTCAGTGTCTGCTTTGAAAAAGCTGGCAGTATCTAAATGGGACATCAGTACCTCAGAGATTTCAGGCTGTTGGCTCAAACCAGATTCTTGTGCACATCACTGGATTCAGGGCAATAGGGCAGCACATGACAAAACTGTCAGCTGAGGGCAGTAGGTAAGGAGGCTAGGAAAATAGGAGACTGTTTTGGCTGATATTCTTACTGACAACACCTGGAAGATCTTACCCTATGCCGGGGTTTCAGGGCTGGCAATTGTGCCTCTTCCACCACTGATCTCAAGTACTGCTATGTCAAACATAATGCAAATGTCAAACAAAGGGGTGCTGGCTGCCTATTTTCACAACCCCTTTCCAGACTCGAAGGGTACTTTACACATATGTGACTGATTCTGGATTATTCTTACCCGTGACAGATTTAGTGCTCGCACACACCCTTTGCAGGAATGTTTTTGTTACCTACTGGTGGTTTTGAAAGTGACTATAAAAGCAAGGAAAGCATTTGGGAGATGCTGTTACCAGGAACAGGTTAGGGTGTGTTTATTGTAGTTATTTCTTATTCCAATCCCTCCATGTCTCCCTTAAGCCTATTCACAGGCTTTCCTTTTACAGGAGCATTGTATTGAATTCAGTGAGGCTCACCTAAAAAAGGTCATTTCAGCAACATTATGTGAGTTTCCAATATTTACCCTTACATACCAATAGTAATTCTGGCTCGCTTCCTGACTCTGCTCTTCTTAGTTTTCTTTTGGTCTTTCGTTTATTTTTTCAACTTTTGTGGGTTTTTTAAAGGTACAGTTTCCTTGAGTTTCAGCCTCTAATCAGTATTACATTAGTGACTTTCCTATACAGTTTGCCCCACTTTATTTCTGTGGCAGTTGGAATGTTCATCTGGTGAATCTCCTTGCATTTCTCTGCTATATGCAGCTGATGTCAGACACCTGTAATATCTGGGCATGTCCTTACACGGTCCACAAAGGTTTGTTTCAGGCTTTTTTTTTTACCTCCCAGAAGCTATGGAGAAAAGGACAGCAAAAAATCTGTTTAGAATAGAAGTTGGCTAGGGGTAGGGAGCAAGTTTTATCCCTGGAAATAAAAGCAATGTGGCATGAAGTTATTTCTAATATGGGTTCCTTTTAATGAATCTTAGCCACTTAGGTGACTGAAGACGTTAAATTGGCCTTTCCCTAAAGTAAGTAATTAACTTTCAACACAGAAAATTAAATTGCTTAATATTATTACACAGCTATCTGAACAATACTTCTACTGTCTTGTTGCTTTTATTGCTTTTTTGCCCCCGGCATTTGTATGTAATCATCCAGACACCATGAGACATATTGAGTAAATAAATTGGGGCCCTTTGCATAGTACAATCTTGTTTTATATAATCTTATACAATATGCTATTTCCATAGCCAAGTAATAAATAAGAGTAGAGTTGAGATAGAAACTTTGGGCAAAGCCAGTCTGTTCTATAATACATAGTCAGAAGTAGTGTGGACTCCTAAAATAAGCTATGTCTTTATTGAGAGAGAGACTCCTGAGTTTACTTCAGTAGGAATTTTGCTATTAGGCTGACGTATTTCCTACTACTACACTGCAAAAGCTGTCTGAAGAGCAACTTCTGTGCCAGTGCTCACAATGCTCCCAGGACTCCAGACAGGTGAGTAGGTCTCTCTCTCAGTGTTTGTACAGTGTCTAGCAAAACAGGCAGCGGTTGTGTGCATGTGAAATTATGTCTTAAGGCATTTCCATAATAAAAATGACAAGCACTTTTCCAATGGAGGTGACAAAAGCTCTGTTTGAACAGCTTTCCCTGTGCCCTCTCTAATGCATCAGAACATCATTTTCACCTCTGGCTTTGGCTAGGCTGATTTAGCAGCTTTCTGTTAGCAGTGTTCTAGATAACAAGTGGCAAACAATATTCCAAGGCTGTCTCATCCTTTCTTATCCCATAGCCTAATGACAAAAGGAGACGATTATGCCTTGTTTGCTAACTACACACTGTGCTTTATCTTGCATTTTGGCTTATGTTGTCACCAAGTTGCTAATCACCATTCTGTGACACAGTCTCCACAGCTCCTCCATGCACCTCTTGGCTGCATTACCCAGGCATGGTATCACAAAAGAGCAAACACAAGCATTGGTACCTGTCGATAACTGTTGTTTAGAGGGAAGTTGTTCCTTTTGCCAGTCAGTGCATCATCGTATCTTCAGGCCACTAAATAAACGTTATTATGCATCATCTGGGCACCATATGTTCTGCATGCTTCTGACTAGAGCTGAGTTACGCACATCCAGTAGAGCCCTCCAAGCAGTCAGGTGAGATTGCTAGCTTCCAGCCTCAGTAGTCATCTGCCTTAGCAGCAGTAAGGCTTCCACACCGCTGTGTTGTGAGGAGAATCAAGGAAATCCTCTCGTAAAGTACCAGAAGGATTCTGTTCCCTTATGGAAGTGCTGGAACTTCTGCTCACCCTCCCAGACACAGATGAATAAGTAAGCTAGCTGTTCCATGTCAGTCGTGCTGCACAGCCTACAGCTCTGCACCCTCGTGTCTGCAGCTATAATGCTCCCTCAGAGAACCTGTCTTGTATTTGAATGTCTGAAACTGTGGCTTAAATGAGCTCATCTTATGCAGCTTCTAATTTGTCTTGCAAAAGAAGTCTATTATATGTTGGAGTCTTGCTTTGGCACCATGCTTGAATGGACAGAACTGACAGATGCACTTTGCTGGAAGTGACTGGGTTAAATGTGTCAGCAGGCTAAGTTCATCCACACAGAGAAAGAGGAATGAAGTCTGAATCAATTCCTAGAGTAGCACAAATTAGTGAGCTACTAAGAGCCCTCAGAGAGGTTCCCAAAGAGCTTCTCACTTAACCCAGGTAATTATAGCTGCAGGTGCCCATGTAAGCATGAATCACATAGGTGAAAGTAGTGTCGAAGCTTCAGCAAGACTGGTTTTATAAGCCTAGGAACTGAGTTCAGTGACATTATATTGACCTTACTGCCAAGACAGTCCTCACCCTAATGGCTAGCCACAGTTAAAGCACGTTATTGCCATTTGAAACACCTGGGACTATGACAAGTTGTATTGGCCAAATCCTAGTCTACATCCATACAAGTAAATCCAGTACTCATACAAGTTTGACAGGGAAACTTTGGCTCCATGCCTGCAACTCAGTTTTTAACAAGTGAAGATCTGTTTCTACCCTAAAATGTTTGAAAGGAACTTCTGTTTTTGAGAACATGAGATAACTAAGGTAAAAAATGACTTAATCATCTACCAATGTCCTATAAGCATGGGTGCACAGTTTTTGCAAAAAACTTCCAGGTTTCAATTCATCCTGAACTTGGGCTTCTTTACAGAGTGAACTGTACTTCTACTGTCCCAATTGCTAACATGCCTGATGTCTGAAGTGGCCTTTTATTAGCTCTACTTTTTTTTTTCTCTAGAAGATACATACCATAGCTAATCTTCTAGGCTGAGCTTAACAGCTTCATTGTTATTTCCAGTCTAAAGCCATATGTGGTCTACAGTGTGATGATGTCTTTGGGCCTCACTTGTGTCTCGCTCCTTCACAGCCTGATTCCAGTGATCTCATGCTGAACATGTTTAGCAAAGGTGGATAGCACTGAATTAAGCACAAGCACAGTGGCAACTAGTGCAGAATCATGTCTGATAAGATTCATGCCTTTTGCATTCCAGTTCAGTACGTAGAGCTTACATATAGCAAGTAGAGACCTGCGTGCGATTTCCTTTTGAGCTTGAGAAAGCTGAAGCTACTCTAGACTGAGACCCTTTTCTGCCCTTCCTGTTGAAGCTGGACTTCTGAAGGAGGGTCAGATTCATGGAAGGACAAGGAAAGACAGAAGGAGACAGCATGTATGCCTGGCTGTGTAACTCAAATGTTTCTGAAGCACTTGACAATAGGCCAAATACACTTTGTGCATTTTGGTAAAGCAGAAAATTCCTCAGAAGAAGCCAGGCCTGCCTTTTCTCTTAGGAAGTGTTCTTCTTACTGAACTGTAAAACTGGGTTCAGTATTTTCTTTTTGTACCTCCTTCTATATTTTGTACATACCCTTATTATTGGTGTTTCTTTCTGCCCAATTAAGAGGTTTCCCCTCCTAGTATGATGGTTGACATCAGTCTCATTTTTGTATACAAAATTTTATCTTTTTATTGGATATAGTAATGGTGAACTGCAGACACAAACTGGGTGATGGGACTTCATATGCTGCATTAGTCGTAATGGCAATTCCTAATACAGGGTCTGAATTATTAAGGATTATTGCATTTATATTTTTTTCTTAATAGAGCAACTGTTGTATCTGGATTTAATGGAAACTCTGAGTTAAGGTACTGGTTTCCTGATTTCCTCTTGATTAGGTTTGGATACTGTGTTCTGCAAGTATATAGCTAAGAGAAAGAGTTTGTCTACACTCTCCACTTCCACTTGGGTCTAAACTTCTAGCTGGTGCATTTCTGTAGGTTTTGAGAACACACAGGCAATGGGGCTCTTTTCTGCCCTTCATCTACAGGCTCTTCCACTACACATCCAGTGGAGCACAAGTATAACCTCCATTACAGCTATAACTAATTGCTGATGGGGCTGCAGTGTGTGTAGGCAAGGAATGAACTCCTTCACTACGTAACTCAGGAAGCAACTGCACATCAACATTCCCCCAGCTGGGGAAAAGTCACAGGACAAATCTATGCCTGCCGTTCCTGGTGAAAAGCCTGTAATGTACAACTTTTATGCATTCTCTCTCTTGACCTGCCCCCTCTTTAACAGTCTTTAAATATACAACAGAAAGATGGGCATACATAAAAGCCCTACATAGCAGATATAGCCTAGGCCTATGACGTGTGGAAAATCATGGAACAGTTCCTTAGGTTCCTAGAATGGTCTTCAGTGCCAAAGCACCCGAAGCAATGTTTCAAGTTTTAAGCCAAATTTTGAGGTTTAGCATTTGCCAAACCTAAGTAACTGTAGAAGGTAGGGGGAGAAGGGGTGGTACACAGGAACATACCAAATCTGCACTACACACTAGGACTGCTCCTGCTTAGGTTCCTGCCCGACCCTACCCTCAAACACCTGTCTTGCCAATTTTTAGCTCCCTCTCAGCAGAGCTGTTATGCCACAGCCCAAGCATGCCAACAAACAGACCTCCACGCCTTTAAATAATGCTACTTTTGCAGGCATGGATTTTCCCTGCCCTCAGCTCCCAGACAGACTGGCTCTCTGGTGCAGGATTAATTTGATAGAAGGGCACCTTCAATACACTCCTATTGTTTTTGCTTACCATAATGGAGAATGACAGCATAGTGGTCAAGCACTGGGAGATAGGGAGCACACCAGTGCCTGCAAGAGTGAAGTCATGCATTTACACTCTTCCATTTTCTCCAGATGTAGTGCTTAGGGTTTGTAACATTGCAGTAAGCTGTGTAGCTCTGTCGATGTTTTTACAGCATACTGTGGGAGGATTCATCTGTCCCTACCCCAGATCCTGGCAGAAGTAGTATGGGTATGGCAAGTCATGAAAGCGAACTGGCTCTGGCTGCACATCTGTGGTTCCATCAGTGGCAAGGCATTGATCCAGTGGCTCATTCTCTGATGTGCATAAGTTATGCAACAAGCCTGCTTGTTTGCAACTCTCCTTTTAAATTGTCTGGAATTGGGCCTATTCCACACTCCAGATAGGTCCATTTTCAGCTGTCTGACCCAGGCAACCCTTTGCATATCTGCTGCATCCCAAGACATCCTGCTCTTAGCTTTGGGGCTATGCAAGTCAGCAAATTCTCTTTCTCCTGGCACATTTCTGTACAAGCCTGCCTCTTCTCAGCTTTCTAAGCCAATTTCAGCAATGTCAGCCTGTGCTACGTTCCACACCTTTCTAGTCCTGGTTTCCATCTGAGCTCTGTGAATCCAAGACCAGCACAAGACAATCTGTTCACAGCTCCTGATCTAGTCAGAATATACCAAACTGAAATACTTTTGGTCCAAGCTGACACAATTGCAGAGGAGAAGGAATTAGGACCAAACATCACTGTCTAATTCAATCTTTCTGGGCTGCCACGGAAGAGAAATCATGGTACTAAAAGGGAATCATTATGGAGTAAAAGAAGCAAGAATCCTAACAGGGAAAATGCCTGCATAACTAATATATAAGCAGTAATTAGTACATAAGATGGTACCAAGTTCAAGACACACAAAAACTATCAAAAGAAAGGAAAGCATTAGTAATTGTGTTATTAATTACCTAGTGAAAAAGATTAATAAAGATTAAAATTTCAACTGTATTTGGTGAAAAACCTAGGAAGATGAAACAACGGTGCTTTCATGATTCACTCGCTGAAAAGGGAGCTTTTGAGATTTAACAGGAAGCAGTCGGACTGTCAACATGAAAGGAGCGATTGATCAGAGGAGAGTGCAGAGGGGCTCCCACTACAGAGCAAGCTCAGGAAATCTGTGCAATGGGCAATAACAGTGACAACGGAGGGCCCAGACCAAATGTTATAGGGGGGTTCTTAAGTGATGAGAAGGATTAAGAGCTTACTGGTATGAGTTAGAAGGAGGCAAACTAGTACTAATAGAAGTTGTGGGGAAGGGGGGAGGTGTTTGAAGGAAGGAGAGAGTTTGCATTAATACAAAGATCAAAACTCTTTGCTTTGGGCTCAGGGAAAAGGCCAAATGGAGAAAACAAACTGACTAGAGAGATGAAAGTTACTAGTTTTGAAAATGGAGTAGAGATAATTAGTGTCTTCTGATGAATGACAGAAATCAGTGTGCTGCTGACAGCAGTGCAGAATATGGTGGCATCAGTATATCTGACAGGTGAGGAAAGCTATTATCTTTGTACTTTCTACTTGAGAATCCCAAATTATTTTGTGCTGCAATTCTTTGAGGCATGGAGGAAGTTCCTGGTCTTGAAAGAAGATACCAATAGGCCAAATGTAACTGCTCAAGTTCATAATAACTAGAGGAGAAAGGTTAGCAAGGGATGGAACAAGATGGTGAAATCTGGCTGGAACAGGAACAGTATGTTCAGAAAGGCACTGGCTGGTCATTTGCTGAGTGATGAGATGATGGACAAACATACAGAATGAAGGAGCATCAGGTAGGTGAGGCCAGGAGCAGTTCTGGGAGAGAAGCAAAGAATCATTCCCAGCGAGGGCAAGACAGAACTGACTGTACTGAGTGTAATGAGACTGAGACAAAAAAAAATACCCAAAGGAAAATTCGGATCTAACCACATTTCAGTTCTGCTGATTTGCTTCATCAAGTAGTTTACTTAATATTTCATGTAGAAATCAAGAGTTTGCACTGATTCCACTCCTCTGTAGTCAGTTTTAATAATGTAACCCCAGAACTCTGACACCCATTTTAAAGCAAAAGTAGGAAACTTCCTGGAAACCGGAGATCTTGCTATCCATACGCCTGGCACAATCCATTCAGACGTGTACAGAACATGCACAAATAATAAAGTGAAGTAACACCATCAAGTTCAAATTTTATTGTCTTCTCTGTCCCCTGCTTTTTCTATCTAGGAAAGAGGTGTATAGGTCAAGACTCCTCGTCATGGGTTCAGCAGCAGCAGTCGTTTTTCTCCTTCGTAGTAGCTGGTGCAGTGCTGTGTTTTCAATTTTTGGTCTGGGAACAGCACTGATAACACCGATGTTTATAGTTACAGCTTAGAATGTTTTGGCCTGACCAAGGACTTTCTGAGTCTCATGTTCTGCCAGGGAGGAGGGGAAGCCGGGAGGAAGCAGAGACAGGACACCTGACCCAAATTGACCAAAGAGGTATTCCATGCCACAGCACGTCATGCCCAGGATGTAAAACTGGGGGCAGGAACCCAGAAGAGTTCAGTTCACAGCTCGGTCATCAAGTGGTGAGCAATTGTATCCTCTTTCCTTGTATTTCCCTGGTCATTGGTGGTGGTGGTGGTGGCAGCGGTGGTTTGTGTTATACCTTAGTTACTGGACTGTTTTTATCTCAACCTGTGGGAGTTGCATTCTATTGATTCTTCTGCCAATTCCCCCCCCCCCTCGGAGGGGGGGGAAGAAGGGGGGGGAAGAAGGAGGGGGAAGTGAGTGGTCAGGCTTTGTATTAGAAGGGATGAGCTATTGTATTCTTTCCTTGTATTTGCCTTGTCATTATTATTATTGGTGGTAGCAGTAGTGATTTGTGTTATACTTTAGTTACTAAACTGTTCTTATCTCAACCTGTGGGAGTTGCATTCTTTTGATTCTCCTCCCCATCCACCCGGGAGCGGGGGGAAGAAAGAGAGGGGAGCAAGTGAGAGAGCGACTGCGTGATTTACGGCTTAAACCACAACACTCCTCTATTCCCTCTAATGAGCACTGTCCTCTGTGTGCTGCCCCTGGACAGGGGATGGAGGCTGGGAAAACTAAAGGCAAAAGTTTGTGGGAAAGGGAGTGTTATGAACTGGAGGGTGCCAGCAGATGAGGAGAGAGACAGAGGTGGATGGGTAAAAGAACAGCCAGTGGAGCTCATGGTTTGGCACTACAAGAGGCAACAGCCTTGATTAGCAGGTGCTGTGCAGGGCACAAGTCCTGTGGAGGGACCAGGTGAACACAGCACATGGGCTGCAACTGGGGCATGCAGGCTGGGAACCAGCTGGAAAATTCTGCAAGTAGTGAGAGGTAACACTCACCTGGCAAGGGACAGCACTGCCCCATTTCTAATCTTCTCTTGCTTTGCCTTTTGAATTTTTTTAAGCTATCTGTCATCCTTACTCATGCAAGATTCATTCTTACCCTGGAAGTGACTCTACAGATTTCAATACTGATACTAAATGTACAGACATAAATGTGTCATACAGAGCATTTAAAGGTAAAATGGTGACCTAAAAGTAATATGCAAGATAAATATTCGCTCCACAAAACAGCTTTCTGCATATAGGTTTTGTTGTCAAAGGCTGTGCTGCAACATCATTAAGTGACTAAGATCAGGACTTTGGACTGGTTGGGACTGTTTTGCTATCCTGCATGGGCTTTCACTAGCAGAGAGACCAATACTGCCAGTAAGGTCTTACAGCAGACAGCTTTATATAGTAAACTATCAGGGCTCCAGAGAGGCCAAATGCTACTACCAGTGAAGAAATCCTCCCATATTCAAATAATATATAACCAGGTCCAGAAAACAGTAGTACTGAGGTCTGAACTGAGTACTGCCTGGCAGTGTTGATGCACAGAGAAGCCGACACAGTGGAACTTCAATAGGACAGCTCCTCCTCCTTCCTCCATTGATGACCAAATATTGGACCTAAAGGGCTCTGCTGGTTCCCTGCTCCCTTCCACATTCCAGATAACAAGGACCCATCCTGAGAGATAAGAAGTTATGTAGGCAGCTATTGCAGCTCTTCAGAGAAGGGAAGCCAGCTAAAAAAACCACACAGGAGCTGAGATTAAAACTGAAGAGTTTCTGGCTGGGTGCCCTCCGGAGGCCATAGCACTCTTTCCCATTAGAAAAACATTTGATTTACATAGAAATATTTTTGGCAAGAACATGGAAAAGACACACTATATGATAGATATGGTTTTGATTACACTTTGAAAGTCTGCCTGAGCGGAAACAGTAGCAGCAAAATAGTTTGCTACCCCCCTCCAAACTTAAAATATGGCTTTTCTGCTTAGCCAAATATTAAAATGACATTTCACTGCAAGTTCAGGCATCTCCCAAAGCTGCTTTCTCTTTACTAAGAAAACTTTTGACTTGCACATTAAAACAACGATGGGTGAAAATAATCTTGATCGATCATTCCTGGATCACCTCCTCCTGTATCTTTTCCTTTTCTCATTACAACCATCACTTTAACAGCAGACTTGCATTTAATGTTACAGGAGCCCTTTAATGATGACTTATGAATGTGAACAGAGACAGAAGTTAGTTTTGCAAGTAATTATTGCACAGCACTATTGCTGCAGCAAGCACTCTGTGTTAGAACATGTGCAGCAAAAGCCATATAGCTAAAATTATTTGTAGATCTCCATTTTAAACTCTGACTTCATGTACTTGAGATGTCCCATTTGTGGGCTGAGTCCTAGGGAGAAATATTTTTCCTCCTTTTGTTTAAAAGTTATTTCTATCTCAAATTGGAAGTATTTTGTGGCTGTCAATGTTCCTGCTGTTCTTTAATCTCAGACGTTGTGAATGACAGCCTGGAACAGAACCGTAGAATACCATTTATTCTGGTGCAGATCCCTGAACATTAGAGAAAGGGCTGGCAAAATGGGGTCCAAATACTGGACCTGGACTGTTCCCAATTGGTCAGGATATGAGCAAAGAGTTTTCCCGGTTTATTTTCATACTCATCCTGGGGTTTGAGTTTCTTAGTCATTCTGTTAATACCAGCATCATGAAAAACATGTCACTTACCAAATCATTCTGACTCACTAAGGCCTCACCTATTATATATCTGACCAATCTCACTGGAGTCCTGTTTTCTCCTCTTTGACTCTTAAGTCACAACCTTGGCAACAGTCCAATTGCAAGATTGGGCACACTCAATCTCCTGATAAAATTAACATGATCAGCTGTAAGTATAGTTTATGGCTATACTTATACAGCTGTAAGTGTAGCTGTAAGTACATATTTGCATTTTCAAGCCAGAGAAAATAACGTACGAGGTAAATATTCATGTTACTGGATGCACCGTACAGCAAAGACCAAGGTACCAAACACAGAATTTGCTTCTTTCCACAGACACCTAGCTTAACAATTTACCAAAGTAATCTTTAATGCATCCAGCATTCCTGGGCAAAACTTCTTTAATATATTACACTGCCATTCTACTAAACTAGCATTCTGAACCTACGCGAACACTTTTTCCATAATATTTACTTAAAAGTTTTCCATCCAAATCTTGGTGATGGTAGGCAGCTAATTACCATTTTAAGCAGACAAGGGTTCTTTAATAAAACCAAAGCTTTTCACATAGAACTGGAAATTAAAACAGCCACATCAAATCTGGTACCTGGGAGGCATATCTGATTAAACAGGGATCATGAGTGGCACCTTCTGATCTGGAAATGCCCTGCACCCATTATATCAACTCACACTAAATGAGAAGCCCTCTTCTCTGTGGGCCGCTGGCATAGGTATCACATTGACAAAACTACCCTCTCTTCCATAGTCAGCTGAGGCACGGTGGTCACAAGCTTCAACTTGCACCCTGAAGGCTGCTGCCTTGAATACTGGGGAAGACCCCAGTTCAGAACAGAGAACTCAAAGGAACTAAGGTCTTGAATCTACTGCAATGCCACATGACTGGAGTCATCTCACAAACTAAACTACTGACAAGGTTACTTTCACTGGTGGAGCTGGGTGTGCTGGGCAAAGGGGACACACATGTCGAATGGAGTGCTGCTGGATTTGTTGCTTTGGCTGGACCTCCTACATCACCACTGCATGCAAAGCATCCCACCAGGGAAGGCAAGACCTTTCACATTCACCAGGCCAAACACCCAATGTAACTCTGTAAACCAGAGCCATGCTTACAAGACCTGTCTTTCTTACATGGATCCAGCAATTCAGGCCCTATTATTCTCTCTCCCCTCTGGCAGATGAAGAAATTTTCCCCTGTTGAAATGCCACTGTACTTTGCACTTTGCACAGACAAGGAACCACTAACAAGACCACTACTTGTGAAGGAGAGCTCAGTGTGCCCGATGAAGGGGAAGCCCTGGCTTGGCAGATTTCTCCCAGACCTGCTCCCTCTGCCAGGAGGTACATATCCTTCCTTTGCCAGGCTGCATGTGAGGTGCTCCCACTTGGCTGTCCAGCTCTCACAGAGGAATAGACCTGCTGCAGAGCAGGAGTCACACACTGCTTGTAAGGCTTTGCCTTCCATGCAAAAGGCATGGTTGTTGGTCTGTGATAGTTTCAGCCCCCATTCTGTAAACAGCTCTCCCAGAAACATCCAGCCTTCCTGCCTGCACCCAGGAAAAATGCCCCTGCTCACAGACTGATACAGAGGCCCTTCCCAAAGCCTCAACTGCAGATATGACTCCTACATGCATATAGCGCAAATCAAGGACGAAGGATGCTGTAGGGCCCTTTTAAGGTTTAACTGAAAACTGCGTTGTCTTTGCCTTTGCCTGATGTACCAGAGCAGCAAGGCTGTGCAGTGTCACTGCTCAAAAGTGCCATCAGAAGGAAGGAAACTGCTTGTGAGCCCTCATGTTAGAAACTGTGATAACTTCATATGCATAAAAATAACGAGCAGCGTGCAGTGCCTCCACAAAAGAGCAACTGAATTGATTTTTTACATGCAATTATATATCTTAATCCTGTCCTAACTCTACTTTGCTGCTGCTGAGACAAGGAAAAAAACCCTTCAAACTCAATTCATTAAGTCAGGCCTAAACATCAACCATACTTTTTTCAAAACAATGCAAAAAAAGACAAGCAGATAAAGCATGAAATATTTATCAGCACAAACTGAAATAAGCACTGAAAAGAGAACTGTGGAAAAATATGTTGTACTTGCTACAGTTTAGGCCACATCCTGATTTCACATCCTGATTTAATTCAGCACAAGCCTGAAACAATGCTGTTTAAATCCACTTCACGTTTACCCCAGGTAACTGAGCAAATGAAAACCTGGAATGAAATTAAACCTGGTGTTAAATTAATGGCTACGCTTAGGAGCACAAATGAAAGTAGAATCTCAAAAACTGTTCTTCCCCTTCCTTCATGTCACATTGCATTTAAACATATCCAGACACTGAAACTATCACAGAGTTGAGCAGTTCCTTAATTACAGGAACATAGTTTCCACAGGCACCAAAGGTTTGTGCTTTGAGTCTGTAAGGGTTACTTACTCAGTAGCAGACTGAATTTAAGTAGCTGGTTTTGCTCTGGAGAGCTCTGCGCAGCCATTGAATCTACCAGGCTGAAACTACAGCTTGCTGGATTTCTCCAAAAAGGTTGCTCAGCGTCCCACTGCCTGCCAAGACTGAAATAAAGCAATTGTTTTACCAATCTTCTGCCCATGATGTAAAGCCTATATATTTTCCTGTCTTCCAGAGTCTATGAAAATACTCCTGAGAGCAAAAAATCCTGACTGTTAAATCCTTCCTGTTGGAAAAGAAGGGGTAGGTATTCCCCCAAGCCTACTATGATCACATCTTTAGTTGAAATGCAGTCACTCAGTCCTTTTCCTAGTCACATTTTCAAACGGGTCAAGAAGCATCTAGGAACAAGAATAAGTGTTTCTTTCTTTGGAACAAGAACCTAAAAATATATGAATAGTTATTTAGATCTGTTCCCTAAGAAACAGATACTTTCATGAATGCTTCAAGGACAAACCTACTTTTTTTGGTTTTCATCCTAAAATGACAATACTGGGACATATGTATCTAATGCTTCCCTGTATCAGTAACTCCAACTTAAACAACATATAAACACAGAAGAAAAACCCAACATCAGGTGATACTTGATGACTACATCCACTATAAACACTATTGATTTCTGCAAAAGCTGCTTTCCAACTCTGCAGGTAGGTCCACTTTCACGATCTGATGTCCTCAAACCCGTCCTAGCATTACTCCATAGGTATGACACTGACTGAAGCAAACCCCTGAAGTCTCAAAGCAGAAACCTTCTAGCAGGCTCTTCCTCTGGTATGTTCACTAGAACACTTGGAGGTCAACTCTGAATATCCCTAAGCTATACGTAATGCTCACAAAAGGCAAACCCAAGACCTTTTTCCCTGTATGTATGTATAGCACTTCTCCTATTAGCTTAGCAGTTATTTACAGCTACCATGGAAGATCTTGTTTCAGGCCCTTAAACTGGACTTTAACCCAAGGGTCTCTAACTCCGTGTAACACTGACTGTTGGGTAAGTCTCTATTAGGTAAGTTGTTTAAATAACTTTATAGAGCTTTGTATAAATAACTACATATCCATTAAAGCGAAAATACAAACCACATTTGGTGACAACGCAGCTGAGAGAGGAAGTAATTCTCTCTCTGTGACTTGATAAATATTTAGTTACAAGAGACTGGGAGAGATCTGTTATCGAGCACACAGGAATCCGGGAGCTGGAACATTCCCTTGGGATGTGTGTCACTTCGTGACTAAGCAGCATATGCTTGTTCTAGCTAATGACTGGCAGAATGACTCGCCAGATTTAAAGATCACAGCTTTAAAAAAAGTTTCCACAGTGTGGTTGGGAAAGAGCTTCGGGAGAGGATGATGACAGAAAGATCACAAACTTAAGCCTTAAGGAGGACTTGAACAGTCCTCGTGATACTGGAAATCACAGCTGTTCCAGTTCACCCTGCTGTTTGCACAGCCAGCTTAATATAGTGACCTGGAAAAACAGCAAGCCTTCCAAAAGAGGTTTTAAATCCAAGGGCAAGACTTCACAAATAGCTATCTACTCACAGGTGGAGTGACTCGATGGTCTGAATTGAAACTGAAAAAAACATGCAGTGGACTGATGGCAAGGAACATGTCCTGTAACAGTCAGAGAGACAAACAATGAAACTGAATACTTGACAGAGTTAAGCAAGTGGCAGGGTTGAAATATTCAAAAATGAAACTCCCTAGAATTGACAGTGTTTAAATTCAAGCAGAGGAAAGTAGCAAGATGGTCTGAAAACACAGAAGTTTCTAGCAACCACTTTGGTTTTCCTTGCCTCTCTCCTGCCATGTCGGATATAAGCTCCTGAAACAGTGAATTCTGCCTCTGGAAAATGTGAAAATTAAATTTACCCAATTTTAGTTCTTCTAAATCATGGCCTTTTTAATATGACCTCTAGGTCACAGATCAAGGAGAAAATGCTGTACCACAAAAAGGCGTGTCTGACCCAGACCTCTGGATCACTGATTTTTATGAATTGACCTGTAGGTGAGAGTTGATCACAAGGTATCAGAGATGGTACGAAGCACAATGTAAACAGCTTTCTGTAAACAAACACATACAGATACAAATAAATACATGGGGTAAGAGGGATAGTAACAGTCAGGTTAGATGCGTTTTAAATGTATTTAAAAATGACTGCTGCTGCTGAACCCATGACAATTGTAAAGGGGTAAACCATTCCAGCAACATTACACACAAACTGAGTCCCACCAGGATGAGATCTGACAAGACTTCGCATTCCCTATGCTGTTCCTTTCATGTGGGACAGCCAGGCAGGAGCTGGTGTACAAACTGTCCAGTTTCCTACTTGGTATGAATGACAGAAAAGGATAGAGAGTGCAAGCATATCACTGCATGTATTCATTCCTTACAGTAAATTCAGTCCAAGCCTTCCTTAGACAGTCAGTGTTAGGGATTAAGCCAGGGCTGACTGCCCAGTCAAACAAATGCCATTTACAAAGCTAGACTTTGCACTTCAGGAAATGCAGGGATGACCAGCAGTAAGAACTCAGGTCACAGGTCCCAAAATACTTTCAAAATTGCTAACAGGATAACTCTATCTAACTGAAACCTTCCTCATTTAATCCACTGTGTTGAAAACAAACGGTAGTGCCACCAAAGAAGAAACATTGCAGATCCAGGTTTTAATTACTTTTTGAGGGCAGTTCCACCCCAGGATCCTGATGTATGGCTGAATTATGACACTTTACAGGGTGCTGCAAGAACACAGTATGTGGCTGCTTTTAACTTATCAAAAGGAGGCACGACGATTTAGATTAAACCTTTTTCCTGGGAGTTCATGCCAACATGTTTTATCATAGGCTTCCTATAGCCTAGCAGTACATATGCAGTGGCAGTTATCACAAAACACAGTAGACACAGAATCACAGAATTATTTAGATTGGGAGAGACCTCTAAAATTAGCAAGTCCAACTGTTCACCCACTGCCAAGTCCACCACTAAACCAGATCCCTAAGTGCCTCATCTACGCATCTTTTAAATACGTGCTGGGATGGTCACTCTACCACTTTTCCCTGGGCAGCCTGTTCCAATGCTTGACAACCCTTTCAGTGAATAAATTTTTCCTAATATCCAATCTAAACCTTCCCTGGTGCAACTTACTGCCATTTTCTCTCATCCTATTGCTTGTTACTGCAGTAACTCTCTGAGTAAAGAGATTCAAACGTGATGCCTTTACACATATCTCCAAAGTTCCAGTCTCTTACACAGGACACTTCTCAGAAAAGCTAATGTACTTATTTCCAGTAAAAGTTTTCCTTTTTTATCCTCTCATCTTCTTTACTTGCTTGTTTTGCTTTGTTTTGGGTTTTTTCTGTAAACTGTGAAAGAAAAGTTCATGAAGGAAGTACTCATCTGTTACAAATTGGTTTATGATCATTATGACCTTATCACAATGCTTTAGAACTGAGTTTATATGCCTGTGTTTGTGAAGGCATTCTGTTAATTGCAGAAAAAGGGAGTGATTCTTAACAAACCTGAACTTTGGCAGCTACTTCATTATCTTAGTAGCAGATTCTGTAAAAGCTGCTTTATAGTTAAGCTTCAGAAGTATCTCAGTACTATTACTCAGAGATGAGGCCACACAGAACAAGGGAAACTACAACTAATGTCAAGGTCTCCCCAGAGTCAGAAAAGATGCAAACCCCTAATTCTTCTGCTTCAAAGGATAACACCTGTGAGCAATTTTTTCACTGCTGTCAAAGCTAAACTCATGATAAAATACTATCAGATTGGCAACAGCTCTCAGTGTTCATTATGCAGGACACATGTCACCTCCTAGTACGGCACAGTACCTAAACATAGGCTCTGGAACATTAACATTTGGTCCAATTCCCCCATTAGCATCTCCATCTTCCATTCTTAAACATGGATAGTGCCTTGCCCACAATATGCAGCAAATTAAGTCTTACAAAGAACCGAGCATCGCATTGTTCCATTCTGTAAACACAGCCAGACTAGAAGCGCTCAAAAGCTGCCATGGAAGACAACAGGAGCTGTTTCTGCAAATTTTGCTCTTCTGAAAAGCAAGATCATTCATGGCATTAAGAGCTGCAGGACCAAAGATTGCTGCAACTCTTCACTGAAATACAAGGCTGAGCCACCGGGCCTGGAATAGTAGCTAACCTGCTGTAAGAGTCAGCTGAATCCAAAACCAACTATCTTTAAACTGACTTGGTTACTGTCTCTAAGTTTGGATCAGCATTGCTCTCATGCAGGCTCGGATTCCTTGTGTAAAGGTTTCCCTGAGCCACACTACTTCCTGACCCAGCTATCACAGAGTTTTGAACTGTAGTCTTACATACAACCAAGATTCCCTCTTCCCATTCAGTAATCTTTTATTCTCTCAGAACTCCTTGATGTTGTAATTCTAGTTTGATACATCCAGGTACTATCTCGCACACCAAAAAAACCCCAACCAGCCCAAAACACGTGGTACTTAGGCTTAGTAAAGGAGTCTCAACCAGTTGCATTATCGCTAGGAAGTGCTGCAGAGACCCAGAGTTCTGTAAAGCTTGCCCTTGCCACCACTGTAGTCTAAGTTTTGTCAGTGTTCTAAGCCAAGCAAAGATTTTCTGCTTCCGCTCTCTCCAAGCACCCCTGTTCACAGAGAATCCAGGTCTGCCTCCTACCTGTCTCTTCCGACAAGTAGGCTCTCCCTCCATTTATTTGCTCCTGCTAAGAAGCACCATGTCTGTCACAATTCCCTCCTGTAAAACAAAGCAAAAAGTAAAAATAAAAAAAATTAATTAAAAAATAATCTAGAGCCCTCTACTTCAAGGGCCTACGCTGTCAGTTCTCTATGATGTCTAAACATAACTCAAAAGGGATGTCCTAATGTGGTCTCCATTTTGAAGAGTGCAAAATTGCCCAGCAGAATGATGACAGAAATCTGCAGATAGATTATAATGCTGATGCAGAAAATGTAAATCTTTGTGAAGTAGGTAATTTTGTAAAGTATCTATAACAGTTTTTTTACCCTGGTGCACATAACCATATGTGGAGGCACAGATGTGTTATACAGATTAAACTATCTGTGGGCAAAAAGGAAATTCCAGGACATAAGGTTATATTGCTCGTAATCAGGAGTGAAGAAGCGCTAATTAATGAATTGTTCTCACTGGACAGACAGCTTTCAAGGGTCCTGTTTTCACCTCCATAAATCAGATTTTGTTAGAAAACAAACTGACCAGTGACCGTTGCAGCAAAACCCAAGAGCTTTTTTCTAAGATATTCTTGCAAAGTCTGTGCAATGCTTGATGCATGCCTTTTATTTTTCATTAAAAAGAAATCACTCGGTACCTCTAATACTTTCAGCACAGACCATAAAGAGCTGAATCAAAGTTGGGCAGAAATGTAAGCTTTCAGGATCTAAAGGACAAACTGAGGTTATTGCTTCAGATGCTTTAAAAGATGAATGTACAATTTGACCTGAACCAAACTTCAAAGTCAGTGAAGGCCAATTGAAAATAAAAAGAAAAATGAAAAAGATTTCTGCAATTACTTAGCACTGATGTCTCAGTAGCAGAAAAACAACACGTACTTAAGTTAGAAGAAACATCCATGCCTCTGATAAATAACCTGATGCTTAAAACAAAACCAAATCCCAACAACAGACCCCCAAACTCTGAAATATATTACTTTACACTCTATTTCATTCTTTTCACGTTACAGTATAAATAGCAGTGACAACTATGTTTCTTATAACACAGAGGTTTTTGAATAAATAATAGCAAGAGGGAAATAGTGGCAAGGGGTGAAAAGGAGAAAAAGGGAGGAAAATTATTTTTCCACCCTACCACTAACCTAGAGACCTACTGAGCTATATAGACACAGGGCGGGGAGAGGTGGCAGAGGCAATTTATTTCCCAGATCCATAAAATTCACCATGATTATCTTTATGGACCCACTTACATACATCTCTGCAGAATTTTACTACTTCAAAATAGTGTAATATTTCCTAAAAGGAGAATTACCCAAGTTTGTCATGAAAGGCTTGACAACAACTATCATTCATTGTAACAGCTAGAAGAGCTCGGAAAATACAGCTACAAGATATAAGTAGTACACAGGAATCTTTGCCAAAACTCCCTTCCTAGCAGCTTACTGCCTCCCACTCCTTTCTCCTGCTGCAACCTTTACATCTGCACTGGGGTTTTTGATGTTCATTCTACAAATGGTTAAAAATTACTTTTACGTTAGATACTGGCAGCAGCACAGCCAAAATATCTGATTTGGTGGTTTTGGCCCAACAGAGGCTCTGACAGAAAGAGCTGTCCCAATCTCCTTGCCATGTTCAAGACAAAATTGGCTAGTAAATCTGTTGACAGATTAGTAATGATAAAGAATTCCAACTGATCATTATTATTTAATATGAAATGAGCTCATGATCTCAGGGTGGTTCTGGCTGTAAGGTGGCATTACATCATTCATCCTTACTGTTGACACTGGAGCTTTTGGCACACATTTAGCAAACAATACCTGCCTTGCTAGAACTCAGATATGAAATTCATTACTAGTTCAGCTCCCCTGATATACTAATCAGAGAAGCCACAGCTCCAATAAGAATAGGCTTTTTTTTTTGGCTAGGACATCCATATCTGACTCAGAGGAGGACCAGAAAGCACAATCATAAAAAGAAGTTTTAGTCCTGTCTCTGCAGCAAGTTCTACATTCAACTACCACCTGAGTAAACCATAACTTAGCCATATTATAGAAGGTACACCAGCAGAGGCAACTGACAATAGGTAGTGAGCTCAGAATCACATATACACGCACATTATTTGACCATACACACAGAAACCCCTCGTTCATTTCCTAGGGCAAGTGACCCATCCATCAAACCCATGCCTCTCCATTTTAGAGACAAGGATGTCACGCAGGACAGCGTCAAATGCTTTGAACAAGTTTAAGTAGATGTGCCAGTTGCTTCTCCCTTATCCACCAGTGCTGTACTCCCAGTGGAGAACACCACCAAATTTGATAGGTAAATTTGCCCTTAGTGAAGCCATGTTGGCTGTCACCAATCACCTCCTTATTTTCCATGTGCCTTAGCATAGTTTCCAGGAGGATCTGCTCCATGATCTTGCTGGGAACAGAAGCGAGACTGAATGACCTGTAGTAATGCCCAGAAAATAATACAGTATATACAATAACTTCACAAGAAGGCAAAGGATACACACCAAGCAGCACAAAGTAATCTTGTGAGCTTGGTCATATTTGTGGCAATGCAAATGGCATCATGTTAACTGGAGAGAACTTTTTCCCCAGTATTCGCCCAGCAGTAAGAGCCGTTCTGGTTTTACAAATATGGAAAAACCACTGCTGGTTCCCTGTGCCAAGTCCTTCAGTGTCAGATACGGAAGGCAGGTCTGTCTTTGAACTCCCCTATTCTAATGAAAAAGTTATCCACATACTTAAAATGTATTTTATGTGCTTTGTAAATTATTAAGTATTGCCGTTTGACACTGCAAATACCAGAAAAAGCCTAGAAAACAACTTAAAATCTGAGGTTTGGACACTAGTGATTATGTTGTGTCTTCATGGATGAACATATTTTTTTCAAGCTGTAACTGCTGTGATCACTGCTATTGACAAAACAGGATCAACTCTACAATCTTTGATAGCCATGAAAGAATGAGTGAGCAAATTGTGAGTCAGGGATCAGAACGTGTTCTGTCCTCAGGAAGTATGTAGAAATCACAACATCTCTGAACAAAGTAAGGACATCTAAAATAACCCTCTTGGGTTTTGTGAAGAAACATGAGAAGTTGAATACCCTAACTTCCTTGCAAATGTTCACCCCTATTAATTTTAAAATATATTAAAATTATCTCCTTGGCTTCTCCTCAGGAGAAGGGGGATCTCCTCCATTCTCAGCATGAAAGCAAGAGGCAAACCCACACAGCTCTGGGAACTCCTGAACTGTCAGCACCAAGGGTTCATAGATAATCTCTGACCTGGATGTTGCGGTTTGTTTTAATGTTTCATAACGATATCCTCTTTGATCTGCAAGTCTTTACATACACAGTTCTGTACTTTCAATATACAGGAACAGCCACTGCTTCAACTAATTTAAGAGAGAACTGATTTCCACTAGTTATTAAAAATTTTAAAGAAATACTTCTGACTACATAGTTGAAGGCATTGTTCTATTATCAGCAATTTAAATAAAAGTCATCAGTTGCCCGTTGTTTAAATTCCACTGGTGAAATACTGTAATTAAAAAGAAGAGGAAGACAACTGTGAACGTATTACTGACTTCTGTGTGCTGGACCCTAGAAATTGAACTCTGATGAGGAACAGACAAGCCAAGCTATTGGTTTAACGTTTTTGCACAAAACTAACTTCACCAGGACGAATATTTGTTTTCGGGTGGTGGTTTGGGTTTTTTTTTAAGGAGAGAAGTCAAGCAGACATCAGATTTGGTGTTGGTAAGTCACTCATCATCTGTGCAACCACTGTAGTTATGCCTGAGGGTTTGTAAATGTAAGCCCAACTTTGGCTTTAAACCCACAAATGATTCATCAAAACTTTAAAAGGCCCAAATAGTTTCACAGGGAGTGAAATGCCCTTCATGTTTACCTGCAGCTTTGTTTGTACTGTCCCATTTCAACTGAGATACAAACTCTCACCACTTTTTCTGTTGTGCTTGGGGCATTCAGTGTCTTCTCCTTGTGGATGTGTCACTGTCTAACAACATAACTGAACTCCTTTCAAAGCCTTTCCTTCTATGCAGAGATTCAGACCTTACTTAACCCACTTAATCACTTTCATCAAGAACAAAGCATCTTTAAGGGATTTGAATTCCATAAAAATTTACCTGAAACTGTCCTATAACTTCTCAAGTTACTGAGGAACCCAGGCAGACCAGCAGACAAGGGCAGCACAATTATGTAAATCTCCTTTCCTTAGGAATTCCAGATAAAACTCCTCATCTAGCTCTTCTTTGTTATGAGTGTAACATTTCAAGGTTCATTCAGTGCTACTAGGTACCCTTTGCCGCCTGCTCCTTAAAGAAGCAGCAATCATTTATTCCTAAGAGAAAACTCCATGCCAAAGCAGCACCTGGCAGCACCAACCCCTACCCTAACCCCCTGAAGCCTTTGCCCTGGCCAGATCTTTGGAGTGCAGCTTCCCTCAGATAAGCCATGGAGACAGAACACTCACTAAGTTTTCGGTTTCTTCTCTATTCAGCTTCCATGACACTCATGGTTCTTGCTGCTTCCTCAGCTTTGAGCAGGAGCAGTACATGATACTAAAGAACAGATGATCAGCCAACCCAGAAGCAGCTCTGGCTGATCACATCTGTGAGGGCAGGTTTTCCCTATCCCACTGCCCCACTTTTATTGAAATCCCCAAGCTCCTATGGCATTAGATGAGGTTTCAAAGCAGCGTTAGGCACACTCAAGGCCCATCCAAACAAAAAAACGTACTGTCGTGATTCACAATGCATCAGCCAGTGACTCGTGTAACTGGCTCCCCAGAGAGCTATTTTGAAGTGTACACGAGTCAACAGACTGACAGCAAAGCACAATATGCCATCACCAGGCACTCATGGGAGCCTCACTGCTTCTTCTGCAGCATGTCTCATTCTCCTGTCTCCAGTATATCTCTTTTATAACTCCCTCTGGCTCTGTCAAAGCAAGTTACACTTTATTAATTTGCTGATCAGGTCCATTCATATTGCAGAAATTAAACTAATGAGAAGTGCAGCAGTTTGAATGCTAGCAGAACTAGAAGTTATAGCACCTTGCCTCACTGAAGTCTTTCCATAAATCTGAACTAGGCCAAAGTCTCACTACCGAGCTCTAAGACCATCTGAACACCCAAGTGTGGCTGCTTGAGTAATGCTAACCCCCCACGCAAAGCAGCTTACTTGTCCATGCAGTCTGTAGCCCCAGGTAGTCTTGTGTTTCTCTCTCCACCGACACCTGCTTGCCATTCTGCTGCCTTAAGCTACTCCTGAAGCTGGGCCACCAACAAACTTTATCTTATTTGTACTGAATTTTACAGATTTGAAGTATAATTGACATTCCTGACAGGGATGCTCTATAACAAGTTGTTCCGCCACTTCAGGGAAAGTGCACTGCTGAATATAATCATTAGCATGACTTTCTTAGCAGTTGTCATGCGTAACACTGCGCTACGTGGACATTAAAGTCTGAAGCTGTCTTTGAGGGTGAAAAGTAGTATGGCTATATTCATGTGGTATTTCATCAATACTAAGCCTTACATCTCAGCTAATTAGTGAAGCAGGAACAGCACAATGACAAGATCAGACTGTTAGTGCTCAAAACTAATTTACTGTGACACATGTTACTTGGACAGACTTAGATTTTGGCCAGTCTACAGAGAACTTTTGCAGAGGCATCTCATTTCCCAGCAGATGCTGGCACAACATACACACCAGAATGATCATTTCTGCTAGGCATTCCATTCACTAAGCCTTCCAAAAATAATATTGTTACCAAATTTGCAATATCATATCTTCCATCTGTACATGCATTATTACTGCTGGTGTTGAGAGACAACAAGGAACTTTGATAAAATACCACTGTCAATAATCAGTTACGTAACTAACAGCACTGTGTGCATACATATACACACAGAGGTGTATGCAAAGCTTTGTATGCAAATTTTCTCTGCTTTGTGCTTTCTTCTAAGATTCATACCAACGGTGAAAGTCAGGACAGGTTACTACACTGAACAAGTATGTTCTTAAGCACATACATTTCTGTAAGCCCAGGACACATCTGTACATATAGAACAGAACATCAGTCTGAAGTGTTCTGTATATTAAAATGAGGCAGCAAAAATATTAAATAAATGCATTCTGTGTTATTATTCTTTTCCTTAGATTTATAGCACCCATGAAATTACATTGTTTTATTAGCGATGTTCATGTTTTCATACTAGAACTATTGATACATTAACTGTATTACTACAAAAAAACCCCAACACTACAGCACTGTAAGAAAGTAATAGTTTAAGTGTTTCACCTCTGTAAACAAGCTTTATTTAAACTTCTGCATTTAACAAAATTCTGTGTAATACAACATCCCCTATTTGGCATGAATAATAGGTCTCAGAGTTTTAACCTTTATACAAATATAAAGCTAGTCCACTTCTAAAAACCGAACAATTTGAGAAATCATGTTTTGGAAGATGACATTTACTGACACCAAATTAATTAACAAGCAATGATCCTTGTCTCCTATGTAATCCTTATCTGTGTCTGTCTCAAATATGTGGTTCAGTGTCTGTGTTAAAGAATCAGATTAAAACTTCAATTTAAATGGGGAAATTAAAACAGAAAAAAATGGGGTGTGTGCTCAATTTATTTCAGCATTTCCAACTTCTGTAATCATAAAACAGTTTGTAAGCCTATGCATTGCATAAACCCCCTCTTTTCCCCCCAAATCTTCCAAACCCTCAGTGAGGGTAAGCACTGACCACCACTTTCACCGTAGTTGTCATGTCCATTTCAGTATTGTACACCACTTACAACACAGTGCCTATCCAGTTATCACTGCTGATTAAAAGGCTCTTTATTCTGGAAGAAATTAGATTCAACAGTAGCAGCTATTGCTTTACTGCCCTCCTGAGCAGCACTGCTCATGGCAACATGGCTCCTGCTAACCACATGACATAATCACATGCAGCTGAGCACATCTATATTTTATCATGAATTAGACATGTTAACCATGAACAGGTATGGGTGAACAATTTAACAGCACACAGTTACAGAGTGCTTTGTGTCCACTAGAGTTTATTGCAGGTATATATTTTCTATCTAGTATTAAACTTGCAGCAGTTTTTCAGATAAATTAGTGAGAACATGTGCATTGGTTCAATATCAATTAGCTTTCCATTGAAAAGTAAAATATACAGGATTTTTGAAACTTTCAACATTTCCATTCCACATTTAAGGCTAAAAGGTTCTGTCTTCAAAGGGGAAGTTACTCAGTCTTAAACCAATGTGATTTAGGAAAAGAAATACTAGCTAGGACCCAGCTATATGCAGCTTGCTTAGATCTTGTGTCTGCAGACACACTTGCAAGAGATTGAAATAGATGCCAATCATCTGCCTTAACTACACACAGGTAAGAGACAATTAGCACCTTGTAAAGATGTAAACAACCCAACACAAAGACTGAAAGTCATTCGAACTTGGTGTAGTCTCCTTCCTTCCACTTTTCAGGACGAACAAGTTAATCAAATATCTTTGCACCTGAAATTTATCTCTGAATAGCTGAAGTCAGATCCTTAGCCATTTGACGATCCCACATAAGACTGTTAAGCATCCAGGTGATTAAATTCCAGCTCCTCAGGAGACTAATGACTCAGACTCAGGTTTTGTTACATCTCATAATGGGTACAGAGGTGGGGCAGGTACAAGAGATTTTAATACTTGCTGGTAGTAGGATGGTAGCTCTTACTACATCCTTTAACTGCAATGGAAGGAGAAAGAACAGGTTTTAGCGTCTTAATAGTTAACAGATCAACATATGATTAACAGCTATGCCACGATTTGTATTTGCTCCATGAGAATGCACAGCTTGTTCATCTAGTTTCACTTAAGTGTCCAGAGACTGCTTCTTATCAAGACATGAGATATTCACACTAAAAGTTTAGGCTCTTATATACTAACTTTACACTGAGATCCAAGCTCAAACTGCTCCTACTTTCAGTGTCTCCTAATACATAACCACAATTTCCCTGAGCCCCCAGGGCAGTTACCCCCCCACCTGGCTACGACTCTTACCACACAGCTAATTATGCAGGTCACAGAGCACCTAAGAAGTACTGAGAATGTCCCCCAAGATTTCTGGATTTTGAGATAACTTTATTTAAAGATATTTTATATAAAGTTGATTTAAAGACTCCCGAAGACTTCTAAAATCACAAAGACGATCACAAAAATATTTACATGAAGGACTTTTTGAGTATTTACACTCTAAAAACACCCAAGTGCCCAAATTCCACAAAAGCAAACGCTTACAACACAGTTTTAGGGACTGCCTGCCATAATGCCATTTGCTTTACATAAGTTAAGGCTTCTCACACTATTTACAGCTAAGAGTTGTGACAGGGCCCATGCTGTACCCGAGACAGATATTCATAGGGTCACTGTGTTTTGAGATCCATGTTCATTTTGGATATTGTGAAAGATTACTTGGTGACAGGCTGCCTTACGCCTTCAGAAAATAAACTAGTTGTCTCAAGCTGTTTATGGACTGCCCAGAATACCCCTATCTAAGTGCCATGTGCCAAAAATCCAATCCTGGGGATGCTCCTGGGTTATAGTTTACACTCCACCAACACATCATAGTTTAAACAAAAAAAAAAAACAACCCAACCAAAAAACAACACAACAAACCAACAAAAAAAAAAAAAAAACAAAAAATAAACAACTCAAAACACCCTAATAAAACCAAACCACCAAAAAAAAAAAAACTAACACCACCACCCCCACCCCCCCAAAAAAAAGGCCCAACACAAAACCAAACCAACAATTCTGTAGGGTGCGTTACTTTACTTCAACATTCACAAGAAATATCCTGATGATCACATGTAGAAAGAACACACTACAGCGAAAGCAGAAAACCCCATGCAGACTCAGAAGCGTCAGCATTACCGAACACAGAGAGCAAGCATTCCTGTTTCTCTCCCCTGCTCAATCCTCCTTCATCTGCAAACCTTCAAGATTTGGGGCTTAAAATCAACCACCAACACCTGACTTATTTTTCCTAATACAGAAGTACTGAGTGTGGGAGAGCAGAAGCACCAATCCAATTCTCATGATTCTCCCTAAAACCAACAAAACCTTGCTTAAATTAATTTCCTTAGAGTATAGCACTCTCATTGCCTTGTAATACTCACATCTGGATGGGCCACATGCAGATTTAGCAATCTTCCTTGATGCCCTACATTATAACTGCAGACAGACACAGTCCCAAATCATCACAAGGCGCACTTGCTTTGAGAAGACTAGGGCCTCAGGCTATGTCTAGGATTTTAGAGAAAGTTAGCCAACACCCATTACCTGTCACTTTAAAAACCTTACACACCTTTTTCAGCAGTGAAAATTTAACTCTTCCTTAGTCATCAGACATCTTTTCATGGTGGCTCCCAGGTGAAAAGATCAGCTCACCAGCATCACCTGCAAGACAAATGCATAGTCCCTAATTTTATACACTTGCCTCTCAGTCACCGAATCTCTTTAGCCAAGTATGTACGTAAATGCTTAGTAAATAAAATAACATTAATAGCCTGCTTATATGCTCAACTGATAAGAAGCCATGCCATAAAGCTGTAAATTTGAGTAGTAACTCAAAATCTCTGTAACATATCTACAATATTGAAGGAATATTCTGTTTGCAGTTAAATATGTAAAAATTACACCTAGCTTAGAACAATGTAAGCATTAATTTTAAATTGTGTAACAAAACGACTGCAGTAGTAAAAATAATAAAGTAGATGCAATACCTATGAAAATAAAAAGCTGACAGCTTTGAAAATAAAGCTCCCAGCATATATTCAGAGCAGGCACAGCATACAGTTAATGCTTTTCCACATTCAGTACACAGTGTTTAATTGTGGCCTGTCATAAAATCCCACTACTTTTAACAAGTCTACATTCTTTTCCATCTTTGTTGAACATAAGGTTGTAGATCTAAATATAGGATTTTTTTCTGTACTATTATACCTAATAACCAACATTCACATTTATGTTCAGCTAAAAAGGCATGGAAAAATCTGCAGTCCCAGAAGGCATTATTTCCTACACAAGCCTTCCACCCTTATGGCAAGGAATGGTGACAGAGCATCTTTAGCAGGAACTTTCTATTTCCCAAAATATTAAGATACAGTACCATCATTTCCTTAGTTCACAGCCATAACAAGTATTCCAAGTTAGGTTTTTCCTCATGCAGAAAACTAAGTATGTTATTTACTGTTACACCAAATAATGTTTAGTGTAATAAGTAGTATATTTCATTCATTATGATTGCATTGTTTGTACTTCTGCAAGGCAAAGTTAACCTTGTCTTTCAAGGACAGAAACAATTTTAGACACTGCTCCTTAAATATAAAAAACAAACCAAACATTTAGTGTAGACTCAACTAAGGAAATACTTGGCTGACCATTAAGTTACTTTGTTTACAGTAGACTACATTAAACAGAGTAAGTGCCCAGACATAGTTATGAAGAGTTATTTAATTTTAAATTAACATTCTGCCCTGAAAATAGATCAGCTATCAAGTGTAAACATCTCTTAGGCTTTTGTTTTGTTGTTGTTGTTCATTTATACAGTGATTTTTGTATAGCTAGATACAGTTTGCTGATGCAAAAACTTAAGTGGAGATAGACATTCCAGTATTTAGTTAGACAAGGTCAGATAAGCGAGGTCACTCTTGCTTAGGGCACCTGCAGTAAACCTGCTGCCTTGTCCTTGCTATGTACTAACCAGTCTGTGGTAAAAACAAGTTAGTCATCCCACTATTAAAAACACTAAACAAAAAAGCCCTAAAGCCACATATTTTTTTGGTCAGCCATACCCGCTTTACTTGCCTAACTTCTTTACAGATAAGCAAAAACTGATTGCACAGATTGCAAAATTGCACCCACAGTTTCAAATTTCAGGAAAGAGGGATCTGTTTCCTTGCATGCCCCAAGTTCTTGAGCTAAGCTGAGACTGTCAATGGTCATGCCATTTGTCATGTTGATTTTGACACGCTCACTTGTATGCCACAAAGGAAAACAGAGCCAAAGCCCCCCCTTCACGGCAAGAGGATAAAGCCATTATGAGATGTGCCTGTGGTGGACAAAAATTATAATTTCTGCATAAGTGGAAGGAACACAAGCTCTGTTCCCTGTCAAACTTTTAAGTCCAAACCCAAAAGTGAACACTGTTACTCCAACCAAGATTAAACCTACAGTTCACTTTTTTAATTTTACACAGTGATCTGACTTAAACCTACAAAGAAAAATTTCTTTTACATTAATGCAAGTTTCATAAGCCACTCCCCAGAGTAGCTGCACAGCTTCTAGTCTCAGTGTGTGCTTATGTCATTTACAAAGTTTATGCATTGTCTTCTAATAGCTAACATTACTGTATGTACTTAAGATGCCCCTACAGTAATCAGATTATTATCTTTTCATAGGTTTATATAGAGGCACAGACGTGGCACATGATCATGTGGAGCTGAGGGAGCATGGGCTGGCACAGGGAAGAGCTGAAGGAGGCCCCAGAAAAAGACTGCAGTAGAACCTGCTAGAGAAGCCGCAACTCTTCTGCCAGTAAATGAAAACCCTAGCGGCAAGTACAGAGCACTCCAGCAGCTGATGCTCATCCGGAATGGTAACTACTGCCTCTTACCTAGAGATCGTACTGAAGTCCATGCTGAGAAGAAAAAGCTTGTAAACCTGATGGTATACCAGAGAGGAGCCTGTATGACTCTCCATAAAGAATTCCTGGGGCTTTTGTTCTTGTTTGATCATTAATAACCACAAGAATGCCCATATAAAAAAAAAGTGAAAAGTATGTTCTAGTTGCAAAGTCTGTAATTTAGAAGTTCTGAAATCTTGTTTTCATTACTTTGATTTATCCTTTTTGCAAGGGAAACGTGAGATCCAAATATGGGAGCACAGCTGGCTGGCATAATTTATTTAGATTTCCAAAGGGTATTTGACAAGATTCCATGCAAAGAGCTACTGGAGAAACAAGTAAGATGCTAGTGCAAAAAGGCAAATTATTGTCATGAATTAGTGCCTGGTCCAAGCAAGAAAATCAAAGTTGGTTTTTATTACGATAAAAAGGTTAACAGCATGGCGCTTCCAGGCCTTGTACTCAGTCCAGTGTTCTTTAATACACTAGCTCAGACCACCAAGAAAGGAAGAAATAGGGCTAGGTGAGAAATAGTGAGGTGCCAGAGTCTGAAGCTATTAAAAACATTTGGGAAAAGGAAGATTTGTGAGTAACTTCAGTGAGACTTCTGTTAAATGAACAAACAGTGCAATGACAAAAGACATTCAGCACTGAGATTCAACTGTGCAAAAGACAAACTTCAAATAAGCTATATAACCTCCAAAGCTGAAAGAGCCCTTGCTCACTATGTAACAGCTGTGAAAGATAAAGCCTAACATGCTGGATTCCATAAGAAATAGGTCAGGGAGTAATATCAAATACATATATATTGTAATCAGAGGCATAACCTTGCTTGGAATACTGCATGCAGCATAAGTCACCTTTGCTGAAAAACAGAATATTGTAGAACTAAATAGACCTGAGAGAGAACCAAGGCAATGATCAAAAGCTGGGAATAATTCTCATAAGAAAAGAGATTGAAAAGAGTGAAAAATTTTTACCTCAGAAAGCAGACATGATGGAACTATATAAAATAATGAATGGTATAGAGAAAGCAGGAAGTAGGAACTTATTTTCATTGTGTCATAACACAAGAAAATAGTCAATGAAATAAATACATAAGAAAAAAATCTAAAAATGCATTTTTATGTAACTCACAACTCACCATGGTACTCTGCAACTGACTGCCACTACAAGGTTTTTATGCTATACAGATATTAAACTTTTATACCAGTATAAAGACCATCCAGCTATCTCAGTAACAAAATTTGGAGTTATATTTAACTATAGCTCCAGTGCTTGTATTCAGCTATTTACAATTTGGATGGGACATCTGTGGGATAGTATTACCTCACACCTGCCTTCTATAACCTCTCCTTTTCCTCAGACACATCTGAGACTAGTCAACATCACTGATAGGAACAGGTGAAGAATGGTTGTGACACACAGCAGCAATTCCTGGTTTTTCATGCATACAACAGATTTTTTCACTGGAAGGCTGGTTGTTTGTTACATTGCTTTAGTCTCACTGCTGAAGGTATGACCTGCTTAATTTTCTGCATGCTGCTTAATTCTGTTCTGAATATAAAGGAATAAATTTTCTCAGAAACATTTCAATGGCATTTGAGTGCTCCACAAATATCAATGAGTTTACTTTCATAATATCCTATAAGGTGCAGAGGGGGAGATATACTCTGCAGTTTATAAATAGGAAACTGGAACAAACAGTATAATAAACATCAACAAGCCTGAGATGCCTAAGTCTCAATTTTCCAGAGTACTTCCTTTAAGAATTTCTATGTTCAAAGCATGGCTTTGGAGATGTTAGTAACAGTCAGGCAAACATAATCCCAACATCCTAAAGCAAAGCACTTGTAAGAAACATGAAATTAGTTGTGTAAGATGTCATACATGGCAGCATGACAGGACAAAGAAACGTGCCCCACCACAAAACATTAATAAACCTATAATATGAACAATCATCAAGCAATTAAAAATCTAGCCCCTCCAGTTTTATTTCTCTTTTTAAAATCCAGTTTTACAAATCCTTCACAGCATGTCTATGCAGATAGGTTCCAGACAGAGCTGAACTTGCTCTGACTAAACCAAGTTGTTCAAACCTGTTGGCACAGATGCATCTTGATGCATGTGTATACCACTACTTACCCAAGGAGCTGCACAGATACCAAAGTTGCTCAGTGAGCAGCGTGAGCTGCTTTTGAGATATGATTATTAGCGCTGATGATGCAGCTGCAGCAGATTAGGTAATACTAAGAAACACAGCCTCACCAGCATGCCAAGGGAAAAGAAAAACTGTGGAAAGTTGCGTATCACCTTCCATACCACCTATTTTTGCCTGCAAGCAGCAGCCCATACCAACACCCACCACAACTTATGGGCCATCGTGCTACCGCATTCATTCTACAAATCAAGTTGCTCTGTTCCTTAGATTTGAGCTCAGTAAGATTCCTTGTCATACTTAAATAACTAAAAACAGATTATACACATCAATCTATCTGTTTTCTAGGTATTTTCACACATAGCAATAAATTGACTCCTTAAGGACTATGTCTTCTCAGCTTTGAAGTCTGAACTTAGTTCAAGGTAGTGGTCACTGAAAACTCTACCACACCCAAACCCATGCAATACTCTGATTTTAGTCCAGAAGGAAAATTTCTGGATCTAATACTGTAACCTATTATTAACTTATAAGGGGTTTAAATGCCTAGGCTAAAGTTTAGTGTACTAAACCCAAGATATTTTCTAAGGAGCATCACCTGTTCCCTCTTTAGATGCAAACTTGTTTCAGGTGCGTTGAGGCTTTCACAAAATGGCGAAAGCCTCAGCCCACCTGAGACAACTCTAACCGGTAAAGAAAGTTGCAGGGGTTTTCTTTCACCCATCCTACATTTTTGCAAACCTTATCCACCTTTACTACCTCAAACACATCAGTCTTTAAGTGACAAAGACAGATGGAATTTGTAGGCAGACCCGTGGTATTGTCCCAGGCAACAACCGCAGGGCGCACTGCACAAGCCCGCTTTCGGTCCTTCCCAGCGGTCCCAACTAGGGACACACCCCTCCATACTCAAATCCGTGAAGAAAGTTGGTACAAAAAAGCGTCTCTGTGCGTTTTGTACCTGGGGAGCTACACATGAACACACACTGACGCACTGGCTGCTCCTCCTAGCTAAAAACCTGCCACCCGACGTCAAAATCCTATCGTCCTTTGAGAAGATTCCTAGGAACCCACATTCCAACAGAGCTAGAAAGGCTGTTTCTACCACTTTTAAAAGCGGGCTTGATCTCGCTATGACCATAAAACTTTATTTTTTCCTCTCATAAAAGTGACCTTGCCAAAGAGAAAAACAAGAAACCTCAACCCAAACCTCAAAAATAAACGGGGAAAAAAGAGGGAGGCGTGGGGAAAGAGCTGGTTCCCTAAATCTGCAGCAGTCCCTAGGACAACGAGCGTGAGGCGGCTCGGGCGGTGTGGAGAAAGGGAAATCTCTTCAAAGCCTTAACGTGTTTTTTTTGTCGACTTCCCGTAATTACTCTTTTTTTTTTTTTTTTTTTTTTTTTTTTTTTTTTGGTTGGTTTTTGGTTTTGCTTTGTTCTTTTGGCGTGACCGTGCCTGGACGCTCAAACTCCCCGCTGGAAGAGTCAGCCCTCACAGCTGGGCACCAGGGCTTTCAACAACAACAAACCAGGAAAGAAACCCCCAACAAAACAAGGCAGTGTGCGCGCACACCCCCCCGCCTGAGTCAGCCGTCCCTCAGACACACGGCACGCTTCTTGTCACGTTAAAAACACCCGCCCCTCAGCCAGCCTGTCCCTGCACGGGCGCGAACCCAACCGGACACAACCGAAGGGGCAACGCGGCGAGAAACGGGCCCTGAGGGGCGGAGGGCGGGCGGGCGAGTGCGCGCCCCGACCTCATCCCTGCGGAGGGCGGTTGGCCGGTCGGTAACGGCCCGGCTCGCGCTGCTGCCGGCAGGCGCTCAATTCAGCGCCGCGCGGAACAGCAGCCCGCGTCAGCTCGGCTCAGCGCGGGCCCTCGGCGCCGTGAGTCAGTGTGCCCGGCACGGCAACCGGCAGCCCCAACGGTCATACAGAAGCGAGCCGGCGGCCCCCACACTGGGGCCTTCTCAAATGACGTGACTCGCCAGCCCCCCCCCCCGGTTCCCCCTTCAGGATGTAACAGCTGTTTTATCTCCAGCAAGGTCGCGGTAATTGCGCCATATAAAAATAGTTACAAGGTACTGGGGGGAGGGGGCTGTTAAAATGCTGTTGCTTTCCCTTCGGCTGTGAATGCGCGTTTGTGTGGATGCCCGCGCCGCCAGAGCGGGAGGGCGGGGGAAGGAAGGAAGGAAGGAGGGAGCTCTGCACTGCCGTAGGGATTCATTATTTCATCAGCCGTTTAAAGCGTTTGCTTGCTTTCCCCCCCACCCCGAGCTCCTCCTTGCCCGCCAACGGCCCAGCACGTGGCGGTGTGGGAGCGATACAAACGCGTTTGTGGGGCACGGCGGTTTGTTTTGCTTTCCACGCCGAAACCTTCCCATGTTACACGTCAGCCCGGAGCTCGGCACCGAAGGGTCCCCCCCCTATATCTCCCTTTTGCAAAGGTGGGGGGCTGCGAGGATCGACTCGTCGGCCTCGGGTTTCCCATCCCGGCGGAAAATAAACTGTTGCTGCAACGCGTGCTCGCCCCTCAGGGACGAGTCAGGATGGGAGGCTGCTCTCTTTAACAGCTACGAGCGTGTGTCGCAGCAACACCCACCGGGCTGGGAGCTTGAGGGGAAGAAAAGCTTTACGAACTGATGTATACATAACCCCAGAAACGGGGCTCGCCTTCCCCGCGGGAGGGGCGGGTGACCGCCAGAAGGACGGGGCTCGTTCGGTGCCATCGGGGGATTGCGGGCGAGGTGACAAGCACCCCCCGCCAGGCCCCTCTCAGGGGGCACCGGACAGGGGAGGCGGCGGGGCCCGCTGGTCTTAGGAAGGCTCCTTCTTCTGCGATACCGTCTTCTTTCTTCTCTCTATTCAGGCGAAGGAGTGGGTGGCTCGTCCGGCAGCAACAGGAGGAGGCTAGTCAAGGGCAGCTGTCAAAATCTCCCTCCCCCGCCCCCTTCTCTTTCCAGTTTAATGATCAAACGTCTGCCTGGAAGAAAGGCGAGGGAGCGGGAGGCACGAAGCGCCGTTGTGCGTGCATGAGCAAGCGGGTACGTTTCCCCCCCCGCCGGCCTGTCCCTCCCCTGCCGTCTGACAGAGCCACAGCAGCCCGGGAGGGGAGGAGAAAGGAGGAGGAGGAGGCAGCCGCGAGTGCCAGTGCAGCGCTCGGTTACTCTCCGGTACTCGCAACGGGGAGGAGGGGGAGGGCGGGCGCTGTGTACCTTTTCCTCCCGTGGCTTTCCTCACTTTAACAAGCCGGGGCCAATAGCCAGCAGAAGGGAACAAAGGGACGGGGGGAGGAAAGCCCACCCCGGCAGCGGACGCACCAGAAAACCCCGGGGGGAGGCAGAGCCCTGAGGCTCCTGCTGACAGCAGCGCGGCTCCGGAGTGGGCGCCTGGCTACGCTGCGGTGTTTCTTCTTTTTTCTTCGTCGTCGTCTTCCTCCTCCTCCGTGCCGAGTTTAGAGGGGGAGCGGCGTCCGGCAAAGGGAGAGAAACTTGGGTCGGTGTGCGGAGTGTCCGGCGGTCCTCGTGATCAAGATGAAAAGTAAAAAAGGTAGCGGTGGTGCGGCGTGCTCGGCAGCTGGAGAGAGCGGGGTCTCTTGCAGGGACGGGTTTCGGGGGATGGAGGTGAGGGGGGGGGGGACGTTGCCAAGCCAGACGGAGCCTGTGGTCCCCCCTACCCCTGGCCGAGCTCCCGTAGAAGATGGCAGTGGATGCTCCGATCCCAGACAAAACAGGCAGGGCTGTTGTTTGGAGGCGGCCGCCTCTCCGCGCAGCTGGCTCCCTGTCAAAAACATGTTCAGCCGCCCGCCTTTTGCCTCCGCGAAGTTTTGTTTTCGCTCCCTTCGCCGATCCCCTGCTCTCCATTAAAACGCCTTCTCTCGCTTTTCTGCTCTGAGCCCCGCCGTCCGGCAAGGGGGGAACGAAGGTGCGGGTCGTTTTTACGAACTTGGTGTGAGGGAAGAAGGCCCGTCCGCAACTCCTGGCGCCGGGACCTGCCGGCGCCCGGCAGCTCTTTGTTCGCGGCAGCGTGGGTCTGGGGGCCGGCGGGGGGCTCGGCCTGCGGGTACCAGACCCCATCTGCGCCCTCGGCTGCGATGTTTTGCTGGAAGTTGCTGCCTTTTAATTCTTTTAAATGGGGAAAAGAGAAACAAAAAAGTACGAAAGTTTCGGCATAGGTAGGGTTTAAAGGAGGAAGACTTCTTTTTTCCTGATAAAACCAAGGCTTTTAAAGTTTTCTTTGTGGTAATTTTCAATCAGACAAAATTTACAGTTTGGGGATCGTTGCTCATTACGCTTATGGTGCTTTAAGTGTCTTTAAATTAGAGTTTGGCTACAGAGGCGCGGAACGTGCTTTCAGGTTTAACACATCTGTGCTGGCTGGAAAGTTTATAACAACGCAGTTGTCTCTTCAGTTGCCATTTGCCGGCCGGTAGTGTGGGACGAAGGGTGTTTTCGTATTCAAAGACCATTAAATTACCCGAAGTGGAAGGTTAGAGGGGAGCAGTGCGCATGTTCAGTACTCCAGAGTTGTTCTGTTTTTCCCCTACTACGCATTCCTGCGACTCTGTAGTAGAGCAGCCTCGCTCATTGTTCGTATCCTTAGAGCAATTAATGCATATAGAGTTCCTGAAATCATCGGGCTGTTGGAAACACGGTGTACTAGTATGGTTCGTAGACCCTCTTAAAAAGTTTTGGATGCGCCATTCAGCTGAGAGGCGAGCACACAAAGGGAATTAAAGCCACAAAGACGAAGTTTAAGGAGCGGGTGGTACTGGGGCTAGCGGAGCTCCCGCAAGACAGGAGCCGGCTGCCTGCCCGGGATTGCAGCGTGGGGCTGCTGTGCCTGGAGGCACGAACCGCAGGAGCTCTGGAACCCTCCACTCGCCCAAAGCAGGCTGAGGTTGTTAACCCTGTTGCTAGCAGGGGGGTTTGGCTGGGGGTTTACTTATTTTTTTCTTGGTTTCACTAAATTAATTTAGCCCAGTTATTTTTAGGACATTCCTATGCTCCCTATTTGCACAGCAGTGGTGAGCTGGTTTCCTGTCTGCTGTTGCTTCCATTGTTCAGACTTTTCTCCCGGAGGGCAGCTGCTGGTTGGTGAAATACCAGACTCCCCGCACTTTCAACTGTTGTTCTTACCAGCCCTCCCCCCCCCCGAAATAAATGCGTGCGAAAAACGCTGACGTAGTTTCTAGGTATGCATGTGGAGGGCTTTGTGTGTGTATCTGTGTGTGAAAGGGGGACAGAGCTGCTTTGAGGATTGCAAGTCCTGGCCTGAAACAATGGAAACAATGAAAGGTGACAGGCAGGAGGGAGAACTTTTGAGAGGGGCCATGGGCCTGGGGTTTGCGTGGCAGAAATTAAAAGGTGAGGAGACAAAGACCAAAACTTTTAAAAAGATGTTAGGGCTAGGGTGCCTTTGTTTTATTAAAGGTTGGGCTTGTAGTTATTTGTGACCTCCTGGCATTTGAGGCACATTCAAGAAGTTTCAAAGAGTGACTTTGTTAGAGCTTTCTTGCTTACACTCCTATAAAAGTCTCGTTTCAAGGGGGGGGAAGGGGGAAGTATTGCACAGCCAAATCTGGCCGCTTTAGAAGTGATAGAGCATAAGCTGTGAAACGCAGAGGGAAACAAATAAGCTGGTTCCTCAATTCTGAAACTTGTTAAGAGGAAAAAGTTGCTTGGCTTTTTTTTTTTTTTTTTTTTTTTAAATACTGTGGAAATTCCCTTTTGCATCCCTGTAGTTTTGTAGGTCTTGGTTACTTATGAGTAATTCTAAGCTAATTTATTTTTGTTGTTGTATTTTAAATTCATATTAAATTTTAGTTAGGTTTTTTGTTTGTATGTTGGATTTTGTTACTGTTTGGGAGGTGTTTGTTTTTTTTGTTGTGGGGCTTCTCTTCCTTTTTTTCGTGTATGAAAACCCTGAGGACTCTTCAGTGGATAGTTTCATTTACAAATAATAACGTGATAGCAATCATACTTGTTAATTAGCTGATTTGGGATACAGTCTCACAAAGACGCAGGCATGTGCTCAAGTTTATACATGTGAGGAATCCTACTGAACTTGGTTACAACAGGATTGGGGCCTTAGATGGGAACTGGTTTTGTTTATCTGTGCTTAAGAAATTCAGAGAACCCTGAGGGAGTGGGAGTTTTCCGTAGGTGATTTTTGTCCATCCACTCTTCAGAGGGCAGAGATTGTTCCTTGTGCTATACTTTGTCCTGTTTTGAATAACAATTGGATTCTGCCACTTCCTGCGTGAAGCTCTTCCTCGACACAATGGGATAGTTGTGTTTTTTTTTTTTCTCTGATACTCTGCCTATTTTTTTTTTTTCATTTGCTTAACTTCCATTTCATTTGTCTCAGCCTCTCCAAATACTTTGTCCTCCCCCTCAAAGTATTTCAGCATGTCGTCTTAAGCAGCAATGGATTATTTTGAAATCAACTTTAGTCATCACTGTACTACTTCTACTTCAGTTGTTTCAAGCTGTTAACGGTTGAGTGTTGAGCCTAGACTCGAGATCCTAGGTGTAATCTTCCCTGAGCTGACTACAGGAGGACCTGTAAAGTCTTTGGGCTGTGATACAATGCAGCAGCACATTCAATCATGTATATGACTTCAGCTGGGAAGCCAGGAGGATAAAGTAATTTATAAAGAAGGGATGCTGATCATGTAGTTCTTGGGTCATTAATAGCATGGACTGCTCACCTGAGTGAGCAGGAATGGAGAACTGGGATTTTGTATTGTTTCCAAGACCTCTGCAAATTAACTTGTGGTGCTTAATTTAGTCCTGTAAAAGTAGTTTTTCTGTTTCTTTCTTCCAGAATACATTTAATCCAAAATAACCTGGTGCTAGCCTGCTTTAAGACAAAATAAATTAGTAGGTCAGCTGGGACTACGCGTTGTGTCCACAAGCCTTTATTCTCGGTGTAAATAACAGTAAGCCAATGGTCCAGTCATGGAGCCTGGCCAGAAGCCTTTTCAGTTGGGCCCTGTTAAAACAGGAAACCAGCAGCGAATAGCCTGATTACTAACAAGACAGAAAAACAAAGCTGGGTTGTGATCAGCAGAAATGCTTCAATGAAAACAGAGCCTTGACAGCAACAACGTGGCTCCTGCTCCAGTAAAAAAAATATATCAGCTGAGGTAGTGTGAGATTTCTAGTCACGACTTCCTGTTGCTGCTCATTCTGTACCACGCCAGAGAGATCTCTCACAAGTTCAGAGGGCTGATGATCTATTTAAATGAGCTCATTTAAATGAGGAGAAGTTGTACTACACTGAGTTTCCTGCTTAGCCAAAACCTGCTTTGTGTCACTAACTTACTGTGTCAATTAATACAACACACTAAGCGAGCAGGTCAAAGGGCAGGCTCTGCTGTTGACTCATTTCTTGCTAGGTAGGTTACAGTTGGTCATGGCAACTTTTACTTTAGCAAAAGATCTTGTTTGCAAAACAGAAAAACATTTTTGTGCAGCTGGCATTCACACAGTATTTTGCCACATTTGAGTGAAAAAGCAACAGTTCTAGAGGTTGTGTTGTCAAGTCAGTTTTCTCAAATTCAGAGAGATGCCTGTGGAGTCTTTTAGCTGTGAGCTAGATCTTGGGAAGGTTACTCCAGACAGGGTGGTGTGTGCCTGGAGGTTTTTTTTGTTCTGCTGCTTAAACATGGCTCTCAAAGCATTAGACACCTAACTTTCTCATAGGAGAAGCTTCTTTGGCTTCTCTTCCCTCTTATTTCCAGCCCTTGCTGTTGGCCTCTCCCTGTTTTCCAAAGTCCTGACTTGCTGCCTATTATACTTAAAAACAAACAAAAAACCCAACCCACTGAAGTGCTGCAACACTTTACAGTAGTTTCTGAGGAACAAGAACACTGCACTTGAAAACATTGTCTGAACAGTGTAGGCTAGTTTCAGCTAGTTTTAAAATTCAATTTAAAAGGGATGAGCTGCTTTGCAGAGACATCATGTTGTCTGTGCAGGATCTTTGTTCCAAGAAGTGCTCCTCATGGCTCCAGGAGCCCATTGTGCAAGGCATGTTCTTAGGTTAGGTTGCAGGCATGACAGCACTTTTTGTGAAGCTATGACAAATACAAAGTGGTTTGCTCAGAATCATTTTAAAGTAAACTTTACATACTTTCTACATGAATTAAAAACCTGTTTACATAATTCAGAGTTTATCTTGCGTTGGCTACTTAAATATTGTCCTATTGTTCCTGTTCCGTGACTGGATAATTTAGGTAGCTAATCATCACTGGAAAAATTTGGTGTGTCAATTTGGTGTTTGTCGGTTACATAAATCAGCAGCTGGAAAAAGGAAAACAATACTAAGTAAGTTACTGAAGTAACTATGCCAGACAAATTGCAGATTGATGATCCTGCTGGGAATGTTTGCCTATCAAAAATGTATATTGAAATTTGGACAACTCAAACTGCATTTTAGGATGTTGGCACTATTCATAAATAGGGGAAGGAAAGAATAATTCACCATGTCAGCTTTGGCTGAAGTTTAGATGTGTGGGGAAAGGTCCTCCTCTGCTCCACTCCCCATCCCCCAAGTATGAAGTAAAGCTTGCACACTCACACCTTTGTGTTTTGGTTTGGTTTTAGATTTTGTTGTGTTGTTTTTTTTTTTTTTTTTTTTGGGGGGGGGTTGTTTAGGTTGGTTTGTTTTTCTGTTTTTCTTTTTTTTTTTTCTTAGATTAATTCCTTCTGTTTCTTTGCTTATGGATATAACTATAGCTTTATATAGTTTCATATTTTCACAGGCATGTTTCTTGTGTTTCAGAGCTGACTTTGTTTCCTTAAACAGAATTTTTGAATTATGGGTGGGTTGCCTACATAAGACAATTACTTTTGACATTTAACTTGCCTTTACTGTTAAGGTATTTAGTTTTGATGTTATGAATGAGCAAATTTCCTCCACTCCCACCCTCAATCTAAGTTCAAAACACATTAAGGGCTTGTTTTCCTTACATAGTTTCTAGAAAGGGCTTCTGACAACCAGTATAATTTCAATTGAAATTAGTATTCTACTATTTGAAAATGGGTGGTATCTTATTTGGGTTGACGTACAGTTTGTCAGATTACTAACATTTCTGGTGAGCTTAACCTGGTTAGTATTTAAAGTATGGTTTTCTTTGTATTGTGCAGTACTACTTGTATATCCTACCAAAGGAGTAGAACTGTAGTCTTCCTAACTGTACTTTTGTTTGTCCTAATTTTATTTACATACCGTAGCTTCATGATACCAGTTGTGTGGTGTATATATAAAAGGATAATCAAATTCTGAAATGGTTCTTTGCTTTGTGTTGAAGGAAAAAGGTATGCGGTTAACTTGTAAATCTGGAGCCTTTGTAGTGAGCGTAGCACAGAACACACATTTCCACAGATTAAAATACCAGATGAAAACCATGAAGTTGAAAAAATAATCAGGATGTAAACCAGTGCATTTAAAAGAAACAAACCAACCCACCCAAACACTAATTAAGTTAATTTCTCAGTAAACTGATGGACTCTTAAGCTACTGATTCTTTTCTTTGCCTGCACTTTTTGTTGTTTCCTTCCTAAGTGGGAAATCCACTCTGGTAGGGGCAGACACAATTTCCCCCTTTATTCTTTTCTTGTGCCGTTAGTTTTTATTAGTATATTTTGAATGAGCTATAAATTTACAAAATCTTTAACCTATCTCTCCCAGGAGAGAAGCATCACATGTTAAGAAGAAATTAAATAACCCATTGCTTGAGTTGGGTGTTTTAAGTTCTTGCTTACGAACCTTTTGCCCAGCAACTGGATAGTTATCCTTTAAGAAAAGTGTTGGATGCATACCATAGCAAGCAAATTTGACAATGTTGGTATTAGATAGAAGCCATCTGATAACATGCAGCAGATAAAAGGTTGCTAGGGGAACAAGAAGATGAGGGTTTGCAGAGAAGAATTCCTTCAGGAACAGAGCATTAGTACTACTTTTTGTTCAACTGACAGAAAAGCTACAGCTTGTCAAAAGTTAACGCTACAGGACAAATCCTATATAGGAGGCTATACATACCATGATTCACAGTAAAGACAGTTAATGTAATAAAAATGTGTGAACCATAGAATGCTGGAGCTGAGTAGTTTACAGATTTAGGCAGCTGATTGTTCTTGTCTTGTAATTGTAGGTGTAGTTGCAATGTCGGGCAGTGAAACGGAGGATGATGACACTATGGATGTCCCATTGGATCTTTCATCATCTGCTGGTTCAGGCAAACGGAGAAGACGTGGCAACCTGCCCAAGGAATCTGTGCAGATTCTTCGGGATTGGCTGTATGAGCACAGATACAATGCTTATCCTTCAGAGCAAGAAAAAGCCCTGTTGTCCCGGCAAACACACCTTTCCACACTACAGGTATTAAAAATTGTAGTACTGGCTTCAATAGGAGTTGTTTTCTTCTTAATTTACCTGTGGTCTAGTCATTAATGCAAATGTTTACCCTGCATGTGAGATTTTTCTTTCTTATTGTTACTCACTCTCATTCTGATGGCAATTCTAAGGAGAAACACAAATCAGTTGTGTGTTATTATGATCTTTACTGGGGATAAAATCACTTCTAAGGGAGAACCAATAGTCATGAATTTGAGCATGCATGGTGACTTGTGCAGAATTGGGCCTCAAAAGACACAAAGTGTCTGTATAAAGGTAATCTATTGTGAGAAGGTGGTATTTACTTGTCAACAGAGGTTTTATGGTGATTGATTTGCTGCTTAACCTAGAACTCCTCACTACTAAAACTGCAGCTTGAGGCTTGTTTCTGCAGAACGTGTACCTACATTATTACATGTCTGATGACTTCCATTAACATTAGTGGGGCAACCTGTATGGAATACAGGTAATCAAGTGTGTTAGTATAGGTATGATGAGGCTTTTGTGTGGTTAGTTTGGATTCTTGGCCTGGGATACCACTAACAGCTGCAGGGTCCCTTGGATGCATCATTCTTGCCTTCTGTGATCATCTTTGGTAGAATAGCTGTTGACAGTTGCTGCTTCCCACCTCTTGGGAAGGTGGCTGTATGAAAACTTGGGCTGACCCTGGTTTGATTTTGCAAGGTGCTAAATACAGATATGCTCCTGCTGAGTTCTGGGCTTTATTTTTCCAGATTAATTCTTTAGTACAAATTTCGTAATTGGCTATAAAGTAAGATTTTCTTAGTGTAACATCATAAAGAAAACTTCCTTTATGTAGTAAACAGAAAAAGACGTTAAACTACAAACTGTCCTGTATCGCCCAGGAAACTGGTTTGATATTTAAACAAGGACAAACTTAAATGAGGTAATTCATGTTATGTCTGTCGACACAGTCAGTTGAACAAGGAAAATCAGTAACTTTGTGGGAGGAGTGACTCTCTTCAGAGAGAAAAGGTTTTCCTGTTGTTAATTAACCCAAGTGTAGGGAACAATAGCCAATAGGTTAATGTGTGTGCACAGAGTTAAAAGCTAAACCCTTTGGTTCAGGCTAGAAGTCTCTAGATGTCCCCAGGCTTTCTGTAACAGGAGTGGGGAGCTGGTGGTAGAGCCCGAACAAGGGAAGGGCTTTTGCCAGGCGTGTCAGAACTTGTCAGTAGGCCTTTCTTTTGTTCAGCAGTTAAGGAAACTGCTTGGAGGGATTCATTAATCTAATCCAACTATTCTAATGGCACATAGTTGGAAATGAATGAAGGTAGACATTAAGATGTCATTATATTCCCAGGTCTGCAACTGGTTTATCAATGCACGCCGCAGGCTTTTACCTGACATGCTGAGGAAGGATGGCAAAGACCCAAATCAGTTCACTATCTCACGGCGAGGGACGAAGCTCCCTGAGGGTGGCCTGGTAGAGTCTTCCATCAGCACAAAGAACTACATTCCCCTGCTGGAGGAGGCTGCCTTCCTTCCCTCTGCAGCACCACTTGGCAAGACTCTGTCCTCTTCCAAGCCAGCTTCCCCAGGATCAGTCCTGGCTCGGCCGTCGGTGATTTGCCACACAACTGTGACTGCATTGAAAGATGCCCCTTTCCACTTTTGCCAGCCAGCTGATGTAGGCCAGACCACGGACCTGCAGCAGCCCCCCACCAATGGCTTCACAGACAACTCCCTCTCCTACCATGAGGACGCATCTAAACTGGGACCTGGTGCGAATGCACAAAGTGGGCTTTTTAACACTCCTCCTCCAACCCCACCAGACCTTAACCAGGATTTTAGCGGATTTCAGCTACTGGTGGATGTTGCACTCAAAAGGGCGGCAGAGATGGAGTTGCAGGCGAAACTTATGGCTTAAATCCCCTCTGTTCTCCTTCCCGTTTTGTTTTTCCAGGCAGGGATCTAACAGCTGTGTGGTTATTGCCACCCACATGATATCAAAAGACTTCACAGCATTATTTTTTTTATTAATCTTATTTGCACAAGGGATTGCTGAAATGAAGCTTCCTGTCACTGAGATGGTTTTCAGTGGAATATGGTCATTCCAAGAATTATAAACTTAAAGCTACTGTAGAAAGAAAGGATTGTGTGTTGGTTTTGTTTTTGTTTTGTTTTTAATGTTTTCTTCATAGGTTTTTCATAATGTGAGATAGTTCCCAAGATCATGTGATTTGTTTTTTTCTTTCAGACTGTGCAATATCTAGTAATGATACAGAGTCTTCTTATCATTCCCATGTGGAACAGAATATACCGACATGCTGTTTAAATAAATTTTCAATTTTTTTAACAATATGAACTTTGGATGATTATGCTTTTTTTCCCATAATGTAATAAAATATTTTCTTTACAAATAGATGCCTACAGAGTATTTTGTTGAATATGAGCTTTGCATTAAACACAGCTGTACTCTTGAAATAAATGGAAGTGAGAAATAGTTTTGAGCTCATACTGACTCTGGTTTAGAGAGCTGCACTAGCAGTTGTTGTTAACCAGGTATTTAAAGGAATGCAGGCAAGTGGGCAGGAAGTACCTTAGTGTGTTCTACTGTGTTCAGTTCTTTTTAAAGGGGATGAAGGGAACTGTGTAGGCATAGCTCATTAAATTCTAGGGGGCTATCTTAGGCCTCTCTAAGTTTTCATGTTTTGGTTCCTAGAAATACTTTAGGGCTGGAAGATGTGACAGCACATGGGGAAGTTCTCCTGAAAATTAAATGGGAAGGCCAAAAGGGGGTTTGGAGCAAGTGTCTTTGTGACGCAGCTCCTCAACATGGCTAGTGACAGATTTATAGGGGGCAGGGCAAGGGCTCCCACTCTTGGACTAGCAATATTGATGTTTTGACTCAGTAATTCTAGTGGACTGAAATTGAAGAGTCTGTATTGAGTTGAAAACTTGAGTTTTGGGAGCCAGGTCTTGGTGAGGTACCTGAACGGGTGGTTGACCAAGAGATTTCCTCTTGATTTGGGATGTATTTTGGCCAACAGAATCTAAAGATACCTTTCAGAAAAAGACTTGGCTATCAAAATTATTACTAAGTAATGTGAAGACTTGCAGATTACATCTCAACTTACTTCAATGTCAGTCACCTACCCTTATCCTTTCAACAACAGTGAAATAAGAGACCTCAAGGGGAAAAAATCAGTTCTGGCTAATCCTTAAAAACAAACCAGTTGTCTTGGAGGTTGGGAGAGGGCTTTGTGGAGCAGGAGAGCTGATGAGTGTAAGGATATCATTATGAGTAGAAGGCTGCAATGCATACACATTTTGTTTTGCTGTGGCCTCTTTGTAGTGTCTGGAGTACTCTGGAATTGTGCTGAACTTCTGCCTTTCTTTAACCTTCAAGTTTCAAATCAATGTTTATATTTCAAAAAATGAAGGCAAATAGTAAACATTGGCTTACTCATCATCTGCGTCAGCTTCAGTAACACAGAGTCATCCTAATCTACCGTATGAATTGTCCTGGCTTCAGCAGTACCAGCTGTGGTGGTCTGAGTTGCCGGCTGGGCTTAAACTATGACATGAATATAGATGATTTTTTTTTATATATGTACTTTCTATTGAAGTAAAGCTAGAAAAACCAATTTTTTAACATAGCCAGAGGTGGCTGTATACTTTGTCTTCAAGGATAGCATGTGAATCCATAAAGAACCTTGTGTCTTGTCTCTAGACACACTACTTTATATGTCTAGTCTATTTTTCCTGGGATGCCTATGTACAGGGCTTTTTGGTTTTTGGTGGTGGTGGTTTGTTTTTTTTTGCAGCTAATTTTATAATAAAATGGAAGTAAGTATGCTTTTGTGAAAATCACGAGGTTGAGGGAAAAGTTGCTCAATAGATGTCCTTTGTGGCATAGATGGTTGTTCTCAAAGGGTGCTGGGTACCCAAAGAAGAGTATCATCTTTGGTGGTGAAGATTTGGAAGATGCTTCCCTGTCCACATGCAGGAAGGAACTTTATGGCAACACTCCTTACACCCATGCCTCAAGCACTGACAAGGAAAAACGACCTCATGCAAATACATGCATTGTTTGATTTAAGTGCTTTGACTTTTCTCTCCTTCCCCCCCTTTCTTTTTTTCCAAAGCAGGTTGCTGGTGTGCTGTGACATGGAGAAAAAGTGGGGGACTTGGATCACTAAAGAGCATTCTCAGAGATCTTCATTACTCTGCCCTCAAAAAATGTCAGCAAGTTTAAAACCTCAAACTTGAGCTCTGCTGTTTGAGCTGACCGTTTCTGTAATTCCACTAGAGCAGCTGCAGTACTGAAAACGAAAACAGGATGACTAAGAAAGCTGTTGCTATTCAGGTTAACAGTTGTCACTGAAAGTAAAAGCTTGTGGTCTCTGTGCTGTTTTCATTTACCAGTAAGCCATACAAAACGGCATTAGTGTAACACCACCAAAGTCCTGGCTGTGTGATGAGCACTGCATTTCCATTTTGCTGACTGACTTACCCTGGGGACTTCACTTGTGACCAGTTTTGCTTGAGGTCTTCTTTTTTTTTTTTTTCCTTTTAATTATTATTTGTGTCAAGGTTACACCTACAATTTCAGCTGTAGTCACAAGCCAAAGCTCTTTGGCTGAGTAGCACCTGACACACTGTGTAAAAGCTTTTCCTCACCCTGAGGTGTTATTTAACTTGGAGGAAGACAATTACTCATTGAGTACCCACTAAAGTACTATCAAAGGGAGTTTCTGCTTTCCCATAATGTAGCACTGATAGTTTCAGTGCAGGTTATTGAAGTTTGCCTGAACCTACTCTTTCAGAGCAGAAACTTGAAGTAAATCCAGATAAAATGATCAAAGGTAGGTAGATGTAGGGCATGAGGTAGAGCTAGGATCCCGAATTGAGGAGGAGTCCTAGTAACAAGCCAAAGGCTGCATGGGCTGGTCACTCATCCCTGGTAGGGCAAAGGAAATGTTTATTTCTGGAAACTTAGGTTTTACTATGGAATAGGGGAAAAAAAAAAAAGGCATTAGAATGAAACAAGACAAAATGGGCAGTTTTTCTGTTCTTGCAGCAATGATGAACCTAACTGCAAGGCAGCTGTGTCAAAACCTAACCTCTGACTGAAAACACACACTCAGGCTGACTCTGAAGATGAAGGGAAGGCATTGCCGTGCGTTACTGGAGACCACGTGGCCAGCCGGGGCGTAAGTGAACTAAGAGGTATGACAAATCTATGCCAGGGAAAACAGCTCACACGCAGACTTCGTCAACCTTGTTTTCATGGCTTTTGTGTCTTGTAAACAAGTTGTGGCAGCTGCATGTGATAAATCTCTGCACAGAGCAAAAATAATTACAATAGCGAGGGAATCTTGGGACTGGCGTCGCTGCCTGTGTGCATGTGGGGGGGGGGGTGTCTCGCTGCCTGTTTGGGGGGGTTGGTTGTGGTATCCCACATGTCTCCCAGCTTCTGCCATGAGGTCAATGTACATATCTATGAAACCATTGAAGCTGTAACAGCTGGCCTCATGTGCTATGGGGGAGGGAAGGGATGCCTGCAGAGCATGAAGCTGGGATAACTCTTTTCAGGAGGAGGGCAGTACAGCCCTGCATGCTCCCAGGCAATGCCGGTTCTGCTGCTACCAGGGATGCTGCTACCTGGGTAGAAGCGCAGGCAATAACCTCACTGGAAAAGGGGCAGCAGGAGAAAGCAGAAACTAGGGAGAGAGAGTGTGGGTGGTGGTGGGGAGTGCCCACGGTATTCCCCTTGGAGAGGAGAGAAGCCCAGCCAGAAGAAGGTGCTGTGCAGCTGGAAGCCCAGGTGCACCATGACCCTGTTAAATGCCACATTTATACCTGTGGTATTTTGGCCATTTGCAGTTAACTGTGTGCTGCCTGTCAAAGTCTGTTCTCATGCGTCATTTTTCTCACAGCGCTCATGCAGTTTTCTTGTAACGCTTAAAACGTATTCCTGGAGTGCTTCATAGCTCTCATAAAGCTCATTTGGGTTTTCTTTTTCTTTTTGGCATCTTGCAGTTGTCAACTTCCCTCCTGGCTTCTGCCAAATAGGGATTACTGGCATGAATACAGCTCGTGTTCACTTTTCAGGACATTACTTGTTTTAAGTCTCTTGTTCACCAACTGCTGGAGTTGTTATATCTCTATCCTGTTTTGCTGGTTCAGCGTGCTCTGCTGCAGTGAGTTCCAGTGTTAAGACTGAAGGAAGAGAGATTAGATTAGCTACTCTCTCTAGCAAAACGTCACTTAAAGCTGCTGCTGCTCCAGACATAATAATTGCATCCACATGTGCTGTATGCAGTTCAGTGTCTATTCTGGTCCATATCATAAAAGTGAGTGCCTGGATTTCTGTACACACAGAAAATAACACAAAGTGATACTAGCTATACTACAAAGTCAAAACCCAGACTATTTTCTACCTCTAAATTTTGCATTCATTTCTGCTTACAGCTCAAAGCCATGGCATTTAGCCATTTTGCTTACCTTTTTCACTGAAACTGGCTTTACCTGCCTTAAAAAAACCTCCCTTTTCCTTCTGAAGCTTTCTAGCACCTTCAGCTCTGAGGCATCAGGTCTGGGACTAAAACTGGCAAGTATCACAAGTCTTGCTAGCAGACCAGGGTAGTTTCCAACAACAGATAAACCTCACAGCCCTTTATAGCACTGCAGTGCTGCCTCTCTGCGTAATATGAATCATGGTTCCTGAAGCTGATGCAGACATGAATAAGTCACATCTGCCTCCAACCTAATCCCCGTTCTACTGCAGAGGAGGGTTTCTGCCAAATTTAATATGTTTCTACTGACAAACAAAGTGTTGATCTTTTAGATGCTCACATCAATGTGTAATAAACCTGTAAACGTGTACATAGGTAGCAGTGTTTTGAATTAGTGACATAGCCCGGGGGAATGGTGGCAGCTTGTGTGTTGAATGAGTGCAGCTGACAACTATTTAACCCTGTTTATTCTTGGACAGCTTCTCTGCAACCACAGGCCAGGGCTGTGGCCTCTTTCTCTAATTGCAGCTGAGCCAGGCTCTGCCCTGGGCAATGAGCCCTGTCTGTAGGTGTGTAACAACGTGACCCTCTCAGGGTAAAGAACCCTTGTCTGGGCATATATAAATCCTGCACATGGTTTCTGTAGTGAGCCTTTCATCACATCATTCAGCTGGTGATGAATAGGACTGACCTGACTCCAGCAAGAGCAGGTCAATCTCAGTGCTGTGGTTTTGCAGCAGGTATCTATATTTGCATGGCTTCTCTGAGTCTTTCCCTCTCTGCACCACTGCTGGGGAGATACTGCCCCGGCAAGTGTTCCTGGAGCTCCTCCATCAGTGACATTTCACAGGTTGGCAGGGCTCTGTTTCTTTTTGAGAATATTCATTTTTATCAGTAGTAAAAAAATAATTCTGAACTGCAAGGCCTGTAATTTTACCAGTATAGTATTCAATAAGGAATACAGAAAATGTTTGGTCCTGCCTCTGAAGATCCTACAGTCTAATGGCTCTTTGGGAAATGATGTGTCATACACTTTAAGCATGTTGCTGCTTCTTCCCCCACAAACACACACTTAGGGCCAGAGTGGCTTACATTAGGGGCAAACCATTTGGATTGTTTAACTGATGTGTCCTATTTTCAGCATGAAACAAGTATTCTTTCCTATCTCAACTTTGACTGTTGTGTTCTAACTCTTCTGTGGGAGCAAAATTGTTTTCTGTTAATTGGTGAACAGATTTTACTGCTTGGCTGGGGGCTTTTGGATTTTTGGCGTCTCCTTCAGAAGCTATTGATTCAGAAGACAATCTTGATCATAATTTGCCACCAGCATATAGATTTTACCAGGAAACTATATATAAAATAGTGGCCCCCCCCGGCAGTGTTCAGGGGCAGTTTGGACAGGGCTTTGAGCAACCTGGTCTAGTGGAAGGTGTCCCGGCCAGTGGCAGGGGTATTGGAACTAGATGAGCTTTAAGGTCCCTTCTAACTCACCATTCTATGATTGTATGATCTCTTAGTAAGGACACCTGGTATGGTGTCCTTATATGGCTCCTGGTATTTATATTAAAAAAGCCACAAAACCTCTTGACCAATTTTGGGAAGAATGTGATGTCCTTCAGCTTGCTTTTATGAATTTGTGTAGCCTGTCTTGGAAATTGTTCTGGATAGCAAACACATAACTGATGGTAAGGATCACAATAGTTTTGTAATTTTCCCAAGTAAGTGTTCAGCTGTTTTGCCAGAGCCTGTAATTTCACTTCCTTTTCTAGCCTGCAATGTTCTGATGGCCCGACCTTGTGGCAAATGTCTTATGTTGTTTTCTTTTGCACTTCTAGTCTCAATCCTTGTTTGAACTCTCCCTCTCATCTCTCTCCCTGTTTGACTTGAGAGTGCTTACACAATATCATGCATATTTCATTTAACTAGGTCAGAAATTATTTTGACTAGTTTCGTACTGTTTTGTAAGTTATCCGATCCTTGCTACCCTGCTATCCTAACCACAACAGCAAATCTTGCTCTCATGCAAACAAATCAACTTCTCTTCATGAGACAAAGCACACATCTTCCCTGTGTAGATAGCTTTGCTTGCTTGTAACTTCTGCTTTCTGTGCTGTGACTGGGGTAAGCCAAAGAGAGAAGCAATTAGCATTAAAATCCATTGGTCATTTTCAGAAACAGACGGAATGTTTTTAGGCTGGAGTCGGCGGTGTTTCTGGTTTCAGCACATAGTCCTGACTGCTGCCACAAGCCTTCCCGAGGTAGATGTCCCACAAGGTGAGGTGTGAAGCAGACATTCCTCTGCCAACCTCAACTAAAAGGTTAGTTCAGGTTATTGTATTAAGTGTTACTTAGGCAGTTGCTGCTGTAACTCATTCTCCATGTTAAATTCTGCTGGCTTGCATTCAGCCAAGGTATTTCCAGTGATGTGCTGCCAACTTTCTCCAAGGGCTTCCTCAAAAGTCTGTCTTCCTTAGCTGGTGATACATGGAAAAAACTCCTATAAATATCTCCTTTTAGTGCACAGAGTTACATCTGTGAAGTGCATACTGTCTGTTGTAAAGCTGCCAGTCCCTCCACCTCCCTTCCTGTACCAAACCAGGCCTTCTTGACCCCCTGCTCCCTCCCTCCTGCTAGAGGCAGCTTCAGCCAACTTCATCTCCTTGCCTGCTGGGACTTGTAACCGTATCAGCTGCCCTGGCAGCTGTTCCCAAGTTTCTGGAGGCTGCTTAGATGCAGAAAGCCTCCTTCATTGCCTGGTCGGAAAAATAGAAATGTGCTCTGGGTCCTTCAGAGACATCTGGTCTAATTTCCCACCCCCTACTATGTCCATAACACTTGAAGCAGGGGGAATGTCCCAGTCAGCTTCTAAAGGGAGAGCGGCATCCATCTCTTTGGACCCTAGGAAGAGATGGTGGGAGTGAGGGCATACAGGTCTCGTTGTCCGAAAGTTCCCACTGAGACGTGCAACACCTTACTCCTTCACCTGGCTGTGACTGTGAGAGCCATGGAAGCAGTGCAGGTCCCTAGGGTCAGAAGGGTGCTGGTGGTCTCAGGGTGGGCAGCACGTGGAGGCTGGCTGGCGAGCATTCCAACAGCCAGCACTGCTCTCTGAGCCTCCTCTGATGTGGCAATTTGAATTTATGTAAGCCACATGGAGGTTTGGGGGGTGGCATCATTCCTCCCCCCCCCCCCCCATTTACAGTGGTAAGCAACAGGTATTTCCAGTGTGAGCCATTTCCTTTCCTTCCAAATGCAGTAATACACCAGCTCAGGTTTCCTTCCACGGGGTGGGAGGAGCAAGGAGTGGAGCGTGGACCAGCTCATGCCCACATTAGCCAGACTTTTCCTGTCTGGAGAAGTGACTCATCGGCAGCATGACCCTGCTGCTCCCTGATGCCTGTTGTGCTTAGGGGGAGTTTGACTTCAGATCCTCTGCTTCCCCGGAGATCTGCCTTTAATCCTTGCCTTACTCCAGCCCTCTTCCGTGTTTGCTGGCGGGTCTGGGCTGAAGCGGGCTGCTCCGGACTCCTTCTCCAGCGCCTGCGGGGGGCTACCATTGCAGAGCTGGAGCTGCTCCCTCCGCCTGGGTCTCATTAACGTGCCGCTTCCTCTCCAGCTGCCAGGGGCCTGGACGGAGAGCGGGGAAATGGCATGGGGCGCCTGTGAACGCTGCAGCCCGGCCCTCGGCGTTGCCCGCCATGGAAGGAAGAGCTGGCTGCCTTGGGAAATCCCCTGCCGCAAGGCAGCCCGGGAGACCCACATTAGGGAGTTTAAACTGCGGCCAGTCGGCGCTAGCTGGGTACGGATGAGAGTGTGGGTTTTGACAAACCCCTTATAAATCTTTCCATTATGCACAAGAAAAAGTGAATAATCGTTCCCACTCCTCAGCTGTGTGGTTTGCCTGAATTTACTTCCCTGGAATGCATCAGAGTTTGATCTTTAAGAAAGGCAATCTGAAAAGCCCACGTGTAAAAACGTAACTGCACCAGTGATAGGATCATAAACTGCCTTTGATCCCCGTACGTTGTTGAACCGCAATTCTATCTGTTGCTCAAGGACTGCAGGAAACGGACACAGGCTTATGCAAATTTCTAGCAGAGGGAATGTTCTGTAGGGCTGGAGGGGGGGGAGGGAAGATGGCTCTTGCTGCAACTCTCAGTTTCTGGATTGCAGCTGAATAGTTTGGCAGTCCCGATGCTCTCCTGTGTCACCCTGCTGCCAGTTCCCACGGCTTCTGCCCCTCGCTGCTCACCGCCCAGTTGTGCAAGCGTGGAGCGGTGAGGTTTTTCAGAGCTCTTTCCCGTGTATGCTGGTGGCGTTTACAAACAGAGGCTACGAGCTTGTTCCTTCAGCTGTGTTTTTCTCCAGACAGCCGCAGTGACTGCAGTCTTCGTGTTTCAGTTCTAAATCCCCATAACTTCTGTCGGTGGGGGATATTTGCATGGGAGTGGGTGAATCCGATGTTACAAGACAAAACTATTTCTTTGGGAACCTTGAGGGGAGCCAGGAGTGCACTAGAGCCCAACCAAGGCAGGACACAGCAACAGCACAGCAGGGGCACAGCCCACAGCTGGGGAGCAATCGGGCAGGGCCTCAATTTTGTGTAAGATGTGAATTTTCCTCTTTCCCAGACTTGTAACAGAATAGTCAAACCGTTATAAAGTGGCGGGCTGGGTGCAGTGTCGGAGCATCCATCACCTCATTCGAAGGATCTGTGCTTTACTTCCTAACCCTGGGTTAGGGTAACAGATCCTGCTAAAAAATAAGTATAGAGATCCTTGGATCCCCTCATCCTGTCTCCATTCTTTCTTCCCCCCCCCCCCTTTTTTTTTTTCGCTATATAAGCCAAGTGACATGACACTGGACTTTGGTACTTCACCTAATTTGTTTCAATTTGCATGTTGAAGAAAGGTGTCACAGGGGCAGGATGAGCCCTCCATTGCTCAGCTGCCCTGGCAGGACGCCCCTGGCAGCCGTGCTGCATTGCCATGCCATGCCAGGGGAGGTTGTTGCTGTGTCCAGGGCACATAGTGGCATTTTTTGGAAGCCATTTGTGCCATGCAGGTACAGGGCTGTGCGCATCAGAACGTGGGGCAGTGCTGCCTCAGCTGGGCATGAGTTTGTTTTGCTGTTTCTGTTTGGTTTTTTCACCTCGGTGATAATTCTTACCCAATGTGTGATCTCTGCTCTATGTACTTTACTACTGCTTGTGATAATCAAAATCCGGCCCTGAACTTTTTCACTACAAAGGAAACAAGAACTTTGCCCTGTCGGCTGTTCACAGGCTGTCTAGTGATGTCGCAGCCTTTTCTCACATGCAGAAACCTCCAGAATCTGTGCAAATCAAGGCTACACTGATGTCAGAATGCTTTCTGGTTTTAAATCAGTGTGGGTGGAGAGCAGGCGCTTTGACATGACATGTGATTTCTAGTGTCAGAAATCTCTTAAAAAAGAGAAGGCACCCAGATGGTCGGTTGAATCAAACCTATAAACTCCTGGATTGCCAATAACGTGCTGTATACAGCTCAAAGTGCAACCTACGATGGGCAAGTGCTGAAACATTAACCAGACCTTGGGACACTGTCTGTAGTTGCCGCTCGGTGCCCATGCCACCGGTCCTGGGAGCAGAGAATGAGGGCTTCATTATTACTAGTCTGTGCAGAGAAAGGGTGCAGCAGTGTTTGCACAGCGTGGACAGAAGTGGTGCGGTGGCCTGGAGGCTTTGTGTGTAGGGCAGTGGGGCAGCAATAAAAAGGTACAAGCTTCCCCATGCGGGGAAGAAGGAGAGGCCCAGAGCTTAAATCTCAGTTTCTGGCTCTTGTTGAAATGCTCTGGCTAGCAATGTGGTGGTGATGGTGTGAGGCCATCCTTCCATGTGCATTCTCATGTTTGCATGTATAACATGCCTGGGGGTGAAACCCCTGACTCTAAGCTTCCCTCTGACCTCAGCTGAGGTAAGGATGTTGGAATAACAAATACCATCCCTGGCAATGTTCAAGGCCAAGTTGGACGGGGCTTTGAGCAGCCTGGTCTAGAGGAAGATGGGGAGTTGGAACTAAATAATCTTTAAGGTCCTTTCCAACCCAAACCATTCTAAGATTCTAAGAAATGGCAGGCTGCAGTGGCAGGGAAAAAAGGGAATGATATTGATGCCTCAGGGCCCACACCTCAGATGATTTGGACCTGGGTGGTGTTTTGATGTTGTTTTTTTTTTTCTGACACTGGTGAGATGTCCTGGAGATCAGGTGAGGAGACATGAGGAACCAGAAAGCGTTTCTGAGCACATGGGTGTTGTAATCACATTACTGCTCTATGAGCTCAGCTGACACAGGAGACTGGTAAATGCCTCTCAGTGCGCAGGTAGGTGACAGTACATAAATCCTGAGAGCTCCCTGAGAAATGACAAGTCTTTTGCAACTTTGCCTTTGAACTCTGAAGGAGTTATGGTGGGTGGTGGTGGTGCCCAGCCATACTCTGAGGGGCAGTGCAGCTTCTGATTTGCATAGGTTTTATCCTGACATGAAGAATAGGTGCAGCCAAGCTGTGTGCTGGTGCTGAAGCAGGCAGTGTGGAAACTGTCATTTCCTTTTCACACACCAGCACCTTCAGCAAGGTGCTTGCAGCCGCCTTGCACACTTGGTGTCAGGCCACAAGCCATTCCTATGGCATCTGCTCATACTATATATACATGTAATGTTAACTTACCTGATTCCTACTGGGGGTTTCTCCACAACCACTACCGCATATCCCTGTCTTATCAGTGTGGCGGCTTTAGGAACAGCCTTTTCCATTAAGTAAGTTCACCTGACAACATGCCCCAGTTCAGGAGCGGCAAAACAATGCCTTGCTCTGCTGAATCATAACCTGGCAAGAGTTTGGGAACCATGGGATTTTATTTTATTGTAGTATATTACAGCTGCAGAAAAAAGTATTGGATTTTGGGTTTATATCAAAAGACTAATTCTTGGTCATGATGATAAAGTCTTTAGATCTAGGACTTTGCCTTCACAGCTCTCTTTGTAAAGTAATTGCTCTCCTAGTAGTGGCAAGAGAAAGGACATACTCTTTTATGATGCTCTAAATCACACAATTCATTTCCAAAGACAAATAGCAAAATCATAGCAGAGAGCTCTGGTGTGGGCTCCTTCTTGAACTGTAAACACTGCAAGACAAACCATCAATATTTGCACAATGTTCAGCCCAGCCCAGTGCAGATTCTCTATTTGGAGCGTTAGGAGTCACACTAATAGGACTATTAAATCACACTGAAACCCTTCTTACAATATGTACAATTTAACAATAACTGTGCATGTGTGTGCCCAGTACAGTGGATTGTGACCATGCAGCAGCGGACCCACAAAACCCATGATGGGGCCAAGTGTTGCAATATGGCCTCCCATATTCCCCATATCCCCTTCCACCTTCTTATCACACGTGTTGCGGTGGCTGAGACCCTTTCTGGTGCTGCCAATATTAATCAGAAGCCACTTCTTAGAAGGGGCGATGTGAGAGTAAGTGTGTTACTGTGTGAGCTGTCACCAGATGTGCCAAGGACTGTGGATTGAAAAGGTGTGTGTGTGGTGGGGAGGGAGAAGCATTAAAACTACCATTGCCATATTCCCCTCTGGGCTTACACAAATGTGACACAGAGAAGAGTTCGGGTTTTGCAGTTTCATGTTTCCTTGACCTTTTGGGAGAGGAATAAAAAAATGGATCCAGCTTCAGCTCCCAGTTACAATGCTGAAAGCCCAGAGTAAATATAATGCACTGGCTCCTGAGGTGTGAGAGCAGTTTCATGTTGTCTATTGAAAAATCAGAGACCGAGCTGTAAGGTATGAAGATAATTGAACAAAAACCAGATGAGTTGAAAGCTAAACCTCTGTCCCAGGTGGGTGTAATTATTGGTGTTTCAGTGTAATTATTGGTGTTTAAGGAGATTCATTCACCCTGCTCTGGTGGGATTTCTGACTTGGCATCAGTGCAAGGTAAAGCAGAAAACACTTGGCGCCTATAGCACAATGCCCTCTTACTGTCTGAGTGAGGGACATGCCACAAGGAAAGCTTCCCAGACAGCAGCGTCTCAGCAGACCAACCCTGGCAGTGGTGGCTACAGCTAGCGCATGTGACAGGGACACTGTGACGGTCGCCCGCACCACATTCACGTGAGACTTGGGAAGGCCTTGTGCCATTAGCGTGAAGTTCACACGTGCTACTTGACATGAAAACATTTCCAGTTAAAAATCATTTCAGAATATCATCATATTTGCTCATGCAACTGTCGACAAACAAAATGTGTTTGGATTTCCCTTCAGTGACAAACTCTGCATGCTTCAACAGGTTTTCTTTGTTTTGGCTTCATTTCCTGATTTTATTCCCTGCCTTCTATGAAGAAATTTTTCAGCTTAAAGTGGACAACTATGTAGGGTTGTCTGCTTCCTACCTGAGATCTCAGCATTGCCTGGGAGAAGCTGATCAACATGAATCATTGCAGTGAATGTAGTACTACACACAAATAGCGTTTTTCCCCTTTTGTGTACAAGCACAGGGCTATTAAGCAAAGGACAAGAAACGTGTGGAGTACACCACAGTTTGCTAACATATGGCTGGGTTCCCAGGTCCGTGTACATTCTTGCAGACAGGCTACAGTTGTCATGATGCTATTGCCAGGAAAGATGTAAACAAAAGGAAACCTCTTGTAGCCAGTTAGGTTAGTAATACAAAAGAGTACTTCATAGAGTCTCTCAGATTGACACACGCTATCTGTTTATCAAAGATGTTGTTATATGTAGTCATATATCTTCATTGATATAAGTCACCGTTTTTTAAGTGGTTTAAAATCACAGCAGTATTTACTATGCGGTGCCTCGAGGCAGTGAGCAAGGTCATAGCATCCTCTTTCACAGGATCATGGGTTAAAATTCAGGTGTTTCAGGCATAGCTCTTCTGGGTTCACTCAGAGATTGGCAAATGGGCATATTTCTGTTGAAGTTGCTAAAGTTTTGTCTTTATGCCTCCACTGAATGTCATATCTGGCAGTTAGCCTGGAGTGAAGTCTCCTTTCTCTCCCAACACTGCAAATGCAATTGTGCAACCTCACTAAAAATCCAACACTAGTGTTTATGCCGGATTAAAACAGTTGCTAGTGAGATGAAAACAAGACTCGGTCTTTCAAACTCATGAAAGCTTACTTCATGGAAGTAACAGCCGTGAACTGACCTGGATTACTTTTGAGTTATGTTATTTGTGTCAAGTCCATGCCGTGTTCCTCTGGAGTTGGCATCATTTCTGTAGCCTGTGACAGCCCTGCCCCATGGAAGCCCCAAAGTTGCTCAGGGACTTGCATCTCCCCTGCCCTCATCTGGGCACCCAGAGGCTCCTTGAGAGCATGATTCTGCCCTGCCACATCTGGGGCTTGGAAATAGAATGGTGGAAATTGTGGTTGCGGTGGTGCTGATACACTGGGAAGGGATGTCGGATATTTAATGAAACATCACTCCAAGATGGGAAGGAATTTTCCCCTTCAGCTGTTGCTACAGATTGGGACAGCAAACACTTTGGTCACGGATGAACTTGGTGGTATCCAGGCTCTTCTGCCAAGTCCCTCTCCTTCCTCCTGCTTTTCTCCTTCCCTAGGGCTGCTCATGGCACTCCCTGCTTCGGCTGTTGGTATCAAGGCCCGTGTTCTCAGTTTTGGCCTTGTACCACAGCATGGTAAAATGCCATTGCAGTTGTACATCATCTGTGAGCTGCCTGGCTGATACCAACTTTTTTCCCTTTTGTTGTCATTATTGAGTGGTGACATGAGGAATGACACATTTAAGTGCATCAGTTATCTCCCTATCCTCCCCTTTATACCTACCCTAGCCATGATTTGCCAGAACTATCTAGAAATTGAAGAAGTTTCAGTAGTCATTTCTTTTTCAGGCAGTAGGAAAGTTTTCTTCCCAGGACTGACAAAGCCACTGGTGAGCAGTGAGTTATTATTACAGCCACTTATTAAAAAAAAAATCCAGAAAAAAGAACGTGCTGTAAGACGACAAATAGCATAGACCAACTCATGCAATGCATTAACATTTCAGTGCTACATACTTTGTGGAGCGTGCACAGCAAAAGCAGGGGCAATCACAGTTCTGGTTCAAGGACTGCAGCAATCCAGTCTTGAACGTACGCTTGCAAAGTGATTCCAGATTGCAATTCTGAGCACCAATAGCTAGTACAACAGGGAAAAATAAACCATACTAGTTTAAGGACATGACTTTGATAATTCTCTACTTAAAAGCCAGGGATAAGTGATAGGCTGGACATTCCTACTGGGGAAATAGGTTAGTTACATTGGAAGGGGTTACTTTTGCCATTCAACATCTTGGATCTCTGGTCCTGGTTACCATCTGCAAACTAAGATGATTGTTTTAGCATATGTTTGTTTACACAGGTGACTTATCTTACCTTGGTAAGATATTTGATACCCATAAAACATCCACCATGCTCTGTTATACTGCTTTTCTTTAACTCCAGGCAAGGCCTGTCCCTTTCCCCAAACCTTTTGACAGCTTTGAAACGTGGCAGAATGTCGTTGTCAGTGCAGCTCAGGGGCCAGGCAGCGGTTCCCTTCTCTAGGGGCTATGCAGTGCTCTAGTAGTTCTCCTCTTTGAATGAAGCTGGCAAAATCCATAATTGCTTCCATTCCACTTGGCTAAAAATGAGAAAAAGCCCTGCATGCCGCCACAGAGATTGTTCAGTGCAGAGTTGCTATGATGAAGGCCTCTGCACCAGGAGTCACCCATAATAGATGGTGGCAATGTCACAGCTCAGTGTGTTTTTTAATATACCTCTTTATTTTCTCCTTTCATGTGTTGTTTTCTTTCCCCCTGGGTGGAGCACAACCGGGAAGGTGATGACTTACCTGCCACAGCTTGGTAGATTGTAATCTGGAACTGGCAGAGTGTTAACACAATGCCCCATCAGATCTTTTCTATCTCTAATTTCTATGATTATGTTATTACCGGATCAGCGAAGAGAACCATGAAAAACACAATTACCAGGAAGCCCTGTTCCTTTCCTCATCCCTTTGTCTCCGTGCAGATTGGGCGTGTGACTCACAGAGCTGTATTTGCCCATGCTACTGAAAAGGGTGCTACCCGCCAATGGAGCCCAAGCGTGGGAAAGCCTGACCACTGGTTGGAAAAGCCAGTCACGTCATGTTTTGTGTCTGACATGCAAACGCATCCTGATGAATCAAGTGATAGCAGCTACCTTCTCCTGCCACAACAGCAGCTCAGCAGCAGCGCAGAAGACAGGATGTAAAAACTTCCCCACTGTGTACAAAAGCATGGGGAAGGGAAGATGGTTGTGAATGAGCTTGCCATGGCAGGAGAGCAAGTGTTCTTACGTCACTGGCATAGCATCAGTCTAAAGGGAAAGGGGATGAGTATGTTCCAAGTGTGGGTGCTGGTCCCAGGTTTCCTCAACACAAGCCATCCTGTGCATCACAGGCTGGCAGGGCTGACCCAACCCCACTGATTGATGCATAATGGGAAAGGAGAACTTCATGTGCTGACTGGACTCCCAATCATGGATAAACCTAAGACTACAATGACAAATGCTAACAGGAGCAGAGCAGCCAATATTTATATTATTAATTGCTGTCAAAAATGTCACCTCAAAGTCAACACCAAATCTCAACAGATCTGATACACAAGCATGCTCCAAAATGAAGGTTGAAATGTATTAGTTGACTATTGTGTGCTGCAAAAAAAAAAAAAAGACTAGCAGGAGAGAACAGACTTTGGCAAACAAACCGACAACAAGCTATGGTTGTGGGGAAGGCTCATGATTTGATCTGGAAGGGAACACTGAGAATAAATAGGGATAGTTTTCCTTAAGCATGCATGAAAGGCAGGACTATGAGCCATGGTTTGGATTTATTCTTTCTTCTGCCAGACAACAGCTTGAAACATATCTGTTATTTTATGCCCTCTGTTCTATTCTCACTACAAAAAGGTACCAGCCACCTCAGAAAGGTTTTTAAATAATAAAATGTCATTTTCTTTTCCATCCCTGGTGCCTCAGTTTATCAGTGACCAACGAGAACATAAATTCCAGCAGATGAGGAGAAATCCCTTCATCTTGGTGGTAAATAAACCTTTAAGCAGAAGTTTCCCTGCCTATAAATCCCTGGTGCAAATCCTTCTGATCTTCCTGTGCTGAGGGTCAAAGCATGGGCAGACAATATGTGGTGCAGCATTGGCATGCTATTGATATAACTATTAGGCTCTACAGACTGAATCAGAACTTGTTTAAACGCTCATATATCCATGAGCAACATCATCCAGGATGTATTTCTACAGTATTTAGCAACTGTCTTAATTTCACATACTATGAAAAACCCTGTCTGGAAGCAGGATTCCAAGTGAAGGAAACTATCTCTGCCAGGGATATCTTTGCCCCCCTGTGTTTCATCCATCACTGGAGATAAGCGTGAGATGAAGGGGACCAGTGCGGGGAAAAAGAAACAGGCTGGGGTTCCTTGCTGCTCCTTTTGAAATCACCAACGTAACTCCTGTCATCTTCAGCAGGGTTTGGTCAGGCTCCGTGCAGAAGTGGCTTTGAAGATTTTGCTAAGGCTCAAGGCCTTGATCACTGCAATATTTACACCTGTGAGTAACTCTGTGCAGATGAGCACTTCCAGGGTGCACAGTGGGATGCTGCACATGAGACTTTGCAGGATTGGTCTTAAGCAATAAATGCTTGAGAGGAACATTCTGCTTGTCATGCTTTTATCCTTGACCACATCAAATGGAACGCCTTGGCAGTTCTGGGAGAGTGAATTTGCATTGAAAACCCACAGCTCTTACAAGCAGTGCATTAATTATTTTATTAATTTGCTCTTTTTACATTATGGGAAACATTCATCTATTTACATTTTCCTGTCCACACACAAACCAGATAGATAATCCTATGGAAACCCAAATCGTTAAGCCATAAAACCACTTTCCTCTCTCTAAAGGCTTTCCAATTTGTGTCTTTTGTTTCAAATCAAAACCATTTTTAAAATCACGTTTGGGAATGCAGGTAGGTCAGTGACTTACATTCCAGTTACTTAAAATATGCATTTGACCATTTGCCTTAAAAAAAAACCCCAAACAAAAAACCCAATAAATTCACAAAGATACAGTTTAAATTAAAGTGATAGTGCACATAAAAGCATTAAGGGAACACCAATAAATAAACTGAAATATATTACAAATAAATTATTTCTATTTACCTTTTCAAATATTAAAAATCTTTAATCCATTTCTTCATCTTTCTTTACAAAAAGATTATGAGAATTTTATGGAAACATCTGCAAAAAATATAATAAATACTTTTTTTTTTTTCTTTTTAAACTTTTGAAGCAGGAGACAAAAACAACCTTTTCTAAAATTTCCCCCAAGAAAACAAAAAAAAAAGCAATAGTTTAGTCCCAAAGTGAAACAGAATATAGACATTTTTAATATACACTGGGCAGGTTAGACTAAAAACAAATAGTTACAAATTATACTAAAACAGATGATAGAGCAAATATACTAGCATTAGAGTCAGTAAATGAGTCAAGTGGTTAACTAGTGGCATTCTAGGGGCAGAATTATTCTATTTTATACTTTCTGGTCTTGGTTGTACTTTTAACATTTTGCTAAAAAACTAAGCCAACATTATAATAACCTCTCCAGTGCCAAATGAACTAACAGGCATCCTGCTAAGAATAAATTCATTTAAATTAGATAAGAAAAATATTCTCTGACATACAAATACAGTAATTTGTAATGCACAGGACTAGATAGTCTTTGCTTTTCTGCATTTTTAGGTGGGAACTTGCTGGATATAAATTTCTGTAGCCACTTGTCAACCAAAGTCTTAACTCATCTTTCATAAAACGTTCACAAAACTAAGTTAAGTCTGCAACACAGTTGTGAATGTGGACTCTCACCTGGATACTGCTTTGAATATTTCAGTACAAATGAGTTCCAAATAGTTAATACTTCCTATGACTATATATGCTCAAAAGTGGCAGTTGGCACTATTACATACTGCAAACACGGTGATGTTTCATTGCTGCTAAAAGTTAAATGCAGTGTTTCAAAACTAGCAAATACACTGCTATTCAAACACCTAGAGGGTCAAACCATTTGAAGCTCCTGTAACACAAAGCACTCTAGGGTTACACTGGATTTCTGATTACTCTAGTTAAAAGTCATTTATGTATTAAATTATTAGCCCTTATCTTGTAAACCACAGCAGTAAATATTTGTGCCCTGTTTATAAAGACATAGCTCAGATATCAATGGCTTTGAGAGGTAGCAAATTCTCTAGTGGTTTTAGTATGCTCTCATGAAAATACTTGGTGCCAGAACCTATTACCTCTCTTATTTTCTTGAATAAAATTAAATTAGCACCTGGCTATGATGTCGTAGGAAAAGAAGCTGTCTGCCATGATCTCGATGGATAGTTTTAGCAAGACCTTAAGTTTCTGATGACGATTTTGAATGTTTTTTAAGTGCAAGCTGCAGAATTACACCACCCCGTGCAGTGGGATTTTTCACGGGTCAGATCATCTGTACAAGCTTAACAGTTATGGGCACAGACAGACAGGGCTGGCACCCTGTGCCCCCTCCATGGGGGCTTGTCCCTCTGCCTGTTCCCATCAGGAATGGAAAGCAGCCTGCCTTCCTCTCCCGTGTTGCCCTGCCCTGGCAGCTGGGGCAAAAAGCTCACAGGGACCAGTGAAGGGGTCCAAAAAGCATCACCATGGGGCTGCACACAACACCAGGGGCCACACAGCATTCCTCTGCCCTGGACCAGCCCCATCATCCAAACCAGATCACAGTAATTCTGCTTTCAGCAGCACATGCCAGCTAGGCACACATGTGCACGCACACAAACTCACACTCACGTGCACGCACACAACTTGCTTTCAGCAACATGCCTGACACAGCTTTCCTAATGTTGGCACAAGAGATCCTGGTAGCGTCATGGTCAGCACTGCTCCTCATGAGAGGAGCTGGAGGACGAGCTCCTGCCTCAGCCAGGGTGGCTGGGGGGAACAGACATGCAGGGGCTGACCTCTCAGGCTCCTCTCCAGCCCTATTGTCTGCCAGTTACCTCCACTATTAATGAGCTACTTGGGATGCATATTTTTCATGATTGCAAAACAATGGCAGAAGCCATTGGGAGGAAGGCTTGTTGTGAAAAAAATTAAGTTCATATTGATCCCATAACTTGTGAAAAATATTTTATTGTTCAGATGGGTATTTTATACTGCTAAAAGGACGCTGAGTGAGAAATTTACTCCTAGATATGGACTGTTTGGTGATAAGCAATCTGAACTGTAGCATACAACTGGCTGTGGATAGAGCAAAGCAAGCCTGGTCTGGAAAAGCATCAGAGGCTCCATGTACAGCAATTCGCCTATAGGTGTCCGTGTGTGGCTGCGTGGACGTGTGAGATCGGATGGTCCCACCGAGATTAAGACATCAACAAAACCAAACTTCTTTTTTTCTTTTTTCTTTTTTTTTTTTTTTTAACCAATATAATCCATACAATACAATACAAGAGGAATTGACAATACAGTACAATTTTAAAAATTCTTAATACTTGGACAAGAAAATCCTTCTTTTATGTTATCTCTTCAACTGTCATTGCTTCTTTTCTCCTTCCTTTTCACTCTTTTATTGCCTTTCAAAATAGATTATTTCCCTGGAAGATCGAATTTACAATCTTCTGCTGATTGAAATGTTTAAGTAGTGATTGATGAAATAAAAATGAGGCAGTTTGTGCAGCTGTGAGTGTGCAGGTGTCTTTCCACAGGAACTTTTCTATCCCTCGCCATCTCACCTGCAGGATATACTTCCACTTTTTCCCCTTGCAGAGCTGTGTTTTATTTTCTCCCCCACTTCCCTATGCCCACCCCAGCCCCCTCCCCATATGTGACTCCTTAAATTCAGGTGAGAAGGTGTGATTCGGAGGTTTAAAGTGCGCCATCTGCTTTAAAAAAAACAGTAATAAAAAGAAGGGAATCCAAGTCTTAGTTCCTTTCATCTTTTGTGAGGAAGATGGCAGAGTCCAAAAGGATCACCCTGCATGACTGAAATTTCCAAAGTCCCCTACAGTTTGATATTGCTGTACACTGGGTAACAGACTAGCTTTAGGTCAACTAAAGATCATGAGTAAGTTAAACGGAGCATCTACTGTACAGGTGGTGGGTGTGTGGAAGTCTGAGTGCTGCGTTTATTTGTTTCAAACAGAAACTAAAAAATAAAGACGGATCATACTCGTTTACATGAGGCAAAGTGGCAGCATCAGTACATGTGACAAAGCATCATGATGGCATGGGCGAACCTTCAGGAAGCAAGGGTGATTAGAGGACATCTCTCGGAGGACCGACAACTACGCCACGGCAGTGGAGTTCACTGGGAGCATCGGGGCGGCTGCTTATAGAGAGAGGGGAGGGGGAGAGGAGGGGGCAGAGAGCGAGAGACAGAGGAGGAGGAGGTACAAATACTTTGTGGTGACCTTGAGCAGGAGCCTAGAGTGGCAGATTATACATGAGGCTTGTCTTGCCAGAGAGAGTCCTCCTGGTTGGATCCCTTCATAGCCTGGTCTGGGCTTCGGGGATGTATATCTCAATGCTTTCGGCGCTCTCGGTAGCTGAGTTCTGGCGGACCGATGCAGCGCGCTTGGCAGCCATCAGCCGTTTCCGGGCCTCTTGACGCTGCGAGCTTTCCAGAGAGCGTTCTCGTATGAGTGGCACCTGACCTTTCGATGGCTTCTTTGGCACTGGAGGAGGGACCCTTCTCTCCTGATCAAAGCAGAAGGTTAATGGCATTATACAGCTTCTCAGGGAAAGGCGGGAAAAACTAGGATATGTCAGTAGTTAGAACACACATTTTACCTAAGGTTTGTTAGCTCTTATCTGCCTTTCTGTCTTCAGTGAACTGGCTTTTGTGCTCAAGGTTTCATAAACACAGGGCAAGGGCAAAGGGCTACTTCTCCTCGGGGCCGAGGCCCCCACCGCTAACCGCTTAGTGTGGCTCCCCAGGGCAGGGGGGATCCAGGCGTTTCCTCCTGGTGCCAGGGGCTAGAAAGGAGAGCATCAGACACGGCCTCCCGCCACCAGCACAGTCGTGAGTGGCTGGGGAAGCGAGCGCCACTCTCAGCAGAGGAGCTCTGGAGAGCCCCGACTCCTGAGCCACCCTCTTCTATACGTGCATAACACACCAGGCGCTCTTGCAACACGGAGATACCGTGGCTTTGGTGTTCCCAAATGCAGATGGGAACTAGCTGCCTGCAGCTGGTGCGTCGGAGTAAGTGCTGTTAAAAAACACCATATATTTATGTATATATTTTGTAGTGGCTTCATGACTGCTGAAAAATCCCGCACTTTGGGGCTCACTGTGCAAGCTCATAAACTCTAGTCTCCTGCTAAATAGGCATGACAAGCTACAATCAGATAGAAACAGGAAAAAAAAAAACCTGGTAGGAAAAGCTTAAGAACCATTAAGAGAACATGCATTAATCATCACGGTGGCAGCTAGCTCCAGATATGCGATCAACAAGGAGGACTTTTATGCGTATCCTGGTGCATGTACACACACACACAAAAACCCAAAAAAAACCCCCCTCAGAGAAGGATCTCTCCAGAAAAAGAAAAGTGTATTCAGGTCTGAATTTCAGGCGGCCACAAAGGCTTTGTCAAGTTAATTAGATTGTCTTTTAAGTTACATCCCCTTCCAACTGTGAACACGGTCTCTGAGCGAATGGATTTTATCACACTACAAAGGTCCCATTCTGCCCTTTCGTTTTCTCTCATACTGCTCACAGCTTCCATGGTTCGAAATATAAAGGTGCTTAGTTACACTTATTCATACTTCGCTTTTTCTCTCCATCCAAGGATTAATCTATGCTGCTTAAAAAGGGACCCGTGGCAAAGGCCAAAGGCAACTGCAAATATCAATTCCACAGAAAGTGTTTTCTTCTTTTTTTTTTTTTTTTTAATCCTTTTTAAGTTTGATGATCTGTTTCATCTAAAATCAGAGACAAACGCTGTTGAAACAGGAACACAGTGCAATTCGTTAAAATCTTTACCTTCCTACTGTAGGTCCCTTTCTTCAGCACTACTTAACTTCCTTTAACCCGTTATAGTCTTCTTTTTGTTGGAAACTCTTTGAAGTGTTTTTTTCAGAAGCAAAGAAAAGGCACATTTTTTATTTTTTTAAGGAAAGCTCTCATTTCTTACTGCAATCGCAAACACTCGGCCTACCCGCTTTACTGTAAAAGCTAATGATAGACCAGATACCAGCATTTCTGTACATGCATGTCTGATGGTTTTAACTTCCTTTTTTGATAGAAACTGGAAAAAAAAAAAGAGAAGATAAGAAAATGACTTGCCTTCAGTACCTTGGGCTAGGAAAACACATTCCCATTCATTCCCCTACAAAACACACTAGGTGTGCACAAGTGGTGTGAACATGGCACTCCTAAGTCAGGAATGAGTATTTAGTCTTGATTGGAGGAGGAGGGAGAGTGCTACCAGCACTGCCTTTGCAAGCTTCCTGCTGCAAGATTAATGGGGTTTGATATTATTACGGTTATTTGTCCAAAAGAAAACACCACTTTGGTCATCAGCAGCCAGCTGATCATCAGTTGGGGCAGCCTGGACTCCTGTCTGAGCCACTGTACCTGTATGTCATGTTCCCCCTGCTTCTGGTGACCCTACCTGTCGGCTGTATTCACTTCTATCAGAGCAGCCACGGTGGAAATTCAGCCATCAAATTACATACCTATAGGAGCGCGACATTAGACTGTTGATTCCTGTAGGAATGGTCTGGCTTTTAAGGATTTTTTTGAAACATTTGTGTATTTTGGCTCACCCAAGTGCTGTTTGTCTCGATGCAGATAGTGAGAGGAAAAATAAGGCAATGGTGCCAAATGAGAATGGAAAGTGAAATGTGGCTCACAGTTGGAGATGGTGGTTTTTCATGGTGACAGAAGACAACTACATTTAAAAAAAAAAAAAAAAGAAGACCAAAACTCCAGATGATTTTTATGCTACTTTGGGTAAACAACACTACCAGCAAAGTGAACCTGTTTATGAAATCACCCATTAAAAAAAACCAAAAAACAAACCAAAGTGAATTAAAAAATGAAACAAATGGACAAAAAAAAAAAAAAAGTAGTTCTTTCAAGTGACATTTTGGAAGGCATATTTTTGATATTGCTTTGTTTGTAATCTGGTTACCAAAGTCAGCGATGGTTACAGTGCTTTCCTATTTTTTTCAGTAACACAACCTAGAACTCTTGCTATATGCAATAATATGAACCGTAAATGTGATTTATTTAATTTTAAGAATCAATATATAAGGCAATTCCTTCCAACGATTGATCGTCTAATATGATTAAATGTAAAGCTTAACAAAGTACCACATTCCCATTATCCGATTCACAAAGACAGATTTGGTTTAAAAATATGCCTGAAACATATTACAGATAATATCCCAGATGATTATTATGTAAACATTGTTAATACAATGAAATTAATTTGATATGAGCTTCATTTCACATTTTAAACGTCAATGCTGTAACACAGAGGCCTATTTAATCTGTCCAGTATTTGTGCAGGGTTTTAAATGAAGCATACAAAATCTACAGTGTTCTACCTTCTTGTCATGAGGATCCATCTGTTTCCAATTATTGGCCTTTAACTGATGAAGTTCATCAAATTTCATACTAATATTTTCTATGGACAACTGCAGCATATCCCAAAACCCTGCTAAATCCTGTGAGGTCGGCCGTGGATGTGCATTAGGATTCTGTGCAATAAAAGAAAGAAAAACACATTGGCTTTAGTACGCCTTAATGTAAAGCATTTGTGCGAATGGTTAGGAATCTCGCTAGCAAAGCAGTTTCAGCAGATCCAAGCAATCGGTGAGACACAGGGAGAGAAGCAAAATGGAGCACTACTTACTGGCAGGGATTTTTCAAGGAGTCTGGCTGGGTGTTGAGCTGCTGTGTCCCCACAAATCTCCACTCACTGAAGGCAGCGGTTACCCCCCGCCCGTGGACCATGGGGAAAGGGCACATGGTGGGTCCTCTGTGACAGGATCTGCCTAGGGATGTTCCTAGCCACAACTGGTTATATCCTAACCCCAGTGAAATGAATCACCAGCCTCATCTTCACTTTCATGAGGAAGGGTTCCCTGCCATGTTCACACTTGTAAAAAGACTGATACCTGTGCATATGTACATTTGCTGCTGCGTGTGCAAATAGTGATATATCAATGTGTGAATGCCCTTTCCACATTCTGAGAACCTAAGGTTTAACCAAGAATAACCTCTGCAGGATGAAAAGCTCGCAAGAGAACGTGCAGAAGAACAGTGCTTTAGATACAAAGTGTGAAATGCATTTTTATTTACCAACAGGAATATCATTCTTTGCCCTTTTAACCCTCTGGAAAATTATTTCTCTCTTTTTCACTTATTGAGGTTGTGGAACATGAAGCGCCAATTTTCAGTGGTTGACTTTTTTGTATTTCTGTCTTGTTTAGTACAGATTACATGGGAAAGCCCCACTCGTGACTTCTGGTCCACCTTGAAAGACTTTAAGTTCTTTTACTCAAACACCTCTGTGCCCATGCAAACTGAACTCAGAGAGCAAGGGACAGGTCCTTGCTCTTCTGAAGTCAGTCGCAGAGCCTCAGCGTTATTTCACCCAAAGCTTTTTGCTTGTTGCTATCGTACGGCTCTGAAGCCATTGTGAAGCTCATGCTGACACTGCTAAGTTTCATAGAGATACTCCCAAATTCATACCAAGGCCTTTACTAGAAAAAATACCATATTAATCAGAAAATCTGTCTAGTCTAGGCATTATTGTTCACAGGGTTAGTAAAAGGCACACAACAGTGTCTAGCAGAAAAGTTACATACCAGGTTTTCTTCGCAAAGTTCTCTGAACTGGTAAAATTTCTGGGCCATGAGAAGCTGGGCACTGCCCACTGCAGTTCGAATTTTCCCTAGAACTGAGAGGAGAAGAAATGTAAGTCACGACGCTTTCTGTGTGGCAGGCAACTGGAAGCCTATAAAAAGAGAGGAGAAAGCTGCACAGTAGTCATCTTTGGCTTTCAATAAGTATGTTGTCTCTTATTCATGGATTAGAAAGAAGCTGATAAATCTAAGGCCAAATCTGCAGTAGGCAAAAATACTAATCTGCTGCTGCATCTTACTCATTCCTCCCGTGAGACCAGCTATAACCAGCAAAGAGCACTTCCATGGCAGTATAAATGTGGCTAACTAAAAGCTTTTGCAGCCTGTATAGAAAGCTCACCAGAAATGACACCTCTTGTCATCACTGTGACCCAGGCTCAGGCTTTGAACACAAGCCAGCTCCCTGCACAAGGACACACGACTTTCCAATCCCCATGATGCCTTCTATGCTGCATCTGCCAGCATTTCTGCCACCTTGCTTAGCAACTCAGAGCCTTGTTTTCAGGTTTAGCTGAGTGTTGTTCAGTCAGAGCCCCAGAAAGGGAATGGTGATTTTAATGCATGCCAACAAATCTCAATTGCACCCTCTGAGTATTTTCCAGTGAGCATAATCTTGAGGCGGCTTCTGCCTTTGAATGCAGATACTGAGGCATACTTCAGGGAGCAATCACATCCTGGCCTCTCGTCCTTGCTGGTGACCTGGAAGGAGATGTCAAAGAGTCCTAGCCCAGCTCCAGCGCTGTTTGGGAACTCCTTTGTACAGACAGCTGGGTACTTATGGTGTCTTTGGACTGACTGCATGCTGTGAAGGACTGCAGTGAACCAGAAGACAGCCCATAGTGAATGCCTCTGAATAAAACAGGAGCTCATACTGTTTTGATTGCATTCAACCTCACTGAAATGGTGGGGTTTTACTGCTGCAAGGGTAGTTGGGAACACACTACTGAAAACAAGAGGCAAAACTGCTGCATTCAGAGATCTGCATTTCCCTAGAGCTTTGCTGAGTTCTGGTACAGGGGGACTACGTGTGTATGTACATTTGTGTGTATATGTGATAAAAGAAGCAAACAAAGCAGAAACAGCAGAAAGACAGACATGGCCTCAACTGGTATTAGGACAGTGAATCTAAAAAAGAGAGTGTGATTTTGGGGACTGCTGGTTGAAAGAAAATTGATGCTGTGAGCAAGAAAGCAGCTACCAGTTTGTTTGAGACTTTCAATGCTCAGGAAAAAGACCCAACAACTATGCTATATGCACAGTCTTTAAATAAACAGGCTGGCACTGTGGATGTATCTGGCTCAAATGTTAATTTTCCCTTTTGGCTGAAACAACTTATTATACCCCAATTCTCTTGTTAAATATTGACTTAAAAACTAATTTAAATTAGTTAAAAAATTTTAGCACTTCATTAATGAAAAACATGAATGGCAGCCACTGTGTCACAGTTTTCACTAGCACTTCTATTCATGGGTATTTGCATTGCTCCAGCCCTCAAATAAACACAGCAACTTTTCCATGACAAATTTTCACTCTGGATAAATAAGGCAGGCGAGGGAGAAGCAGGAAAACCAAAGAGATGAAGTGGCGTGCTCAAGGTGAGTGAATTATTGGCAGAGCCTGGAAGAGATATTAGCCCTAAACTGCCATCCTCTGTACCATCCCTTGGGCACAGTCGATTTTTGTATAAAACCTAACACAATAGTAGCAGAGCTCCGCTGGGAAAATACTGCTACGTATTTTGACTTACCACAATGAAAAATCAATAAACAGAGAAATAAAGAAATAAATACAACTTTGCTATAGCCCCTTCTGACAACGTTTTTTAGGGCCTCAGGGTCCTATGACAGGCTACAGCGCATATCCTTGGCTTGTGCCCCGAATGCCACCGCGCATTCTCACAGGGATTCACTTGCGTAGCCACACGGTAACAAATACTCATGATGAAATCTGTGTTCTGCTCCTTCAAGGCATATAGCTTTTCCTTCAGCAGCCTTCAAGCTCGCTTCTTAAGGCTGCTGAAGAAAAAGTGGGATGCGGAGTTCATTTATACTTCAGACATAGAAAGGGGAAATGGGAGAGGGAGTCTTTACACATTTTCTTTCCATAAACTACAGGAGAGAGCTCTATGAACACACACAGAGCCCAGACTTTCATTTTGTTCCCAGAACTCAGCTAAGCGCTGCCAGGAAATAGCCATGAGCTGGAAGATTCACTAAGCAGAATATTTTCAGCATATTGCGCAGGGAGTTTTGCACACAACTCTCATTATTGTTAGCAAGGCTTGCGTGTCTAATTCTATGCGCACAGTGCTGAAAATGGACCCCTTGGTGTGTCTAGTCATTTATGCAACCCAATATGCAAACCACTCAACTGAAAGGACTTTTCAATAGTGGGAGGAGCTACTGCGGGAGCTTTCATGTGGTTCCCATTGTTATGAAAACTCTTCCCACTGAGTGTATTTCAGAACAGCTGCCTCATCTGGAGCTTGGCCACTCTGACGCTTCCCAAGACTTGAGGAGGAGAGAAAAAGCAGTCTCTCAACTTCTTGGGACAAAAAACCAAGATGAGGGGAACTCTTCCTGGAAACCTGCACCACCCAAGCTGGAAATCACATCCCAAGCACGAAGAAATGTAAATACACCTTGTTGGTGATGGATGGGAATGTGCCCCTTTCTTTGAGGGAAGAAGAGCTTAAAATTCAGAGATCTCAGCAGAGGTAAAAGGAAGTCCTTGTCCTTGGCTGCCTAGCGACTGGCTATTTGCCTAAAAACCATCATCCCAGCTGACTGTGGGATGCATGCTGATGTTGTTCTCTATTGTTGTGACTTCTGCTGTAGCTGCGGCTGTATCTAGTCAAGTGTCACTGATTCCTTGCCCCTCAAAAGCAAGCGGCCTCTTAATGTGGAACCGGTCAGCAACCAACGCTGTCATGGAAGTTAGGGAAAAAAAAAAAAAGACAAAGCATGCAAAAGACTGAAAGGAATCTCTCCAGAAGGCACAAAGCCTTATCAATAGCCTAAGTTGTGCTTCCAAACACACATTGCTTTGGTGTTTCAAGGCAGAGTGCTCATTTTGCTTACTCAGTCAAAACCTTGGATGTCAAGAAGAAAGGCCAAGGTATAGTAAAAAAACCTAAAAGTGAAAATAGACTGATATTTTCTTAGGCGAAAAGCCTGCAATGTTTGAAGTACCAAGAAAATAAATGGAATTGCAGAGATAATAGTCAAAACACATCAGAAAAGAATCAGGAGAAAAACATATAAACATTCAAATTGATGTGTTCAGTTAATAGGATGCAAACAGAATGTATAAAACCAAGCAACAAGAAAAAATACCGACCCATCAAGATACAATCATAACAGATTTAAACACCTATATAATGTTATTCATGCCTGCTTTCTATTCCATACAGGGTTATACAGCACACTCAGCACTGCTGGATCTGAATGCCTTCCAGTAATGCATTAAGCAACATTATTAACATCCATCATATGCTTTGCTGTCACCCCTTCCCCAGGGGGAGAAGTGTGTGTACTGCAGTGTTTTGTTTTTATAGTTTGAATTTTTCCTTACCCCCCTCTTTGCTTTGTCCTCTCTTCCTTGCCTATCCAGTTCTCTCCTGTGATGACTTTTAAGAAACAGACATGCCTATTCTGGAAAAGCTGATTTCATATAGATAGTTTGATATAATTCAGCTACTGTGGAGTGCCTCCTCACTATTACTGTTCTTCACCAGGGGACACAGAATGTTATTCCAAGGTAGACACATACCAGTGGATTTTCTTGTGTGTCCATCCCCCCCAACCCATTCTCCTTTTAAAGTGTTCTTAAATATAGACTTAGACTAGTGCTGTGCAAGCAGTAAGTTCTTGTTTCTTGTGGTTCTAAGAACTGCATGGGACCTACTTTGGGATTGTAAAGCTCTGTGTATCTCCCCCCTCCATGTCTTCAAGGGAAAAGAAATGAAAAAAAAAACCAAACCCAAACAAAAAAGGAATTGCAAACACAAGCAAAAAATGGCGATACTGTCATCTGCTCTGTCTTGGAAAGGGACTGTGTGTGTGACAAGGATATCAAAATACAAGAAAACAAGAACAAAAATCACCTGCAATGAAAAGTCATCACGTAGAAGCCATGGAAGTTTTGAGAAGCAGCAGCATTATTTGGCCCTAAACCTACCAATCTCTTTGCATTTCAACTTTGACAGGCTCCAGGGTCTAACAAGTGACAAAGGAGGCACTTTAGGACTGTGACTATCAAATACCCTTAATGTACGAACAGCTGATTGGCAGCAGGGGCCAAGCTAGGGAACAGAAAACCAGCGACTTGCTTATTGCCCCAGGAGCAAGTGGTAGGAACAATAGCCGAAGTTACAGGGACACAGCCTGACATTTGCGTTGCAGATGTTGGCTGGGCACAATGCATATGAAGCAATCCTGCCATAGAGCTGTCACAATCCATTTCCAAGCCAGGATGGACCAGCATTTTACCCTATTCATGTTGACAGATCTACATATAAATAACGCCAAACATGACAAAAGCCAGGAAATTCAAAGTTAAAACTACTGCTCAGGTCTTAAGCTGGACTATTAAGGAAAAAACAGCCAAATGGAGCAAATTATGAAGGAGCAGTCCTTGCTTTGAGTCATATATATACTTATAGGAGTGATCTCACTGAAATTAATAGGGCTGTCTGCGTGAGTAAATGCTATTCACTGGGAGTAAAGCAGTTTCCATGTGTTCTCTGTCTTACTTGGCATTTATTACTACACTTCATGCTTTTTTCCCTAACTAGATTGTTTCCTTGCTTTTGGATTTCTCTTTTTTCCCTTGCTAGCCTTTGGACACTGGCAGGGCTTCCAGCCAGGAGCTGACTTTCCTTGGAGAAACCCTTGTGTACGGAGAAGTCCCTTATGGGGAGAAAAGAAAACCAGAATAAGAAAAGGATGCCTTAGGCGTACGGCCAGAGGAACGTAGCCAGGGGGATTCCAGCAGGACTCTGGCCCCATGTCAGGCTGGTGACTGTCCCTTTGCAAGTCTGCATCAGCTCACTGCAGGATGAGGCTGCCTTACTCCTCCAAGCGGCAGGGACCAGGAAGCTTGGGGAAGCCCTGCAGCGGACTGGCAAATGGTTTTCCTTGCTTGTGGCTGACAGTGATCTCATGGGTCCCCTTTTCTTTGATGCACAACTATTACAAAAATTGTATCTTTTCCTTAACTTTCTTCTTTTTTTTGTTTAGCCTTCACTCTTTTTCTTTTGAAACAATCAAAACACACTAAACCAGCACAAAGTGTGCAAGTATTGCATAATTTGCCAGACCTGGCTGAATCTGCAGAGACTCTGGTCGTGAGCAGCGAGGTTATTGCACATTTGAGGTCAGCCTTTGTTCACAGACTAGCCCAGAGGAGTATAGTATACACACCAGACAGTTATAATGACATGTCTTGTCAGAGCCGTGGTTTTCTATTTTGGTTTTTACTTGATTGGCCTGACTTGTCTTGCCACTATACCCACATTACACCTGGCTTGTGGTGAATCAGGCCCACTGTTTGCTTCTGATGCTTATCTTTGCATCGAAGCCACATTACAACCCCAGTGAAAGAGAAACATTTGTGAAGCGGGGAGGAAATCAAATCCTCTGGTTCTTCGAGAAGGGTTAATGCTCCCTGTGAAATAAAACAACAGCAAAAGTCCAGCAAAAGCCAGGCTGAGGCCACAGGTGTATGTTCCCATGTCTACTACCCCTGGGAAATAAAGAGATTAGGGGCTGCTCACTAACACCTCTGCGCTGGCAGCCACGCCTGTTGCTGCTAATTCTGTGTGGAAATGGTTACTCCAGAGTCCTGAGCCAAAAGTCACCACCAGTCATGAGGCTCTGATTATATGAAATTTTGCAAGGGAGAGGCAAGAGGTAAGAGAAAACAAAAGATGTAAACAACTGATTGCATTTGAGGCCTGATCCAAAGTGTCAGTCATTTCTCACAAGGGATTCAGCCTCATATATCTGAGAATATATTCTTTAACATATATAAATACATTAATATTCTTAGATATATATTCATATATCTAAGAATATGAGAGCCCTAGAGTTTGTAGCTAATGTCCTGGTAACAGCAAAATACATGGAAACCATAGCAAGTATCCTAGCTTGAAGTGTGACTGGTGTTCATCTGCCTGTTACACACTCCACGGCTCTATCCAAAAATGATTTCAGATAAAGCCAGAATATACTATACAATACATAATTCATGGCGGAAGGGGAGCCACATTTCTCTCTATATTGGCATTTGATCGTGCAGCCACTGAACCACAGCTTGTTTTTATACACAGCAGCAGACTCCATTTCCCAGCTAGAAACATTCAATCCCATCTGGTAGATTCATTCCCAGCTAGATAATACCCAACGTATCTCTGTAACATACAAGCTACTGTCAAACAGCAGCGAGCCGTCTCCCCGAGACAGCTGTTTCGCACAAGGGCCGCATTGTCTGGAGGAAGCACGGATCATTTTTCGCGGAGCGCCGGGGGACGAGCCCTCTGTCAGCTGCCATGGCATCGAGAAAACCTCGCTCATCACACGTCCTCGTTATTTTGTTATCTGGCCAAACACACGCTGGGGATGTCAGGTTGAAAACAAAGGATGCGTTCCCTGCTCTGGTTGTATTTCATTAGGAAAACCAAAGAGAACACACCTCATCTACACTTTTCCTCCTTCTCTTCGAAGTTTATAAACATATTAAAACAGACATATTTTGGGGCAGGATTTGTAGCAGCCAGGCTTTTGTTTCGGGCACTACTGAGTGGGCAGAGCAGCTCTGGCCATATGCTTTTCCTTGGCACCAGGTACAGCGGGGTGTGCTGAGCTGCAGCAGAAAGCCCTGTGCAGCCTCTGCAGGAGGCAGCTGCCATGTGCTAGTGCGGCCGGTGGCATCACACCAAAATCAGTACCTCACTGCTGACCACAAAATCCAGGTGACCCCTTTCCTCTTCCTGTTGCCAGTGATCACAAAAAGTGCCAGTCAGAAAAATGAAGAGGAGGAATAACCCAAAGGACACATGCCATGTGTGCTGTAAGGAGGCATTTGGAATAGCCAGCTGAACTGCTCATTTACGTTCCCCATAACTGACTTCTCCTACCAATTGCTCAAAAGAAGGGCCCTTTAAAACTATTGTATCTCAAAGACACCATGACTGACAGAAAATTCTATACACTTTCTGCCTGTATCAGCCTTGTAAAAATTCACTTCATGTTTTTTCCCAAAGTGAACAACTACTTTAGTGTACAAATAAAATATTTGTAGCTTTTTTCCATTATTATCAGCTCATAGAGTCACAGACTCTCAGAATGGTTTAGTTCCAACCCCCTGCCACAGGCAGGGACACCTTCCACTAGACCCAGGTTGCTGAAAGCCCCATCCAACCTGGCCTTCAGCACTGCCAGAGGTAGGGCAGCCACACCTTCTCTGGGCAACATGTGCCAGTGTCTCACCACCCTCATCACAGAAAATGTCTTCCTTATGTCCAGTCTAAGTTGTTGTGGAAAAAGAAAGCAACTGGGATTTGTTGCTTGGACTTACAAATGTTGAGTGCTTCCTATTTGTTATATGTTCACACTTGTTTTTCAGACTAAAATCTCTTACTTCATGAAGCGTGTTTCTTGCATGCTAACAACAGAAAGCATTTGTATTCTGATACATGTTCAAAGAGATTTTTGAATGTACTGATGTAAATTAAAAATGAGGTTCAAATATTCTAAAACTTGGAGAATCTGGATTTGCTTTGAGGGCAAATCTGTCTGTCTTATTGCCTTAGAAGAAATTGTTAGCCTGTTATATAACAGAAATTTTGTAGTAATAGAAAACTTTAATATACCTTAATGTTAGCTCGTGACTTCCGTTAGATGTCAATTTCCAGCTACTTACAATAGTATCTTATCTAGATCAAACTTCTCCATGGTTATTTCTTTCATCGGGTTGAATGGAAAGTTCCAGGAGGAACAGCTTATGCATTTCTAAGAATTTAAAAAAATATAATTTTTGCCAGTGTTATTTCTTTTTTTTCCATAAATCAAAACCTTCACATCAGAGCGATGCATCCCAACAGTGAGGAAGACAGGCAAAAATGCCAGGGGGCCTGCATGGGCAGACAAGGAGCTCCTGGACAAATCCAAATACAGAAAGGAAGCCTACAGAGGGTAGAAGTAAGGAGAGGTAGCCTGGGAGGAATACAGAGAAATTGTCAGAGCAGCCAGGTTAGGAAAACTAAAGCCCTGGGAGAGTTAAATCCAGCCAGGGACGTGAAGGAAAACAAGAAAAGTTTCTGTAGATACATTGGTGATAAAAGGAAGACAGGAAAATGCGGACCCTCTCTGGAAGGAAATGGGAGACCTGGTTACCTGGGATCTTGAGAAGGCTGAGGTATTCAATGACTTTTTTGATTCGTTCTTCACCAGCAAGTACTCCAGCCACACTGCCCAAGGCACAGAAGGTGAAGGCAGGGACTGGGAGAATGAAGAACTGCTTTCTGTAGAGGATAAGGGTTGAGAACATCTAAGGAACCTGAAGGTCACAAGTCCATGGGGCCTGATGAGATGCATCCATGGGTTCTGAGGGAACGGGTGGATGAAGTGGCTAAGCCACTATCCATCATATTTGAGAAGTTGTGGCAGTCAGTCAGTTACCACTCACTGACCTCCATTTTTAAAAAGAGGAAAAAAGTGAGACCTGGAGAACTAGATTCAGGACAGGGAGGCATGTGTTTAGCTTTTCTTCCCTAGTTAGATTGAATGAATAAGACCAAACCCTTCTTCCTAATGAAGCCTTACTATACATTTCCATTACCTTACAGGTGGGGTAATAATTCTGGCAGTGGTGACAGCTGAGATGTAGTTTGCATGTGTGTGGTTTTTATCACAGAATATGGAGAGCTTCTTTTACCAGGAAGATCAAAGAGGAATGAGAATTGCAAGGGAGATGATGGGAGGCTGGAGAGAGGAAGAGAGGGCGAACAACTTGGAAGCACCACGGAAATCTCTTTCAGTTGGGAGAAGCATCTTAATACCCTGCTGCCAATCACCATCTAAAAAGGCAACTAAAATATGAATTTAATGAGAAGGAGCTAGTGTCTGTTCAATTATATTCTGAAGTTATGAGAGGAGATTTCAAATGAAAGAGTTAAGAAACATTAATACTACAAGATCCCTAACCACGATCTCCTAATTAGCCATTGAACTATGCAATCCCAAAAGCTAATACCTCTGCAGTTTCAGAAGTGCGGAACATTTGCATTCCTTGTCAACTTTAATGAGGATATTATATACATACATATAGTCCTTTTGAGAATCACTACCATAGCTTCATTAGCTAAATAAGAAAGGGCACAATACAGAATTCACTGGAGTAAATCTGACCTATATTAAATACTTCTTTGTAGTTGCAATATTATTGTACATAGTTACTTACTGTCCTCAGGTAAGTTGTTTTCCCGTTCTTCTCTCTCCATCTGTTGGCACCAGCCCTCCATTCGATCTCTCTCTGCCTGCAGTAGCTTCAGAAACCAGTGGCCATCTCGTGGGCACACTGACCTTTGAACAGCTTCCAGAGGATCTTCAGTAATAGAGTCAATCCAGGGGTCAGGAGGAGGTAAAATTGATGGATCAAAATCTGTATCAAAGTCATCATCCACTGCACATGCATGGTAATGGTTTCCTGACCCTTGTATGCTAACAGTGGAGGTGCTTGCATCTCGGGAAAATTGTCTTGATATTTGTCCAGAACACGTATTGTCCTCTTGAGGGTCGATTATTTCAAAGTTCTCATGGAAATCCAGGTCCGCTTGCACAGCTGTTGTTACACTATTGGATCGTGTAAACCTGCGAAAGCTTTGGAGACCACAAACATAAAATGTTTAGAAAGCTTTTTCTAGGAAACTCAGTAAGAAAAGACTTTCTAAGATTCTGCCACTCCTCCTAAGACTGGCAGTCATACTGGGGTGCTTTTTGTTGAAATATCAGCATAAACTTCTTTTCTCATTGCAAGCCAACAAACAAGCCTCTCTTTTTATCCATGTAGGCTTACTGTTTATTGAAGGAAGTACCCCTAATTATTGTGTGGCTTAACAAAACCAGAGGCTAGCCCAAGACACAGATAATGGTGTCAGTAGCTCAGGATTTTAGGTTAATGATTGATGAAAAATTAAAGGGGACTGATTTTAAGAAGTGGCTTATCTTTCAACTTGTAAAACTTACACCCCTTTGAAGTTACACACCCAAACTCACAAGCCACATTTATAAATCATACATGTGAGACTGATAAGATAGTAATACCAATGAGTCCACTATCTACATAATGCTATACATTCCATTTATAAAGAAGATAAGTATTTTTAACCCAGGTAAGTATTTTGTATTGCTTCTTCATAATTGCTCTTTATCACTACATACCTGCAAATACCACTGCCATCTCTCACAATTTTAGTGCCCATTCCCAGTGTTTAGACATTTTCTTTTCCACATTCAACTTTGTTTCAAAGCAGTATTCTTCTTTACACCAAAGATATTCTCAGTCACTGCTTGTGTTACCCTCACTGGGATGGCTGCACCCTGAGGGTAGCTTCCTTTCACCTTGCATACTTTCCCTGTGTTGGATCCTCTGAGGGCAGAGAGTAAACTTCCAGGGTAAAGGCAAAAGCAGGGGAGAGAAGAGGTTGGGGCTTTGGGTTTGAGTGGGTTTTCTTTATGTAAACACACTCCAAATTCTGCAGTCCATGGCATCCGAGGTGAAGAGGCTGACAGGGAATGAGCAGAAGGAAGCATAAGGAGTAAGACACACCTCATGCTGTTGCAGGGGGTGGTAGTGAGCAGATATGACAAACAGTAAATTGTGGAGGGAAGGAGTGGAAAATATGCAGGCAAATAATCACAGAGCTGTGGTAACTCTAGAAACTGATGCACTGAGGAACACAGGAAAACAAGCAAAGCAGACATCTGTCTTGCCCCATGATGATAAAGAAGATAGAACTGTAATTAACATAGATGTTATTTAAATTAGTAATATTTAGGCTTCAGAATTAATATAGTTTTCAACTGAACAGGGATAGTTTCTCACTCCTTCTTAGTAATCCAGGATGCCTGTGCACTCATGCAGCAGGTAGTTCACTTCTAATTTGTTCACTATCTCACATTTACTCTTGAAACCATTGTTAAGACCTATTTCCCTCTGATATTTTAGCTGTTTTGCTTTTACCAGTTCTATTTTTAGTTTAAGCTCAAGCAGCATGGAAAATTCCAAGGAGACAGTGGAGCTGGATGCTGGGCACCATTTCACTCCATTTATATTCCACCTTCCACTGAAGAGCAATAGCTGATTAGACAAGTGCAACTTAACAGCAAAACTTCATCAACTGTATTTAGTCTGCAGCTGGGGAGGGAGCAGATGGAAGGATGCTGAGGGAGAATTTCATGTCCTATATACCTGATGCACCCAGATACCTCAGGAGGAGTGCCACTGACTTCAAGAAGGACGGTACTAGGTCCTGCTGATAAATTAGTGGCTGTTGATCTGGGGCCTTGAAAGGAGTAGAGCAATGCAAACTAGGAGTTAAGGAGGGTTATCCAATTAAAAAAGAAAAGGCCAATTCCTCCACGGAAGACAGCTTAAATTAACTTTTCAGTCACATCACTCCCTAGAAAATGTTAATAATAGATTGTATGCATATTTTTTATAATGGCGTAGAATGCAAACATTTTCAGTAGCATCTGCTGCTTGCAATTCTTTTGAAACAGGCATTGTTAAAAGATGGAAAATCCATCTGTAGTTTTGCCTGATATGCACCAGGAAACTGAAAAAAATGAGAGAGCAAAACTCTTCAGCTTGGCAGCATTTATCCTTTGACAAGCATAGCAAAGCATTTTGCTATGCACTGATACAGCAGGAAAAGTTCAGAAGGGAGGACAAGGATCATTGGAGATATGGTATGCCTTCCACAGGAGGAAAGACATTTCTTCGTTGAGAGAACAGGTAGCTAAGGAGGGATATGAGAGACCTATGAAATCCTGACTAGGTGATGTTTCACCATTTCTGAGAGTGCAAGAACTGTGGGGAGGAAGGCAGCCAGTTGCATGGCTTAGAAGTCTAAAGATTTACATCTATCAAAAGGAAGCATTTCTTCACACAATGTGTAATTAAATTGCCACAGGATCTTGGGAAAACCAAAGGTAAAAATAGGTTCAAAGAGAACCTAATCAGATTCACAGGAGATAGGTCCAGGAAGAGGTATTACACAGATGTCGTATCTAGCTTAGGAAGTCCCTGAACAACAGACTGCTAAATTGGGAATGTCCACTGGGAGAAGTACTACTTCGTACACACCCTTTATACTTTTCCTTTATACACTCTCCCCAGTATCTGCTACTGTCCCTTGGCAGACAAGAGCTGTTAGACCGTTATTACTTGTTAGAAAGACTTTAGCTTTAGGCTGACATTACAATGAATATCTTTCAGTTCAACTTATTTAGTTTTTAAAAAAATTCCTTTAATTTGGTCACCAACCTGACAAATTACTTTCTCTGTGCTGAAGTGTGTGCATACATACACACACAGAGAAATCCCTGTGTGCCCTCACAGGCACATGCTCACTCACAGAGGGTTTCTTTTAGTCATTTAGTCAGGGCTCAGGGAAAGCCAAGGCATTTAGTACACAGTGTACTCTTCCATACCTTCCATGGCACAGGAGAGAAAAGCAAATGCCTTAATCCAGGCTCGTTCTTCTCTGTGCCTCCACTTAAACGTCACAGCCGCCTTCTGCTTGCCCCAGTGCCCTAGAACTCTGATATACTTGTTTCAGATAACCATTTGTATTTTCAGTTAACACCCTGGCTTTTCAGTGTGCACCAAATCCCAAATGTGAAAACACTAAGGTCTTCTTGCCAAGAGGATGTATTGCTGGAGACACTACCTTTCAAAGCTTTCAGGAGTGTACTTTTACTGGGTTTCCTATGAGCTACTACCACCAAAACCAGACTGCTCAAAAAATTGAAACAGAATGACCTGATTCTTTTTGCCTTTGTTTTATCTATAAAATGGTACGCTGCAGGCTGGCTTGACAGATTCTTGGCACCAGATTGTGTAACCTATCTATCTGTCTTCAAAAGAAAAACAACTTGGCAATAGAATATAGCATCAGTTCAAAATTAAAAAACATACTCCCAAGGAAATGTAAGTTGAATGAAATGGAAATGCAGGAAGGCACCCGCTATCTGCCTGCCTCCAGCACATCTATATAAAATGCCTAATAGATGGTAATTTTAGTCTCTGACATTGCTTCCTCACTCACTTCCAGGATGTTTTACTCTTACAAAATACCATTTGTGTCTCACATGAGCCTTTTTTGTTTTGCTCTCACTTAAAACTCCATACCACAGGAGACCGGATGAAGCCATTGCCTAAGTTTTCACTGGTTTTACACCTATAAAACGTTCACAGGTCTACATTAAAAAAAAGAAAAAAAAGTTTTCAGAAATTGCTTGTATTTGTTAAAAACAGAAATTTGCTTCTTCCTTTGCTTTCAGGCCTGGCCCTTTTGTACTCAGTTGTGCCCTGCAGGCACAAGGTGAAACAATTACAGCTTCAGAGGACTGCAGCAGATATGTGGCCTAAGGTGCAGAAAGCCATGAAACCTCAGACTGGATAAACCAGTATGGAGAACAACAGCATGATGTTGGGGTCATAGCATTCAACTCTCTGCTTGTAATTCATCTCTCACTTTCTTTTGAAAAACATGTTTTCATTTCAACTCAGGGAACTTCTTTCTTTCCTAAAAGAGACCCAACCCAAAACCCAGAAAAGATCCAGGTTTCAAAGCAGCTGATGTATGGTGAGCCTCAGAGGCACTTAACATTAAATTCAGCCTGACTCACTTTAGCCATGGGCGGCACTCTTCCTCGTTTGTGAGCTTCTCTGCTAAGGTTGCAGCCACTGTCAGCAGAACAAAACAAACTGCTGGAGCTAGCAGATACAGTACTATGTCTTCTAATGGTAGGATCTTTAGCCATGTATCTTCAAACTCTACAATCTTGTGTGCTTTGCTCTAGCCCTCTCTTTCTCCGATTCACATAGTCTTTTCATCACTAAGAGTCTTAGCAGAGAAACTAACCCTTTACGGCAATTTTAGAATAGACTATTTCAGTTAGAAGGGACCTACAATGATCGACCACCTCTCCAGGAAGCCTGTTCCAGTGTTTGACCACCTTCTTGGTAAAGAAATGCTTCCTAATGTCCAGTCTAAACCTTCCCTAGTGCAGCTTTGAACCGTTCACACGTGTTCTGTGACTGGACACCAGAGAAAAGAGATCAGCACCTCCCTCTCCACTTCATCTCCTCAAGAACCTATAGAAAGCAATGAGGTCTCCCTCAGCTTCCTTTTCCCCAAGCCATATAAGCCCAGAGTCCTCAGCCACTCCTCACAGGACATTCCCTCCAGCCCTCTCACCAGTTTTGTTGTCATCCTCTGGACACATTTAGGGACTTTCACATCCTTCTTAAACTGTGGGGCCCAGCACTGCACACAGCATTTGAGGTAAGGCCCCACCAGCACTGAGTACAGTAGGACAATCACCTCTTTTTAGTTTGGTGATGCTGTATGTGATGCATCCCAGCGTGCGGTTTGCCCTCTGGGCTGCCAGGGCTCACTGCTGATTCCTATAGATCCTGCTGCTGACCAGCACCCCCAGGTCCCTTTCTGCAGAGCTTCTCACCAGCCACTCCTCTCCCAGTTTACCCTTGTGCTTGAAATATTAGCCCCACCACCATTCTAAATCATTTCACTTTATACCGCACCAAGAGGTATGGTGTGGTAAGCCACACTTTATATCACAGCAAGAGCTGCGGGCACCTTTCCTGGCCGCACAGAAGCCAGAAAAAATGGTGAAGGACCATCTGTCTGTAGTTTTAGTCTCCTGTGGCAGTGTTCTTACTTCAGAAACTACCATTATTTCAGCATTCATAAGTTCTTGTGATGGCAAACCAAGCAAAATTACCAGCTGATGGTGTGCCTAGAGCAATAAGCAAGACAATTTTGGGGGAGGACATCTTAAGGCAGATAACATAAAGAAAAAAGAGAAACTAAAAATGAGAGCCCCTTGTTCAATAAGGATGTGTGCTAATCAGCCAGGCACAGTATATAACTTCTTTTCTAGTTCAGTAGAACTGGTTGACTTCCAACACCTGAATTATCTTCTGTAAGTGAGGAATGGAAGGTGCTCCCTTGAGGTCAAAAAATTGCAGATAGAGAGAAAGGACAAACAGAAATGGATGGAAATGGAAGTGCCCTGAGGTTGAACTGATCAGCTTCAGTAGATAAATGTTTCGAAAATGCCCTGGAAAGGGTGGGTCATGTGAGGAAAGTGGAGGAAGATTTGGCTTGGGTTTTGTTAGCACCATGGGGGAGATCAGGTGAGAGATAAGAAAGTAACAGCAGGAAGATCATGAGGTTGAAAGAAATGCATACCATTTTTTTTTTCTTCGAGAAAGATTGCACAGGGGTCCTCTATAAATGCCAGAAATTGTAGAGCTGCACTAAGGGAATGGGTGTGTAAAATATTATTGAGAGCAGGCAGCATAAAGGACTGAGGATAATATGAATAGCGGTGATAGATTTAGTTGTAAAATGGTCAGGTAGCGGTAGGCACATTTATTCTTTGAGCTGTACAAGAGGAGGAGGACTCAGATCTTGGCAGAAAGCCCAGGTTACAGAAAGTGAAGGACTAATGAGAGGTCTGAGCCAATATGGAAGATGGGAGAGATAGAGCTGTCCTCCGAAGACGCTTGGTTCTTGAGCTACCTTAGATCAAGAAATGGAAGCAAGATCTTTTGCTTATTTGGTCCAAGCACAGAAGCAGGAATATTTAAAAGAACATGAGGAGGTAAGACTCCTTAGTGTGAGAATGGCAGTCATGTGAGGTGAGGGAAAGGGGGGAGGAAAGAGCAGGAAGCAAAGAAGAGGACTGAAACAAATTTTGTATGGTAGGCTTTTGGTGCATTAAGCAGAGAGCTTTCTTTTATAACACTGCACTTAGTAGCTTAAACTGGCAAGGAAACATGATCAATTTACTGTATTTATTCTCTTTGCTGTGTCATTCTTTTCTTCTTGGTTTATATTTATGCAGTATTTCTGAAGCCTGAAAGATCAGTTTAAAAAAACATTCATTTGTCAAAGATTCAAGTCAAAAGGGTTTTTCTTCAGAGCTTCAGATGTCATGGTGCAGGGACAGGGAAGAATGCACTGTATTTACAGTTCTATTTTTGTAACAGATAATCAATACATTGTACTCTGCTGTGTTTAAAGAAGAAAAGGAATATGGTGCCAAACTGTGATTATAAACTCTTTGCGTCTTGAGTGCACTCGTTTTCTGGAGATTAGGGGCTGTTGTTTATCAGCCAGTTCACATCTGAAAGTCCATGATAGATTGCTGCTTGCCTGTCTGCTCCAAGGAGCAGCAACCTCAACTTCATCAGCAAGGAAACCCCCAAAAACATCTGTCAGGAGGTAAAGCAGAAATACTGCTTTCTCAGGGCAGACCCTCACAGGCAAATCTTACCTTTTTATCTGGAGCAATAAAAACTGCAATTGAAAGTGGACTCTGGAAGTAAGGTATTTACAAACAGCCATTTCTTTCTTTCTTTCATCGTTTTAATGTGTTCTGGTTTGAGTTGGTTTTGGTTTTATTTGAGGGGAGGGGGAAGGTTGGGCTTTTGGGGTAGTTACTTCCTTTGTGCTTAGGCTGAAGGGAAATAGTCCTTCAGCATCTATTCATTTATTCTAATGTGCTCATTTATTTAGTGCTGGAAGAGTTGTGGGTAAATGGGGCTAAGGTCTAACACATAAAGAAATGTCTGCCAGCAAGAGATGTCTTAGCAGGTAAATGAGGAACTTGGTAAGAGCCTAGTAAGGTCATTGCAAAATCATGTTTCTTTTTGCTGAAATCACTTCAGCCTTTTAAAACCACAGGAAAATACTCTGCTACTTCATGGGGGGATTTTGTTGAATTGAAAACAGTGTAGATAACATGGTTTTTTTTAGGGTATTTTTAGCAGAGGTAGTCAAAAACCAGTGTGAAATGGACATCTCTACTCGCTACTGCAATTGGTGGGCCAGAGGAGGGTAGAGGACACTAATTTTGTCAGCTTAGATTTACTGTGCTCAGGTTTTCTCTGGAGAAGTTGCAAGGGTGACTCTTCCCTCAGCGACAAGCAATACTGCCCTGAGACTTCTCCCACGATACAGTACAAGGAGTTCCCAGCAAAATGGCTCCAGGATCCAAAAGTTATGCTGCGGCCAAACAAAATGAAAACCAAACAGACTTGGGTGGGTGCTTGCAGCCACAGCATCACTGGGCAGGCCTGCATGCTCAGAGGTGACGGGAGAGTCCAGCTTTTCTTCAGCCACCAAGTCTGGTTTTGGGCAGGAATTAAGATTTACAGTTGTGGTCAAGCACTCAGAAACTTTATGTGTCTGGGAAGTGCTATGCACACTTATGCTGCCCTACAACTTAATTGCAATTTGTCACCAAAAAGAAATATAACCCTTAAAGACAACAACTATTTTATATGTATATATTTTAATTGAAGCATATTTGTTTACTAATTCAGGTTGCACTGCAGACTGGAGAGAGAACTGAGTTTTACAAGCTTGCTTTTCAATCTCAACATTTTTTTCACAAGGGAGCAGTTGTAATGCAGAGATGTCTGGGTGAGATACCTGAGCAAAAGCAATCAGTTTGGCTCGGCCACTGCACTGCTCCACGTGGCTGGAATTGTTCTGCTGAAAAACAAGGTAAGCTTCCCCATCAACTCCATGCTGCTGCAGCCACCCCAAGACTAATATTCCATCTGCATCACCTTTCGCTGTTTAGGCAGATTTTTTTGGGGAAAAGAGCTTATTAAAAGTACATTGACCTTTACAACATGTGGCACTTTTCTTCCACTTCTGCCAGTGGTCCGGAAAAATCCCCTCTTGACAAATAAGAGCTACAGCATTCATAAGACTCAGCTTTTCAGTTGGGTGATCTAACAATTCATCCAGGAAGCAGGTTAATATGGTCACATGTGCAAGAACTAGGGCTCTTAAAAATTAGTTTTCAGCATAAGTATTTACTTTAGAAAATCATTATTAACTTTTACTCACCACTTTTCCTCCTCTACTTGAACTCCTATGGACTGGAACTTACTGGTTGCTTTATTTTCAACTGATTTATTGGACTCTTCAGCACCATCAACCTTAAAAAAAGATTATCCAGCTAATTATAATATATTTTAACATAGATATAGCCCAGCTGCTTACAATTTCTATGCAAAATAAGTGTCTGCACATATAACTTGTACTGTAAGTACCTTCATCTAGTCAGATAGTTTACCTGTGCTGTGCCAATTTCTGATGTTATTAGTGAACATTCATCATTCTTGTTAATCTACAAATAATTTCTGGTAAGACAACATTCAGCCTGCAAAGCACAGATGGATTTTATCCAATATTTTCTGGAGTCTGGATGCTCATATTTGCCAGAGCAAATCTCTGAGCAGCTGTAACTCCACTTACTGTGCTCTATTTGTTTGATTTTACCTGTTAGTCTGTATATGTGTACATATATGAACTCATGTCAAAATTTTGTGTTTATTTTGTTTAAATGTTAGTGCCCTAGATCAGAGCACTGTACAGATAAGATTTAAAGAAAACAGATGCTGCTTTTGAATGCATTTTCTTTACTGCTTCATCATGCAAACAAGTGGTCCCCAGGAGCAGAGGTAGGGACTTCATACCACCTCCCCATCTCTTTCAGGAGATATATACCAATGGTGTAAAGTTAAGATTTAACACACATTTAAGATATGTCTCTGAGAAAAATCACAAAATTGTGGGTCCAATCAATGCAGTTGTTAATTGCCAATGCTATATATGAGGTTGGCAGTCACACAAGAAAAACAATTTCTGGCACACAGAATTTTTGGACCACAGCAGGATAACAAAGTGACCTGTGGATTCACTCTGATCCTGGGTGTGCCTTCTGTTGTAGCATCTCTTCCACCAATAAATAAGCTTGTTAAGAGCCACTTGAACAGCCTATGCAGGAAAAGTGCTCAGAAGGGATGAAAAGTTACAGAGCTGTTCAAAGAACTGAGATACTTACGTGGTACTGGAACTTTTGGGGAGATAACTATGCCTTAAATCCTGTAACTGAGAGAGAGGAGCCTTTTGATGGAAGGGTTGTTTTTTTTTTTTTTGCTTTACTTTGTTTCTTGCTAAACAGATTTACAGCAAAGGCTTGGGGTGCAGCCCCAAGTGCCCAAAAGTGGCTGAGGGGTGCAGAGGACGCACATGGAGCTTCATCACAAATACACATTAGCTTTGTTTGTTAGAGGAGGAAGCAAACCAAGACTATGCCTCTTCAGCTTGCCTTGCTCTACAATGATGGGCCAAGCTATAATCAAGGTGCATACCTGGTCTGAATAGAGTATAAGCCTAAACTAGGTTCTCTTTACAGTCAGTGGTGAGAGACTGACTCCACACTGCCAGTCTGAGGGCTGACAGCATACCTACCTATTTTAGGGCAGTTGTTTCTAAAAGAAGTAATTTCTGGTAGCAACAGCTATTTTATGGTATTTCCACTCCCACACTACCTCTTCAGCTGTACCACCAGCATGATTGCTTGTGCAATGATGCTGCAAAATGGACCAGACAGTAGACTAGCAAAGTAGTTTTATTTGTGAAGCCTGTCTGACTCTAAAAATCTCACTGATGGGCACAGCTGGGAGGGTGGCACGGTACACGGGCAGGAAACCTGTAAGACTGTATCACTGCTGAAGGCTTTGCTTCATGTAATCCCAGTTTTTGGCATCTCCATTGATTTGTACACAAAAATTACCCTGGCAGTGCTTCATGACCATCCCCAGGCAGCTTTCACATCTGATTATGTTGGTCATCTGTAAATTTCAAAGTTTCAAAGACTTGAACAGCATTTGGGGCTCTATTTGTCTCATCTCAGGAAACTGAGGCCCCTATACTTCCAAAAGCAGCATTTGTTACTTGCAAAAACACTACCTGAAGAAGAGACAGCAGGGAGATGGTGTCTCAAGAGCCATGATTCACATTACCGTTGTTCATTTTGGCTTCTGCAAACATGGAAATGATTTGTTTCTGCCTATGATTTTGCAGGGTGTTTGCCTGCTAAGGAGTCTTTGTTGCCTTGCTCAGTGAAATGAGGAATTACAACATTAGACTTGGCTGAGAATGCAGATAAATAATAGAAGAGCTTTCCCTATCCCTGACCCATCTGGATCATGTGCCTCTGTTTAACACTGAACATCAGCTCTTCTTTCAGAATATATCCCAAACAAATGTCTGTGAAGCAGAAAAAGGCTACAACCAAGGCAGAGAACCGAACCCACAGGCAATAGTAATTACTGCCCTTCCAAGAAGAAGAGAAAGGTCACAGCTACCCCAGGAGCTGTCCCTGGGATGGCATACTTCTACACAGCACCTTTCATCTCATCAGGCTGATGCAGAGATTTCACAGTAAATTCTTAGGCTTTGCTAATCAGATAAGCCTGTCCAGGCACATAGTGCTGTGCGTGAAACCTCCATCTCCAAGAAAAACATCATGTCTTCAGGCTGATAAGCTGTGGATTGCTATTCTATTTGCTTGGAGTTCATCTCCCATAAAAACCCATGTTGATTCTCAGTTGATTGTAAGTTCAAGTACTTCATTGCAAATGTTAATCTTGCAAGCAGATAGCTGGAGTCCTACGCACATTCTTCTTTTCTTTAGTTTTTTATTTTTGAGGGTTTTTTTTGGGGGGTAGGGGTATGGGAAAGATTAGTTAAGAAAGCAGATTACATTGGTCTGGTTTATTTGCTCTTCTTCATTCTGTAAATAGGAGTGAACTTTGGCAGGGTTAGTCTTCTTGTTTCCTTTCACTAGAGGTAACAAAATGTAACTTTCTTTCACAAGGGCAACTCAGAAGGAACTTACCCTCTGCTCTTGAGGCTGAGATGGGAACAGTGCTGCCTCATTCAAGTGGCTACCAGTCATTATGAAATGCATGAATAAGCAGTGACAATTAATTCAGTGAGGCTGGACGAAAATATTTTTTGGGTGATAATGTAATGTAAATCATTGTTTTACACATTCCCTTTCAGTGATTTAATTCATGCCTTTCTGACCCCCGCTGTGTTATGATTCATAGATTAGTGCTCATGTGTGTAATTTAACAAAGATGAATACCAAGCAGCAAGGAGACTTAAACAAATCATTGCATCTGATGTTTTTACGATAAATTAGGAAAACATCATTAGTACCATGCAGAATGATTATGCTGCTGCAATTTCAACATAGGTACCTGTCAGGAAAACAAGAAAAATGCACAAAACATTGCATAACAAGCAGTAAACCAGATGTAGAGATCCAAAACAATGGCAGGCAATAAACCATGTACTGTACTGTACCTGTATTCCAATAGATAAGCATCTGTTTTTCTTGAAGTGGTCCTTCTTTCTATCTTCTACTGCAACGGTGGCAATGGTTGTGGTGGTGGTGACAGTGGCAGTATTGTTCCCTACATGTTGACTTGCAGGGCCGTGGATCTGTGCATTGGCAGCTTCAATAGCAGCCGTCAGTGCCTTCATACTATCCAAGCTCTCTGTGGAGTTGCTAAGTCCAGACTGACTGATGATATCTCCCCTCTGTCCATGCCCATCCATATATGCGTCTTGGGCAGACTCTGTGCTGCTCTGGGCTGTGATGGAAATAAACGGTTTGGTGGTAGTTCTTGGTGGGACTGGAGGCGGTGTCTTCTTATAGGTGGTAATGCAGGATGACACTGGAAAAAAATGTATGAGAGTTCTTGATTTATCAAGGCTGCAGGGAAAATGGATGCAGATAGGATCACAAACCACCAGTGAGCATGGAAAGAGCAGATGTAAGAAGGACACTGTTAGCCACAGAACCCCCAAAAGCTCCAGTGTAAGGGCCATAGAAATACTTTACTTATTGGTGTCCTCTGTTCCTACTAATGGGAGTGGCAGAATTGCCAGTAGAAGGAAAGATATTATCTATTTGCCAATTTACTCCTTAGTCTCTTTAGGATTGTTCTACCAACTGTTCTAAGTCCCATGGGATCAAGTTCTTGCACCAAAATGTTTGTTCTGCTCATGGCTTCCAAACGAGATTCACAAGAATGATGAGTCTCTCACCACTTATCCTAGCTGAACTGTACTTCACACAGCCTTATTGCAATTGTTTTCTGTCTCTACCCTGTCCTACTGTATTTAACAAGCTTATTTGGAATTTTAAACTACATTTTTCTGCTCAGAGAGGGACCATCAAACCTGTGTATTTCTTGCTATAAAACATCTCACTTGTTGCACAGACTTCTCAAATACTTTGAAATGCTTTGTAAGCCACTGAACACATAGAAAACAGCACCTTGACATGCTTAAATTTCTCACCATAAATAGAAGATATCAGTTCTGAAGAAAAACTGCTTGATTTTATACACACGGAGTTAGTGTAATGATGTCAATGGCTAAAGCCTGTCAGTGAGTGGGACTACTTAATGGGAAGCGCAAGTGTAAATGCTTATAACAAGACGCTTTAATAGAAGTTTATGAGAACTCTGTTTCTATTTTGAAGGCTGTGTTCTCTTTTTAAGTGCTGGCATATGGATTTAGAAGCTTAGCTTGACATTCCCAGGTTAAAACGTATTGGCCTGTATATATAGAATCACATGCAGAAAGCACTACATGGAAATAGAAACGTCTTCCTTTAAGGGATAGTTGGCGTCTTTGTGTTACTGAAGTCTTGGAATGCTTTCAAATGAGGAAAGAAGAGTCCATTATGAACAAAAACAACCATTATATACTCTATTTTTTAAGAAAATAAATGCAGGCATGAACCTGTGCAAAGTTCAGACACAAACGTTAACATAAATTCTTATTAACAGCAATCATATGGCAAGAAATGAATCATCAGATCATTTTAATTGGCAGACGTCTATGCCACCCACATAAAAGGTAACTCTACTACAGCTGTTCTGCTTTCTGTTTGTACTGTACATGCTTGTTGAGCCAGAAGCCATTATGGAATTAATTTGACTAGCTCAGATCCATATGCCTCATCTCCAGATAGCTGTAGGAATAGTTACAATATAAAAGGTGTTTCCAGGGCATGAAATCACATGGGATTTTTTTTAGGGACTGTAGTGTAAGTTTCTGATAACATGTCTGAACCCATGTTAAACATGTTGAATGCTAATGGAAAAAAGAGTGTTTCACTAAGGCAGTGAGGGTTTTGAAACTATGAATCACTTCTGAAAAATCAAACAGAAACCACAGCATCTTTGAGAGGAGAGATGGCTAAAAACGAGCTTGTCAAATCTTAACTCTGCGGAAGTGACTAGTGGATTAGGGTCAGAGGTGTTTTTTAAAGTGTTTATGACAAGATCAATATCTGGAACTAACAGAAAGGATAACAATTTTACAAAGGGGACTGAGAATTTTGTGCTGTTCTTCATTGGTTTTGATGATGCCAAAAAGCATTCGGTGTGACTGTGCACATTCAGGTAAATCAGCTGCCATTGCTGCAGCACAAGCATTTACTCTGGGATTTGTAGAGAGTTGTGGAGGCTGCTGCTTGGGTGATGACATCCCAGAAACAATCCAGGTGGTTCATGGTCTGGAGAATGTTCTCTGAGTGGTGGAAATGCAAACTGAAATTCACTGCTGAAAATTCAAAGCATATACACATACATATATCTGGGTAATGCTTTGGGAAGCTGGTGCCAAACTTGTCTAATAGAGATTGGTGTGCAGTGCTACTTTGCAATTCAGCAAAGTATAAATTGCACCATTTAAAATATGCTAGGCAAGGTCATTGTGGAAGTCTTGGGGACATGCCAGCAATTTCAGGACATCCCAGCAAGGCATGTAAGTATCATTTTTCCTACATAGCAGATAGGGAAATGATAGTGAAACACACTCAGAAAGTGCTCTTAGGTAGGAGACAGAGCATCAAAACAAAAATGCAAGCCTTAACAAGACTTGTCCACACATCACTGGTCATCCCCCACTAGAAAGGGAGTCAATAGCAACTGTCTATCAACTGCTACCATGCACTCTGGACACAGCAGTACAAATACAGAAATGCCTGATTAAGGTGTCTTTCATTCTGTTGGTAAATGTACTCAATGAGGAGCCTAATCCACACTGCAATGAGAGATGTTTGCACTCAGCTAATTAAATCTGAAGTTATTCTTAAGAGGGGGAGAGAATTGACAAGTCATATGGTGAAATTGCAAAGAGAAACGGCAAACGTTCTTTTAGCAAGTCAAAACAAATCCTCAGTTTCCTGGAGTCACGCAGCACATACTGTACAGCTCTGGAGAAGCAGAGTGTGCAAGTCATAAAAGAACCCCAGGCACTTCATTACTGGAAATGATGTAAGCTCCTGCCGCTCCTTTGCAGAAACGACAACAAAACAATGCTCGGGCCACCGTCGCTGTTGGAGGCAGCTGCGCTCTCAACGCTGTAGCTGGCTGAGCCCTCGAAATGGCTGAAGCACAATGACGGGAGGGATTTGGTGCATCAGTTTTATTCTGGGTGCTTTCAAGAACCTGGCAACTTGTGACATAGCAACCTGAAGGATCTGCCCACTGTTCAAGTGGCTGTGGTATTTTAAATGCCAAGCTGCTTGAAAATCAAAACAAGTACTCCTCAGGAAAAATGACAAAACCCTGGCGTACTCCTTGTGCAGCCAAGAGAGCCTGAGTGTTCAGTCAGAGCTTGGGAAGAGCACATCATGTTGTGCTCTGTCCCTGACGGCAAAGAGGAAGCTCATCCATCCAGCTCTTCTGCAGCAGAGATGGACTGCCCGGCAGGACGACCCGGAGGGAGAAGATCACAGGATCACGGGACACATGAAAAAGATGGAGAAATCTTCATTTCACACACAAGGAACTTTCAAGGGGTTTTGCACATGAAAGTCATTTTAATTCACATCAGGAAGTGAATTTAAACGGCTATATAAATTCCTTGATAAACATGTTCTTGGACATGGATCAAAGAGCGAAGTTCTGTATGGAAACTGATCTGACTGGAGAGTCAAGTCAAAGTAGTCTTGTTTTCCATTAAAATTGTAGACATGGAGTTTATCAGAAATATCTTTTTGAACAGAAAATGTGTGTATGAACCCCCAGTTTGTCACAATATCGACTAGCTTTTCATAGTGCTTAGAGCACACACACATGCTGCTGGAGCAAGTATGCATTCCTCTCCTGGGGCATATATGCAAGGCTTAATCCAGAAACTAGTTAAGTCATGCACAAGAATCTTCCTACTCCCAAAGCACCTTGAATTAGGCCCACCGTTTCCAGCTGAATCAATCTACCAAGTAAAGCTCTCCTTTTCCTTTTGATCTTTATCCTTCTTTTGTAGCCTGCCTTCTGGTTACAGTTTAATCCTAAATACCTAGTGAAAAAGCACTTTCTCTGGATTGAGAATAAAAAAAACCCCAGTCATGGTGTTTGTCTTCCTAGCCAGTATTTCCAAACAACTAGCTCATGGGACAGGAATTTGGAACAGGGAGTGTCAACCACCCAGTTCAGAAGGAAGTCTAATGATAAAAAAAATAATCCCAGATTGCATAATAATAAAGGCTTGAATTTGAATGTTTCATTGTAAGAGCACTTCAGTTGTTTAAACATGCTCACTAGGGAGATGAGCCCTCAGGAGCAAACATCAGCATGCAAACACAAAGTTTTAGCTCAGTGAATGGGTGCTCAGGAGAACCCCAAGGCAGATTAATATTTGTGAAGAGATCAAATTCATGCACTACTTTGAACAGTTTAAGTGATGAGATATGTAAGCAATATCTTCCTAATTTGGCAGCCTCATATTAACTTGTTAACTTGGTTAACAAATACAGGAATAAATGAAAGTGCAAATGTAAACTTAATTAACATAATAGTGTTTCCCTTGAGAAAAAGGACTAATTCCACAGCTCGAAAGAAGCAGCAAAGGACAACTTGGGCACAAGTAAGTATTAAAGTACAAGGCAGGAGTTCTTCTACCCCACACAGATGTGCCTCGGTCTTCTGATTTACTGTCTGTTAAACAAGTGTGCAAACAGCAGTGCCCTTGCATCTCACACAACTGCAACAGAAAACACAGGTGTAGGCACATCCAAGCAGACCTGAGCCTCACAACTGCAGCCCCTGAGCTCCCCACACAGAGATGCGGTGCTTGATTTGGCTTGTTAGACTTAGAGTTGTTATCCTCTTTACCATGCACTTATTTCTTTACTTTATGGAGATTTGAGAGGGAATGTTTGGAAATAGGGTTTCAGATCCTGTATTGTTATTTATACATGCAAAAAAAAAAAACCTGGTATGAAAAGAAAGCATGTGTTTTCCTAATAAAAACCTATTTTCATATAGCAGATGGCTTCTGAGGATGTAGAGATTCACTATTACAAAACTGAAATAAAGATTTTTACAAGAAGTTCTAAACCGCCCAAGGGAATAATACCAGAGTGAGTTATGGATATCATTATCCCAAATGAGAATTACTGAAATCTATGTACTACACCGTCAGGACTTCTGCCAAGAACATGATTTTTCCATATCCCCACCACTGCCAAGCCAGATGCCTTATCCGACAAAAAGCTAAGCCACACTGGGTTAAGAAACAGGCATAACTGCTAACTAAAATCCTGCACAAACCTATGCAGAGTACCTAAACTATCTTCACTGCACATAGCAGCACCACAGATTTAATATTCCATGTACTCTGAGGTTTAAAAGTTGGTCCTGGTGACATTCTCATAAGTTTGGACATTTCTGTTTGCAAGCAGGGTGCCTCTAGCTTCCCAGCTGGATACAGTAAAGGGTTTCCTGAAACCTAGGAGAGAGGTGAGACTAAAAATGGTTTATCGTGCACCTCAGATGGACTGAGTTAGAAAATCTGCACGTGCAGAGTCAGTGGACGATAGATGAATATTTCTCCAGCTGATGGCAACTGCTGATGCCAGTCAGAAGTTTAATTGTTATCCCAGGGAAGCTGAATTAGTGCACAGAGAACAGGTGAGACAGCCAAAGACTTCTGCTAGATGCAGTTTATGACTATGATATCGCCATACATTATGGATGCACAGACAAATTCAGTGCAAATTCAAGCAAATAGTAGGCTTCTTATGAGACCTATTTCACTCCTTGTACTATACAGCCATATCTGAACTTCTCTATACATAAAAATTACCAGTATGTTAGCAGCACACAACTAAGCAATTCATCTCATTTAGCCTGAAAACCAAGACATCTATAGACAACTGAAACTCTGGAAAAAAGATTTCACATAAACTGAAAGTCATTACCCAAAGTGGATTGTTGCTAGGATGGCTTATAATACTTAACTCCTGAAACGTGTGATTTTTACTGGTGTCAAGCAATTAGGACTCTGCTTTATCTTTCCTGAAGAGATAAAATAGGTAAGAATGGGACCATGTGCAAACCCTAGACTTAATTCCAGTTAATGCATATGAAATGCCTTGCTTTTTTACCTGAGTGAGTAGTTGAAGGCGACAGCAGTAGCATTTGCTCCTGCCATTCCCTTGCCAGCAGCTGTCTCTATGGGATTGAACTGCACTGTACCTGAGGAGATGGTGCTTTACAGATCGATTTGATCCTGGCCATTGGCCCATGGGACATGATGAAGCTATATACCCACAGACAATATATGAATAGCCGAAATTCAGTTGGGCTGAGTGGAAAGTCAGATGTGAGACTATTCTGGCCTTGCCCTTAAACTCTGGCTACCAATAAAACACCTGGAAAACCACCACCAAGAACTGCAGGGATGAGGATGTGAGTCTCTTCTGGACAGATGCTCCCCGAGAGTTCTGAAGGTTCAAACTGCTTTAGAACAGTCACGGTGGAAGGTATCTGATACAGAACATCAACCTCTATGTTCAAGGAAGCATGTTGGAGAAGAGCGAAAAGAACAAAAAACCAATACAGCAGTGTGGTCTTTTTTACTTAGCAGGTGAATTATTTATCATGTCTTTTCATCTGTGCAGCATGTTTTTTTTCTGAGAAAATCAGGGAAACACTGGTTGATCTATAGTTTAAACTGAATCTAGTGAACCATTCAAATGCTTTCTTCACTTAAATACTTCGCTAAGTCCTTCATACTTATGCCCCATTTTGGAGCAGTCATGGATAACAAGAAACATTATAATTTCAGATAAAAAAAGGATACTTTAAAATATTATCTATCATTCAGAATTTACATGTCTTCAAATCACCATGATAAGAAATTGATGAGCTTTCTGAATATCAATACATGAGTCTTATAAAATACATTTATGGAAAAGAGAGGAAACCTGGTAAAATATGGTAGTTTTTCCTACTTTGACCAAAATTGTATAAGTAAATAAATGTAATAATATGCAGGTTGATGAAATCAGATCCTTTTCCCATCTATTTTACAGGAAGCAACTTCACTGACACTTTAACACCTTTTTATGTGTTACTGTAGCACTCTCAAATTCCAGAATTTGCATCATTTTCCCTCTGGCAATACCATTAATAAAACAAAATGGGAATTTCTTTTTTTAATGTGGAATTGTGCTAACCAAATAGAGACATATATATGTAAGCAGCTGTTTAAGTAAAAACACAGTGCAAGATCCAATGCCTGGATTTTCAGAAACACAAGGGGTTGAACTCTCTGCAAGAATCTAGCCACCTTAGCCAGGAAGATGTATTTTAAAAGTTTCAAATCCAAAATATATACTCCAAAAAGATAAACACTTATTTTTTGGCTACTGAGGAAAGGTTGAATTTAAAGACTTTGGCTACGAAGGTACATTGCAAGTCCTTGGTGCTAATCACTTGAAAACCTCTTATTTACATTTCTCATCTCGATGTGGATTCTTGAAAACCTGAACTGTGAATACACAACCTAATTTCCAGACTATACCAGCAGCTCTTTTAACATGCCAAAAGTGAAGCCCACACTTGCCACTCTGTTTGGACATATTACCATAGGTGCTATTTCTCAAAATTATCATGTAACTGGTGCTGGACATATTAATATACTCTTGTGTATACGGTTTCCCTTCAATTACAGATGGAATATTTAATATCTGAGCAGCCAATACATAAGAGTCTTGAACCCTACCAAACCTGAAGGTACATCACTGCAGATGTGTGGTCAGAACCAAGCCCACATGTTACTAAAGCTCTCCTGCAGCAAGTATTGTGGGTCGTGCCCTTCTTCATAGTTCATTAAGAACCGCATTTTGTCCTTCCTGAGCCTGCGCTGCCAATCTGTCATCCTTCCTCAGTGGCAATGGAGCTAACTGATGATAGAGCAAGTTTAGCAGTTAGGCATTTTAGGAGGAGTTTGTCATGAATTTGATAGAGAAACTGCAGGTTGAAATAGTGTAGCTTTCGTCACATAGCAGGTTGGGCTAGAGAATAATTAGGATTCTCCTCTTCTAAATCTGTGAATCCCAGAAATTAACCTGTGAACCCAGAGAAGACTTAAGCAAGCCAATTAACTCTGAGTAATCTGATCATCTAGCCTTTAAGTTAGCTAGGTATTAATGTAGCTGGACACCACTTTTTTCAACATTAATGGAAGGATTTCATTTTTAAGCTTTTCACTGCAACCAGCTTTCAAAACAAAATACTAGGTTGGGCTATTGGCACTTCAAAGTGTGATTTCTGTATAAGAAAAACATAACTGTAAAAGTTGTTCCCTTTTCTTCAATCTGGAAATGTACCTTAATTTGCTGCTGATGTTAGCAAGAAAACAAGCTTCTCCTGGTTTTTACTTGCAGCGGTTTTCTGAATACTTGATAAACTTAATGTAAGGTAAGGAGAATTCTGTATCATTGCACACATTGGCATCAAGCTGGTCCCACAGAATTTGATTAGTGATGCACCTAAATTGGTTTAGAAATCAATTAGTTTAAATTGCTGCAAACCCACCTCTGATGTGGACATATTTAGAAGTGCATTATGACTGATAAGGTCTTTTTTATAATTTAAATGAAAATGCAGTGGAAATAAGAATGATTCCTTCAAAGAGTTTATTCCAATTAACTGTATCAGTTCAGTGATTTTAAACTTACTTCCTTTTATGCCACAGTGTGCAAACAAGCTGTACATTGTTATCAGTTACATCCATTTGAATCCACTGCAAACTGTAGAGGTATAATTTAACCCAATGACAATTTGTGAAGATTAAGAGCCCTTTTTAATTTTCTGGATCAAAATCAGTTCTCAGGGTTGCTCTATTTGAGTTAATTTGTGCCTACATGGTTTGGATACTTTTACATCTGGGATTTTTTAAAAGCTAAAATAAAACTCAGAACACAGTGAGCAGCATTGTTACTAATGAACTTTTCGAAGCTGACCAGCACTGGAGAAGTTCTGTACTATGAGAAAGGTACATATATACATATGTGACAGTTATATTTCCCCAGTCATTAGGGGACTGGTATACACAGCAAGTACGGAAATGTAGGCACACCAGTTTTGCATGTTATTCAACACTAATGCTGTTCAGAAGCTTTTAAGCAATCAAGAAAGTCGTTGCTCAGACGTAGACCATTCAAATGTGTTTAACACAACCTATATGAGATGGAATTTCCTATTTTCAGTATGGTAGCCACCTACTGTACAAATCAAACTTCCTCATGATACTGATGAGTACAGGTTGTGTTTCCTCACAGCAGAAAGCACTTTGTCACCTGATCCAGTAAAGGACTCAAATCTTTTTAAATTCTTAGAAGACAGTACATACTTAAGCTTTTTTGCTCAGTCCCCAGTGGCATCAAGGCTTTACTGCTTTCACATCATCTCAAAAGTCTACATTTCAATTTATTTTGAGAATTTTATTTTATGCTACTTGATATCCCAGATTACACTAAACAGTTTGGCTAAGAGTTAAAAGTTATTCAATGACAGCAATGATGAAGGGCTGCTGTGTTTTAATCAGATATATGTTGGGAAGAAACTGTACAAATGCCAAAGACAAGAAAATAAAAGCCAACACAAACTTACTTAAAAAAGAATGTGATTGATAAAACCAACATGAACAACTTTTTAGCTGCTACAAATTGCCAGGAAGCACCACAAGAACTGATTTATATCATTTTACTATCAGTTTCAGTGTAGTTCCCTATAATTCAAATGAGTATCACCACACACTGAATTATTCTCATATATAATTATTAATAAACAGAAATGTACAAAGCCATCATTCAGGAAGGAAAGTATCATATTGGCATTGAGCAAGAACAAGGAAGTTCAGTTGGGGAAGTACTGACTTGTTTTTAAGCAGCCAGTACTGCATTTTTCAGCACACTTATCGCTTTTGGGGTGTTCCAGTCCAAGCAGGAATGTCTAAAACAAGCAAGTTATGCTCTTGTATTTCCTAAGAAAACAAACCCGAACCAAAACTAAAAGCAAGAGCTGCTTGCAGCAGGAAGAAGGAAGGAAATAAGGAAAATTATGACTAAATCCATGCTCCAGGCTGTCACCTGAGAGAGAATTACAGCCCTGCTTAAAAGTTCTGCCTCCCCTCATAAGGTTATCAGATGACCTGTTAAAAGTCACCTGTCAGGGCAGATCCACTAGTGCTGTGGGGGAAAATCCAATCCCCTCTCAAATGGGGAGGAAATAGGGACAAAGGGTTTACACAAGAAATTATACTTCTCTTTGGCCTGATTTCAGGTAAAACTGCAAAACTGACCAAAGCTTGAGGACGTGATAATTTTTCAAAGCCTAGAAAAAGTGGGTTTGGTGAATGAGATATATGAAAAATGTGTATGAAATATATTTTGAGGTATTAAAATCTACACCGAAATCTGATTTCTATCTTCCTATTTTACAATCAAATGAACAAGCTACATCTTTGCTCAGTGACAGGTTTGAGGCTGCTGTGAGTGACCTTATCCTTTTATCTATTTGCTTGTTATTATGACAAGAGTCCTAGTTAACAATTCAACACATCAGCTGAAGATACTGGCTTGGTGTGAGAAATTCCTAATGATCATCCTGCGTGTCCTAAGCATGACAAATACTGACATCTCATTTACGGTCACCATAGTGTACAGATAAGAATATTTCAACAAATCTGAGCACAAAAGTCACTTCTTGTTGGGAGTCCTCAACTAGCAAGAAAACATCAACAATTCCCAGAAGACATTTAGATAAAGAAAGATGGTAGCCCTGGTACACATGAAAGAGGATGGACCAGTCATGTTACTTTTAAGCAAGATTTGAGTGAAAGACATTCTCATTTCTTTTCATATATTTCTCCGTTTGTTAAAGAAATGCCTGTAAGACAGGCCTTGAAGAAATTCAGATTCACAGTCTGTAGGAGACATTAGACACAAACTCCCATAACTTCCTTGGAGACATCAGCTGCATGGATGATAGTCTGAAAGCTTATTTGTATTTTTGATTTTTATTTTGTTTGGGTTTGTTTCTATTTTACTTAAAATAACTCAGTCCACTAGAGGCAAAATTTTAAAACTTGCCAACAACATCACGAAACCCTGATGGCTGCATTCATGTCATATCATTCCAGTAGCAAAAATCGGAGTTTTATTTCCACAAGGACAAGAAGTACTGTCACGGTAAAGATTCAACTTTTCTCTCCCAAAACCACACAGTATTTATTTTCCACTAATCTCTTTAGCCGGAGATTTTGGAATGAATGCTCATGGTCTCAGCCTGGGATAAACCTCCCTTTTCTCTAACCCATAGACAGCAGATAATATTAGCATTTCTCACTTTTGCATATTATAAAAATGAATGATACATTTTGTACTGGCTTAGTTAAAAGATAAATCCAGACCTTTGTGCTGGCTAAGTCAAAAGGTAGACCCAGGACATCTATTTACTACATAAAAAGAGAAAGCAAACACACCCAAACAAATTTTGACACCTCAAAGTATCAGACTTTTTGAATATCTAGACTATAGAAATGCTTTATGAAAATCATGTGGTCTGTACAAAATCTTTGCAAACGCCAGCAAAATGAATCCTACAGATCTGTACAATTTTACATGCACATGGAAATACTCCACACCTCCTTGTGCATGAGTTGCAGAAAAGATCAGATTTTTAACCAAAGCTCCAATATTTCAGTTATCTCCTACCATTTTTTCCCCAGCCTGAAACTTCCTCTTCTTAGTCACCCTACTAATAAGACCCTTTTCCTATCCCTCCTACAAACTTGGTGTTTCTTTTGGAACAAAAATTTGTCTCTGAGACTTCACTGGTTCATGGTGAATCAGAAGGTAACCCAAACCTCTGACCAAAGATGCTCCCATGGGCTCACATGATGTGAAAGAAAGTGGAAGAATCAGGTCTGTATCTTCTTGTCCAAATCAATCAGCTATAAATAAATAAATAGATAAATAGATAAATAAACAAACCAACCAACCAAACACACTAATACAAAGTACTGTGAATGTTTGTCAAAAAGAATGCTCAGCAGAGCAGCCCACAACCCGGTTCAATTTAGGCTGTTGAATCTGACTCTGCTTTGCTTGAAAGCCTCCTTTATATGACCTTGATTTCTGTTTGAACAGATGTTTGAAAAATGTCTGTCTTAATACCAGCACCTTCATCTGCCTGGTTAACATAGCTGAGAATATGCAGTTATTCATGATTTGTTATTCTCATCAAATGATGGAGTTTGAGCAGCATCACTGTCAAATGCCAATCACCCAGCACAAAAAGCAAATAATTAAAATGGACAGGTGACAAATAAACCACAAGCCATTTATGCTTTTCATAAATTGTCTGTTAACAAATGATAAACAGATTCATGTTTAATCACGAAGACTGTTTGCAAACAACTTGGGAACTGGGGAAAATTATAGATTCAAGATTAAAATCAGTTCCAGTGAGGAAATAAGTCAGATCTTGTTACCAGTGATATTAATACTGTTTACTTTTTATCACAGAGGATCTAAGAGGGTATTCAGACTATGCGTAGCAGTGGGTCACAGAGGCACCATCCATGGTTGCACTTCACCCAGCTGAGAGGATGGTTTGAAGCTAGTTAGATGTTCCCCAGAAGAGCTATTACTCTGGAGTAATTATACATTTTGGAAGTGGTTTAAACTGAATCACTACACCCCCACTTTTTATTTGGGATTAAGGGTATCCAGATGAAGAGTTATTCTGGAATAACCACTCTACTTTTGGAGAACTTCCAGGGGTAGGGAGACTTTCCGGCAGAGAGTAGTGCAGCACACTCAGCCAGCAGTCTCCTCCCATGACCTTTGTTTTCTTCAGAATCTGTCAAAGTTCTGGCAGTTCTGATTCCCTTCAGCTTTTAAAGACTAAAAAGGGCAATATTCAAGGTACTTTGCCTGACTTGGGTGAAGAAAACAGCAAGAAAGCATGTGCATGAACTCTCCTCTATTTAAGATTTCTCAGGGCAGAGACTTCCCTACTTGCAGAATGATTAGAAAAAAATGAGAACTATTAGAATTGAGTAATTTCAAAGGCAGCTTATTACATCCACAATGTCATTCCTTTGTGTGTGAAATCACTGTTTAATCCATGTACACCAGGAGTGAAATCTACTCATAAAGTAAAAGGGAACTTTCTTAAGTTTCCCTGAATTTAACACATAGTACTGTGGATGAGTCATATTTTCTTTGTTATCCCATTCAGTTGACTTTTCTATACATGTCTTGAATGTGCTATGTATTAATAGCCAAGTAGGTCACCACAGCAGTTTTACTTGAGTTTGGGAACCTGCTGATTTGACCTGTTTATCAAGAGAAAAGTGTACTCTCAACAGGACAAGATTGTTTCATATTTTTCTTCCCTGTTTTCCTCTTGTGAGCAATTTCTTTTTAATGCCCTAGAGCCAAGTAAAAGGTCACTGGTTTAGAGGACTTTTTTTCCCCCTTCTTCTTTTCTAATATTTGTACATAATTCAAGAAAAAAAAATAAAGGAACAGTTCTCTTTATATAAAAGCTTAAACTGTAAAATTGGAAAAAGCATATACTTAGTGTTCTTTGTGTATGTCTATGTGGAACTTGTTTGTGTATTTCTTAAACACGTGCAACAGAAGTTAGAGTCTTAAAATGGAAAATAAATATCTATATTTATGAACAAACCTATAATGATAAAGGGAAAAGTGAGAAACCTGTCATGACAGAAATGAGAAGACAGTCATTTCATACCTCGCCGTGTTCACACAACAGAATGGACTCAAGCTCTGTTGAGCATGTTTGAGTCCTTCAGGATGGAAGGCTCTGTGCTCTCCAATTTAAGTTAGTATTACAGTCAAAGAGCTTTCAGTTTTAAAAATGTCCTAAGCTACTTTGAAATGTTCCAGAGCTTTGTTTTCCTAATTTCCACTGGTACAAGTTAAAAATAAGATCTCCTAGATCATTGTATTAGCCTTACTAAGGAGAACTGAGCCAATGGTACTTCCCCTTCCCCATAAATTATATGTTGTCAAAAGAAAAACTGTGTTAAAAAGGCTACATTTCACATTCTTCAGACTGCTGCATGCCAGTTGGTCAAGAACTGAGCTTCTTGTGACCTTCCACATCCCGCCATGTGGGAAATTCCTCCTACATGACAATTTTAACATCAGTTGCATTGTTAACACATGCTCCTGTCTGCACAGTTTGTCTTGCACTTTGCCAGATGAGACAGGGGCAAGACGAATTGTTACTGTGCACATGCAATTTTCTAATAAAAACAATATAGGCATTATTATTCTTGGAAATGTATTTGGAAAATCTTACTTTACATTGTATAATACACATTAGGGTGACAGGTAAGCAAGGAGCTGGAAGTGTATGTGAAGTTAGAAAGAGTCCATGAGTATAGTAAATACCTGTGTGCATGTACTTGCCTGAACACACAAATAGAGCCACCCATGCACACACAAACAAACCTATGATCATCTTGAACTCTCTCTTAGAGTTTTGCTTTTGTTCTCATCTTATATGATGCAACAAATTTCAAGGCATGCTTCTCTTCTGAGGTTCGACTTGTATCTTTGGTTTCTTTCAAGATGTTCCTTTTGGGTAGCATTCTCAGCTTCTTCAGCATCTGACACTGGGAGGGATTATTTGGTCTATCCACAGCTTCCACACAATACATGTTAAGTCCCAAAGTATCTTGTAACACTAACCATTCTGACTAAAACCACAAACCACCCAAAACCTAAATGAAAACACACAGATATTGCAGGAAAAACAGGCTAAAAACTAAAAAGTGAAGTCTACTGGAAGAGAGCAGGAGCTTCAAGGGCTCAACCAGTGTCACGGGCCTTTCTAGATGAGGATGAAGCTTCCTAGGTGATCCTTACCTACAGGCAAACTACATTATTTGACACCACAGATTGGATTTAAGAGGTTGGTGTCCCCAGCATTAACTGGTTTGGATCCAAATAGAACTTAGTTCCCCACCAGTTCTTCACAGAATAGAATTTGAAGAGATACTCAGAAATCGTTTTTCTGGAAACAGTTTTCTTCAGCTTTAAGGTAAGTATATGTGCATGTGCATGTATTTGTATAAAGGTGTTATTGGGATACGGAGGGAATTATACTTAATAGCACCAGATGTCCTACGGCTTTGTGTCAAAGACAAAAAACTTGCAGCTCAGTTGCTCACACAACCTGCTTGCTATGGGCTAAAAAAATTCTGCTTATGAGCAAAATAATACACATTATTTCACTGCTCATTCTAGCACCAGGCCTATAATTACTGTATTCTCAACTATCTTCCACATTCCCCTTGAGCTGTGAATTACAAGCTTTCAGCACATTGGATACTAGTACTGTGGCATGATTAGATTACCATTTCCACAGGTTGCCAAAGCAGAAGAATAGCTCATCTAAGTATGAATAGGTTCATTTACTTGAAGAGAATTTTCTCTACCTTTCAGACTAATCATATGTGTCTAACACAAGGTAAAAAGGACAGAATTTTTTTGCAGGTTAGCTTCTTTCATAAAATAAAATTTAACCCCTAGTTTTTATATCCCAGCATTTCAAGGCATGCAGATTTGGGGGTTTTGTCTGGCTGCTCAGAAGAGAGCTGTTGTTTGCAGAATGCAGATACAGACCTGTTTTCTGTTGCAGACTGAATGCATTAGTCACTAAGGACGCTAGTGCATAATGGAAAGTAGCCATTTTGTGTTCATTTTAGCGCACAGCCTTGAAGAGGAACAACATAGATATCCCTGTCACTTTTGATGTACTATTGAATAAAATATAAAGATTATAAGTATTTTAATAGTTGTTTATGTGTTAAAAAGGTAACATGCACAAAGCAAACATTTCCCTTTGGAAACATAACAGATTTCAATTTGAAATGAGAACCAGCGTTTGAGGATATTTGTTATTTGCAAGCTATTTATAGAGTGAACATTGGACTGTGTGTGTTCAGAAATATTCACTATGCCAGTAATTCCAGTGCTACCAAGCACCCATAAACCCAGCCTAATGGGCAGCACATCTCAGATTCACAGGTTTCTCGTGCTGCCAGAACTGCAGGCAAAACAGGCAGGTAAGTCCACTCTCCTGTCCATCCAAATATATAGGTAATAAAGCACATGCAAATGCTTGGCTTTTTTATGTGGAAGCTGATATACCACACATGGTGAAGCAGGTCAGAAGCAGCCCCAGCGGCTTGCTGGCTTCACTTGCCCACTGATGATGGAAATCTGTTTTTGCTCAAATGCATTCACCCCCTTGCCCTACACAGTGGCATAAAGAAGGCAGCCCCACCTGTTGCTTTCCCAGCCATTTGCAGCTTACAAAAGGTTTTAGGTGGATGCAAAAGCTGACTGACTCAGAACATGGGAGAAGTTAGTAAAAAGTCACAGGTCCTTCCACTGGTGAGCAGCCTTTGTGGCCCATCCCTTATGTCTGTAAATCAAGTTCCTGACACACATTTGTGGCTTGCTCGGCACTGTTATCGCCTGTGTTTGAACTCTCTGGTTTATGATTTTATTATTTTAATATGGTCTCCAGATCATTTGCAAACCACCTACAGAGCCTGGCAGCTCACACCATTTGGGAAACGTTGCCTTATGATACTCCTCTGTAGTAATTACACGAAAAGCTTGCTAAAAAGGCAAATCTAAACAACTTTGGAGCTATTCAAGGAGAATCACAGACTTTTTCTTCACATGCATCATTATGTAGTAAAAGAGCATTCTATGAAACACAAGGATATTTATTATTCAAGAGATTACACCCAACTGCAGCTTAAGCTAGTCTGGAAAAAAAAGGACAGCACTATTTAATAACAGTTGGCAAATTACATCCAGAGAAAGAATACCTGCCTTTCCAGTTTTTGTTAGCCTGCATGTGGCCATGTGAGTACTGCTCACAGAAACACTACTCCCTTCTCACTTGCTCACATACAGACACACACATCATTCTCCTGACTTTGTTTTGACTTCCTGAATGGCTTTCCATTCAAACAAGCATCTAGGCAAACAAAAACATGCCGCCTGTAGGAAATGTCCTTTACCTTGAAAGGTCCGTGTCTATCTCTCTGTAGGACAAACATTCACTGTGTTTTCTGCTGTGGCCTCTCTCCAAGCTTTCCACACCTACCTCAGCCCTCCCTCACAATGCAGCTTTTTGGATGCTCTTCCAAAGTCTCACTGCTTCTCACGAACCAGTGGGGTTACAGCTGATTTCCTCTCTCTTTACAGACTCCCAGGACACTGTATTTCTGCTCGGTAGCCCAATGCATCATGCTACCACTGGCCTCTAGTGCATGTGCTGTTTTGCTTTCTAGGACAATGCAGTCAATGTTACATTCTTTGTCCAGAAGGATGAAGTCCCTGTGTAAGTGCCTGCCCACTGCACAGTGCATGCACAAAATGTCTCAAGTTTTCCAGCACGCTGTTTATGCCCTGTTGAGGCACTGTCTTTCTGAAAATTCCAGTTATGACCTGACTCCTGTACGCTGGGTAATTTCAACCTGGCCATTTTCAGTTCCCTGCTGTGAAGGAAATCCAAAGCAAATACAAAGCACACTCATAATCCACTTAGCAAGTGAATTGTTTCCAGAAAACAAAAAGAGCAAAAATCTAGAAGAACCTGTATTAATAGCTATAAATGCCTAGAAAAGACAGGCACTCTGGGAAAGTAACTTACCCTAACCTCCTTACAACTACTGTATTTGGACGCGATGAACTGCCCTTTAGCGGTGTTTGCCCCCCTCCCTGTACTGAATGGCAGGCCCAGATGACTAATTTTGGATGGCTAATTAGGCAACACGAATCCCGGTGCTAAACAATTCCAGCACTTTGCTTCACAAAGTTGCCCCTAATTGTATTTAGTCCATTTTCTCCATTTTTTTTTGAGCTCCAAGATGAAAATCTGGAGACAAAGAGACACTATTCTAGCTGCAGAATTTATCTGTCTCAGACACAGTGCTTGTAAATGTGCAGAAGGGCTCCACTTTGCTGTTTGTGTAGTGCTGTGCAATGGAAATCTGCAGTTTGTAGACAGCTTTTTCAAAGATCAGGAAGAACAAACACTCCTTTGTTTCCTCTCTGATTTCCTCCTAGTTAACAACAGATATTGACCTTACAGAATCACTGTAGCGCACTGTGAATCATGTATGAAATGTAATTTCCTCATCTGCTGTGAACAAGTTTAGCTGTGCTGTTTGTAGTACCTACCGTCAGAGGGCTCAGAGTATCCTCAGAGACATAGCTAAGGCAACCTAACTCACCCGAAATAAACTGTTAAGTTTCAAATAAAAAAATTCCTTTTCAATTTCTAAAATCCTCCCAGCAAGCAGCTTGTCATAACTCCTGTCCCACTTCCTAACACAGTCTAAAATCCTTTAAAAGTCCATGTTTTATTCTCCCAAGAGTTCAACATGGGCTTAAAGGTAAAATGTAATGAGAACAGAACATAACAGAACATTTCAGTTGGAAAGGTCCTACAAACAGCCATCTAGAACAACTGCCTGACCACTTCAGGGCTGACCAAAAGTAAAAACATGTTATTCAACAGGACAAGAGGAAAGGGCCTCAAGCTGCACCAGAGGAGTTTCAGATTGGATATTGGGAAAAATTTCCCCACTGAAAGGGTAGTTAGGCATTGGAACAAGCTGCCCAGAGCAGTGGTGGAACCACTCTCCCTGAAAGTGTCCAAAAGCAGTGTAGATGAGTCCCTTAGTGACACGGTTTAGTGGTAGACTCAGCAGCACTACATTAACAGTTGGACTTGATCTTGAAGGTCTTTTCCAACCTAGTTGAGCCTATGATTATTCAGGGCATTGTCCAAATGCCTCTTAAACACTGACAGGCCTGGGGCATCAACCACCTCCCTAGGAAGCCTGTTTAAAAAACATCTAAGGGAGATTCAGAAGTATGGGCAGATGCCTTACTAGCAAGCCTAGGGTCAAGAAATCAACAATTGTTATTGAGTACTTACTCTTTTTCCCATCCAACAAAACTTACTTCAGTAAACATCTCCCAGATTGCATCAGAAGAGTGATCTCATATAACAAGTCCCATACAGAGAAAACCTAACTTGTGCTGGTTCCCTGATCAGCACATTTCTTGTGCCTTCTTATTCAATCAACAGAGACCTTCTATGAGCTTTATTCATGTGACTAGTCTCAGGGATTAAAGTGGAATTTGAACTATCTTACTATGGCTCTGGAAGTTTTGCAGCCCACAAGTAAATTGGAAGGAATCAGCTGATTTCTCAGTGGAAAGATGTATTCTTAAAATCCTAATCAGAACATTTCTCTGTAGTTGGGTTATTAAGAATTTGGAACCTGAGCACATTTTTATGGAATTATTAATTTCTCTTTCTTTTTGTTGCATTCAGTTTTAAAGCTTCTAATCAGTGTTTTTCCCTATCTAACTTTTATTATCATCCTAGAAACAAAATATCAGCATAACAATGAAAAATAAATGGCATCACTTACTAACACTTATTAACAATACATAAAAGCCACAGAAGATGACTGAATTACTGGAGTAATTACGAGGAAATTTCAGCTGGGTTTTTTTTTTCTCTTTCCCCTTGTGCAAGCCCCATTAACAATGCACAGTGTGTACTTTAACAATGTATACAATGTGTAATGGGGTAGGAGTCTAGCAGAAGCCCCCCAGCAACACAGGAACAGCATCTAGTGGCACTGCTGTTTTTCTGAGACTCAGATTTATTTTGGGAGGTACAAACTATGCCCACACTTGAGCTAGTAACATAAGTAGAGGCAGAAAATGTAAGCAAGCTACCTTTAACTGATGATCACATGAGTAAATCAGACGGATGCTCAAGTACAGCAAGTAGATTTGCATCAGCAGTTCATTCTGCTGATCCAAGGGTTGTTCTGTAAGCTGCACCCAAATGCAAACAGAGTTGTCTTGGAATGTTTACTTCTAAAAATGAATCATAAAATGTGTTATTTTAAGTGCACAAAAACCCGATTTCCTTATGGGCATGTATAATTTGCACTCATGGAAACTGTAGGAGCTTTCTTTTCTCCTGCTCTCAAGTAATTAAAAGTGAAACTGTTCAGCTATTTGCATGCAATTAATTTGCTGTTCCCTCACTTATACTGCTATGTCCTGTTATACATTACACATCCAAGGACTGTATACTTTATACACATAATTGCTTTTGATCCTGTGGTGGAAATATATTTTATAAGCCAGCCAAACTTCTCCTAACCACGTATACATCTGTTGTCTCCCTCAAGCTCTCTGACAGTTAATTCCCTTCACATCTCCTGCACAAGAGGTACTGTTCCCAGTGCCCTTGTGAGGTTACAGCCTGCTTCCACCCCACATGACTAAATCAAAGCATTCCAAAAAACCAAAGGGACAGTCAAGCCTCTGGAATTTCAAAGCAAACATTTTCTGTATGTCTGGTGCTTCAACCCCTGCCAAGTCATGTTAATCATGTGTCTTGTTTAGCACACCAGCCCACCTCCTGACTCCCATTTCACTGACAGAGCAGAGGCTTTGATTTTGGCCTGATATACACCTGGATAAATTCTCCAAGGCCAACAGAACGACACAGGTATAAATTGGAAAGAAACAGATCCAAAACTGGCTTTGTGTACGTGAATATCATATAGTAAGAAGGCAAAACATACATGTTGTAATTTACATGTCATAAATATACACGTCATATATTTACATGTCGTAAAACATAGTTCAGCCTGTTCCAGAGCGCAAATCCACAGTGAGCAACAGCCACACCAACACATGTGCAGGTGCTCTGCTGGGAATGGGAGGCCACCGTGACAAGACAGTAGGCATCTTGTGATAGATGACACACCTATTTTAACTGAGGACAACTCAAATATGGATTTTTCAAGCCTGCCCAAAGAATGCTAGAGCTCTAGGAGAACTGACAGGCCTATATAACATGACTTAAATCAACATTTAATTTACAAACAGCAGTCTCTGAAAAGTGTTGCCCTGTATGTAGGCTGATCTAAAATGGGACTGTGCTACACCATAATACAGAGCTGATAGCTTGTTACACTCCACCGACTCAAGGCCATGCTGGCTGGAACAGAAAGTTAGATCCGAAGCTGCAATGGTTAAACAGTATGGTTTGTTCAGCGCTGCCTAAGGGTGAGCTTTGTGGGAACTGTTATGTATGAAGAGTAGTAAACACTGATCATAGCCAGTGCCAGATGCTTCTGAATCAATTGCACACTCTACTGAGCCACTTGTGGGACAGCATTAAACTGTGATGGGCATGGGGTGGAGATGCATCAACACAGAGTTCCCTTTCCAGGTGTGGTAAATACAGTCTCCCTCTGTGGACAACTGTTGGCACCTAGAGATAGCTAGCAAGTGCTGGTAGCTCTAGATGTGCCTGGTCTGAGCGGATTTCCAAGGCAATGGCTCTATGGCACCTCCCTTGCCTTTCTGGGAGAAGGAGCCATCTACCACTCCCCTGGATCAGCCCAGATTAACAGCAGCCATTTATTCTCTGCTGCTACTGCCCCAAACAGAGCCTTTCAGTTAAGAGTCCCTTTCTGTTAACAGATATAAATCTAACAAGCTTCCATAATAATCAATGCAAATTTTTATCTAACTATGGAATCAGCACGTGACAGGATTGAGAAGCAGAAGAGAAGAAAGGAAGGAAAGCAATCAGATCCAGACCAAATACTGGGCTCCACTCACCACAAAACCCAAGCACAGGTATAATTCTTCCAGTTTTACTCATATGAGAAAGAGAAGCTCTGCTCCCTCACGCTCTTTGTTTCTCATACTAACACTCTCAAAGATTTGTGTCTTTACACAGTCAACCTTACTGGAAATTTCTTTAAACTGCAGTAGGATAATGCCCCTGGCTCTGTGGGAACTCCTTGTCTGAGGGATTCCTAGGGATGTCACTTCTATCTTATGAAATCCAGAGTAGCTAAATTGCTGAAGGACTGACTTACAGATACTGCTCTTTCCTTGTAGTAGAAACCCCCTTTTACTAGCAACTGTTTTAAAGGAATCCTATAACATAATATGTATGCTTCTGTATTTTATTTTCTATCAACTAAGATGCTGAATTTCTGAATATTGTGATCTGTATGTGTCTCACTGGGAATTTGGACCTTATCCTGTGCTTTTACTACCCTCCTAGAATCATAGAATCATAGAATAGTTAGGGTTGGAAAGGACCTTAAGATCATCTAGTTCCAAACTAGATGCCCATGGCAGGGGGACCTCACACTAAACCATGCCACCCAAGGCTATGTCCAACCTGGCCTTGAACACCAACAGCGATGGAGCGTTCACAACTTCCCTGGGCAACCCATTCCAGTGCCTCACCACCCTTACAGTAAAGAATTTCTTCCTCATCTCCAATCTAAACTTCCCCTGTTGAAGTTTGAACCTGTTACCCCTTGTCCTATCAATACAGTCCCTCATGAAGAGTCCCTCCCCAGCATCCCTATAGGCCCCCTTCAGACGCTGGAAGGCTGCTATGAGATCTCCACACAGCCTTCTCTTCTCCAGGCTCAACAGCCCTAACTTTCTCATCCTATCTTCATATGGGAGGTGCTCCAGTCCCCTGATCATCCTCGTGGCCCTCCTCTGGCCTTGTTCCAACAGTTCCATGTCCTTTTTGTGTTGAGGACACCAGAACTGCACACAATACTCCAAGTGAGGTCTCACAAGAGCAGACTTTAGACATCCCATTTGGCACCATTTGAGCTCATTTCCCCACACCCCTTTCATTTTTTTCACTCTCTTTGCATGTACATGTGGCTTTTAATCACATGTAAAGCTCATAATAACACACAGACAACCCTGCAGTAAATATAAAGAGGGTTTCTCTCTCTGCCCTGAGCTGTGTCCCACAGTCTTACTGCGTCCCACAGTCTTACTGCTTTAAAGAATAACTCTCAAAATACTTTTCAGGAACTTGGTTAATCTGGTATTACTTATGGTTCTAATATTTCAAGGAAGACCTTGAATGACATTAGCCAACAAGTTGTGTGTAGCTATGGACATAATTATTTCTGAGGTAAGGACCTTGAGATGAACGTGCATATGGTTTACATTTGTTTTTTAAGAGAAGTCCCTAACGAAGCACATTCCCTATCCCACAAGGCATAACAGTCTGCAAAAATGGTGGAGATGAAGTCTTCCCATTAATAATTAAAGTCTTTGTTGCTACCACAGTGGCGAGCATTAGGCAATTACCTTTAGTCTTTAGAACTATTTGTTCAGATAGGTTTGTAAATAAATCCCTGCCTTCATGGATCTGTCACATTAAAAATAAAGAATAAAAATAGCAAGCTACCTCCTGTTCCAGAAGATGCCAAAGACTTCTGCAAGTGTAATGCTTTCTGCCCCACCGCCATATGCATTTTGTCTGCATTTTGTTCACAATCTTCAATCTATTTATCAATAAGTAATAAGCAGATAGCAAAACCACTACTTTTACTAATTTCAAAATTTGCAACAGAACATTTCTGAGGAAGTACATAGATTCTGAGCCAATGCCAAGTTGTTGTTAAGGTCACTGCTGTCAAATACATGGAGCACTCAGGATCCCTTCTGTGCTTGACAAGTGTAGTCTGTGTGTCTCAGGGTGTATGTTGTACCGCTAACACAACCTTTCCAACAGCCACCTGCACAACTCAGTGTTGTGACCTCATATATGAGGGACCCAAACAAAAGAGGCAGAGCTCAGGCACAGGTATTTTTGGGATGTTCTTGCTACTGCCATGAAAGGTGGTATGATGGATGGGACTTGATAACTGCTGCTAGCCAGGAATCTTCAACAGGGATATCAGCCTGCTGATGCTGTCTCTTCCTTCACTGGCAGCATCCCTAGCAAGTCTCGCTTCCCAGGACCCCAGGCAAGCTGGGGCTCACAAGCTTCCATACAAATGCTTGGCACACATGTATTCTAGACCCTCACCTTGTCTCAACACCCTCCTTCCACTTTGACACCAAAGTCCAGCTATGAGAACTGGAAGTTTGAAGGTGTGCTGTTTTCTTGCCACAGGTTTTCAGACATCAGTAACATATTTGAGGTGCTGCCACTTTTTTCTTCCTTTCTGCTTGCTCTTCAAACCACATTTTTGTGGTAAGGAAGAATGAGAATTGCTTTACATTTTGGAATGAAGGCTGTGACTGTGCCAGTGAAACTATATTAAGAAGCCTGGGCTAAAGTGTTTATAACCAATTATAAATGTAGCTATTCCTTTTCCTACTCACAAAGCTTGCAAAAAGTTACTTGGTAATTTTTGCTATGCAGGGTCATTCTATGACACCTCTTATGGATCTAGGTCAGGTTTTAGCACTTGTTTATAAACAACTCACTTCAACTGTATCTTAGCATATTCAGTGTTCATGGTGAACAGCTGAGCAATTTTCATCACACCTGACTGTTACTGGTCTCTGTTAATGGAAGCTTTTGTAAAGGGCAGAAAGATAGGTAAAAATGCCTGCAAAAACAATCCAAATGTATGAAAAATGAAAAGTACTCTTTGAACTTTCCATGAAAAATACCTGGAAAGAGCAAAGGACACTGTTCAAAGACACTTTACATTACTTTTCAGACAAAAATTACGTAAGGCAGTTGGGGTTAAAAGTCCCTATTGCCAGGTCAGAATGAAAAAAAAATAGAATGCTGTAGTACCTATTCCTACACCAAACATTATACAAGGTGGAATTCAATGGCAAAGTTAGATATAAAATAAATCCAACAAGATTGTAGAAGGGCACCATAACCCTGTCCCTGCAGTGACCCATGTAATAGCTCTATGCTGGTGCTTGTGATGACATGTCAGCAATCCCACATTAAATGTACTTTAAAGGCACATTAGCTTCTCTTCTTTGTGCTTCCAGAGGCTTCCTTTACTCCTTTATGAGCACATTTCAGTGCCTTCTGCCCTCTTCTCCTTACCCCTATGTTAGCTGCTAACAGGGTTCTTTCCTGACCTTCCTCCTCAGCAGATTGCTGCAGTAAGGGAAGTATTTTGAGATACCAGCTCATTCTTTTTTCTCTTCTGTTTTTAGCAGAAGTTCCTTCACAGCAGCTTGCTCAAAACAGCTGCTGCGTGTGAGTGCTTTTGCAGCCACATTTGCTTTAATTCTGGCAAACAGCGAACATTGTCTTTATGAAACATGGAGGCAAATAGGCACATGTGGGTCTGGAGCAGCAGGGGCAGGCACAGAAATGAGTAAAGACACAAGGAGCAGGTTTACGTACCAGGTAATACTATCTGGGGCTAGGGGAACTGGATTTTCTTGATGAACTGGAGGATGGACAGATATGGCGGGATATTTAGATATCGTGTTTCACACTGGTGAAGTTACATGTTAGATAGCTTTTAATATAGGCCTTTGTAATTTGATTTCAATTAGCTCTGCCAGAAAATTAGACCTAAAATTGTAAGTTTTGGAGACCTTAAACCACAACAGTTGCTCCACAGATGTTGTGGGTAGGCAGAGGGAGCTCATCTGAATGAAAAAACACAAACTTATTCTGAGGCCACAATTACAACCTCCAAGTTTGAGGGCTGCCACAGGTGAGGACAATTTTTCCACAAGAAACAGAGCAGGTGAAGCTGGTTTTCCCTTGGATTAGTTTTTCCTACTTCAGCCCCTGCTTTCTCCATCTCCCCTTTGCCAAGTGCCCTGTTGCTTCACCTATTTTTGGTATCTGGCTCACACGCCTTGAGAGCTGCCAGGCTTGCCATGCAAACCTGGGTTTCCTGCCTTTCCTACCCTGCCACTGATGTTCACAAAACCCAGCAGAACATAAGCAATCCTGAGCGCTGTTCCTTACTTAAATTTGGTTGAAATGGAACAACATGTTAAAAAGTTATTCAAGGGGGTATAGGTTATTTGCCTCTGCTCACCTGCAGGCAGAGGAAGTTGTTGCTTTTGAAAGGAAGAACTTTATTCAGTAGTAGCCAATTCATAATTTTGCTGTGAGATGACGATGTGAAGCCTGAAACATCTGGAGGTAGCACTGTGTCATTAACGCTGCTTACGATAGAAATATTGGACATGGGCAGCTCTGGAAGTACTTGCTTCTTATGAACTGTTATCCCTGAACTCCTGAACTGTCTTCACTTGTGCATTGTCAGAAAATCATTCCTATTCAAGCAGTAAGTTTTGTAATGCCAGTCAGGGTACATACTTTTTCATTTGTGAGAATACGAGGATATATGCCTGTGTCATGGGTTCAGCAGCAGCAGTCATTTTTTCTCCTCCTTGGTAGCTGGTGCAGCACTGTGTTTTTGATTTTGGGCCTGGGAACAGCGCTGATAACACCAGTGTTTCGGTTACTGCTTAGTGATGTTTTGGTCTGGCCAAGGACTTTCTGAGTTTCATGCTCTGCCAGGGAGGAGGAGAGCCGGGAGGAAGCAGAGACAGGACACCTGACCCAAACTGGCCAAAGAGGTTATTCCATACCACAGCGCGTCATGCCCAGGATGGAGGATGGAGAGGAGAGACCCAGAAGGGTGGGGGGTGCACTGCGTGGTCGGGCTTGGTTTTAGGTGGTGAGAAATTGTATTCTTTCCTTGTATTTGCCTTGTCATTATTATTATTGGTGGTAGCAGTAGTGGTCTGTGTTATACTTTAGTTACTAAACTGTTCTTATCTCAACCTGTGAGAGCTGCATTCTTTTCGATTCTCCTTCCCATCCCTCCGGGAGTGGGGGGCAAGAAAGAGGAGGGAGTGAGTGAGCAAAACTGCGTGAGTTATAGAGGCTTAAACCACGACAGCCTGCAAAACTCACTGTTAGGAGCTACCTTGAGGAACTTCATCAGTCATCTGAGGCAGACATTTTAATAAACATTAGCAAATACCACCATTTGCTGCCATTTGGATCTTGCAGTGAAATGTGGCTGATTAGACATGTTGGATGTAGAACTTTCACTAAAATCCATCGGTTCACGTTACATGCAAACAACAACGAAAAAAGCTATATTCCATTTGTATGTGTATCTAGTTTCTCTGTGCATATACTTTTCATTTACACAAACCTTTTTCAACACCTGTTTCTGTTTCTCTTCCTAAAAAATAATAAATATTTTGTTAAAATACCTTTGTCAAAGCACTGGTCCTTGAATTAGGGGAATATTTCTGTTATAAATCAATCGTACCTGAACGGTTTGAAAATCAGAATGTGAGTAGAAATACCTTGTTTTACATACCATTACATTTAGGTACTCATCATACTTCCAGATTTGGGGTTGATGCTGCAAACAAATGACAGTGAACGGTTTGTGATATTTTAGACCAGAAAAAACCTCGTAACTGGTGAACACAAGTTAAAATCTGTCCTTCCCAGAAGTCATGTGTGGTGAACCCAGGTTTTCGGGGAGCCATTTATGGCAGCGAGAATAGAACTCACACCATTCTTTCATTTCTTTTTTTCCTCTTAATATTTTTAAATCTGAGCCTTTCAAACCACACCTTTGCTCTAAGCTACTGAAGACAAACAGAACAATTCACAGGGGGGAAAAAAAGCCCAAACAAATCACTTTATACTTCATTTTGCTTATTCAAAAGAGAAAAGATGTATCACCTTATGATCTCACACTGCGGTACTACTTGGAATTTTGTATCGGGTATCACCGAAATAAACCACAAAAGCAAGTTTAATGAGAAATGAATAGCCTTATAGTCCCAAACAATTCACTAAATATTTTTTTTCAGAAAAGGGAGGCTTTCCAGGTCTCCCACTATCAGGCAGGGGCCTGTACCACCCTGGTACTACAACCTCTATTTTTTTTTGGTTCGGAAAGCACAAACACAGACTAATATTACTTTTGGCAGACTCTGCCTAGTATAGTTTGTGTGGGAGTTTTTTGAAAGTTCGCCCTAATAAATGATTTACCAGGACAGTAAAAAGATCAAGAAAGCGCTGAGCTGGCCTCTCAAGACAAAATACTTTCTTCACCCACTCCTTGAAATCCTTTAAGAGCTTCTTGTAATGATTAATTTTCCAGAATTCTAAAATCTGTTGAAGACCAGGGCCCATGACTACTGCACACCTCTCCTGGGATAAAGACACAGCATGGTCTTGTACTGAATCCTGTCTGATGCATCCACACGTTTGCTTTGGGTATCCATTTGTCTTATCTGCAACCTGAATTTTCCTACGGAGTAGTTAGGGTTTCAATATTTTCTAATGCTGCACATTTTTCTACTAAAGAAAACACAAGAGAGTGTTTCACCCTCTTTTTTTATATTAATTTTGTCAAAATAATTTGTTTCAGTTACAAAGACAGAAGCAGACTCGTAGGGAGGAAGGAAAAGACAAGTGGGAAGATGCCAATAAAGGCAGAAAAGAGAGATAAGTGAGACAGAAAGAAATGACTGTACACACTCTGGGGGCCTCCCTTGTCTTTCTGAGATAGTGGGGCCTCGCTGGAACCCCTGAGGAGTTTTCCAATACACATAATAAAGAAACAGTGTTAGAAGACACATGGAGAAGAACAATTAAGAACAACAATGAGAAAAAAAATTTACAGGCATAATTGCGCCTCGTTAGAGGTACTTTATGATAATAAACAATGATATGTATTTCTGGTGATAATGATCCTGCAGTTCACTCTCTCCACTTATTCTAATTCCCCCTGCAGTGCCACTGCTGTCTAACATAAGATATTCATGAAAAAGATGCGTTAGAAAATTAGACTCAATTATTATAGCATCAGGTACAATAAGCAAAGCTATGGAAAAATCCTCTCTCTTCCTTTACTGCTTTTACATCTGTCATTTTCATCGGTTTCCACCACCCTCCCATAGGCATTAAACATTTTAAAAGCATCACTATTTCTCATGTTCTCTTAATTTTACTGAAGGAGAAACTGAGGCATAGAATAACTTGCCTACAGATAGGGACCTACCAAGCAGCTGGGCTAGGCATTCGGCCAGTTTGCAGTCACATGCTTTAACTATTTCTGATATTTCCATAAAGAATATTATTAATTACTGGCAATCTGTAGCAGGCAAACCCATACGAAGGCCTTATTAGCACTGCGAGAACACAGGGAGAAGAGCTTCTGCTCCCCAGAGGAGCTCCCGAAAGGCTCGCAGCTTTAATAGCCCTTAGAAGCTAATATTGGGAACAAAGATCTTTTAAAACATTGTTCCCACAGTAATTTTAATTATGGCAGATCATTAGTCAGCAAACCCATGCTCGGGGACTGCTTATTGAGCAAGGAAAACCTCATATCCACAGCTGCAGCTGGGACTGCAAGCTGGAGTGCCTCGCAGTGCTAACAAAAGCAATTACACAAACATTTTCAAGACCTTAGCAGACCCAGGCAGGACAGTTTATTCACCTACCACTACTAGTCAGATGGACTTCTAAAGCCAGGGAGGAGAAAAGGTGCTGGTGATGCAGACAATGCCTGCAGGGCAGCCAAGGGTCAGGTGATCTCCCCCTTTTTAGCAGTAACTTGGTAGCTAAGAGCTGCATGTGCCTTTGAAGCCCAGTGCAGTTATTTTTAAGGGCTCCCATCGACCAGCCCATTGTGTAACTTCAGAAGAAATGGCATCCTAATAGCGGACATAATATTCTTCTTGCAGAGTCTGCAGTTCTCCCACATGTCTGCTTGACTCTCACAGCAGACAAACCTCCTGGCAGGAACCAGTTAACAGGGACAGCGATTAGCAGCAGTGACAAGCAGCAGCTCTGGAGGAAGGCAGTCATGTATTTTAAAAGGACAAAATCACCACCAAGAAGCCCACAAAAAAGCCACATTATTTATTTTTCTGGGAGGTGAGTGGGAAGACTTTCAAAGCATGGCTTTTTTGGCACAAAAAGTACTTTTCCAAATTGAAATCTTCCATCGAGCTAGCTTGGAAAACGGCATGTGGTTTATAGCCAAGGCTTGCTCTTTTCGGCTTTGCCTCCTCTTCCATGTTGAAGTCAGCAACTGGGAGCGTCTCTGGGAGTACGGAGGAGTGTGTAAGAACCACAGCATCCCCAGTGCATTTCCACTGGCTGACCCTGCAGGTAGTAAACACAAGTGCTCTCCTTAAAAGGACCTTGCTTGGCAGGATACCGAGGGAAAAAAATGAGACTATTTCCAAGGTGGGGAGCAAAAAGAAGTTGTTATTTGCTGGCACAGGGGAAAGGAATGAAGAATGCTGAAAGGGTACTGGGCAGCTGCTTTTCCGGCTGCTCTGAGAGCCAAGGGAAGAGCCTTTGATCTGCTGAGCAGGCCTGGGCTTGACGCCAGGACCTATATCCATTCTCCAGCAGTGACAGCAGGCTTCCTCTCTAGTTTCTCTCTGACTGCCGAGTCAAAAAACAAGTGACGTAACTCGTTTAGGGACCTCACTAAAATGTTTCTATTATCACCAGCTCTGCAGACAACATATGCTACAGATGCCTCAGTCTGAAATTATCTTCTTGTCCAAGGTGGAAAAAAAAAAAAAGAAAGAAACCACGAGGTCCTCTGGATTACATCTTGCAAAGCCTCATAAAAACCCCTCTAAGTGTACTGGTGAATTAAATTAACACACTAGTTCTACAGCTGAACTATTATGTCTGCATAGTACCCTGGCCAAGCAATCCCTCCCTCAAATCTTGATGTACTCTTACCTGTTGTGATTAGGAGATTCAAATAGCAATATGGCTTCCAGAACTATGCCTCAAGTGATGTCAAGATAGCACTTACTAAAGAATGAGCTGTTTCAAAATAATTACCAACACATTTTAGTATAAATTCAGTGATGTAAGGGTCAGCCCGCTTGATTTGTCACGTTATCCAAGAAAGTGGAACATGAAGGCAGCTGTGCTGCTCAGTTCTGATACCAGAACAACTAGAGTATACAGAATTTCTTCCAGCACCAGCATGCTCTTAGTGCTTATCAGCATAACATGCCATTGCCATACTGCACTTAAATTCTGCTTGGATGCTATCCGGGCTTACATCTTACCCCAGAACCATGCAGGATTTTAAAATCTCATCACTTAAAGCACAGAAACATGCCATGTTCTATTTCTAATGAAGCTGAATCATACATTTTTTGAATGACATAACCAAAAATTCACTTTACCTTCCTTGCAGCACAATACCTTTTGCACCATCGTGTCCCCTTGCTTTTGATGTGTACCCTCACTACTGAGGATACAACCTTGCAAGATGCTGAGTACTGGCTCAGGAGTTTGGATGGTCCCACAGTTAACTCAGCCAAGCACTTCTATTGTTTTAGTGCACTTCCATCTCACTATCAGGTACTTGCCTCTTTACCAATGTTATTTGCACAGCAGTGGCAGCTTCTCTCAGGTGTGTTCCCTGCAAGATGCTCTGTATTAGTTCTCTTTCCCAGGTCATACCTTACTGTAAACTGTGAATTGTACCAAGTGTTCTGTTTTCACCACATTCAGCTCTGCTGAAGTCAGCTGGAGCCCTGATATTTGGGTCAGGTCCTGTCTCCAGCCATTATCATACAGACCTCAACTTGGTCTTGATGAAACCCTTAGTCCTTGGTGCCACTTGGGGCACCAGTTTCAAACTGTGACACTGCTTGCTGATTTTTGTGCGGACAGAATCTGCAAAGATTTTGTGGCTTTTTTCCCCCCACCAGCTGCTAAGTTTTACTGAACCTACCAGACATTGCTACACATAAGGAAACATTTTAAACACAAACTCATTTATGAAGTTGGGTGTATTGAGGAACGATTAAACCACAGAGTACGAGGAGCAAGTTTTGAAATCATTGGCTAAGTTTTGCCTTCTAGCACACACAATCAACTTTTATAGTGTTCTTTTTGAACCTATGCATCAGAAACCTGATTTTTTTCCACTTGAGACAGAGTCTCAGTTGTATGCAATTACTTGAAAATAAGGCAAAACACATTGGTAGAATCTCAGCTGGAGTAGACCTGTGCTATAATTAGAATTTATTTTAATTTTAAGAAGTTATTTTGCTCACTTAAACTCTGCAACAGCATCTAAACCTCCACCTCATTACAGGCATCTTGGACAGTGGCTAAGGCAGGCTGCTCAAGACAAGAACAAGGCAAAGTGATGTCCTCTCTCCGAGCCACTCTCCCAGCTCCAGTGACTTGCAGTTCAGCAATTTCCCTAGCCCAATGTCCTATCCTTTCCAATCTCTTAGTGGATTTTATTTCATTTCTTTGTATGGTTGCTTCTGGAACCCACCCGGTAAGAACAAAACATCTGAATACTTTTGCACATTTCATAAAAGCAGTGAATTTTCTTCCCTACCCATATGCAATTCAATATCAGCTTTTATGGCACACTTGCATCAATATACCATGTGTGTGATTTTCTTGTTGCTTTTCTCTACCTGTAATTGTTCACTTTACTGCTGATAACATTCATTGTTGCAGACAGAGGTGCAAACAGAAAGGGGACATTTGCAGATGTGGAAACAGAAAAATGAAATCTCTGTCAAATGGAAAAAAGCAACACTAATCAGGAAAGAAATTATGTTTTCCATCTTCCAACTGTCCATTGCAAAAGATGCAGTTTGTTAAAAAGGACACTTTTGAAAAAGCAGTTAGCACATTAATTTTTAAGCGAAAAACGAGATTTTCTGCTACGTAAACACTTGAAGCTTCATTTTTAATTTGTCATCACTAACAAACACACAAGTGTAGACATGTCAGCTGGGTTTATAGGATCTTAACACTAATATAACTAGAGATAACACTGCAGAACAACTGGAAGCATACAGCAGCTAAGCCCTCTTCGCTCTCTGTCCACAGCTGCATAGAGAGTTAAACTGAGACAACTCAGCTGAAGGACTTGTCAGAATTTGCATATGGCAATGTATTAATAAGCTGGAATTTGGCCCAAAAAGATGACACAAAAACCATTGAACCAATTTGCTGTAACAGATTTTGCTTGCCATTGGCGTTTTGAAACTGAAGGCCCATGATGACTTGGTTTTTCCTATGGCTGGGAAGCAGGTGGCCATGGCCTGCAAAAGCCCTTGTCACTCACCTTCTTGATGTAGCATCAACAAGAACTATTAGCAGCTTCCTTCTGGAACTCCGCACCAGAGCCCAAATCTGGAGATCAGGAGGGAGAACTAATGCCAGCAATTCTTCAGCTAGTTGCTCTTCTTCCCATCCTTTTCCCATGCCTGTGACTCTGGAAAATGACTCAAGCCACTTAAAGGGCACCACATACTTAGACAGCTTCTTAAATTGGTACCAGGCAGATCTTACTTAGCATAGCAGGCTCCTGGGATGTAGAGCTGGGACTCAGCCTGTCGGAAAACCAGTTTAGGCTACATGCTTTTGCAATCTGGTGGTAATAAAAACCAGCAGCATATTGCCTAAGCCTCTTCTTCAGACTGCTGACAATTCTATATGTCTAGTATGTAACTGGCATCAGACAAAGGGAGGTAAGCCTACAGAGTCAGAAATAAAAAACATTCACTGAACCAGATGTATTCCAGCTATCATAGTTTCCACTTATTTTTGCACATCTTTAATAATTGCCAACCTGAAATGGGACCAGCTGACTGGCTGTAACATATAACAAATATGTTCATGTTTATGTATGTCCCTAATTTCCTTCCCCACATGTACACATTTGAAAAGCCTCATGTTTTGCAGCCTTCACCCAAACATCTGCAATCATTTATGGAACAGAACAGTCTGCCATCTCAGCCGAGGTTTTTCAGTGCACACTACAACTGATGTCATTTTGGCATTTTGGATTTTCAAAAGAAACAAATAGGTTTCCAGGCAAACCACATCACAGAACATGCCATGGTTATCAGTTCAAAGAGTCTCATTGGCTCAGCAGCTAGTGCTGTGTTTCATCTAGTCTTCCTGAGGTCAGGCAGCGAAATGCTAGCCCAGGAATACACATCTGTGTATACACAGATAGTTTCAGTCTTCAGTTGTTCTCTCCCTGACTGCCCCATGAAATAATACTCTGCAAAGCATAAGAACTGTCAAGTACAGGCTTGGCCAAGGGTAGACTTTCATATGAATCATGCTACCTTCTGGAGCGTGGGTGTTTTGTTATGTCATTTTAGGGATTAAGGAAAACAGACTGACTAAAATGGAGATCGTTGCTGCAATATCACCTTACTATGAAAAGGTCCCTCAAACTTATTTACATAAGTATATTCTGCTTATATTTTGTCTTTCCTCTAGCCCACACCAGAGCTAGGGTGAGAAAGAAACTCCCTAGTGATCCCAGACAGTGGAAGTAAGACTGGATTCAGGATGTACCACTTAGACTTTTGCTTTTCTAATTTGGCAAAAGGAGTTGGACATTTTTGGGTTCCCAAGAGGACCCAGCATAGATCCAGGCTCCAGTGAGTGACAGATTAGACTGGACATAGCAGAGGCAAAGCAGAACTATCTCTGGGGATGCTCCTGGCTAACCTGAACATGGTTTCAGTTAGTAGCCTTGGAGAAATCCTGAGCTGGTGCCTATGCAAATTTTCGAAAGCAAATTCAGCTGCATAAATGAAACTAAGATGTTGTAGCAAGGGAGATAAGAGCATGCTAACAGCTCAGTATTGCCAGGTATTGATGAAATGCTTTGCTGACTAATCCTGACAGACTACCAGTGATAAAATTACACCCAGCTCCAAAGACACCCAGTAAACTTCTTAAACAAATATCCTTTACTAATATTAGAGGGATAAACTGTTCAGGGGACTCAAAGGAGTGATGAGTTTTTTAATATGTAAACTCTTTGGAATAAGACATTACACTACCTTGGTAAATGAGTTTGGATGTAGACGAGCTAGGAAAAATTGGATGTAGACATGGTATTTCAGATGGGGTGGAAGGGTTAGAGTTTCAGAAGACCACAAACACCAAATGAAGTGTCCTAATACCTTGATGTAAAAACTTCACATAGAAATGAAGAAAATTAAAAGATGTAAGAGTGATTCATGAGTTTCACTCTTGGAGATTAGTCCCTGTGTTGTCACTGGGACTACTGTCCAGTGCTTCTCTTCCCTGTTTGCAGCCTGACATATGCAGGCATGCACTGCTGTGATTAAGATTAATTTAATTGTAGGTTTTATGTCCTCATGACACGGCCCCAAAGGGTGACTGTTGTTCATAGTAGGCATTCAAAAGAACAGGTTTCTAAAAATGTTATTAAAGAAGAACTGTATGAGCTTTGCATGTCATATTTTCCCAAGGGCAAGCTGACCTTTTTTCTTTTGTTCTTATCCCTGAGGTGTGGGATTTCTTTTCACAGACACAGATCCTGAAAGATCCTGGTGAGAAATGATTCTTCATGTTACGAATGCCTCTTTTGCTGTCCCTACACGCTTTGCCTGGCAAAGCCTTCTGAGCTTTAAGGTAACTTCACAATGATTACTTTTGAATGTAAGCCATGCTTGGCATTGCAAATTTTAACTGTTTGTGGTGCTCTGATTTTACACAAATACAATATTTCCAGTAGTTTAGAGGAGTTGTCCTTTCCTTAGACATGCTTATCTGATGAGTAAATTTAACATCCATAGGCATGTGATGTTCCTTTATGTCTGCCTCGTCCAGCAACATGGTACTGCTATTTCTTTTTTGACTTGAGATGCCAATCAAATTTGGATTAGATGGTTGCTATTGCTAGGAAAGGACTGTGGTGATGGAGTAAGCATCAATCTTTGAATCTTTGTTAACAAAGAATAAAGGGATTCTGACTTACTTCAACTCTGGAAGTATCAAGAGACATGCAAGATGTCTTTCAAATCTAAGCTGCTATCAGCACATACTTTAACCAAAAATAGTCACTCCATTTTCCTGCCCACCCCCAGTGTCATGTCCTGAGGTTTTCTGTGCTGTATCTAGCATTTTTCATGTACCCATGTGAATTTCTGTTGTTTCTGTCATGTATCAGTAAGTACAGCTCAAAAATCAATGCTCCAGTTCCTGTGTTTGCTACTGTGCTTTGGTCTTACGAGATATTCACCATGTTTTTATGTTTTGGATGATGACAACTTTTGCTTCAGGACTATAAAATAGCTTGCTTTGTGTACCTGCAGTCAATGGAGGACAGGCGCTAGACTCACAAGCTCGTGTGCAGATTCTCCCTATTCCCCAGCAAGCCAATGATCTCCAGACCAACCAGCAGGATTCATCATGAAAGCTATTTTACAAAAAATGTTATTTCCCTTCACCTCAGTGCTACAATACTGTTGCAGGAGAAACAACTACACTACTCAGGAGTTGTGGGCAAGGCACACAGAAATGTTTCACCCTCACAGAAATTTCACAAGGAAGTGTTTGAAAGTCTATAATGAAAATGCCACCAGTGAATGAGCTGTTCACAAAGGATCATTTCAGCTCCTTTCAGAGCATGCGTTAAAGACATGGTTTGATGGCAGTTGTCTTCAGTGGCAGTATCAATGCAGATGACTTAGCCTTCTAGATGACTGTCAATTCTGCATCACTACATCGTCACCTGTACTAAGACACATCAGTTGGATGGTGCTGTCAACCAGATCAGGTACATGATACATAACACTGCTTTTACATTCAATTTATCTATTAATTTATTTAAAAAAAAAAGTATTAAAAATAAAAGCAGCCAGATTTACAGGACAGCTTCAGAGAACAGCTATATTAGCAGAGTTGGAGGGAACAAGAAATTGGGAAATAGGAACAGAGATGCTGCATGACAGTATCACTTCTGAAGACAGTGTGCAATCACTGCAGCCTAATTTTAGACGCATAGAGGAGCCCCTGTCTTTACCCTGACTGTGAGAACAGCCTAGGAAGATTTATTTTCCTGAGTGGAAGTTGGCCTTTACATTTAACCTTTACTTCTCTCCATATTGTAGGAAGACTCAAATTTGTGCATAGATTTTTACCTTCAAAATGAGGAGGAGCAATGTATTACCTTCCAGCCAAGTAGTCAGAGCTGAAGTCACAGAAATACTGATATTTAATCATTTACAAAACCAAACTTATTTAAACACCTGATCTGCATAGGGGTTTCCATAAATTTAACTGGGCGCCTATCCACATTATTAAATACGTAACTACATTTTGCCTCTTCTACATTCACATTGGTGTAATTAAGATGAGCATTTGAGTCTCAGGTTTCTTCTTTACCTACTGAAAGAAAAAAATTTACTGTCTGGATAATTCATGTATGGATATGATTTAATGAATCAACACTTAAACACCCACCTCTAATAATGCCCAGGTCTTTTAAAAGATCTCTACAATGCAAGTCATCCGCCTGAATGTATGAAGCATCTTCTATGTTCACCACTATAACAATGCCAAGATTCTCTTTTTGTGCTGGTGAGCTCTGTAAAGCTGACACACCTAAGAAGAGAATAGTCTCATCTCCATTTGATCTTACACACCTGCAATGAAACTATTAAAAAAAAATAAAATAGTGTTGTTGCAGAATCCTTCACCTTGGCACACTGTGAAAGCCAGGGTGTATGATTTAACATTTGGCTTAGCCTGGATTTACTTTGATATTTGTCAATGAAAGGGTGATATTTACAGAATACCCCTCTGAGAATAGAGGAGAACTTTGAAGTCCTGCAGAAAAGACAGCTGAATTGTGTAATGAGCTGATCTTTGCTTCATATTCCACAGGTGAAACTCAGTGTAATGGCTGTGGAAAGTTAAGCACCATGTCAATAATAGAAACTAAAAGCAGTCAGCGCTGAAGCAATAATTACAAGTCTGGATAAAGCAGAGAGTGAGTCTCCACTTTAGTCCATTGTCTCAGACATTCAGCGGTGAACTGGAGAAGCTTCCCACCTGCTCCAGCATTGTGTGAACTATAATGCTGTTGGGTCGGTTTGTTCTACTGGCATAGATTCACCTTGTGGCTGTCGGTGTGTTTTCTTTTGATCAGTTACTGCATATGAAGCATTTGCGAGAGCCTCTCTATGGCGAGCACAGCGGATTCAACTTTCCTGGTCCAGGTCAGATGAAACTTTGTGGGGAGAAGGACAGACTTTTAACAGGCACAAAATACAAGTATAGCTACTGAAAGGGCAGCTCATTTTCAGTGAGTGGATAACCCACTCGCTTCTTTCCTATCTGTGTACCTACATGCGTTTCCATGGAAAACCAAGGCACCTGGGGAGATGATTGCATCCTGGTCCCTTTCCAGCATGCAGCTCACTTGGGGACCAGGACTCTGAGAGTCCAAGGGCTTTACCTGTTCAGACACAGGCACTCTGACAGAGGGAGGGCACATGTGGATGGACCATGAAAAAAGACTCAATAAACAGGTAAAACCCTTTTTTTTTAATTCCCTGCTCGTCTGGCTCTGAACACTGAGCTGCAAGCCTCTGGTACTGTTAACAGATCTTACGAAGTTAGTGGACAGTAGGTGAGCGTTATGCAACAACTCCGTGGTACAAAGAATCAGTACAATGGAGTCAGCACTGAAAAATGGCAAAGAACACAAAACTCTTTCAAACATCACCAGAATGAATCGTTTCACCATTTATGTTTTCGTACAGTCATGTCGTCTGAACTTCATTCTTTGGTTAGAAACCTCACTCACGCTATTAGAAGTCCTGTATCCCGAGGCATTACTTTCCCACATCTCCAGTAGAACAATAACTCCCTCTGGTGTTTGCCTGCTATTGTTACTGCCTCGGCCACAGCCCTGCCTGATGGTGTTCTTACTGTAAACTCTCATTCCTTGGTCGATGGTATTTTCGGCTTTGGGCAGAAACGACAGCATGCACCCATCGGGCAGACGCCGGCCTCAGAGGATTCATGTCTGCAGGTGAATGGACATCTCCGCACAATGAAAAATGGATTGCCAAAGTCCGCTGCTGCCGAGTGACTCACAGTGTCAATGAATCATTAACATGCTCCCTGCATTTATTTAATTACACTACCAGCAGGCTTACTGCAATGTGTCTGGATGCTTTATTTGATGACTATTGGAACTTCCCAGTACAACCCAGTCCTGAGAGGGTCAGGATACGTATAGGGCTATGTCATCTGGATGATAGTTCGGAGTCGACGAGTTGCAGAGCTCTGCTCTTGGGACAAAAAATGTGGAACTGTCATTCAGCTGCAAACTTACAGGAATGCTGTCACAGCTTTAAGGTTCAAATCTGACCTACAAGTCAGTTTCGAGCTATCTCTGCAGGCAGAGGAAGAAAAATGAGATGCAAGAGGATTAAGCTCCTGCCCTTCTGGCTAGACCTTGCTTATCTGTTGCCATAGTAATGCTGATTGTCAATTTCTTTAATTTGAAATTTACAAAAAAATCTAGACTTTTAATGTTAAATATATATCACATAATAGTTTACAAGTAAACACCCAATAATTTTTCTTTTTTTTCAGATTTTTGCTGTGACCAGATGACAAAAACAAATCTGCAAGACAAGATGAAGGAAACTAAATGTTTGAGATAGGCATTTTGCTGAATAGAAATTCCTTTCAAAGAATCATGCAATCATTCAGCTGAGTGCTCTCTCCAAACAGCCCACAGGCTTTTTATATTTGACCTAAATGTCTGGAGTTCATTGGTGGTTTGTTTTTTTTTTCCCTTCAGATTATCACAGAACAGGAATCTGTAAGCTGATTATTGCTGCTGTTAATTCACTTCTGAATGCAAACATCTTTGCATATTTCAAACACTGGTGTATAGAGCTGAAATCAGAAAAGTTAAAAGAGCCTGAAAGCTCATAGTAAATCCTGACTGTCTGGCTCATTGGCCAATGCCCCACATTATACAAAGTGTGTAACCATACTGCACCTTTGATGTAAACCAACTCCCCTTTAATGTGCTGTAATCTCTTATGCCCTTTGTCTCTCAAATAATAATCCTCTTGCGTATGGTAATCCTCAAAATCACATATGCTTTTTAAAGCTTTTCCTTTGGAAATTATTCATATCCATTTTCTGGGCACTTGCAACTAGATATTACAGAAAACCTGATTCTTCTGCAGCCTGAATTTTTCATATTCCACATTCACTGCTTGGTTGGAACTTGATTAACAAAATAAGTAAACAGCTTTCAGTTGTCCAGCAGAACAGTAGCATGCCTACTCTTTGTTTGGTCAAGGCAGAAGCAGAACGTGTTTGAGAGAGTCAACAAGAAACAAGTAAAATGACATTTTCTATTTGGGTTGTAAAACAGAGAATCAGACTTGGCTGCCTAGAACAATTAAAAAATATCTCTTCCTGGACTACTAAAACAAGCTAGTAAAAGAAAAATTCCCACCTCAGCAGTAGTAATCAAGCCCCCTAACACTAGCACCTGGACATTAACAACCATGCTACCAGTTACTTGAAGTTGCATTATTGCAGGATTAAATGTTTTTAGATATTGCCATCTCAAGTCAGAGATAGAGGTTGAGACTAAAATTACTTCATCAGATCAGCATATTTATTTAAATGATCCAATCATGACAACTGATGATGACTTTAATGTGGGTCTCCTCAGGTCAAATGTAAGATCTTCAGTGTCACAAACTGCACTAATTTCAGGACTTGATGAATATTAGCCTAAGAGTTAAAAAAAAATTGTATTTGCTGACAAATGTGCATATTGCCGTAAGGAATTTGCGGCAAGTGAGGAGTGCTGAGGTACAGCTTCCAGTGATACAACAGCACAACCTGCTGATGAGACCATCTCGTCTTGCCTGTCTAAGCCCAGCCAGCTTGCCTCACTCCCTCACTCCCTGAAAGATGAAGTGCAGAAATTTCTCCAGATTTGTTTTTTATGGAGGACAGGGTCTGCTGAGGTACAGGGGCATTTTATTCCTTCTCCCCACCACCCCTGTGCATGGGGATCAGCCATCCATGCTTTGGTCTGTCCTACACAGGAAGGGATAACCCATGGGCTCTGGGTCAGCTGCTGATTCACGGCAGCTGCCCTGAAGATGGTGGATAAATAGATCTGAGCTAAGCAGCACAGCTCTCCGGTATCCTCAGTTAACATTTCACAGTGTTTTTCATTTAATCTTGTGACTACAAGAGGCTTAGAGTTTCTCCCGGAGCTCTGTGGAAGTCTCATCCTTGTACAAAATCAGATTTACTTTGCATTTAGTTCATTTAGATTATAGCTTATACCTCATGAGTCACAAACTGGAATTTTGAGAGTTTGAGGGATGGGATCTTGATTGTCTCTCAGCAGCTTTGAACCTTGTTGGTTTAGGGATGCCCTGCAGGCCTGCAGGTCTCTCTTTCCAGTGAACTGTGTAGTAACACATGTGTCATAGCTCAAAGACTGCCACCCAGGCGTAACAAGAACAATAAATAGTACTGATAAACACTCCAAGCTGAAGTAGGCTGCATGTGGGTATCAGGCAGTACTGTTTCTAAAAGAAAGGCAGGAAATTAGGCTCTCTTATGCCATTTCAAATGTTTACAGTAAATCAGCAAAATTAATGGTTCTAGCAGGGAGAAACCCCACTCTCACTGAGAAATTTGCTGTACTCCAAGCAAAATAGCCTGTCATGGGTTCAGCAGCAGCAGTCATTTTTTTTTTTTTTTTTTTTTTTTTTTTTCTCCTTCTTGGTAGCTGGTGTAGCACTGTGTTTTTGATTTTCGGCCTGGGAACAGTGCTGATAACACCAGTGTTTCTGTTACTACTTAGTGATGTTTTGGTCTGGCCAAGGATTTTCTGAGTTTCATGCTCTGCCAGGGAGGAGGGGGAGCCGGGAGGAGGCAGAGACAGGACACCTGACCCAAACTGACCAAGGAGCTATTCCATGCCACAGCACGTCATGCCCAGGATGTAAAACTGGGGGGGGCAGGAACCCGGAAGAGTTCAGTTCACAGCTCGGTCATCGAGTGGTGAGCAATTGTATCCTCTTTCCTTGTATTTCCCTGATCATTTTGTGGGTGGTGGTGGCAGTGGTGGTTTGTGTTATACCTTGGCGGCTGAACTGTTCTTGTCTCGGCTAGTGGGAGTTGCATTCTTTTGATTCTTCTCCCAGTTTTCCCCCCCCCCCTTGGAGTGGGGGGGAAGAAGGAGGGGAAGTGAGTAGTCGGGCTTTGTATTAGAAGGGGTGAGCTATTGTATCCTTCCCTTGTATTTGCCTTGTCATTATTGTTATTGGTGGTAGCAGTAGTGATTTGTGTTATACTTTAGTTACTAAACTGTTCTTATCTCAACCTGTGGGAGTCGCATTCTTTTCTATTCTCCTTCCCATCCCTCCGGGAGCGGGGGGGAAGAAAGAGGGGGGAGTGAGAAAGCGAAAACTGTGTGGCTGACTGGACTTAAACCATGACATAGCCAAATATTAATTTCTTTACAGCTGTTTTCACCATTTATTTCCTTGACGTGCCAAAACTAAGTCAGACGAATTTCTCATGAGTGCAAACATTCGTGCTGTTAAAAAAAAAAAAAAAGAGAGAAACTCAAGGATTTAATAAATTTTTAGGAAATAAAGTTAACTTATCAACTCTAGGTGCTAATCTTCCCATCTCACATGAAAGTCTACAAACTCCAGATAGGTATAAAACTTGGTGACTTGACTGCGAGAATATTTAAACACTGAAGGCAAATACCTATCAAAAGGAACCAGTTTTAATTTGGGGAGCAGAAAAAGTTATCCCAAACAGCAAGGTTACAAGAAACGCCTCTAGGAAGATGCTAAACAAAACTCTTTATGTGGACGCATCTATGCATATAAAAAAAGAAGCAACCTCATCTCCTCCATTCCTCTCTCTAAGGATGATTAGAAGTCCAGCTGTCACAGGAAGCATGCTTGCTTGTCTTTATCTAGGTGATAACAGCAACTTCAGTTTTCCAAAGCTTAATTAAGTAATCACTTTGCCAAACTTTTTTTAGCAATGTATTGATTAGAAACACACAACTTTTCAATTATGAAATATGTTGGCTTGTTCAGTTTCTAAACTTTAAAAATCAGCATAATCACTCCTAAATCACTGCTTTAATATTTGTTATTGCAAAACAAATTATTGAGGTAAGAGCTAATAGTTATAATTAATGCTATTTTTCTTTCATCTTGATTCTTAATTGAAATGAGATTAAATGAACAGCAATTAGAATAGGAAGCTAGTGGAAACCCACTTCATATGTGTTATTACCAAAAGAAAAAGAAAACTTCAGTATTCAGATGAGACACTCACTGTTATCAGCATTTACAAGACTGGAATCAAAATATCCAGTTTAAAATTCAGGCTCTAATTCACTTTTTATTCAACTTTCTCATCAGTAATAAGGGGCTAATAATCCTTACTTTTCTCAACCATGGATTGTTTCAAGGATGAAAAATACAGTGTCAATGTTGAGTATTATCACAAGTTGTTTTAAAAGTGTGAATGAAATAATGAAGATGTATCATAAGTCTAAAGATATAGATAATTTGAAACCATAAATGCACCACACTGAGTTTGTCTAGAAATAGCAACAGTCTGATGAGGAAAAGAAATGAATATTTCTTTCTTATTGGCAAGGAAACAAAATTTCAGAAATCAGAAATTTCAGAATTTTTCTCAAGTATTTCCCACTAAAGAGGTCCATTCAGAAATTTTTTGAGAGCTAAACCTATTACAGGTGTAACTATCTTTTGATGTATGTATGGGTACAGTCTAAGATTTTCACTTTATAGAAGAGTGGTTGAACAGACAAAGAACAGGAGTAGGGCACTAGTAAAACACAGTTAAATGGATTCCAAAACACCTACTGATACAAAAAAAAAAACCCCAAAAAACTACAAAGCCCAATTCAATAACCCAACTGTACTTGTGCTGGGTTCAGTAGTAGCAGTCATTTTTCTCCTTCTTGGTAGCTGGTGCAGCGCTGTGTTTTTGATTTTGGGCCTGGGAACAGCGCTGATAACACCAGTGTTTCAGTTACTGCTTGGTAATGTTTTGGTCTGACCAAAGACTTTCTGAGCCTCATGTTCTGCCCGGGAGGAGGGGAAGCCGGGAGGAAGCAGAGACAGGACACCTGACCCAAACTGACCAAAGAGGTTATTCCATACCACAGCATGTCACGACCAGGATGTAAAACAGAGAGAGCAGAGACCCGCAAGGGGGGCAGTGCACTGCTTGGTCGGGCTGGGTGAGCAATTGTATTCTTTCCTTGTACTTGCCTTGTCATTATTATTATTGGTGGTAGCAGTAGTGATTTGTGTTATACTTTAGTTACTAAACTGTTCTTATCTCAACCTGTGGGAGTTGCATTCTTTTGATTCTCCTCCCCATCCACCCGGGAGGGGGGGGGAAGAAAGAGAGGGGAGTGAGTGAGAGAACGGGCTGCGTGATTTACAGCTTAAACCACGGCAGTACTAAAAAAAATTAGCCCCTCCCACTTGGAGAATTCATGAAGAATATAAATAGCATAAAGGTGTGACTAACTATAGAAGGGGAAAAAAAAAATCTCATTAAAATATTCAGATTAATGCCATCAGAGTTTAAGACAGCACATGACAAGCATAATTGGCTTATCACTTTTCCAGGCAGTCAGTAGAACAAGATGGATGACAAACCTTATTTATAAGTTACAGCAACTGATCAGTTGCTTGTAAATTAGTTTAGCTATACTGCCTTAAAAAGTGTGTTGCTGCCTTCTCTGCATCATGGACATCACCTGGTTACTTCTTCCCTGCAGTGGATTCTCAGGGCTTACTCCACTGATAAATGTGGGAGTGAAATGCTTTGGAAAATTTGCCCTCTAACATTTTTACTCCTAAGCTCAGCAAAACTTCACACCAACAAGCACCTGCTTATCATTCAAAACAATGTTATTTAGTGGACACTGGCATGTTTCCTTTCAGAACAGACAGTCAAAACTCAAGTCTTACATTTACATTTCTGACTGAAACACGGAAATTCCAACCCACTTCATGCTTCTAGGCAGTTCTATATCAATACAAAGGCTTAGGCTCCAATGCAATTTTTGGTAAAAATTCATTTGTTTGGGTTGCAGGACCAGGAAAAGATTTAGTTACTTTTCAAAACCAAACTCAAAGTCATCTTATTATCTTTTCTAAAAAAAATTAAGGAGCAATTAAGTCAAACAGGAATAGAACACAGACAACCTACAGCAAGGCGTATGCAAAGGTCTACCTTGGCACATTGTTACTTGCTATGGAGAAGAGTCAGTACTTTTTACGACCTGAGGATACATCCGTATACTGTATACTGTTTAACCTTAGTATGAGATCAAAATGACAGATTTTAGAAGTGACTGTAAACCTATTATATTTTGCATGCTGACACCCTTACCGTCATGGTGCTACGCCATTCTGCTCTGATTGAATAAAATCTAGAATAATTTTAAAGTGAACCAACACGACATCAAAAGTACAACACTACGATATCATAGACATGCTTTGTTTTTCTGCAGAAGATGAATACTTTATTAATTGCATTCATGGTTAATATGACAGTTATCTAAAGAAAAATAGTTTAATGATAGATGTTGGTCTAGATATACAATTTCCACAGAAAAACGAGGAAGAACATATGATACCATTTGGCTGTCATAAAATCATAGATTTAAGTTAGAAAAGACCTTGAAAATCATTGAGTCCAACCATTAACCCAGCACTGCCAAGTCCACCATTAAATCATGTCCCTCAGTGACACATCTACACGTCTTTTAAATACCTCTGGGGATGGTGACTCAACCATTTCCCTGGGCAGCTTGTTCCAGGCTTGACAACCCTTTTGGGGAAGAAATTTTCCCGAATATCCAGTCTAAACTTCTCCTGGTGCAACTTGAGGCCATTTCCTCCTGTCCTATCACTTCTTACTTGGGAGAACAGACTGACTCCCACATCCCCACAACCTCCTTTCAGGTAGTTGTAGATAGCGATAAGGTCTCCCCTGAGCCGCCTTTTCTCCAGACTAAACAACCCCAATTCCCTCAGCTGCTCCTCACAAGACTTGTGCTCTAGACCCTACACCAGCTTTGTTGCCCTTCTTTGGACACACTCCATCACTTCTCTCTTGTAGTCAGGGGCCCAGAACTGAACACAGCATTCAAGGTCCAGCTTTACGAGTGCCAAGTACAGAGGGACAATCACTTCCCTAATCCTGCTGGCCACACTGTTTCTGATATAAGCCAGGATGCTGCTGACCTTCTTTACCACCTGTGCTTACTGCTAGGGCATATTCATACTGCTGACCAACACCCCCACCTCTTCCCCAGGCCTGTAGCATTGCATGGGGTTGTTGCAGCCCAGTGCAGGATGTGGCACTTTGCCTTGTCGAACCTCATGCCATTTGCCTTGGCGCATCAATCAAGGCTGTGCAGATTCCTCTGCTGAGCCTTCCTAGCCTCCAGCACATCAACACTACCATGCAACTCCTCATGAGTTTTCTGCAAACTTACTGAGGATGCACTGAATCCCCTTGTCCTGATCATTGAACTGCCTCCGTTACTGAGCCCTGGGGAACACCACTTGTGGCTGACAACCAACTGCATTTTAACTCTATTCACCACCACTCCTTGGGCCCATCAGCCAGGCAGATTTTTACCCAGCAAACAGTACACCTGCCCAAGCCACGGGCAGCCAGTTTCTCCAGGGAATGCTGTGATAATCGCAGAATCACAGAATGGTATCAAAGGCTTTACTTAAGTCTGGGTAGACCATACCCACAGCCTTTCCTTAACCCATGCTGACTGGGCCTAATCACCTGGTTGCCATGTGATGGCATTCAAGATGATCTGCTCCACAGTCTTCCCGAGTTCTGAGGTCAGACTGACAGGCCAATAGCTCCCTGGATCCTCCTTCTGGCCCTGCTTGTAGACGGGAGTCACGTTTGCTAATTTCCATTCAGCCGAGACCTCCTCAGTTAGCCAGGACTGCTGAGAAATGATGGAAAGTGGCTCAGTGAACCCTTCTGCCAGCTCCCTCAGTACCCTTGGGTGGATCCCATCTGGCCCCATAGAGTTTTGTATGTCTAAGTGTTGTAGCAGGTCACTGACCATTTCCCCTTGGACTGTGGGGCTTCATTCTGCTCCCTGTCCCTGTGTTCCAGCTCAGGGGGCTGGGTACCCTGAGAGCAACTGGTCTTACTACTAAAGACTGAGGCATTAAGTACCTCAGCCTTTTCCTCATCCATGGATTTCCTCATCATCCTTTGTAATTTCAAAGTAGCTTCAAAACCTTCAGTTAAGACATGCAGGCATATCATTATGTCAAATCCCAAGCTTTTAACACCAAACATAATTAGTATTGTCAGATCTGTCAAAACTCAACAACTTTGGCAGATACTAAATACAGTAGCACAAATTCGGTAGTTGGTAGCTGGTTGGCTCTAGCAGAGCCCGCAGCAGGACCAGGTCAGGCTGCCTTTCTGGGAAGGCTCCAGGGCTCCCTGTCCCTCTGTAACTGAAGTCCCCAGTGGTGACCTTGTAAGCTTTCAGCCTCTCTAAAACTCCGTGTGAGCCTGAGCACAGAGCAAGCTTTCTCAGTGATGGATGGACACTGAAGGATTTAACAGGTGGCTGGCTGCTTGACTTTCTGTTTAATTGACCATCTTAATGGTGCTGAGATCAAATTATATGTTTACAGTGTGCTACGAAACACTACTTTGGATGGGGTATTTTTCATTATTACTGAAATCAAGTAACTGAATATGAAGGGCAGCTGTGCAAGAAACATATTTTGTAGCCAACACCGTATTGTATTACATTATACTACCAAAAGCACACAATCAGTGTCAGAGGGTGTAAGTTTTCACTGGTTCGTCTTCTGTAGCTGCATCTTTCCTGAATGAAGACCTATTATGAGAACAACTGAAAAATATTTTAGTTTCAGTTTTCAAAGAATGATTTCTTATATAGTTATTCTGTGCCCAATTCTATATGGCTCATGCTTTGAAATCATAAAACCAAATATATGTATAAAACTTATGAAAGCTTTTCATGCCAGAAATTGATAATTCAACTTTGATACATCAGGTCCTTACAGGATTTGAAAGAAGCAGCTGCACAGAACAATTAGGCAGCTGGAGATCAACCTTCTGCAGTGACATAAAGCTCCAGTTTCTGAGCCTGCAGGGATATGAGATATCAGATTTTACGTAGTGATGTCATAACATGCAAAAGAGCTGTCACTGCTGTTTTCTGTTTCAAGAAAGGAAATTATTTCTGGGGGTAAAGCCAAATTTAAAGAGGAAACATTTGGGGCTGTATTAAGGCTAATGCTGGAAACTCTTTGAAAAGGCAAACATGTTTGAGACAGCATAGTAGACATCTTCCTTTTAAGCATTAATTATCGTCACATTTACCTTTTCTGAAATACTTGATTTTTAGCCTTGTTCACACTGTGTTCTAGTGTATTTGTGTGCAATGACTCTTAAAACCCAAAGGCAAAATGGTAACAGCCTGTGGGATCACTTTCTTCTAGCATTTTTCAGTCTCTGCAAATTTATTTTCAAAAAATAGTCTTTATTATATTTGTAGATTTTTTAAGATAATTCATCAGATCTGTAGACCCCTAAATACTGCACAGAGAGCATACAGAATTGCTCTACATCCACTGACACTGAATTCTGCAAAAACTGGGGGGACCTCTCTCAGAGGTGCTACAGGATCCCCAGCAATGCTTAGTTCCATTTGCACCTTCTGTCTATAGAATAACTCCATATGACAGCTGAAATGACTTAAGAACATTACGAACATGAACGGTTACAAAAAATCATATACTGGAGATCCCAGCGAAAGCACACACAAAGACATAAGCTACTATTTAAACTAGATTGAGGCTAGGGAGAAATCAGAGGACAGAAGATTAGTTATGACACATATATTATACTCTTTTCTATATAATCAATATAGCCATACACCTACACATAACACATAAGGCTTTCCTAGAAGGTGCTGGAAGAACATTCAGCCTATTGCTGTGTATTAAAAACGTAAAAAATGCCAGCCCTTAAAGCCTTATCTTAGCCCTGTTGGCTGTTCCTTCACAAAATAGCTACTAATTCAGTGCACAGAAAAAGCAGTACTCATCAGCAACATTGCTGTACATTGGGTTTTCCTTCTTGTTCAATGTGCAGTCCCAACATAGGTCTACTAAACACACCTCATACTACACCTAGAAGACAGAATTACTATTTTCCTTGGTAGCTAGCCTTTTCTTTCAGAAAAATAATGATTTATTTAAAATCACCCTTCTGAGGAAAAGAGAGGTTAATTACTCCCATTTCAGAGGTGAGGAGATGAGAACAGTCAAATTTTAGATTGCCTACAATTCTGAGTGCCCAGGATGAGATGCCAATTTTCCAATTGCACCACCTCCTACATGCAAGGGAGAGCACCCCGTGACTTCAGTTCTAAGTCAGCACTTCTACCCATCAAGTCTGTACCTCCAGCCAGAGAGGCAGAGGAGTTGGGATCTTCAAAAGTCCTTTCCAACCCAACCCATTCTGTGATTCTGTGATCTGCAGGAAATCACTTATTTGACATTACAGAGGAGTTTTGTGTCAGAAGCTGGGCAGAATCCAGCTCTCCACATCAGCTTTCCATGGATTTAGCTGTGACCCCATATTTTTTATCATTGTAGTTCCTTGGTCTCATTTGGTACAGACCTTGCTTCTCCAACAGATGAATTTTGGGCTTAGAGGAGCACAGTTTCCCTTATTTATTATTCATAGACAAACCTGGATAATCTCCTGAGCAGAGTCCAGTCTGTTGCCCACAGGAGTCAGGCAGATACCTTCAGGAAAACACCCTTGTAATTAAGGATTGTGTCATACAATAGGTGTCCAATGGAGGCAAAAGAAGACTGTGCATGGAAGTTGAAGACTAAGATTTTCTACTTTATGAATGCTTCACTTGATGACTTTAAGCATGTTCTTTTAAAGCAATTTTTGGGTGTGTAAATCCCTGTGTTTATGGAAAAAAATGAGAAAACAAAGTAAAAGAGAAATTCCCATTGTGAAGCATTACATTGAAAATCATGAGCATTACTGAGACTGAAACCCTGCTGGCTGAAGCACCAGGCTCATTGTCCATCTCAGAGTCATCAGCAGTTTATAGGTACCCTACGAGGTGACTGCTTCATCTCCTGACATTTGCACTTGCAGCTCCCCAAGAGGGTTTGCTTAGGCAAACATTTGGCCTTGGGGTTGAACATCTGTCTTCCTAGGTTTTGTGTGAAAATGTCAACCCATTTGTTTTCTTAAACAGAATACAGTGCCATAGTGTGGTGCTTGAGGATTTTTTTCCCCTCAGCACATTAGAAAGCTTTAGCTTTGGAAAAATACATCTTGTTGAACTTGTTATGCATTATCTTTCTTTTTTAATAATAACTATATCAGACTGTGTTTCAATTCTGCTTTAATCTGTTTATTAGGAAGCAATGCTTGCTACAAAATGACTTAAAGTGAATGAAGCATCCATACATTAAGTGAAGATCTCTGGAAGAAATCATTAGCTATTTGCCTCATGTGATTCCCTTTGTTCCAACAAGAGAATATATGCATAAGTAAAACCAGTTGTTTTCAGGTTTTGCAAAAGAGATCTCCATCTGTGCTAATGTGAAAGGCCAGAGACTTGCAGCACTGCTCAGTAGGGCTTACTGATGATGCTAATGAAGAACAATCACATCAGAGACGGAAGTAGCCACATCTTCTCATTCTTGTCATCAGTCTGTTAGAAAGCTAAGACCTACATTTGCAGTTGCCCCCAAGAAAGTTCTCATTTATTCCTTTTCAGTTTGAAATGATCCTTTGCCAAAAGCACAAGCAGGTGTCCTTCAGGGGAATGTGAATTCATACTGCAACTTTCTGCCTGGGACCAATTTGTACCCTAAATTAGGGGTAGAAGCAATGGAACTTACTAATGAAAGTAACGTAAACAGGAAAACCCATTTAAAAATCTTTCAAGATTGAATAAAGCTGCCAAACTAAAAACTCAGGCACAACAGCAGCTTTCAAAAAATAAGCATTGCTTAGTAATAAACCTCTGCAACAGAATGGGAACATTTCAAATAGACCACCTGTTGCAGTGTTTTATTAGCCTTCCAAATCAAAAATGTAATTTCTCATTCCTTGTTTCCAGGATCAGATGTCAGCCTCCTTGGGATCAAGAGGTGAAGCAGATGATGCCCCCTGTTATATTCTCATCAGTGCTCGCTAGTTGTTACTTTCCAAGTGTGCTTTTTTGTTTTTCTAAATGTTATGAGAACAGTTTTCACTTTTGCAAATGGGGGGAATGATGGTATTGTGGCAGTTGCATCATTTCCAGAAAAGGGAAAGATGAAGAGCATGCTGGAGAGGTTCATGCTGTGCTGCAGTTTGCACCCACATGAACTTCACTCCTTGGAACTGTCTGTCCTCAGCACTCGCTGCAGCTATGAAATTCAAAGCTGAACCTCGGCTGCTGCTAGCTACAGCATGGCACGGTCACACATCACAGCCTGTCAAGCACCCAGGCTACAAAGGAACTAGCAGTAAGCGCACCTGCACAACTTGTGCTTTCACAGATATCCTCAGCTGCTCAAATTCGAAAGACATGAAATAATGGATTTACTTCTGATATCCACCAAGGATAATCATCTAGGATGTATTTATTTCAGGGCAAAATTCACTTTGGCTATGGAAACACTACTGCCTTCAATGTTCCGGGAGAATTTTAAATGTTTCAGTTATGGTACAGAAAAAGCAAAAAGGGATTAGCTCAGAATGTTTCAGATATCAGAACTGGGCTTAATTCATACTACTGCTGTTATTACCACCTAATTCTTGTAAAGGGAGTTGTATTTAGTTTAAACCTAGTTAAGAGTTTTGCAGAGAAGATCCTTAGGGCCCATTTTGATCCATTAATGAGAAAAAGGCTCCCTAAAAGCATCAAATGAGATAAATCAGCACATACATATGCAGTTATTAAAGAACTTGACCCTGTACCACACAATCCATGCATCTGAATGAAATACAGGCCTTACTTTTGCCCATAAATTTTACAGTTTTGAATCTACAAATTGAAGGAACACAATATATTGTAATTGTACTGGTTTTGTAACAACTTGTTCAAAAAGAGATTTTTGTAAAAGAACAGTCAGGAAGTGGAACTGGGCCAGTCAGATTACTGGCAAGGCTTCCTGCTGAATATGATTAGATAAAGTGAAAATGGAGACGGGAGAAAATCGATACTCTCAGCAGAATTTGCCATAATTATATGCAGGATGAAGAATTATCTATTATTCTACTGTTAAATTCCTCAAGTGGCCAGAAGGAACATTCTTGCATAATCTGCTTTTTAGATCTAGTCAACGCAAAATGAAGATCCTGTTAAGAAAAATGGAGATGTGGTTGACCAAGTTCTATAAACCTGGTGATTTTTCTCCCTAAGGATTAGACCGTGAAAGGATGTATCAGGATTGCCTTACAAGCAGTTCTCCAATAGCCTACTAGCTTCTGTTTAACAGAAGTTTTCATTTCAAGAAGTAAAATGATTGAATTTCACCCATGCATTCATCCCTGGCAAGCTGCAATGCAAAAAGTGTCTAAATCCCAAATGCTGCTCTTGTCAGGCAGACTCTTTGCAACAGTTCATTGCTAGCATGACCTGAACTCCGCCCTGTCACCAAAGCAATCACATTGTTAATTAAATTCTTGTGTTTTTACTAACACAAGAGGACTTTTCTGATTGCGAGCTTCTGTTTATGCAAGAAACTCATGGCTCAGAGCTCAGCTTTCTTGTTGCTACCTAATTCAAGTGGAGATGGTACTAATAAGATGAAATAATAATCTGGAGAAGATAGAAATGACTCGTTAACACAAGCAGAGAATAGGCTATGTAGGAGGGGGGACAGCCCTTAATGTTACTGAGTGCAATGAAATAGCAACAATGAAATTGTGACAGGTTGGCATCGCTGGCCGTGGGCAAACAGCTGACTTAGGTAGCAGAGGAACAGCGAGCACAGCTATGCAAGTGCAAAACTTCTCTCTTTCTAAATATCAGAAGCTGTTATATAATTATTCAAATTAGCAACATGAAACAGAATCCAAGAAAAAGAAAACAAAAGCAAGAAGCTATGAAAAGGGACAGCTAGTCTGGAAGATAATTATATACTGCTAAAAAGAGTAAGAAACACTGTTTAGTATGCCTCTAGATGAGCAATGATCTTCCCTCAAATGCAGTCTGCTCTGCTAATTCTCCCCAGTTGTTTTATTATAGATGTTGCAAGCGCAATGGTTTTATAGTTCATGACTGGGTGGGGTGATCTTAGCTGCAATGTTACTATAAGCCACCCATATCCAGTCTGCTGTCATGCCTCACCATAATTCTAACTGCTAAAATAGTCGCTAATTAAAACACAAAAAGGAAAAGAAGGAAAAATAAAATCAGATTCAGCAGTATGGACCCAGAAAAATCTCTCAAGTAGTCAGAGCTATAACATTGTCATCTCTTCGCGTCCTGCAGGCTCACAGGTAACCCATTCACTTTCTTCAGCCAGGAATGACACTTGTCTGCTGGAGCTGTGCAGTTTGTCCAAAAGCACTTTTGACTGTGAATGCACAGAGTTCCACTCCATGCTAACCAGAAGGGTGCAATTGGGAAAAACCAGAAAATTAACATATAGGCAAACTTTAGAGGAAATGACTATTACAGCATTGAGTGATTAATATGTATTTGCACAGTGGGGAGAGCTGCAGGCCAGTAACATATGCTTTTAGCAGATATAAAATATGGCTTTAATGGACACTATTCCAGAGAAAGCAGCTGTATTCAAGAAGTGTCCGTAGAGGTGGAAGTTCAACTAAAGGCCTTCAGACAGCACCAGCTCTAGCTATACATCTGCCATAACTGACGGGTAAAGGGCACTGGGACACTGTCTGGGAGTTCTTCCCTCCAAACACCTTCATATATTCTGTACACACCACCAGCCCAGATGCAGAAAATACTTTTATGCCACATAATTTTTACATATTCTCATTATCCTGGGTTCAGCAGCAGTAGTCATTTTTCTCCTTTGTAGTAGGTTTCAGCGCTGTGTTTTCGACTTTCGGCCTGGGAACAGCGCTGATAACACCGATGTTTATAGTTATGGCTTAGAATGTTTTGGTCTGACCAAGGACTTTCTGAGTCCCATGCTCTGCCAGGGAGGAGGGGAAGCCGGGAGGAAGCAGGGACAGGACACCTTTCCCTTTCAAAGAACTGTTGTGGTTTAAGCCCAGCCAGCGACTCAGAACCACATAGCCGCTCACTAACTCCCCCCGACTCCTCACACCACATCTTTAAGATGGAGGCAGACAACAGGACATCTTTAGTTTGTCTCAGAATATATAGTTATGCACTATGGGATGATAGTTCCTCAATTTTTGTGAAAATGTCAATTGAAAAGTCTGTTGACTTGCTGCTGGAAGTGCTGCTGGCTGACAAACCAGTTACATTTTTCATAGGCAGGAAAAGGTGAAAGATAAAAATTTATGGGATAAAAAAAAGTATAGATACATTATTTGTTTTCTCCAAAGCAGTATCACAGAATGGCTGGAGAGCCAGTATCAGTGAAAATCAGAATAAATGGCCTAAGAAAAATGGTGACTCACATGAGTGTCATGAGGTCATCAGATACAGTTTACTAAAGGGCAGTTTTTATTGAACAGATGAGCTATCACATTAGCTTCAACTTGTCCCCAAACAAATCCTCATTAACTAACCACTTCCTGGCAAGCACCTTAGGCTTGATTTTTGTGGGGAGTCATCAGAGACTGAGCCAGAGAAATCACTGTGTAAATACAAGTCTAGAAGAAGACATGCCAGTTGCCTTCAACATCAGCAAGTATTAAAATATGGATTTATTGGAGATAGAATAGGAAATCAGTAGTGAGCATAAAGATGAATCAAAGTGCATGAAATTAAAAGTTCTTTATAAAAAAAACCAAACAACATCATAAGCAGACAAACTAATAAGAATTAACAATGCAGCTGAAGTGAATAGTGGAAAGCTGACTGGCAGATGACTTGCGCATCAGCAGCACATAAAGCATTTGCAGGCCTTGTTATACAAAACTGGTTAATGACATTACCACTTTTGCAATGTGAACTTCTTTTCACTTAAGCTATTTTGAGTAATGAAACTTCCTCGTATTTGATGAAAAGCCATGACTTTGTCACTTACAGCACTTAAGGAAGACATATGCTAATTTCAGTTTTGCAAAATCTCTACAAACTGCCTCTGTAGAAAGATACCCACTTATTCTTGCTACGTTATCAAAAAGCAAACATGCACCGGTTTTATTTTACAAGTGAATTGTTTTTCATAACAATATGAATGAGCTAGATATTGCTGACAGCCTGAATTAATAATTTCCCTAGGCTTCTTTCTCTCCTAAGAAGCATAATGTCATGCTCCAATAACAATAATGGACTCTTCAGGAGAAAAAAAATCAGATGTAAAAGCTGATGCCAGATGCTGCCAATGCAGCCAGTGCACTGCAGTAGCAGAAGCTGACAATGCCTCAAGCCCCAAAAAGGTTCATGTCACATTGAAATGAGAAAAAGAAAAGTGCTTTTTGAAACAGGAAGCCTACACCAGGTGGGTATGCCTAATCTTGCACCCATGATTAATGTCACATGTTGCAAATTACCACATTGACGTTGTTCTACAACCACACTGTTTATTTTTGGAGGTTAGCAATAGTAATTGGCAACATTCTGCAATTATACAGGTTCTGGCTTGGGATAAAAAGATTTTCTTCCTTGTGCATAGGCACTATCCAGAATGTAACCCTAGGAGAGTTCCTGACTCCTCTTCATGCCTGCTGGAGCAGCAGCTGTCTGAAGATGGAGTAAGGCTTCCTCTCCTCCTCAGCAGTGCCTGGTAAAGTTAGTTTTTTGCCACTTCTTTAAAGGTGACACTGCAAAGGACACACATGTAGCAAACTTAATGTGTTGAGGAGGAGAAAACACAGATGGTTTGCGGGAAGTGCACATGATTGCAGTGCAAATAGAAATAATCTCTTTAATGGAGTCATGCTAGTTTTGCAATGGGTGGTCTTCTTTTAATCAATGTTTAGCAGATGTACATGAAGTACAGTGCCAGTGGTCAATTCACATTATGATGTTATAGACAACAGATGTGAGGCACCCAGTATCACGCCATCTAAATCTGCTGAGCATGATCTCATTGCTAACTGTGAGGGTCAAAAGAAAGATAGAGGCACCCATTCTGTCTCTTCCATTTATGAATGTGACAGAAAAAAACTTGATATTGGGTAAAAATCTTTTTTTCTTGTGCAAATTTGTCTGCTACTACAGCATAGGGAAAGTGTAAATATTTACTCCACTGACATTTCCCAGGATCTCATCTTTTCTAGCAGCAGAATGGAAAAAATCCCCATAATTTGAAAAGTTTCCCCAGAAATTACATTTTGCAAGCCATTTCTGTATTATTCCCCAGGATTTGGTTGCATGATTTAAGCTTTCGACAGAAAAAGGATAAGAAATGCTTAAATTTATATCTTTTAAAAATACCATAAACTGGATTCCAACAGATTCGTGCTCCTGACCCAGACTCTTCTGGTTGTAAAGGCACCTGCAGTGAAACAGAGGAGTCAGATGTTTTTGTGACACCAGGGATATGGAAATTTCGAGCTGATTCTATGATGCTGGCAGCTGAGGACACTCAGCACCTTTTACAATTAGACCCTTGATGAGCAAAGTCTGCAGGAAAAGAATGATCTGTCTCACTTCTGCAGCACAACGGACTGCTCTGATCTGCAATATTGTACTAAAATATTAAAAAATGTATCTGCAAAACAGATGCGGAAAAGCGTTACTCTTCACTTGATGAAATTCCAACACTGCTGCTGCAGTCCCACAAATTCCCACAGCTATTTAAACTTTCTATCCATTGCCTACCCTTATCTGTCATGTTCATTATTTTCCATTCACTAGTTTTTCCAGCCTTTCGAATGCAATAAAGGGACTCTGGATGCCATTAATTTGATGACCACCTCATATCCTTCTATATCTATATGCCTCCAGGGAAACTGGAGACTCATCACAACCACAAAATAGGTTCTAAAATACTTGTCAAAATCTGGCTACGCTGGGGAATCAAATAGCATCAACAGAATGTGCTAGATAGCACACCAAGTCATATGTGATGGAGGAATAAAGAGAAGACAAAGCATTTTGGAAAAACTCAGGTTAAAAGCTTGTCATGGGTTCAGCAGCAGCAGTCATTTTTCTCCTTCTTAGTAGCTGGTGCAGTGCTGTGGTTTTGACTTTCAGCCTGGGAACAGCGCTGATAACACCGATGTTTTTAGTTGTTGCTCAGTAATGTTTAGTCTGACCAAGGACTTCCTGAGTCTCATGCTCTGCCAGGGAGGAGGGGAAGCCAGGAGGAAGCAGAGACAGGACATCTGACCCAAACTAGCCAGAGAGGTATTCCATGCCACAGCACGTTATGCCCGGTATATAAACTAGGGGCAGTTACCCGGAAGGGCTCGATCACTGCTCAAGTGGGCTGAGTATCGGTTGGTGGGTGGTGAGCAGTTGTATTCTTTTCCCTTATCATTATTATTATTGGTGGTAGCAGTAGTGGTTTGTGTTATACCTTAGTTACTGGACTGTTCTTATCTCACCCCATGGGAGTTACATTCTTTCAATATATTATATTTATATTATATTTATATTTTTATATATATATAAAAAATATTAGAAGGAAGCAAACGTTAAAATGTCACATAAGAGTTCAGGGAACTGTGTGAGATAAGACAGAGTAAGACCACGGCACCAGGTGACTAATTCTGTCACTTGGGTGTAAATTTCCCTTCAGGCAAAATAGAAAATGGCAGACTTTCTCAGGAGTTCCTGAGGCGGTTAGATTGGGGCTAGTAGTTCATGGATGGGTTGGGTTTTATTCACTGCTTTTATATTTTTGGTCTATTTAAGACCCTGGCTTTTTTTCTGTCACAGATGTACATCATTTTATTCAACTCTTAACAAAGTTCAGGAGAAGAGAATTAAATTGAGAAAAAGGAATTTCAAAACAGAAACCTCCTGCTTTATTTAAACAAAGATTCTGCCAGCATTTATTTTGTTATGCTATTACAATGTTCTGACTTCCATTTAAACCTTTCCAGAGGGATTCAGATCTACATTTTACTTCAGCTAAAGACAGAACTAATTTAAAATCATTATAGCAAAGAGAACAGTTATCAAGCCGCCATCATCTTAACTGTGCAGAGACAGAAAGAAGGTGTCTTTCTCAACAGAACAAGCAAGAGATCTGTCACAATAGAGGGTTCTGTGATATTATTTATCAGGTCTTTTTTTTAATCCCTCCTCTGATAGCTTAGCTCAAATCCTTGATCAAAGCAACTAGCAACTGCTCTACTCAAATGGCTTACTGCATTTTAAGTGGAATGCAATTAAGTGCTCTCCTGTCTGACCAAAGCCAAATTCAGTAAGGGAAAACAATTTCCAAAGAGCAACACATCCATTTCCCCCCTTTAGAGGCAAAGGTTGTGGCATTAGAACAGATTACCAGCATCTGCCTACAGTGTGCTTCTGATAAAGGGAGCATCAGACTGTGATAGCAGCTAGACTGTCCCTCTCTGCAAAATAAAATTAGGTGTTTTTCAGATTGCAGTATTTGATTTGCATTGTGCTTTGTAATTGAGTATTGTAAAGAGCAGTGCAGTAAGACTGGTGTCATATCAATAAATAAAGAGTAGATCACATTTATGTGTATACCTCAGAGCTTCTGTAATTTTCTTTTTTTTAATCTACAGATGTCTTTGCTACTACATTTCCATTGGGTTTATCTGTGGCATCACTAGAGAAAAAAGGCAGTCTCTGTTTCAAGAAGTGGTTAAAAATATATGCACCCCATAGTCTACCGTAGCTTCAAAGAGCCAATTACTGTTAGAGCATTGCATAAACACTTATTTAGGAAGCACGAAAATGTGTAATTATTTACTGGATTCAGTAGCTAACACATCATATATGAGCTCTGAACTGGGAATTACAGACATGATGAAATATAACAGCTCCGAACAAATTGCTGTAGTGCAAGAAGGACCCTGCAGAGCTGTACTCATTAAACCCACTTATTAAAAATTCTCACTTAGTTTTTTATTTTTAAAACCAAAATCACAGTCACTTTAAAAAGCCAATCATCATCAATTATCTCATCTGTAACTTCTTAGAATATAGAATCACAGAATCATAGAATAGTTAGGGCTGGAAAGGACCTTAAGATCATCTAGTTCCAACACCCCTGCCAGGGGCAGGGGGACCTCACACTAAACCATGCCACCCAAGGCTCTGTCCAACCTGGCTTTGAACACCGACAGCGATGGAGCATTCACAACTTCCATGGGCAACCCATTCCAGTGCCTCACCACCCTTACAGTAAAGAATTTCTTCCTCATATCCAATCTAAACTTCCCCTGTTGAAGTTTGAACCCGTTACCCCTTGTCCTATCACTACAGTTCCTCATGAAGAGTCCCTCCCCAGCATCCCTATAGGCCCCCTTCAGATACTGGAAGGTTGCTAGGAGGTCTCCACGCAGCCTTCTCTTCTCCAGGCTGAACAGCCCCAACTTTCTCATCCTATCTTCATATGGGAGGTGCTCCAGTCCCCTGATCATCCTTGTGGCCCTCCTCTGGACTTGTTCCAACAGTTCCATGACCTTTTTATGTTGAGGACAGCAGAACTGCATGCTATGGTTCAAGAGAACTTTGTAATTATTATATCTGATAACAATCAAAATATTCAGGTTTGTCTTAAAGAAATCATGTAGAATTTACTGCAGGTTGGTGGCAGCACACTGCAGACACTGGACAGTAGCATACTGTAAAAAGAACAACCTGAGTTATTTTCACATGCTAGATGTATTAATTAGTCATAGCGCCTTCAGGAAAGAGGCCTAAGTCTTCCTTCTCAAAAGATAACTGTAGTTAAAAGCCACCACATTACTCTATTTTAGGAAAATGGCAGGAATTATTACTGAGAATGTGATCACATTATATAAATTGGGGTATGTCTTCAGCTTACTGATTCAGCTCATTTCTGTCACCACCATCACAAAAACACTGCCTTGGAAATAAGTCAGAACAAAGAAAAGATTCACGTCTGTTGTATTTCTTCATAAAATGAAAATTGAATTATTTGCCCTTCATTTGTTATTGGCGTCTCAGCTAAGGAACGATGTATCCCTAACGATGAGAATTCTGTTGCTTTAGAGATAGGACCAGTCCTTGAGAACAACATTTTGGATAAAGGTTATGCTGTCCTCCCACAATTTGAAAGTGGAAGCGGATCATGGTTTTATTTCATATTCTGCTCCACATCCCACCCATTAGTTTGTAATTATAAGCTGGTGCTGCTACGAGAAACCTGCTTCCTTGCAACGTGATTGCAAGCATACTTCAAAAGGGGTTGGTTCCTACTCCTGCCTGAAATCAGAAAACATTGTCCCCAGAAAAACAGATAAAGAAGGCTGCTGAACCAGAGCTGTTGAAGTCACAAAAGGCAGCAAAAAGGTAGACTTGGCTTGCTTGCAGCAATGAGCATTAGTATACCAGGGGTCTCCACCTAATTGGGGCCCTGGGCACTCCTGCAACAATGTCCAGGTAGTGGTGCATTTGAAAACACATGTGCTTAGTCTGGACCAAAAGCATAGTGCAACTCCAAACATGATCTTTTAGGGAGAACTATTTAAGTCTGAAATGGTTATCAATTTAGTTTGTGCAGCATAATCAAAGGAGATGAATTAATGGCTGACTGTATTTAAGCACATTCCATACATATATAAGCAAAAGGTTTCCATACAATTTTTCATCTCAGTAAAAAAATTAAGAGACCAACAAATAATGAAACATTACATTTTATGTAACTAATCACTGCATCCTCTTTATTTGTGCTGCCACTAGATGAGCAATCTACTTAAAAGTTCTTTTAACAGAATGCTATAGATTTCTGTTAAAGATCAGCTTCTCCTGAAAAATCATGTTATTTCCTGTTCCATTTCAGAGTGTCAAATTTACAGCTCCAATGGCCATCCTATTCGCAGCATCAGAAAAGGCTCATAGGGTCCTGCAGAGCAGCAGGCTGAGCAGCAGTCAGCAGTGTACTGTGGCACCGAAGACTGCTGACTTGCATGCCGGGTAGTCTTTGCCAAAGCACAGCTGGCAGTTTGAGGCAAGTGTAGTTCTGGTAAGACCACATGCCCAGTCTGTGTCCAGAGTGGCACTCCCAGCATGGGAGATGCATGGACATTGACAGAGTTAGTAGGGTTAGAGTGTGATGTACCCATATTTAGTCTTGGAAATTTCCAAATCATTTGGACGGCTGGAGAAGCCAACCACACAAGTGCTAGCTGAACAAAATAGTGGAGTTGTTCTGTTCTGGAAATATTAACAAAGTAAACAACACATTCCTTCAAAACATTTTAAAATCACAGTTTTGAATGATTAAGATCTTTCTCATATTCTTACCTCACTAAGTCTCAGTCCAAAAATTTAGAAGCATATAAAGCAAATGAAGAATGAGAATAGTAACCAAAGATCGAATACCATGGGGTATTACAAGTCTTTCATTTCCTGCTTTTGAAACACACTTATAACTTTGGTGACCACTTTTAACTCCTCTAAGCTTTATGTTCTCAGAGGTGGAAAGAAAAAATAGGCCATACCCTACAAAACAAAGTCTCACCTTTTCTCCTTAGAAAGTTCTGAGCTTTCACTGTGCTCAGCAACTCACTTCGAGCCTTACCTGAAATCGCAAGGACAGAGCAGTTTACTGAAGCGCTGCGAGGGAAAGTGGACTTGTCATAAAAAAATCAAAATCACCAGGCTCCAGGCTGAATTCCACCGGTTGTCCCTCTCCAGATCTGAGCAGTGTCTCAGATAGGAACAAACAATTTAAATTCAATATTCATAATCACACAGAGAAAAAAAAGCAGTACCAGGGAAGATGACAAAAAATTGGTGTAATATATTTCACCATATTTCACTTAAGTTGTGAATCAGCTGTAACTACCAAGTATTCTTAAAGTAGAGTCTCTGTAATATTACATAGAATCATAGAATGGTTTGTGTTGGGGAAAGGACCTTAAAAATCATCTAGCTTCAATGTCCTGACATGGGTAGGGACACCTTCCACTAGACCAGCCTGATTCAACCTGGCCTTGAACACTTCTGGGGATGGGGTATTTCTTCCAGCAATCCCTATCTTTCAGGCCACAAAGTTCCACATGTCTTCAAGACATAGAGACTTTACACCCAAAAGGTAAAATGGAATTTACCAAGCATTTCAATTCCTGTTCTCAATTGGCATAAACTATACCACATGTAAACGAACCTGATGCAACCCACCAAATGTCTGGGTAGTCTTTCCATGTCCAACTCTTTCTCACACCTGAGTCCTGCTCCTGACCCACTAGGAGCCATTTCCATGAGTGCCTCGCATCATGCTTTAAGTCAGAAATGTTCCCGCAAGATCTCTGTTGTGAATTTCTCTCATTAAAAACTTCCTCTGGCTTCATAAACATGTTTTTGTTTTTGTGTGTGATGTGGAGCTTAACATTCATAGTCAAAGCTGACTTCTGGGATAGACAAGACGAAACTTGTTTTATCTACAGTCAGATGCCTCTGAAATTGGAAACAGTGGTCTCCAAGGTCAGCTCCTCATTAGTAAAGCAAAACATTTTTAAGTGCTGGTTTAAGCAATTTGAAAGCAGATCCAAAGCTGGACTACACTTCAGGATTACTCAAGGAAACAGAGGAAATGAACCATGTAAATTCTTTGTCAAAGAGCGTTTTACACTCTTCAATTCTATTTTAAGGTTCAACATCTGCATGAAAGCCTTAACTTTGTTATGTTTCTTCAGATCTTCTGCAGAAATATAATAATTTTGGTACAGGTCCAGAAACCAACCCTAGCTTCAACAGGAAATCAAATTTGAAATCCTAATTACTTGTTTCTTTTTGGACAGAGCAATCACTGAAAGGACAGCTCTGAGAAGTCCAAAAGAGCTTAGACACAGCTGGCATACAGTCAGTCACAGCTCCTCCTTCTCCACAGGATTTGATTTTATTTTTGAATTCTGCCAGGCACAAGTTTATTTTTAAAGCTGTTTGTATTTTCCTTCCTCCTCCTTTTATATATATATATATATATATATATATATATAATCTCGGCTAGGCAGCCCCTTAAGAGATTTTCCATAAAATACTTGACCTCTCTCAGTCAGATGTTCCAGAAAACAGAAGGAAAACAGCTTGCTCAGCAGGAGCACCATAATTAGCATATACTGCGATAACCCTCAGCCCTTCTCTAACCTGCTGGCTATACAGCACAATTTCCTTGGTATTTTTGTTTGGTTTGCTTTTAAGCAGAAGTGTAATATTACCAAGAATCACCAGATGGCATTGCTGCAGATAACTTTGATATTTCTGGTTACCTGACTGTACAGAGGATAGATACAGAGAAAATACTGCAATCCAGTGCAAAGCTTTTACTGATGTTACTACTCGAGTTCTTTTACAGAGATGCCATTTTCAAATTAAACATATCCAATCTCAGTTATATATTTGTATCTGCATATGCTAATGCCTGAGCCCTCACAATGTGATAAGGTTTGTTTGCACCAAAGTAATGTGCATGGCTGCACAGATATGGTTTAGAAACACAGACACAAGAAATGTAGGAGAAATGTTCTTTAGACTACTTTAAAATATCATTTATTCCTAATTACTGTGTTAAGTTCATTGAAATTATTTACAGAATTCTAAAATTGTTAAAAGGCTACCTGTTTAGTGACTTGAATCTGTTGGCTGAAGCATTTCAGCTATAATGGTTGCATCTGCAAATAACTTGGAATCACATCGTGCAATAACTCACAGCTCACTAAATTCCTCTGAAGAGATCAAATGACATGGGTGCTAATTTTTAGTGCAGGCTATGGTGTGTAACATATGCCAGCACTTCAGAGCTCCTGTAGTTCACAGACTGCACAGTCCTGCTTCAAGGAGTGGGCTCTGGCCAGTGCAGGGTTCACCTGCCTCCGCAGGTACGATGCTGAGTGAGCAAATACAAGGGGGAATGGATCTATTCAATTGCTTGGCTTTCAAGTCATGATGAAGTTGTGACATAGCACTTCTGTTTCTATATGAAATGGTAAGATTGTATTTTCTCTCCTTCATTTCGAAATCCTTCATTTTAAATGATAAAACATGATTTCACATACAAGATTGCCTAAATACTCATCTTCCAGCTGTAGGCAGAAACATCACTTTGGTGAGGTTAGGATTTTTTTCTCCACTCAGTATAACATTTCATCTCATTAACCACAACAGGTTTGTGCCTACAACCTCATTTTTACACTCGGGCTTGGTTTCACCAGACGCTGAGGCCACCAGTTGGGCAATCACCCATGGCTGAGCTCTGTGCCACAGCTAGTCTATTAGCACTGGATTTATAGTTATATTGAGAAGATTCTCAGGAACTGAACAGCTATGCCACTAGAGATGTATCCTAATTTCAGAACCAAACCTCCAAAACTATGTGGCAAAAAGTAAATTAACACCTGAGGCTGTGACCACTGTAGGATAGGCTGACAGACAGGGGAAAGTGTGATTTTTCTCCATAGTGCTTGCTTAATATTTTTACCCAGATGCCTTGGAAAGCTGTGGGCCATAGCTCTGGAGGTATAATTCTGAATCCAGTGGACAGGCAGCTGTCTTGTCTTTTCCATCATCATCAAGTTGGCATTTTCCTGGGCTTCCAGGTCAGAAATTCCCAGTATCAGTGTATGATCATAGATTTGCGCATTAGTGAATGGAAAGCCAGGTCACAAATGGAACTGCTAATGTTTATGAAAGGAATCTTGCTTGGTTAAACAGGCAGAGGTGTTTTTGGAGCAGGAGAACAGCTCTCTTATTTGGGGACATTAAATCCATAGCTTAGATCATAACTGCCTTTATGTCTCCCATGAAACATTTGAAATATCACCTCAGTGGAGAGGAGTATGATATACTGTTCTCCTGGCTACACATCTTCCTAGCTGTTGTGCTGTTTCCAATTTTATTGAAGCAGATATTAACACAAACCACCAATGATACCTTTCATGCTTCTCTTCTGTGAGCCAGCCACAGGCAACAACAAGGTAGTCAATATAGATGCTTTTGGATGGAATTAATTCAGCTCTTATCCCCATTAAATGGATACTAGCATATAAGTCAGGTAGTAAAAGAGACAAGTTGTCTGAAATGCTAGCAGTGTAAGAGGTAGGCCCTGGGAGCCTGAGAATTAAAAAATGAGAAAGATAATTCTGTAAAATTCTCATGGCAGAAAATACATGCCTACAGCAGTCTTTAAATGCCTCTATGGATGTCCAAAGAGAGGGCTGCAAATCACTTTGCTATCTGCATTTTATATAGGGGTTTACTACAGAAACAGTAACCCAAGACAGACCCACTGCATTACATTTTTGAATAATATAGCTTTGTTCATATGATTTTTTCAATAAAGCCAGCAACCCAAAAAAGAGACCAGGCCTCTGTCTGTGGATGTAATAGAAAAAAGGAACATAAACAAGATACAGCTTACAATAACGATTTTCCTCTTCTGAGTTTTCCAGTGGTGTTGGCCGATACATACAGCCAACCTTCTCTATTAATACACCATCATCCCCAAACACAGGCATCATTTTTCTAAGTGTCAGAAACATCTTATATGAAAGCAATAAAAAAAATAGTTACTCTCTTTTGTATTAATGATTAAAGTTATTTTTAGAAAGGAAAAGTGTTAACAAATCCATTCTCATAGAATTGATAAACCACTCTGCGATACCCAAGTTGACCTAACAAAAGTGAATGCACACTGAAAAATCCCTGAGAATTCCCATCCTTCAGCTTTTGCCTCAATACGTTTGACACAAGCCAATATCACACAATGAAGTAACATACACCATACGTAAATCCTGTCTTTGTGGTGTGGTGCAAACCCTGCATGCAAGCAAGAGGTACTTTTGTAGCAGAAATGCTGTCATATGAATACTGTTTCTTAAAGGTTAGTGATTTCGATGAGAACTGCTCTGCATCATTTGTTGATAAAGCTTTGATGTTTGTGATGCACTGACACTGTATTTCCAACAGTACTTGAACTTGTTATTTTTAGAAAAATCATGACTTAAGCAGAACATTATTGGTAAAAGGATTGAAAGTGTCCTTTGATGACATAATGCAACTGACAAGTGTCTTTAGAAAAGACTGGAGTGAGAGATAACGACTTACAAGGTATAAACAACTGCTCCTCTGAGATAACACACGAAAAGGGAAAAGTGTTTTTTAGTGTATAGAAAACAGAAATTAAAGAACTTGGAAAAGAAATAGTAGGTGTAGTGAAATACTTATAATAGTTAATATTAGTCATGAATATGAATAGTACATGAATAGTCAATGAAGCTTATGTCAAGCAGTAGAATGGATGCAGAGAAGTCAAAAGAAAGAGGGTCTTTCTCATCCTCCCACAGGGAAGAGCACACACATGTAATGGCTCCTGTCTCTGCCTTCCTGAATGACAGAGGCAGATTTGGATTTTGGCTTCCGACTTGGTTTTCCTTTCCCTTAAGCACTGCTTTTGGTGACAGAATCTGTAATTCATAATGGTTATTTCCAAAAGAAAAGCAACCTCAAACATTAAAAGGAAGGCTTCTAAGTCTCACATTTAGAGCAAAACCTCTCTCTCTTGCAAGGCTTGAATAATTTCAACTGCAGGAAGAACAACAGCAGGAGGTGAACATGCCTCTTCTGACCTGCAGACCTCTTCTTCCCTTCTTCATTCTCACCTCTGAGATATGGCCTAAAGAGCTGTAACATTCTCTCTGAGACATTAAACAGCATATTCTATAACTTGTAATTTTTAGAAAAGACAAAGATCATCTCATCTTTGTAGAAAAACACAGCAGAGGGACCTGTACTCTGGTAAGAGCCAGCAGAGATGCTAACCCAGAGCCTTCTTGTTCAGCCTTGTCAAATTGTGATTGCTCCTTTGGGGAGGAGAACAAGAGAAGACATGCCCTTGGACTTCCCTTCTATATGTTTTTAGCCTAGAATAAATAAGATTGGATGTAGGAGATACCAGAAATGCATCAGACTTGATCAGTGCATAGTTTTAGGCTGATTAGTCTGTCCAGCTCCCAAGTGAAAAACAGACTGTCTTGTGGGCTTGGTGTCTGATGGAGAAGAGCTAATTGTTGATCTGATGGAACTTCACAGAAAGGCACCTTCCCCTTCCACCACCCCTCTGGACATTCCTTTTGTTACTCACCAGTACTGCTCTGGATGGTCCTCACCGTGGTGGTTGTACGTGGGGGAGATGAGGATCGCAGCGATATGCACTCGTCGTCCTGAGAACAGCCCTTCTCAATGGCCCTGACGTAGCTGTGGCTCCTCATGCGGAAACAGCCCGGCATGGGCAGATCCAGAGCCTCCACTGCCTGAGACTCGAGTTCACTGAACACTGACTCACAGACGGATTCAAACTGACCATTCACCTCCATCTCACTCACCTGCAGGCAAACACAGAGCAGGTTCAGTACACCCTATAATCTCACCAGCTACAGCGGCACGATGGCCAACATCAGCTAGAAGATCACACATGCAGAAAGGATGAATGGCACATAAACACATCTCATTGTACAAAGCAACAATTGTTAGGGGAAAAAAAAAAGAGGAGACAAAGTTGCTGGGCAGATATTCAGCAGACTTCAGGCTCTTGGTTTCTCCTGAGACTGGTGGGAAGCTGTGATTCCTCATGAACAGTGTCTGATGAGCAGTATCTGGTTTGTGTTACCCTAGGACCACAGCAATGGTTGAACCTTTGTCCATTGTGATTGTTACATTGAAAACCAAAAATCATTTATACTTTCTTTGAGGAATGATGAAAAAACCCCAAAGGTCAGTTTAATGGGTACACAATCAATGCAACCCACAGGCAATCACAGTGATAAACCTGAAGGCCTGGGAAACTCAAGAGTAGAAGTGACAAAAAACAGCTGGGAAAGGAAGGCTGAGAAGGGACCAAGTTTGCTGCAGGGGCAAAATGTGCAATTACATCTCTGACTGAAAGCAAGAGATGCAGGGAATCCTTAGATCCTTTGTGGAGCAGACAGTAGGTGGTGACAAAGACTTGCACTCACGCAGGTTACAAAACATTCAAAAGCATGTGGCCTTGCTGCAGGTCTACAAACCTGGAAACCATTTACCTTGGCTTCACTGGTAATGGATGAGCATGTTTCTAAACTGAGCTTGGCATGAAAGCACAATAATTATCACTGTAGGAAACGTGCACACAGAAACCATCACTTGAGGATTTTGTTAGTTTTCAAGCACACCAAAGGCCAAGACAGCAGAAGATAAGGCTATGTTACAGTGGTAGAAAAAAACTTAGAAATTCTTTTCCCAGATTAACTTTATCAAGAAAAATGTTATGCTGAGCATTTGCATGCATTACTGAAAAGAGAAATCTCAGAGTAGAACATATTTTTTTAAAGGGACACTACTTAAAAGAGCATGGAAAAGTAGTAGGTAGTATATCATACAGAACAATCTTACTATGGTGCAAATAGCCATATCCCCAAATAAAAACCTCTGAATTAACGCTTTTTGAAAAAAACAAACAACAAACTTCTTCACACTGTCAAATAATGTTCACTCATTGGAAGACAGCTTTGTATCAGTGTTAGGTGTAAACTAAATAAGTCGCCTAACTTTATATTCATATAGCTGCCTCAAAGACTTGAATTTTACTGGTCTTCCTCCGAGATACATCCTGACCCTCTTTCTAGAGCATCAGCCCACAGCCCATGCAAGGTGTCTCACTATAAAATACATAGGTGAATATTCTGAAGTTTCAGTGTCCAAATACAGAATACTGCAGAAATTCAAACTACAGATCCACTCTGAATGGCCCATACATTTGTTATGGCCATAGCTAAAGTCCTGGCACCAAAGATGCCACACACTTTTTTTGACATTGTAGTGACTTGACATGCCAATAATAAGGGGTCAGTATCTGGCACCACAAATCCTGCCTGCTGCACTTCTGGACCAGTGTAAGAAAGTTCTTTTATCCAAGTGATTAATCCAAATGATCCACTTACTTAAGGAAACAAGCCAAAACTCATACCAGGGAGCTACAGAATTTAGCATATTAACTACTGGCTCACTGCCCTGTAGAGTGTTGGCACTTCTGCATTTCTTCCAGATCCAGATTCCTGCCCAACTCAACTGTACAAACATCTATGCAAGGACAGGCCATTTTATGATGCTAAAGCTCATAAACTGAATGTGTCACAGCCAGGCTTATTTTTTTCTTTAGTTTAGAATTAATATGAAGAGGTCTTACAGGATTTCAGAGCAAAAAATATGAAAAGGTCATTGCACTTTAATATATATACTGCAACATTTTTACTATACAGGTGAAAAGTTCAGAGGTGCCTAAGGTTAAGAATGTACACAATAGCATAAAGAAAGCTCTAAAATGTCTAATAAAATACTAACAGAATTGTGAAATACAGAATACTACAGACATAATTTTTCTTTAGCTTGTGAACTCGGTTTTTTTGGAGGCATTCCAAAAAAATTGATTTGAGGTACCAGGCACAAGATCCTTAAAAGAACCCTGTTTAAAGACACAGTTGATGAACACCTGCTTTGGAAAAAGGAAAACAAAAAATAAGACTGCTCCTTCAAAGAAATTGTATGTTGTGCCACTCATCTATTTGCAAAGGGCACGTTATGGCATTATCAAATGTTACCCTCTCACAAACAAGACTGTGTGAAAACACTCCTGATTTCTTCAGTACATTATGAAAATGTGTGGCATGGAATGGCCTGATTCAACTTTAAGCAAAATCAGGTTTCTCCTATTGCAAGGGCTCAGTCAGTGGCTGCTCTCGTGGACACAATAGGTGCCTGTCACCCACCTGACTGATGGTGCTCATGGCTCTCATGTAGCTCTCGTTGCGGGAGCGGAACTTGGGGGATGTCAGCAGCCCTGCGGGGTCCAGGCTGTCCAGGCTCCTGTTGATGGAGACTTCACTCACTGCTCTCAGGTAACTGTGGCTCCGTATCTGAAGCTTCGGTGAGTGTTCACTGGATATCCTGGGAGATAAGGGGAAGGAGAAAGAAAAAAGGTATTTCATGAAATCCAAATGGTCTCACCAGGGGCAAGAATAACCAGGTATTTTTCACTGGATCAGCGAGACCTGAACAAGTCATTGCGCAGTCTCTGTATATTTACAAAGTAAGGATAACGGCAGTGCTTTTATTTGGATTGCCACACCTGTTTATTTGGTGGGAGGAAGAGAAAAGGAAGGAAAGGACTTACTTTTTGTAAACCTTGTTTTTGGTAAACTGTGCCTAAGCAGAATGGCAAAATAACTTCCATGTTATTTAGAGACAGCTGCATGGAAAAATTTTACACTGTACTGACAGTAGCAGTAATCAGCTCCAGCAACACCTCTCACTGTGTGGGACTTTTGAAATGACAACATTGAAATGACTTCACATGTTGGTTTTAAGAGTAAACGGAGCCATTGAGTGACTGCAGTGGAGGAAAGCCCTCTGTCCTGACAGAGTTGAATGCAGCAACCACCAAAAGAGCTGGTAGGCAGGTAAAGAAAGAAGCCTGTGCTAATATCGGTTGAATGATCCCAAACACATCAGCTGAACATCCACTTCTTCCAATGCAGCTGGTGGGAACGGTAGGGGCTCTATTCCTCTAAAGGGTTATTTCTCTGAGGAAAACTGGTGCTGAACAGACCTGATGGTGCTGTGACTCTGGCACCCATGTATATATCTATCTCTTGGGAATGTTTCTTAAGGAGCTTTCGAGGGTGTATGGGCCAATAAGGTAGGCAGATTATACACAACATGCAAAATGTGCTTATAGAACATTTTAACCTGGGAAATCACTCCAAGAACTTGGGGCACCTGGTGAGGTTTGACATGCTCTAAAATTTTACTCCTGCCTTAAACTGTAAGTTGAGAAAATGTAAACTGGGGAAGTAGCTTTACAAGACTGATGTCAAATTTGAAGCTTAAAAATCACAGTTGTGTTTCTGAACTGATTACTTCCTCCATCTTTCCAACACAACTGACAGATAAGATGTACAAGTAGTCCCAAACAAACCAACCTCCCCTATAGGTGAAGTGTACAAACTGCAGTACTCTTGCCATATATGCTTAGAGTCAGCTAGCAAAGGTTGTAATGTGTAGAAACAATCCTCCACCTGTGGGATGGTTTATCACCTGAAAATGCTGGCTAGGTGCTCTCTTCATAATCACAGGCATCCTATAAGGATGTGAGTCACAAAAAGTGATCCATGTCATGCCTTTTATGCAATACAATTAATTTTGGGGATATTCCTTCTGAAACAATTAAACAGTGGATAAAGTATTGAAAGGGTGGTTCTTCAATATATTTAATGAAATACCCTTAATATTCTCTAAATATTATAAAAAATTTAAAATATTAACTAAATTTTCCATTTTAAAATGTAGATCTCACATAGATGTTTGCTGGTTTATGAAAGAAAAATCTGTAACCTAATTACAAGCCTAATCTTGGTCCCCTAGTTTTAGCAATACATACACAGCTGACCTGAAAGAAGAGAATTCATTTTATGTCTAATTCCTCAAGCATTTGCAGATATTTTGTATTCAAGTAGCTAATGATGGTAATTAGTATGAGCAATTTCTCAGTGGCATGCACTATTCTGGTAATTGTCAATGTATTTTAGGAGAACAATTCCATTGTGTAATGCACACCTAAGTAAGTAGTTCAGAAACTGGGTCTGTTTCTGAATGGTACAATACGGTAATAAAATCTAGGCCATCTCTACAATACCAATCATACAATACTCTGGCTGCTAATTATCTGCCTAATAAAAATATGTAAACTTATGTTGATTACTTGATATTCCTGTCACAAGATGAAGGTAGAGCCTTTTCTTGCCATTTCCACTGCGCTTACAGTGCAATAATCACAGCAGTCATATTCATACACTCTGACTCCTTATGCCATTTGGTTCCACATGACAAAAGTATTTTTTTAGATATCATTATCAGCAGTGTTCCAAACAACTCAAAAAAAGGAAGAGAAAGTGATGAAAAAGTGACCATTACTAATGGTTAGCTACAACATTTTGGTAACTAACATTAATCATGAAACTCTTAGAAAAACCCCCAAACTTCTCATCTGTTATTGGATAAAAATATACAGAAATAAATAAAAAAGAAGATAAAATAGAATGAATAATTCAAAAGACATACTGTTTCAGATGCATGCAAGCAACTTCACCACCCTGCAGATCTGTAAACTGATCAGCATTGACTGAAATATATTTCTTGAATTAATTCAAAATGTATTTTATGAATACGTTCTAAACAGTTTGCTGCCAGTATGTGACACACAAAATTCACGTATGCTTGATTAGCAGCCAGTCAAATATGTCACCTGGGGCTCATCGCTGTTCACTGATTAGCTGAGCTCACAAGGAGAATGCAGCACATCATGAAATTCTGTGCACAGATATTGCCAGACAGAAATTTGCAAGTGCTGAGGCAGGCACCTTCTAAATATTGGAACCAATATAACAGGCTGCAGCTACCCAGAGCAGCAAGATTTTGCTGTAGCAGCCAGAGTACAGATCAGATCAGATGCTCTAAGTGCCATAGAAAGCCACCACAGAAGGTATAAAAATTAATTTTTAATATGCATTAGTGTTGCATAACGCTTTCCCAACTCTGGAAACAAGGGCCTCCACCCATGAGGGCAAATATCTCCCTCTTGTTACAGATGTGGGTGGTCAGCACAGCTGCCTTCTTTTTCTTTTTGTTCCTGCCTGTACAACTGTCCAGCTTGGCACATATCTAGAACCCCATTTTACAGGTGGCCACATATCTTAGCTTCCCATCCATTGTATAAACCAGACTAGGATATTGGCAGCTGTTGGAGGAAGTGGCTCCTTGCTTACTGATTGCTACAATCACTGTTTCACTAGAAGCAATGATCGGGGGAAAAAAGAAAAAAGAAAAGAAAAAAAGAAAAGAAAAAAAGAAAAGAAAGGAAAAGAAAGAAAAGAAAAGAAAAGAAAAGAAAAGAAAAGAAAAGAAAAGGAGAAAAGAAAAGAGAAAAGAAAAGAAGAGATTTTAAAGCCTAGACAAAGAAACATCTGAAGGTTTGCATTTATACTACTGCTTTTATAGCTGTGTAATAAATTGTCAATGTGTGCTACAATATACTTCAATGAACAGCTGAAATGCCAATGGAAATTTTTCAAACATTCAACTTAGGAATAAATCTGACTATGTATGACAGGGAAGAGCAGAATGGCTGATTTATTTTCTCAGAGTTGCTATTACCATTAACCTGTAAATGAAAATATTCTTTTCTTCTTTAAGGGTTCAACTACATCTTCTTATCCTGCATTACTTAAACTTCTGTTTGTGCCATCATGATTTCCACAACAAAATACAACAGGGGACTGAGACTTTGAGACAACTCTTTGGCTAATCCAAAACGATCCATTAGCTCCACTCACTGCATTGGACACATTAACTGGCAGAACGAGGATGCATACTATTAAGGATCTTGAATGAACTCCTCAAGCATAGTGCATCATTTCTGTGCTGCAGTGCCTGACAGTGTGACATGGGATGAGTACTGTAGGGTAGTCCTGAGCTCGGTGCCAGAGCTCCTTCAGAGAAGCTTATACACAGCTCATCCTTACTGCTATGATAAAAGAGAGATTTTGATTGGGATGTATAACAGTTAGTTCCTTGTGCATACACCATTTTGGTTGAAGCAGCATTCATGGAGCTTGCAGCAGGCATGGGAAGCCAGGTGTGCTTTGGGGCTGGGCTGTCCCCAAAGGTAGCATGCTGCATTCACAAGAGGTGGGTTCCCAAACCAACTGCACCATCCTTTTTCCCCATATTGCTGCTGCCCTTGTCCCAGGCCTCACCCCAGGGTATGACAGCATAGCCACAACAGCAACACATGGATAATGCATGAGGCTGGAGTAGTATGCTAGATGTGATTCCCAAGAACCACAGGCAAGAGGCACAGCAAGAGAAGATGAGGGCTTTGGGTTTCTGCCACTCTGCAGCCAATCCCCTTGGGCAAATCCAAGGGGACTTATCAGAAAAGGGGCCAGAGCTGAGATGGGTTGAAAAGGAGTCTGCCATGACCCAGCAGAGAAAGAAAACCTCTGATGGGTAAAGAAAGGCAAGTGCCTCTGATACACACTGTGCCTCAGGGCAGTTTGAGGTACCCCTTTAGACCAGACACAATATAAAAAAGTGTTACAATGAAAAGTAGTCCAAAGACAGTATTGTCTTCTGCAAGTTCAGCATTCAGACTTATAGTACAAAGCCCAGTGTTGTGCCAGATGGGTACTATGCCCTGCCAACAGAAAATGACAAAGCAGAATAAAGTGAAAGTCCAGAAACATGTCCTGAATACTCCTGTAAGCCAGTAGAGGAATGTGCTAAAATTTGCCTTCAAACAAACAGGAAGAATCCAACACCACACCACACACAACTCAAACCCAAGAAAAAATAAACCTCGAAACCACCACTATTGCTAAATATTTCAGCTCTCACTTCAGTAGCCTACAACGGACAGCTTAGTTCCCTGGAGCTTAATTATCCTTGGCTGAATGCCCCACCTCCGGCGTCGCTGGTGGGCACATCCAATGCACATTTTTGTGCTTAATTTTATTTGCATTTTCATGTTGCTAGAAGCCAGCACAGTCTGACACAAGGCAAATACTGAAGGATATCAGGGAGGAATACGTATGGAACAAAGTCATTCAAGTGCATCTGTCTGATTCTGGTCATGATATGGGTCACCAGGCTTGGGTAATTTGATCATGCTGGCACACGGTTTTTCAATGAACATAAAGCTGTCATGCTACTGACAGAGACAAGGGCAGCACATTAACAGTTTTGAGCATTCTTCCCACTCATTAGGGATTTTTCTGGGTTTTGAAGATCTCCTTTTCTGGTTTTGTTTACAATCAAGTGAACTTCGTCATGGGGTTTTCCCATCTAAAAGCTAAAATTAAAGCTAAAAATAAAAACAAAAGATAATAAAACCTCTCTTCAGGTCCTTAATGTGTTGCTAGAGTCAAGTCTGAGAAAGAAATGTGTAAAACTTGGAGATAGCCAGAAAAAGCTCAACTTCTAAAGAGCAATTAATTATTATAATAATATTATAATCAGAAAAAAAAGGATATTTGCATTGTAAAAGATACAACTATCAGACTATAAATTGCCTTCACTGCACGGACCAGCCAACACACGCAATAAAACTGTATGGGGCATGCCTGTGTCACAGGGTTTGTCATGCAGTGAGGAGAGGCAGTACGGTGTATTTTTCAGATTCTGGTAGGGCTGCAGAGGAAAGCACTTAAAAAAATACATAAATCCAGAAGCCCACACAGTTTGGTGTCACGCAGCTCTCTAACGTGTCTGTCTCCAGCTGTTGTGGGCTTTTTGAGTAAGCACGATGTGTCCTGCCAGAAAGCTCCTGTTAGTTTGATAGAGGGCAGCAGGAACTGGTTCAACGTTTCCAGTAGCAAATGCTTCAAAAAATCCCACTCCCTTTTAAAACTCTTCACGTCTGGCTACTGCGAGCTTCACAATCTGCCATGCAACCTCCTCTTTGTGATTTCATTGCAAACCTGCTTTTCTCTTGAGGGACACAGAAGCTTTGAGTTGATTGTTTTATTTTTTTCCTTTGGGCTGTGGAGGTGTTGAGGTTATATGACCCAGTTGTAAGAGCAATCTCTAGCTGTTAAAGTGTTAGCAAAGATGACTACTGCATAAAAACCAACATGTACATTAAAACAAAGCTTCCCCTTTATCTCAAAGATCCCCTCAGGTGCTGTGCACAATCAAAAACCATAGGCTAATGAACTGAAGGAACATTTCCCTTGCCCCTGACACACCACATCTTCTACCTGCTTTCTAGACACGGTGAAAGAACAGAGCACAGTATGGAAGGGACACATAATGCCATAGGCAATTGAGTTGGTAAGAGAAACAGATGGGAGATGATGCAGACAGACATTATACAATTCTCTTTAGTCAGAAATCTGGTCTGCATGCTGGTGCTGATTTCTATGTGGGGGTGTGTGTGCGGGGAATAGTTGTGAGCACTCTTCTGTTCCACCCTGGAGAGTGAAAAGAGATGCTGAAACGTAGAAGCAGTTCAACCCAGATGAACCAGCTCAACCTGGTGATGCCAGGTAAGCTGGTTCTGTAGAAAACCACATATTTTTTGTTTACACTAGGAAAGAAAGCCATCCTTTCTTGTCACACCTAGCAGGGTAAGACATAACATTGTTGAGAGCACCCAGCTTGAGAAGAGTAGCTTTCCTTTCAGAAGACCCTCTGAGGAAAGCTGTGGGCCTTAATGTCCCCCCTCCCTATTGCCAGTCTTACTGAGTACACACTCAGATGGGTTTTTGCAGGTCCTTGGCTGAGGAAAATATGTCTGGATCTAGACCAAATGTGTGACACAAGGCTCTTGCCTTTTTCAGCACAAGTCTCCTTTGTGCTGGCACTAATAATCCCAGTGGTGCTCACCAGTAGAGAAATATATTTACCTAAGATGGAAAAGCTTTTGCCTCAGATCAGGTATAGTGCTATAAACACTGCCTGAGGACCTGAGCAGGTTGGCCATGCCTGCAGTCCTGCTGGAGCCTTTTGGCCCCTGCTGGGATTAGGATGAATCCTTCGCTGGTCCCACCTCCACCATGGCTTTGATGAACTCTCTTTGCCAGCACAAAAGTCAAACCCTCCTTCCTGCAGAAGGCACTCCTTCAGCTGTCCTCGGCATGACCAGGCACACCCACCAGATCACACATCACTTTATGTTCTTGGTTACTTCAGTGCTACCTCTCCCCACCAATGAGATTCAAATGTAATCCACAGTCTGCTCAGATGAAACTTATCAGTAATCCAAGCATTTTGGTGTGCCAGCCAACTGTGAGCATGTGTTTGAGGGCAAGCCTCCTGAGAAGGAGGGAAGGAAATGCCTCCAGGTCAGCTCAGGCACAGGGACTGCTTCACCACCACTTCTAATTGCTGTTATAGTCAAAAGTGAGTCAAATCACACTTCATTTTCCTCCTCTCAGGTCTCTGGTAACACACTCAAAACATCCTCTTGCATACCTGCAGATCTGCACTTCCTGATGCATTCATGGTGAGAACTTTGAGTCTCAGTCTATGTACTAATATTAAGATTAATCCTACTCAGAATATTGACATCAGGGTATCTGGCATCCAGATATTCCCCATTGCAGTCCTTATGCTATTCTACTAAAAAATCACAGTCCCACAAGCTCGGACCTCACCCGCTTGATTTAATTTTCAGGTCTACCCCATTCATACATTAAAAGTTTGATTAATTCTGCCAGTGGGAAGAACCAAGAATCGCAGCTCTCTGCCAAACTGCAGGAGGAAAGCAGTTACTTTTCAGGAATGTCACCTGGCCATGTGCTGAGCTGGCTGCATAACCAGCCCTCCCTGCTTAGCACCATGATTTATGCAGGAGCTCTGGCTTGCTTCAGGGAGTGGGAGGATAGCACTGTAGCTCATCTAAATGGCATCTTCTGGGCAGGCTTCCCATAACTTAAGGTCCTTCTGTGCTATTCCAAGTTACAATATTGGGCAGTATTTATCTACAAATCACGTGTTCTAGGTAAATACTAAAACTATATTTGCTGTTTTAATGTCACTGCAGAGTTTATATAAGAGCAATTTTTCCTGAGAATTTGCAATGCATTTTCAGTGATCGGTGTCTTCAGATCCACATGGAACTGAAACCAGGTGATGGTCACTCACATACTGCTTGGTCATGAGCCTGCAATCCTGCCATGGGCCCGTTTCTGAGTCACCTGGTTCAGAAAGATATTTCCAGCCCTCCAGGCTACATCTATATAAGCATCTCACAGTGAGATTAGGAGCACATCTTAGGTTTTGCAAGTCAACACCATTACTCCAAAACCTTCACATAGATAAGCAGCCACCTGCATTTTCCAAAAATGAATTTTTATATGCAGCATTTTTTCACTTCCTATTCAGTCTTCTGCCATTTCAAAAATTTCAGTTACCTACTTAAAAAAAAAGCAGATTCAACATCTGTACGGATGTACAACACAAACCAAACTACTGCAGAAACTCTGAAAAGCAAGCACATTTTAAAGCAACAAGGAGGGAACGCTAGTAAGGGAACGCTCCTCTGCAAGGTAGAAGGGAAAAATGCCATATCCAACTAAGCTAAAGGGGCTGAGCTCACAATTTTATATCTCTGAGTAACAGCACTGACTTCAAATTAATGTTTGAAAAAGCAAGAGTCAATACAGGGCAAAGTATGCTACCTGACAAATACTGTATCTTCTCACCCACTGTGGGTACACATTATTTCTTGCTAACACCTGCAAATTGTTGACCTGGACTGTAACACATGCTGATAGTGACTGCAGATTTTCTTTCTTCTCTCCTGATGGGTTCATTTTGAAACATCATCTGTGCACTCTTACTAAGTGGCTATTTCAGTATTCTCTATTTTAGCTGGTTTATATTTGAAGACTGCTAAGCAGTTTAAAATCCCTGAAGAGAAGATTGTTTTTTCTTCTAGTCTGAGCAAGTACTTCCAACTTTCTACATTTTGTTTTTCTGGGGATACCTGAGAGTTGGTGATTTGCAATGGGATCCAGCTCCCCCTGCTGGCACAGGGGGTTGTGAGGGGGGTGATATGACAGAGTAATGACCGCCTGGATAACTCTAGAGCCAGTTTCTCAAGCTGTGTCTGGGTAAGTATAGCTTGGAGCTCAGATATAACTTGTAGCTGTCTCTTCCTGATAAAAATGAAAGATTCCGGGGGAAACTGTTCAACTGGGATATATCACTGACTAAGATAAAACCCTGCAAATTCTCCTGTACTACCAAAGAAGTTGGAAATAATAACTTCTTTTTCCTCCATTTTTATTTAAAATAATATCTAGAATATAAATAAATTGAAAAATAATGGTGTGCAGTAGGGTTTCTGGCAAATTTTTTACTGATACTCTGGGCAGCACTCTGCTGCCCTGGGGGAGTTTCTCTTTTATCACTGATCTTGCACAGCAAAAGTGATACCCAGAGACAGGAGGACATTCCCTCCATGTAACTTTACCAGAGTTATTCCTCAGAAAAAAGGAGCTGCTACCACTTTCCCTTTAGCTGCTTTTACATCAAAGGGAATCCTCAAAACAAACCCAGTTAATTCCTGAAACCTAGTTATTCGTGTGTATTTTATAGTTCTCTCTTTCCACTCCAAAGTCTTTCCAGTCTTATTTTCTCTCCTGTACTGAGACACAGCATTTACACCTGTTATTTCAGGTGTGTGTATATATATATATATGTATGTATGTATTATAATATGGGCAAGTTGGCTTGTCAATGCTTTTATAAACAGGGCAAAACCACTGAATAACTTAACCTGGAAGTCTGTACTTGATTTCCATTATGAAAACTTTTCTGATACATACAAGTTTGTGCAGAAGATGTAAAATTATGCTTAACACACATTTTTTAGATTTTCTTTTGTCCTTTTTAAAAAACAGATTAATTCTGTGTTATAGGCAATCACTGGGCCTAACTTGTACAGAATTAATCCTGATAAAGCAGAACTAATTATATGTTGGAGTATGAGAGAATAAAGAAAAACATCTCTTAAGAACCCTGAATAATAATACAAAATCCTGCTGGGGACTAAAAGGGAAGTTTTATTGCAATTATTTTAAATAGGTAACTTTTAATCCCATGGAACAGAAATACCCTGAAACATTTATTTGGGTCTGAGAGGAAGGGAATGGACAACCAGTTGACATGCCATTCATCATGCTGTTAGTATCAAGTGCAATGATTCAGATGGAGACAACGAGAACGTAAGAACATTTCCGAAGAGCAGATAGATACTCTTCAGGGAGAATGTAAGAACATTTCCGAAGAGCAGATAGATACTCTTCAGGGTTGAGGATCTTCAAATAGGCTGTGCACCACATTTTAAAGGAAAAAAGCTTTAACTCCTGAGAAAGTCAGCTGGCTTCTGGACCTGTAACAGTAGGCATTCTGAAGATTTTCCAAATACTTATTTGAATTTCATTATCATACTCAGAATTAAAGCACATGGTTTCCTGAACCGAGACACTGCTCTTGTCCAGTGAAAATTAAAGCAAAAAAAAATATAAATCCATCAAGGTCAGATGAAAAAGATAAAATGCCCAAATGTCTGTGTTTGCATATTGAAAGGAATAAAGCTAGTTCCTTATAGAAAGCTGATTAATAGTGTGGTGTCTTGCCCGTATAAATCACAAAACCACCAACCACTTGTGAATGAATTAAGAAAACTGCCTCTTCTTTCCAAAATGTAAGTACAAGATACATGGTGAAGCTGAAAATGGCCTTCTGTCTTACTGGGAAAATCAAAATATCTGGATATCCATGCTTTTGCTTAAAACACCATAACAGGGGAAAAAAAAAAAAAAGCTCTGAGTTTTTCTGGATAAATAATGTCTACTTGGCATCTAAAACCACAGGAAATGGACTGTGGCTCATGGGTTTGGATTTCATTGTTGACAGAAATTTGCTGGGTGACCTATAGAAGTCATATAAACTCTCAGGCTCAGAAAACAGGTATGTTAATACTTCTCTACAGCGCAGCTCAGGTGGCTTTGTGGTGCTGAATTCAAGTTAGCAAACATGACTGAGGTTCTTTGATGGAAGAGAACGTATTTTTATTATATTATTGGAGGCAAAGGTGACAGGATGACTGAAATAATAAACTTCAGACCCAGGGACAGCTATTGTACATAAAGCACAATAGCTGGTTAATAAAGACTAATGAATGCTTGGTGTGATGATCAAAAGGCACTTCAGAAGAAATGCATTCTTCGATTAAAACCATTATTGATTATGGATGGAGATTTACGATATCATCTCAAGTGAATGGTTTTACTGAGGTAAGACAGAACTCTTTGAAAAGATCGCCAGCCTAATAAAACTTCAGTGAGCTATGGAAAAGTTTAATGCCTAAATGTCAATTTAAAGCATAATGAAACCTATATTACTTTCTCGAGCCTCACAGCATTTACTGGGGGGGAAGAGGCCTGCAGTTTTGCCCTGAAGTTACATAATTTAATTGTTTTGTATGAGTAAGTACCCTCTTCCTTTGATGACCTTTTCCTTAAATGGCTGTTGTACCTATATATATACTGGCTATTTTATTGCTCAGATTTTTTTACTGCTCAGATTTTTTGTCACCTTGATAAGGAAAACAGAAACATTATGATAATATATTAATCTACTTCTTATTGTCATGTTTTGCACATGACTAGGCAAACTAAGCTGTCTCAAATTCATCACTTTTTCATTTAGCACACATCATAGATCAGCTGTGATATATTACCTGGATTTGTTGTAATGTACGATAAGGAAGCACAGAAACAAAACAGAAATGGGGTAACCTCCTTTACATGACATCTACTAGGAATCATGTAATATAATGTACAGAAGAGACTGGGAAAGCTTGAGGACACTGTAGAGAGGTGGCCTTGAAAAACTGGAAGGCTGGTGACATAACATAGTCACTTATGTGTACACAGAGGCACCAGAGATTGCCAAGCAGGCAGGAGGTGAAGGATGCTGGCGGATGCTAACCTGATAAAAGTAAGTTTCTAGTAGCTAAACTATTGGAATAATTCCTTGAGATGTTAATAAAGAGCTCCATTTATTCTCACTGGAGCCAACCAGCCACTAGAGGCAGGAATAATCTGGTGCTGCCAATCACTGCTATTTATCACGCATCTGCAATGCATTATGTTTTTCCCAAAGCTCATCTCATGAGGCTTGAAAAACCTTTTCAGTTAAAGGAAAAAACCCTTGAGTTTTCACAGTTGGCAAAGAATGCACACAAGCACAAAGTACAAGGACTCAAAAAAAGGTTCTGCACACCTATTGTATCTTAGAATATATTCTGATCTGTACAACCCAGATGAATTATGGACCTGATTTCCAATTAATCAGCATTCATAGGGCAATTTGCGTTCATAGCATTCAGCATATCATTACAAAAATTGTAGGATTTAAAGGTTTTTTAATGTGCTTAAAATGAACAAAAGTATTTTTGTTGATGACTAGAAAGGGCAGGTCAGCACTTTGGTGTTGAAAAAGGAATTCTGTACAGAAACTAGTAAAATGCTAAAAATGTTACTTCCATATTCTTTAAGAATAAAGCTAGTTGAAAGTAGAAACCAAAGAAAAGCCCAACACAATAATACACTCTCAATGGCTGCATTACCATGCTCTTTTCACCATGGATAACTACGCTAACTATCTATTTTTAGCGGGAACAAAGCAATTTGGGTAAGTGAGGGCAACTTTCTGTGTGTACAGCTATTCACTACTCCCTGAGGAGAAGATTTTCAGTAACAGGAAAATGCTAAATAAAATTGAAAAGTTATTTTTATCTGAAGATAAGCAAGTAGTTCATTAGGTAATTGCTAGATGGTTAGCAGGTAAAATCTTGGAGTTTTGCTGAGGGTCTATGAATCATCATAGGATCATAGAACGGTCTGGGCTGGAAGGAATCTTAAATTGATTGGAAATTCTGAGTCACGTTTTTTCCTTCAACAATTCTGCTTAAGTTAACAGGCCCAGTACTGCACTTCCAAACAGGAAGAAACCAAGCTTAAACTCAGCAGAAGAAAATAGATCAACATTCTTCACAAAAAGAGTGTGGAAAAGTCATGAATAATCTCTGTTGTGAGTATACTAAGGACTTGGGATATAAGTAGAAACCCGCTCCTCCACTAGGTCTTGTAGGTTTTACTGTCCCTGGCAGCACCATGCTTTTAATGGGTGACTAGGCTGCCATCAGTACAGGACCACGGGTGCTGCTGTCTACCCTCTCTAAAGGGGAGAAATAAGGAGACAATAGCAGAAAAATGTTTCTTGCAGCCTTCCAAATGGCTTTTCATCAGAAAATTCACAGGTTTTCCAAGAATAGGCATGCACAGAGCATACAGTGGGAACCCCCTCACTCAACCAAACTGTGATTTTCAGTGTGTGTGGTGTGTTTGCTTCTCTGTGCAGCACATACCACGGCAGCTCAGGCTCTGAGATGTATTAAAATATCTTTTCCTAGCTCTGAAGTCCTTCCCTATGGGGAAAAAAAAAGCATTTTGAGATTCCCTTCTGCTATAGTGTGAAGGGTAACAAATATAAAGAAAATTTATAGAGATGTGAGTGGGAAGCCATGTGTTAGCGTATGTAGGCAGGTCATAGGGGGAAGAGGGGATGTAGAAATAGCTAAAGGGAAGCATGCCTATCTATCATTTACCCCCTGTGAAAGTATCTGAACTACCTCTAGGACAAATGTTAGCAATGGGTGTGGGCTGCATGGCGGTAAGAGAGGGGGAGACGTGTCAAGTTATGATATATCATACCTATGAATTTCAACAGACACAGCAAAATGCAACATGAGTTACTGTTACTCCTAGGAGTAGTACACTTCCCTGCGGGCTTTCACACATGACAGGGTGAGCAAATACATACAGCAGGTGGAAAGAGAGAAGAGAGTATCCCAGCAGCAGGATGCATGGGGGAAGCACAGTTGAGGAGGAACTACAGGAACTGGCCCTTTTATCCCTGGCTGAGGTCTCGCAAGCCTCTGAGGCATTTTTTCCAGCATGGAAGTATGAGGATGATTTAACTTCTTCCCCACACTGTGCCTTGCTGCATGTATGGCGAGGCTCTTCCCAGGCATCTTAGTGAGCACCATGAAATGCTGCTGCAAGCCTTGCTTCAGGAGTATAAAGCAGGAGCTAAAAGCAAGGGGTCAGTGACTAACGATGACAGCATAAACACTTCTGCAACCTCTTTAGAAGGCCCAAGGATTGCTGCACTAACTAATCAATCAATCCTTGCAACATTCCAATGTGCAGAAGGCGAGCATTATAATCCCTTTTTACCCAGAAGTGGAGGCACACCATTAGCTGTGACTGGTAAGGGGCCAGGCAGGGAGCAGCAGTGGTGGGGTGCCCAGCACGCCTTCCTTGGACCCTCCTTCCGAGGCCACAGCCTACCTGCCATAGAGGCACAGCTTGTAGGTGTGGGGGCCAGACTCCCTCCCCCTGCTTCCCTCTGCTACAAAAAAGGGGCAGCACAGCTGAGGGTTTTGCAATTCAGTCCTTCATTTTAATCACTTAACTGATCCTCCTCCTCACCATGGGAACAACGCAAGCCAGGCGCTCATTCCAGGTGCACCTCTTTATGCTCTTTTTAGACCTGAGAAACACAGAGCAGCCAAATCATACCTTAGAGTGCTCCTGAACTGTAATTAACCTCAGGATATCATTTTATGGAAGAGAAAGCTGTTAAATTTGTCTGAATTCAAAAGAACTTGGAAGAACACTGGCAAGATAATGTTTTTAACAAGCAGCTTGATTAATTCATGGCAGAGGTTATCATCCCATTGTGCTGGGTAGAAGGCCAACATTTAAAACTTAGTATGCATTTTGTCGGGGGGAGAAAAAAACTTCCACAGCTCAGATTTTAAATGCTACACTTGAGAATTGTAAACAACCCACTGCAGAATCCAGTGGTGAGGACCCACATCCCAATTGCATAGTATTCCCAAGTACTTTAAGAGAAACAGTTTACAATCATTTTTCTCTGCCTTATTCCCACTAAGTCTCATGCCTTAGGGAAAAACCCAAGTATTGATTTCAAGTAGATGCATACCTCCCCATGGAGTGGAATGTCCTCCCAATGGCTCTGTCAGGCCTGTACTGGGTGCAGTGGGTAATCCAGGGAGCAGGGCAGGGGATTTACATTAACCTCAGATCTAAACTGGATCAGATCTAAACTTCCCATTCTGGCTGGCTTCAGTGCTGCCCATGATAGAAATACTGAGGGAGTAATGGTGAAATAGAATATAGTATGATAAAAACTGTAAGATTCAACTCAGAAGCAAGTTTTTACCTTGCTGCTTTTACCTTTTGCCTAGAAAAGAGACTAATTTTACTTTTCTTCTCTAGAAATATAGAATCATAGAACCATAGAATAGTTATGGTTGGAAAGGACCTTAAGATCATAGAATCAGAATATTTAGGGTTGGAAAGGATCTTAAGATCATCTAGTTCCAACACCCCTGCCACGGGCAGGGGGACCTCACACTAAACCATGCCACCCAAGGCTCTCTCCAATCCAGCCTTGAACACTGCCAGCGATGGAGCATTCACAACTTTCCTGGGTAACCCATTCCAGTGCCTCACCACCCTTACAGTAAAGAATTTCTTCCTCATATCCAATCTAAACTTCCCCTGTTTAAGTTTGAACCCGTTACCCCTTGTCCTATCACTACAGTCCTTAATGAAGAGTCCCTCCCCAGCATCCCTATAGGCCCCCTTCAGATACTGGAAGGCTGCTATGAGGTCTCCACGCAGCCTTCTCTTCTCCAGGTTCAACAGCCCAAATTTTCTCATCCTATCTTCATACGGGAGGTGCTCCAGTCCCCTGATCATCCTCATGGCCCATCTCTGGACTTGTTCCAACAGTTCCATGTCCTTTTGATGTTGAGGACACCAGAACTGCACACAATACTCCAAGTGAGGTCTCACAAGAGCAGAGTAGAAGGGCAGGATCACCTCCCTCGACCTACTGGTCACACTCCTTTTGATGCAGCCCAGGATACGGTTGGCTTTCTGGGCTGCGAGTGCACACTGCCGGCTCATGTTCATTTTCTCATTGACCAACACCCCAAATCCTTCTCCACAGGGCTGCTCTGAATCTCTTCTCTGCCCAACCTGGAGCTGTGCCTGAGATTGCTCTAACCCAGGTGTAGGACCTTGCACTTGTCATGGTTAAACTTCATCAGGTTGGCATCAGCCCACCTCACAAGCATGTCAAGGTCCCTCGGGATGGCATCCCTTCCCTCCAGTGTATCAACCGAACCACATAAATATTCTATTTATGATAAGGGATTATAAGTTTTTTTTAATACTGAAAATATTGTAAAACAGGCTTTCAAATAATCAAGATGTTCTAAAATCAATGTTTTAAGTATTACTTTGCATGTCCATTTTGCTTTAAAAATATTCCTTAGAAATAAGGATTCTTTATGTATTATTTATTGACTGTTATGTACATCATTTAAAGGAGGTGCATGAAATAAAACACAATCTGAAAACATATTTAAAAGATGAAGAATCTGTGTGACATCAGGGTCAAGCTACAGCCCTTCTTTTAGAGACAGCTGTTCAGGCGATTCATCATTTGTATGAACGTCAAATGGATTATTTTATTATTCTTTGAGCTGTTGCCCTTAAGTGAACTAGTTACATTAAATAACAAGCTATCATTATATGGACATACTGATTCTGCAAACAGGGGAAGGAAATATAGTCATAACTTGCAATTTCAATAGCAAATGAGGGCTTGTCAATCTTCTGCCAGAGGCAAAACACTCAGGCCGATACTGCAGTCATCACAGAGGTATAATGAATCTGATTAACTTCCCTGGAGAAGGAACAATTAGAGCTGATAGTATAAAGATGCTTTGGGGTGCATGCATGTGTGCAACAAGGAGCAGTGCACTGCCTGACCACGGGTTGATGGCAAGGGCACCTTGGCTGCCAGGCTGATTGTCAGCCACCCCAGCAACTCCTGTTGGGAGAACTGGAACAGGGAGCACACCCAGTTGCCCATGAAATCACTCCAAAAATAGCTTGAAGCATGACTGGGTGCAACTAACCATCACATGTACGGTGGTGGCAATGGAGGACCAAAACGAAGGAAAGCATAGCCATTTTCCAACACAAGCTGCATGCCTCCCCCATGAGAAAATAGAAGGATCCAGGATCAACAGAGCAGCTCTAGCTGGGAGTAGGATCTGTGGTATAAAAGAACTCTGAAAGACTCACAAGGATGAAATTAGTAACAGGACTAGTGAAGAATGTTAATAATTATATCACCACCGATGAAAATCTTAAGAGCATGTTAGGATCAGGGCTATAATAAATAAAAGCAGATGATAATGTTACATGCTCATTACTTTCAGAGGTGTGAAATTCATTGAAAAAGGAAATAGAATAAGCACTAGGGAGCTGCAAATATACAAATAGTTGATAGTCAGAACGTCATTCTGTCACTTTTGTAAATCTTGGCCCTTTTAATGGAGAAATGATGCTTAGCTAAACACTGAGGATTATTTGGGACACACGAGAGGGATGTGGACCTGCTTGAGGGAGTCCAGAGCAGGGACATGAAGATGATCAGAGGCTGAAGCACTTCTTTCATGAAGACACTCTGAGAGTTGGGCTTGTTCAGCCTGGAGCAGAGAGGACTCCAGGGAGACCTGGCTTTAAACTGAGAGAGGGTAGATTTAGATTAGCTATTAGGAAGAAATTCTTCACTGTGAGGATGGTGAGACACTGGCACAGGTTGCCCAGAGAAGTTGTGGATGCCCCTTCCCCGGCCGTGTTCAAGGCCAGGCTGGATGGGGCTTTGAGCAACCTGGTCCAGTGGAAGGTGTCCCTGCCCATGGCAGAGAGCTGGAACTATATGAATTTAAGGTCCCTTCCAACCCAAGCCATTCTATGATTCTCTGATTACTGATTAATATTAAGGAATCACTTAAAAAAGAAAAAGAGAGAGAAAAGAAAAATGGACAACAGAAATAGTGACATAGTGCTGACATTCATACCAGCCACTGTCAGTCTAACATCTTGTTTGAATAAGGCATCATCCACTCTCTCTCAATTCACATTTTTTCATCACAGGTAACCAGCAATTAATTTGTGCCCCAAATAAAATGATCTCTAATGGAGAAGGGGGAGGGGTGAGAGGGGGAGAATTAGTAATAGACAGAGAGTGACTGCTCTGCCAGAAATTACATTCTACCCAACAGTAAATGACTGAACAACTGCAGTGGCACAGCCTGACTCACTAGCATTTCAAACAACTCTGAGCAACAGATCTCTGCCAAAGCCCTGTTGTCTCACAGCTTTTACAGGCACATGACTGAGATGAGTCCAACAGATCCTGCAGCAGTCTGAAATCCATGGCTAGACATTAAGATTGGACCCTATTGACTAGACAGTGCCAATGTTTCTGAGATTCAAACATCTTTGACTGCAACTTCACAAGGATGGTTGAATGACATGTTGGTTGCATCCCACCAGAACAATGAAAAGAGACCTTTTCAAAGCCAGACACTGTCGTTCCCCCCAGTTCAGCTTTTATAAATGTAATTTCTATCACTGCTGTAAACATAAATATTGTGAGATGAAGTCATGACTCAGTTGGTGTCATCATTGACACCATTTCACGCAGAGTGGTTGTAAGCTTTCTGCATTATGCATGTATCCTAGATTTTGAGATTTATGCAAAGTTCAGAACCAAATTGTTTCTTTAACATGATAAAAACCAAGTAGCAGTTTTAAGTTTTGTAAAAGAGGAAAAGTACTAAATTACGTAAGAACCTTGCATTCTAGTACATTTTCCAATTTTTTTGTTATGCAGACAATAATAAATATTATTACATGGAAGAGTTTTAATAAATGTCAATACTATGCCTATTTAGGTTTGATAAAGTAAGAAATAATAACTGTGAACATTTTTAGGACTAGCTCAAGGAGGCCCACCTTCCAAAAGAAGTTTTTCAAGGTTTCCTTTCAAGTGTAATGAAGGCTTAGCACAGACTTGCAACAGCCGTTGTCAGATACGAAAAGGGAGATTTATATACTAGTCCTGAAAGCTCCAGAGCTTGCCTTCAGCATGATACATCACTGTCACAGTGCAGAGCTGCACAGACACAACTCAAGCATAGCTGCCATTCCAACGACACCTAAAGAAAGGGAAGGATTTGGGCGCTCTGTATGTGGCTGCTGGGATTTGGGGATGACAAAACCAGTTACTGCTTTCTTCAGTTCCTGGGCTTGCTGCAGGGCAGCCAGGGCAGGGGTTAGTTAGGCAGCACAGCCCTTTTGATGGGGAATGGGAAATTGCCATGCAACCCAGCTACAGATGCAACCACAGAAATGTCTCACAGGAACTCAGTGCTGCAACAAAGGCACTTCAAACCACAGTATTTTTTTTTCACACCAGCAAATAACACAAGACATTGTATGATACTTCTCTTATCATGTGGCATACAATGAACAAGAAAACAGGCACAATGTAAAAAAGTCTTTAAGGATTTTCCCTAGTTTCTCCCCTCCTGAAAAGATTTATAACTTCTTTAGAAGAGAGGAGATTTTAAGAAGTCAGGTCTGACTGGATGAAGTTCCATTCATGTGTGTCACTGGGAACAGAGTGATATCTGATGCTGCCCTACTTCAGCACCTCGGCTACCAGGGGCCATACACTTTATTTGTTTCCCCCTGCCCCTAATCTTTATCTTATACTGCAGCCAAGCCAGAAGAGGATTACTAAAATAAGTTGAAAGTCAGTCCATCTTAGCAGTAATACAGACACAAGAAAATGCAACAAAATAATGACTGCATCAACATGACTTAGATATTAAAAGTATATTTTTTGGAAGGACAGAACAATTACACACTTTCACGTCTCTTTCTCTCCACTCTAGCATGATATAAATTAACAGAAGATCCCAAAGCATGTCTACAGAAAGTGTCCTGTAATTCACATTAAAACTAAAGCAAAATACAATTTTTTTTCATTTTTAATCTAAAAGGGATCCAGCATTTCACAGTGAAAGAATACTGCATTTCTAGCTGATTAGCACAGAAAATTGCTATGAAAAATGAACTTAATTATTGTGGCTTGTTTGCTTGTCTTGTTATGTTGGACATTAAGGACTCCAGACTGAATTTTGTGCAAATGCACATCTCTTTTTATGCCTGTGAATTTTCTGCATGACAGATTTAATACATCAACTGAGCTCCCCTTAACAAACTAAACCAGATAGTACAAGATCACATACCAAGAGTCAAGCATGGTATTGCTGGCAGAAGCCAGAACATAATTTCAAAATGCTAGCAATGAAGTAACATCTAAAATACATCAAAGAACTGTGCAGCACTGCTGTGGGTGGGATATCTATAGTTACTATTCAATGCTAGGCCTTCAGGAATAATTTGGTTCTGATGAGAATTTTATTTTTATATTTAAAAAATAAGTTAAGAAAAGGAAGTAAGAACAGTGATAGTGGGTATTTTCAATAGCCTGAGAAAGACAGAGAATCATAAGAAATAGGTCTGGAGGGGTCTTTATGAGGTCATTTGTTCCCTTCTCCTACCCTAAAGCAGGATCAGCAATACCTAAATTTGTTCTGACAGACGTTTTCTACCCTTTTCTTGAAAAATGTCCAGTGAAGTGATTTCTCTTGGCAATCCACTCCCACGCGTAACTATCATTACCATTAGGAAATTTTTCCTAACATATAGACTGTGTATGTCCTTGCAGTCTAAGGCAGTATTTCTTCTCCTGTCCCCACTGGACATTATTAACTTCCTTTCTGAGGCAGTCTTTTAAGTAGGTAGGCAGAAGTAGGGCTAAAAATAAACAAGACCAGTTTTGCACACAGACAAGCAGGTTGGCTGTGTAAAAACTATACCCTGAAAGAGATGGCTGAAAACCACATCTAGGTTCAATGATTATAATTGTTTCTTAAAGCAAACCCTGGAAGTGCCCCTTACAGCAATAAACCTTGCTTTTTAAATCAGACAACAAGATGGACTTGAATTCACCAAAGTAATTTGCTGCAAAATGAATAAATGTTTAGAGAATTTATCAAAAGAAGTTAAAAAGTTAGAAATCCTCCCTTTCATCTGTAGCTATGTTTAATATAAAGCTAGATCTTTTGCAAAGTTGAGGCAGATGACTAAATACAGGACAAGGGGTCATGTATCTAGTGATTTTGGCAATTCAGCCAATAATCTAAATGAGGTTTCAGCTTTCCATTAACAATCAACTTCCAAAACTCTCCTCCAGTATTACCAAAGAATTACACTTTGACTAGCAAAGTTAAAGTTTTCTTTTTTTTTTTTTGGTTGATGTTTATTTGTGTGTAAGTTAATTGTAACAGTTTAATTTCATTAAATTTCAGTAAGTAAAAGTACAAGTGAGGCAACAACAGTAGTATAGGTTACATTAGAACAAAATTCTGACTTCTTATCTTAGAGAAACAAGAAATAATATTATTTACACAAATGTGACAATAGCAGCGTAACAGGGCATAAGGGCACATGGAGCTAGGTGTGGATTGACCCAAGGGTAAATTTTATGATAGGATAAGCAATGTCCGCTAGCAGTGAGACTGTAATAGCTCAGGGATCTCAATTTCACTGCAAGACAAACTGGTGAGGATCATTCTATTCTATGATTCTGTCACAAAAGTAGAGAGGAGGGATGCCTGTTCAACCTATGTACTGTGCAGTGAACTGTAGGAATGCTTTTTCTCCACAGAGGATTGTGCTGTGAGATAAGTGGGTTTATTTCTGTGCTGCAAAGCATACATACCTTTGTGTAAGGGGACACAAAGCCCAGAAAGGAAGCTGCAATGGGGCACAAGCTTTCTCACATAACTGTCAGTGACATTAAGCGTTAAGTGACTGAACATGCTTTATATATCCATCACTGGAAAGTTGCAACTGTTTTGAAAGCTCCAAGATCTAAGTTCCTATAATAAATCAATATCCTCTACTCCTTAAGTATCATGTACACAAAACAGATGTCAGCTGCCATAAAGAAACCATTGTCTCCAGATGTATGACCACCTACTACCTCAAAATAAATATATTTTTTATTGTCTTGCCTTTCAAGTTTTCTTCTGACTTACAACTTATTCACTGAACTTAATCATACCTGACATATGAGCCTGAAAAGTGAGAAACCTGTCCAACAGTTTCTCCCTAGCTTTCAGAGAGAAGTGAGAAGGGATTAGAGTAATATAAAGCTAAGTAATATATCATGCATCAGTGCCTGCAGGCTGGGAAAGTTACTGTACAGGCCAACGATTGTTCCAGAATACTATTCCTTCATCTGCACGTCCAAAGCTCAGGGTGGTGCTCCAGTCTCTTTCATGGGAAATTCAAAAACCTCACTCTTCAAGCAAACAAGCAAAAAACACCTAAGGAAAATGGAAACAATTGTTTCAGTAGAAAATGAAAGAGACTGTAATATGAAACAGGGAAACATTGTACTGGAAACATACTGTAAAACACAAATAAAAGATTAATCAATCTTATTGCTTTTGTACTAATTAGGAAAATCATTGTTCCCTAATTGGAAGTCAGTCAGCAAGAAAAAGGACTTATCAAGCTTCCCTGCATGTGTCTAAAAATATTCACCAGGAGGAAGATGAGGTATTGCATCACCTTGTATCTTCCCTCTCCCTTTCCCCTATCTGTGATCTGGGTCAGTGAAGTTAATGGGACATTTTCATTAATTTTAGCACAATGAGGACAAAAAAGTATGCTTTTGTTTAAATGACACTTTTTTTTCTGGAGATCTTTTTGAGCCTGTTTTCATAATACAGAGAAACCTTAAAGTAAATAGGACCTCATTCCTAAGACCAAGATGGCTTTCATACCTAAGGATGTATGCTAGTGCAGTGTAAGGACATCAGCCTCAGTTTGCTCAAATGCCAGAAGAGTCTAGGCAGTCTGTGAGGCTACAATTATCTTTACATCCCTTATCATTTACTTCAGTGCAGATATTTCCCAAAAACATTTCAGAAAAGCTGAGAAAGTGGGAGAATCATCTCCAGACTTTATATTGTTCCATAGTTTTCTGAGAGCTGCATATTTCAGTTTCGTGAGCCATGAAGATTTGTACAAACACAAACGTGTTTCATCACTATAGGAAAATCTGAGCTATAATGATCTCCAGTTTTGCACTTAATGTTTAACAACATCCTTGCCATGTGACATTTAATTTGCTGTGTCTTTACTGTAAAAAGCTTTTGGACTTTTGCTCATCCTTTCATTCACATCAGTCCCAGCATCACATTTGAAAACAGACATTTCACCATTAATTTCACCATTAATGCCCCATGGAAGTGCTCAGTCCAGGTGGGATGCGGCTTTGAGCAACCTGGTCTAGTGGAAGGTGTTCCTGCCCATGGCAGGGGGGTTGAAACTACATGATTTTTAAGGTCCCTTCCAACCCAAACTATTCTGTGATTCTATGATTCTATGATTAATTCACTCAGTGCAGATGGTGCACTTTACCTTCCTAACAGTCTATATGCATGTGCCCATGTGTGCGTATCACTTTTCCCCTGATCACCACAAGTTACCACCAGACAAAACTGTTTGGGAGCTTTGCAGATTAAAAGAACTGTTTTGATCATAATTTCCTTAACTTTTGCAAGGATTAGGGGATTTCTATCCGAATCATACTACGTTACAATGGGGTAGTTGGATTTTTTTGGCAAGTCATCCTACCAGATGCCTGACCAGAGGTCCTGCAACTCTGTCAAGCTTTGATTTGCAATATAGGTCGACCCTAGTTTGAAAGCTTGTCTGCCATGAACTGACCTGATCAACTCTCAGACAGGTGATGGGATGTTGGAATTCAGGACAGATAAATCAGATCTACCTCTTTCTTCTTGCTTTTGTCACTATTGTTACGTTTCCTACCAGACTCTGCCACTTAATTGAGCTTAATTATTTTCTGTGATTTTATAGAATATTAAGAAAAATGGCACAGAGTTTTCCAAAACAATGTTATCTTTAGATTCCCATAAATATACAAGTAGAAAGTACTCATGCTATTTCTGTTAGCACATAAAATATATAACCCTGGGTGCACACAAATAACATGCATGTCTTTTGAAATATTATTGTTGGAATGTCTCTGATAAAGTTAGGAACTGACTGCTTTATTGCAAGTATTACTCACCTATGCAAAAAATCACAGGAATACATGCAGCTATGATGAAAATACCGTGAAAATAAAGATTTTTAAAGAAAAAAACCTATTTTCTGTTCTCTCTTCTCTCCTGCATGAATTCCAAAGTATCAAAATCACTGAAACTGTCAATACACTGGTGATCAGAGACAACAACTCAAAAAAAGTTTATATAATCGAATATGAGTTCAAAGAAACAATACTGCAACTGCATATAACCCAAAATTCCATGTAAAATGCCCACAAATGGAATACTGTACTTCAGTACTGTAATATTTTAGGAAAAATAAAAACAGAACTGCAGAAGACTGAAGTGGCTGAGTCCCCAAAGTAGAAGCAATATTGAATTAGGAACCATACTCTGAACTCGCATTTTAAGCAATGAGTGTGGATGCAGTGGAGAAGAGGAAAGGGATAGAACGAAGCAGGAAAGCTGTGGTAACAGGGTCCATCTTAGACCTCTTGTCCTCCACAGACTTTTTCAGTCCTTTCCACGTTCTCATTTTTTAGGCTGTGAAAATGCTGCCATCAAGTAGTATCTTGTGCTGACTCACCAGCTACTTCACCCACTTCAAGAGACTGTTAGGGACAGCCGCAGATCATTCTTCGCCTTGTCCAGAGAGATATTTGTAATGTTTGTTGGAACTTTGTATCTTTCAGAATTCATTCTCTCTAGCAAACTTAGTCGAAGCTGTCCAACAAGTTCAAAAGTTACTGGGAGGTGGAGATGACGGGTTGGTGTGTGGACAGGCAATGTAATTGCATACTTTTTTCCCCAACGAAAATCAGGCTAAACATAACCAGGGAACATATAGATAGTGAAAGAATACATCCTGAACCAAGCTGAGCTGTAATAGAAATGACAGTTGTCTGTTGCCTGCACCTTCTTTAGAAGTTACCTAACCTACATTCCATCTGCTTATAAGTGCAAGATAAACTTCTGCCACTTTTCAGGAATGGGCAAGAAAACACCACTTTTCTTTTTTTTTCTTTTTCTCAGCTGGGTCAGTTTATCTGGATTGTGAAAGGTTAAACACCAAGAGGATACTGCCAGCAAAGACAGAGAGAAAAAGCTGCTTACTTCCTGGTAGAATAATGAGAGTGCAGTAGCGGAGGTGTGCATTTCAAGATCACAACAAGATGTGCCTTGTTCAGAATGGTAACACAGCATTTGACACGTGCTGTAACCACATGGAAACCATGGCAAGGGAGGAATGTTGTAGGAGGGAGATTGTAAGGTAAAGCAAGAAAAATACCTCAGCAAAAACAGGAAAATAAATTTGCATTACGTAAAGGAGATATGACACAGTTGTGCTGTTAAAAAATTATTCCTTATATAAAAAGAAACATTGGCAATAATGAAAATCCTCTCTTAGAAAAGTAGGCGCATGAGCAATAGTAGGTAGGTAGGTAGGTGGGAGGAACAGCGTGGGTTGTAAGACCAATATTAGACTTAAAGTACTCAGAGAGGAAAAGTCCCATAAGATGAAAAATCCTTTCAAAAACAGTGAAAGCAAAGGGGAACATGTTTTTAAGTTGTTTGCTCTGCCGAAGATGAAAGTGAAGCCAACTAGAGACTGCATACAGAAAGCAGAAAGAACAGCAGAAAGAAGTGCAGGAGATTCCTGACAATTGATACTGAAGAAACACCACTTTCACAAGGTGCCTTGTTCTTCACTGACAGAAAAAAACATAACTAAAGGAGTGAAATACCACTCAGCTTTAAGGTGTTGATAATGTCCCACAAGGACAGCTAGGAAGTCCACTAGTGTCACTAAAAGGCTGCTTGCTGACTAGAGTGGCTGTTGGCTCATTTCCATGAAGCTCTTATTCAGGTGCAAATTGAACTCAAGTTAATAGTAAGCCAAGGAAATAATTTGTTATCACACATTACACAATTGCTTGATGACCTATATTCAGTGAGTTAGGGGCCCTAATTTAGACTCTGGCTGACATGCCAGCAAACTCTATCACAACTCACTCACAGAGTAATCAAGGTAGCCCTGGGATGAACAAGCAATGTCATGGTCAAGGTCAATTCATGCAACTAAGGAAGTATGAAGAAGTCTGCAAAAAAGAACGAGCTTAACAGAAGCCTTCAGTTCCCAGAGCAAGTACTTGGCTAGTTCTCACAAAAAAAAAAAAAACAAACTCAAATTATGATGTTCAGCAGAAAGGAATAAAAGCAATGCATAATTATGTATTATACAATTTGTCTCTGAAAGTGGAAAGGTTTCCAAGGAAGAAATATTTCTACAAAGTATCATCATGGATTAAAACAAATAATTCTACTTCATCCCAGTTCTTGATGATAAGTCATTAAAAAAGAAATGATATCTCATATTTTGTCCTCTTTTGTGTTTTACTATCAGTTATCATTTTCTCTGTCCTTCTCCTACCCTGTGACTTACATTCTACTTCTGTATAGCTTCTAAATGTACATGAATTTTACAGAGCACAGCTTAAAATCAAGCACATTCCTAAGAGCTTCCCCAAATAGGAAGGAATTAAAAAACATATATAAAATGAAGCATTTGTACAAGCACTTTGCTGAGTAACAATGACTTCAAAGCTAAACTCAAAAAGCTTCTGCAGCTAAAGCCCTCTGATCTAATATCCTCTGTGGGTGAACAGTGACATGCAGGACTTTTTATTTTCAGTAATTTGATATTCTTTTGAAAATCTTATTTTTACAGAGAACAGGAATGCCCAAGAGCAAATAAACTCACTGTTATAGGTTGTACTTCATATATATATTACAGAATTATGGAACATATGTTTCTAAAGTCTCAAAAAGAATAAACTGTGCCTGACAGTGTGTCCATGCATAAAGCGTGGCTTTATGGAGTTTGTGATGGTACATAACATTCATGTTCACCTTGCAGAGGATGTAATAACTGATCTCAGAGTTGGAGTTTTGGCTCAGGAAAGGATGCGGTAAAGTCTGCTGGATGATGAGAAGAATCATTGGATCCCTTGAGCAAGTGCCATCTAGCTTATGAAAATCCCTGTAGAAAATGAGACTGCTCTCTCCTTTGGACGCTGATGGAAAGACAGAACAGAAACCATTTGTGGCTTCCCCTGAGACAAAGTCAAGCAGGCTGTTATGGGGAGCTGCAATATCTGTTTTTCTTCTGCTGGTCTATTCATCACTGATGTCAAGAGCAGGACATTCTTAACAAGGATCAAATGCTTTTCTCTAAAATCTATTTTTCAGATAAGGTCTCTGGGAAAAAATGGGGTAGAGAAGGACAAGGAAGCAAGGAAGGAGAGGAAATCAATGAAGGTAATGCATAAGGAGTCTTTTGTCACATACTAGAAGAGAGATACAGTGCTTCTTTTTTTTTTCCATTTTAAAACTACAGCCTTAGGCAAGTTATACTAAAATCAGGTTATTTTTAGTTCTGTGAACTATGATTCACTATTATAGTTACGAATTTTGCAGAAGACAGACAGAAACAACTGCTGATTTAAATTCACACTACTTTCTTTTATGGATATAATTTATTCTTTCGCTTTAGGGGACCTCTCCATTTTAGAATCATTTAGAATAAAACACTAAAACCAAAATTATCCATTTGTGTAACTTTCATGAGAATTTAGGTGTCTCTTTTAAAATGCCCAAATAAAAACAACACAAACTGACGTTAAAAAAAAACCCAACAAACAAAATCCCCCATAATTCCTCTTGACTTCCATAAATGATTTGCTCCTCCTCCCCCCAGTTTTGGTTCTATTTCTCCACAAAATACAGGGCAATTCTGAGTGAAGTAAAGAGTGGAAACAATGGATTTGTTTATTTTCAGACAGTCATAGTTCTTTTTAATTAAATGTCAGATGTTCTTTGTTGAGTTGCAAAGACTAGTTTAGGGCTAATTTCACATGTTGAATATAAATAAATACACAATCATGCAAAACTTTTGCAAGCCAAAACTATAATTCAGCAAAATATTTAAAGAATAGATCTATCGTACATACCTGAATACTCTCTTAACACTAAAAGGTTGAAATACTTCACAAATTCAGAGCACAGGTAGCAGGGTCTCTCTTCAGAATAACATTGAAATACATTCCTAAATCTACTCTTGTTCAGAAAAAAAAAATCCCAACCAAAAATAAACATGACCAAACTACTGGATATATGCAAATACTTTCCTTAACTGGTACCCAGAAGCAAAGAATAGAAACAAATAGCAACAGAAACTGTATGTCTTAATGGAAAACTCAGTATGACGTAGTAGAGCACTGACTTACTTGAGGGTGGTGAGCTCTGTAAGGGATGGCTGGGTGGCCTTGAGATAGCTCTCTCTCCGTGCAGCAATCTTTGGAGATGGCTTTGGAGATGTGTCTGAGTCTCCACTGTCATCATCCCCCATGGCTTTGATGTAACTGCCACTACGCATTCGTCGGCAGGGAATCTCATCATCTTTCCCTCGTGGAGTGTATCCAGTCCATTCATCTTGAGGGACCTGAAGTGATAAACAGAATTCTCTTATTAATACACCCCTTCCTGATGTAATTGCACAGCAAGATTTGAACGTGCTAAGCCACAACAGAGCCATAACAAAACCTCTCATGGCCAAGGGCCTATTCTTAATCTCATTCAGCCATGGGTTGCTGCTTGCAGGAGAGGCCCACTTCTCCCCCTGCATAGTCACGAGCATCTCTGGAGTTCTTTGTTATTTTCCACTACTTATCTGGGAAGTTCTAGCTAACACGCTGACACAGAAGCTTCAGTCAGGTCTAATACTGAGCTGGACAAATTTTTTTAGTGGTTTTCATTAGAAGTATTTGCAAACCAGATCAGGGTATTTTTGGTTTATCTTAACAAATCAAATACCTCTTGGGAGGCAGAAAAGATTAAATATGAATCCCTATATCATAATCTTTTCAGACAGAGTGTGTATTGCTACATAGACCAGGATGACTTTGGTTCAAAATACATTTCAGATTAGTGGAGCTATGCACTAATCATCACAAAAGTAGGTTTGCAAGTGTGAAATTATACTATTATTGCTTCTACAGCATAATTAGCACCACTAAACACTTGACAGCTTGCAGGGATCCTCCTTTTAAGTTATGTTAGCCTGAGTGTCTAAGACATACAACTTTATTCCCTCCTTTTTCTTCTTGATGTTCATTATTTCTCTTAATCTGAAGTAAGTGCTATCCATTCCTTCCACTGGAAATCTGGAACACTGGGAAGGTGTGTTCATGAGATTTTGGAACATAGCAAGAGGACAGTTCAAGAGCACAGTGCTCTTGCCCACCCACCCTGTCCCTTCCTCTGCTCTTGGGGCTTCTGGCCATTGTAAACCAGCACCTTTCTCCTTCCTGTAACAGCAGAAACAACATGCAGTGAAGGGTCCTTGAAGGAGTTGTCCTAAAGTTATTTTGCAGAAAGCATAGTTTTATAACAAAGGTGAAACTACAAAAAGGCTTTTTAGTTACACATATTTTGTCTTTGATTCAAATAAAAGTAGTTGCGAACTTTTAGATTGCTACTTTTCTGATCTTTAGTGTATCACTCTATAAAGCAAGCTGTGGCTACAATGCTCAAAAACCCCTACAAGTCATATTAAGAAAGGAGTCTCAGATCTAAGTTGCTAAAATTTGTCCTGCAGCTTACGAATAAGAGCATCTACAAGGATAATCACAGAGTGCCTCTTTTCTATGGATATTTTGTTCTTCAACATCTATCTTCTGCTGATTATCTTTTGTATCCGTTGCTTCACAGACTACAGCCACGGCATTTAAGTGCCAGCTTGTTTAGAGAACCAAAACTGAACCACTGGATTGTTTGCTAACAGCTTAGCTGTTGATTCCCACTACAAACTTAAATCTAAGTCCAGATGCTTTAAGGCCTTTCAAACGTTACCATCAATGTAGGCCAAATTTTTATGGCATTTTATAAGCTGATATAAACTGCAATCCAAAAACCACTGTGCCACACAAATGAAACAAAGACATTTAGTGGTCCTAAACATTCATGGACTTATTGCCAATGATAATTAATTAACCAAACTATTCATAAGCCATGTCACTGTTTTGTTTCCCACTGATTTCAAACCTGAGACCTTGCCAACTTTCTTCTTTCATTGACTCTTCTTTTTACTGCATCATGATTAAGGTCCTTCCTGGCTCAAACAAGTTGTTTCCTCTTGTACTCAGTCTAAGCCCGCTCTCTTGGTTAAGTCGGGCCTTGGTAAACTCACTTGGAGCTTTGACATTTTGCTCAGAGGACTCAAGATTTAATCCTGGCATTTTACTCTAGTTTGTGAATCTATAGAAAGTAATTGAAGAAATACACTTAAAACACTTAAAATTTTCTTCTAGAAAAGGTTAGGAGTCCAAGAACTAGAGAACTACAGACTGAGAGTAATAACAACCCACTGAATATAGGACTCCGACAAATTTCTGTGTGTAATAAAAACCAAATGAACAAACAAGCAAGCAAAAAAAAGCAGTTCCAATTCCATGGTTTCTAAGTTTATGATTAGACCTTAGATCTGGAAAGTTAATGCTTTCATGGTGTGTGTATGTCTGTATACAAATGAAGATAATATTTGGTAGTGGGTTTGATTCCATTTGTGACATAGAAGAGTATGGAGAATTTTATACTCCTCCTGTAGCTGTTTATGACAGCCAGAGGATAATATTTTTTTTCATCTCTCATTCTTGCAATGGCTCGAGGCCAACAGCATCATCAAACAGTGGAAATACAATTCTATATTCATACCACCTCTCACATATATTTTGGAACCTACAGCTCCTGCTTCTCAACTGTAAAACCTCAACTTTTCAATCCACTGATGTACAAAAAAGAAGTTAACTCACGCTTAGTAAAATCAAGCTCTGCTGACATTTTGATGACATGCTCAGCCTTCAGTCAGAAGTTTAAAACCTGCAGTAGTGTATTTCCAATCAGTTTTCAGGCAGATACTAGATAGCTAAGTCATATTATGTAGGGAATGTCTAAATTCTCTGAGGACATGCACTTTAATCTGTTTAATATTTTATTCATTATACTTTAACTAGTTAAAAATTGGTGCTTTTTCTCATTAATTAGTGAATTAATCTTTCAGGGACTAAACAGAATATGTTAGTATACTGTTAAAGTTGGTGCCTTTGAGAAAAAGTTAAGGGTGTTAAAGTTACAATGCTCATAGAGCACCTATAGTTCAGGCAGGTTGAACACTTGTGGTTTGATGAAATAACAGACATACTGTTAGATGTAATGCTGTACTTTATAGGTGACAATACAAGTGATGAGCTATAGTTGCTGTAGGCACCACAACCCTGGAATTCTTAAGTTCTGTTATCAGTAAGTCCATACATAAGTACAATACCTTTTTTATCCCAAAACTCCTCAAAATAATTTAGATACAATAGGTTAGGCTTTGAAAGCTGGTTGCAATGAATTTTGCACAAAACTTCCCATTTATTCACATAAACACTGTGTGCCATGATACGCTTTGAATGCATTGCTCTAGCCTCACAATGTAAGATGTGATTAGGAGAAAGTTTCCAGTTTGAGCTCTGCTCTTTCTGTGAAGTGAGCAACCACTGAAAACCAGCATGTTAACTTTCTAGCAGCTCTTCCACCTTTTAAACGCTCTAGAATAAATAGAAAGTTGAGCTGGTCACACAGACCAGGAACAAAGCAGTCTCAGGGAGTGCCACAAATATACTGGGTGTTTTTTGTACTGGAAGTTACTTTCATGCCCAAACCCAGAGGAAATAATATAAATGCAACTCAAGTTCCATTACCATATTATGGTTTTAAGAGTAAACCCTGTACAAGCCAAAGAGAAAAGGATGGCTATGGTTATGGCTAGGGAAAACATCCAGATTTAGAGAACTGCCTAAAACATCAACCCAGATATGCTTCTAATTTCAGTTAACACACTGAAGAAGTCGGAGTGCTTGTACGAATTCTCTTGACTGCCTAGACATAGCTGAAATGGAAGAACGGAATGGATATCTGTTAAAAGGCCATTTTAGTTAAACAATTTGACCAGTTTTCTTGCAGATATTTAAGGCTGAGTGGGACTCTCTCTTTTTTTTTTTTTTTTTTTTCTTTTCTTTTCAGTAAGGTTTCAGCATTTAAGAGAATATTAGGGAAAGAAATTTGGGTCCAGCTCCCCTTTATCTTATTTCAGTTTTACAAGAGTTATACACCCTGATTTCAGAAATTGGAGTAAGAGAAATCAGTAAGACATCATGTAACTTGTAGAGAGCAATTCAGTTGTAATACTTTTCATGAAAGGATCTCAGGGCACTGTCTGTATTATTTGAGTACGACGAACAAGCCTTAGGGCTTAGTGTTTCCTTTCATTGTACCTATTTTGCTGTTTAGAAAATACAGCCAGATACAATAATGTCAACATTTTAATATTTCTGTGCCTATAGTCAAATACCTTAAGCAACATCTAGTAAAAGAAGTGACCTGATTTTCAGAGAGCTTTCTCTGGTTCCTAAAAGAAATGGCTGAAACAACTCATGCAGACAATGCAATTTACTGTCACATACAGTGTTTCATATCATGGGAAAAAATAAAACATAAAGCCCTCTCAAAACCACAAACTGTGAAAATAATTGATTGCATTATTTCATGCATTCATTTTCTTATACATATGGTATTAAACATTCTGTAGTGTGTTTCCTTCTGTTGATTTGGAAGATGTTGGGAAAAGGGTTTACATGAACCCCCATCTCTTTTTTTTTTCAGTCAGGAGGTCTGCACTGATTTTCCCACAGGCTCTTACTTTGTTTGAATCACCAATATTATGTCTTGCAGGGTCACATACTATACTGCACTCAAGTGCATATGTATGGTATCTGCTGCCTTAGAGGATTAACGGCATTAAGATGGACATATTTGAGATAAAGCTGTTTCATGCTTTTAAGAAAATCATATTATCCAATTACCTTAGCAATACCATTGTATCAGCATCAGATCATCAAGTAGGAACATCACATGCATGATTGTTTTTACTCTCAAGAAAAAGGGGAAGAGCTAAACTCAGATCTAACAATGAACAATTTTTTTTTTCCATTAAAATAGAGCTATTATTATTCGCACTACTGAAATAATAGAGATCCTGGAAACATTTCATTCTGCAAAAGATCTTTAAGATCATGTACAATACTTTCTTTGAAGCATAAAAATCAAGAGTGCACTTCACTTACACAAAAAAGCACAGTGAAATAGAACACATTATTACTTGAAAATACACAAAAAATACTCAGTGAAGGCCCCTGAGCCAGGTAACTTACTGAAACTTGAGACTTCAGCATACACATTAGTAAAATGTTTGTTACAAGTATGAAAGCTAAGACTGACTATCGTTTCTTTCTTCTGATTAAATGGTAGGTATAGGATTCTTTTATAAACAGAACAAGCTATATAGATAACACACTGCCACCAGCCAACATTTTATCTGGGTTCAGGTTCATTTAGTGTCTAGATTACCTGTCCTGACCTTTAAATTTATGTTGCTCTGGAAGTGATTGCACTTCATCATTATCCAGGCTGGACCGTCTGCTCAATTCCTTTAATACATTTTTTGATATGAAGGAACTGGATTTTTTTAATAGAAAGTCTAGGTCCCCAAATGAAGAAACTAAGTAAACAGGCATACTGCCTCCCCAGTTTTCAAACATTCATTTCAAAAGCTCACACATAACGGTATGTGAAATAAACCCAGAATGTAAAGACAAAAGTAAACCGCCATTTTTTATTCCATTTCTAAACAATAAAATTAGAATATCTAATTTCCTTCTTTTTTTCCCCAAAAATTGTTTAACTTACTTACCTCACTGGATGAAACAGCAAACAGAATGTCTCTATAGCAAATTAAGTTCATTACTGATCTCTAGTTTGATTTGGTTTATTGCAGCTGAAATCATTAAAGCTTCTCCCTGTGCTTTGCCAAAGCATTGTGGATGACTACAGAAGTAAACATAAGGACTGGAAGGAGTGGCTAACCATCGCTCACAGCAGTATACTTGTAACTTTAGTTTTCTATTAGTATGCAAATACTTAATGAAATGAAATCACACAACTGAAGAACAATGCTTAGTGACTGCTCAGTGCAGATTTTCAAACCCATGTAATTTGGTTTTCTTAGCCGTTATTATGCCTCTTCTGCATGCTGTTAAGGAAGTTTCAATTGCCATCTTCCTCTTACTAAGCCTATTCCTAGCACTCACAAATACTGAATTAATCAGACCAATAAAGATGAGCAGCATTTCATTCTATCAGTGTGCATGTGTTAAGAATCATTGAAGTATGCAAAAAAGGGGAAGCCTTAGAAATCTTAAAGAACTATATGTTTAATAAACTTCATGAGTTTTCAAAAAGGCAGATAGGAAGGTTGTTTCTATTTAGGACAAAATTAATATGCTTAGTAGCTGCAGCACCACTTGTTTTAGCTTGTACTATTTCAGCAATCAAGTTCTACTATAAATTAATTTCGTTTAACTGACTCTATATTTTTTATACATGAAGAGCATTAACAGCCAAAAGACCCTTTCCAAGATGGAACATTATTTCCTCAATTCTAAATGCCTGCACCTTGCATCAAACCTGAAGCAATGTGAAGAAATGCAATCTTCCTTCACATAACAAGAGTTTGGAAAATCTGCTAAAACAGTATAAATTCTCATATAGCAAGTCAATAGGCAAAAAATTCTTCATAATAATGCTCCAGTTCATGATTTTTATTCATCAAAAGGTGCCTTGACCACTAGCTTGGCAATCTGTTTTATGAAGAGGAATGTGCGTCTCCTACACAAAACAACCACGTCTTGATTCCAGATAAATTTTCTCCTCCTGCTTTATGCATAAAAATCCAACCAACCATAAAAAGGACCACATGGATACAATGATTCCAGCCAAGGGCCTTGCAAGTTTGCCACCCCCAAACACATTCTGCAGAAAGGAAGCCAAACAGCAATTACCACATCTATTAGCTGAAGGAAACATAGCTGAAGGAAACATAATTGAAGGTCATATACTAGCAGGACTCTCACTCAGGACCTCAAAGTAGAACTGCTTCAGTAATACTCATGGATGATCTCTTTGTGGCAGAGGACAGACATTTATTCTCATCTTTCTCGATTCTATTGAAGCTTTCAGTGCAGTGGACTATAATGAGATATGGCTCCTTGCCCAAGTAAGGATGACAGGATGACTGTTAAAATGAATACCAGTCCTTGAAAGGATGCTTTCAATCACTAGCAATGGAGAAATGTTCCCTCACTTCTAGGTACCTTAGTTTGGGCTGAACCAGTTCTCTCCCTAATCACTTCAGCAGCTGTATACACTGACTCGTTAGTATCACATACCAATATTGTTAAATAAGATGTCATTTTACCTTCCTTTCACTACACATTACCACAAGCCCATTATCAATCAGCCAGCAGGAAACTGGCTTGTGGGTGGAGAACCTGTAGCTGAATCTGTATCCTTGAAAGAAAACTGATGGTTTTGATGGTGGGGAGAGCATTTTGAGAAACGCCCGTTATACTGTTTCTGTTGGTTGACTGTAATTGGATGAGCTCTGGTGCTTCGCTGATGTTGTGCTCTCACAGAGAGCAGCTGTAAGTAATGCAGTTAAGTTACCATTTTCAGCTGGCTATTAGCTTCTGTCAAATTTATTGGACAGTGGACAGACTTCACTGAAACTTCCACAATGCTTTCTTTTGGAATACAATGAAACATACCTGCGTAAGAAGCTTTCATTCAGCCCTAAGAAAAATTTCCTGGTTTCAGAACATTACAGCATGCCTTCTCAGTGACTCCAAATTGTCACTCTACAGTAGTGTCCCACTGGATAACAAATCAAGGTCATGGTCTTGGCTCCCATCTGCTGGGAACTGAATTGCTAGAGACAAAGAAATCTCACAGGTTTCCTGCCAACCTGATCAACAGGCTGAGGTTATGTCCCTAAAGCAAAATTAAACACAAACTTATTTGCATAGAACACTCAGAGATAATTCAGAGACTGTTTCTGGAAGCCCTCCACCAGAACTGTCAGTGTCTTATCCAACTGCAATGCACATTGCTTAGCCTTTGGTGAGAGAAATACGTTATACATCAGAAGCCCAAATGAGACAGTCTATTGCACAGGCTGAAAGGACAAACAGTACACAATAAATTCATGTTCTTGTTGCTTAATTCACTAGTGACAGAAGCTCACTTGTGCAAAAAGCAAAGCACAAGAGCATTTGTAAGGCAGAACAGAAACTGCAGGCAGCTGCCCCCGGCTCAAACCACTCTTCTGGCACTGTAGTATGTCCCCACTCAAGATCTGTACTGCAAATTCCATTCTTGAAACAAAAGCAAAAAACAAACAAAAACAACCCAATAACCGGATATAGGGGAAATACTACTTATGACTTTGCACTGACTGAGGAAAATATATCACTGCTCAGTATCTTTTTCCCTACCTACTCTGCATATCTCCAAAATAAAAGTTAAGGATTTCAGACTTGGATGCAGATTGAAATCTTCCTCTTTGCCGGGCTTGATTTGTCTTGAAGATTTTTTTTGTTTCCCAGTGAAATTACTGAAAAGAATAAGATTAGAACACTCCAGATACTTAAGACTGTAGAAAGGAGTCAGATCCAGGACTGAGTCAAATCTTACCCACAAAGGAACTGAAATCTATACCAAATTATGTACAGCCATAATTTTTATGAACTTTTCTGACATAACAGTATATGTAGCATAATGTCACCTAAGCATGCTGCTAGATCCTATATGTGCATTTGTATGCTAGCAACACAGAACAGGGATCCTGCTGCCAGAATCAGGTTCATTAATGGATGCACTATTAGAATGTAGGGATGCTAACATAATGAACAAACAGGAATTCAAGTTAATTCAAAAAACTAAAAAAATTAGTGCCAGTATACTCAATACTAAGAAGTTACAGAATGGTTATAAAACTAAAGCATAGAAAATTATTACCTAAGGAATATGGACAGATAAAATCGCAGCTACATGTTAAGTACTGTCACTGCTGTAGAACAGCTCTTAGTTCTTAGGTGGCCCCTATTACTGCATAACTCAGACACCAAAGGTCAGTCCACGTTTTAATTAAATGAATAAGAGTACAGTGAAATACGTGGCAAGATCAGGCTCATCAATTCAACCGATAATTTCTTTTTTTTAAAAAAAGGTAAATTAAAGGACTGCAAAGATGAGGAGTGTGGCTATATGGAAATACTCTCCTACATATTTGTCTTAATATATCAAGGGTAGGATTCTTAATATAGCAATGGGTAGATTTGCAGGTAGGCTAAATAACCAAGATGTAGGTTCAATGGGATTCTTTTTTATTAATCTATTTTTTGTAAATAAGCTATTTTGTGTTTCATTTCTAATTTCCAAGTGCGCACACATTTTGTAACTTTATTCATTATTCATATTACCCATCTTGAAATTTTAAAGCTGAAGTAAGTTGCTTTCTGTGAAAGATAATTTTAAAATTTGAATGTTCCTAGACATTAGTTTATTTCAAAATTCATGAAAATTAACAAATTTCTGAACATTTTTAGGATTATTCCATACCTGGAAGCTGGCCTAGAATACATTTTAACATTTGACATTTTATTTCACAATTGTTCAAATTGGTTCACTAGCTTTACCGAGAAGTATGTTTCGTATGAGCTCCGTAAATTAATTTTTAACTTTTACCTCAATATACTTTGGAGTTCTGACTAGAAAAATTAAGGGAAAATAATGTATGCTTCATTCAATTGCAATTTATAATGAATAAGAGGATAAAAAGGCAGGTCTTTGGGTATATAAAAATGCAAGAACAATACTAATAAATATTAAAATGCAACTTATATATAAATATATATACAGGGAGATACTGAAAGTCTAATTTGAATATGGTAGTTGTGACAGAAATGCAAACAGTACAAATGAAGAAAAAGTAAAGACAAACTGAAAATGCAGACAGACTTGCGTACATAAGCCCAGGATAACTGATCTAAGGATAAACAGTGTGTAATTGCCATACTGTGTTTAAAAAATCATATGACAGATACTGGTCCTTATTAGCACTCTGACACAGTGATGCCCCTCTATTTTGCTGTCCATGTACACAGACAACAGAAAGAGGTTAGGATTGAGCAGTATCTCCTCAGAACCTGTGGACATGCCTTGTCTTCAGAGTGGAAAACAAGTCACTTGAACTATTGTGTCTCTTAACACTACACATTATACAATAATGCACATTACAGACAATCTTTGTACAGGAAACTGAGCACAGTATTAACAGAGCCTTTCTCCACCAGAAAATGTTTATTACTCTCAGAAACTTGGCTTATATACTTTTTTATAGTATTTCTCACAGTCTCCCACCAACGGACAAGTGATGGAAATACGGAACTCAGATGACTGCACCATCACCCTCACCTACTGCTCTTCAGTTTTCAGAAGTAAAATCTTAGCTTTTCATCCTCTGACACAAATGACCTGAGCCTCATCAGATGGGATCAAAAGAAAACATATGACTGACCCACGTAAGAAGAAAAGAGGAATAATACAAAAATATCATCCTTTTATTTTTATCAATTTTTTTAACAAATGGACCAAGAATAATTAGAATAGTAATTATCAGAGAACACTGAATGGCAAAACTATAATTTAAAAAAAAATGTAAAACTATATAATACTCTGCAGTGTATTGGATACTCTATTAGCTTCAACGATCATGAACTCATAGAAAATAAGAGCGTCAAAAATATCTACCCTTGTATTCGGCCTTATTGTTTGCAGAAAAAGACTGCATTTTGTCTTCGATAGTTTTGCTTAATTTTATTTTTTCCCACAGAAGATACCAGAGAAAGAGAGGCTGTCCAGTGCTTCATAAATTATTCTCTCAAGGGACCGAAACCATTTTGAGGAATTTAAGAAAACACAAACAACTCCTTCTCACCTTCCTTCAAATTAGTCCAACTGTAAACCTGAATAAAATAAAAGAACTTTCCTGAAGTATGAAGCAGCTCAAAATTAAGGACTTTATCTTTCTACTATGCAGCTCCTCATTCTTGAAAGGAGAAATAAAAGAGAAGAGAAAAATACAACTCTGTTCCCAAAACTCAGGTGAAAGGAAAAGGTTTGCTTGACTGTCTTTAGACTAGTTTGGGAGCTAATATTTCTTTCTGGAGATGCACAGTGTTGAGAGACAAGCCTCCCCTAGACCACCAAGGACAGACACTGTGCCTCAGCACCCAAGCTGGAAGTGGAGCCTGCCAGGGGAAAGGAAGCCTGTGCAATGCAGGAGTGCTCTGCACTCAGTCCAAATTCCAAACTATGAGAAATAAGCCCATCTGTAACACAAACTACTGCCAACTCCTTCCACAGAACAGTTATGTGGAAAATACCACACTAAGTGAGATAATTGTTTGTTATTTCTATGTCTTTACACTGAGAATTCATCCAGATACTTTGGTGATAACAGCATTTACAAGCAAATGTGAAGTCAATGTCATCTGTGATCTCTGATAGATTTACCAGGATAAAGAAAATTATCCTGGATACCTAGAATTGAAAGAAAGTCACTCCTTCATTGAATTCAGATACTATAACAAGAAGAGTTTTGCATGAACAAAACTGTTGTCTCTTTCAAGGATCAGAGAGTTTATGACCTGGACCATAAACTACAGCTTAAATTAAAAGTGAGTTGATAAAAGCATGTATTTAACATTTAGCGAGTTAAATAAAGCAACAAAGCAGTATCATAACAACAAAATTAAATTATTAGAGTTGTGCAGTATTGTCAAGAATTTGAAGATTTAAATTCAATTTAGTGCATTTCTAATGGTTCTAACATAGCACACCAGCTTTTTGGTACAATGATGAGAAGGTTATCAAGAAGATAACAGATATACAGAATACTTCTACAGCCTATTAACGGAGTAATACTCTGCTCCAGTTAATATATAATCATACTGCAGGACAGCCAAAAGGCCTCAATTAGGTTCTGAGCCCCATTGTTCTGGGCACTGTGAAAACACAAAAGGGAAGAAAGTTCAAGCCCCAAAGGGCTTGTAGTGTAAAAAGATTAGTGATAGAGTGTAGAGAAAGGCAGTCCAATGCATTCAAAATAGACTGACTTTTAATACCTATACCCATGTGTCATCCTTTCAAGCTGCCAAGAGAGAAGAGTAATCCTGACCTGCTTTCTCAAATCTACCCTACTATGAATAATATTTCCAATGTTAATCAAAGTCTGGCTAAGGTTTTCCTTTTATTTATTTATCTATTTAAAACAATTTCAAAGAAGTTAGATTTCCCTGGCTTTTATAAACAAGGGTACAGTTAGAAAAAAAGAAATAAAATGAAACGAAAACCAAAACAGAACTACCAGTGAGAATGGAAAACACAGTGAGAATTTAGTTATTTGAATTCCTGCCCTTCTCAATTGTTGGACATATTTTCACATAGACACAGATAATGTCCTCTAATTCCACTTCAAGAGTCTATTCCTGTCAGTTAAACATCATCTAAAAGTCCCTATGGAGGTGTTCATTTAAAGCTGATGCTGGCACAGTTTTTTGCTCTTTTCTAGCCATCTGGTCACATACTGAATTGTCAGCTATTTTCTCTAAACCTGAGAGGAAGACTGAAAGAGTAAACAAAAACATGAACAAAAAGCAATCTCAGGGTCCAAAGCAACCACGACAATCAAGGCTAAATTGCAATTTCTTCTAATTCACAAATTTCAGACAAAAGAGACTTAATAGGAAAAAAGACCCCAAAATTCAAAAGGTTGCAACCCAAGCCTGTTTTGAAACCCCCCCAAGTCCACATGCACAGCTGTAAACACACATTCATACTGCCCCCCCTCCCCCTAGCCCATTCTCACAAGAACTAATAGAAAATACACAGATCCATTTCTTTACATTTAAAACTTAGAATACCAGAGGCTGGCATTCAAAATTATTTTGCATGCCATTCAATAAAACCTTTTAACATCAATTTTTAAATGTGGATGCCTCAGTCCTACGCTTTCTCTGCATACTGACTTAAACAACAGAATGTGGAAGCTGACTGCCTCATTAAAGCACCCATATGAGAAAACTTGCTGCAGTTTCTATACAAATAGACAAGAGTCCCACTACATTAAAACGAAACCAAATCATCTTAGCAAACCTCTTTTTTCCTCATGGTCTTCTCTCTTCTCTGAGCAACGTTGTTCCATCTTACACACACACTTAGATGTGCCATAAGTGCTTCGTTTAAAGTGCATAAAAGCTATTCACAGCTCTCCTAAGAATGAAACAGTTTTAATATTTTCTGATCCATGTTCCTGCCACAAACATTCACCGGCAGTATGATAGCTCCAAGAGCAGACATCTGATTCTTGACATTTAAAGATACAATACTGGTGAAAATAGTGACGCTGTATTAACTGCAAACAGCTTGTGAGGGAGTAGGTGATGTACTCCTAAAATGTATAATCAGAACAAGTAATAATTTCAACCTTTTGATTTTTTATTTTTGACTCAAAGCCATGAGAAAGAGGAATAGCCAGACAAACAAATCTGGACACATTACAATAACTGTTTTATGAGAATATATATTCCATGGCAAAAAGGAAAGTAGGTTGTTTTCCTGATGCAGAAAGCATTAAGGTGCATCAAAATTTCTCAAAAGCTTTCATAACAAAATAAGCAGTAAATGAAGGCAAATCTTGAAATTACAGAAATCAAAGAATTTGTATCCTGGTTACATTCAGTTAATTGACATTGTAATGCTAAGCGCAAGCACTACAACATCAAATTCCCTATACCCCTACTGTGACTGCCTTATAAATTCAAGAAGTGCACAGAAAGGTCTTATTTTTCCCACAGGAAAAAATTATAAGCCTGTTCCAACATGAACTGTTTCTTTGAAATACTGAATGCTCAGGGAAAAAAAAAGAAAAAAAAGAAAGAAAAAGCAGGTTTATTTTTAATTTCAGCAGCTTTACCCCCTTGTCTGATGATCAGTGACCTCTTGGGAAAGCTGAAATATCAGAGTAAACCTCCATCCCCCACAAACACCTTAGACAAGGCAGAGTACAGTTAACAGTGATCAGCTCTCCACACTGTACCTGGAGGTACTGACATGACCGTTCCTGTTGACACGTCTCTGCTTTCACCACTGTCTGGTCCATGTTAACTGATGCTTTCTGGTAAACTTCACGGGCTCTGCTCACGGTTAATGTAGAGGACCAAGAGCTTTTCTTCATTAATTGGGAGTCCAAATTCACAGGCAGGTTTGCACAGGTAGAGCATTTGACATCATTATTGCTTCTGGATGACTTCACAGTATGTTCGCTAATAGTGTTATAGGCTTCCATAAAGTATTGGGAAGAAGAACGGTCAGGGCATCTTCCCATGGTCATGACCCCACTGGGACCATGATAAATGCAAACATCATTGTCCAAGTTGTCATCTGAACTCCACCATCCTGATGCATTGGATCTGGGCTTACCTTCTGATCGCCTTTCTTTACTCTTGCTGCGCTTCCCATACCTCATCGTCTGCGACTCCTCTGGACTTGCTTTGCTCCCATTGACACTCCCTTTGGATGGTCCCTCCAGTGAATGCGACTTAGTAAAGAGCTTTTGGACAGAATGAACTAGATGCCTGATCCTCCCTGGGCTGTCACTGCGGTGCTCCATGGCAGTCCGCTTGTACTGCAGAGTGTGGTAGCCATCCCGATTCAGAGGCAGCTGCCGCTCAAACTGGTCCAAAAGGTTGGCAGGAATGCGGTTTGTCTTGTTGGCAGTTCCATGGGGAACCAGAGCACACTCATCCTTGAGTTCATGGTGGGAACTATAATGCCTCCGGGGAAACGTGCTGCTGGCAATCTGATCGTTGTAGGGCACCATGCACTCTGCCTGAAAAGAGTTCCTTTGAGTGTAGTAAGGGTGGTCTGCAGGATGGGGGTCCACCGGGTTTAACAAATATGGCTTCCTGTCCGGGTGGTGTGGCAGACTGTCACACGGAGGGTCACAGGCAACCCCATGATGATGACTACGGCTGCTAGATAATCCCTTCATCGTTGATGTAAAGCAAGTCCCAAAGTCATCTAATACTTATGGCTATGCAACAGGCAGATCTCAGAGAAAGGCCTAAAAAAATGAAATACAACAGAAGCCATAAGATATTCAAGATAAGAGAAAAATCAGCATGTGCATGTTTAGCATTGTTTCTTACTGTACAAATAACTGTAATAAACATTCCCTGATTATTTTAATCACCTTATTATTTGCCATGTCCAACATAGTGATAGGCGATACCTAAGCAGTACACAGGAGAAATATTTTTTTCACCAGCTGGAAAACATGCAAGAACATTTTCTGATATGAAATTCACTATTGTTCATGAATTCCCAAGGTAAGTATCATCACCGATACTGTAAAACTTCAGTCCTGAAAACATTCATGGGCAGGGGCCTCCCAGGAAGCCTTAACTGCTCATCTGCATGCTTTCAGAACCAAATAAATGCATTAAAAAAGATCGTGTCCCTAATAGATCACTTCCTTGGTTACTCTGGACCAAATACTAAGTGTGGTTCAGTTAAGATAAAACTTTTCTTTGTCTTAAATGCACATCTGTTCATGATAAAAGTGTAATTTACTTGATCTCCATGTTGTCTGCCTAGACCCTAAGCATTTCAAGACTACATGAAAACATTATTTCTGTAAGCTTTTTTCAAATTAAGAATAAAATAATAATACATGGCACTAACTCTGTCAAAATTAAACCAAACGGTTTAATAACCTATATAATCACGGTTGTTGTAGTTACTGTTTACTCACTCCTATTAAAAAAATCTTATTCTGATAATGTATGGCTTGGTTTAATTTTCCATAAACTTTCAGAGTACCAAGCTGTGTTTAAATATCCCTACCTACTCCTGCTACCATTATGGGAATTAGTATAGCCAAAACTTGCACACTGCTCTAACAGTGCAAGGGATTTCAACACTAACACTTGATTGCAGTTATTTGGCCTTGAAGTGACTCACAGTGTTATAGACTACTGGTTGCAACGACTGGAAAAGGAAATCTTCATCCTAAGTGATATAACCACCACTCTGCGGCCAGATGTCCTCATTTCAGCTCTTATCATAAGCAAAAGTTTGGATGCAACTGCCACTGCAACCTCTGAGCTATTAATGTATAAATTACGTGGTTTTACATGTGGCAAAACATTCCTAGGGTGCTGTCTCAGCTCCTGATGGGCAGAGGACTCCTTAGAGGATGCTCTCTTATTCTGCACACAACTGAAATGGGAGCCACTCAACTCTTTTTTATTCCTTTCCAGCATGGATAGTCACACAATACTTTTGGAAATGTCACCTTGAGATCTTTTTTTGAACATGGATAGACATGCATCCACAGTTTTCCACTATGCTCCTCCAGTGTTCTCTCAGATAAAGTTCATGTTTTAACAGGTTGTGGACAATGTACATGCTGGCAAATTGGGAACAATGAAGTTTTCTGAAATAGCAATACACTAATGCCAGTCTGAAAAAGCATGTTCTGCATTTCATCACAACAGGTTTTATATTTTCTTCTGAATCTGTGATGAGCTGAAATGGAGGGTTTTTTTAATATGCCTCAAAGCTACTGTGGATGTCCTGCATTTCATTCTCCCTCACTGGATCCCTGCAATGCAGAAAATGTTAATTCTCAGGAGGCCATGAATTCCAAAAGAAAAGTTTTCAAAACACCACAAAAGGCACTTGAAATATTCCAAATGGATGAGCTCACTGGCTTACCTGAAGAATGGCCAAAGGCACATTAAAAAGCACAAAAATAATATATGCAAAGAGCTGATTTATCAGTTATACTGTAGTGACAATCCTTATCATTTCTAAAGAGCATTTTACATCCCTACAAACTCCTTTAAAAGTATGACCTATTAGACTGTGTAACAGAGAAAACCCCAAAGGGATGTAGATCATCGAAAATGTGATTTGACCAACAATATCCCACCAAGAAGAATACCAGTAAAGGATATAATGACCAAATAAAAATACTTGTGTCTCTGGTGTCCGTGAATATCTTTCACACTTACAGGTTTGTGAAAACAAAACTTCAGCCAGTTAATTTTCATTTAAATGTATTTAAATCCATATAAATCCATAGTCATGCAACAGTCCACAAGATGGTTGATATATTACCTTAGAACTAACAATAGATTAGTGCACCATTTAAGATAAAAACAGTAAAATCTTGTCCCATAGATACAAGAAAGACATGGAGAAGTACAATGCAGTGCGACGTGCACAGAACCAGTGATTTATTTTCATTTTTTTATTATCTGACAGGCTAAGAATTTTTCATTTTAGCATACTGTGGAAAAAGAGTATATGTGGACAGACAAAGAACTGAAAGGACCAAGCATTTATAGAATAATGAGGTCATAACAGGCACAGCAGATGACATGGAATTATTAAGAATATGCAGTCTTAATATATTGTTAGAGCAGAATGGCTCGGATGAGGAAACACTTGATCTGACTTCATAGCAGCCTTCCTGCATCTGAAGGGGGACCAAAAGGATTCCGGGGAGGGACTCTTATTAGGGACTGTAGTGGTAGGACAAGGAGCAATGGGTTAAAACGAAAACAGGGGAAGTTCAGGTTGGATATAAGGATGAAGTTCTTTACTGTAAGGGTGGTGAGGCACTGGAATGGGTTGCTCAAGGAAGTTGTGAATGCACCATCCCTGGTGGTGTCCAAGGCCAGGTTGGACAGAGCCTTGTGTGGCATGGTTTACTGTGAGGTGTCCCTACCCATGGCAGGGGGGTTGGAACTAGATGATCTTAAGGTCCTTTCCAACCCTAACGAATCTATGATTCTATGATTCTATGACAGATAGGCTGGAACAGAATAGTGTGGAACATTTAGAAGACAAAGATGAGCTTAAAAGATACAGGTATGGTTTGACCAATGAGAGCAGCAATGTTACCAGCTGGGTTCTGGATGGACTGGCAATATAGATGCTAAAGAGAATGCGCAAGTAGACTTAAAAAGTGGTAAAGCTTATGAAAAGTGTCATTTGTACAGAGAGAAAGGGACATGCTTTCCATAAATTGTGGAGGAAGACTGGTTAAGCAGTCCTATATGAGCTTGAATGGCAAGTAGGATGGTGGTAATGTTTAGGAGAAAAGATAACATTTAGTTCTACACCCATTTTGAGTCTGAACTGTCAAGAAATCTTCCATGAGGAAGTACTGGAGAAAAAAGCAGAAAATAGATAGGTTGATCTGCCTGAGAGGAATCAGATGAGCAGATACAGAGAGTAACAGAGAATATATGCTTGTGAGAGCAAAAGATCACAGAGTCACAACAAAACGAGGATAAATCTTTGCAGGAGCAGCAGATTTGAAAGGGGAGGGAAAAAAGAAGTAGCAAAGACTAGAAAAACACAGAAAAACCCAAAACAAAAGGGAGCAACCACCTGTGTAACAAAAAGGAGTAATAGCAAAGGCTCTAAAACCTGTGAGAGATTGAAGTTCAGAGTAAATAAATGTTTATTCACAACTCTCAGACTTGTGTATGCATAACGAATTTTTTTCTGCTGCAATAGCATTGAAAACATTTATTTTATCATAATTTATTTTATCAATTGTGATAAAAGTCGAGTATTAATCAGAATATAGCTTCATTTTACCTTAACTATATTACTGCTGCTACAGCATTGCAAGCATAATGAATTAGAAAAAATCTTCAAGAATATACTATAGTGCACCCTCTAGGAAGGGAAGAATAAGTATAATATGTGCTCACTAAAGAAAGGAGTGGTGTTTTTCTTAAATATTTAGTGGACTTCTGCACAGAAAAAAACCAATGCAATTCCTAAATCACTTTCACACCTCAATCCTGCTTTAATACGTTAATATATGTCTGGAAACAAACCCCAGCACACCACCCTACACAGACTCTAGTTCCATCAGTATTTTTTTTAATATGTATTTTTTTTACCATGACTGTGTTGTCTGAACCTATCAATGTTTAGTGATGAACTATCAATGTTTAGTGCAATTAACAGCTGGAGACAGGGCTATCTGATCATGCAATGAATAGCTGAGAGGAAGACAATTAAGATTTTTATTGTGTTGATATTTTTTGGCCAAACTAGGAACATCTAATTACTCATGAAATAAGGCAAGATAATTGATGAACATGCTGCCTATTAATAAACAGTGGAATTAGCAATTCTATGGACAGCAGACCAAACCCACTTTATGCAATAGGAATGAGATGTTAAATAGACGCAGCATTATTAGGCTGAAGAATTCTTATTACTTTCAACATTCATGTTACATTTGCTTTTCTGTTTTTGTGGATGCCCTGAAGGATACGAATACACTCATCCTTGCTGCTAACATGGTGTCCTTAATGCACAACAATTTGCTGAAATAATTTAGTGGTTTGAAAAATGTGTAATTAATTCTTATGTAATTAAAGTCAAAATGCACACAAAATAACAAACCTGAATGCATAAATTACCTACACTTTACAAGCTTGATTTCCCTATATAGTCTAATCTTGTGTTCCAAATTTATTCATAAAACACATATTCAAGATACATTATTTCTCTCAGATATATGTGAAAACTTCTCTCATAAAAGTTTTACTGATATGCCACATAGTCCCTCCAATTTTATGAGACTGCAGAATTAAGTTTCTTATGTTTTTACAGGAAGCTGTGAAAAACAATTAGTTAACAAATGCTTTCAATAAAATAGTGCATACATAGGAATATAGAGAGTAAGGAAATAATACAGGAGAATGTAGCAGGTAGTACAAAATGGACAATTAATAACTCAGAATGACTAATAAAAATAGTTTATGGCCATTAGCGACTTACAAACCTTCATAACTGGTCTTATGGCATCAGTATGAAGAGTCAACATTCATAATTTTCTCTTTATTTCAATAATCTGGTTATGTTGTAGCAGTGCAATATTCAGAGCAATGCAAAATGCACAATATAAATGTGTAATGATGTGAAGTGTAAGGTAAATAACTGCTAAGATAACTGACAGAGTGGCCGTGATATCTATGCCAAGGTGTGCAGCTCAACTATAAAAATGCAAGTAAGACATATATGAGAAACATCCTAACATGTGCTTGGAATTCATACTAGATATATACAGAAGGAATGCAATGCAATTACATTATGTGTAGTTACCAAGAGACACTGTAATACCCAGCCCTAACCCTACCCCTAACAGAGATGCCCTAATTAAGCATCATCAGGACTACAGCACCTTAAGTCTAATATCCTTGTCTGTTCAGAAACTAAGGAGTGAATGATGCTGATTTTTTGTTTTCATTTGGTGAACACGGTTCCATTCAGTGAGTTAAGAGGATACTTCTGAATCCTTGGTTTTCTGCCAGGACCACAAACTGAAGGGCTGGCACACAGGTGAAAGACAATGTGAAGACATGATGTCATGTATGTACAGCTTTGAGACAGGAAGGCATTTAATCAAGCATACAAACTGAAACACACATTTGGACCATATTGATACTTACATCTCAGATTACAGCAGTCTTCTCAAAGAAATGCTGCGTTACTGTTTCAAGTGAGAGGACATAAACTGCGCTTTCTGGAAGTACTGTTTCTGGTTGCGCTCCCATTTTATGCTCAATGGTAAACAAAGAGAGGTTCTCATTCCCATACTGAACACCAAAGTTTCTCAGCATTTGCTTATTTACTCACCCACTACGTAATGTTGCCAGGGAAATTCCTTTCCTCGAATCTCAGATTTTACAAACACATGGAAGGTACGTTGATGCTGAGAATCAAACTTCCAAACGCTCCTCATGCAGCGCATTGCTTTATCCCAGAGGTCTTGATATTTTAAAGCTATTCTGTGTGGCCTTTCCCATTAATAAAAACCTTGACATCGATAAAAGGATACATATTCTAAACTGCCTGCCTCCATATAATTTATTAAAGGTGTTCAGAACAAAATGAAGTCTCAAATTATATTCCTAATCCTTTTTGGCATGTAATATGAGAGATACTGTGCCTTGGGTAAAACTCTCAAGGGAATGTCTGGCTTTTGCTTCCATGTCAGCAATCACACCAGGCAGGTGATACTTACAATATAATTTAATCTTGAACAGTGGATGGGGATTCATAAAAGAAATGTTTTGGCCACTAACATCAACTCACTCCAAGTTCATGGGCAGATCAATAAGGGGGAGTAACTGGGGAAAAAAAAGTAATTAAACTCAAGAGGAGTCCCTTGTGAATGGTATGCATACAGAAAAAAAAAAGAAGAGAGGCATCCCACCCACTATGTCATAAAAATGGATGTGGGGTTTCTTTTGTTTGTTCGTGTGTGGGGTTTTTTTTGTTTGTTTTCTTGGTTTTTTGTTTGTTTGTTTGTTTGCTTTTGCCTGCATCCAACATTCTGTAGTTTTCATATACTTGTGGTGCCAAGTTTCACATTTACATTTGATGACTGCTTTCATCCACATGCTTTTGGTGATCAACTGTGGTGGTCAGTACCAGGGTAATATGTTCCTTGAAGGTTTGGGCTTGGATTTATTTTCATCTCTGTGGCTAATAGCAAGTTGATTCTCCCCTAGAAGTGTCACTAAAACTGTAGTCACTAAAGGAACCTGACACATAATTAATCTCTGAGTCACATCTATCTACATTACACAGTCTGCAAGAATTCTAGCAGTAACGTCTGCAAGATTTTGACACAGTCTGATTTTTTCAATCCTGTTAGGAATGTGACTAGCAATGCAAAGGATTGCATGCAAAAATCTTGGCTCTACAAGTAGAAACACAAAATTGTGATCATCTGTTCATCCACTCTCTTCGTCTGCACACAATTAACAGTCAACTTTTAAAAAATTCTGATCTGCTCAGTGATTAATAATATACTGTGTGATTAGACTGCTCATGCCTTTTCTGTGGTATAGAACACAGAGTCTCTCTGACTTGATGAGGTACAGCACATCAGTTGGAGAGCCTGTTGTGAATTCCACTGCAAATTCTGAACCGTCAACCAACATCTTCTCCCAGAAAGAAAACAGCCAGGAGGTTATGTCTGTATAACGTGCATGTAAGAGAATATATTAAATTGAGTCCTTTGATAAATGTTGTATAGGCAGTATTTTAGCATATACCTCATATACAGGTATAGATGCTGCATTTTATCCTTGTAAGTGTGTAGGGTGATGAACTTTATGACCTTAAATTTGTTTGGTTTATTTTTTTTTAGCAGTACTTACAAGTTATTTCTAGAACGCTGTTTGGGCTGGAAGAACAGTGAAAGGGGATGAAAACAAAGTTCCAAAATTTGGAACAAGCTTAACACATACCTAGCTCAGTTGCTCTCTTTTGGGTACCCTACAGCAACACCCAAGTTTGGACTCAGGGGATTTTTTACTTGCTTTCCTCACAGAAGGTTTCTTAAAATTAAAGGATTATAGTCACTACTTTCTAGCAATTACAGATAATCAATGTAATTTAAACTGCTTATGTCACTCAGGATTACAAAAGGAAGCAAGTATTAGGGACAGGCCACACTTCAGTGTAGTAGTGACGTCTCATAAAAATAGAGGGGCTAATATAGTAGCATAAAACATATAACATTAAATGACTAATACAATATGGAGATCTCAGGTATATATAAAGATTCCTGTAAGCCAGTCAGTTATGAATGTCAAAGGCTTATTTTTCTAGTAAGAATGAGATGTGCAAAAGATAAAACCTACATTCAACATGTGCACTGTACTTTTCCTGTGAAAGTCAAGTAAATTCATGCTCTGCAATGTGGTCATATTGTGAAAATGGACATCCTTGTACTAAAAGAAACACTTTATTCTCACCACAGGCACACTAATGTGACCAAGCACAGGAGCCACTATCACATCTAGTGACTGCCTGACGGTGACCTAATAGAAGCTGTTAATCTGAGTCAGACATTGCACTATTACATAATCCTCAGCTGCATGGATCACGAACTTTTTTCCACCAGTTTTTTAAGTGCTCTGCAATTCGGCAGCATGGTACTTCTGCGACAGGAATCAATTAAGTTATTGCCTGAACTGAAGGTTTTCATGATCTCAAGACGTTTTCTACACATATCTTGAAATGACAATATACACTGTCAAGCCAGGCAACTGGCTTTTCTTAGCCCTATGCATTACAGTCCGGTCAAGGCACACCACAAGAAAGAATCCATATTTTTATTTCTGTGATGGCAGTGACGGTCTGATTATGTGACCGTGTTGGTCTTGACCAGCAATTTTCATGACTCAAACTGCCTCTAAGCCTTTTATTCCTTACTGTTTAGAAATTAAAATAAACATTATTTTAAATATTCCTTTCTTCACAAAACCTACCCAACTCATTTTAATAAAACATAGTTTTACATGGCTCTTTCTACAGCTTACTCACAGATCTTGACCTCATTTAGCAGAAATAGAGATTGATTTCCTTGGAAAATGTTCTTCCAAGTACACTGTGATCTTTTAAGTCCAAGCAAAAGTGATAGCTGCAAAAAAATATAAACATCAGTCTCTATGCTTGCAGATGGTCTCCCATCTTGGCTTTTAAGTAGTAGCTCTATTTGAATGGTGTTACCCCTCAAAATCTGTTGTCAGCCCCAGAAAATAATGAAAATGAATAAAGAAATTTACAAGTGTCTTAATGGAGAAACTTCATGGAAATCTTAGAGGAACATTGTGAAGACAGTTCATGGAAACCTTACAGGAGCATTGTGAAGATATTAGTTTTGACAGGATGACACTACAGGGCTTATTGATCTTCACAGCCCATATGCTACCCACACTAGCCCTACCAGAAAGCAAAAAAACCTTAGTGAAAATATCCCATATTGTAACTACAAGTAAGAACTTCCTGAAAAATCCATTTCATATCCATATTGGTATTATGGAACTTTGATTGTATCAACAAATACCACCACTATGATCACCCTGCCTGGTCAAGGATATGTTTCAAATCCTGTGTACCCAAGCCAGGTTTCTCCAGTGATGCAGGAGGAAAAGATAGGAGGCAAACAGTGGCAAGAATGCCCTGCTCATATCCAAGGCCAATGAACTTCTACATGGGAGAAAACTAATTCTTGGAAGAAACAAAAACCCTCTCTGACGGTATGAGATAAAATTGCTTAGCAAGCAAGTTGGAAAGGTCATTGGGTTTGAAGAAAACAGTCATGCTTAGATCAAAACTCAACCTTAGTAATTTTAACCTGTTCCTTCCAGCTCAATCTAAAAGTAAAAATCAGCAAACATAAGATTTGTTGGAATAGACCATGAAACATCCAATTAAAAGGCAGAGAATAAGAGATTTTATAGCTGTACCCTAAAACAGTGCTGTAAATCCAAACTTCCTGAGTTCAAGGTTAAAAAAAAGAAACCGAAAACCTAAAAACTAAACCAAAACCTCATCTATGCTGTGGCATACAAATACAGTTTAAGAACTTTAACCACCTTATTTTTGATAGCTGTAGAAACTGATCAATATTTGTTGGCACATAATAGATGGAATGGATATAATTTCTGGTTTTATAGCAATGCTATAAAATTGAGTTAGATTTGGTGGAAGTCTTAACCACTTGTTCAAATCAACTTGTCTCACCTTACCTTTACTGGTATAAAAATAATAAACAGAAAAATTGTCTTTTCAAGGGAAAGCATTTACTAGAAATATTTTTCATGCAGCTCTGGTTATGAAGAAATTGAAATAGCATCAATTTTGAAAATGGACTATTTTTCACAGAATTCCATGAAAAATATTTGTTGCTATAGAGTACTTGGGAAATAAACCTTAATTTATGAAGAATGTCTGAAAAAATGACTGGTACTTCCAAAAAGCTACCTAAATTTATCAAGTCCCTCATACAGTACAATGTGACAGCAAAAGTAAGTGCAGAAGAGAAAGTCTGTGAGAAAAAGGTTCTTCCCCAAGCAAGGCACAGCACAGTGGCTGCGTCTCCTCTGGGAGGGTATTCTGCCCTTGAGCAGAGGACGCAGCTTCTCAATTTCTGCTTTGAGGCTTCATTCAATTCCACCTAAATGACAGAACCACTAGCTATGTCTAATTTATAGATTTACAACAGCAATAATTTAAAAGCTTTTACAAAAAACCCATAGCAGTAACTTTGAATTTATCTGGATATGATTTTGATTGAAAATATAAATAATAAAAAAGAGTATCTCAGATTTTTCTGCTATTATTTATGCACATGTGATTCATTTCCACTGTGCTCATGTGCTCTTTTTTTAATTTTTTTTTCTCCATGCATTATTCAGAAAATAGGTAAATATATTCAATGGTCTGCACATACCTAGAAACAAGTAAATTTAAAGATTAGAAAATATCTTTCAAAGTTTATTTTGAACTTTGCTCATGTATGTTGAGGTACACAGACAAATGGCAATATGACAAGAATCTGATTGCTAGAATTATGCTTATCCGATTAAGAACCAGAGAATATTCTATTAATATGGAGGTAAAAATCAAAAGAAAGCTCAATTACTGAATACGAATACTTCGAATGAACCCCTGCTAACACACTAAAAATTATTCATAGAAATAAATTTTTCAGAACACTGAACATGCCTTAAACATTTCAGCAATGGCTTTCAGAATAGCTTTCAAATCAGGAAGAGGCAAAAATAACTTAAAAATAATAATTAAATAACTCATTGCGAATTATAGTCTGCCTGATGCTGGATAGCTGAAAAGGAAAAATGAATAAATATGCTGATAGCTTGAATTGCCCAGGTCAGCTTTGTAGTGTCATGGGATTTAACTGTGATTTGTAGCTGACTGACTGATGGATCTCTGATCCACAGTCTGATCTTTTATCACTTTGGTGAGGTCACACTGGATTCACTCTGAGGCTTCGACACATGGTGGTGGCACCCTCACATTAGATGCCACCTAAAATGAGTGCATGTACTTCATGTGCACGTTAGAAATTCAGATCTGAAGATAATTTCTTTTTCACTGTATGCATTCTGTACAGAAGCTCATCACAAATCATTGTGCTGAGATATATAGAATAGTAAATGAAAATCTTACTGTTGAAAGATGCCTGACTTAATCAGCACATCAGACATCTACGCACTTCACATTTCACTCCTGGGGGCTCAAAGGGAATACCAAAACACCAGATTCTCTTATTTTATACTGGCCTTGACAGAATGTTGCACACTGCTGACATTAAACACAATTATAAAAAACAGAAGTAAAATTTTTCTTTCTATATAGAGTCAAGAAGTCAAAATCAAGTAAGATATAGGAAAGAATGTTTCTGTTTCACTTGAACTTCACGGTATTAATGAGTATTTATTGAAACAGGAAAATCCAAGTGTGGGAAGGAAAGAGTGGAATAAAAAGGGCTAAATGAAAAGAAGGAAAAGGAAATATGAGTTTAATTTGGTGGGTTTTTTTTGGTGTTACTATTTCTAGCAGTGCCCCAATTGATACAACTTCATAGATCTCAATGGAATTACTCCTGAGTGAGACCAGCATGAAAATCATGAAAGGGAATGGAATGAATTTAATCTCTGCTTTTAATACTTGCTAGTTTGAAGTAATGATAAAGAAAAAGTATACGGCATTATATTTAGTAGGTACAGTTTCAAAACCATTAATAATATACTGTAGAAGAGAATGGTATTAATAAATCATTGTTTCATCATTTAGAACTATCATAAATGGAATACAGTTCAATGACCTCCTGAAATTTATTTTACAATTAATGGCAAATGATAAAGTGTACATGTACTAGCATAACATACATGAAGGTAAAATGCTTTATTTCTAGGTTCTACTGAAAAGCATCTTGTCATGAGTATTTTAAAAAATCAGTTAAGTAATGGATTCTACATTATTTTTTATTAAATTAAGTTCTAATATTCTGTTAAAACTGCCAGCAGAGTAATAATGTAAATGTGCATTAAACATTCCAATAGCATTGAAAATACTTCAGGAAAATGGTTCTTTAAAAGAAAAACACCATAAGCAGACTACTATATATATATAAACCTGGTGATGTATACAGAACATCCTGATAATTCTTTGTTACTTCCTCCTCCCGATTTAATTTCATGTCAGGGTGAAGGGTGAGTGGATTCACACAATCTACTTTAATTTGTGAACTAAAAAAAAAGCCATAATCCCTTAAACTTGAATGAAAAGTACACAGCCTTTTCATTGTATTACATCTTAGCTATTCAAAAGAAATCTTATCTTTCCTTTCAAATCATGAGGTTCCTCATATGTTAAATGTCAGCATTATTGTGTAAGCTCAGGAGGAGCCATGGCCGCTACACTGTTTGTCCTCCTACATAATATGAGGGTTATAAAAAAAATTCACAACTGCTACTGTGGAGCTGCAATTTTTTGTTGACATAAGAGTACACCTAGTAGAAAGACAGTAATTCCAATTTTAAAGATACTAAGTAACAGAATCTACCACATTTCCAAGCAAATTGTTCTGGTAATTAGCTGCTGATACATAGCAGCATCTAAACGCATCTGGTATGCACTTCCACCTAATAGCTCTGGAGTTTTTTGAATGGACTTTTTCAGAAGGCCTTACAATGAGCCATGTTCCCTCATGCTGCTATAAACCAGAATCATTTCATGCTCTTCTCCCATAAACTAAATTGGCTGGGTTTCTTCAAATACATTTGATGGCAGGTTTTCAGGCTTCTAGTAACTCCTGAAGCTGCCTTCCATCCAGTCTTTAGATACTTTATAAAATACAGTTCCTATCAGATATGCAATAATGTTGTTATGCTTTATCAATAAATACAATTTATTCTTGTGAATTCCTTGTCTAGACAGAACTTGACTGAAAATGTTGAGTAAACTTGTCATAGCTGGGCTTGGGGCGTTCCCTGCTTTTTTCCCAGTTTGGACTGCAAACACAGTACAACACACAACATACAAGACACTTATTCACAGCCGTCTCCAGTTCACATAATATAGTGGGGTTTTTTGGTTCAGATTTGGGGTGTTAAATGAAAACAACAACTTTCAAATTCTTGAATTCATGCTCACATAGACAGATTCACATTTTACCCATAATTAGATAAATTAAAAGCATTTCTATTGAGATTAGTCACATTAACCTTTATATTTTCACAAATGTAACTCAGTCATACCCTGTGTTGAATTAAACTACTTTTATTTGTCATTCATATTTTCAGCCATTAGTATTTACCAACATTACATCTGTACTGCATGGAGAAAAGGAAACCAAATTATATTAGCCCTATAAAACAGTAGCTGAGCTACAATTTCATGTTTACCATCTTTCTTGGGAAGTTCACAGTAAAGTCAAACGTAGTGATCATTATTAACTGTGACAGTCAGGCTAACCCCTGCTGAAACAGCAGTGCATGACCACTAGCAAAGAAACAGGACACATCACTGTTAGGAAACTTGAACTACCGCAACTATAATTTCCAGTGTATTTTCAGAGTTCACCATTTAAGGCACTGCAGAGAAGATTTAAGGAAGGAACTTTGTATGACATGTGTGGTTGTTTTCAGAAATGTATGATTTCTGTAGTAATATTTTCCAGAAGATAAATGAAGGGCACTGGTTTCAATAACTATCCATTTTGAAACTTACTTAAAGAAATATTTTATAAAAAAGGTAAACAAATTACTTTTCTTAGATTGCAGGTGAAAACTGCTGAAAGGATATTAGTAAACTAATTTTATTATTTTTTATCCAATTACAATATTTACGCATTGATATTCTGTACCTATTTAAAGAACTTCTAGCCAATGAGTAGGGTAGACTTTAGTTGTGCACGGGGTTATAAAATCCCTCGTTACCTGAATTATTGAAGGTGAACAGCAGCAGAACACGAGTGAATGAAGACATAGATTGAGTCCTGTGTTGTAAGTTGGTGAAGCCCTGGGATCCCCACCACTACAGCCACAGAGAATTCAGCCATCTACAGTTTAAATTCTTTTGTTTCCAACCTGGAACAGCTATATGGAATAAGACAGGCTCCAGCAATACTGTAATATATATTTTTTTTATCCAGTTTCTTCCTTCCATTTTATTTTAGGTTTAAGAACAAATGTGGTTAAGGTGAGGTGAGAGGAAGGCCCATTATTTTATTTCACCATCTTCTACAACATGATTTTGTAGAGCAGTGTGAAACAGAAGACAAACCAAAACATGTATACTCCTCAAAATCACTGAAAACACACCAAATAAGAACATACAAGTAGATCTGGCAAATGCTGTTATTTTTTTTACTTGACTGAATATATAGAATGTTAAAAAGTGATGATTTACTGGCTGTTGATAAAGCTGTGCTCGGAAGAGACCTGCATACTTAAAAAAAAGTCATTTCTCTCTTTTCCTAAACGGAAAGAGACTTGTAGGTCAAGGACACACACAGAGGAAGCTCAGAATAAAACCCTGGAAACAGCATGAAGAGGTCTGTGATCTCTCCTACCCTAAGTGAAAAAGGAAAAAAAATGCCAAGCCTGCTAAATCTCTTAACACTGGTTTAGTTCCATGCAACTGTGATTTAAAGGGAAATTTTTATGGTCTTAATACAGTATTATGAGTGTGATCTCAGACAACTACAGTGCATCTTTGAAGCCCATGGTATAGATGGTGGACAACAATAAAAATGATCTGTTAGGCATTATTTGCCAGGTTTCCTGAGGTAATAAAGTCTATACAATCCCCTTATCTGTACACTTGCATCCATTCTTCCACCCGCTGTCCAACCTCCTGCCCTGCCTCAGTACTTCAAATTTAAACTGGCAGGGGCTGAAATACAAGATCTGCACAACCCTGAATGCTAACAAAGAGGCAAATCCTGCCTGTTTCTTGACAGTGTGAAGAACCATAAAGGCACCTGAATCTTAGAGATGAAAGACTTGTTATTTTTGGACTTAGGCTCCAGTGGTATGTGGCACCTGGGACACCATCCAGAGACAGACCCTTGCCAAGATTCACAGCACTGGAAATGGTGGCATCTTATGACCAAAGAATAAGAGCAAAAGGCACAGAGGGCATCATGCATCCTTCAAGCTCTCCCTTCTTTTTCCTTCAGAAAGCACTGGTCCAGCTACACTGCTTGGTAAGCTGTGAAAGCCATGGAGTCCATGGGCTGATTTCTCCTTGGGTTTCCCACAATCAATCCTCAAGCTCTGCTTTATGCAGGAGCTGCTGTAAGGTTCAAATGCGTCTGGCTAATTCATTTTCCTTGGTTCTGCAGTTTGAATCCTCTGAGCTGACTTTGCACCTTTTATTCCACTGCTCATTCTTATAGCAGACCTGCAAAGTTTCCTCCATGTGGTCAGGTTGACTTGTCTTCTGTTAATTGTCCTATCACTTGGAAACATGCAAAAGAACATTTTTTCCCTTTAGTTCTGAAGGGTTATGTGACAATTTGGACTCAATACTCAGCTTTATTTTCTGCCATTTTCTCATAAAATTTTCAACTCAAATCTTGCTGAGGCAACCATAGTGCATGTAAAGATGACAACACTCTTACACATCTCATAAAATATAGGAACTCACACTATGTTTGAACATTTACAAGTTCACTTCTCATAGCTTTTTATTCCTGTGTCTGACTGTCGTTGAAGAAAACAACCTGACTGCCGTTGCCAAAAAAAGATATGGGAAAAGGCTAAAGATACATATGGAGTAACTAAAACACTATCATGATTCAATTAGCTATACAGTCAGCTGACACACACAAAGCTACAGAAAGCCACATTTCCCAGACATGCTTTACTAACACAGCTACCTGATTTATGTTATGATAATGAACACACTACTATCAGCATCTCTAATGTTTTTATCTCCTAGATTTTGAAAGGCTAAACATCTATTAATATCCAAGTAAAAAGCCATCCTCTTTTTCATACAGCTTCCAAGCGAGTCAGAAAACTTTCAGAGAAAAAGTAGATTTTCCAGGTATTTTATTACTATTTTAAAGTCTGGATTGGTAAAAGTAGTTGAAGTGTATAAGTTTTAAATGCAATGATGGTGACATAAAAGGATTTTACCACCTACCAGTCCAAAAGATGAAGCAGTCAATTTCATATGAATTTGTTCTGCTGCTTTACATCTGATTTGGACACATGGGGCATTCTTGTGAAAGTAACTAGAGAGAATGATAAATAGAGAATTTGAGTTATATTATGACAATTAATCCAGTTATGGAATTGGATATTTCAAGTTTAATTTTCTTTAGATACACATTAAGCCTAAGCCAATGTAAAAAGCTTTATGTCTGTCTCCTTTTATTGACAGTTTTTTTTCCTAGACAGGGGCTCAATAAACTAGAATGGGATGTAGTACCCAGCTTTTTAGATTTGTATTCAGCAGTAAAGTTTTTCTAATGGATGCTCTAAATCTGTAATGGTACTAATAGAGACACTTTCATTAACCTGAAAAAAAGCTTAATTATTATAGCAAGTCTGGTTGTCCCAGACATGCAGGTAGCAAAACAAAACAGTTCTTTATACCTTCAATTCCAGCACACCCATTTTCTCATAAGTAGCTAAAACAATCCATAGCATCTGGAAAAACTAACCATCAAAATTTATCAATCCGTGTTCCATACACTTTGAACCTCAGCCAAAGTGAGAATTTCTGAAAGTTGTGATATTCTCTTGCTGGGATCAGGCTCAAGCGATTGTGTCCTTGGTAATGCCTGTGTTTCATAGCACAAGCCTGCTCCTCCTCCTCCTGGAAGATACACCACTGCTTTATCATGCTGCAATATTCTCTCTGGTGAGTTAGGTGGGGCTGCACTCACTCTCAATAGGCAACCTGTGGAAATCTTAGATAATCACAGGCTTCTGCCTACTGCTTCTCACACAACCAATGAACTATTCTTACCAGACTTTTTGGTCACCCTTCTCCCATGCCTGAAGTCCCCAGCAATAGTTTGTGCTGGTTTTCCTCAAAACTAGTTGTGATTAGAAAACAGGATGAGGGTAAGAATGCAAAGAAAGGAGTTTTGTTAAAAATACACTGTATAATAAGGTCACGTTTATTATCCTAAGCTGCCAATTTTCATGTCATTAGTCATGAACAGTGAGGCTAAACCCAAGATGTTATGGATGAAATTTACCTGGAATGAAAAACCACTGCAGGAACACTCAGAAACTAAGGTCCCTGTTTCAAAGCTCTTCTAATGAGCAACTAGATGCCCCTTTTGAAGCTAGAATAATTGGCAAATGAGTTTCTAATTAACAGTAACTGAATATTTTTCATTAAACATTTAATGATATGACTTCTCAAGCTGGCTGCAGTCCTAAATGAACTCCACAAGCAGTACGTTTTTCTCTTCTGATGTAAGGAATATTCTTCACTTAGCTTCCATGGATAACTTCAGCATACGGCTGATGTCCATTTGCTTTAAGGTGATTTGCCCTCAGAAGTACAAGTTCAGGGAGACATAAGCAGCATTATGGTTCTAAAGAGCAATATTCTGGTTGAAAGATGAAATGAAGTATGATAAGAAACACAATGAGGAGTGAGAGGAACATGAAATGCTCCATGTCTAAGAGAGCTTGTCTGCTTTACAGATAGAGGAGACAATAATAAGCAAAGAAATTGGCTGGCAGTGTTAAACTACTAGCCAGAGAAACCCTTTTCTGTTCCACCTCCTGGTCAGTTACATCTTATGGTACATATTTCTTCACTTCTTGGATTTTGGGGTTTGTAATGGTGTTCTCTGTGAAGCATGTAGAAACAGAATGTACACAGCTTTCCAGAACATCATATGATACTGAAGAGATGAAGTGAAATAGGAATGTCTCAGTGACGCCCACAGGAACAGTCACCATCGCCAAATTGTCAGCATGCCTCAGCAATGCCAGACCACAGTGAGCATATGGATAGTTTAGGCTTTCTGCCATTAGACTAGATCAGCATATCATATTAGACAAGTTCATGCATATCTAGGCTAACTTTGTGTCAGTGGAAAAAAATATTTCCAGTACAAGTAGCCTCCTGGACTCAGAGAAGAAGGGCTAGTTCTTGGGCAACTTCCATACAAAAGCCTACTGCTGTCATCTGCATCCATCAGGTTCTGTGGTACCTTCCCAGAGAAACCCTTCATGTGATCTGCGATTACAGTTCTGAGACCATGAACTGAGGTGTGAAGATCTTTCCTTCTGTTGAGTAAACGTGACTGACAGTTCCGCAAAATCCTTTCAACAGATGATACTACCAGGGATTTTCATTCTGTTACAACTCATGCACGCTGTAGAGCAGCCATTTGTGCAAAGTCTGCTCTCCATGACCTCCTCCGGCAAGAGTGCTTTACTGAAAGATATACACTGTGCAGAGCCCCATGTGAAAAAATGCTGTGTATCATTTGGAAGAGGAAACTTTAAATATGGTGGAATTGGATGCTTCAAGTTTCATTTTCTTTAGAGAAACATTAAGCCTAAGTCATAAAAACCCCAGAGACTGAACAGCACAACATACAACCTAACTTTGGCCTCTCTAGAAACAGATTCTGGTATAATCTGCAGTGCTATCATCTATATCGCAAAATGACCAAGTCATTTAGCACATTTTAATGTATATTCCTTATGGAAGATTATTCCAGCAGAAATTTCATGTTCAAGTTTGAAGTACATTGATAAAACTAAGAAAACCAGAATATACTATCCTGTATTGCAGTTGACTAAGCAGCTAGCTCTTATCAGCCATGAATGAACTAAAAATATGAATATATAAAATGTTCCTCCTTTTGAAGATGACCTCATTGTTTATGTCCCGGCACGTGACCCATATTACTATTCTAAGGTCTAGAAAGGTTTCCAACTAATATGCTACAGATATAGTAGTGGCAATCATATACCTGGAAATTTGTTCCACTTCAAACAAGGAGCAGAATATAGAATGGGAAAAAAGTTAAATAGTATGTTAAATACATATACATCCATCATTCTGCAAACACGCATGATTAATTATAATAAGTTGAATAATCCTATGCAAATTAATCTATTTGCAAATAAAAATACATAATATTAAATATTTGTGGAATAGAGGACAAAATGTTAATGCCAAACTCACAGTTGAATACAATGTTTAAAATATTCCTTTAGTGCTTGCCTTCCATTTTTTTGGCATATCAATTGAATTCTCTTTTGCCCTGGCAGCACACAGGAATGATTTGATCAAGAACTCTTTAAATATTAAAAGTGAGCCAGAGGAGTCTCAGAGGAAAGAATCTTGTTAGTTGCAATGTAAATACAAACATACGCAATGTTTATTTCTGGCATACTACTATTGCGGTCTATCCTGTAGGCCAAAAATATTATTACCAATTTAGTAATTTACCCAGTAATCAGACATTGTTTCAATTAATATAGAAAAATGTCCTTTTAAACCAAATTAGTCTTCATGTCAGATATCCCTGCATTTTTTCTTCATACTTAAAAGTTCTCTAAAAATGAAAATAAATATTAGCCAGATAAAATTTAAATAAAGGAGCACCTCTAACTACCTCTTTTCCCTTATAAACTTCAAAAATACAACTCCAGGCAAGCGTTGAAAAAGAAACTATGCATTCACCATATAGGCTTGCTCTCCAGAAAAAAAGTGTCATGTACAGCATTCTGCAAGACTGATCACATTCTTTGCTGAAATTATCATTCAATGCTGACATCTATTAGTAGTTCTATATCATATATTCCATATTCTATATCTATATTCCAAGTAAAATATCTTTAAAATATATAATCTGGAAAAATGCTCTATCATCTACAAATAAGAAAATAAAGATTCAGGATTTAACATATTAATTATAGGAATCTAACTGTTCTGGCAAATCTTCACATCCCTCCTGTTCCTACACGCAAAAGTTAGTCACTGATTGCACAAGGAAATATTGGAATGAGGATCACTCTAGATTAAGTACACGAAAATAAGTATATTTAAATAGGTTACAGAAAGACACTGTTGGTAAAGACTGAGGAACTACTTTAAAAAAAAAAACTCTGACTTTGTACACACATATTTTCCTAACAGCTCTTAGCTATGCTGAGCATCATGTTCTCAAGCATAATTTTGTCATTTATAACAACAGTACTTCCATGCAGCTCCACTGCTGAAACCACACCTTGGAATGAACACAAATTATAGTGCCAACTTCTTCAAGGTTCATTTACACTAATCTTCAGGTGTACTGGATGAAGGTGTAAGCCTATAAAAGAACATGTCACTGACACCTCTAGAAGTTTTACAGATATTGCAATTTCTAAGAAGTAAAAAACTATTCTTGAACATTTAACAATTATCAAACTGAGAATATACGCATATACTGCATTTCCATGAGACAGAGATATTTGTAGTTTATGCATTATCTTGAAAAATTCTGCTTGCCACATTCATGATAATTAAATACATTCACATGTGTTCTTACTCATTCTCTTCATGAATATTTATTTACCCATCTGATTTGGAAGTACAGGTCTTCTAAATATTAAATAATCCTTCAGAGAATTTTGCATTCTGCAATGGAAATAGTCTTTTTCCCCTGGACAGCTGTCAGTGACCAGAATAAAAGGGAAACTTGCAACTTCATCCTTCATAGAAGTTCTTTACTGTGAGGGTGGTGAGGTACTAGAGCAGGTTGCCCAAAGAAGTGGCAAATGCTCCATCCTTGGCGGCGTTCAAGGAAAGGCTGGACAGAGCCTTGGGTGACATGGTCTAGTGTGAGGTGTCCCTCCCCATGGCAGGCAGGTGGGAACTAGATGATCCTTAGGTCCTTTCCAACGCTAACCAGTCTATGCTTCTATTATTCAAGACCACCATAATCTATGTATAAAAAGAATGAAATGAAATAGGAGCTCAGCATTTTTTGATTGCTATTCATAATTCATTGAAGTGTTAGTCTATGTTTAAGGAAGATTTTTCCTTCAGTAAGGACTTACCATTCCACTAATTTCTGTCCTAAATCCATAATTATAAGATACCAGATTCCTTCACTGGATTAAGAGGTATCAAAGGGACTTGTAGGTATTTACAGATAGGATGCAGACCAAAATGATGATTAACAGTTTCTCACACGCTGTTCACTTCAATCCTTGCTGCCTCTGTCCTCCTCCTAACCTTGACATAGCAATTTTCAAACAGCAGTGGTGCATTTCAACCATGAGGAACTCCATAAGGCCTCCTGTGAATGAACTCGTGACACAGGGGAACATCCTCGTCAGAAGAACACTAATAGGAATTGGCAGCTAGTATTTTGAAAGGCTGCATTAAAATTCCCATTCCTTGTACCGCAAGGAAAAAAACCTCACCTCTTAAAAGATATATATTGTTCGATTATGGCTACTTGTTCAGTAAAATGTGCCATTGCCTGTAATTTACTATTGCATTTCAATGGTTGGAATGTGCAATAAGAAAGAATTTGCAACATAAAAAGTCAGATGTAAAATAAGAAGAGAAAAAAGAATTGCTTTCTGCTCTTTACAATCTCTGGAGATTACACTTAATGTGGTTTTGGGAAGGAATTCATTGAAAAATTCTTTGTCTGTGTAAAAGAAAAAAAAAAAACCTCTTCCTGCCAAGTGAGGCAATAAAACATTTTTACTGCAGAACACTTATATCACTAAAATTTTTGTATCATCATTATGTGATTAGGCTAAAAATGAATCCATTCATCATTTTATAATACTGTAGAAAACTGTTTGCATGCAAATTGCTGCAACATCCTGCAGAAAAATGCCAGACTTCCACAGGCATATTTGTAATGCCTATAACCAGGTTAGTGTTTTCTAAAGAAACCAAGGGCAAAATCAATACAAATACTCAGCATAAAAACATCTGTGTGTTTTTTGTTGTTTTTGTTTGTTTGTTTGGTTGGTTGGTTTTTTCAGCAGTTCAGTGAAAATTAAAACTGAAAGGCCCAGCAGGCCCAAACCCTCTCTTTTACCATCTCATGCTGCAGCTTCAAGTTCTCCTCATTTTGGCCAAATTCATTTGAGGTCCAGAGAACAATACTTGCAAGTCGTGCTGCCCTTCCGATTTTATATTCACATTGGCCACACTCATGTCTGGTCTTCGGATACGTCAAGCTTCCCTTTTTACTTTTTCCTACAAGCACAGTCACCAACAAGCTCCCTATCCAAGAAGAGGGTAATTTCTTTTTGTAAAACCTTAAGCACTCACACATAAATCAGAATTTGAAGGCAGCAAAGTAAATGAGGGCAGGATTCAGAGATAGCACAGAACCATCTATGGGCTGCCATCGGCACCAGCAGTGCAACAGGAAAAGATCTTGATATGTTATCAGCTGCAACTGAGGAATAAAAAAGGAAGAACTGAACTGTGACAGATGATAACAGCACGCTGCTGAATTCTTCAGTTACTTGCAGATTGCTCGCGAGAAAAGTTAGAGGCAATGTTCTCTCATCTGTGCCTCATATGCACAGTGGTGACATTCATGAAGCACTCCCATATTTACAGAGATAAAGACACATATTCAAGTTCAGGCTTTGCACCATGCCATTTTTGTCAGATCTGACAGCTATATATAGGTAGGTAATATGAGGGAAACTACATGATTTTTAATATGGTATCAGATAAATATGCAAATGTTTTTATAAACATGCATCCAAATCTCCAGATGAACTGTCAAATTGTTATTCTGCTTTTTCTTTTCCTAAAGCACTACCAGCCTGTTTTAAGTTCCTTATTATGACACTATACATTAATAACATTTTTCTGATATTGAAAGATGATTATCAGACTGCACAGCCAAATTCCAGTTCCACATTGTCAACTTCAGCACATAGCAGGTTCCCAGTGGTCAAAATCTCGCCAGAGATTGCATCACAATGGTATTTTTTATATATGAAACTAGTGGCACCACTTCATATGAAGACCATCAAACACCTTATGACACTTCCTTACCAGTTACTCATACCCTTAACACATCTCCTTGAATACGAGTTGATATTTTCCATTACTGGGAGAATTGAATATCCATTAGAAAAAAAAAAAGTGATGTTTGAAAATTATGTACATCTACTCCTTTGTATTTTAAAACAGTGATATAAAATTTGCCAGACACTTCTTATCTATTCTTGTATCTGCCCAGACTTGAAAGAAATTGGTGAGACTTAGGTTTTAGCAACTAAATTTGAACAGTTCCTCAACCCCAGGGCTTACTTATGTATGCAATTCTAGCTCTGAAAAGTTATTTCTTGAACATATGGATGTGCTATATACATAGTAGAACTTCCTCGCTTTGCACAACTTGTCTGATGTGGTAACATTTCAAAAAATGGTCTATTCATACACATGAAAATGCATCTCAGGGACTATGCTGTATTACCAGGAGAATTTGGCTACCAGTTTATAAAAAAGATGCACTTCAGAAAAGATGCATGATTCCTATTTTGACATAGTCAAAGTGTTTATTATTTTACTGTGTTACAGGTTCTGGGAAGTATTTGGAAGCCAATCAGCCCTGACAATTCTGTAAATATTTCGATAAATCCATTCAGCATTAGCAATATAAGGATGAAATGAAATTACTACAATCCAAATGATGGAAAGGCACTGAACAAGTGTGCTATATCTACACAGAGTTAAGAGGGCAATAAATAAATGTGATGGGTTAACATTGGTTAACTGCCTAGCACACACCAAGCTCCTTTCTCACTTTCCCTACTCCACAGGACATGACACCAATTACTGTCAGAGGCAAAACAGACCCAACCTGAAGAAATTAATTTAATTTATTGGCAATTAATAACAGAGTAGACAGTGAGAAATGAAAACAAAACTAAAGCCACTTTCTCTCCACCTGCCTTCTACTAATCTTCTATTGTAAATCTGTTCTATTCTGCCTTGGAGGCTCAACTTCAGTTTCAGTCCCATCTCTTCTACTTGCCCACCAGCAACTCAGGGGAAAGGGGAATGGGGGCTGTGGTTGGTTTGCTAACACTTTTCTCTGCCACTCCTTCCTTCTCACAGTCTTCCCCTGCTCCAGTGTGGGTCCTTCCTACAGGCCGCAGTTCTATAAGAACTACTCCAGCATGGGTCCTTTCCACAGGGTACAGTCCTTCAGGAACAGACTGCTCCAGAAAACCTGCTCCTGTGTGGGCTCCTCTCCATGGGCTGCAGCTCCTGCCAGGAGCCTGCTGCAGTGTGGGCTCTCCATTGTCTGCAGATTCCCTCAAAGCATGCTCATGTGCTCTGGTGTGGGGTCCTCCCCAGGCTGCAGGCAGATAGCTGCACTGTGGTTTTCCATGGGCTGCAGAAGGCAACCTCCCTCACAGTGGTCTTTCACCATGAGCTGCAAGGGAATCTCTGATCCAGTGCCTCCAGCACCTCCTCCACCTCCTCTCCTCTGACACTGGTATCTGCAGGGCTGTTCCTCTCACATTTTTCTCATTACTACCAAAATGCTAACAGCTTTTTTGGGGGAAGGGGAGGGAAAGGGGAGTGCGCTTGTGTTTGATCTTCATCTTTCTTAGTCAATATACTCAGTCATCGTGTCCTCAAGAAGTGTTTCTAGAGGGCAGTACAGTACATTCTATTATTGGGTAATTTTAATCACTGATAGAATGTGTGCACGCAAGATCTGGCCCTGGTTTCTCTCTAGCTTTCCCTTTCTTTATGCAGTTTATTAATTTAACCCTACATGTTTCCCAGAACACAGCTTTCAACCCCATGAATATCCGGATACTCCCACACTTGCCATCTTTTGACATGAAGACTAAATGAAATAATTAGGCAAAACCCTGCTGTGACAGCACCTAATAAATTTTTCATGCTGTGTATTAAGAAACCCCCTCCCCAGTTTCTCAGTGTCTAAGACAACAATAGCTGGAGCCAGATTCTCTGATCTATTGTGCAGATTCAATTGAGTTTGCGTTCAAATTCAGTTGTACTGGTAACTGTACCTAAACTGTGGAATAATTCAGGCTATGCTGGAAGCACAACTTTATTGTAGTTAACCTCCATAATGTCCTGTGAAGAAGGAGAGTCATATAGTACCTGTAGGTTTTCTAATTATGGATCACAAGAACCTGAAATTATCTAATAGCAAAAGGATTTCAGTTTCCCTCTACCTTTCTTTGCAATAGGACCATGCTTAAGGGTTTTTTTTGGGTTTTTTTTTGTTTGTTTGCTTGTTTTTCTTAGCAAAAGCACAGGTAACAGCTTATCCTCTATTACAGTGATGAAGGCTGTCCTGTGACCAAAAGGGCAGTGCTCTCTTCTTTCATTTATATAACTGAATAGATTGTAAAGCTGATCAATTCACTAGAAAGGGAATTGAACTCCCATTGCAATTGTTCTCTTTTTAATCCTGGCTTCTTTCTCAGTTTTCCCACATAATAACACCCTACGCTCTGTTAGAAATGTCATCCTCATTTCTTAGCCACTCCACTGAGGAGCTGAGTTGGGATAATGTTCTAATTACTAGTGGTGAAAATGTCCAAGTGGACTTAGATATATGCAATACATCTACACACTTACTAATTCCAGCTCATTCTAATAATGCTTAGATGCTTTAAGTTTTCATTTTTTAAAACATTTAATTGATGACATTTTCTTTCTTAACAGTCAGAAAACCAGTGTAAGCATGAATACTTCTAGGAAGCACATTTTTAGAATGCGAGCAGATGGCAATATGCATTGAAACTGGTGTATTTTACTAAGTGATTGAGACACAGAAGCACCTGAAACTTCAGCTTATTTTTACCTAATGGCAACTGAAAGTTACCACATGCCTAAGAACTTGGCCCACGATTTATTTTCTCTTTTCTTTAAAAGCCAAATGAAACACTTGATAACAATTCACCTCAGTGGTTGCTCTTGGCATTCTCACCATTTCATGAAAGAGAGTGGGCTGTAATGGGCTGTAAAAATTTCTTTGGGGATATGTGGTAATGGATATATTTAATAGAATTACACTGTTGGAGCTGATCAGTTCTAATTTGGCCAGGCACTGATAGTGCTAAATGCATTATTGTGGTAGTTTTGGCATGGGGTGGGGAGGAAAGAAGCGTAAAGTGAAGAAGTATCAAAAGCACAGTTATGATATTACAACACAGTAATCTTCCTCTTTCCATCTAAGTTACAAAAATAGTATTTCTTTCTCATTTCCTAATGTACAGCACTGTTCCCACAGTCCTACACAGAGGATTGCTTTTTTTTTTCCCCCACAACTGAATGAGCATTCCTCTTGCATTCAGCCTTCTAACACAAACGGTCATAAAAAGCTAATGTGAACTGGCAGAGAAACTCAAGAACAGGCACAGAACCTGAAAATAATTTAGTTATTTTTTCCCCCTAAATTTACTAAATTTTAAATGCCCTCTTATGTCCTTTATTTTATTGTCAAAGCATTTCTAGAAGGCTACCAATGGGCAGTTTTGCTTTTTTGCACAATTTCCAAGTTAATTCTTTGTTCTCAAAAAGAAATGCCGTTATTCCTTTCCTATGTGGGAAAAAAAATCACAATATGAGGGGTGAGATGATAGGGATAATTAGACTAAATGGTGGTATAGAACACAATGGGAAAAATATCTTTTATGAAGACCACCTGTCTACTCATTTTTGTAGCCTAAATGATGTTTTGTTTTGTTCAGGGAAACAAATTCACTTAATAAAATCCAAAACACAGATGGCAGCTGCTAGAAAAAACCAATACAAGATTTTGTTGCAAAGGGTATAAAAGTGATCTGAGCTCTGAATGGAAGAAAGAAAATTTTCCTCTCTCTCTGTTAATGGTGCTGTTTTCCAATAGCTCTCACTCATGCAGTCTGGGATTTATTTAGAGCAGCAATTCTAATTCTGAGTGTAGAAATAAGGCTTTCTTTCATGTCATTCTAAGCTGTTCTTCACATTCTTTTCATGCATCGTCAATATATTATTGTAAATGATTTGAAAAATAATGCTTGAATCTACATAGCATTTATTCAGGTGAGGTTGAAAAGGATCAGGAGAAAATTCCATTCTTCTCATAAGTTCAAAAGCATATTTTAATGCAAAAATACATACTAGTTTAAGAAAATATAGCAGATTCTCTTTTTTCAGATGTTACCGTCCTTTACAAGAATAAGTTTGCATCTCAGTTTAATTTCAGATCTATAGCAAATGTTAACTTCCTCATTTGGCCAAAAAACGTGCCATAAGCTACCTACAAATTACAGTAAAAGCAAGAGTTACTCAAAGACTGATTTAAAAAAAAATATATTTACATATTCACAATGTCTTCTTGGAAAGTCCACAAAACTAAAAAAATTGATTTGTTATGAATTCAGTCTGGTTCTACTCAGGGCTTTAGGAAGAGAAGGTCTTGATTTAAGACATTTCTAGATGACAGGTCAGAAGCACATGAGGTACCTCAGTCTGATTTCAATCTGGCCTAAGTCAAGTCCTTCACACACATTTACTTAAATATGCAACTTAAGTGGGAGGATAAAAGAAGGGCTGTGAACAGCCAGAACAAATTTTATGATTTAGATACCAAAATATAAAAATAAGAGGATTATCTTTCAAGAGATGAAAATTTAAGTAATATTGGGGCCCACATGACCATTTTCCTTTAGAAAGGGAGCCTCTCCCATGGGAATCTTACCTGTCCTTAGAGAGGAGAGCAGATGCTTACAGCACTGCTATTCCTCCAGAAAAGCAGGACTTCACCCAGACATATCAAGTAGCATAAAGGCTAGTGAAGACATCTGATGTCACATAGTGAAGTTCTCAAGTAAATAAAATAGCAGTATAACAATATCTGAATAGATTAATTTTTCAGTAGCAAGTCTTTTGACAAGACAAGTGTCTGGCAGATGGACCCTGGCTAAACATCAGAAAGGTCAGTGTTGATACAGCTTGTGGAAGTGGTTGGTCTGGAAGATTCACTTGACTAGAAAATTCTCTATTTGCTCACCTATCCTGTGTGTGTATATATATATATATGTATATATATATGTTAAAAAAAACCCAACAAACCATACAAAACCGGTTTTCCTCCTACAAGAACTTTCCCAGAAAGATTTCCTTCCAGTTCCTTACCACATTATCAAAATGAGAGTATCACAACAAGATGCAGATGTGTTAAGATTTTGGTTACCCGATTCTGAGGCAATCATTATTCTTAAGTGCTGGTCATAACAAGAAAACATAAAATCATTTGGAATTAAAAAAAAAAAAAAAAGGTGGAATCCACACTGGGAATCTTGCCGCTGAAACCATATAAACCACCAAAACTTTTCTTGCAAGTCAGCACAACTGGATTGTAAACCACTGCTTAACAGAAGTAAAGCAGGGTGGGTAATAAGCAACTTTAAAATAAATGGACATTCCTCACACAAAGCTCAGTTCCTGCTTGGAAGCTTTTTTATGCTACTCTGGCAGGAAATCCACTGTGGAAACATGAGACTATAGCCTCAGTGAGCATAGACTTGCTGGATTTCATTGCCAGTGTATGCTCCAATCGTATCTATAACAGGCATTGGGAGCCTCAACAGTTTGCTTCCAGGAGAAGGAAGAGGTTCTAGAAATAGGTATTTCTTTGGGATAATTAATCTATAAGGAATTTCTAGCAGACACATGGTAAAACATGTTTTGTCTTAATTTCATAAATGATAAATCTCAGCAAATTAAGCACAGATTTTGAAAATAACCTCCACTGAAACTTGAATGAAAGCTCCACAAAGTATTAAATGATTAATTTTTACCTCCTTCCAAATATTTTACTGAAAAGCAGACTTGTGGGTGACACTAAAGTGGAAGCAGAGAGAGTTAAGCCAGAGAGAAGAGTTACTACACAAAAACACGCCAAACAGCTGGAATATTGGGACAAGAAGATTTGCAAGAGGTTTAACAAAGATAAATGTAAACTCCTGCACCCTGAATAACTGCACATAGAAGTATGGGCTGGGCTCTGACTGGGAGGTGAAAAGTGTGTGGAGGTGTGACTGTGTGGAAAAGGCCCTGGAGGTCCTGGTGCACAGCAAGCTGAACATGAATCAGCAGGCAAATGTGTCCTAGGCTGCATCAACAGTAGAGCCAGCATACGGATGGATGTGGGATTGTCTCAGCTGTTCAGTACTTGTTAGGCCAAACCTGAAACGCTATATCTCTTCTGCTCTACCAGCTCCTTGTCTCCCCATTTCAGGAAGGACATGGGAAATTGGAGAGTCCACTGGAGAGCCACCAAGATGATCAGAGGGTTGGAGAACTTTATATAGGAAGAAAGGCTGCTGGAATTGGTTGTGTTCAGCCTAGACAAGAGACAGTCTTGCAACGCCTAAGAAGCAGTCACAGAGCAGATGGAGGCACTCTCTTCACAAGGATGCCCAGCGACATGGGGCAAAGGGCACAAGCTGCTTCAGGGTAAATTCCATCTGAACATATGTAAAGAAATTATTAATTTCAGGAATAATTAAACACTGGAACTGGTTGCCCAGAGAAGTGGTGGCATCTCCTTCATTGGAAACATTCAAGACACTCGACTTGGCCTTGGACAGCCTAATCCAAGCCTTGCTCTGGTTCCAACCCAGCAGGCTGGACCAGATAATCTCCAGAGGTTCCTTCCAACCTTGACTTCTCCATGATTCTGCATGAGAATGAAGTAATAGAGTGATTCAAGGATTACAAATGCTTAATAGTTACGGTGGGTTTTTCACTCTGCAGGAGAAGTTTACTTAAATTGACTCATGAGCAGCCAAGCCATGTCTGAGATACACTGTATATTCCAAACAAGTGTGTACAAAGACTCCCAAATCATATCTCGAATGCACAAGTTTGGTGTCATATTTACTGTGAAAGGGCATATTTACTGTGTTTACAACATTTTCTAAAATCTTTACCTGACTATTATAGAATCATACAATCATGGAATAGTTAGGGTTGGAAAGGACCTTAAGATCATCTAGTTCCAACCCCCCTGCCAGGGCCAGGGACACCTCCCACTAAACCATGCCCTCTAAGCATATTTGTAGGTTCCGTATCTTGCTGTAAATGTAATACTGGAAGACTGAGACAGACTGAAGTAGAAATACATAATTTACAAAACAGTCTAAATCCATCATAATCTAAAGTGATATATCAGGTATGTCCATGCAGTAATGCAAATGTTTCTGAGACTGTAATTATCAACCTTGAGGTAACAAAGAAGATTAATAAACTACAAGATCCTGTCCATTGAACTGAGACTAAATACTGTCCATTTTGAAACCTACGTTGTAGCAAATGTAGGGAGCAAAAGGAAGCAAAGCCAGATTTCTATGGACTGAAAATAAGAGACAACTGCTACCTGATTGTGCTCAGAATCCTGGAAATACGTAAACAGCTGGAGTAAAGCTTCAACAGAGGGCAATGCACACTTTCCTTTACATATTGTTGCTACAGATATAATGCGTTATATGAAGGATAAGGCTTTCTACATTAAAATATCCTCACTTGAGCAATGAAATATCATGAGTTAAGTTAACTGAGGTATTCGACAATTCAGTTTATCCTTCTTAAAAAAATTGTTTTTTTCCAGCAGACTTAACCAAGCATAGCTTTAGCTGTAGCCTAGATTCTTCTCTGGCGGCCGATCATCCCCCCTTTCTGTCTGAGTAGCATAAGTCCTTGTCCTGTGAGGTCAATGTACCGATCTACTTTTTCCTCTGAGGATCAACACCTGTTAACAGACTGAAACAATAAATGCAATTCTGCCACACTGTGACAGATAGACTACAGCACTACCCTGTGTTTTCAGTTTTTAAAGGCCTATGAGAGAGAAGGAATTCCTTATGTTTCAAGTCACAAGAGAGCACACACATATTTTCACTATTATAAGGAAGGGAACACGTACTCTCATCAAAAGCAAAAAAGCATTTGCATGTGTCCCAAAATGGTGCACAGACATTTTACTTATGCAAGACAGAATGAAAATCTAGGGTTAGAAATAAGTCAGTAGAAGTACATATATGTTACTTGAAAATTTTTTAATAAAGTCTTGTGTTCCATAAAAGTTACTCTCCAGCTGAAATAGTACCGGCTGCGTCATATTTGAAAGAAACATGCAAAGAGACTGCTTGAAGCTATAGATAAATAATAGATAATGCTCTTCCCAATGGAAAAGCAGTAAGTGCTTTAAAAGCACAGCAAAATGAAGAAAATCTGTGCAAAGGAGTTGAATGGAGCTAGCATTTCACATGAAAAGAAAGTGCTATTCTGTTTAAATTTGTAAATTATCACTGGATTTCTGGGTCAGTGCCCATTCCTGAGTTAGAACAACTTTTAACACATTCTAAAGTGTTACTTGTGCTACTTCGAAGAGAATAAAGGAAAAACAAAGAGAGCTTTCAGTACAAAAATCCCTAATGACTTTCTCTAGCAAAATGATTAAGCAAAAAGTCCCTGTAAATTTGGAATTGTGAAAGACATGGTAACTTAGTATTAATAGGTTAAACTTTACTCCATTGCAGAAGAAAGTATTTATTTCCTGGTTCATTTTTAAATAAAGTCACAAAATGCAGTAATTATTCTCCTGAATCTGGGCAAAGATTTTCTTTCCAAGCATAAGAGAAAGAAATATGTACTGTATTCAGCCTAGGCGATAAATGAGGTCCTGAAACATATGGATGTCATGAATAAGAGCAATTTTTTTGTTTGTTTTTTTTTTTCTTTTTACTGCTTTCAATATTGATTTTCCTAAATGTCTTTGCATTCAAGAGTAAAAAGCTAAGAAGAATAGGTTTTAGTCAGGTAAGGAATGACAAACAAAGGATTCCAGTTACGTGGCACCTCCTTGTGTCTAAGCCAGAAAGTCTTGGTTTTCATCAGAACACTGCTGTGAAAAGCCCAAGTCAGCAATTTGCTGAAAGAAACCCATAAGTGGAAAGGGGTCATTTTGTAAGGAATCCTCTTCTCTCACAGCAAAGGAGCTCTCTCTGAGCACAGAGCATACTTTCTTATCACCAAGAATGATAACACGAAGCTGAGAGAGAACAGAAAAGAGCAATTTCTAAAAAGAGTCATGGCCACACCTCATCCAGTTCCTCTTCAGACAATTTCCAAACAGGGAGCCAAAGGCTGTATCCATGGTATCTCACAGATTTTGAGAAGTTATCTATGCTTTTGAGAAGTTCTGTCCCAGTCTGATTTTACTTAGAAATGTTGCCTCATAAAGTTAATTAGGGACATATCTAAGGGAGGCTTAGAGTAGACTAGTCAGATCCCCATAAGAAACTTCATTACTACACATGCACACACTCTTCACACTGATACACTTCATAAGGATGTGTTTTCTTGTGCACAAGAAAACAACAGGAATTAGAAGCTATTTCCCGAGTCTCATTCTTCATATATGCAACCTCATTCCTATTCCTATCGCACAGCTTTTGTTGTCTTCACCAGAAAGCACATCATGTGAGAGATATATATAGGCTCAAGAGCTCAACCATGTCAGAATCTACCTGGACTGCTGTCATAATATGCCACAGCCACACTTCTCCCTGAAGCAACACTACTGAATCTGTGCAGCACAATATACAGTTTAGTTCCTGACAGCACTCATCTGGGCCAGTATTTTTGTTCTTAGCATATGCTTGCTCCTGTCACTTTTAACATTTAGTTAGGGTTAGGGTTAGGATTCTCTTCAGAGACTACTGGCATCTAACAGTATTCAGATAACTGACATTTAAACTTAAACTGTATTGACAAGTGTTCAAAAAGAATTCTTTCACCGTAACCACTGAAAAAATTGGGTGCAAACCCCAGAGCCTATATTCTCCCTTTCAAAAAATGTGCCAGCTGGGAACCCAAATTGCTTCTTTTCTGTCCCTTTCCTCAAAATTTGCATTCTTGATTGCACAGTGACCTTGTAAGCTCAGCAGAGGGAACAGGAAGTGCTGGGGAGTCAGGGTACTCAATACATGCAGTGGGGGTAAGGGAAGTCCAAAATCCAAGTACCATCTCTCTGAGGTGAGTACTCTAATGAGGCTACTAGGCAGAAACTTTTATCATCTCCCAAACCACCACCATTACCTTCCTCTCTGGGCATGGTTTGTTTTTTTTTTTTCAGCTTAGCCCAGCCTGTTCCAAGCATGCTCTGAGTCTACCTATCAAGTCAGAACCTTCAGAAGATGCTCGGTTTGTGGATCCCATTGCTGGTCCAGCCAAGACACTAACTGATCAGTAGATTGGAGAGTCAAGGAGTGATCAGCAGGACCCACTCACCCTTTAATAGCCCCATATGACTAGTGCGAAAGTCTAACGGTGAGTGGAGAATAACAGTACACTATCGCGGCTTGAACGAAGTTACACCATCCTTGAGTGCTGCTGTACCGGACATGCTAGAACTTCAGTGTGAACTGGAGTCAAAGGCAGCCAAGTGGTATGCCACAACTGATATTGCCAACGCATTTTTCTCAATTCCTCTGGCAGCAGAGTGCAGGCCACAGTTCGCTTTTACTTGGAGGGGCGTCCAGTACACTTGGAACTGACTGCCCCAGGGGTAGAAACACAGCCCGGCCATCTGCCATGGACTGATCCAGACTGCACTGGAACAGGGGCAAGCTCCAGAACACCTGCAATACATTGATGACATTATTGTGTGGGGTGATACAATGGAAGAAGTCTTCGAGAAAGGGAGGAAAATAATCCAAATCCTGCTGAAAGCCGGTTTTGTCATAAAACAGAGTAAGGTCAAGGGACCTGCACAGGAGATTCAATTTTTGGGAAAAAAAATGGCAAGATGGATGTCGCCAGATCCCCACAGATGTGATCAACAAGATAACAGCAATGTCTCCACCAACTAATAAGAAACACAAGCTTTTTGGGGTGTTGTGGGGTCCTGGAGGATGCACATCCCGAATTACAGCTTGATTGTAAGCCCTATCATGTGACTCAGAAGAATGATTTTAAATGGGGCCCTGAGCAACAACAAAACTTTGAACAAATTAAACGAGAGATAGTTCATGCAGTAGCCCTCGGACCAGTCCGGACCGGACCAGATGTGACAAATGTACTCTACGCCGCAGGTGGGGAGAATGGTCCTACCTGGAGCCTCTGGCAGAAAGCTCCAGGGGAGACTGGAGGTCGACCCCTCTGCTTTTGGAGTCGGGGATACAGAGGCTCTGAGGCCAGCTATACCCCAACTGAAAAAGTGATACTGGCAGCTTATGAAGGGGGAAGGGGTTCAAGCTGCTTCCGAAGTGATTGCCTCTGAAGCACAGCTCCTCCTTGCACCCTGGTTGCCCGTGCTGGGCTGGATGGCCAAAGGCAGGGTCTCCTCTACACATCATGGAACTGATGCTACATGGAGTAAGTGGGCTGCACTAATTACACAACGAGCTCGAATAGGAAATCCCTGTTGTCCAGGAATTCTAGAAGTCATCATGCACTGGCCAGAGGGCAAAATGGTTTAGATGTGTGGAAAAACTTAAGTGAGAAACTCAAGCCACCTGTGGTGTTGCAGCATTTTACTGCTCATTTGTGCTATTGCTTTCTAGAGCTTGGACTGCTTTTGCTTCAGTTTAAGGGCCTGAGGACCATCTTGCATCTTACATTTTGTCTAAAATCGTTTTTAAAACACGAAACTTTGAGTATCTGATCTCTTCACTGAGAGCAAGTAATGGATTACAGAATACCAAGAAACTGTACTGTACTTAAATGAGTACTGAAATTTATGGACACTACTTACTTTCATCTCAGTACCACAGCTGTTGCCGCATAACTTTGTAATTCACTTTCGTGTCACTTTAAGTGAGCTCAAGATGCTTGCTACTGTTTAAACATACAGCTGTATGCATGCATCATTAGAAACAGGTAACATCAACTCAGGATATGAATTTATCAGAAAATGGAAAACATTCTTAAGTTTACCTACATATTGAAATGTATACATTTAAAGACAAAGTTCTTAACAACTCATGCCACAGATACAGATTTTTCATTATATATATTATAATATATATAATATATATTCTAATTAACAGTACACAGGTAATGACACATAAACCTTAGATTTTATGCACTGTATTTTACATCAGATACAAACCATTTAGTGAAAAAATACTTTGGCTAAACACTCAAATAACTTTATACTGAAATACTGCTGCAACAGGACTCTGCATTGCAGAACTTACTCCTAAGAAAATACAGCAAGTTCTTATCCTCATCAAAGAATTAAATCATAATTAAATCTATGTGCAAATGAATCAGATACATTTTAATGTGCAATCAGGAAAATTATCACAGTTGGAAAGATTAAAAATTTGGTTTCAGTGTGAAATCCCTATCTTGCTAGCTTTCAGTGTTCTATCAGGGGAATGTTTAAAGCAGAAAGACTATTCTTAAAGATGCAGTACAAGTGTAATTGTAATAGTCCTCTTCCTCAGGCACTTGAAAAGCCACAGATTGCAAAACTGCATATTCAGAGACCAGATCTGATTGTTCATTAACCTGACAAAAAGTGTAATTGTAGTGTTAAGATGGCACAGAGTTTGTTTTTTTTTTTTTTTTGAGAATTCAGAAGGTTTTCACTTCTTCCAAAGGCTGATCTAATCCTCACCCTTGTAAAACTAGGATCTACTTGGAAGTTCACTTAATAACACTCTTTTAAATGCAGAAAGCTGCCCATGACAGAGAGAACAGATCTTTGAAGTAACAGAGCAACCACACCAAAAGAATACTGTAAGCACAGATGTCTTGGTATGCTCACACCTTCTGGGCCAGCTATAGTACTGCTCCAGCATGTTTTAATGCTGAAATACTTTGTGCAGGAAAATCTTGCTATCAATTTCCAGTTTCCTATTGGCTGCTAAGCTGCCTTAATCCCTTTAATTTAGAGACATAGCTGACCAAAGTCCAGCGCATATAATTTGTACCTTTGGCTCAATGCTTGCAGTTTAATTAAGTCCTCAAATGAACTTTTGCTGTGCTTTAATAAGATACATAAAGGAAAAATACTGCAATCTGTTAAGGATTAGAAATTAAATCACTTGTATAATGAAGAACCTTGAGTGACATTGTTTTTGTCACAATGATATGAGCAACGACTTAAAGAGTTTGGATCCCCATTGAGACAGACTGCTGCAAGTGGGATGAGCTTTCAGCTGAACTGCCTTGATGCTGCAAGGATGCAAACAGCTCCAAAATAAGCTGCTTCACTATTTCCATTAAAGCCATACCTGTAAAAGTGGCCTTATCGACTCTACTACTTTTGCAATCCTAGCATCTATTCACTATATAGATTTGTCTACTTCATCTTCTCCAATTCCCACTACAGAGGTGCTCAAAGGAAGATACTTGTCTTCAAAAGATGAATAGTATTTCAAGTTTTGCAAGAAATGATCCCTTTTTGCTTGAATCTGGAATAAAAAGCACTCAAGCAAAAATATTGCATTGCTGGCATGAATCCATAGTATTCCTCTGTATTGCTACTTCTTGCAACGATTCATTTCACTCCTGCAAAGTCTGCAGTTTTGATAAGACAGGTGAAAAATACTAATGAAGTATCCTTAGAAGTCAGTTGCTGTTATGAACCAAACAGATGTTAGTATTCTATACTCCCTGAGGCAAAAAAGAAAAAATTACTTATAGAATGTAAGATTTAAATTGACAGGTATCTCAATTTGAGACTTTGAAAAGTCCCAGATCTTATTTTACCTCTGTATTTACTGCACTAAGGCCAAACCTGTTTAGATTGAAATACAAATGGAAATTTCACTTTTCATTTGAACAGGCCCTTCCTGATGGAGTATGTAAGGGATCAGAATCTGGCCTTATGGACAGCTCCATGTAAGTCTGATAAATTTCCAGCTACACAAGTCATCCTAACAGGAGAAATGAGACGGCTTGGATCTGCACTATTTTGCTGATGGAACTTGTTACACTTGAGAACCCATCAGATGAATTCTGCTGTTTTATCTCTTGAAGTCAAAGGACATTTTGCTGTCAACTTCAGTGGAGCCAGACACTCTATCAACTGTTCAGTTTGATGATACATCATATGATTAAAAAGGGCTCTGAAAAACTTTTGAGTGGACTTGGAGAGAGATACCCATTAATACTGAAGAGATGCAAAACAGCTTAAGGAATAAGAAAACAACATTGTGTGGAGTCCAAAAGTGCAATTTTCTTGTCTTGGCAGAACAGATTTCATAAATAATTTAAGCAAAAATATGTGCAAGAAGGCAAACATCTCGTAATCTAAATTCATATTTCTTTGCATAACAAGCGACCACTTAGAAAAATACCACACATAAGTTTGAGTAATGTTTTTAGCACTGTTCAGTGTGTTCACAAGGCAAAAAGAAAGGCATCCTTTGCATACTTGAAATTTCTGTTGAGGATTCAGGAAAAGTCAAGATGCTTGGGCTAAAGCATTTAACCTCTCAGCTTTAAAAAATCATAGATTTGTATCAAAGATGTATTTTATTTGGAAACAAGCTATTTTCTTTCCTGGCATAAACTTCTACTTGTATCATCTGGAGTTTTGTGCAAAGCCAGAATGTAAGATAAATCCTAGGTTTTTCCCCCAAGATACATGGCTGATTGGAATCACACATTTAGAAACATTAAAATTACATTTCAGTGGAGAATTAATTTTTTTTCCAAACTGTTTTTTTAGGCCAGACACAAGGAATAAAGTTAAAGTGCTTTTCAAAGCCAGGCTGTGCCCAGCCCATTATTAGTACTAAAATTGGACCTTTAAGTCCAATTTTAATTGGACTTTCCTATGCTTTTGTACATAATACATGCTGCATAAGAATGAATAAAGAATGGGTCTCATTACACTTTTATAATACTTTATGTGGCATTCTGAGCCATGAATTTAATGCATATATGTATTTATAAGGTAACTGTAGCATTAGGTGTAGCTTGAAGCTACATATTTGTCCTCTGTGACCTAATTGGTACATACATGCACAAAGGTAAGGCTCAGTAAAAGACTAACTTAAAAAATGGTTTCCTATGAGGTTCCTTTAAAAGAGTCCAGTGGAATAAAATGAAAAACAAAAAAGAATCGTACTCAGTAATACATTTAACAAAGTCAAAAGGCAGCAGACAAAGAATTAGAACAAAAGGATCCACCAAATCTTTCTTTAAGAGGTACTCAAGCTGACTCCAGGGAAGCTCTGTAATTCTGTTGTAGAGAGAGGTAAGAATGAGAAATACCCAAAAATCTCATAAAAATCTAAGAGATAAATCTGAAAGTCAAAATACATGGCTTCCCTGGTTTTGAACACAATGTTACAAAACAATTCTCAAAATAGGTATTTGAGCAAGATATTCTTCAGAAGAATTCAGGAGGACAAAATATGCTCACACAATCTGAATTTACCAGGTCACCAGAGGTATTATTAATAAGAATAGAATCACCAAATGGTTTGGGTTAGAAGGGACCTTCAAGATCACGTAGTTCCAGCCCCCCTGCCACGGGCTGGGACACCTTCCACCACATACACAATACATGCATACAGAACTAACAGAAAATAGCCTCATGAAAAAACTGACAGCTACCTTGAATTTGACAACAGTTTATTTACTAAGACATAAAGAGCAGCAAAAATTGAATACATATTATCTATGCAAATGAACACACCTCTAAACAGAAAGAAGCACCACAAGAAAATATAACCTTGGCAAAACTGCCAAAAGTCCATTTTAAAAGGCTAGATGATTATTCATGCTTTGGATGGTTTTGCACCTAACTGAAAGAAACTTGGCTTGGTAAAGAGACAAGAAGTGCAGCACTGAGGAAGAGAAATTATGTCCTGGCAAGACTGAGGTAACAGAGCTGGCTTCTGCTGGCTTCTCTGTGATATGCCCATGTTTTAATAAGCTGATACTTGTCTCCCACCAAAAGTGGGCTAAAAGTTCCTTCTGGGTATAGGGCATGAGAAAAAATAGACACCTGTATTTGTGTTCATTTCATCAAGACTAAGTTTAATTCCACTGAGATTTAGCATTTTCATGGATGTGGGACTATTTTCATGCTGCCCAATCCACCAGCTGTTTCAAGGACTGGGAGACATTTTTATTCTTTGCAAAATTATGGCCTCGTAGGTGGGAGTTTTAATCTTATGAAGAAGACACAATCAGATTGGGTTAGGAAGAATTTATCTGCTTTCTTTTCCTGTCTTTCTCACATAGGCAAGGACTTTTCTGGGTTTAAAGTGATTATACTGTGCTTGACTAGGATTTGCACTCATCTTGCTCTTCCAAGTCGAGAGTATGTGGAGTCACCTCACAGTACCTCTTGAACTGTTCTAGCATTATGTATTCATATAAATTGTGTTTTGCTCCAGTTGTGTAAGCTGTGTTTGGCCCTCAGTAGCACTTGAGCTATGTCTACTGTTCCTTGCAATGAGAGTTCTGAGTAAAATGAAATTTCTGCTACCTTCATATGGTGAAAACCCCAACCTTTTGCCTAAAAAGGAAACTTAAATTCTCACATAATAGAAATGTAACTGTGGAAAACAAGTGGATGTTAAAAAAGATTTACCTACCACCATGTTCTAGACCACTGAGCACCCGAGCTATATGGGAAGTTCATATTCCCCCTTTAGAAACAACTGTTAACTTTTCTGGCACATATTAAATGTTGACAGTGGTGAAAAAAGTACAGCCAGCAAGAGCATTACCTGAATAATTCAACAATGGAATCACAGCTAAAGAAGCTGAAACAACTCATACTTAAAAAAGAATTCAACGGTGTGTTCTTGGAGTTTTTCCTACAATGATGTCACGTGACACTATGCACTTGTTTTCTGCTAGCATAAATAAAAAGCCCAAGATACACTACTACTTTGATTTTAGTGATAAATAAGGTTATTTCTCAGCTGATTTCTTCTGAATTGAGCTTGTGACTTTATCCAATTCTGGTGAGACTGATTGGGCAAAAGACCTCTCAGAGGTAATGGTGGCTAATTTTGACAAGATTAAATTTCTGATGGGGGACACAATTTTTAATTGTTAGCTTGTCTATTAATTCAGATTTTCTGGGAAAAATATAGGAATATTTGAATGCCTACAGTATGTGTTTCTAGTATTTCACAAACAATCAGTACAGTGATAAAGTAACTTATTGAAGTTAAAATTGAATATGATAGTGGAATAAAGGCATCATAATTTTCCTATAAATAGAATCATATAATAGTTAGGTTGGAAAGGACCTGAAGATCATCTAGTTCCAACCCCCCTGCCACGGGCAGGGACACCTCACAGTAAACCATGTCACACAAGGCTCTGTCCAACCTGGCCTTGAACACTACCAGGGATGGAGCATTCACAGCTTCCTTGGGCAACCTATTCCAGTGCCTCACCACCCTCATAGTGAAGAAATTCTTCCTTATATCTAACCTGAACTTCCCCTGTTTAAGTTTACACCCATTACTCCTTGTCCTACCAGTACAGACCTTAACGAAGAGTCCCTCCCTAGCATTGCTACAGGTCCCCTTCAGATTCTCAGCAAATTAAGGATTCTTTGCATGCCATGTGGAGTTAGGTGTGTCCGAAGTTAATTTTACATATACATATAGAAAAAAAAATATTTAAGGCAACATCTTGTTTTCAAAAGGCCTGGCTTAAAAACCGCTGAATTCAGCAATGGATTTGATTTTTAAATGTGTTGTTATTAGCTTCTTATGTAAGTCCTCGTTTGGAGGTATAAAGACAGCATTTCAAAATTCAGTTCGAAAACTACCAACAGGCTAATTTGGCCCAAAAGAAAACTCTAATGAGATTTGTTCTTATTTCTTTCAGGTTACATGCTACACAAGGACAAGGGTGTGTTATGTGTTATACAAGCAGATACTGCTTATACTTCTTAAGAAGAAAAAGCCATGTGTTTTGTTACAAATGCATGGGACTTGGTACCTTCATAAACACTTCCAACTATTGCCAAATGCATAAAATGTGCACAAATAAATAAATATTTATTTATATATAAAAATAAATATGCACATATAAATACACATATATACACACACTGTACACAGACAAAACACATTCTAATCATATCAGATGTTATCCATGTAGACTCCCAAACAGGATGCAATAGGTATCTAAAATCTAATCTTTGGAAACCAAACATTCCAAACATAATTAGGCACTTACCTTGGACTGGAACATATGCTGGTAGCTTTTTTTTTGTGGTTGCTTTTTTTGTGCTTCTTTTTTTTTTTTCTTTCTTTTGTTTTGTTTTTGTGTTAGGTTGTTGTCTTTTTTTTTTTTTTTTTTTTCCCCAAGGGAATTTAATTTCTAAAATAGAGACTTAGCAACTATAAAACTTTGAGGATCTCAGCTTAAGCCTACAACTACATATCTAGAATTACTAAAAGAGACAGCATCCACAAAATTCTGGAGGACCTGAATGCGCATGACAAAACAGCCTCTTGGTCTGTAGCACATCCTAAATGAGGTCATTTATTGGTTTTAGAGTGAACTTGCAGTTTAGCTGTATAAAGCTTTAGCTTCCTGTATACAGCCTTTGCACGACACAAATACTTACACATAAGCTTATCCTCCCTCCCACATAAAGTATATTTTTCTTTTTACAAAGCAGTACCAGTAATCATTAGACATATAATAACATACATTCGCAGAACATGAGAAACATAGAATCTAAGTGTAGCCATGTCTTAAGGTCCCTATTTAGCTGAAAATGCTAGTGACCTTTTCGGCTGATAGATTTTGGCCCAGTGTGAATCCAGCCTATTCAGCAGAAAGATTAGCGACTGTTTCTCACCCTCCCCAGAGCCTGGGTTCAGAACTCTTCTAGTTATCGCTTCCCACTGTTTGCTCTTGAACAAAAAGGAATTACTCACTTCATAAGGTCTAATGCTTATTGAAATAATTCTCTTCCACAGTCCTATATGCATGACTGGGAGAAGTAGCGGCTACTGCTGACAGTCTGCAAAATCATTTATTTTCTCAGACTGACACTTCAGGTATAATGGGAAAAAAGATAAATTATTTAAAATTAGATAAAATTGAGGTTTATTCAGCAAGAGATTGCCAAACTGACTGTTTACTTTAAAAGGAGGAAACCAGATTTTTTCGTAGAACCATTTATTTTGGAAAAAACCTGCAGAAGCACACAATGAACACCTATATCTAAGTTGCACACAACTCACCTGCTTTTCCTATCACAAATGTAAAGAAGGATGACATGGAAAACAATGGAAGCCAATATTCCATTTGAAGTACATGGAGCAGAATCAAAGAGGAAAAAATAATTCATTTTGTTACCATTCAAGGCATGGGGATGAGACACGTATCCCTGCACCGCTTTAATAACTCACCAGGAAATATTTATGCTTACAGAGTTTTATGAAGTAAAGCTATCCGTTATGTACTTCACCTGAACTAAATCATGCAGTTTTCCTGGAACTCTGGGCAACAGCTTGAAACTGTGTTAAATCATTTATTCCCTAGAGTTACTTTGTAGGTCCATCAGGGAAAAGCAAATGAAACTCCTCCTGTTACGCATTTCCAATTTCTCCAAGCAGACAGAGGTAATATTGCCACTTCTTCTGAAGCTTTCTTTGGGGAAGAGCCATTTCACGTTATTGCAGACTTTCCAAGTAGCTACATGTGGCAGAGGTACTGAAAAGCACAGGGTGGCAACCCCAGCTCCACTGGTTTCTGGCAATATAGTAGTTTCTCTGCAATGATTAACTGGTGTCTCTCTCGAGCCTCTTTGAGTGAAGTGGAACTGTACCTGCTTTCCACTGCAAATGACCACAAGAGCAAACCCTTGAAACTGTCTATGTGTGCTCTAGCCAAGTGTAGCATTGACAGTCTATATAACAAGAAAATTCATTCTGATAATTAGCAGCATTCAAGCTGGGTTTTAGAAAACTCTCTTTTCCTATGAGAAATCTTGCCACCTATGAGCAGAAATGTCTCCTCTACAGACTGCCTTAAGGTGTTACAGAATTTAGGCAGGAGTGGTACCTGCCTGTTAACAGTCTTCTTGCTGTTTTGTGGTGGCATGATGCAGATTGAATGCACATGCATTAAGAAAAAACTGTCAGTTCATTATCTTGGGAATCACAGCCAAGAAAATGGGTGCACTGAAATAATGCCCTGTGGTTTTTATATTGTCATTGATCCTTTACAACTTTGGATGACAGATGCATAAATACGGTTGCCTTCTGCCTGCCCTATACCAGCAGTGGTATATTCAGCAAACCTAGTGTACCAGCAGCTACTGAAGTGATCAATATTTAATTAATCATAACCTATAGATAAATAAATAAACACCTCAGTGTAGAAGAGCTACTGCTCAGATCTAGTGGTGGAAGACTGTGTTTTTTGAAATCAAGGACATTACATTTGGTTTGACTGGAAATCACTCAGCTTTCACTGTAGTGCTTCTCAATTAAGCAACTTCACTGAAGACTGGTAAATTCATGGAATTTACAAGGAGTGAGAGTTATGAAATCGCAGATTTAAAAAACAGATTTAGAATTTGGCTTTTGCTTAGTTTTTATAAGAAATACTGAAGCTTGACAAAGAAAGCAAGCTAGTACAATTCTCACATGATCTCTGTATATTCAATCTGGCCATTGCCCTCTTTTTACTTTGGATCTTCTTCAGGTTTTAGAAGCTATCTATTTACCTAAGATATATTTGAACTCTGAATAACAGGATTCTTCTCCAGCTCATTCTCATCACCTCTGTATGAGTAAAATGGAATCAGCATCTGCCTTCTGTTTGTGTTTGGATATCAATATGCTTAAATAATTTTCTTTCAAAAATTGAAAATAGGTTTAGTTGCTGAGTAGATGCTTTCACTTTGCCTCATCAACACACGAACAATTTAATTCTCATTCTTTTTTTTCCTCTTCCAACAACCTTATTTACAGTTTTCTATTTTTTGCACATGATCTGCTTGGATTCGAATTCACTTTGACAAATAGCAGTGATGCATTTCAAAGAACTTGTGAACTTAAATTCACCATCTCAAATGTACCTTATATATAGTGTCTGGGAGCTTTTTATTTTGCTTGGATGAGCAAGAATATACTTTCTAGTAAACAAAAAGCAGCAATAAATTCAGCTGCAGAGTTGATCAGTAATCATTACATCTGCCACAAAAAGCCAAATACAAATACCAGATTAGTTTTTACCCTTTATAAATACTTTTAATTTTTTTTTTTGGTGCTAAAACCCCTCCTATCTTAATATTATTAGATACATATTAATGGAGCAATAACTGTCAAGAGCTGAAAGTGCACTTGCTTCTAAAACTCAATCTAGTTTCATTATTAATCCAAGTTTATCTGAGAAAGTTGCTCCCAAACACTCTACCTGCTCCAGCTTAGTGAATGTGCGCTTGGACTACATAAAGGCAGAACATTTCCAGTGAGATGTAAAAAAGTATTCCTTCCTTTCTGAAAGTTTTATCAGTTATCCCTCTAACAAAAAGCTAAAACTTTTATTAGAAGTTGTTAAGCAAAGATTATACCTTTGTGTTGCAATGGAAATGAGGTATTCCATATTAAACCTTAGAGATTAAACATTTTTCTATTACCCAATATACGGAAGTGATGCAAGCAGAATTCACTGGTGAATACAACCAGAGTTTACTGTTACTCTGGTTACAGACTGGCTGCTGCTACAAAGACACTGAGGGACTGTCACAACATTTACAACATTAAGTATTAGAAAAATAATATAAATTGGGATGAGCTATTACCTATACATCTAACGTGCGTATAGAGAGGTGCACATGAGCATATATTACCATTACACTGTGGAGATGCTTTGCTATTTACACTGCAGTTTCAGTGTTCCTATGAAGTCCTTTTTATTCTCCACTTAAATCACTACCATATAGATACATTTTTTACAAAAGTTTTGAAGACTCTGTCACTTTGGACGGCACTACAGATTAGCCACCTAGCAGAATATTGTTCTATCATCTAAGGATAAAAAAAATTGTGCTTGGCTATGGTCATTCACCTAACCATATTTCAAATAGATTTTATTTTGGTTTTCTTTTTTCAGTTCAAATACTGATCAATTTGTGGCCATCTTCCAAGTCGATTAACATTCAGAGGGATGAAAAAGCAACTATGTACTAAACAATCTTGCATTTAATAACAGGCTTCCATGGTTTTAAACTGATCTTTTTTTATTACCTTTCTTTAAGGTTGCTGAAATCTTGCTTTATATAGAACACACTTTATATTTCAAATACAACACAGAATAGCCATGTCAACAGCTGTAAAATCTCACTTAGGGAATTGTTCCAAAGCTGTTGAGAGGTGAAGAGTGTTAAAAAAGTGAAATCTTAAAATATTCTCAAGTTGGGAAGGTCGTTCTGCATCTCAAGACTAGTAGGTTTATCTTGAGAATAGCATGTGGTTTTCCAATCTTTTGCTGCCTTCTTCTTTTCTATTTAGGAATTTATAAAACAGGCAGCAAAATGGGTGATAAAAAGAGTAAGAAACCTCCAATTCTGTTGCATAAATCTGGGCTTTACATGCTTTTCCATTCCATCTTGGTATACCTCCTGTTTCCAAACTGTACTGAAATACATGTTTCCAGCTTAGTCACAGAGAGCACAAGGATAAAGCATAGTAAAGCAGCTCCAATTTATCTAGGGTTGGACAGACTAGTTTAAAATCCCTTGATAGTTGCTATTGACTCCCCAAAGAGCATCAAATTTAGCTTAAAATAATTTTTTGTTGACTAAAATAAACTACTGAGTGTATCATGCTGTCCATGAATCCACACTTACAAAACACTGACCCACTCATCCTCCTCTTTAAAGACGTAATAATTATTTAAGAGAGTACCTATCCTCCAAGGATTCTATTCTTAAAGAGTATTTCTCAGATTTTCTACGACATTCTGGTTACATAAAGGAAATGTCCTTTCTCTTTGCCTCAAAGAAAACAAAACAAACCCTAAATCCAGATTTTGTGCTAGAATGTACATATGCCACTTTTAGAAAGCCAGATTCCCCTCATTTATACATGAAGACTAAAAACTTTCAAAATAACTAAAACCTTTGTGTTTTAACCAACAGCTTTTATGAAACAATTTCAGAAGAATTTGAAAGCAGAATGCAGGAGTACCACAAAGAAAGAAAGAAAAGAAACTAACTGCTTAATCCACCCAGCAATGATACAGAACTTCATACTCAGAACTCAGTATATGCTCAGAAATCTTAAATTAGCACTACCCAGTTTTAAAAGAGAATAACAGTGAGAACACAAAAAAATGTTCTCTTCTATATTTTCTCTTTGCTCAGAACAGACTTTATATTGTACTTGAGCTATGGTTGAGTGACCTGAGCACCTAGGAAAGCATGCACTAAAGCAGGCAGAAGAGAGATGACAGGAACTGTGGAAGAATACTTGACAGTGGGAGAGACACAGTAGACAAATGCCAGGAAAATTAAAGTGGAGGGAAGAGAGGAGAAAACCCAATCCATTTCCAAAGTACCAACATGATATCTCCAGTTCTGATATAACCAGCTCATAAGGAGAAGCTTGTGCACAAAGTATTCTTTATGGGGTATGCCCTAAGTATTCAATTACAAATGCTGAACTCTGCAACATTAGAAACCCCCAAAGCAGACCAAATGAAACATTGTAGATATTTTGCTGTAGTAATGGCATTTTAAAATTGAATTCATATGATATTCATAGGGATTTATATTTTCCAATTTGTAATTGGACTATTTTATATATGTTTATTTTGTAATATAAAGTAAACAAACAAACAATCATAAAAACCTCAACAAATGGGCTTTAGCCAATTTGCAAATTCCTGTACTCTGAGTGTTGAGATTGTGCAAATCATAAACTTCAAGGCCTCTTCAGGTGAAGTCTGATAATTGATTTTAAATATTCAGCTCACACAAATACTATAAATAAAGTATTTCAAATATTTTCTCTACAGAAATATTAATTTTGAAAAATATTAGCTGGGCTTACTAATCACTAAGTAGGTTTTGAGAAAAATGAAAGCAGCAGCCAGTTTTCACAGCATTTGTCATGGTTGTAGAAGCATAAACATCTGCCTTTGTGTCTTTTTTTTTTTTCCCCCAAGTTTCTCCAGGCTTGAAAAATAGTTATGCACCAAAAATATCACTCTATGAGTCATTTACTTAAGTGAACAGCTGCTTGCTAATTAGCCAAATGCTCTCCATTTTAAATCATACAGTTAAATGAACACACTGCAACAGGCACAAGAATGAAGAGCAGGAACTTTACTAAAATGATGAAATGGCAGAAACTTGCTATTTCCGTAGCAGCAAACAGAGGTAATTTCCTTACTCTGAGACATAATGATCATTTCCGGTAGGCTGTGGTTCTGAATATAGAAAACCAGGCAAACACGACAGATTCTTGGTTAAATATATGAAATGATACAGCTTTCAGACACTAATATGCTAAGTCTACTAATATAATAATACTAGCTTTGTTTTTTCTCCCACAGGACTGCTGAACAGTGCTAACATGTGAAGAGCCAGATTAGTCGGCTTTTGCAAGGATGGCTGTTCATGTTTACTGGAAAACCTTTCTTTTCTCCAGTGATTTAGAAAGCTAATTAAATCTAGAAAAAAAGACAAAGGTAGGCATGCCTTCCTGGAAGAAGCCAAACCAAAACAAGCGAAAATAAAACAGAACATCTTTTTCGCATGACCATTCTTGTCCATCACTCAAATCTTGCTTTTTTAAAATTTTATATTATAAGCATAATTATTGGCAATAGAAAAGAACTGTAGAATTCAGGACTTCCTTCTGAGTCTCACATCCCACTTTCCCACAGAAATTCTTTTCATCTTAAACGCAATAAAAACTGAACATAGATCCACAGCTGTCAAATGAAACTCAAGAAATACCCCCACGTGCATAATGAGAACAAAGCATCTGATCTATCTGACGGTAACTAATGCTACGCTGGTCCATCTTTGAAGGTCACTAAGCTTTGGCCATGCTTTTTCAAAGTTACTTTAGCTCAGATTTTAGAGAGTTTTTCATCATCTATTTGAATTTTTTAAGCAATCAAGAAAAGACAGTTGACACAGGACCTAAGAAAGTCAGAGCCACAGGATCCAAGAAACCGATATTTGAAATCCCTACTTTAAGTACATTTTTCATTAAATTCTCAATTCAGATTAAACCTGACATTGGAAAAAAAAATAAGTAGAACCCAACAACTTACAAAACAAACAAACAAATGAAAAAAAAAATTACTCAGTGAATTATTTTTTCCTGAGAAACTGTTTTTCACAGAAAACTGGCAAAGCTTAGTGAGACGGCTACTATGTATGGTTGGACATATTCTGACCTGATTTTCAAGAGGAAGAATAATGCACATATTCCTTCTTGTTCTCTATTCATTAAAACTCAGACATATGCTTAAACAATTAATCAGGTCTACAACATCGTTACAACAGTGACCTCCAGTGAAAGATAAGGATAAAATGAATCACTCACTGACAGGACGGATGTAGTAAGAGGCTTTAAAAATTAAAATTGCTTTACAATATTTGCCACAGTTCTATTTTCTTGCAGAGGCATTCAAAATACAGAGAAGCTATGAGTACTATATGAACAGAGTTCCAGAAGTGCAGTGCTCTACATCTTTGCTTACATTATCAAAATAATTTCTGAAATGATGTGTGATACATTTAATACAGAATTGTGTGACTGATTGTTTGCAGTAGAAGAGGACTTGAATTGACTACCCTCCAAAATCCTTTCAAATCCTAGGTTCATAATGATAACCAATACAGAAAAAATCGAAGAGCTACAGGTACTTTCTGCTATTTTAGTATTTAGTTACTTTTCTTTTTTACTATTTTTTCATGAGTGTGTGAAAGTTTGGGGCTTAAAGTTTCACACAATTAAGTATACCTACCTTACTGATGGTTTATCAGTTCTATAGTGATCCATCCACTCATCCAGTCCATAATCCCGTGAAATCTGTCCAGTAAAACTAGGCAAAACTAAAATAAAAAATCCACTGCCCACACATACAAGCTGGAAATAAGTGTCCACAGCTCCTGCTGAATTCTCTTTCAAATTCAGTCTATGAACTTTTGAATTTTGGGTTTATAGATGTTATTCTGTTCTTTTGTAAGATGTAAATGGCTTCTTGAGGTTTGGAGCCTATGGAACAAAATGACAAATGGACAAACAACTTCTGTTCTAATCTGTTCTGCTGCTCAGGAATCAATCATTTTAAGGAAGGTGCTTTGCAACACACTCCTTTTGTTCTGCTTTCCTCTGTAATTGCAAAAAGAGTGAATAAACTGCAGTAGCTAAAAAAAATTTTATCTCAAAACAATGAATAGTCACAAATTGAAAAGCTTTGCACAGAACTTTGATTGTTTTATCAAGGAGGTAGAGGGCAAAATTTGTTATTAAAAGATGCAGATGCCATCTGTTCATTGAGAAAATAAACTACATTGTTCACCTAGTATGTCTCTCTTTCTTGCCAATATCTATGATTCAAACATAAGTCACATATTTTTGCAAAAATTATTCATATTGCACATGGAGTATGCTATGAGGTCTCCACGCAGCCTTCTCTTCTCCAGGCTCAACAGCCCCAACTTTCTCAGCCTATCTTCATATGGGAGGTGCTCCAGTCCCCTGATCATCCTCATGGCCCTCCTTTGGACTTGTTCCAACAGTTCCATGTCCTTTTTATGTTGAGGACACCAGAACTGCACACAGTACTCCAAGTGAGGTCTCACAAGAGCAGAGCAGAGGGGCAGGATCACCTCCCTCAACCTGCTGGTCACGTTCCTTTTGATGCAGCCCAGGATATGGTTAGCTTTCTGGGCTGCAAGCGCACACTGCCGGCTCATGTTCATTTTTCCATCAACCAACACCCCCAAGTCCTTCTCCACAGGGCTGCTCTGAATCTCTTCTCTGCCCAACCTGTAGCTGTGCCTGGGATTGCTCCAACCCAGGTGTAGGACCTTGCACTTGGCATGGTTAAACTTCATCAGGTTGGCATCAGCCCACCTCACAAGCATGTCAAGGTCCCTCTGGATGGCATTCCTTCCCTCCAACGTATCAACCAAACCACACAGCTTGGTGTCATTGGCAAACTTGCTGAGGGCGCACTCAATTCCACTGTCCATGTCACCGACAAAGATGTTGAACAAGACCGGTCCCAACACCGATCCCTGAGGGACACCACTCGTTACTGGTCTCCAGCTGGACATTGAGCCATTGAGCACTACTCTTCAATCAAGATACTTTAAAAAACAGGTTCTACAGCAATGACTTCCCTTCCCTTTCTCATTCTCACTCTCATTTTCTTACTCTCCACCTGATACATGTATGTATAAGCACAGGACATTTTCATATCTGCATTAAACTTACAGTGCTACTTGCCTCAAATAAGACAGATGTGCATTTTACTGGGAGCCTCAGCTGCAGGTCAAAAGTCTGCACACAACTGAGTCTTCCTAGCATGACCAGCATGAGACTATGCACTGTGTGTCCAGAGACAGATCAATGCTCAAAGACTTTTCATCTACCCACACAATTACAAAAGCAGAGTTCACAAACTTGCAGTCTGCATCTTTGTATCTCTTCAGTGTGTTTTAACACGCATACTGGATTAGCTGTCACAAAAGAATGGAATTAATCTAGAAGCTTTTATGTGTTGTTTCACTAGTGCAGGTAAATTAAACTCATATGGCAGAGAACAGTTACCATCCTCAGCTGTTTGCTCTGCTTCTCTCCAACTGATTACCATCGACACTGCATGGATGGGCAAACCACATATGAAGCATATCCTGAAACCATCACAGTTAACAGCCTGAGGCTTTCAGGCAAACCAAAACTGATTCTGGGCTGTAAATTGCAGCAGGAGATGCTTAAGAAAAAGCTCAGTAGTTTACACAGTGTGAGGAGGGCAGACTGCTCAGGAGAGCTGTTCAATCAAATATCTCAAAATATTGCCCCTCCTCAACTGCAACACTCAAAATAGATCTTAGCAGCTTGATACTTTGAAATCATGCAAGTGCTAAACATGCTAAACATGTTTTTTTTTAGCAACACTGTTGCATATTTACTTTTGCAGGTAATGCAGGTATTTCTGTTGATCTTTGGTTTTGTGAACCCAGTCAAAACAAAAAAGAAGAAAGTCTGTCAGGGTGGCTTCTGTAAGTGCCTCCTGAGAGTGCACAGCTCCTCCAGGGAGTGATTTATCCTTCTCTAATACAGTTAACTGACATGAAATCGCTTTCTCAAGTCTCACAATCCCTTGATCCCAAAGCAAGATGAAGTGATGCTCTCAGACAACACACCTAACTACTAAACATTCAGTTGGATGTCTCCTATCCTGAGCAAAAGTCTTTTCTGATTCAGGTTTCTCCTTACCTTGTATTTCCTCTTTTCTCATATAGAAAAAAAAAAAAAAAAAAAAAAAAAAAAAAAAGAGAAATGGAAAGCGATTTCAGCCGCTTTGTACACTAGATTACTATCTGTCTACTGAATTTTGACATTAGAATGATTCTCCTAATGCTCAGCCTTAGATTTTTCCTCCTTTAATGCTATCATGCACTCTTAATTACACTCCTACTTTCTTCTATGTTAAATAGATCCACTGTTACTATTTATGGAATTTGGAAGAGATATTTCCAAGTCTATGAACAGTAAAAAGAGCTTGCTCTTGCATTTGATAAATGAGTAGATACCATATCAGAATAAAAGGAAATAACACACATCTGAAGACACAGTTGGCTTTGCCTTGTCAAATCATCCACATGACTCATTTAAATCTCTTACTCACTGTGGGACTGGCAGGATACCATACATATCTGAGGCTGAGGTAATGCTAAAACTTCACAGGCAGTCTTTTCAGCTTGAGAGTTCTTAATACTATGCATGCATTACTTATTTCCTACGGAAAGTGGAATTTATGGATTGTTTTTAATAACAGCAAGAATGTGAGCTGAAAATATCAGCTGACACATCAAAATGAATTTTCTCAGGCAAACTTGTACTCAAATTCTAGCTTGAACATTTCAAACAAATTATTAGCTAAATTATTTCTAAAATGAAGTATCAATATAGTAAGATGACTTATGCTTGGTGAGGGCTCCACGATTTCTTTGTGAAGATTTTGCTTTAAAATTCTACTTCTCGTCACATAACCTTTTTATGAAAAGAATAAGTTGCCATTCAACTTGAATTAGATAATTTCTAATTTCTAGGCAGCCAACACTGTTTTCTCCTCACCTCTAAATACTGCACTAGGTGCCAGTATCCTAAGATCATGCTACATACACCTGGGAAACTAAAAGCTGTCTTGAGAAAGTGCAGTTTGGAATACGTCTACATAATAAAAGTAACTTTTTTGTTGCTTCTGTTCCATAATGTTATTTTCTTTTAAAACTAAAACTTCATGGAGTCATTACCATTTTGAAAAGATATGAGGCACAGTTTATCTAGCAGAGAGTCAAAAAGAATACAAAATATCATGAAATTTGCAGTGGCAAGTAAAACAAATTAGAAATAAAGATTGATGAAGAGGACCAAGTAAGATTTGATATTTTATGCAAAAAAAAAGTTCCAGAGTTGTTTGTGGAAATGACAGGAGCATAAAGAAAAATCACATGAAATCCATGGAAGAAAAATGGTACTGATTTATAAAGGTAACATTAACAGAAAACTTTGTTAAGTAAACTAATGATGGAAGCAAGTTACACTTATGCATTTCCTGTTAGAAGGTGGTTTTGAATTAAGCACACTCTGAGTTTATGCAAAAAGCCTGCATTTTTTTGATAATGTGTATATATGCTCCGAGGTTAATTTATTACTCTTATTTTCTAAATTATAAGGTCTTTGCATTAGAGGCATTTGTAAAGTCTGTATGTTTTTACAGTAGCATGTAGAATGGAGGTCTGATTTACTATGGTGTTTGGGCGCTCTAAAATAAACTGGTACCAATGCAATAATCTTAGAAAGGTTGAGACTGATTTTTCTTTTTTTTTTTTCTCTTTTCATCTTTTTCAGATAGTGCATCTGCCTTTGTTGTGAAGGGAGAAAAAAAATATTCAAGAATGTTTTTAGCCACTTAACATAATAATTTGCAGTATTAATTCAATTTGAAAGCAAGTACGTCACCTCAGACATTCAAAATATTGTCAGTTACTTCATTAAATTCATGAGTGTTCTTTAAAATTTCATGGATTTTTTGATAGATTTTGAGAAATGAATAAAAAATCCATACTAAGTATACAGAAACACAAAATGTGATTTATGAACACATTTTCAATCTGGAAAAAGGGGAAAAATAAGAGGCAGGGCAAAAAACTGAATGAGAAGGAGATATAATTACACTATAATGTACATTATTATTGTAGTTCTCAGCCTTAAAGTGAGGAAGATAACAGTCTACCAGAAAACACAGCATATACTGTGACAAATTAGGTTTTAAATCACAAAAGGGAAAAAAAGCCTCAAACATGCATCATTTGTAAGGGTTTCTTCTCCCTTAATTACAGATATTTGATGTGACATTAAATGATTAAGAGGACCAGATTGTCAGTTTTCATCAGCAGACACTTAAATAAGATGACATGTAGCTTTGAAGAAATTGTGAGAAGGGGCATCTTTACAAGAAAACCTTTGCTATTGCAACATGGAAATTCTCTGAAATCAGAGGAGGTCAATGCTAAAGAGTAGCACTTCAGTGATATGAGAAAAATACCAAGAAAAAAGGTGAAGATGGACATATGAGCACACACTGGGCAGTTAGTCTGGCAGCCCACAAGGACTTGGGAGCGAAATTCATGGACCCACATTTCTCAGGTATCTTGTCTTCAGGGGAATGCACATGATCAGGTATTTTCAGAAGTATCTATTTTTACATCTTGATTTTGATGCCTAATCTGTGACAGAGTCTGGTATCTAAGGAAACTGAAGGTGGATATTATGAAAATCTGGGATCTGAATTTTTTTCTTCTATTTCAATGCTGTGTATCAATGAGGCACAAGGAGTTGTATGAGGATCAGAAAGCCAAATGCTGGTGAAACACCTTGTATACGTGAAGTGTGATTTAAAAGCTGAAATACTGGCTTGCTGGGCCCAAGTAGCCTCACTGAGCTGGCTTTACCACACCAGCTGATGCTGATTTTACAGCACCTGCAATCAGGCAGGGCTTTATATGGTGGAAAACAACCTTACACCATCATTCCTCAGATCATCTTCTGAATCTTGAAGTCTCCACTGCTGGACACAGAGTCTCTTGATCTTAAAATGTGCCCTTGAATCCTGTTAATGGCAGGTTCTTTGTTTGGCTGATTCACCTACTGAAAAAAACAACTACTTGCAAAAAGAATTCAACTATACTTATTTACATTAAGACTTTGTAACTATGTGTCAGTCCTACAGTATCACTCCCATGGATTTTGCTCATCGTCCTCAAAGTAGTGATTCAAGAATTGTTTTCGCAATGAATGCCTTTTTATCTTATTAATGAATTCTGGCAAAGATAATTTTAAACGTTAGTCTCCTCAACTGAGATGTTAAGCAAGAAAAAGTATTCTACTTCGTGCATTAAATGGCATACCAAATAACTGGTCTAGTTAAAACTTATCATCCTTTGAAGAAGCTGCAGTATTTTTGTTCACCTGCAGTATTTTGGTTCACCTGCAGTGCTTGCTCTACCTTTTTCGGTTTTCAGAATTAAAAAGATCATGCTGTCAGCTTTGAACACTGTGGATGCTTGCCAGATTTCACTCCTCCCTGGAATATAAACTTTAAAGTTAACTTAGATTAATTGCATTTAGTCATAACGCCTTGGCAATTTCTCTACCAGCCAAAATAGACAATTTAGCAGCATGTAATATTTAAATCCTTTATGCTTGCTTCACTTTTTCCAAAGTATGTCTAAGACCTCTCCCTCATGTATTGGAGCAGTCATTTTAAATAGTGCTTCCTAATGAGAAGGCTCTATGGTAGTAATCTCCGCACTATGGAGAGATGCAGCTTCAAGCAAAGATGAAAGGGATTACTTGCTGTAAGCTTTTTGTCTGAGTGACAAGGACATTTAGACATTCAAGAATGAAGAAAATAGCATGGTCCTAGCATTGTTATCTGAATACCCTAGATTTTTTCCTTAAAATTAATTACCTATACATATTGCAGTTAATGTGAATTACATGTTCTGGAGTTTAATACAAATCCTAAAAACAAGGTGAAGAAAGGCACCCCCCCAAAAAATACCTCAAAACTAGGAGTTGTTCCTTGATATTCATCTAGCAGTTCTCCAGTTTTCATCCCCTTCATAGTCCAAGCAACACATCTCACTTGTAGTTATTTACATCCTTTAAGTTCTGCAATACATGATTGCCTATGCTGATATTTACATGGACAGCATATCAGTTCTCACAAACACAAATGAGATTATTTTCAAATCAGCAGTGTCTTGAAAGAAACTTTGACAGACTGAGAGGTTTGCTTACTGTCACCCAGGAAATCTCTTACAGAAGAAGAAAAGAAACCCCAAACTTTCACCTAAATCCTTGACATCATTTTCAGAATAGAGTGCCCAAAACTAAACACAAAGAATGCCACAACTGGAAGACCCCATGTCCGGATGGAACTCTGTGAAATATGGATTCTGCATGCCGCCTTCTCCTTTGGCTGTGGTTGGGATGTTTTTGATAATGCTGCGTGTAAGAAGCACTGAGCACAGACTACCACAGCAGGCACTAAGAGTGGCAGGAGAAAGCTGAGAAGCAGCATGGCTTCTATTTTGTGCAGCAGTTCCATCCACCCAAGTGGGGTTTCCTTGTAAAGACCCCCTAACTACAAAATGTTCTGCACAGTTTTGGAAAACAATGTTCAGTGCCTGTGATGAATACTTGTAAACCAGGAGCTTGTCAGTCTGAGGAAAGAGCACTGCTGAAGGTGAGCTACCGCAGCTTAGTGTTATTGTGTGCATCATTATCACCCACACAAACCTTTTGATGGATGGATGAATAATTCCTGTGTGTGGGAAAGTAACACCAAGTGATGGATTTCACCAGCATAAATATCACCAGCAATTAGTTGGAACAGTTAAAAAAAAAAAAAAGAATAAAGACAGTACAGTCTACACTTCAATTTGGAAACACATTAATTTTTAGATAAGTAATTCTAATTGAGAGTTTTATATACCATGAGGTAAGAGAGCCTTCAGAATGGGACGAAGTTTGTTCTCCCTCTCCCTTTAATATCCTTGCAATAGGGATGTATAAGTGGTGAAATACCATTTAAAGGACACGGAAGAATATCTTCAGATTAATTTTCCATCTGTTTTGATAATACAGGATATGAATATTCTTGCATAATATGATCTCCATATAGGCAGTCCCTCACAAATGATACAATGAAATTGTCCATACCATGTATCTGGCCAGGAAATGTTTATCATTATTGTGGGTGAAATTAGTTTTGCTCATAACCAACACAGTAGATGATAGCTAGAATACAGGACATCCCATCTGCATGCCAGCCACATGCAGAAGGCCTCTTATTTGAGATGAACAGCTACTGATATTCCTGCCTAACAACTGAACTATACCTAGTTTTTTTAAAAATAGATTCTTTTCAAGAGTGCTAAGACATACACTACGGCTGTTCACTGCTAACTCAAGTCACTCAAACTCTCCTTCTTGGAATGTATCATGCTTTCTAAGAAATATCAGATTAATTTATGCAGTGTTTCTTAGATTTACCAGTATGTTCTAGGTTCATCTGCATCCTGTAGCATAAAATATGCCTGTAAATCACTTGTCTCTCTACCAAGAATTGCTCTAACTTGCAGTTACTAGAAAATGACAAAATGAGTGGCCAGAAAATGGAAGCAGAAAACTGAAAGTGCTGATGGAGCATCTCTCTGTCTCTGAAGCACAGGGTTGATTCTGAAGACAGAACGCAGAAGGAGTGGTAAATCATGAACAATACTGTGGGAAGTCTCCTGCAGTGGATATTAAGTAGGGCCTGCAATCAAGGGCTAAACGATAAAGCATCACAGAAGACCAAACTGACTTAAGGAGGACTTTAAAAGCCCTTATTTGAAGGATGGAACAGCCTTTAAAGACATACAATTCTGTATCAGTATATGCATATATAAGTGACAGAAAGCAGAAAACAAAACAGATCTTAGATTCTTGATGTAAAATTAAAGCAATAGAAATGCCTGAAGCACAGTTCTACAGCTTCATGTCTTTTAAAGGTCTTATTTTGGTCTAAAATCAGAGTATTGGAGCAACAAATCAAATACTAGGAACTTCACACAGTTTAACTGATTGATGTTAGATGTCATATATGCCTAAATAATAGCCAGAAGTTTATGAATAAATAAATAAAAAAATAAATAGTAGCATCATGTCCCTGCTTAGGCTGTAAAACTACTCTATTTCATTTGATCCTACCCTATCCGATCCTATCCCATTCTGCTCTAAGATTAAACATTCCCCATTGGCTTTGTGCTCCCTCCAATACAATCTATGTAGCACCCATGTCCTTTGTGAAAAATAACAATAAGAACAACAATAAAAATAAACCCAAACCCAAAACCAAACACACACAAGAACATTTCTGGGGCAGCAACTAGGCTATTTTCATGCCTGTGACAATGTATGTGTAAGACATTACATAATTAGATATATGCTTCCTTGGTCTTATACTGAGTACACATATTAACCAAAAGTTATGGCATTAGGTACTGCATTATTTTATGAGTCTTGGGAATCCTTTAAGAGATGCACTGAAAGTTATGAACTGTGTTTAGCAGAACATGGGGCCACGTAGGAGGGACTGTACATGCAGCTTCTTGCTGTCCAGATGGCTGTAACACGCTGTCTTCTGGGAAAAGGTGTTTTCACAAGCATTAGGTATTGACTTCTCCAGTTCTTTGACTGAAAGTTATAATTTCTTTCTTGATTTGGCTCCTGCTGTGGCAATTGCAAATTCTTTACATCATTTTTGGGAATCCTAAGACTCCAGCCCTAGTTCACTTCTTGTTCCTTAGACACATCTCTTGCACTTATTTGCTACCCTTAAAACTGTGAGGGCCCTTGAGCTCGAGAAAGATGGCAAGGCCTATTTCATTATCAAATGTTCTTTTGAGGAGGCAAACTCAGCTAGTGAAGGGGGATCACATACAGCTAGACCTAGTTTTTAATAGGTTATTGACTCCATAGAAAACACTGTTTCAAATCATACCTTATAGATGTTAACATTTTTTTAAAATCCATTCCTTATATCATCTGGAGCAAGGAGAGAGAAAGCAATCTCTAATTACATATTCTAAATATTACAACTTGAATCATCTGAAAGAAGGTGGATATATTCAAGAATGAGAAAAAAAAGTTCCATTTTTCCATTTTGGATTAGCAGAACTGCGTTTGCTGTTGTAGTTGTGCTTTTGGATGATTCAGTTATAATCCAAAATGCAGTATGGGACAGAAAATATGTGTAAACACACACATGTTCTCTTATATACTCATACAGTATGTGGCAAGCAGTAGAGGCAATACATACAGTACAAAGCAAACAACTGAAGCACAGCTTAAGACTGATAGTGAATAGTACCTCCATTTGTTTTGAGATTTGTATTCTGATGATTGCTGTATTCTGTTAATTTCCTTTTGGCCATTAGGTGTCTTTCTTTCCTTTTTATTAAAGGTTCATTGCATTTGTGTTTTCTCCTTTCTCTCTTAGGTGCAGAAGCACTTTGCTTCTCTATTTTGGGTCAGTTCCCCACAGGTATATACACTACTTCTGCATTTTAATGATGTTATCCCTACAGTATCTAAGCTCCAGAATAAAATATTTATGTGCAATATCATCTTGTAGATCAGTGATTCTTTCCTGCATCCACACAGCAGATGTTTGGTTTTAAACTTAAAAGGCAGTTTCAGGCAAAGCTAGTTTTTCCATATTCCTCATGGACCTGGTCATAGAAGCTAAAAAAGCAGCTACCTACACATAACACCTCTACTTTAGAGTTTAGATTGTTATTGCTGGACATCTGGGATTTCCTGTGTAATTCCTCAGACCCAGCTATACCGTATTTCAAATGCCAGACTCTGTTTTACATGTTTTCAAAACTATTAATTTAAATCTGATTGAGCTGATGGAATTGCAACCACTGTATCAACTAGCTCACTGCTGTCTGTGTTCAGGACAAAATTATCTTAGTTTCATTAAGAGGAAAATGTGTTAGTACTAAACTAAAACGAAGATGGAGAGCAGAAGTAGGTGTCTATATACAGATTCTTCATTAAGTTAATGAAATTGGCTTCAAAACAAAGCAAGTTAGGGTAAAACTCTCTTTCTTTTGGAGGCAAAACTAAATCAAGTTCAGCATTACAGTATGCAATAAAGATAGAAATATCAATCCCTCAGGTTATGACAGATGGTTTCACTGTCATTTTCCACATTTTCCTTCCAAGCAAACAATTGCAGGAAAAAAAAAAAAAAGAATGAAATATAAGATTATGCATCCTTTTGATGGAATTACACAATTGAAATTCCAGTCTCTCCATTGATTTTCCTCAACTGGAAATGCCCTGAAGGACAAAGGAAGATATTCTGCCATTATCTGCCAGCTCATTCCAGAGAAAGCAGACTAAATATGTTTCAACCTGGTCTGAGCTGCCAGGTTGCTATGTGACCCTGTGTGCACCCCCTGTGATGCCCGTGTTTCAATTTACTGACCTTTTACAAATGGAATAATTACCTTAATGCACCCATTTAAGGGTCTCCAAGGAAAATTATTTATTGTTTTGATTATTCTACAGTCTTGTTGAGATTTCTAATTCCCTTTCAGAAGCAAAGTTTTTTAAAAGCAAATCTGACAGTTAAATTTCACATCACATTTTGACTGAACGAGTCTTAAAAATTAATGAAGAGAATGGCTTAAAGCAGGAAAAATAGAAAAGCAAGCTAAAGAAACAATCTAAGCAGTGACTTCAGTGGGGTAGTTGATAATTCAAATTAGCTTGGTAAAGGAATTTGAAATAGACAATCAATGCTTTGATGTTTTTTAATCACAGTAAACAGTAATTGTATCTCAGGCTGTTTGGTTGAAAGGCAGCCTTGGGGAAGTTAGACCACTAGGTCCGTCAAAGCACTGGGCAGAAAAACATTTTAAAATCTGTTTAGAAGAATAACTTGAACTACATTAATAGAATTAATTTCTTCTACGCATTTCACAAATGGAAAGACTACCCTGGTCTAAGTTGCTGATGTATCTCATCTGAAAATGACAATATATTATGCTCTAATACCCTTTTCTCTTGCTTCAGAGGTTGACAGGCTGATAAGCTGAGTGTCACTGGCAATTCTGCACAGGGAAATTTCTCTGCAAATGATCCAAAATTAAATTCCAAAACTCTTTATTCCTCAGTACAGATCTGCAAGAATTGGGTGGTCTTCCAATAAATATTAGTGGTTTTAATAATGAAGTCCTTGGAACAAAATACTGTAGCCTTCAAAAAATACTTCAGGAAGCTGATCTCTATCTGAAGTCTCCTTCATTCTGTCAGAGGTCACTTTATTCTTTGGAAGTAATTCAGACCTAAGCATTGTCTCTCTTGTTTCTTCAACTCCCACAGAAATCCTCTCCACAGAATCCAGTAACAACCTCACCTAAGGGATTCTTGAGCTGCTGGCTGAAGGCCAGCTGAAATTTTTCCAGTGAGGATGTAGAACAAGACAAGTGAGGATAGTGGGCTTCCTACAGCCTTTATCTGACTCACTCCTCTCTGGCTAGAAGGAAAATCAACTTCTAGACTTCACTACAAAGAAAAACAAATACACAAAAAAATGCAGCTTCTCAGCTTAACAAAGCAGTAAGACCCACATATACTGTGCAGTACACTACATACCTTGGTATGTGCAGCCCAAGGAGGATTCAGTGGCTTAGGTAGGGCTTTTCCAATGCTGCCAATATTCTTAAGTCAGTTAACTCAGTGGCTTAGACTCAAACGTAGGGCTTTCAAGCCTGCATTCAGTGAACACACACACACACACACACACAGGGTGGTTAAGTTGCTGCTAACCTGAGGCAAAAGAGAACCAAAATTGGAGATCCATCAAATATGAGAGCTCTTCAGAGAGCAGACACAAATCATGGCCTCACTCCAGAACATGTTCTTTATCTGTGTCTCCTATAAATACTAGAAAAAGCTTTTCAAAAGGCATTCAGAGAAGAATTCAATGTGTGTCACAGAATCAACATACATAACCTTGTAACAAATCTAATACTTTCTTCTCGAAGTAGAAGGTAATTGGAGATACTTCCTGAATTGAGCATAACCTTTAGGGATGGCAGACATTTAAGTGGGAATCCCATAAAATGGCATACCACAGGAAAAATAAAAGATGCAGGGTATAGTTACTCTAAAGCTTTTCTTTCCATTCTTTGGGGAAGAAAGACTTGCTCTTCCCATTATACTCAGTGATTTATGGTAAGAAGCAAAGCATCATGCCATCTTGTCCTTCATAGCCCACAGGAAAGAAGAGGATGGACTAATGAAGACACAAAGGAAAGACACACTGGAAAAGATACATAAAGTACGGACAGGGGTGGCATGTAAAGAGAAGACAACTGGATGAGGATTCAGGACACATGAACTGTTGCAAGGGAGGTACAAACTGAAAGAAAGCTACTACATTCTGCATTTTTGCATGCATGCATTTCTCAGTGATGTGACCATCCCTGAATGATGTTACCATCCCTGAATGATGTTAACCATACAAATCCACATTATCATGGGTTTTGTTAAATTGCTATACTACGGGACACTCAGTGGTAATTTGGTGGCAGTTACTGTTAATGCATCTTATACACTGTACTATGACCCTGAGATTCACATCACATTTAATTCACTAATTTCACTGTCATAGGAGCATGGCAGGAATTATCCAGTGAAAATATTATTTTACCTATTTCATATACCAAGTCTTTATAGGTGTATTAAGAACCAATAATATTTCAATGGATTAGCAACTTTAACATTACCAGATGCCAAACTCCCAAATAAAACTGAAAGTCATTTTAGTTATCACTGAAAAGACAAGAAAAAACTGCTGTAGCTTTGGATGCACATGTATGTACACAGCTACACTCTGTTCACAAGCACCACTAATAAAATATTAAGAATATTCCCATATTATTACTAACATTTAAACTCCTTTTGTGACAAAAATGTAAAGTGATGTGACTTCCATCCAGAAGTTGGAAGAAGTAACATAAAAGCAATTTGGATTTTTCAACATAACTTATAGATATAAAACTAAACAGTAAATTCATGTAAATACTGCCTAGAAGTTAGCAATGCTACTATTTTCAATGACTAAACAACAGCAATATTTTCAAAGTTACCTTCCTTTTTTAAAAGTCTTGTTTATTATTGCCTAGCAATCAGTTTTGATGTTTTAGTGACTGAATTTGCTGACATGTATTTCAATCTCTTTGATCATTATCCAAAGTCTGCTGAAATGAACTTGAGTCCTCTCAGTAACTCTTATTAATTTGGGAGGGTGCAAAAGCTCAATGACTGATTATTTCTTTATTCATAACTTAAACCAAATATAAATAGCAAGATCTCAAATTATCTTATTCTATATTGTTTTGATGGAGGTTCTTGAACATTAAATTTATCAGCAGCTGTCTAGCCTGCAGCTGCTGAGGGTCAGATACAAAATTCTAAATGTACTCACTGGAGGCATTAAAAAAAAAAAAGTGTTAACAAGACCAAGTTGCACTGACTTTTTTTTTTTCTGACAAACTGAGCAGCAAGTTCAAAATGCATCTTGCGTTCTCTAATGTAACTCTCATGGCACAAACTGCTTTCCAAGTGTTCTGGCGTCCATATGGTTGCATACTTTTGGCTGCCTTTCTCCACATTGACAGTTTTTCATTTTTTCAAGCTGAACGTCTGATAGTTCACCTAGACTGAAAAACACATTTAGGTCTATTTATTTGTTTCTTCTTGAGGTGTTTGCAACATCTTTTTAATTAATAAGGTATGCATATTTCATCAGTATACACTTTTATTTCCTCAACACACATTTGAATGCTAATGAAATTGAATCTAACCTTATCTCTAGGTTTTCTCCTACATACTGATTGTTGCAATTTACCAATTTGTTTTCAGTTTCAGGGCACAGTATTTTATTCAATATGCTGTAGTTAATTACAGTAGATATCACATGTCCTATTCTAAACCAGCAATATTGAACTGAATGCTCTATTGGTTTTCCCTTCCCTGCCAGCCTCTGGGAATAACTGGAGCTGCAGATCACAGTCAAGTCACTCAGTGGAAAAGCTGTCCTGGCTATGTGCATTTAAACCAGACCATTTTATATCACTGAAAATCTTGTCAGCTCTGAGCATAATTTGGCATACACTTATCCTAGTATAGAATATCCTTAGTGATTCGTTTCCACTACTTTATACATTTGAGTTGTAATTACATCCTGCTAGTATCACAGCATACAAACCTTCCAAGCAAGAGCCCGTAATTACAATGTTGGGAAACTTCCGCTGTTCAGTAGTACAAATTACCATTGAACATCTTGGTGTAAGTCAGTAGAGAAAATCACTGGTACAGGCAAAGTAAGGAGAAACACAGGTGGCTTTAAATTATCTTTACACTTTGCCTTTGCAGATACCCAGCTGCCTTACATCATTACATGATTATGGCTGTCATAAGCCCAGGTAGAAATTATGAGCCACAGGGAGTATGAGGAAGCAATTACAGCGATTATTTTTGTGACAAACATATGTCACACACCGTTTTGTCAATGTTAAGCTTCCTTTGCTGCAAGGTCTCCAAAACAGTGTTCAATGTACTCCCTAGCCTAGCAACAGCAAGACCACGCTTCATTTTAGCAAAAGCACTCTGACAGCGGCAAATTTACAAAGGAAGCTCCTACAGCTAGAAAAACACTCAGTGAAGGCACAACACAGACTGGAAAAGAAATCAACACTGATAAACAGAGTGCTTTGGGTGGGCAAAATGAAAAACAAAGCAAAACAAAACCATGCTCCTGTAGCCAAGCTTAGACTTGCTTAAGCTCCAGACAATAGCTCCAGAAGGTGGATACACACCAGGCATTATATCAAACGCTGAATACAGGAGACCTGGACACAATTCAAAGAATATCCCAACTTGAAAAGAAACCAGCTGTATACAGAAGACCTTCGTGGTGAGCATAGCCTTACTAGCTGATATTTTAATGAAAAGTGGCAGTATGTTTAGAACTGTCTTCTCAATGTTCCCTAACCAGAGATTCAATGAACTTTCAGAAAAGTCAGAAAAGGCAACATGGGACTAATTTTAGATGGGTGACAGTGTTCCATATCCCAGTGCAAACATCTGATAAATCTTTCCCAAGTGTGCTTTCTTATTAGTGCCATGGGAATAGAGCAGCATACACATAATTTTCAGGGACTTAAGTCACATAAATTTCTCAACATTAATACAATCTTCAGTCTGCTATGTTAGGTAGTGCATATTTTCAACTAATGGGACACAGTTTAAATTCTTCGCAGAAGGAGTAAGAAACTGTGGTGGGTTTGACCATAGCTGACTGCCTAGCACCCACCCAGCCACTCTCACTCCCCACCCCCCCTTCAACAGGAAAGGGGAACAAAATAAGATGAAAAATTTGAGATAAAGGCAGGGACATCTTTCACCAATTCCCATCATGGGCAAAACCAACTTGACCTGGGAAACTAGTCTAATTTATAGCCAAATAAAAATAGAGTAGGATGGTGAGAAACAAAGAAAAACCTAGAAATACTTCCTCCCTACCATTTTTCCCAGGGTCAACTTCACTCCTTCATTACTGACTCTTTAACCTGTAAACCAGTTACTAAGGGGGATGGGAATGGGGGCAATGACACATCCATAATGCTTCATCTCTGCTGCTCTTTCCTCCTCACACTGTTCCCTGGCTCCAGTGCAGGGTCCCTCCACTAGGATACACCCTTCATAGAATCATAGAATAGTTAGGGTTGGAAAGGACCTGAAGATCATCTAGCTCCAACCCCCCTGCCAGGGGCAGGGACACCTCCTACTAAACCATGCCACACAAGGCTCTGCCTAACCTGGACTTGAACACCACCAGGGATGGAGAATACACAACTTCCTTGGGCAACCCATTCCAGTGCCTCACCACCCTTACAGTAAAGAATTTCTTCCTCATCTCCAATCTAAACTTCCCCTGGTTAAGTTTGAACCCATTACCCCTTGTCCTGTCACTGCAGTCCTTAATGAAGAGTCCCTCCCCAGCATCCCTATAGGCCCCCTTCAGATACTGGAAGGCTGCTATGAGGTCTCCATGAAGCCTTCTCTTCTCCAGGCTGAACAGCCCCAACTTTCTCATCCTATCTTCATATGGGAGGTGCTCCAGTCCCCTGATCATCCTCATGGCCCTCCTCTGGACTTGTTCCAACAGTTCCATGTCCTTTTTATGTTGAGGACACCAGAACTGCACACAATACTCCAAGTGAGGTCTCAGGAGAGTAGAGTAGAGGGGCAGGATCACCTTCCTCGACCTGCTGGTCACGCTCCTTTTGATGCAGCCCAGGATACAGTTGGCTTTCTGGGCTGCTAGAGCACACTGCTGACTCATGCTCATTTTCTCATTGATCAACACCCCCAAGTCCTTCTCCACAGGGCTGCTCTGAATCTCTTCTCTGCCCAACCTGTAGCTGTGCCTGGGTTTGCTCCCACCCAGGTGGAGGACCTTGCACTTGGTATGGCTCCTTGCACTTGGCATCATTCATATACCCCTTCAATGTGGGTCCTTCTCATGGGCTGAAGTTCAACAAGAACTGCTACAACATGGGTCCTATCCATGGAGTATAGTCCTTCAGGAACAGATTGCTCCAGCATGGGTCCCCTATATACCACAGGTCCTGTGGGAAACCTGCTCCTGTGTGGGCTCTCCATGAGCTGCAGTTGCCTTCAGGGCACATACATTTGCTTCAGTGTGAGATCCTCCACAGGCTGCAGCATGACTGACTGCTCCACTGTGGTTCTCCATGGGTTGCAGAGGGACAATTCTCGTCACCATGGTCTTCAACACGGACTGCAGAGTAATCTCTGCTCCAGTGCCTGGAGAACTGCCTCCACCTTTTTATCTGACCTTCATGTCTGCAGGGCTGTTTCCTTCACATTTTTCTCACACCTCTCTCTCACACCTGCAGAACAGCTTTTTTAATCTTTTATTAAACATGTTATTATAGAGGTGCCACCAGTGTCACTGCTGGGCTCAGCTGTGCCCTGCAACGGATTTGTTGGAACCATCACAGAGCAGCCCCTGCCTCTCCTCACAGAGACTGCCTCAGCACCCTCCCTCCCCGCCCCCCCCAAGCCAGTACCTGGGCACAGACATCCAATACAGAAATAAAAAGAGCAAAGGTATAAAGAGCTATGACATATAAGAGGCCTTAATTAAAAAAAAAAAAAATAAAATCTTTTCTCCTGTCAAAACAATAGTTCGAAGGTTCAGCTCAAAAACATTCATGGTGACTCAACTGGCTGCTTTACTTTCCTCATTAAAATGACATTTCACTCAGAAACAAATACAGATACTTGATTAGGGATTCCAAAAAATTAAATAAAACAAAGAATTTGAGGGAAACCAGACAGGTTTAAGGTGTATAGTTTACAATGTCTATGTTCACTGCTTTATGTTAAATGGTGTGTTACGATGACATCCCATTAGGTGGTACCATAAGCTCAGAATTTCACCTGAATGTCAGAGAAAAAAATGGATCAGGAAATACAACATGCATAGACAAGAACAAAATCTACTTAACTCTTAAGCATACACTTGAATATAAAATTAACTTCATAATGCTTTCAGTGCTTTTATCTTATGCAAAGCAAATTGAAAGACACAAATAATGCAGTCTTTCCATCAAAGCGCCATTTCATTTATTTTCTACTGAGGTCTATGCCAAATGACTAAAATCAACAGGTATGGAAATGGAATATTATAACAGTGAATTAGCTACTGGCAGGAGCTACACATAGTGTAACTGGAACATAATCCCAGAAAGTAAAATTAATTTTCTAGTAAGATTAAAATAATTTAAAGAAAGACCAATGTGTCTAAGGCAAAAGCATACTCATGTTAGACATCTTCCTTAGAGTACTGTTTTAATAATGTAAATTTATGAGGCAGTAACAGGACTTGGTTTTGTTTTTCTATTCTTTATTAAAGTAGAATGAAAGTCAAAGTAGCACTTCTTTGTCACACTCAGCTGATCAGGTTTACATTTGTTTATTTTCTTTATGTTCTATAAAAATACTACTTTCTCCCTTAGTTTTTTGGGTTTACCACTAGTAATCCCGTTTTGTGATCCTTAGACTTTCTTACAGTGATGCTAAGATAAATCCTGAAATACTAATAAAAATGAGCAAAATCTTTCTTGTTCAATTTGCTTTATTTCAAGGAGGAAGCTCCCTGAGGTCTAGACAACATCAACCTGATAACTAGCGTTTGGAAAAATGAAGTGATTTTATAGATTGGTCATGCAAAAGATCATTTATCAGGTTTAAATAGATTTTTTTACCACAATCAGGTCTATTTTGAGCTACAAAAGTGGAAATTGTTTGATTGAAGCTTACTGTGATCCTTGGCCCACTGCTGATGATACAACCTATGATTACAGCACAAGATTTAAAGGAAATGTTATACCAAAAAAAGCATGGCGCCTGTTGCACTCACCCATCAAAGGCTCCTGTATCTATGATCAACCTAGTCTGACTATATATTATGTTACTGTTGGAAGAAAAATAAGTACAGAGGCCAATAGCATTTCTTGGTCAATAATCTGGTTTCTTTCTCAGTCTCCTGTAGAGCTTAACTAACCCCCCAGGTTATAATGTACAAAATTTGAAGTAACTCTGACTTTGCTCTGTGCTGAGTGCTTAATCATATAATCACAAATCGTTTGGGTCAGAAGATCCCCTGGTCCAATCCCCACCCTTCCAAGGGCACTAGATGAGGTTGCTCAAAGCCCTGCCCAGCCTGACCTTGAATACTTACTGGGATGGGGCATCTGTAACTTCTCTGGGCAACCTGTTCCAGTGTCTCACCACCCTCCTCATAAAAAGTTCTTTATATCCAACCTAAATCTACCCTCTTTCAGTTCAAAACCTTCGCCCCTTGTGCTGTCACTACATGCCTTGGTAAAAAGTATTTCTCCATCTTTCTTATAAGCACCCTTGTGGGGAAATGGGGGAAATTAGAGACTGCCTCTCCCCAGTCCCCCCAGGTTTATAGCACTAAGGAAACCTTGGGATAAAATGCAATGGCTACTTTCAGGATGGGATGCGGTTAGCATGCATGGAATCTACCAGATATAGTTCACCAGGCAACCCTGCAACCTTGGCATACGCTAAGGGAAACCGAACAGGGTGGAGTGAGGCAAAGGGCCCAAGGCCTGTCTCTCTATACTCCCTGCAGAGACGGGAACTTGAAGCCACCATGCTTTTTTGGCACTGCACAGCAGCTGCCAAAGAGGGAAACTTTATTTGTATTTTTAAAAGCAAAGTGAGAGGATTTTACACCCATCAGTAACAAAGTATGAGTAGAGTCCCTCAAGCTCCATAGGCACATAGTTAAAAAGTTGAAACCTGTGTTACTATGGAGAAGCCTGCACGGATACAAGGGCCTCATATAAGTACATGATGAACGACGCTGATGAAGAACTGATAGCGGGAGAGCAGGCTTTGCCCTTGTGTAGGTGGACTGAGAAACAGGGCTAATGAATCTCTAATCAGGAAAGACTATCCCTGAAGCCTGGACCATACTGGGAGCATATGGACATTGTCAACATATGGTTTCAAGTGTCAGCAAAACATGACTAGGGTGTCCTTTAGATGAAAATGATGTAATCTGATAGAAATTAACTGAACACTCCAACCATGATGGAGGGTTATGGGGAGGTACTAACCTGAATCAAATTGTATAAATATGTGAAATTAGGAAAGCGGGGAAGACTCCATTGTAGCTTCTCTGATCAGTTGACAGGCTGAACCTATCTTCTCCCCCATAGGGATGGATGTCTACTGGGTAAGAATTTTATCTTGTGCATGAGAAATAACTAACTCACGCTAGCTGTTTATAGTGATTATAGCCTGGTTGTGTATCGCTTCAAGCTTGTTTTTGCAGATGGTCCCTATCACCGGCAATCTCTGAACCTTCATTTGTTACAATTTTATATTAATAAAGAGTGTTATTCCATAAACTGCCAGACCTCTGCGGGTGCTAGCAGTAGCTAGCAACAACTAATTGAATAAAGGGGGATAACCCACTGAGGGGTCCCCCATAGGCTGTTGGCACATTTCCCTGAACTAGTCAGTTGAATTGCCCTCCGACCCAGCAGGACTGTTGGGTGAAGGGTCCCTATAACGGGATGTTGACAGACTGGTTGGGCACAAGGCTCTCAGCTTTCCTGGGGTGCTGATAGACAGATCAAACACTAGGGGTTGAGCAAATCTCCCCTCCTTTTACATGACAACCCTTTATGTATTGAAAGGCAGTAATAAGATTCCCTCAAGCCTTCTGTTCTCCAGGCTGAACAATTCCAACTCTCTAAGCCTGTCTTCGTAGGAGAGGTGTTCTGGCACTCTGATCATCTTCGTGGTCCTCCTCTGGACCCGCTCCAACAGGTTTATGTCCTTTGTCCAAAACCAAACCCAACAGCAAAACAACCCTAACCAAATCCTCTATGAGAGAAATGAAAAAAGTAGATTTTTAAAAGTATGCAGGTGCAGATGGAGATTCCATCTTTTTATTTTATTAGACCAGCTGACAGAGTGGAAGGAAACCAGGGATTCTCACAGGCACAGAAGGTCTTTTTCAGCTCTAAATTATTAAATGTCTTTGTGCACTTATCCAAGTCAAAATGTAATTTCATTTTTCCCAAGCAAAAAAAAGTATGAGAAATCCCTGAATTACTCTTCAACCAGTACTACAGAAGTGCACATGGTCACCAGGGAGACCAAAAGGTCTGAGTATGTGAGGCTGAATTAGTTATGATTTCCAACTGTGCAGTTTTCAAACACCTTTGTCAAGACTGATTTATATAAATATGATAATTACCTCAGCAGCTTCAGAGGAACAAACAGAATCCTCACAAAATAGTCAAAGTATTTGTACCTAAATGGGTCTAAGTCCGCACTCTACAAAAACTGATTTGGCGTGAGATGGGTGAAGGAGGCTGCACAGCAAATTCTGGCTTCATTGGACTTTGTAATCCAGAGAATCATCAGCAATGTAAACAATGAAACTAAAATATAGCAGAACTTCAGTCTCAGCCAAGATCTACAGAGGTTGAAAAGAAAACTCATTTAAAGCTATTTTTGGGGGGTTTGGCCTAAATACAATTCAAGATAAAATAAATGGAAGGTCTAAACAAATTGGCTTGTTCAGATATCACTGAATGTACACCTTTGAAGAAAAACAGTAATAAGGCTTCAAGCTTCAATTTTAGATACCTAGCAGAGCTGACAGACCTGGAATCTGAAATGCATCATTTTATGAAAACATGAAGGACAGCAGGGAACATGAATGGTGAAATGCTTACACAGGTTTCTTTAGAGGACTATTTTCTTCAGTCCAGAATGACATTGTGCACTATTCTACATGACTGAAATATTATCTTTGAAAAAGCAAGCAAGCTTATAATGAAAGACCAATGGCCACTAGAAAAAACAACAAATCCTTTTCCATAGTCAGTTGCCATCGAAGTAATAACGTGATCAAATTCCTAAGCAGTTCTGTGCTGCTGCCTTACTAGATAATTACTCACCTGGTTTAGAAATGGAAGAACAGTCCTTGAAAAGCCACAACATTTACTGGGGTGCATGACAAAAGCCCTCATTCTGGTGGAAAAGCCCAGATCATTATTGGAGCACCTCCCGTATGAAGATAGGCTGAGAAGGTTGGGGCTGTTCAGGCTGGAGAAGAAAAGGTGCTTGGAGACCTCATAGCATCCTTCCAGTATCTGAAGGGGGCCTATAGAGATGCTGGGGAGGGACTCTTCATTAGGGACTGTAGTAATAGGACAAGGGGAAATGGGTTCAAAGTTGAACAGGGGAAGTTTAGATTGGATATAAAGAAGAAATTCTTTACTGTAAGGGTGATGAGGCACTGGAATGGGTTGCCCAGGGAAGTTGTGAATGCTCCATTGTTGTCGGGTTCAAGTCCAGGCTGGACAGAGCCTTGTGTGGCATGGTTTAGTGGGAGGTGTCCCTGCCCAAGGCAGGCGGGTTGGAACTAGATGATCTTAAGGTCCTTTCCAACCCTAACTATTCTATGAATTTATGATTATTATTTTTGAGCACTTGTACTAGCATAGGTAATGATATCAGCAGATCTGCATCCTGCCTCTTTGCTGTCTTCAGGTATGTGATCCAGCCGTTTGCAGCTCCCCTCATGGCAGGGTTTAGCAGAGTGTAAATAGCTCACCTTTCCTAGTCACACTCATGATGCCAAGTACAACATCAGTATCCCATTCCTAGGCTACTGCCAAGCTTGTCTCCTTCTGCTGAATGATGTCTTATTTCATTTGTGACTTTACAATATGCTGTTCTTACCTACGCAGATAGAAAAGGCTGAAGATACTGAATCTGAAAAAAACTACTGTTATAGCAAAATTATTCTTTTCACAAGTTTTATCTGAAAACAGAAGAGAAAAAGTTGATCACCCTGCTTTCTTTCAGCTGTGTAGCTGGCCTTCTGGAACTGAATTTCATTCATTTAATTAAATCTATTTTGAAATGTAAAAATAACATTTAATGCAAAAGGGCTGAAGGCTTCCCTTCATCTTGTTTTAGCAGTTCTCAGTCTTTGGGATAAAAGTAATGAGATTCCTCTGAATTAAAAATGTGAGCTTGTCTGCCCCAGAAAGACAAAAACTGTACCTGTGGGTGCTGTATTAGTGGGATATTGATAGTTCATGGTAATCTGGATAGCTTGGGAACTGCTTATTGTCAAAGGATACTTACACCAGGCTGCTTAGCATGAAATACTCTACTGAACACTCTGTTCCACCATTCATGCATTAACCTTCATTCCAGCGCTCTCACATACCATCCTCCTGCACTGTGGGCTAAAGACATTTTCACAGCTTGTCACATTGCCACCACATCACTGACTTACTTGACACTATAAAAGATGCTAATGGCTATGTCTAGGGATTTGATGTTTTTACCCCTTAATTATCAAAGGACTAGTTAAGTTTGTCTGTCAGCTCTGTGGAAAGTTGGGGGAGGCAGACACTTCTCTCATGGTCATGGAGTGGCAGCCACAATTACAGTGTTCAGACTGCAGACACTGCATGCCTGCCTGAGAGATGCTGCAGGAAGTCCTGCTCAGCTGAAGTGTCATCTACACCTGCCTTTGCTCATTTCAACCCATATACAGCCCCAAGTGTAATGAGCCTTGCACTGAGCTGAGAACCACAAAATACAAGGCTCCATGTTCTACCTCCTTTGTTTTCTAATGCAGGGACCACAGTGACCAGCAGAAAAGAAGCAGCTGGATTTCTCTTTAAGAGAAACTAAGAAGCCTAAACTGTTCAAGCATCTTTTTATTTATTTTATTTTTTTTTATGACAAAGTCTATGAGGATGAAGGTTTTCTTGTGCAAACAAAGCTACTTTAGCTGAAGCTGGTTGCTTGGTGACTCCTGGCTGCAGTGGGAAGGGCTAACTGAATTCTGTGGCTAAGCTCTGGAGGTTGAAGAGGAAAGCTTCCTTCACACAGCCCCTGACAGAAAAGCTTCTTAGCAATCCATCCAAACAATGAATGGCTTCCTCCAGCAATTTAAAATTAATATGGCAGTCTTCTGTGGCAGGGAAATATATAATTTATGTATTTCTGAATACAGTTTATTTAGTAAATGATACCCTTACTAGTGAAAGGACCACAATTAGATGTTTTCACACATTTTAAAGAGATTATTTTTTTCTTTTCTCTCCCTTACAGGAACTCAGGCTCCATCAGGAAGCCACAGCACTTTATTATTTGCAAGGACAAATACTCACAGCAGTTTCTGCTTCTTGTTACGAACACTTAAAACAATAGAAGGGCTCTCTACTGCCCTGTTATGTGGTACAGACATGGACTGCACACAGCTTTTCGAGGTAGGATGAAGACTGGTTTTAATCCATCTTTCTGTGGGCTGAATTCTGCTTGGGATCCAGTCCAGAGCCTTAAATGGTCTTTAACTTGCACTGGCCACATACCTGGTCTGCAGGACCTCTAGGCTGGTCTACACTGCACAGTCACCTAACCATGATCTTGTCTCATGTTAGATCTCTTTCTTTTCACTTAAATACTGCCCGAGACCACCCCAGCACCAGGTCTTACACAGAAGTCTACAGAGGACAACATTGTGGCCGCCTTTCCTTACCACAGGTAGAAACTCTAACACCAATTGTTTCAACAAATCAGTCAGACAGTTCTGGACAGGAATTCAACACTGATCTCTACTTAATAAACAAGCAGAAACAAACCTGCAAATAAGAAGTTGAAATTAAGGAAACACCTAAGTATTCTGCTGAATTTGGATTTTAATGAAATATCTTCAGTCAGAAACATCTTTTAAAGGATACGAGAATGTCTACATTAGTGAGAAAAAATTTTTTTAGAACCTGAAACATTATTTAGGAGTAAACACAAATTTAAATGGCACTTCGTACATTAACAAAGTCTGAGTTTATATTTTATATTAATGAAATACTATCAAATGTAATCTAAACAATTTAATGGTTGGCTGGGTTAATTAGCATTTTTCAAAGACTGATAATTAATATCTTTTAACCTCAAGGTCGAAGCTCAGACCCAAGATCTTACTAATTACAGCACTGACAATAATTAGGAGAGCAAATATAGCATTTTCACAGGAAGATCTTCAGATCTTCTACTTCTACACCTATTCCCTCAAAAAACCTACAAGTTAAGTGGCAGTGTTTAAGGCTCGTGTTACAAAGAAGTAGGCTGAGGCACTGACATAAATCAACATTTTCTTCAATCATCATAGTAGAATGCAGGGAAAAGATTTTGCATGCAGGCTGGTAAACTGGCCTGACAACTTTGCAAGGCTGATAAAAATATATGTCCTTTTTTATCCTCTTCCAAAATGGAAGTATCACTGTTGAGCTGAAACAGTGTCAACAAATACATAAAAGTGCTTTCAGTGAAGATAGTAAGGGTCAAAATACTCAGAATGACAAAGACCACTGAGCATTTCCTTTATTTAATTAAAACTTCCCTTTACTAGAAATTCATGTATTAATTAAGTCCAAGATTGCTCGTACAGTACTCAGCAATATGAAAGCACTTTCCATAAAATGCATTTGATTTACTATTCCTAACACTGTTATTAATCGTAGAATCATAGAATAGTTAGGGTCGGAAAGGACCTTAAGATTATCTAGGTCCAACACCCCTGCCATGGGCAGGGACACCTCACACTAAACTGTGCCACCCAAGGCTATGTCCAATCCAGCCTTGAACACCGCCAGTGATGGAGCATTCACAACTTCCCTGGGCAACCCATTCCAGTGCCTCACCACCCTTACAGTAAAGGATTTCTTCCTCATCTCCAATCTAAACTTCCCCTGTTTAAGTTTGAACCCATTACCCCTTGTCCTATTACTACAGTCCCTCATGAAGAGTCCCTCCCCAACATCCCTATAGGCTCCCTTCAGATACTGGAAGGCTGCTATGAGGTCTCCACACAGCCTTCTCTTCTCCAGGCTGAACAGCCCCAACTTTCTCAGCCTATCTTCATACAGGAGGTGCTCCAGTGCCCTGATCAACCTTGTGACCCTCCAACTGCTGTTCTAACAGTTCCATGTCCTTTTTATGTTGAGGACACCAGAACTGCACACAATACTCCAAGTGAGGTCTCACGAGAGCAGAGCAGAGGGGCAGGATCACCTCCCTCAACCTGCTGGTCACGCTCCTTTTGATGCAGCCTAGGATATGGTTAGCTTTCTGGGCTGCAAGCTCACACTGCTGGCTCATGTTCACTTTTTCATCAACCAAACCCCCTAAGTCCTTCTCTGCAGGGCTGCTCTGAATCTCTTCTCTGCCCAACCTGTAGCTGTGCCTGGGATTGCTCCTACCCAGGTGTAGGACCTTGCACTTGGCATGGTTAAACTTCATCAGGTTGGCATCAGCCTACCTCACAAGCGTGTCAAGGTCCCTCTGGATGGCATTCCTTCCCTCCAACATATCAACCAAACCACACAGCTTGGTGTCATCAGCAAACTTGCTGAGGGCACACTCAATTCCACTGTCTATGTCACCGACAAAGATGTTGAACAAGACCGGTCCCAACACCGATCCCTGAGGGACACCATTTGTTACTGGTCTCCAGCTGGACATTGAGCCATTGAGCACTACTCTTCAATCAAGATACTTTAAAAAACAGGTTCTACAGCAACGACTTCCCTTTCTCATTCTCACTCTCATTTTCTTACTCTCCACCTGATACATGTATGTATAAGCACAGGACATTTTCATATCTGTATTAAACTTACAGTGCTACTTGCCTCAAATAAGACAGATGTGCATTTTACTGGGAGCCTCAGCTGCAGGTCAAAAGTCTGCACACAACTAAGTCTTCTTAGCATGACCAGCATGAGACTATGCACTGTGTGCCCATAGACAGATTAATGCCCAAAGACTTTTCATCTACCCACACAATTACAAAAGCAGAGTTCACAAACTTGCAGTCTGCATCTTTGTATGTCTTGAGTGTGCTTTAACACTCAATCCCACTGTCCATGTCACCAACAAAGATGTTGAACAAGACTGGTTCCAACACCGATCCCTAAGGGACACCACTCGTTACTGGTCTCCAGCTGGACATTGAGCCACTGAGCACAACTCTTTGCGTGCGGCCATCCAGCCAGTTCTTTATCCACCGAGTGGTCCACCTATCAAATTGATGTCTCTCCAATTTAGAGACAAGGATGTCATGTGAGACAGTGTCAAACGCTTTGCACAAGTCCAGCTAGATGACATCAACTGCTCTACCCCTGTCCATCAGTTCCTTAGGCCCATCATAGAAGGCCACCAGATTGGTAATCAGCACACATAACTCCTACATAGCATGTGTTAACATTTATAGCTTAGGGCACTTTAGGTCCCAAGAGCTTCATCTACAAATATCAGAACAAACAATTCCTTTCCCAAACAGTTCATCAGCTTTTCACTCATTCACTGCTATTCTTACTGCGGCAACAGAGGTGCTCACCTGAAATCAGAGCTGAGCTGTGGTATGTGCTGGTCCAAGATCTTTCCACAAGAACCTTCTAGTTGAATTAGCCAAGACAGATGAACAGCAGGAACAAGGAAATAATAGGTCCTTTCATGAAACTGGAGCAAACCCTCCAAACCTGAATTCAACCTCTGTTTGATTCATGCCTGAGAGAAAAAACAGTCTCCAGTATTTTAAACAGGAAAAGCTAAGGAATCTGCATCTTTTGATTTTGTTTTATATTGAGCTCCAGTTGCAAAAAGTGGTGCAAAGCCAGTACGCTGCCAGAATCAGGTCATCATACAAAAAGCTGTAAACATAATGCAGTGTTAATGATTCAACTCAAGTTTCCTGGTTTTCTTCTACAGTCTGGTGATCTATTACAATCTCCTCCTCAACTCCTATTATTTTACAAGGAAATTATCATTAATAAAGACATGGTTTTTGAGGTATTTTGTTTGTTTGTTGGGGTTCTCTTTAGGAAAATTAATACAAAAAAAAGCACAAACTTCTCTTCATAATTATATAGTTTCATTAAAAATATGGTACACTGTGCCACACATTACATTTTTCAGATTTATCTCTTTCTTATTAAACCAATTCAAAAGATCTGTGAATGAAAAGCATGAAGTAAATGAGGCATAAACAGGTAATATCCCCAGGTAATAACAACTTCTGCACATGCACCTCTTCTAAATTCCCTTAAACATATTGTGCTTTATCCCACATGGGATGCATAATTCTTACACTGATTTTCACTCCTTCTTCTGTTGGTCTCAGGGCATCCAGAAAAGTCTGGTTTTTGCTAGGAAGTCTAAGAGGCACATTTATTCTCTGATCATAAGGAACCTACATAAGCACTTCACAACATTAAAAAAACCCAATACTCAATTACATCCTAGGACTACAAAGAACAAAATTCCACCTTGCAATAATTGTAAAACACTAAAAAGTGCAGCCAGTGCAATTTTGTATGTATACACATGTATATTTGTCCCCATCAGTTTCAGCACTCTGGATCGGACAAAATATTTGCAATGGAGCTCAAATCCAAATCTATCTGTTTGACACTGCAAGATATTTGGAGTGGAAATCAAAGACTGTGCTGCTTTAGAAAGCAGAGGTACTCTAGAAAGCTTGATGCATCAAGCAGACAGGCCCTGCTTTTCTGGGCAAAGGCCTTAAATCATCCTTCTGCTGACAGATGTGCTCAGACAGAAAGCAGCATTGTTTATCTTACTGTCTTATGTATTTTCTGCAGCCTATTCACACTAAATGCAACAAAGTGTCTGGAAAAACATGCTGCTTACGTAATTCTGTGCTGTGGCTGAATAACATTAAACAAAATTTATCTAGCCTTTGAAGTGCAAGCTTTTTATTCTCTATTCTAAATAGTAAAAAAAGTAAAAATTGAGGCTTTCACGTTAACTGTCCCATCCTTATCTCCCTTTTCTCCAGCAAACACAAAGCAAACACAGTGAAAGCTGGACTAACAAGCGAACAGAAATGTACTATAGAGAACAACACATCAGTTGCAACATTTGGTGGCGTAATAGAAAAAGAAATCAGTTTATATAAGTTTAACCTACACAAGCATCTTATTTTTTTCCTGAAGGCCATGGGCTAAAATCTGTGTCTGTTTATACTGTCTATGGCAGCTCAGAACACAGAGTCCTGCTTCTCAATGCAACTAATTATTTGACACCAAATACCCATGCATGAACACTGGAAGCATATTCAATTCTCCTGAAATTTTTTTAAGCCCTTATCTGTATTGACATAAGTATGTTGCCATGTTGTATTTGAACACAGCAAAACACTCCTCATGAACATGAATGTTCCTAGTTAAAATCTCCGTAACGCAGTACAAAACAGATCTGTAATAGCTTATCAGAGATTAACACAAATGATTCATTTTTTATTAATATATGCATTTAAAATTGCCTAAATGCCTTCTGCTTCCAGACTTAGCTATTTTTGCTAGGTGTTTCAAAAGAAATTGTCAAAGTATTTTCAAACAGGAAGATCAAAGTTCCTATGATGAATTCAAAGACATTGACTTTTCATTCAGTTCTTTGTTGTAGTGGGAGCCAAATAATAATGCCTGTACCACAGAGCCGATCGTATCACAGGAGCAGCAGAAGGGTGCTGTAGTTCAACTGATGTGTGCTGCTCCCACCTACACTTAGCAAAAAGCCTTGAGATCCCAGCATGAGGCAGTGGCCCAGGGTAGGCAAGGTAGAGAGATGTGCTGTACAACAGTAGCTCTGTTTTGGCTGCTGCACAGCTACACTCTGCCAATGCAGGCAGCTTCAGGCGACAGAGTTCTAAAATAATCTAGGCTGGCAGGGGACTCTGAAAGTCATTTGGTACAACCCTATGGTCAAAAGCAAGGAAAAGTTCAAATTTAAAGCTAAGTTCAAAGTAAGATCATGTTGTTCAGGGCCATGTCCAGTCAAGTTCTGATTATCTCCAAGGATGGAGATGCCCCAGCCTCTCTCAGAGATCTGCTCCAGTGCTTGATCACCCGACTTGAAAAGTATTTTCCCCAATATCAATCTGGTATTTGTTAAGTGGTAGAGATGTACACAGCAATATATTCCTACCCTTTTCTGAGCAGCACTGAGCAAATACAACCTGCTCATGTTGCAACCCTTTAATTGCCTTGATGACCCTCCTCACTTATATGGTGCTAATTTTACTCCTCTCTTGTTCTGAAGCTTCTTATCTGCAGCAGACTCTTGTGAAAGGGAAAGAATTATTTTGTAATGAGAAATGGCCTGGGCCTCAGGATATTTGAGCTCTGCCTCTCTTCCCTGTGTTTTTCTTGTGTGACTATGGGAAAGTCACCTCCTTGGGTTTGGTTCTAGTAAGAACTGTTGAGCTCTACAACTTGAATTAAACCCACCTAATTTTAGTTATGTAGCATACAAAACCAATGCTTGTCTATACTGACATGAGAAACAGAGGACAGTTGGGCCCTGAAACAGCCACTCCTGTAAATTGCTAAAGGTAATTTGAAAGATGGATTAGGGCTAATGTAATACAAAGAGGGAATGATATGAGATGGAGCTAAATCTGGCTGTGGTGTAACAAATGCGTATGTTATTAATGGCATCAACTTTGAACCTGATCACTTTTGTTGTGTGCTTTTTGAACAGAAGAGTTACTAAAGCGTTAGACCCAAGAATCAAGAGTTTAGGCAAAAAAAATAATGAAGGCTTTCAAGAAGGTCAAGCCAGATTTCTTGTATCTATTTTATAATTCCCCACCTCATTTCAGATATAAGTATAGTAATAATCACTTTGCTAGTCCTTGCAAATGCACAGTCAGTTTAGTATGCCTCCAGGGGCATGAGCTCTTCCTAGGGAATCAGGATCCCATTGTGCTGGGCCATGAACCCAGCAAATGCTAAGGGGTGCTACTGCACTGAAGAGCTAACAAAGCTGCTTGGACAGTGAACTGGAGCACAAATTCACCAAAACCTCATTGCATAGAGATGCTAAGTATCTCTTAGATAGAAATTGCACTTAAAACCCACTGAGCTGTGCAGGATGCAAACTGGTCCTGTAAGGGAATGGCTTTATGCATGACTAGAAATAGATTGAGACATCCCATGTCCTTAAAGAACTTTGGTTATGTCTTTCAGAATGAGCTGAAAGACAAGCTTATTAACTCAAATTTTAACATTTTTGTAGCTTACATCAGCAGATGTCCTGCTTATAAGAAATGGGCAAAATACCCCAAAACAGGCTCTGAGTATACACATTTAGATGAACACAAAACTGTTTTCAGAGGAATAGTTTTCCTTAGTTGAAAACATAAAAATGAACATTATCATATCATCCAAATTCTGTTCTAAGTGCAAATGTTTTGAAATATAAAAATTATTTTCCATAATCCCATTGAAAGACTGGCAAAGCATATGAGTCCTGATGCCAATGTAACAGAAATCTGAAGTCTGCTACCAGCTGTACTTAAAGTGACCTTGAAGAAGCTGTCCAATATTTTATTTGTGAAAATGAACCACTGAAAGATACTGTCAAAGTCTGAAATATGAACCATGTGTAATCTGAAGGAAATAGAAATATTAGCAGCAATTAAGAGGACAGTTGGAACTGAAATTTATGGTTTCTGGGCTTCCTATCAAATGTATCTTTGTACATAGTAGCAGGGATATTAATAGGGACTGTCTGTGTGCCTTCTGCAGTTGTTCTGATTCAGATAAAGTCATACACACTGGTTGTTGTGTTTATCTTAATGCTGTATATGAAATAAATGCCAGTAACTGAGAATATTAAATGATGGAAATCTGGAGTTCCAAGCCAGAATGAGTGGCAGACAGATTATTTCTTCTCCCCAAAGCAGGACAGTTTGATTTTCCCTTTTGTGACTATGAAATACTTTCAAGAAGGGAGATTCAAAATATATTTCTTCAGTTTAAAGTAAATCAGATTATAATTTCACTGAAGATAGTTTTCTAATCTTCTTAAATAATCAGAATCACTCAGAGAAAAATACGTAATTGTTCCCATAGTGATACATGCTTCTCCCTTCTCCTAGAAGAGATCTCACCAGAAAAAAGGATAAACAGCAGGCTTGCATTGCCTGAATGAACCACTATTCCTGTCGCAAAACTCAACCACTAATGATAATAACTGGAAAGTAAATAAACCCAACTTGATTCTCAGGAAATAAAGTGAGGTTGCAACACTCAATTGTGTTTTATTTACAAAATGAACACTTGAGACACTGTGACATGGGCCACCACAAAGCTACTTTTTCTGCTATTTTGAGGGTAAAGCTAGACCTGAAAATATTGGTGTAAACTTTTGTCATGGGTTCAGCAGCAGCAGTCATTTTTCTCCTCCTTGGTAGCTGGTGTAGCGCTGTGTTTTTTGATTTTGGGCCTGGGAACAGCGCTGATAACACCAGTGTTTCGGTTACTGCTTAGTGATGTTTTGGTCTGGCCAAGGACTTTCTGAGTTTCATGCTCTGCCAGGGAGGAGGGGAGCCAGGAGGAAGCAGAGACAGGACACCTGACCCAAACTGACCAAAGAGGTTATTCCATACCACAGCATGTCATGCCCAAGATGGAGGACGAAGAGGAGAGACCCAGAAGGGTGGGGGGTGCACTGCGTGGTCGGGCTTGGTTTTAGGTGGTGAGCTATTGTATCCTTCCCTTGTATTTGCCTTGTCATTATTGTTATTGGTGGTAGCAGTAGTGATTTGTGTTATACTTTAGTTACTAAACTGTTCTTATCTCAACCTGTGGGAGTTGCATTCTTTTCTATTCTCCTTCCCATCCCTCCGGGAGCGGGGCCAAGAAAAAGGGGGGAGTGGGTGAGCAAAACTGCGTGGCTGACTGGACTTAAACCACGACAGTTCTTTTTGGCGCCCAACGTGGGGCACGAAGGGTTGAGATAACGACAGGATTAATAGCCACTCATCACAATGCTGATTTATTGGCTCTCAAAGTTGTTGCTTTTGGTTCTCTTGCGTTCATGGTTTCAGCCTGTTGTACCTTACTTACAGCCGGTATTTCTTATCTTAGCATGTTTCAGATATGGGTTTTGGTTTAAGGTTCTTGTTTTATTGTACTTTATTGGAATGGCTTGTGATACGGGCGGGCTCGAGAAGCCGTGGGGGGCGAATGTGTACCTGGCAGTTCGGCTGCTCTTCACCGTCCTGGCGAGGCTGTGGAGAGCCGAGGGGGGGCTGCCTCGGGAGCCGCCGGCTGCCGAAACGGCCCGGGGGAGCGGACCCGGGGAGCAGGAGCCGAGCCCCCCCACCGAGCCCAGCCCGACGGCTGCCGAGCAGAGGAAGGAGGTAGCAAAAGGGGTGATCCCCCCGACTGAGCCCAGCCCGGCAGCTGCCGAGCCGCGGGAGGGGGAGGCTACCGAGCGGCAGGAGGAGACGGCAGAGAAGCCGGGCCCCGAGGCTGAACAGAGTCCCGTGGCCGAGCCCAGCCTCGTGGCGGCCGAGAGCATTCCCCGGCAGCTGCCCGCGGAGCCGCAGGAGAACGCAGGAGACACCGCAGCACTTCCCAGCAAGGCAGAGGAGGAAGCTCTGGACTCAGACAAAGAGCAGCTGGTGCTGAGAGAGCCGGCAAGCACAGCAGCTACACCAGCCCCAGTGACAAGTACAGCAGCCTCATTTGAGAGCTCTGAAGGGTTTGAGTGGCCTTTGGGTACCCTTGAGACCTGCCTGCTGATTGTGATGGGGATCAGCATGGTGGCATGCATACACAGTGTGTTTTACCCACAACCATTTTGTCTGGTCCCCAGAGTTAAGCAGAGTGGGGTGTGGGCCTTGTCTGGGGTTAGTCTGCAATGCAGGATGACCAAGAGATTTTCCCTGCAGCTGGGCAGTCATGAGTGGCAGAGTGTGTGGGACAGTATGGGCGAGTATCTAGTCCACTGGGCCCCTCCAGTGCTTTGGAAGCATTGGAGATGGAAGGCAGCTGTATGGAGTCCCCAGTGACAAGCTGCAGAAACTGCTGGAGGGGAGAGTGAATTACTTTGAGCCTGGTGGGCCCATGACACCTCAGGCCATCAGGGCAGAGATGCAGCATACAGATGGACTCATGATCGAGGGGTGGACTTGGCAATGGACACTGTGGCCCAGGTTACTGACGAGTGTGAACTCTGCACACAGCCTCTGCTACTCTGAAAGGCTGTTACAAAAGATGGAGCTTGACATCATGGACTGAATGGACTCAGCAGCTTTGTAGGGATTGGTTTATGCACTAAGGGATGATCTCTCTCCCTTTCTCTGTGTATGTGGATGTATACATATATATGTGATGGTATATTGACAATGTGGAATCTGAGCATAACGTGAATGGTATGGAATAAGGGGTGGATAATGTCATGGGTTCAGCAGCAGCAGTCATTTTTCTCCTCCTTGGTAGCTGGTGTAGCACTTGTGTTTTTGATTTTGGGCCTGGGAACAGCGCTGATAACACCAGTGTTTCGGTTACTGCTTAGTGATGTTTTGGTCTGGCCAAGGACTTTCTGAGTTTCATGCTCTGCCAGGGAGGAGGGGAGCCAGGAGGAAGCAGAGACAGGACACCTGACCCAAACTGACCAAAGAGGTTATTCCATACCACAGCATGTCATGCCCAAGATGGAGGACGAAGAGGAGAGACCCAGAAGGGTGGGGGGTGCACTGCGTGGTCGGGCTTGGTTTTAGGTGGTGAGCTATTGTATCCTTCCCTTGTATTTGCCTTGTCATTATTGTTATTGGTGGTAGCAGTAGTGATTTGTGTTATACTTTAGTTACTAAACTGTTCTTATCTCAACCTGTGGGAGTTGCATTCTTTTCTATTCTCCTTCCCATCCCTCCGGGAGCGGGGGCAAGAAAAAGGGGGGAGTGGGTGAGCAAAACTGCGTGGCTGACTGGACTTAAACCACGACAACTTTTTATAGTATTAAGATAATGACAGCTAAAATGTGTTTGGATTTTGTTTCCACCAGAATATTGAAATATGACAATTGTCAAGCTATCTGCAGTTTCTTCAGACATATAAACTATACACTTTGTAACAGGGATATTTCATTATAGGATGAGATTTAAGACTTATGATACTGAAATTATTTAAAAATCTTATATGAAAATAAATTTGTTAATAGTGAATTTTATGTCAGTATCGTGCTAAGTCTATAATCAGCAATAAACGTGTTTAGGAGCATGTCCTAAGAGACTCAACAGCAATGTTTAGTTAAAAGGAATCACAAGCATTGAGAGTGTTAAATTGGACTTTGAGTTGTCATTTTCTGAGGGTAGTTTAAAGAAAGCTAATACACATCAAAGAGATCAATCATGTCAGCTCTGAGTGGAATTCTCCAGGCCTTTTTCTGTCAACTTTGAGTGCCTTAAGAGTATCATCAGACAGGATGGCTTATTCTCCCACTTGCAGGCAGTTAAGTCAGAAGCAGCTCGCAGGCGTGACAGGAGCAACTTTGATATAAAGTAAAGAGAAGAAGAAAACTGGATCCGGTCTTTGTAAAATCCCTAACAGTGTAATTATTTGTTTGCTTATCTTGTTAGAGACTTAGAGGGATCATTAACACTGGACTAATGTTTTCAAAGAGACTGGAGAAACTGGAAAAACTCCTTGTAAATGTAAAAGAGAGCAGTCCCGCTTTTCAGACCCTTCTGATTTTAAAGCAGGAGTCTAATTTTTTCAATTTGCCTTTTCGTCAATAACTGTTTTCTTCCTATGATACGAAAGGCTCATGCTGTTGTTTGATGATATATCAAGTCCCCCATTTCTGCCTACAGAAATGTCCTATATATACACCTCTCTATCTATAAAAATATTGTATTAGCTGTCTACATAGATGTGGCCTGGAGTAAAGAAACTTCTCCCTAAGCAATTTCTAAATGTTAAGGTTTTTTCTTCCTTTTCAGTAGTGAATTACTCCCCTGCCTACTTCCCAATATCACATTTCAATGTTTTCTGCTGGACAAACTGGGAAAATACTGTTTTTCTAGATATCTACTATGACTTGTTTTTTGGAGAAGGTGGCCTTGTAAGAATTCTTATAGAGAGTTTATTAAGAATTTTTTTACTTTAGAAGTAAAATATATACAGTCTATTAATTTTCTGAAGGACTTCTGAAAAGCTTAAAAAAAATCTCTATAAAGGGGAAGTAAGGAATTTACCTTTTCAAGAGAAACATCATCCTACATCTACTGCTAATGTATCTGTCATCCCCTTTCATGAATCAAGCCATTGGCTCCAAGACATCTTTGGATGAACTATAAATTAACTATACTACAAGATTATGTTTCATTTGCTAGACATATACAGCTTCCTTAACCAGTACCCCCCCAGCACACCCAGAAGCAGCTCCTGCCCGCATTAGCAGTACAGTTATATTTTATGGTATGTGACAAAGAATGCGAGAAACTTACTCTGCATTAAAAATAAAGTAAGTTTCTAAATCTCAGCTGTGTGAAAACAAGATCCAAGGGAGTTCTAAAAACTTAGGAACCAGCAGATGAATAAAAAGAAACATAAGGATTTCTGGAGCTTGATGGATGTTTTTGAACATCTGGACTTGACATTGCTGACTTTATTACACATGGTAGTAATAAATTAACTAATTAACTATGCTAGATGCACTGTGACTATCTTGTATTGTGTCTAAAGCTTACGTAGTTGCCTAGAACAATCTTGACTAGGAGTTAACAGTTAGAATATTTGTTTCTACTTTGAATGAGCAGCAAAACTAAGTTGGAAGATATATTTTACTTCCTCAGGTTTTTTGTTAGTAAAAGAACTGATGTTTTTTCCTGCGCCGATACATGGTAGAGACATCTATCTTTACTAATTTTTTTTCCTTAATGTTTCCAGTATTTTAAACACTTTGCATATTCAGAACGCACAACAGTGCAATTGTTGCAAGTAACCTGTGAGAGCAGTGGTAGTGGTAGGATTTTATTATATGTTTTTTATAGCATTACTTTGCCATATTATGCATTCATAATTATCATGAGGTAACAGAAATTAAGGAACAAATCTAGCACGAGTTCAGGGGATTGGAGACGTCTTAACATCATTTACTCCTGTATCCCTCTGTGATTTGCTTTCAAGCATCCCATGAAAGCTAGAGATGAATCCATAGCATTCAAAATGGTGCATGAGAAATTAATTTTGCACTTGTCCTCAGATTCTAAGGTACCCCAAAAGGGTACAAAATTATGCAAATACTTGCCCTTGTCCTGTTTTGTTTTCCTACAGATCCAGAATGTCAGCTACCATGAAATAGCAATGTACCATTCAAATTCACTGAAGGAAACCATATGGAGACTCTCAAAGCATGTCCTTTGGTCCTACAAAAGTATGGCCAAAACATCAGACTTATTTTTTTTTCTCTAAAATAAGCATACACCCCTCCACCCCCAACCATATCATTATGAAAACGCCTACAAGTTCAGCCTGAAAAGACTGAAAGTTACCCATTTTTACAGATTGGCGTGAGATACTTCTGCTTCAGTAAAGGCTTTTTTATGTTACAGGTTCAAATAAAAGTTTCTATAACCTTGCATGGGCACTAAAAGCAAGTTACGCTGTTACAATTTCTTAATGCATTGTGTTCAGAGATGCTTGTAAAACTTCAACTGCTTTTATTCTCTCAGACAATAAAATTGAAATATTTTGTATTTGAGTGTGCACAGAAATTTTATCTAAATTAGAACATGATTACTGTTAGTGGAAGCAGTTTCACTACTCTTAGCACTCAGTAGGTCTTGTCTCTTTCTCCCTGGGGAGAAAACCAATGGCTGGAGAATGCCATATCTAGTGTAGCATCTTTCTATAATTATCACAGAGATTTCTAATATTAGGTGCATTATTTCCTAACTTTGTGGGAAGAAAGTTAACACAATCTCTTTTTGAAAACCCTGCTGTGCCAGCATTATCTGTGTTCTAATATTTTCTAACAGCCTTACCCAGGTATAAATGAAATGTCAAATCTAAATTAACACTGGAAACATAACCTGCCCTTTTCTGCAAACTGGCAGCTCAGATGCATATGTCAAATGTGAATCACCCTCCAGCTAGCTAGAGACTCAGGATTGGCATATTGCTGAACTGCAAAACTTACTAACAGAAGATCACCATAAAGAATAAGAAATCCCAAACAATCCCACACTGTCATTTGGATTCTGGATTGCCCCTTCCTTCCTCATGCTCATAGAAAAAAAACACCTGGGATAAAATACAGATGGTCACTTTATCAACTCTGGCAGCAAAACTGAATACACTTATATAAATTTGCATCTTCCTTTCTGAGAACCAGGCCTGTTAGCTTTTGTCATATCCTTTACAGAATGGAAATATAAATTCCCTTTCCTCTTTGTGGTAGCTTCCTGGTTAAGTAAAGGTTATAGTATCCCCTTTTCATGGCCTGTTTTTTTTTTTTTTCTAAGCAACTATCATTAATGAAGCCTTTCCTCTCAATAATTGGTTTCCAAGACTTATATAACTTCAATTGCTCTCTCCTGAACTTTATTCTACAGGTACTTAATCTTCCCTGAAGCACAGTGCCTACAAGCAGAACCAGTACTTCAGCTGAAACCCTCCAATACCACTTTTTTTCCCTTCTGTTAAAAGTTCTACAAAAAATCCTTCTAATACTGCAAATAAATCAAAACAATTAATATAAAAATAGATAATACAAGTAGAGAAAAGATATGGTGAAAACTGTGTGTCTTAATTTACCAAACTTTGCTTATTTTGAGATCACCACAAAGAGGTTTCTAGTTCACAAAGGCTAAAAAAGATCTGAGAAACTTTGAAGACTTGTAAAAGCTTAACATTTCATGTCAGATAAAAGTGGAGATGAAAAACTCCTATTCCTTTTTATGCAAATGATAAAACTGTATTCTCCCTGGATCCCAAAAGAACAGGAAAAAGAAAAGCATTTTGGAGAATGATGTCATTAAATCCATAGAAAAAATGATCAGAAACATTAAAGATGGCAACAAAATAAGATGTTCTATTTTATCATGTTGATTTTCATTACCACATCTTCCAATATCAACTCACCAGTCATAGCCATGTTAGTTTATGTTATTGCACTGAAGTACTTTTTAGGTCTTAAGTGTAAGAGACTCCTCCATGCCTATTCTCATTTGACAAGTGAATACTTGCTCAGCACCTAAGATTTCAGTACATTTCCAATTCAGTGGCCAGCCTCTCCTTTTCCTCTGCCATTTTCCTTCACCTCTCTACTTTTCAAAATAAGGCTTCTGCTTACACATACCACCAGATCTTTGCTGGTTCTCTTTATCAACAGCATTCTTATTTCACACTGGCAAGTTAACACCATTACTGATTCTCATCCAAAAAGGATATATTTTGCCACAGATTTTGCGGGACATTGATGCTGATTCCTGAACAAAAGCTGAGGGCAAGAAACAGGAGTAGAAAGGGTGGGTAGAAATATTTCTAATTCGCAACATCGGGGAATTGCAGCCTGCCCCTTTTTCCATAGCACTTTTAAGGCTGCTCTAGGATCTGCCAGAGCCTGGTGGCAGAAGGAGTAGCAGTACTTCAGCATATGGTTACACAATGAGTATGTATAGGAAACAACACTATTTCGAGGTGAGGTGGAAGATTCAGTATTAAATCAATTGCGTTCTACCTCAGGAACGAAAACAGGTAACAGCTACATAGGAGGTAGCCATTTCCTGATACGCTAATTAGAATACTCCTCACAATTAATTAGAATAACTATTTATAATGTAATTATTCATTTTGCTGCTAGTCACTTTGCCTTCTCAGCGTACATTAATGTACTTTAGAGATGGCAAGCACAGCTGAACAAACATCATATTGCACCTGCAACTACTGAAGCACAAAAAAATTGAGACAGTATATTGATGATTCTAGGACAGTAATATAAAGTCATTACTGAAAGACAACAAACTGGATGCTGTCATATGCCAAAGTTCAAAGTATTGAAAGATAGGCATATTGTATATACAAACTGCAGTTATATGTGTAGATAATGTATCAGCCATACAGGATTAAACATCTGGTTCATGTACAAGTAAGTGAATGCCCAGTAACTGATTACATATACAGAACAGCCAAATCAAAGGTATACATAGAAACATAGAATGGTTAGAGTTGGAAGGTACCTTAAGGATCATTTAGTTCCCACCCCCCTGCCCATGGGCAGGGACACCTACCACTAGACCAGGTTGCTCAAAGCTCCATCCAACCTGGCCTTGAACACTTCCAGCGACGGGGCAGCCACAACTTCTCTGGAAAACCTGTTCCACTGCCTCCCTACCCTCACAGTAAAATACTTCTCCGTAATGTCTAATCTAAAACTACCCTCCTTCAGCTCCTCATTCCTCATTCCCCCTTGTCCTATCACTACTACTAGCTGTTTGAAAATCCATATATTGGAACATACATGTTTGAACTATTTCAAATATTCACAATCGCACTACTTGATTTCCATCCATTTCATATTTCTGATATGTGTCAGGTTTATTAACATATATAGAGATGAAAGTTCTCTCTGTGTTTAAAGCCCTAAAATTCAGCAACTCAGTGGTGTGGGAAAACCCATTCGCTGCACTACACATTCATTGCACTACTCCAGGAACAGCTTTCAAGTATCTGAGTGATCAGGTGTTTTTACCACAGCTGTCTGTTGCTCTATGAAAAGCTGATTTTGCTTTAACTTCCCACAGCCAAGGACCATGCATGAAGTGAATTCCATCAATAAGCTTTCTATGCTAAATGTTTGGGGTTTGTACATGCAAGGTCAACATTATAAATTAAATGGTTTTTTACCATTACAATATTTAAGATTTTACACCCACTCCCCATACAAGTGTAAACATATACTACACTACCTGCAAGAAATGGTTGTTGATAAATGTTAACTTTGAATCTCAATTACTCTAGCATTTGAACAAAGCAATATAGTGAAAAATGAATTCTAGGATGCAAAATGTGATATGATCCCACAAAATCATTACAGAATGAGGAAGAAAAGCAACAGAAATATTTTTATGATAAAGAAAGGGTCATAATAAATATTTCTTACAAGTCTTTTATCATTTCTCCTTTGACAATGTAACTGCCAAACAGTTGCATAACATCAGTAGACCCACATAAAACAAACATGTCATGTCAACAAATGACAGCCACCCACCAGCAAACGCTGTGATACATCAGAAATAATACAAGAGTAGGATGAATCCCTGTGGCATTCCCAAATTAAATTCATAAAATACTGACTGGGAGCAATTTGGAACAACCACCTGGCCTCATTACATCAAGATTTTAAAATCTGATCATAACTGATCTGAATCAGTGCAATGTTACATTTTGCAGGTGTAGCCATATTCCATAACTATACTTGAAAAGAGATATAGTAATTCTTAATGAAAGCTTTTGTGGCGTTGGGAAAAATGGCAGTAAACAGTAAACACATTTGAAATCATCCTTGCCCTCTTCGTTTCAGATAAGATTTTTAATATATTCTTATAAGAGGACAATTCACTGTCTAATACATTATAGCAGAGTACATATTTTAATATCAGACAAAAGATATTGAAGTATGAGCTCAATATGACTTCAGTTTCTAAAACTTCTTTGTCTCATCGGGAAATATCTCCTGTAACTTAATCGACTGAAACCTTTTGAACATACTTGGACCAAAGCCAGTACATGTGATGTGATCCAAATAATAATGACAAGGAGAGGAGGAGGAAAGAAACAGTATTTTCCACTTAAAACTACTAGACACTATTTGATGATCCGTAATCATACAACTAAAAAGTAAAGGACCATCTTTTACTCCAAGAACTGAAGTCCTAATTTGGCCTGTCTTGAAAGCCTCATTAGTCTCTTAGGACCCATGGTGGAGATTGCCTCAAAATCTCTACCTGCACAAGATGCTGGCTAATGAAAAGTGTTACAATATTTGAGAAGTTTAAATCCTTTTTGAACAAAGCATGTATTTGCCTTTTCCCATAGAAAGCTCCAGTGGCAGTCACCTGAGATGTCAGAAGTGGATAAAAAAGCTCTCTGGGCATTTTTTTACTCTTGTATGGAAAGGAAGAGCACTCCGTTGAGCTTCCTACACAACATGAAGCACATTTTTAACAAAAAAATGTCAGCTATGAGATGAGGAGGGCATCCCTCACCAGGAATAATAAGTATTTCTCACAAGGTGTTTGGGCATAAGGGAACAAATTTCCGAGAGAAGGAAAGTAGGAGGTCAAAACAGTACTCGGCTTCACTCTCATGCCCATCCAACACTTTCACAGCCTGCAAGGAGAAAAGGACGTGGGCCAGGAAAGAGGCTCACTGGCTCTCAGTGCCCAAGCCAAAGAAGGTGACAATGTCAACAATGCTGTATCTCAAAAGCAGGGTGTCATATCGTTTCACTTCACAGAGACATGCTGCATTTTAACTGGCAATACATGAAAGCATTCTTGAGAAGGCAGTTGGTTAAGCTGTTGGTTAATATTTGTGATTTTTCTGAGGTTTTTATTTAGCTACTTAAAATAAAGTTCTCTTCATACCCTTTTCAAGTTGCTCTATCAATGAGGAGTGAGTATGCCATCATGTTTTCTCTCCCAGTCATGAAGTACTCTGTTAAAGCCCCATGGCGGTATGGAAAGAAGAGCCTGCTCCCAAGTCTCTGAGAGCAGGCTCTCTGTTCTCTCCTTGCTGTCACAAGCCTTTAAGCTGACCCTGGTTTTCCCTTTGGAGGTGAAAGCATTCCTCCACCATGCGACAGGCGACTAAGCTCGCCTGGGGTGCTGTGGGGAGCTGACAAAAAAAGCCAAGCTTATCAACTGGCTATGTTTCCTCTTTCCCACTAAATTTGTTGTGAATTCACACATCGAACTCTGCCTGAAAAGCATGGAATGTGTAAATCTGCAAAGCTTCACAGGAAAGAGACCTGAATGTTCGAGATCCATGTACAGCCACAAAATACACTTTTAACAATACAACTCACACCCTATGTCAAGTCCTCCCATTAGCAATCCAGTGAACATTTATTACAGCAGTTCCACTTGATCATAATTAATATCTAATTCCATAAATTTGCAGTTTAAACATTTTTAAGTGCTGAAGCTAGAGACATTTTCTGTGTGGGTGTGCCTTTTTGACACTGACACTTCTGCTTCATTTCTGCAAAACAGTGTCCTGCAGCCTGTACTGTTTTTCATCCTTTTATATCTCTTAATGACTGTTTCTGTCCTATCAACCATATTTTAAGATGAGCCATTGCATCTTCGGCTTGAATCAACATTAATTATGTTGTTACTTTCTTCTTCTTTAGGCACCGCCAACTCCAGAACAGAGTATTCAGAGGTATCTTTTATACATTTAGTTATTTATGCTGATTGTAACATGGCCAAACCATCTTGTGTACTGCATTTATCACTACACATTGCTGAACTAATAGAATTTTGTTGGTTTTTGTTTTATTGGGACTAAAATTCGATGTCTGGTTTTACAGATACACCATGAATGCACACCTTCAAAGCATTAAGATAATTCCTGGGTTTTGAAGGAAAGTAATAGAAATTCAGCAGATGTTCTCATTATGTCTGTTTTATGCTTCCAATTATTTCTGGTGAGTAATAGAGTATCTTTGTCTTTTGTTTGGTCCTCAAATCCTGTATGTTGCTGAAGAAATCAGATAGTACTTTCAAGTCTGTTATTATCGTATCATAAAATTAATAGGTATGCAATGATGTCAGTATAAACTGTGTAAAACCCTAGTTGCTTATTTTTTTTTATCCGTAGACTTGTGTAATATCAGCTACAGAACCGGACCTTCAAAAATATTCTGAATTTATGATTAAAAAAAATGTAACAAACGGTCACAGACTGAGCTATCATTTGATGGAAAATCAGTAAACAATGTACTGAATTATGAAACTATTGAAAAACAGTCATGATCTGTGCAGCCTCTAATTTGCCAAAGATGTAGTTCTGAGGAATAACTGTCTTGGCTGCAGCTTTTTTCTTACAATAGAATCAAGGTTGGTCATCTCCAAGACAGATATATCTTTTAATCCAAATTAAACAATTGGTGCTGAATCCTCCCCATCCAGGATAGGTATACTTACACAAGAATATTATTTAATCCCTTTCTGTAATATTTTTTATTCTGTTCTCCATTCTGTCACACCATGCCACCACATTCACTTTTCTTTCAAAAGAACTACTTTGAATGTCTATGCTTTCTGGATTGTCCATCTCAAAAGGTACTTGAAAACGTGGGGTTTTAATTTGCTCACTGGAACAAATGAACAGTAATCTCTCAATGGCGCATACGTGATATGCAGCAGAATTATTGACTTAATAGAAATATTTCCTACAATGGACAGCGCCAGCATAGATGATTTCAATATTTTTAAAACCCTACCCTAATGAATTTCTTCTAGGCAGAATTAAAGTGGCAAGTACTGTAAATATAAAATGAAAGGTAAAGTAAAAGCTGCTTCTAGGCTGACATCTCTAACCAGGACAATTATAAGTACAGAAGAATGGAGTGAAAAATCAATCAACCTTAAGAGCAGAAAAGTTTATTTGAGAATACAAATGCAGAGGAAAGACTGCTGTAGAAAAACAGGCTCCTAACTCACAAAAATATAAAAAGGTTGCGGCTAGAAAAGCAAGAGGGGAAATCTTTCTGCAGGGGTATTATGATGTATTCACCATATAAGGACATGGTTTAGTGGTGGACTTGGCCGTCCTGGGGTAAAGGTTGGACTTGATGATCTTAAAGAACTTTTCCTAGTTAATTCTATGACTCTGTCTTTCTAAAGCATGTTATTACACTAGGTACAAAGAAATCTACAATGGTACAATTGTGCTGAGAGCAGCAAAGATGGCTTAAGAATACTACTAATTAAAAATTATGTTCAACAGATGTCTCCACCATCAAAAGTAACTAGATGAAACTTCTAAGCACCAAGATGCTGAAATTTTGACTGTACTATAAGCTACTATTGATTCAGTTTGCTTGGATTGTGTTTGCTCTTGATCTTTACAAAAATGCTGGGTTTAACAGTCAGCTAATGTAAATAAATTTGATCATAACTATGCAATTTCTTTTTCCTTTTTTTTTCTTAATATGAGATACCAGTAGATAATCTTAAAAGCATAGTAGCCCAGACTTCAAACACCAGAAACAAAATTCAATTCTAAATCATTAAACTGCTCTAGTTCTCCACTGTATGCCAAACCCAGTCTTAAATCAAGTTACCCTAAATGTTGACAGCTGCTAAAAATTAATCTCCAGAATTTATTTTGTTTATAGATCCCTTCTAACTATTGCTAAATACAGTGATTCTTTACAAAGATAAGATCAGTTATGTATAATGGATAAGAAAAAATAATGCACAATTTATCTCCTGATTTCAAATTTAGAGGCATGGAATATACCATAGAGCCATTTTGCTAATCAGAATATGCCACTGGATCAAAAAATGGTTGTCATCTGTTTAAGCCAGAATAAGGCAGTCTTAAGTACTTATTCTGAATGATACTAGACTTTCTCATATAATCAGTTTATATCTTTCACGTAGTAAGCTCTACATGATTTGTACTGTTTAATTATTGCAATTTCCTTCTCTTAAATGAACTTTTTTATATCATTCGTTGTTTTAATACCGTCAGTGATTTATGAAATGCCAGTTCAATAAACAAACTCTACAATTTTAGTATCATAAATCTCCCAGGAACCAGTTTTGACAGCATGGTATCCTACTAGAATATTTATCATGCTAAATTCTGTTATTTCATTAAAAATTTTTTATAGCCTCTAGTGAAATGGCATAGCATCTTGATTATCAGAAATGTGATGTCATTTAATAAGCTTTATACAGATCAGATTCAGAGCTATGTTTTAAACCTCTAAAATAACCAGAAGTACTGTACCATCTTATCTGGTTAAATTTAAAACCAATAAAACATTCATAAGAGTGAATTGTAAGATCTTTTTGGTATTCTATATCATTATGCTGAGCAGTCCAAGGCTCTAAAACAACACTGAGAACTGACTACAGATATTATTATCTAAGGTCATATTTCGTAAAACTGAAATGGAAGATCCTTTTGATTTGCTAGGCAGTTCATTCACTGCATCCAGATATTTATCAAACCACTGTCTGTAATTTGGTGAAAAAACAGTGTATTCTGAGAACAGTTTTTCACCCATGGTTTGTATCAAATGCTATTATAAACACATTTATAAAATCCAGGGCAGAAGTGTACTTCCTAGCTTACAATCTAGAAAATCTTTATTTAAAAAGTATGGGGATAAAAAGAGAAAAAAAGAAAAATACAGCTTCCTTTATGAAATCTACTTTGGCTTCAGTCACTTCATACTTGTTTGTTCTCTGCTGCACAAAATTACTGAAGCACACAGAAATGACACTTTGCCCTTGGGTGCAATGGAATGACAGATTGAGTAAATGGAACACTTGAAGCTTCCTCCAAAAGGAAAAAATAAGTTACTTAAATAATTTCAAAGCTTTTTGAAATGTCAGGGGTTTTTTATTTTATTTTATTTTATTTTATTTTATTTTATTTTATTTTATTTTATTTTCCCCTGAATCAACCGAATCAAGAGAGCAATTATTTAGCGAACCAACTTGAGTCTCTTAAAAAAGCAGGGAGCATGAGGGAAATGGGTGGGACATGGAAGTTTATTAGCTGACCGACAGATGTGACAGTCTTCATAAACACCTGATATTAACCTAAAGCTGCATTAAGCCTCTTGCTTAGGTAGTCGCATCATCAGTTGATGCATGCGAATGCTTCTTTCTGTTACATCACAAATGAAACCACTAACTGTGTTTCACCTCCAGAAACTAAACACATTTTATAATATATTTTGACACTTCGCCATAGCTTAAGGGACCCTTAATAAAGCACAGTAAAAGGAGAGTGAAATTTCAATTAAATCACACTAGAGGCTCATACCAATTTACAATTTCTATAGAATTTAAAGACAAATTGCAATAGCACAGTACTATTACAAGGGTTTGTTGCAATCAAATACTTGCCAGTAGCAATGGCACTGTACACAGACTCAGTCTCTTACTCCTGAATTAGAGAAGCTCCTTTGAGCAACTTTAACATTTCACAGGGGATGGTTTATAACATCTGAGTGCTTCCCAGTTTCAATTATGTGATTTTTTTTCTGTTTTCTCTTAGGTAAGATTTTAAAGATATCTGTTACTGAAGAGGAATATTTTGCTCTCTTGTCAATTTATATATCGCATGCCTGTGATCAAAACAAATAACAAATTTAAACCCTTACCTCTGGGAATAAAGTGACAAACTCAGGACAGATCAAAAATATTAATTTATCTGGATTATTGATGAAACGAGAAAATTAAAGAAACAGGTAAGCACCACTTGCCTGTAATCTTCTGGTCTCAATTTAAGCAGCTATTTTGAAAAGAAAGCAGATGATTATGTCAAGGCTAACAAAACTCATGAAAGAACTCACTTTTTAAAAAAAAAAAAAAGTGTATATATATATATATATATATATCTCCTTTTGTACAGCACAACAAAATAAAGAAATGGTCTCATTTAATTGCCAGAAATTTTTCAGGGAATAGAAAGCATAGGTGGTGTAGCACTGTGAGCCAAATATGAAGAAGCAGCTTAAACTAAAGACAGGGGAGAATACCAGAAAGAAATCCTGAGACACTTCTTCACAAAACTGGCGTCCCATGCTTAAAGAATGCTGGAGCTTCAGTAGAAATATTAACAAGAAATAATGTTCCCAGAGCACTTATGAGATAATAATAACAGATTAGCCTTCCCAAAAGCAAGAAGGAGCTGTAAGGATAGTTGTGGGTATATATTAGGATATATTTTTAATTTACACACATTGAAAAATGCTGACACCTGTTAAGGACAATTTACAGCTAACCACAGACTTTTCTGAAGCAGACAGGTTTGACGTCCCCAGTGAAGAATGGCTGAGAAAGCTGGAGCTGGTCAGCAGGGCCAGTAGTGACAGGAAAAGAAGCAACAGTTTTAAACTGAAAGAGGGTAGACTGAGATGGGATATAAGAATGAAATTTTTCATGATGAGGGTGGTGAGGCACCAGAACAGTTTGCCCAGAGAGTTGTGGATGTCCCATTCCTGGCAGTATTCCAGGCCAGGTTGGGCAGGTCTTTGATCTAGTGGAAGGTGTCCCTGCCCTCAACTGTGGGGGTTGGCTAAGGTGATGTTTAAAGGTCCCTTCCAACTCAAATAATTCTAGGAGCCTGTGATTGTATGATACTTTTCTGTTGTCCTAACTTGAGACTAAATAGATGCCCCACTGAAAGTCTAGAATGGAGCTGCAGATGGGAAGTCAACAGATGCTGACTGCTGAGGCACCACCACAACTACCAGGTTCCTAGGGGTTGGAATGGTTTCTTTGGGCGGGTGATATACAGGCTACATTGCTAAGTTGGTTGCAGCTTGTATGTAATGGAGGTTGATCAAATCTGAAAAAGCAAGAAGAGGATCAACAGATAATGACCAATTACTGTCTTTTCTGAATCATATGGGGCATCAGATTAAAGCAGTATTTAATAGGTACAAAACTGAAGTACTCTTGTACAATGATGAAGATACTAAAAGCCCATGCTGCTTCAATAGACAACTAGGCACACCTGCAGAACAAAGATTAATTATCGGCTAGTCAACATGAATATGAAATTTACGGCTCACCAAGCCTCTAATCCGTAAACTGTTAGGGGCTGGGAGATTTTGGAGCAGTATCTCTCACTGCATGCTTTGTCCTTGTCCTGTATTTTCCCATGACTGTTGCTATTCCTCATGGCTGAAGACAGGATATGGCATATGCAGCTAAGTGGACTTTTGACCACATAAGATACAGTTGTCATTATATTCTTAGCAATGTCAAGCCACAGTCCATCAGATGGAACTGCTCAGTGTCAAACCCAGCTTAAAAGACTTCCCAACTGTACCCACCCTACTCCTCTCAGTCTGTGTCACAGTGAAGACAACTTTCATTACAGTGAAACAACTGGGTCTGCATGTTGAGGTGTGCAGAAATTCCTTTAACTACTCCCTTATAGAACACCATGTATTATGAAACTGTACCTTTAGAATTTGCCAGCAACCAAAAGCCAAGGATCATGCAGCAGGAAACTAGGGGAGAAGGACAAATATGTGTCCTTGCACAGAGGTTAAAAAATAAACCCATGGTACACAGGACAGGCTGCAAAGGCAGCAATGCCATTGCACGCAAGGATTTTGCCAGATGATTGTTCTTCCTGCATTCAGAAAAACTGCTTATTGTACCCTCTTTGTTAATAAATGGAAGATCACAAAAGCAATAGTTGACTCTCATAATCAATTTTACCTTCAAGCATAAGCAGCTTGGCAAGAGTCCAAATACTGGCCTGAGTAATTTTGCCATGAGACAGCAGAACTTTCCAGAACATAAACAGTAATTCAGATAGGGGGCGTTCATTGGAAGAAAGGCAGTAAAAAACAAACAAACAAACAAACAAATTTATAGTCATACAATGAAGTAAATAAATGAAAGCAACTAAATAATCAGCATCTTAATTTTTTGGTTTTCCTCCTAATTTTTAGACTTGCAGTTTTCAGTGGTTCTCTGTGCTTCAAATCTTTCTTGGAAGAGGACAGTCCTTCATATAGTAAATAGCCTGCTGGCATAAAGCTTATTTTTCATAGTTTTCTTTCCTAGACCTCCTTGGAGTTGTCTATTGACTGTGAGAACCTAACGACCATAGGTTTAAAAAGTCTTGGAAACCAGAAGACAGGTTGATTGACTTCCATCAGGCAGCGAATTATCAAAGACAGAAAAACAGCTAATAATACACTATCTATCTCAATTTATGTTGATAAGATTTGATTCTGTCACTTCCCAGATTTGTTGTTCAACTGCTGATGGAAAAGGCCACAGGCAAAACAGAAGACACTATTCTAGCAATCTTGTTTCATCACAATTATCTAATCAAATCTGCTCATTCATTCATCAATATTTCTCATGTTATAATGAAGGCACTGCTAAAATAGTACACCCAGAAGCTTCCTCATTCTACTTACTATAATAAAAAAAAAAAAGACACACGCACACACACACACAAAAAAAAAAAAAAAACAACAAAAAACCCAGCCCAAAAAAACCAAACCCAAAACAAACCACGATTATTGTTGGTTTGAACTTTGGCTGTGTCACACTGAAAAGTACAGCACAGTGTAATAATGTAATATTTCCTGTACTTTATTTAAGATTGACTAACTAGTCTATAAAAGACCTCTTTTTAGAAAAGAGCTGCTAAGAAAGATTGCAAGATTCAAAATATTGATATTTTTGGTTTGATATGCAAGGTACATCCTGTGTATAAATATGGTTTGGGCACATTAGAATATCCTTAGAAATAAATGTGTGCACTTCCATCCATAACAGACATATATAACGCTCACGAGCATATGTATCGCTACAAGCTTTCAGGAAGAAACTTGTAGATTCAGAACCGTTACATGGATGGAAAATTAAGAATACTTCCCACCTCCAAGCACCAGACACTAAGTGGGACACTAAGCTCTGGATTTCAAAATGAGAAAATAAACACTGTGGGATGATTATGAGGCACTACTTGAAGAGAATAAAAACTATATTAGCTACTGCAAGAAAAAAAAAGTAAAAAAAAAAGAATTCAATATTATGGCTTGTCTTTGAGAAGTATGTCCCAGTACAAGCCAGCTACAAATACATAACTGCATGGATATATCTGTTCAGCATGAAAGTTACACTAACACAGGTAATAGAATTTACTTCCATTCACATCAATATCAACCTGTGGGATAAGGTAAAATTCACCAGAAGTACAGGATCAATCTGAATCTTTAAGAAACCTATTGCATCAATAAGAACAAAAGCATTCTACTTTGGTGTTCCCACAGGTCAGAATATGTAACACAGGCAGATATTCTAGGATATACGCTTTTGGTAAAAGCTTAATTCTAATATTACAGAGGATGCTTCCAGTGAATATATGGGTCTCCTAATTCGAATTTACAGTAGGAACTTGAGAGGCTTTACTATAAAATTATTTCTTTTTATTTGGTAGAATCTGTCAGTCTTCTTTTGCTGTATCAATTAATTTGTGAATCACTGTAGCTTTCAATACCTATCACTGTTTCTAAGATCCTTAAATGTACCAACATAAAGTATTTTACATTTATTTCTTACACGTGGTATCATGAAGGGGCAAAAGGGAAAAACTAGAGCTAGCATAAAGAGTAAAGAAATTAAAAATACATCAAACTGGTGATATGGGGCATACGCTCAAGGAAGATTGACTTAAAATACTAGATTGATCCCTCAAAGAATTGGTAACTTAAATATCGTAAGAGTTGGGAAAAGAAGATGTGAAAAATTTTAAAAACAGGGGAGGGATGAAGTGCAGGCCATCATCAGATTGTACACTTATGGTATCAGTATTTTTCTAAACTAAAGGAAATCTGTCTGCAGCTTCATGTTCATAGAGCTCAATGGAAAGAAAGACAGTTTCATAATGAGAACCAGGGGAAATAAAAAGACATGAGTTCTTTATTAAAACTTACAGCTACAGACAGAACCTCTGTCACACCACCCGCACTGCTGATTAGTAGGAATGTGCCCTGGTGCACAGAATAATGACTCATGAAAGGCAAGCTGACTTGTCCAGATCTCACGAGACCATCAAGAGCAGAGAAGACAACAGGACAGTCTACGGTGCTCTCTTCGAAAGAGTGAAGCTTCAGCCCCACACAATACAAGTTTTCAGGTGGGTCAGACAGACCAGAGCAAAATATATGCCCAGAGGCGTGGTTGGAGGCAGATGGAGGTCAGCCACCATAGAACAAGATCTGTGCAGATCTGCCAACATGGGCCTGACTTTCAGATAGGAAGGATGATGGGAAGGAAGGATACATCCCCTGAGCCCAGCTTGGCATAAGCAGAGCTCCTCATACTGTAGCTTACAAATACCAGCTCTAGGGCTCTGGTGTAATGATCCCTGCACCATTCACTTGATATATGCTAGTATTTCTTTTACCACACAGGGGCCTCTATTTTTTATTATTTAGGGGTAGAAAAGGATGTAGCATAGAATGGAAGAGTAACAGTAAAAAAATAGCTATTACAGTATTATAAAATTTTCACAGAATTTGTAATTTGTCAGGTTTTCTTTTCTTTCATAAAAAAAAAGAAAAAAAATTAAAAAAAACCCAAACAAAACAAGAATTAAAAGTAGCTCAAAATGGTTACTGGTTTTTAGTTCTGCATTTTGAAACCAAAACTCTTTAACCAAGATTTTATTCATTTATTTTTCTCTACCATTTCTGACAGCTGTAGTGGTTAAGCATCTCAAGAGCAAGCACAAAACCACTCATAGTATTTAAAAGGTTTTCATAAACATTTCTCAAACTGTTTCTCATTGCAGTTTAAATATATGGCATTACTGCCATAAGCACTGATACTCTGGTAGCAGTGACAAGTCAACAGTACATCCGCATGGACACAGAAGTCAATGGCAACTGTACTGTCTGATGGTCATTTTTTTTTCAAAGCAATGCAACATTTAAATCTTATACTAAAGAAAATGCAGTGTGCAGGGAGATGAGATTAAACCTGTAAAGACCAGGTGGCCTTTTTTCATAAATTGTAAGATCACAGGAGCATCTAACCCAGGCTCCAATGGATAGGTACAGAACAGCTTTCACTGTCCTTCCCTAACTCAGCCAACCTCAGAAAAAACAGACTGCAGTTCAGGGAGCTGGCCAAAAAGTTTCTCCTGAAGTTTGCACAGCTTTCAATCTTGGTACACAACCATTAAAGTTGTCTCAAAAAAATCCTTGTGTGAGAATGACCACTGAATTGGCTGTCTCTAGCGCTTTTTCAAAACTGTGCAACTAAAGCTATACACCAGAGAAGAGAGTCAGTCACTCCTTGCATACAGGTGCTTCTTTTCACATTTGTAGCAGGCAGCTGCCTGTAGAATGCTCAAGTGAACGAAACTCATTTGACTCCCAGCCTTTCCATATCTTCACTGGACATTGCCTCAACTCCGTACTCAAAGTCCCACTCCTGAGACTTTAATGAGTAGTTGAAGGATCTGTGCTATGTTTGTAAAAATACTCAATATTACATATGTAAAATTCTTAGTGCGCCACCCCAGCCCTTCCCCAGACTGCCAAAATTCTTAGCCTGAAGCAACTGAACAAGATGCTCCAGGAAAGACAGACACACTCCAGCATCTCAATGTCTTTCTTATGTAGGATGTAAGACTTCCCAATAGCTGGGCAACCAGCTGCCAACCCTTAATGTTCAAATTTAAGGTCCTAACTACAGATATAACTATTAATAAAAATATCTATGGATTCATACTGCTGCTGTTGTATCAGCGTTTTTCAAATATAAAAGACACAAATACCCTATCTGCATTATCAATTGTTGTACTGCATGTTTAATATTTAAATCAAAGTTCTTTCTATGTATTTCTGTAAGAAAATGTTTTGTTGGCATTTTTTTTTTTTCTGGGTCAGCCTCTTGAAATTCATAGGTTTGCGGGTCAAGCCTGGAAGTTAATGCAGATGACACCTACAGGTACACTAATTTTATGTCTCTCACATGAGAAAAATATGTTTAATGATGGTAAATTCTATAAACAATTTCTTTCGTTTTCTTCTTTACCTTACTAGCTCAGTCATAAACAAACTGAATATTTGCACTGTGGAATTCAGGCATCCTACTGTTATTGTTTAAGAAACAATACAAAAATGTTAAGAGTTTTAAGATGCCCAGGATTTCTTGCATGTTTAGTGCCTCTGTTTCTTCTTTTTGATAGACACTTATTTTCCTCCTGAGAAATATCAAAGATACACTAAATTTATCATGGCCTTCATTTACTCTTTGATTTTTAAGCCATCCAAATATAGGAAAAAAAAAAAAGTACTGACATGGAATGACATTCATGCCTTGGCAGAACGTCAGCACAGAGCTTTTTTAATATTTAAGAGGAATTGCTGTTTAAGAACAAATTCTCCTTCATTTGGCGGCAATTAAATTATTAAACCATAGAGACTATTTTAATCAATACTTCCGACAAGCGCTTCTGTTAATCAGTGTTCAGCCCACATTACATTTGCTATGATTCTGCCATTCTCCTTTTACATGAGGATCTGAGGTTGTTTTCCCATATTCCAGACATTAGGATCCTACAATCCCTGATCTAGGAAATGGGCTATCCCAATCTGTTTGCAGTTTGCAAAGATGAGTTACCCAGGGACAAACACTCTAGTGAATAATTGCCACCTAAGTTGTATTTAAAGGAACATTTAAAGTAACCTTACTTATTTCATCCTTAAATAGCTACTGACTCCAAACGATTTGCTCTGTTACCATATGTTAGTATGATCCACCTATCAAACTCATTATAGAAGGCACTTCTTACAAAAACAGAAGTTGCATGCCTACTGAGAACAAAAAGTTATAAACCAAATTGTTAATAAGGCCAGAACTTTTCTTGTTTTTAATTTTCCTACCTGTCCAGGGTGTTCTTCATTCCCAATCTATGGCAGCATGGTATAACTCCCCCAACTCTATTTTCACTGACTGTATGCTCCAATTTATGTTTTTCTAATGCATAGTAATTTGAAGTTGCAAAGCAACATCATTAATTAGTAATTATCCATCTTAGAAGTTATTTATCTAATACTTTCATGATTGATTAACCACAACAGAAGTTCTACTGCGAAGTGTAAACAAAGTAGTTGTGCTTTGAAAAATCTCCCTGATTATTCTTATAAAGCAAGACAGTCTTTGCTCATACAAACTTTCTTGCTTATAAACTTGCATGACACACATACAAACATCCTTGCTTTGCATGATTCAGTGACATTGAATTTTATTAGTCCCTTTAGGTAGAACCACTGTAAAGAAACCAATTTAAGAAGCAAAATAGAAGTCAGTGAACAATGGTAGAACTTCAGGAATTATATCTGATACTTCAATTGACAGATTTTCTCAGAAACCTGCAATGTATCATGACTGTATGCATTCAATCAAGAATTTATTCTTGATACAAAATGTACAAAACACCTCCCCAAAATTAAAAGTTATTATAAAATAACCTTTAAAATATTTGTGACTTTCGAAAGAACACTGATGAAATAACAGTAACAATTTACTCAGAATTTACATTTACATTTGTTAGAAGGCTTTACCCTGCAAATACATGTTATCAACCTGACCAACTCATTCCTTAAAGACAACCAAAGAGAATCATTAATTGCGTGAAAGAGTTAAAAAGTAGATTCTTCAGTGGAAATGGAGCAGGCAAACAATAAAGGTCATGTATTTAATCCAAACCTGACAGAAAGTCAGTATGAAAAGGATCTATGTGATTCTTACTCCTCGATTCACTTTATTCACTGTAGTTATCCAGTAATTATTTTCACCTGTTTTTTTTTTTTAATAAACACATTCTATAAATATGCATTTAATTTAGGACTTGAGAAAAGGCCTAAATATAGCAGCAGGCATGTTGCCTGGTTGCACGTTGTAGAAGTGTGACATTTGGTATCCAAACTGAGATAATATGGAAAATAGGAAGGAAAGAATGGATTAGAAAGGATTAGGCACTTCAACCTAAGTAGGACACTATACATAACATACCTGTATATATTACAGGTTTAAATAATGTAGTACGTGTAAATCCTTTCCCCTTGCATTTCTGCAGTTAGGAGTTTACAAAAATAATCTGATTTTGAGTTGTTTTTAAAAAATAGGTACAAACAAAATAAATAGCAATATAAAAATGAAAAAGCAGGATGCTTTTACCTATGCAGAAATGATTATTTTGAGATGGCAGGTCAAGAGCTATAGAAATTAGCAAGTGTGGACACAAACTCTTGAGGTGTTCTGGATTTAGGCCAAAATTATAAATTGTTCTTTATTGAGTATCAATACATGACAGCTTTAGTATGTTACTACACAGGTTTTGCTCTATAATGGAAACAGAAAAAGCATCAGTAAGAAAAATCCCAGTTTGAAAATATTAATAATGAAATCCTAACTCTACAGAACTTATTTTCCAAGACACATGTAAATTGCTTCCTGACAATGATAAAATACCTTGTATGAATATTCCGTTTTTCTAGTTTGAAAGTCCAGGAAAAAAGGAATCTGCTAACTGCAAGCAGAGCAAACAGCCCTGCCCAGCCTCCTGCAGATCCATCTCAAGGCCTGTTAAGCACTGAGGTCCCACTTTAGCTGTAATTTGAATAATACACCCTGTCAAGCTATGCAATATTCAGAACAAAACGTACAACAAGTATCTGGTAGTACTATTTCCTACTGGAAAACTTAGTGGTTTGTAAACTCAGTTACACAGCTATTATGAAAAATACATGTAACAGTTTTTTCAGTCTGAGATAATATACCAGTAATTTAAAAGGTAAAATTATGAATTATGTCATTTCAACAATTAGAAGAGGAATGATTACAAACAACCAGAAGAGCATACTCTGCCTTGTAGGTTAAGAAACAGTTCATTGCAATTCTGAAAACTGTTTGACTTGCACTTCTGTCCAGTAAGTTGTATTTTATGAAGAAGGATATTTAAAAAATACCTGGGATTCTTTCTCTTCCCCACCCCCCCAATTCCAGCTATTCCTCCATTATAACTGGATTTTCTCTTGCTAAACAGGAAATGTAGGTTTCCATTTAAAGACTGTTTTCTTGCATAAAAAGATGACTCTGAATTCTGTTATGTAACAGACTGAAGCAACAGCAAATGCTCTGGTTTTCTGCAAACCCATTTCTCCTGTCCCTATAATCTAGGCCAGGACATCCTCCCAGTGTTAGGTTTGCTTACAGGATAAATTTCATAACCCAATCAATCCTTTTCTAGGGGAATCATCATCCCTACTGGGATGAAGTGAAAAGTGAGTAGCGAAAAGCATTTGCTGCTAGGCACAAGAAGTTCAAGATTGTCCTGTGAACAGAAAGAGCTGGAGTGACTGCTACCACTTAGTCCATACTGCTCAACTCCTGAAAAGGCAGGAGGACAAAAAGGAGAAAGAATGCAGATCAGATAAATATTTTAGAGACTTTCAGGCCAAGGGGAAAGTACATAAATAAAATGCCTACTAAACACTTTCCTGTCCTCAAAAGCAGAAAAAAACAAACATTGGAGAAATACCTTATTGGATAAACCCTGTTGTTTGAACTACAGGGACATGAAAGAAGACATTTTAAGAGTATTTTTTAGATGTTGACATCTAATGTCACAAACCAGGGTTCATAAATGTACATCAGATACTATAATACAAGCCTTCTAGTACTTCATAGAGACTAAAAAATGTTTTGAGAAATATGAATATTGAAAAAATGAATACATTCTTAATAAAATTTCTATTCTAAAGAACATCTAGAGTGTAATATATAAATGCTGCAAGTATGTTTCTTTTTTAAATTGTGTTTTGAGAACAACCAAACGGAAAGAAAGACAGATTTCTTTTACCAAGCAGGACCACTTCCAGGTAGTTTCTCGTGCTGTTGTATTTCTTTATTCATTCAATAATACATGGATGACAAAATTATACACTGTAACTCACTGGAAAGCCACAGAGAGCCAGAAATAAGTTCTGGGCTTAAATAAATATTCTCCTTTCAGCTGCTCAAAAAAAAAAAAAAAAGAGGTCTATTATTAAATAACAGTGATTTAAAAGATTTCCAGTGGGATTACTTTTTTTAAAACTTAGCCACCTAGCCTAGCTCCAGCTCTTTGCAAGTGGTTCCTGTAGAGAGAGAGAGGCACACGTGGGGGAGGGGAGGGTAACCCATCCTCGTCATTTAGGGATTTGGTCAAGAACATTCTTTGCTGATGGTTTTCCCACTGCCTAAAGACAAAACCCTAGACTACTATCTTGGACTGAAACTGTAATTCGGACTGGTCACCTTGCATGCGGTGTACTCATTCATAGCACGCTAACATCACTTGTGAGAAGCCTTTGAGAATGAGAATTGAGAATGGAAAGTAAAATATGAAATTTAATAGACAGCATCCTTTACAGAGCAAAATAAACTTGTGACTGATATTAGTCACTTCAGAATTGGTGCAATAGGTAACACTGTCATGTTTTACAAAAAAAAAATATATAGCAAAAGGTAAACATTATATGCATTGAAGAAAAATATTTATAGATGTGATTATTATATTCTCATCAATGACAATCTCTGGGTAGCTGTACATAATTTAAATTGCCAAATAACATTGTGCTATGCTAAGCAATAACATTCATCAAGTACATTGCTGATTTTTCTAGCCCAATTTAACACTCACTCATGCTTAGATAAATAGATCATCCTTGGCTGACCAGTGGATGACAGTTTCTGTGCTAACAACCTTCCCAGAGAGTACACACCCCTGCCAGCCTTTACATTATACTCCCAAGCAGCAGTTCAGTTATCAGAGTTGATAACATTAGTGCTGACACAAGCTACTTGTGGGTTAAGTGATGATGGCAGGTGAAAATTAATGGTGCTCTGCAATAGATTTATTTCCCAGAGAATCCCACTCACTGTAGAGCAATCCCTCTTTAGCTTTATCAAATAAAAGACTTCCTCAACCGTGAACTCACAGTAACAGCATGGGAGTCAAACGTGCTAACAGAAATCAGCTATAGCAAAAACACTGTATTAGCTGGGTGGTATCAAACACTTGGATTTAAGGCATCAGTGGGAATAATCAAAAGCCTGCTGGTGGTCGACTAAATTCTCTGTTTCCTAGAGAGTAACCAGTGCAAATCCAAGTCCATTGCCCAGAGGTGTTTCAAACACTGTAGACTTCCATCTTCTCTGATACGTAAGAGACACTGGTCACTCAAGCACCGGATACATCATTCACAACAAAACTGCCTTCCTGAGACACCTACCTGCCCTCTAAAATTGCCATAAGCAGTACATCTCCTCTTGGAGATCCCTTCGCTTTCAGGACCCTCAGATCATTGCTCACACTGTAGGAATAATGTGTGTCAATATATCAGGTGTTATCATGAAGAACAGAAAAGTATAATTAACAGATTAAATAGGTTCTGCACAGAAATAATGCCCTATTTTCCTAGCTATAAAGAGGTAGATATTTTTTTTATTACTATAAAAGAAATACATATCAATATAGCTAGAGAGATTTTGGGATCTAAATAATATTCATTTAGACAGGGGAGATGAAAGTCCCAGCTTTCATAGATTTGAGGGGAGTCAGGAGGATTACTAAAAACTTCAGGGCACACTGTTGAAGAAATTAAGAGAATTCATATAAGTTTAATCAGGATTCACCATAGTAATGTTTGCTATATAAATAATTCAAGTTTGAAAAATATGCCACAAATTTGCATTCCATTTCCCTGAAAGAAGACAACACAGCATTTGAACCCCCTACATCTTTCCCTTGTTGTAGTACTGCTGTAGCTATGGCTAAGACCACAAGCTAATAATATGCATTTAGAAGGATAACCAAAACTAGTAATGTTTCAAAATCATATTTTTTTCCTCCTTTTACACAGAGTTCCAGCTCCCCATGGAAGGCATTTAATTTTGTAAAGTTATAAAAGAACACTATATCGCATGTCTGCAAAAAACAAAGCATTAAATTTATTCAAGATTTCTTCAAGGGATATAAATAGGTTTTAATTTCTCAAACATACATGAAATGAACACAGACAGACAGACTGCGTAGCAGTACAAACTACCAGTAACTATAATGACACAAATTATTCCACCAACCCTTTTCAATCATTCTAACCAAGAAGGATCTCTGACGAAGAACCACAACATAATTATATTTTGCATACAATTACTAAATCAAATGGAACTGCATTGGAGACAGAACAGCTGTAACACAGGAAAATAGTGATCTACTGATTCAATAATCTGCATTTGTCATTCTCAATTTGCTTTACCATGTGGATTTTAATTACAAATCAGCACCTATAAACCCAGACAAATTCAATTTATGCCAGGTATGTGTTTCTGGAAAATAATCAATCTAACATTTTAGAAAAAGGAAGAAAAAGGTTTTCTTCTAGTTCATCACAATTGGTCAGTCACCCAGGTAAGCAGTTCCAGTGCTGGCACAATACACAGTGGAATTCTCTAGTATGGTGCACAAGCAGAATATCCTGAACTGGGGGAACCTCAAAGAGAGCCAAGAGGGCCACCATGAACCTGCAGCTTGCATGACAGCAGGTAATGGGACCTGTGTGGGCCAGGAGCACCAGCAGCCAGGCCCCGCTACATGTATAGAAGAAGCCCTTAGAGAGCACCAGTGACCACGAGTGCTGCCAACAAGAAGAGCAAACAAGACATGGCACATCAGCAAGGGCATGGTGAGGCAGTGTGTGTGGAAGGGTGTGCAGGAAGGGCGCCGAAGCCCTGCCAGCTTGACCAAGGAGCAATGCGTCCACATGGCAGAAAGCCATGGCCTCTCTGAGCTCTGCACCCACTATGACCGACACAGGTGCCCAGAGTGAGTTCTGGTGAGAATACACTGCCAGTGTCAGGCTGTGGGCTGTTCCTGGCTCTTGTGCCAGTATGGGACAGCAGCAGTGAGCATACCTGTAGGAGGTGTGTCCAGATAGAGAAACTCCTCCACTTAGTGATGGAGCTCTGGGAGGAGGAGAGTAGGTTTAGGAGTACTGGGGAGAGTGAGTGAGAGATAAACTACTAGAATTGCCTTCCCTGAGACAGTGTCAACAGGCAGACAGGATGCATGATATGGAGGATTCCCTGTCTCTCTGCCTGAACAAAGTGACTTAAGGAACTGGGGGAAATGGCGACAAGTTACTGCTCAGTGCAGCAGGTACATGTACTTTATGACTACCCCACCTGCTCACATGCCTTTGAGTAATAATAGGCTCTGCAAGTGGAACCAAACAACAATGACAGCAGTGGTTCGTCTAGCATGGAGGTGCCATCAAGGTTAAGTCAGCTTACTTAAAAAGACATGTAGATGAGGCACTTTAGGGACATGGTTTAGTGGTGGACTCAGCAGTGTTAGGTTAACAGCTGGACTCGATGATCTTAAAGTACTTTTCTAACCTAAATGATTCTATGATTCTCTTATTATTTTGTGTAAATATGAGGAAGCCACTGAGAAAATAAATACAATAAAAATAAAATAGCTGTACAAAGCTGTATGTCAGAGCTACGTAATGTAAGAGGCATTTGATTTAGAATTTGAGAGCTAAAAACTATTGGTATCATTGCATTTTTATTGTTCCTAGACAGCTAACCATTTACTCAGATAATACCTGCTACAAGCACACAATCTTAAAATAATATCATATGCAGTAAAGATTAGTAATTGAAAATAAAAATCCACCATGCAATTGAAGGCCACAATAGTCAGGCAATGCAGGATGAATAAATTACTGTAGTAGATATCAGGATACAGCATTTTCTGTTTTCTCAGATACTCAAGCTACTGCTATCTCAACAAGAGATCAATTCGTTACCCAAACAGTCTCAAGGTATTAATTTGTCTAACCCAAAACCAGATGGTCTGTCAAATAAGGTGAATTCTAAAACTATGCCATGTTATATCTGGTCCTGTCATGCTTTCCCTACAGCACATGATTCTTTGCTTACTGTTGCTCTAAGACACAAATCATGATAAGTCTTGTCATGATACTTTAAGAAAACTGACTGGTGTCACCAACTATTAAAGAGCCAAAGCCAGATCAGAAATCTTGCTGCAGGACAAAGTTCATCCTTGTTACAAATTTCCACTGAAAACCAGAATGATATGACGATAGTTCAATAGCATCTGCATGGAGCTCACTTATTTCTGGTGAATTAAAATAGCTGCATCTCCTATGAAGTTGCTTAGATGTACCTCTCTTATATTGGATTGCTCCTGATCATAAATCCAAGAAGCCCTATAGTTACTTAAAGTCATATTTTAACTCAGTGGTGCTATTTCTTTCTTGATGACATATTGACTGCCTTCAACCCTGCCTACTGCTATTTTCCTTTTGGACAGATTCCACATCACACATGAAAGAAAGTAAGTTTGGACCTTATCAGTCCAATTTGTACCTCTTGGGACAGCTAGGTTACCTCATATCCTTGAATACACTTTCTGAGTTACATTCTCAAATAAAAAATTACATTTATTTGTTATTTTTTACAAAATGCTTTAGGAAATTAGATACACATGTATGTACAAACATACATATATGTAATGTAAAGAAATGTGGTATAATAATTACACAACTTATTCTGTGCAAGCATTTCTTAGACTCATTTGGGCAAAGCAGTAAGTGAACTTAGTTTATCATAAAGCAGAACACAGTTTTTACTGTGTTCAAAACCTAATTTTAACAAGGTCTTTCCATAAGGAAGCATTGCACTGTCCAGAACAGAGGGCATCTTCATGAAGTGCTTTGAGGCTAAAATCCCACCAGCCTTACAGGAAAGCACAGGAGCAATTTAAGAGTATATCACTTGAATAGCTGCATTATAAAGCTACTGAAGTTAACAAGGATATATATTACTTTTTGGTTCACATTACATTATTAGTTGCTCACTTACAGAAACAAAAAATCCCAAACTGCTAATAACTGCTCTGCACTTTCATTTTCTTGATAAACAATATAATCAACTGCACAGACACTGGGCACCTTCAACTCAAGTACCTGTCTGGACTGTCTTGATCTTGAAAATATATAGATTTTAAAATTAGCTTACACTTAATTCTTTTTCCAGCACTGGACAACACAGTAGCTGCTTTTGAGCTTGACCTTTTATATAGCTGTGCAAAGAAAACACACAGCAGTTGTCATCAGTAATTTCTCTGAAATACATCCTGCTTCATTTCCTTGTTGGAGTTGATAGACCACATGGAAGATCAACATTATAATGATGAGAAATGCAGCAATCAGTATAACTTTCATTCTGATAATGATATAGTTCATAAAGATGACAAATAGCTTTCATATACTGATACAGCCCCAAGAACCTAATATTATAACCCTGTTGTCACACTGATGTCTTGGATAAACAGATTTCCAAAATATCTATGATATATCAACCAGTACAAAAACACTTATTTGCCTTTGTACTTTATATTCAACTCAATTCACTTTTATACAAATTATAATAATTTATACCCGAAATCTTCAACACACGGCTGGGATATGTCCATTTTGTTATGCAACAAAAGATTACTTAAAAACCTGTTGAGTGGGACATACAAGTTTTAATTTCATTGTGTTAACAGCCACAAATACTATTAGTTTTCTGCATTGTTTCCACATTGTTAATTTGTGCATTCTTAAAAAAAGAAAACAAAACAAACAACCTCAATATTCTAGATTACTGCTCTGTATCTAGTAGTTATCAGGCAGAATTTCCAGAGCCTTGCAAAATTCATCTTTATGAGTAAACCAAACTGAGGACAGAATCCAGTTCCTGATTCAAAGGGAACAGTGACTGTCCCCTCCCACAGGTGAGTTTTACTTTTTTTCCCCATGACCATCCAGTTTCAGATGCATCTCCCTGAAAAGTAAGACGAGGAAATTGGCTTGCAAATAATATTTGTACTGATTACAGATCTGGTTTACAGGACAGATAGCTTAGCCATGCAGACCCTAAGCAGTGAAGTGTCAAAAAGAAAGAAAATAGGTAATTTCTACAGGAGGGGCTGTAGTGTCCAAAGACAGCAAAATTAATGATTGTACTGCTGCATGACTGGATGCTTAATACATCTATGTAGCCTCTATCTCAATGTAACTCTCACAGAGATAAAATTAAGCCAACCAGACTCACTCATTTAAGATCAAAGTTTTCCTCATGAGAGACAATGGTCTGAAGTGAATTCTTTACATAGACAATATTACGGCAAACCAAGAAATAATTAGTTAATAAATCTATCTAGCCATATTTCAGGACCTCCTCTGGTCAACACACATCACAGAGGAGGTCCTGAGACATGACTGTTTCTGCATTGGCTATAAAATCAGCTGATGAAAGCCTAACAGAAACAAACAGATGGGGTATACTTCAACAGTTATCTCAAGTAGCTCCTATTAGGTCAGAACATTTTTTTTGCTATTCTCAGGTAGAAATAAACAAACACACTGACTCTGTGAACAAAAGAAGCCACTAGAACAGTCTGACCTGCTGCGCAATGTGTCAGAGACCATCTCCACAGCACTCCAAGCCCCATTTGTGAATCAAAAGCAGCATACTGCTTTTAGCTTTGCTGCATTTCTAGAAGAGCCCAAGAGATCTTGATGAATTTAATGAGTACACTTCAAGGATGTCTGAGCACCTAATTCCCTAAATTGCTTCAGCAATCTTAGCCTTAATTCCAAATGAAATCTTGTAAGTTACAAGAATACACAACACTGCTTGGTAAATTGTTCGAATGTGTAGTTACTTCTGCTTAAAAATGCACAATTTGCTTGTATTTCTAGGTTTAACTTCCATGTACTGGATCTTTTTCTTTTTTTGTCATCATTTGTGAGTCTCAGAAGTTCAGTATTTTGTTGCTCTCCACAGTGAGAAAATTGTTTTCCAACACCCTCCACCCCCAAACACTGATCCAAACTGGCCAGGTATTTTTAGTCTCACTTGAACCTATCCTGTGGTGTCTCCCAAAGTCTCTCCAGTTTTCAATAACTTTTAAATATGTGAGTACCTTAATAAAGTATGTCCTGGAGTGGCCATATTTGGCATAGAAAGCTGTAAGCCCAACTAGTGGCCCTGGCACCTGCAGAATCCTGTTACACTGGTAACATACCATGGTCTCAAATAATTTTCAGAATTTTCTACCAGTCCTTGAAATCCTTATTTCCAGTCCTTATTTCCAGGATTTTCAAAATATGAATTTTAGTTGTTGAAAAAACTTCCCAGTGAGCTCATAAGATGAGCAAATTATTTCATTGTGCTGATTTTATAACACTGAAATATTTCTTCCCACTTTTAAAACAACAGTAAGGTGAGTATTTGCAGGAAGTTTCTACCCTACTTAGACTTCAATGTGCTCAGATAAATTCATGCTTTAAGAGCAAAGGCAATTTAGAAAGCTTCAATAATATACATGATTATACATTTTGTTCCTGATGAATGGTACTTTGTTAAACGATTTTCCTTGGCTTTTTTTCTTTGATCTTGGAAACAGTCACTGCACCCGACTGACACTGTGGTCTCTCTTGAGCATTCAAGTCCTGAATACCAGAATTCCCGTGTATGTCCCCACTGTGACCCACTGCTATCCTGCTCCTTCTCCAAACCATTAGCCAGCTTTTTAAACCGTGTCTGCAGCATGTAGAAGGAAGCTAGAAGAGCTGACAGGAAAGGGCAACAAACCAAAAGATAAGTAGAAATTATACAATAGAAATAAAACAGATTGCAAAAACAGTTTAAAGTAATAACCATATGGCAGAAAGGGTTTCATATAGAGTAAGACTTCCAGAAGAACATAATTTTGCATTACCCAATGATTTGGAAGAGGTTACTAACGTACCTTTGCCAGACTTTCAATATTCTAAAAGGACAAATGTATCTTTCCATTTTGCACAGTACAGATTCCATCTCTGCAACAGTGAACTTAAAAGAGCACCCATATCAGATTTTTATGATGTTACTGCTTTAGTTGTTATTAAGAGATAAAAATATAAAGATAGACCATAAAAGGACATACTCTTTCCAGTGTCAGGATAAATGTGGTCCCCTTATTCCACGAAACCATCAAGAGATGGTGTCATTGTGCCTATGCCTGCTTATTATGCGCAATGCAAACATAAGAAAGACATCTCTCCCTGCATTAGCCGACCAAAACCAATGCCAGTCCCACAGATCAGTTTGTTTCTAAGATAGGTGAATTATTTCAGCGATATGATTTTATGCGATGGGAATAAATAGGATTTCCCACTGTGCTCAGTTTGAAATTTTTTGCTCAAAGATAATGATGGGAATACAAGAAATACTCCCTTTCTCAGAGTTAATGGCGTTACTACTTTCATCCTACCACGCAAGCTTCTTACAGGCATCCAATTCCAATAGCGTGCACTTACAGAAATTGCCATGCTGGGTGAATTCAAAGACCCATTGAGCCACTGTCACAAACAATGGTGGCAATAGATGCCTAAAGAAAAGTATAGAAAACCGTAAGAAAGTTGAATAATTCTGGTATTTCCTGAGCTAGAGATGACCTCTTCTTAGGCTTGAAAGACCTTACAAGAGTGTTGCCTATCTCTAATATTAATGTTCCCTGTCCTCAGGGCTCCCACTCAACAGTCATGCACTCCCAGGCAAGTTTATTTTGGCTGCGACTTTCACTATAAGAAAAGAAAGTCACAAGGAAAGGCATTTTAAAATTAAACAACCATTTAGCATTCCCACTTAATCCCATTTAATTAGGATTAATTTAAATAGGAAGAAAAGGTGTAATAAATAACAAAGGACTAGATGCTAAGTATTTAGCATCACTTCCTTACCTATCTTCTACAACCTCATACTTACCAAGGCAAAAGGAGGTGGTCTGGGAAGCACCCTTGAAGTTACTAGCTCTCTCTTTTCCTGAGACTGTTTCTCTGAGTTTACTAACCTGTTTACTTTCTTAGTTAAATAAAATGAAATGAAAAAAAAATTTAAAATAAATAAACCACAATGATTTAAGAATTGGATAGAAGATTCTGTTTTGGTACCTTGAAATAGTTTATACAAAATCATAAATAGGCACATTTTGTTACTACCTTCTGATAAAATCTTGTAGGTGTAATGTAGTTATGCTTTAAAGGCAGTGAAATAAAATAATTGATCTGAAGTTTACAAAATTTCTCTCTTTTTACAGAAGTTCAAGTCACAACTTCTGTAAAAGTTCTGACCTGTAGAACTTCTACAGAAGGCTGTAGGAAACAGCCTTCTGACACTCTAGGACAATTTCCTTTACCAATTTCACATCTTTCACAAAACCAACCAAACAAAACAAACCAATCTGGATGGTGAAGGAAGAGGAACCACATCTTCTAGAATTCATCCAATAAATACCTGGATTATATCAATTGTCAAAACGCAGGAGATCAAAGGTACATTCTGAAATAAATTTTTATACAAAAATGATTGTAGCTGTGAGGAACTGTTATCTGTTTCTGCTAGATGTGATGAAGTTCAGACTGATAGCGGAAAAAATGATGCCCATAGCTGTACTGAAGATCAATCTTTCTGTTTATTTTGTTCTTTTTTGCTCCAAGTTACATATTCAACTCATGTAAGCAAATTTATCACTATTTTTTTTTACTCAAAGATAAGCCTCTATAGTTTCTATATTATTTTAATTTTATTTAATTTTATTTAATTTTATTTTTTTATTTTTTATTATAGTTTCTAGGTTTTTTTTTATAACATTACTGTTGTCACTATGGCACTCAAATCTAAGGAATGTCCAGGAGTAATTTCAGCATCCAAGCTAATCCCAAAACATTATGGATATTCCCTGGACTTCCAATTTGCCACTGGATATAAAAATGCATTTAACTCTTTACATCTCATCCGGTTGATGCTGACATATTCTTGCTTGAAAGAGTTATCCCTATCTTTTATATTGATCTTGGTTTTCCCATAAGTAGAGAAGGAAGTAGAATATATAAAATATATTTTTATTTGAAATTTCCTTTTTTTTATATCTAATAGACAATTCATCTCTCTATTTCACTGCCATTTTAGTTTCTTTTTCCTCTTTATAGGTTTTGTATACCCATTCAGGGAATTAGCATTCAAACTGTAACATAAAGTCTTGCCTTTGTAAAAAAGTTTAAAAAACCCCAAGCAAGCCATGATTAGCTTTCAATTAGCACCTGAAAGCTGTTTTCTCTTTATATTTGATTACACTACCTTTGTCTCTGCTAAGCTTTTGTGTCTTTTCAGTGCACTTTACCTGAGGCAATACTTCTAATTTTTCTCATTACAGTTACCTTCACCCCAGCATTATTAGTAAAATACCTTACACTTCCTCTTGTATTGCATCAAAGATCATTGTATCTTTTAACTGATAATTTGTTCTCTGTGTCTTGTGTTCTTTCTCTCTAAGGAACAATATTTTGAAGAGCCTGAGTCTGCTGCCTAATTAGACCACAGAAAAGCATTCACCATCCTATTTCCCTATCCTGTTTCTCCACTAAGACAGGGAGACAGCAAAGTTTAAATTTCTTTCATTCTCCCTGCAGAGAATTAATTATATTCCTTTTGTTTGGTCTCATTAAAGTTCAATTTCTACTGTGTCCCTAACACATTCCATACAGATTCTCCTTATCTGACCTTCTCAAAGTGTAGTAGTCTTCCCCTTGCTGAAAAATATGTCTTGATTTAATGGCATATTTGAGTTCCATCTGCATGTCCCTCAAACGAAATTCGCAAAACATACATTCCTTATGAAAACAAATGGGCCGCACCCTGTTCTTTCTCGTAAGGGTATCATTAAACGAAATACCTTCTTCAGTAACATAATGTTTTCTTTTGTATTCTTCATTAAGAGATTTCTTATGGCCCTACTTCGCATTTCTGCACCAGGCAAAAAGTCCCCTTTACAGGAAGGGCAATAAACTAATAGGAAGTCTAGCAGAAACTGTGTTCTTTCATTTTGTCCATTCAAATTATTTTAAAAAGTATGATTTTTTTTGGTGTAGTTCTAACAATGAATTTACAATTAAAAAAAAACCCCAAAAAACACCTCCTGCATCGTTCAATACAATCCTCTATATTGAAAGAATTCCCTGACACCTCTTCTCCCAACACTCAGTGAAAAAAGCCTTTATTTATTTTGCCTGCAAGTGGTGGTGCCTTTGCTTCTTGCGAGTAAGCAGAGGGTTGCTATATTAGGACTGTCTGTGTCAGTATTTATATACAAATGCCCTATTCAAAATCTTAAATACCCTATCTAAAACTGCGTAGACCAACTCAATAGGTGGACTCTATAAAACATCCTAAGAAGGGTCAAATTTAATAATATAATTACATCACAAATTTACTTCTCAATCATTAAAAAAGGAACTACCAATACCCAGGTGAACTTTGAGTAAAAATTATAGGCAAAAAATTATACATGAGATTGTTTTTGGAAAGAATCTCTTGTGATGCGTGTGAACTGGCAACATGCATTTTGGTATTTCCTAAATTTTGCAGAGATAACTGCACAGCCTTAATAGCGTTCTTACTATATCATTCTTAACTTCGTTGACTCTTCTAAAAGACACATCCGCAGATCCAGGTGCATAAAACAGCCAAAGTTAAGTGCAGCTGTAAGAAACTGAATGCTGGGAATGCTGGATATAGCTGTTTCACCCAAGCCACAAAGAACTGAAGGGACAGATTTTTTTGAGAATGAAAGCACACAATAATTGAAATAAATGTATGTAAGCGATAAGCAAATACATTACTGTGAAAAACAAACACATGCTAGTTCCAAGTCCTACTCTGCAAAGAAAATGCACCACTTTTTTTAATGTGTATGTACCTTGGAAATATATATTTGCAATGTATAAGGATATACATGTATGCTACATAAGTAACATATGGATTCATGTGTACATATATATGTTACGTATAATAAATCATCATGGATTCAGTTTAATGGCTATGAAAATGTTGCAGCAGCATTGGCATTTTCTCTGCTAGTATGTTTTCTAAAATAAAAAGTAATTGTTATTGCTGGATAATTATGTAACATCCTTATGGTAAGAAATTAAATTTTTGAGTGATCCATGGATGTATTTTACATAAAAGAGAAAACAATTAATAAAGATCACTCTTGAGTGATACAAAGATTATTCCAGAGATGTAAAACATTTAATTCAATATCTTAAACTTACGCACAGGGAAATTTACAAGTTCAAGTACAGTACCATACCTAACTAATCCTGATATACTAATTTTATAATGAATATATTAATTTAACATTACAACTAAATTGCTTGTTAGTGAATTATAAAGAGTTGAATATGCCATAATTCTAAGAATTACTTTTAAAATCATATCAAATCATAAGCAGCATGACCACCATTTAAAAAAGAAATATAAATTAAAAATACTTTCTCTGTTCCTAGAGCAGGTATATTTAAGTCTGTCATGTAGTATCAAAGAAACAGGATATGGAACTGTTGATTTTAATTTGTCTCAATATGATTAACTTTGTGAAAAACCTGTAATTCACCATACATAGATATTTCACCATTATTCAATCTGTGTTCAAGAGGCTAGAGCTGCTCTAGGTTAAGGTCAGTTTATCTTCAGTATGTGTACCAAGTTAGTAAGGTCATGCCTTTTTTGCAATTCTTAGCGTAAAAAAAAGAAAGCGGATGCTATGGAAAAGAAGTTGTTTCCCTACCAGAGCTTCTCCAAGCCATTTCAATGTTGCTTCTGTCATTTTGTCATTTTTGTCTCTGATCTCTCATATTTCTATAATCCTCCAGGCCAAATCAGTTCCCTCCTCTCACGTTGTTTACACTTGCTCTGTACCTATGGCATATCTAGCCATATGAGGATCTACTCAACATTTAAGTTTCTGTGCTACATTTTTATGTTCATGTCAGACTCACAATGTTAAGAGGCACCTGATATTAACACTGCCTGCAGCCTGCAGACCTAGATGAGTACAAAGATGAGTTGTCACATACGATTTCCTAAGCCAAACTAGTAAGTGATCAGGCTACCTTCATTTGCATTGGAGCAGTTCAGAATTTGCAATCATTTGGCTTCCTGCCTATTATAAGTAAATCTGGAAAAAAATGAATGAAAGTGATGCAGAGATAGATCAAGGAGAACAATCAGAGAATAAGAAGAAAGGACTCACCTCTTTTAGTCAGTTTTCCATTTTAGAAGTTTCAATAGTTAAAGTGGGAAGAAATTTTTTTGCACACTCTTTAATTCAGATGTCAGTTCCAATATTGGATGCTTGACTGTTCTGAAATGTAATGAAAGTGTAGCAGTTAAAACCACTAGCCTGAAACAAGGAAAAATTATTAACATGGCAAGCAACTATTTATTAATTAAAAATCACAGCAATATTGATTGATAGTCTTTATATCAACGGTCCATGGCAAAATTTTCACATGGTACCACGCTCTCTCCCCTGCAAGAAAAAAAGGACAAAATCCTCAAATATTTATATTGTACAACGCTGCATTTATGGCACGATCTCACATGTTTCACTCTCCCTGCACAACACAGAAAGTTTGTCAGTTCTTTTACAAAAAGATACATAGACTAGACTAGTTACATGCGATTGCTTCAGTAAATCTACAGACTCTCTGCAAGCACACCTCTCCACCAGTCTCATCATCCTACAGCCTTTTCTCACACTACATAAGCACCATGGAGTCCTGCTGCCTCTGGAAAAGCAACTGAGAATGGTGATAAACTTGACCCACCACCCAGATGTATACATACTGCTTCCCCACCAGCATTGAAATGCTGATGGACAAAACTGCAATGGTAAATCACTGCACATTTAAATATGCAAATTTTTAAAATTATATGAACTGAAAATAGTTATTTCCAAGTAATTTTCTTTCTCTGATAAGGAAAATGATATACATGTTTCTCCCTTTTAGTTCTCCAGTACTACTTACTGAGACTAATGAAAACAAATGGCTTTCCTCTGTGCTCTATATTTGAGCTGTATGAGTCATCTCACTATTTCAAGTTTTGTTTCTTACCACTTGAAGGTCTAGCCTATTTTATTCCGGATTTTTTTCCTGCTTTTATGTTTGGGGTTTTTTTCCCCTCATGTGAACAATTCATAAGTACAAGCCAGAACAAGTGCAAAGATTTTTTTCTTGTAAATGCAGTTAACAGCTCCAATCAAACTTTCCCTGAAAAGTATTAAAAGAGAGGAAAAGGCATATGGCTAAGTGAGCTTTGGTACTAGCCTCAGATTATACTGAAGTACAATCAGGACAATAACTTGTTTGGTGTGTTGAAAATTCCTACATTATTTCACAGTCTTGATGTTTATTCAAAGAAACACCTTTACACATACCACAGTTAACTATTGGGCACTAGCTGTCAGAAATTGCAAGCAAAAATGTTCAGAGCAAAAATAGCCTTATTGCAAATATTACAAACCCATGTTTATAAAGGCAGAAGAGAACCCAATCAGAGAGTCTGATGTTCCACTTCCCATAAGCTAGAAAACTTTAAATTAATTTCTTTGGAAATGGGATGCACATTTTAGTAAAGCATCAAGCTTTGGATTGAAGTTTTTCCAAATAACCACTAAAAGGACAGGAAGAGCCTCCATACACAAGACAGGTTTATTTCTGGGAATTCCTTAACCTCAGAAGCAGTCGAATTGCTGAAGCTGCAGCCTGCCTTTTGCTACTATCTTTTCATTTACTATGAGACCGGTTTCCAACATGAACTACATTCTGACATTCCGAGTCTCTGGAATCAGTGTCAGAATAGAAACACCTTCTGCTAGTACTGCAATTACAGCACTTTGTGCATAGCTGGCATTGATGGCTGACTCTTCCCTGAGGTATATAACCACCCCTGAGGTATACATTCTTAAGTCTAAAACTAACTTTCTAATTCTTTCTGTAGAGTTGGTCTTTAAATCACTTTTCTTTCTTGGTTGTGCAGGTTTTTCTGTCAGAAGAGGGAGAAATGTAAGTTTAAAGCTGGAAATGGGATGCTAAAACCATCAGACAGGTGGTTGGAACAAGACAGAGGTGCAGAACCAGAAATTGCTTTTAAATAATTTCAGAAATGCATACATTTCCAGTTGACAGGATGTCTTTTGAGAGAGGCCTTAATTTGATTACTATATTGACTACATCCTAACTATTTCAGATTTTCCTTGAGAGTATAAAATTGATAGATTACACTTAATGGTATCAAGTAAACTGGATTGATTTGTTCATACAAGACTCCGTTAGGGAGCTTTCAAAGATAAATCTCTAAAGGATCAGACTGGACAGGTCTTTAAGCAAAGACTTCAGTTGGAAGAACTTCTGTGAACCAAACTGAAACTCCCAACTTTGAAGATTTGCTTGAGAACCTTGCAAAAGTTGGGCTCAAACAGGTTTCTCTTGGCTGACAGCATTCACTTTAACGATAAATTTTAACTTGTTAGATTATTTAGTGATGACAGAGACACTGAGGCCAGGCAATGTAAAGGTATCACCTTCACTGCACAAATAATAAGCACACTGTAAACCACTGCCTAAAATGTAAAAGAGGAAACAAAATCTGACAGGAACTTTCTGCAAACTTATATTATAAATTTGTATAATACAGTTTTCAGGGACAGTCATGAATTAGTGTGCTTTAAGCTCTGTACGACATACAGCACTATCCACATCAACAGCCCAAAAGCAATATTGGTTTAATACTTTTAAAATTTGCTTATTTCTTCATCCCTTTCGCTTTCGGTCCTTCTTACTCATGAATGTCCATGCATGCTATCCTTCTCTGAACACTTTATTTTTTATTTAATCAGACAGATATGATCAGAAAAAGTTCACAAAAGAGCAAGATGATGATGGAAGGTAGAGAATGATTTCTCCATGAGGGACAAAAGAACAGGCTGAGTTTTTGGTCCATGAAGGAGAGAACATTATGAAAACATGACTGGCATAGACAGGGTTAGCAAAACTATTTTTTCCACTGACTCATTCTTCCCAGTGCAAGAACTGGAGGACATCAAATGAAGCTGGTTAAGAACCACATCCATAAAAGGGAAGAAAGCAGAACAAATGAGCAAAGGGAGGTAGCTTTTTCTGCAAAGTGCAGTTGTGCTGTGGAACTCGCTGCCACAGGAGGTCATCAACATCAAACCAGGCCTTCAAGACAAGTCTGGGCAGCTGTGGGAAAGGATACTGAATGTCCTGAATGTGGCTAACTATAAATGTTCAGAAACATAGAGCTCAGAAAGACCCAAAGTTCAAGAAACCTGGAGGCTAAGAACATTTGTTTGCCATGCTCTTATTTCTTTTGGTCTCTGATGCATGAAACAGGACGTGGGACAAAAGGACTTTCGACCTTGACATTGAAGCAATTTTTATGATCTTTTTATGGTACGACCAACAAGTAGTGCACATTCACATTCCCATCTAGTATTCAGGAAAAAAAGGGCAATTAAATAGAAGGTAGAGAGGATTCAAGTGTTGCTTTTTTAGACTGATACGTTTACAACACTTTGACATGTAAGTGAAGTACAGAAGTACAAACTGTAGGGTATCTGGTCCCTTTGACTAGTTTCAGACTGTTGCTGTTTATGAAATAAGACGACATTATGACTTTTCTCTCAACAGACTGACCTGAAATTGCTTCACAACCAGTACTCATGAACACAGCAGGAATCAGACTTATCTTAAACCCCCAGTTTCTGGTTCAGTTTTAGCACAGAACAGTGACACAAATTACCCAGCTATTGTATGGCAGATCATTTACAAAAAGCAGAGTCTCTAAACCCATCTTTTAGGTGGGAAATAGTAACTTAACTAGCCACTATGTGGTTCTAGCTAGATTTGGTCAGAAAAACACCTGGAAAAAGTGTGGTGAAGAACGGGAACAAAGAATAACCTGGAGCAGGTGCCCAGGCAGGCTGTGGTATCCCCCTCCAGGGAGATACTGAACACTCAGTTGAACAAGACTGAGACTCGTTCAAGTCTCATCTTGTATTCAGCAACTTGATGTAATTTTAACATCATCCCTGCTTCAGCAGGGCTTTAACTAGATGACCACTTGCAATTCCTTTCTACATTTCTGTAATTCTAAGAAACAGACTCAAATCACATCTGTACCACTCCTGCACAGAACACCAATTCATAGCACGAGCATTATCATTAAACTAAATTTCAATGCAAAAGTGAAAGGCAAGGTTTTATTACTTAGTAAGCCACTTGATTTCCCTTCTACATGCTGCATTTTTACACATCTCTGGTTTTGCTGTCCTGCAGATTTTTAAATTAGCAAAGATACACTGTAAATGAGATTAATCAAACTTTTACCTCACTTTCTTTTTTCCCATGTTTGTGTTTCCTCCCTTTCCCCCCATCATATTTTTATTAAGTAACTCTTAGTGAAAGTGCATGACTATCCATTTTTCTGTAAGCAGTATCAGGACACTGACCTACTTTAATGGCTCAAGCCTGATTCATTAGAAATACATGCTTAGAGGGGCTTTATATTTAGTGCACCCTTTCTATGAAGGTGCCTAGGGGAGCAAACAGCAGATAATCTCAGATGTTCAGAAGAGGTCTCTTTCAGAACATGACTTAGTGCATCATAAGACACTGTCCTTCTAAGCACTGGGCAGGAACCTGATGTATTAGCTACCCAAATTATAGCAAAATAGTCATAATTACAGAAATGAGGACTACCTAGTAACTACTGGCAAATGAACTTCCAAAAATTTAATTAGACCCATACTGGTGTAGTAGTAATGGGAATACCATAAAGCTTAGGAATGAACACAAAACTATACCCTCTCCTATAAAGCCAGAACTGCAACATTACACATGCTGATTTCACCTCATTTGTAAAATTAACAGCCTCCCTCAGACAATTAAAAATCATGCTGAGTACTGAGCCACAGTAAATTACAAATATGATTAAGCAAATAATAAGAAAGCCCAAGTCCCTACTTAAATACACTGCCAGTTCAGCTAATCCAAGCACAGCAAATATTAATGCAATACTTCAATGTCGACAGCTCAGCCGATCTACAGTAATAATATCACATTAAGATTTTGCCCATAGTCAGAGCGAACTGCTTATTTTCCCCAAGACAACTGGAGCACCAAGTTACCAATAATAAGCTGCTCACACCTTCCATCATCCTGCTGGGAAAGGGGGAAGAGAAGACAAGCACTTTTAGCCTGATTGCATTTACAACCACTTAGACAGATGTGGTCTTTTGACTATACTCTACTCCAAACTGAAAAGAAGCCAACCTGAAGCTATTTAATGATAAAGAAATTAAAATCAATGCAAATTAAAGGGCTCTGCAAAGTGTGTTTTTTAATTATGTTACTTTAAGAAGTCACTAGACAATCACTATTGGCATTCCCTTGCTTCTGCATCCAAATGGGAAACACTTCATACCTTGAGAAAACCTTCTGATTTCAGTAGCTAGCACACCAATGAGAAAAAGTTGAAAATTCTGGATCACTAATAACTTCAGATAAATACTATGTAAGAAATGAAATATGTCTAAAATTATGCTGACAGCACATCACTTGCCAACAATGCATGCTAGTACTGATATGCGCTGGTATCTATTTACCAGAGAAAGCTCACAGAGAAAGGATTAAATACAATCTAATTCATTCAAACTTAAATATGTATTTATACCGCTATATAGCAGCATGTGAATGGCAGACATTTCACTGTCTCACAGCAGTTGTATTATTTTCAGCCCAACTTCATAAATATTAAATGGTTTTGAAACAGAGTTGTAAGCATGTATGTGACATGCAGGAAAAATCCCAAGCACAGGCTTTCCTTCAACTTTAATACACAGGAGGAATAAAGTATTCTCTATGAGATGTTCCTGCATCAGCACCAGTGGGAAGTTCTGCAATCTGTTGCAGTTGGAGTTGAATGGTTTTAATTTGCTCTTCATTGTAAGTGAAAGAGTCAGTTATATAAAGCTTTAATATCTCCAAAACTGCTCTGCAATAAGAGGCTTCCACATCTCCTCACCCAAAACTGCCCCACTGAGATTTTTCATGGCATGTGCATGAAGGACTTGGCTCAAAAGAAGGCAGAAAAGTAAAACAGACAAATCAAAGGAAAAAAAAATAACCATAAACCAACACTCTTCTGTATCTACCACCACCCCAAGAAGTCTGTATTTTAAACAAGAATAGCTGCAAAACACAAAACTAAAAACTGTCCTAAAGGGATGAGAGAAAGCAAAACAATTGAATGCAACAAGGAAGAAAGCAAGGAAAGACAGGCAGCATGTGTGGTCATGCTCACTCCTCACAGATGCTGCATTACTCCTGTCAGTAACTCATCACTCTGCCTTGCTCATGTTTGATAGACATGAGTCCTTCCAGCAAGGTGAAACACTCATCTTGCACTGGCTGCAGAGGACGAGCCAAGCAGCTAACCCAAACAGCATTGTGGCCGCTGTGGAAAAATGGCAAACGAAGTATGAGAGGTGCCTAGACCTAGCACCTAGGCAACTGGAACACATGCAAAATCATCCCACTTTCAACTGTGTTAACGACATGAGCAATGGAAGAAAATATATAAAACAGCCTCATGAAATTTGGACAGCATAGTAACAGCTCAGGTCAGTGAGCCTGTCCCTTGCTTCTAAGGAAAGAAACGAGATAGAAAAACTAGCCCACACTTCCCCTTTACATTCGATTTAGAGAGAAAAGGGGGTGGGGGGAGAAATTAGATAGACAGATGGATAGATAAGCTATCTATATGCACCATATACAGGGTGGAAATTACTGCACTGTAACCGCAGAGTCAAGTAAAATATTATAAAAGCCCCAACTACAATCTTTTTCTTTCACATACTGTAATACATCCTCTGCAATTGATGGCTAAAATATCTGTTACATCATAGAAGTCCTTCTAACACAACTGACAATTTTTAAAAACCCATGTACCTCAAGTTACATTTCCACAAATGTATAATGATCCTTTCCAAATTATGCTGGTCTCCATATTCCTCACAAAGTCTTTACATTGCATTAGCTCACCCTCACGTCTGGGAACACGTGCAGAAGCAAGTATATCAGTAGTACTGCAGGATTTACTGCGCTTTTAAACCACTCTAAGTTTTGATCCTTCCCTTCCTCAAAAAAGTAAGATAAGCAGTAAGAGGTAGGACATAGAACCCGAGGTGTATTGTTTCTCACAGTACACAGTGAAAAGTAGACAGTTTGAAAGTACGTCTTCCAGAATATGCATGTGAATTTTAAACATATTCAGCTCATGCTTTTATTGTATGAAGTCCTACTCCTGGAATCATTGAATTTCCCATTACTTTGCAATGCCAAAAATCTGTTTTCAGCCTAAATAGCAATCATGAGGCATTTGAGCAATTTTTGAAACTGAACACGTTAAAAAACAGCATCCAGCTGTTGCAGGGAGAAACTGTCAATTACACAGTTGGTTGAAAATGTGCTGTGCAGTAAAGAATTCTACTTGTGCAGCACAATTAGGAATCTGCAAATGGGGGTACTTTGATAATCACAGAATCATAGAATAGTTAGGGTTGGAAAGGACCTTAAGATCATCTAGTTCCACCCCCCTGCCATGGGCAGGGGCACCTCACGTTAACCATGTCACCCAAGGCTCTGTCCAACCTGGCCTTGAACACTGCCAGTGAAGGAGCATTCACAACTTCCTTGGGCAACCCATTCCAGTGCCTCACCACCCTTAACAGTAAAGAATTTCTGCCTTATATCCAAGCTAAACTTCCCCTGTTTAAGTTTGAACCCGTTACCCCTTGTCCTGTCACTACAGTCCCTAATGAAGAGTCCCTCCCCAGCATCGCTATAGCCCCCCTTCAGATACCGGAAGGCTGCTATGAAGTCTCCATGCAGCCTTCTCTTCTCCAGGCTGAACAGCCCCAACTTTCTCAGTCTATCTTCATTATCTAGTCATATCTACCTCTTTCCCCCTCCCCCCCAAGATTACATTTCCAGTAACACCAGTCAGTCAATTTAACAGACCTTCACTCAAAACATTTACGAGCATTTCTATTGCTCTTTACCAATTCCTAGTGAAAAAATGTCCTCCTTTCTTTCAATATGATCCATGTCATTCCACATTTGCTTCAATGCCAAAGCTAAATGTCCCTGTGGATAAGTGACAAAGGCTATCACTGCAAATTTTCATAATTAAAACATCTGGCTAGGTAATGGCTTTCCCATACATTGTGCAAGACTTTTGCTCAGTTATCATCCATTTGCTGTACTTAAACTCAAGCCTTCAAACTTGCCAAACACAACTCTGGATATTACACTGGATGGGGACAAAAGGGCTGTCAACAGAAAATTCATTATGTTTCCATAATGCTACACCAGGTGGTAAAAATTTACTCCTGCATGAATCCCCACTAAACTGAGTAAATGTCTCAGTTAATCAAGGCACAGTAGGGATCATGTGTTATGTCCTGCGCGAATAAACATTCCTCTTTAGGCAGAGAAACTGAAGTTTTGGGGTTCTTTTTCCCTACCTCAGCAAATGAAAAATTACAGTATGAAAGTTTTATCTTTCTTAGCTATATATTAGGGTTTGTTTATCTGTTTTTTAAACAAAATAACAATACTGCCGTGTTGACCCTAACAAAGATCTTTCTTTTTATTTTGTGCTAATAAGCAAGATGCATCAAGGAGTCATGAATGTGACACCATAGTTCACCGGATTTTGATGCTGGCCTTCCTCTGCTCACACTGTCTGCCAATATTTCTGTTGATTTGAATGGGAAATTGACGAAATCACCTCATCAGGAAAATTTTTTATATGTATTTCTTGATTGTAGACTTCAAAGCATACCAGTATGCAAGAAGATTGCACAAGGACAAAGAGAGAATACAACTCCTGTAACTGCATGTTGGTTTTGCTTAATTAGTTTATTAACTGCTTGATTAGCTAGTTTGTGCAGTACTTAGGAAATGCAAAACACTAATAAGTGCTAATTAATCATTTATGTAACATTCAACTACAGCTGCAAATTGTACAAACGTAACAAAAAGATGTGAACTCTATAACGGTGAAGAAAGAAGCCTACATTGCTGGTGAACTTAATCGGGAAAAACAGAACTGGAAAGCAGTCGTAAGCAGCAAACAGTAGGCTAGAGATCATAGAATCATAGAACAGCTAGGGTTGGAAAGGACCTTAAGATCATCTAGTTCCAAACCCCCGGCCAGGGGCAGGGACACCTCCTACTAAACCGTGTCACCCAAGGCTCTGTCCAACCTGGACTTGAACACCGCCAGTGAAGGAGCATTCACAACTTCCTTGGGCAACCCATTCCAGTGCCTCACCACCCTTACAGTAAAGAATTTCTTCCTCATATCCAATCTAAACTTCCCCTGTTGAAGTTTGAATCTGTTACCCCTTGTCCTATCACTACAGTCCCTCATGAAGAGTCCCTCCCCAGCATCCCTATAGGCCCCCTTCAGATACTGGAAGGCTGCTATGAGGTCTCCACACAGCCTTCTCTTCTCCAGGTTGAATAGCCCCAACTTTCTCAGCCTATCTTCATACGGGAGGTGCTCCAGTCCTCTCATCATCCTTGTGGCCCTCCTCTGGACTTGTTCCAAAAGTTCCGTGCCTTTTTTATGTTGAGGACACCAGAACTGCACACAATACTCCAAGTGAGGTCTCACGAGAGCAGAGCAGAGGGGCAGGATCACCTCCCTCAACCTGCTGGTCACGCTCCTTTTTATGCAGCCCAGGATACAGTTGGCTTTCTGGGCTGTAAGCACACACTAAGGCCGGCTCATGTTCATTTTCTCATTGACCAATACCCCCAAGTCCTTCTCTGCAGGGCTGCTCTGGATCTCTTCTCTGCCCAACCTGCACCTCTGCCTGGGATTGCTCCAACCCAGGGGTAGGACCTTGCACTTGGCATGGTTAAACTTCATCAGGTTGGCATCAGCCCAGCTCACAAGCATGTCAAGGTCCCTCTGGATGGCATTAAAAGCCTGCTTCAGGGGGATTGGCAGAAGCAAAAAATTAGGTGAATGAATGATGCTAAAAGTGCTGCCCAACTGTTCCTATTAAGGAGAACATATGGTGGAAAAGAAGCAGAACTTCATGAAAGAAAAAATGACGGTTTCAATGAATTGTAAGTGAGAGGTAATAATTTCAACATCCACTGTAACAGAATACTTTTATGTGTTATCATAAGCTCTGGTGGATGCTGTCATAAACCAATTCATGAATCTTTTCATGATCATTTGATGCCGCAGCATTTAGAACAGTGAGTTTGGAGGTGGAAAGGTGCTCCTGCTGGCACTTTCTAATGACCTAATGAAGCTGCTCTAACTGGAACAGCAGTTTCTGCTGTCAGAATGACTTAAGAGTTGAGTGGTAAAGGGGAGAGAGCATTTACCACTTCTTCCAAGTTCAAAATCTTGCATAAATGGATGAAGCAAATGGAACAGAATACCTAGTGATAGTATAGCAGGATAAAGGGTCAAGCGATATGAAATATGCTGAAGAGACAGATCTGCTCCTCTAAGAATAATCTTTCTATGAAAACACCCACAAAGAAGAAAAATAAACTTCACACCATGTATGTCAGAAGACAACCACTTGATAGTAAACTTCTAAAAAAAAAAAAAAGCTAAAGTATCCTGCAAGTGAAAATAAAACCATTCTAAAATACTTCTGCCATGACTTTCAATGGTAAAGTTATACATGAATAATAATGAGAATTGAAATGTACAGATAGATATTCAAAGGTAGAACAAACTAATGGAATGTGCTGAAAAATCAAATGAACATATTCATTATCATATGTAAGAGCATTCACAGTCTTAAGTGCTACTATTATTTCTATTTTATCAAAATTTTTCCATATTATACTAAAGAAAGTTTTAATACAACTTTATGAAGAGGTGGCTTTCTGTTCCTTATTTTTTGATTGGGCTATTCTCTTGAGTCTGTCAGTACACGTAAAACAGCCTACAGAGATCATTTAGTAACAACATATGACTTCTTTTAACGTGGCTTTAAATATACAGAATGCTGAAAAACCTGACGGATGCACATCTTAAGAGATAAAGAAGTGAAAAACATTTTGTGACACTGTTGTTAAATTTGTCTAATGCACAAAAAGTCCAGAGGTCATTTGTAATTTTCAATTAATTTGCTCTGAGACATTATTAATCCTTTTATATATTATACTTTTATTAGTTTGGGGAATTAGCATTGTTTTCATTACTTATTAAATTCTCTTTAAGATCTAGCACTTAAGATGAATGCTGTTGGGTACTCTGTATTTTAACACTGTTTACCCAAATAAGGGGAAGCACCCAGGAATCAGAGTTGTATTATTCTGGAAGGCATAATGAGCACTCTCTTTCCCTGGAGAACCTTAAAGTGAGATGAGGCAGTTATAACTGAATGGTCATGGAATGTAGGAAAAATCATTTAATAAGTGGAAACCCCTCAGTGGAAGTGCCAGGCCTTCAGCATCAAGTGCTTCAGTGCACTGATCCCATCTTGTGCTTCGATAGTTTCTGAACAGACAAAGATACTGCTCATGGCACCCACAGTCCAAACGTCCCAGTCACCATTGTTTGCATTTTTGGTGCTTGCACTTTACTGACAAAAGCTACATACTTCCCATGTTATGATGACAATCAAGTCATATTTAGTAAGCCATGAACATGCAAGACTGAGTAAATCTTGACCCGCTGGCAGAATAGAGGCCCACCCCAGACTCAAGCTGCTAACAGGGGACATGCACTTCATTAGTGGTTGTGACTGTTCCCTCCCTTCCTCCCAGATGTCACCTCCAAACTTAGGATATATCAGAATCTGCATTATGCTGAGATTACAAGGCTCTGCTGAAATGATTAGGCAAGAAGAGAGCTGAAGTTGACTCCAGGAGCCATTCTTCACCTGGCATATGTAAGCCCCCTTAAAAAACTGAGCATGCAAGGCTTAGCAGACCATACATGAGCATACTTTGAGCATAAGGAAAATACTCTTTGGATGGTAGCTCACTGTAGCATTCCTAAGTAAATACAGCTGAGCATTACTTCAAAAAAGCTTTTGGGATTATTTTTTTTGCATTTTAGTATCCTTCCAGAAGATGATAACACTACACAGCAAAACGCTTATCTCCAGTTTCTTCACACTTTAAAGCTCCATTTTATTCAAGTTGGCATCTTTTCGCAGCTATTGCAAGTTTTGTAAATAGACTGTTATTCTGTATGTGAATGTCTTAGTGAAAAAGAAAAAAAGGTTTTGTTTTGCCTTTTTTTTCCCCTATCTTCTGGAAAAAGTCCACAGTCAACAGATCTTTTGTTTTGTTAGCTGAACACAACCACCTACATGTACTAAAACTTAACCATGTGAGACATGAACTGATCACCTTATGCACGAAGTGACATACAAATTGCTCATCATATCGTGCATTTTTGTGCCCCTACACAAAGAAAAAAAAGAGTTGGTACAGATTTTTCTACTAAGTTTGCACAGGAACAGCTGATTTTTGTGTCTCTGGGCTTGCAAATCTCACAGAAGTCCCACCGAATTCAGAAAACACTCCTGACACATGAATCTCCCGGTCATAGTACAAAGAAGTGTATTACTTATGCTTGTAATAACATGTTGGATGTTATGTGGTGCATGATCCCCAGTCCTAATGAAGACCTGCAGTACTGACAGTACCGTAAGTATAGCCATCTTGGTTTTGACAGAGCACTTGGTAAATTTTGCTCTAACAGCAAATGACAGCTGTTGAATGGGAAACTGTTCCCAAAACATTATTGTTTCTCCAGATGACTCTTGCCTTTTTCAATTTTTTTAATATTTAACAAATTACTGTGACAGAGAAGTCAAGTTGACATGATAAAATTCTTTTCAACAAATTCTATGAATAAGCACAGGTTTTTTTTCTGGTTTAATTTTCCCAATCATGCAAACACACTCCCTAACTGTCTAGAAAAATTCTATTTGGAATTTCCTTACTTCTGATTTTTCAGGTTAACCACGCTTCTCTAACTGCTATTTAAAATGCAGTAATATTAATTCAATAACATATTCAAAGATAGATAATTCAGAGAGTTTTTTTAAACATGAGCTCTTGAGGAAGTTATTAATAAATGTTCTGGGAAAATATGTGATAAATGCCTCTGGCACCGTCTCCATATAACGTTGGCTGAATGTTTAAACATGTTCACTTTGTTCTTTTGCCGTCTGCGCTATTGATTCGTAACACTGGCTTCTGTCTGCTCTGTCCGCTAGGTTACCAATGATGGCATTGGATCAGAGATACTTTCATTCTAGGTTAGTGAATACAAAATACCAGAACAATATAAGGCTTAAGTGCTCCAGCACTTGAATAACTTTCTGTTATAGCAGCCACTTGTAATACAAACTTCAAATGCATGTAGTTGATTGCTTTTGGGAAATACATTCCTTGAAAAACTATGACTGTCTAGGTATTTAGCAGCTGTCTGTCATGCAGAATCCATCACTGCATGATAGCTTTCACTTAAATATGATGGCACTCAAAACTTCTCACAGTATGGCATATTATAGACACGGCTTGAGTGGAATGACTGTCCCTTCATAAAACCTAGCCTGTGATCTGCAAAGAAATCTTCAGATGGGAGAAGCCTTCATTTAAACTACATACACTTCTCCATTGAAGTTCCTCTCATAGAATGCCAAACCCAAAGTGATGACTCAAGTGTAAATACTTGAAGAAACAGAAGGTTCTTGTGAAAATTCAAATCACTACACTGCATGATGAATGAATTATACTGAACTACTAATTGGGGCTCTTCAGCCTGGAGAAGAGAAGGCTGCACGGAGATCTCATAGCAGCCTCCCAGTATCTGAAGGGGACCTACAGGGATGCCAGAGAGGGACTCTTCATCATGGAGTGTAGTGATAGGACAAAGGTCAATGGGTTCAAACTTAATCAGGGGAGATGTAGGTTGGATATAAGGAAGAAATTTTTTACTGTGAGAGTGGTGAGGCACCAGAACAGGCTGCCCAAGGAAGTTGTGAATGCACCATTCCTGGCAGCATTCAAGGCCAGGCTGGAAAGGGCTCTGAGCAACCTGATCCAGTGAAAGGTATCCCTGCCCTTGGCAGGGGGGTCAGAACAAGGTGATCTTAAGGTCCTTTTCCAATCCTAACCATTTTGTGATTCCATGATTCTACTTCACGTGGTACTTAAAAATGTTGCGGCAGCATTATAAGTAAAAGGTTTCCCTAAAAGAAGACAATACTTGCTATTTAAAATGTTACCAGGAAATCAAAACTTCAAGGAAAAAAAGCCTTGCTTTTGCATGCAACTACAATGAATTCTGCTTTTCTATGCAAGAAATAAGTATGATTTAATGTTTTTTTAGTTTCCTAGTTTTTCTGAGTAGCCTGTGGCAGTAAAGTTGTGAGCCTGATTTCAATTTTGCAACCAGAATGAGTCACAGCTAAAGATTTTTAATGCACTCCTTGTATAAGACAAGGATGTATCATGATATCACTGTGTATAATTTGCACACATTATATGTCACTTTTGTAACAAAATAGCTACTACAATTGCACAAACTTGGTAAAATAGAATTTCACCATATGACTTCACCATGATTTGCTTTCACCTTAGCTTACTCTAGTACCATATCTGAAAGATATCAAAGCCAAGAAAGTCAAAGGAGATCCATGTCACAGAACTGCTATCATGTACCTTGCAGTAGGAAGATGATTGACCTCAGGTTCCCAAAAGTCCAGCTAAGGTAACACATGAGACTGAACTACTGACGTACAGCCAATCTACCCCATTTATGCAAGCTGTTATCTTTCATACCTCTTCTTTGCTCACTATCAACATTCAAAGCTCTTTTTCTATAGTTACATTTTCCACCAATGACTTCTTCAATTTTTGAAGGCAGAAAAGATAACAGTTGACAAATTTGAACTTGTGATGGTCAGAAAACTATTGAACATGACACAGTTTCTTGAGATCATAAACATTAGAGCACAGAAATCCTGGTGGATAAATGATTTTGCATGTAAAAAGATTGAACTGGGGTCTTATCTGTTTTGAAGCCAATTCATTAATGCGTCATTCCATACTGAGAAATGAACTGAAATGCCATAACTGGCAATTTCACTGGCAATACTGAAGTGAAAGCTATTAAGACCATACTCAAAAGCTGAGGGAATGATATACAATAACAAGGAGGACAGTGTTTATAGGGCTGTTGCTTATGTCAGAATTCGCTTACCAGAATGGCAAGCAAATGTACCATCTTTGCAAACTTTACAGAAATATCCTATGCATTTGTGGGTTAGGTCTCTCCCTAATGGAAAAAAGGAAGGAATTTCTGCTGTGCACTTATCCAGCACGATCTTGGAATTCTGTTATGCTTAATTATTGCCTACAACCATACTGACAAGGTTAAAACAGTTTTCAGATGAAGTAAATCATGTCAGAAGATACAGAAGTTATAAATATGCCAACAAAAATAACACTGTATATTTCATTTTTTTCCAAAAAATGCATCTATTACGCAAAATAACATTAACTTGAATTTTTCTGAAGCACAAATATATTAACAGTTTGTCTTTTTTTAACCATCCAATTAAACACTTATCCTCTGAAATTTGATGTCAACTGCAGGGCCCACATGCCCTCTATATCCTGCAGAGCATCTGCACAACCTGTATGTCTCCAAATCACAGTTATTTCAATTCTGTAAAGTATTTCTTTTCACTCCATTTTAACTGTCCTTTTAGTATTTAAGTTAGTTACATGCATGCACATAAATGACTCTGACCTTGAAATCTGTGTATTTGGAAAAACCACATTGCAGTTTTGCCTCTGCAAGGCTATATTGATGTGATAGAGCCTCCTGTAGTAGGACAGTTCTCTGTTTCTCAGTTTATGTAGTCTCAGATTAAGAAACTTTTCAGACTCAAGTGAAGTTTGCATCCCACCATCAGCAGAAGGAACAAATTTTTGCAGTGAAGGATGATTAATAATTTTCTTACTTTTTCCTTTCCCATGTTGCTTGCTTGTGTTTTCACAATTTGCAAATATTACACAGTTTAATTTGACAATGACTCACTTTCTATGAGTATCAGACAGCCACACACAAGGAGGTCAGAAATTCTAATCTTACTGGTTACAAAACAATTACTGATTCATCTTTTACTTTCTTTTAACTATCCAGAGACCTGTACAGAACTGGCTGATAGGTCTACGTATTCATAAAATACATAATTATTTTTGTCACGCGAGGCAGGTATGTGCTAGGTTTGGGGATGGGGGAATGGACTGCAGTTCTTTAAGGATTCTGTTAATGACTTGATTTCTTTAACAATTCTCCATGGTGGGACCATCTTTTTTATACAATGCCTAAAACAATAGGTCTCTGAATACTGACTGGACTTCCCACATACTGCAGTGACCTCTGCATTAAACAGCAGCACCATAAGAGTATTAAGAGTTTGTTTTGATAGCAATGTATTAATGAAACAAAACCCCAATTCACAGTATAGGCATTCAAGAAAAGAAAGACACAAAAAGAAGGGGAGAATGCTACTGAAGCAGGAAATGCTTTAATACCAGATGCAGCTGAGCTTTCCTAACATAGCTCACTTTAACTGCAAGATGAAGGGATGCATAAGAAATGGAATTCAGTCAGGGCTGAATTAGATTTGTAGGAATATTTGTCAGATATTTTCAGTTAATTTTGTTTTGCACAACCAAGCGATTGTCCTTTGTGGGTTAGTTGATAGGGTTTTCACATAGATAATGGTATATGTGTGTTTCTGATTAAAATAAATTTCACTCAAAAAGGTCAAGAAAAATTGCATCATTAGACCAAATCAGTACTTCAGAGTGTATTTTGCAAAATATTTCTTCACTATACACAGAACAGTACTTAGGTAGTTCTAAAAAAGAGTAGTCCCCTTTTACTTTTAGAGCTCCATAAATGGCCAGCCTAAACAGAGTATGGACCAGAAGAAACTCTATGCCACTGAGATAGTCTGGAATTCCGTAATGTTAACTTGCAGAATAGATCATGGTTTATAGGAAGAGGTTTGCTTTTACCATGTCTTTATCATCTTAGCAGAAAGCCTAGATGCCAGCCTTTCAAAAAATCTAGAGGGGCCAATGCAAGACTAGTAGGATAAGATGTTCCAAAATGTACCAAAAAAGAGACGAAATGTTTACATTCCACTTGACTTCAACTGAGATCACTGTTAGAAAGCTGCTTTATTTGAATGCCTAAAAAAGATATATCTTCTGATCTCTCCTCCCTACTTTTTTGATAGCTTAAAAAAACCCCAACCCTATCAGATGATATGACTGTTTAGGAACAAATGCAAGTCTTTTTCTTTCCCTAAAAAAACAAGTGGAATCTTTCTTAACCTTCTTACTATTGTTAAAGTACCCTGCCTGTCTACATAGATTGTCATTCAGATGACCTAAATTCTTAGCAAACATTAACACCTAACTACCACCGCATCCCTAGCTACACCTATTCTGGGACAAAAAGGAAACGTTGTTGAAAAATCACAGATGCCTTTTTACTTTGTCTTGTGCAATATTAGATATTTTAAGTGCTTTACGCTGAATGTTATCAACCTTCATGAATACTACTATCAATAGTTCAAATGCCACAGTTCCAAGTTCCATCTTCTGCAGTCTACCTTTCCCGTTGAAAAGTAACTTTATTTTGCCTTTTAAAAACATCTAGTTATTGACAGACCAACTCTTGCTGTTATCTGAGAGTGGCCAGAGGAGAAGGTTTTACAATTTCTAGAGGAATGTATAGCCAGAAAGAGTCATAAAGTACATACACATGTGGAACCATATTGCCCAAAGCAAGGTTGTGAGATGTTTTGAGTGCTGTAACTGCCTATGCATGCCATCTGCTTTCACATGTACAAATATTTCCTTCTCACACACACAAAGAAACCTCCAACCTGAATCCATTTCCTAGAATATTCTCCCCCATTGTTCGATTTGCCAGTACACAGACCAATATGTCAATACTGGTGCAGAGAATGATATTCAATGGAGTTCCTGAGATGGAAAGCTTTGTGCTGTGTTACTGACCTTTTTTTTTCTGAAGGAGTAGCAATGATGGGGGATGAAATGGCAGTAGAAAGATAACTGGCTTAAAACAGGGCTTTGGGAGAAAGGCTGGAAGTAAAAGAAGAATGGAACATGATACTAGGAATTCTGTGTGGTTCAGCTGATATGCTGGAGGGAAGGAATGCCATCCCGAGGGACCCTGACACACCTGTGAGGCGGGTTGCTGCCAACCTTGTGATGTTTCACCATGACAAGCGCAAGGTACTACACATGGGTGGGAGCAATCCCAGGCACAGCTACAGGCTGGGCAGAGAAGAGATTCAGAGCAGCCCTGCAGAAAAGGACTTGGGGGTGTTGGTTGATGAAAAAATGAACATGAGCTGGCAGTGCGCTCTTGCAGCCCAGAAAGCCAATCGTATCCTGGGCTGCATCAGAAGGAGCTTGACCAGCAGGTCTGTCATGGGTTCAGCAGTAGCAGTCATTTTTCTCCTTCTCAAAGGAGGTGATCATGACCCTCTACTCTGCTCTCGTGAGACCTCACTTGGAGTCTTGTGTGCAGTTCTGGTGTCCTCAACATAAAAAAGACATGGAACTGTTGGAACAAGTCCAAAGGAGGGCCATGAGGATGATCAGGGGACTGGAGCACCTCCCATATGAAGAAAGGCTGAGAAAGTTGGGGCTGTTCAGCCTGGAGAAGAGAAGGCTGCATGGAGACCTCATAGCAGCCTTCCAGTATCTGAAGGGGGCCTATAGGGATGCTGGGGAAGGACTCTTCATTAAGGACTTTAGTGACAGGACAAGGGGTAACAGATTCAAACTTCAACAGGGGAAGTTTAGATTGGATTCAAGGAAGAAGTTCTTTACCGTAAGGGTGGTGAGGCACTGGAATGGGTTGCCCAGGGAAGCTGTGAATGCTCCATTGCTAGCGGTGTTCAAGGCCAGGCTGGACAGAGTCTTGTGTGGCATGGTTTAGTAGGAGGTGTCCCTGCCCCTGGCAGGGGGGTTGGAACTAGATGATCTTAAATTCCTTTCCAACCCTAACTATTCTGTGATTCTATGATAATTCAGTCAAGCAATCAAAAAAACCCACATTTTAGCTCAAGAGATTAGAGCCTTGCTTAAAGTATCATTTATCAACAGAAAATAACCTCAGTTTAGGGTCAGCTCATATTTTCAGAACTGCTTAACTGCAAAATTTCTAGAACTTGTATAAAAATTTGCTACTGGTTTTGCCTAGATTTCAGTCAGTGCTACAGACTGCAACACAACCTAGGTATTTTTGAGCTAGTTTGGATACAATAAGCAGTTTAACCATGGTAACGCAAGATAAAGCAAGACATGCTATGTTCCAAACTCCGTGTTGATAACATTTATTTATGTTAGATAAGCATATGTCTGCAGTTGGAGAAATTACTGATTCTGGATCAGTTGGATCAGGTTTAGTGGAAGAAGCCCTGCACTTCAGAATTCCCAGTGATAACAGGTAATATCCTGCTCAGGAGAACCTTGCAGGAAAACAGAAAATGCTTTGCTGTAACTCACTGACTAAAGCATGGTTTTTGTGAGATGTGAGCAGCAGGTGAAAGAATGGGAGATTTTATTTTCCATCTTGTGCATCCGTTGTGATGTACCGCATATATCCCTTAGCATTCCAGAAGGATCCTTCTATGTATGCTACATATACTATTTATCAGCAAGATAGGACAATCACAAAATCTTAATTTCATCAGAAACCAAAGCACCAGGAGATATAGTTTAGGGAAGGCATGGGGGAAGAAAACCTGGTAAGTCTACATCATTTGTGTACCAACCAGAATTTCCAAGAAAGCCTTGCAGAGTAGGAAGCTGCCTGGGTCAGGAACTGCTCACTCAGATATACTCATTTGTACCTCCAAGCTCAGAGCAGTGAGAAATAGATCTTTCTCTCTTCCCTACCCACCCTCAGCAAAGAAATGCATGAATGCTATTATAGAGTTCACTTCAAAGTCTTTCTATCCTTGCTATTAAACAGATGATTCCTCAGTTAAGAGCACAAATGAACATTCTGGCAGTAGCAATGTGGCTGAAGAGATTTTCCACCTGCAGCTCCCCTTAGCTGCATGTGAGTACATTTCTGTCAGACCTGCCAACTCAGTTGCACCTGTACCCACTCACTAATCCTATCCACAGAATGCAGTCTTGAACTCCTTTCTCTTTCTCTTTATTATTTCTTTATTGTTGACATTCTTCTTCTTCTTTTGTTTTTGGAACAGGCCTTTTTGAGAGAAAAAGGCTGGGAGGCAGCCAAAATTCGTAAGCATGTTTGACTTTGTTTTACTAAACATCATCCAAACTACACACTCTTCTGCATGACAAAGAAAACCTGCTATATCAGAAAAAGGATTAGCTACTTGTTTTATCTTATAAGAAGCAATTACAGACAACATGATCTCTCCGCTAAGGTCTTCTTTTACACACAGAATCTCTGAAGTAAAAGTAACTGAATTCATTGCCTCTTACGGTCTTTTGAAAAGCTCCTTTGACATCCTACGCTGTTTTTTTGTTGTATTGAACAGGTGTAACATTTTACAATGGCTGAACAAACTTACAGTCTACCATAGTAAAAATGAGTAATTTATAATTTATTAAAGGAATGATTCACTGTCTGTTTATAATTTCATAACTTTTAGATTCTCTTGCACTTTGCATTGAAATCAAAGTGCTTAAATAAATTCAAGTTATCTTTCCACGACAAAGTAAATAAAAATTCATGCCTGTTTTTAGTGTATTCAAGCCCAGTGTTCCCTTTAAAGAAAATTACATATGTACTAAAGTTTACAATATTATTTTAAATATAATCACATTAAAGATATACATATGAATCTTAAAATTACAAATTCATAATTGCATGTACTGCTCATATTGAAATTATATATCTGGAACAAGTCAAGAAAGGGTAAAAATATAAATATGTAATGATTTCATAAATAGAACTTCTGGAAATGTTTCAGGATAATCATATTCTCTGGACATTATAGAATTAGTAAAGTGTTTTTTCTGACTACTTTGAGATATTTATATTCTCCTGAATTGTACCTCCTGTCAAGATGGCTGCTGCTTCCCAGTTTCTAAACTGTCCTCTAGATAAACAAGTCGGTTAAACATCTTTTAAGAACTACTGTTGTTATTGCAATTTATGGCCCATAACTGAAAGATAATGAAAAGCAAAGGAATTTCATAAGAATGCCAAGAAGCCATCATAAATTTAGTTTTTCTTATAATATAGCTGAATTGCCTGTTTATAAAATAAAGAGCTGGCACAGCCACCAGTGAAAATGCAGCTGTTCTTAAACTCCTTTTTAAATGGACAAACGAAACCTAACAGTCATTCGCTTCACTGTTTGCACTTGAGGGAAGCATAATTTCCCTAAAGTATAAAACTTAAATGGAAGGAGGTCTTACCTCAATAGCATCTGAATTTGAATTTATAAGGACTCTGTCAAGACTTCAACTTCCTTCACGTGAGAAAAGAAATCCAATGTTCCCACATTCTAACATGGATGCTGACGATACAGAGCTAAAAAGACCTCTGCAATAGATTATCATAGCTGACACATTTAATGAGTTTTGACACACAGCCTCCTCCTTTTGCCAGTTTTAAAGAGACTGTCCTTGAAAGGGCAAACAAACACTGAGCTTTTGGAGGGAGCAAAGACTACTGTAAATTGAGGTGAAGGAACATATCCTTCCACAGACCACTTTTTTTTTTGTGAAGAAAATATGCCTTTTGCAAAGATTGTATGCTCCAATCTGTCTTCTTTCAAAGCTTTATAAATACAGCAATTCAAAGGACTGTTGCTTATAACAACAAATATAAGACAGTAGAGATGGAGAGGGAAGTAACATTACTGCAAACCCCTCATTGTGCTTAGCAAATGTACACCTGTGAAAGCAGACAGCATGTTGGGGTTTGATAAAGGAGGAAAAGGGCAGACATTAATGTTGTAGCAATGAAGAGTATACTTGTCAGTATTTACATACCCTAGGTCACCCTTAGGAGGCCTTCTACAATTTAAACACAGGCACTTATCTCTCAAAAGTGTGTCTCAAGACTAAGAACTGATAAGGCACATTTTATTTAAATGGACAGCAAATAAACTTGCTATCAACTAATTAGCTCACTAGGTTTCGTTTTAGTTAGAGATAAGTATTTCCAGGAATAAAGTAATAAATACTACTCAGGAAAATAAAAATGTTCTGATAAAGGATCAGTCCTTCAGTAAAGCTGAATGGCTATGATTGGGACTATTCCTCAGAGACTGTAGTGATAGGACAAGGGTCAATGGGTTCAAACTTAATCAGGAGAGATTAAGGTTAGATACAAAGAAAAAATTCTTTTCTGTGAGAGTGGCAAGGCACTGGAACAGGATGCCCAAGGAAGCTATGAATGCTCCACCCCGGGCAGTGTTCAAGGCCAGGCTGAGACATGGCTTTGGTTTAGTGGAAGGTGTCCCTGCCCTTGGTATGGGAGTTGGAACTAGAAGATCTTAAGGTCCTTTCCAACCCTAACCATTCTATGATTCTATAATTGTTGCAGCACATGTTTGGCTGACAGAATATAATACAGTACATAATAACTGCATAATCATTACCTAAGAAAACACAAATTTTCAGTAATAGCACAAGCATGTTCTCCTTTGATCTACTGTTTTAGATAAGATTTTACTAACTACAGAAATGACCTGTCCAAAGCACACACCTCTAATTTTTTTGACATACAGCAACACCAAAGCATCACAGTGCCCCAAATCTCCACCTACTGGCAAGTGAACTGCAATTACACTTCCCTTTTCACCAGAAGTATTTTTTGCTGCTATAACTAGGAAATTATTTTTTGTTCTGGCAAATTCTTATGAAGATCTGAGTTTTTATTACAACTGTTATCACTGCTGTTGGTATATCTCTGCTCTGTGCAGCAATACAGGCACAGTAGGACTCAGTGTGTATTCTTCTGCAGTGAAGTCCAGTATAGATGCTACTGATTCCCTCTCCCACCACAGCCACTGGTAACACAAACTGGATGCACACTTTAATAAGCTGTTAGGCTTAAGCTGTTAGGCTTCTTCTGTCTTGCCTATCACTATTAACCCTGTACATGCCAAACAACCACAAACAACTGACTTTGCTTGAATATGGTCTGTAAGAACTCAGTCAACACAAAAGAAGGTGCACGTGAAGGAATCTACTGCTGTCCCCTCTCCTAGCAACACTGGTTTAGACATGCCAGTGAAAATAAGGATCCTAATTTTGCACACAAACTCACATAGATACAAACCTGTTTTGTAAATAGCTCAATTTTTACATAATTACAGAGTAGAAGCCATTGCTGACACATTTTAACAGCAAAATCCGTCTGATGTGTCACACTGGAAACCTGGTGGTAATACACAGATTGTGGAGTGGCAGAAACTATCATGCTAGTGTTTGTGAAAAGGAAACTTCTGCATGTTTTCAGGAAGACAGAGGATGACTATGGAAGCATTGCAGACATCAAAAATGACTGGTTTCTCTTTGAAATACTTTCAGAGATGTAGGAACAAGGAAATGTTAAGCAAGGGGCATGGTCTTGGTACCATGCCTGGAATATGCAGCATATGACATCGACTTTCAAAGGCTGCACGAGAATTTTACAGATCTGTAAAGAACTGAAGTAGTGGATGTAAAGATAAAATATAAAGTATTGGGGAATAGCCAACACAGCTTTTGCAAAAGGAAGTCGCACTTCATTATGCAGCACATGCTCTTTGAAGGGGTTTATGACCACGTGGATAAGGATGATCCATTCATCTACTCTACTGAATTTCTACTTGGACTTCCAAAATGTTTTCGAAAATGTTCCTCACAAAACAAAAAAGCAGTAGGACAAAAAGGGAAAATACTTGCCCAGATACAGTTTTGACTAAAAAAAGGAAAAGAAAAGTTCTTGGATTGGAAAGAAACCACCCATAAAATCAAACGTCTTTTCTAGCAACAATGCTCTTAAGGCAGACATTAATGCATAACCTTGGGATCTGACAAGCCCTCCAGTATTCAGGCTCTGAAACAAAGACTCATTTGAGTAAATCTAACCTTCCAATTTAGGGCATCGCCTCACCTTCAATGTTGCCATTTTGAATGAGCGACAGGAATTCTGTTCAGTAACAGTTTCACAGCACACAACAATGTCACCATAAACATCAGATTTGTAGCCATGGTGCTGCAGCTGAGTCCTGGTTTCCAAGGTGGACTGAGAAAGCCTGCTAGGCGCTGATTCCTGTGCATCTTTTCCTCATAGTTTTCATTTGGCATTGACCCCTCAAAGGAAAAATTAAAATAAAAAAAAAAAGCTTTCATTTGGAATAGTGATGTGCTTTCTATGGGAAGAAGAAACGTAGCTTCCACCTACTTCTTACTCCAAGTCATTTTCACTGGCGTAAACCAGCATTTTATTGGATGATGGAACACATGGTTGGAAAACTGTCTTGGTTCCACCTAAACCATGACAAAACCAAAATTCCATGTGAATTTCTGTAGAGAATCTTTAGAATTTGTTTGCCTCAGCAAGATTCTATTTTATTCTGCAGCTCAGCAACTTCAAAAATAATTGTTTTCTATCCATTATTACGGAATTTTGGATGGCACGCTTATTGTGACAAGATGTGGATTTTTCAGTATGAATAGAATCTTTTGTTAACATTTATATCCAATAATTCAGGAGCCACATGCTCCATAAATAATATCAAATCATCTTTACCATCTGAAAACCAAGTAATCTAATATTAGTCCTGTGGCTTCACCTCAGAGAATTTTATTTACCTTTGAAAGGCTACTAGCAGTTTGAGATAAAAAGTCTATTTGCTAATTCTCCTCTATATAATGTTTCAATCTTTAAAGGTTTTGGTATACACCGCATCTGTCCAAGTTTCCACATTTGATAGATCTAGTCTTGCAACATCCATTTACCATCAAAAGCTATTACAGCACAGACACACATTAAAGTGTTCTGTTAACCTATTTCATCAACAAATTACCAAAATGGCTCCTTTTAGGCTTTAATCCAAGGAGAAACGGCTAAACAATCATAAAAAGAAGATTGTTTTATGTTTTCCCCTCTCTCCACAAGAAGATGTTAGTCAGTATGCTTCAGCCAGGTTTTGGTTCTCTCATTACCCTTCAATCTGTTAGAGGCCAGAGCCCAGGTAAAACATCTGACTAAATAACCAAACTTTCTGTAATACTCAAAATACTTATCAATAAAGAAGCTCAAGAAGAGTATTGCACTTGCTGTGACATAAAATTTGCCTGCCAAGGAAGACAAAGGAATATTAATAGCTTTTTGCGGTGTGCTTAATGAAATACTTCCCAGACTACTTGCAAGCTCCTTTATTAAGAGCAGTAACCTTTTTAAGATCAGTGACACAGTTTTAATACAGAACACCTTATCAAGGGAAGTTTGTTCCATTTTTGTTAATCTAGACAGTAAAACCTACAAAAGCAGTGATTCAAATTTAAGCAATTTTTAGACACAAAATACAACTGCAGCTATCACTCAAACAAATTACCTCCGAATGTGCCAAGAACTGCAAGCAATAGTTCTTGGTCTGAAGAACAAACCAGTATATATCTATCATGTTGCAGTGGAATATTAAACACAAAATGTTTAAGAAAAGAGGAAAAGGACATCAACAACAATCAGGTCACAAAGCTTCCTTGGAGAATGTTATGTCAGTATTCTTTTTTTTTTTTGTTTGTTTTGTTTACCTATTTCTTCTTTTCCTTCTTAGAGTCAGGAAAAAGGAAACGAGGGACAATTTATTCTCACTGTTTTACAAAATGTTTGGGAGTGATCATATGGAAGAGTCTATACACACTGTGACCATGTTTCAGCTAGAAACATATGAAAAAAAATTTATGGAGAAAAAAGCATCAAACATGGGTCTGAGGATGGATATAAGAGTAGAAAAGAGGGAAAATGCAAAGACTTGATAAAGATTTACAAAGAACTGTCTCTTTTCTTTCATCAGCATTCTCTCTTACATTACTCTTAACAATACTTTCCAATAGACTTTTCAGTGGGTCTTGCATTTTTACTATCACATTTGCAGTGTCTCCTTAGATAACGACCAGGAAGTATCATTGTAGCAGCATGCTACTGCACGACAAAGTAGTTCAGCTGAATGATCACCATAAAAGCTTTCCTAAAAGTCTCTGCAAGATGGCTTTCTGCAATATATTACTTGCACAAGAGACTTTTACAACACCTCTAGAGAACTTACAGAAATGTGAGAAAGCAATATGGGAATATCGTTTCCTTTTTTTTCTGTATTATTAATACTAGTAATGTGAAACTGTTTTAGTAAAGCCATTTGGCAGCTGTACTACAATTCTCAAACCTCTGCTATTAGGTACTTTTCTTTGTATTTAATTGCTTGCTGTTACCTAGCTTCCTTCTCAGTGTCTTTCTTCTCCTAACTGAATTCGTCTCTAAAGCTGAATGACTCACTTGCTTCACTGAAAAAAATTGTGTTCCTGCCATAAAACTTGTCTTGTAAAAATAAACTATGATGATAAATATTTTTATTTTACACAAAGCTTCTTCAGCTATAAGGGTTTGACTGGACTAATACCGTCCTCTCATTTAACATAAAGCAGTGCAATGCTTCTTATAATCTCCCCTCTTCCCATCCCCAAAATTTCTGACATTCAGATTACATTGAGAATTTACCTGTTTTTGCTAACAAGGCTGGTCACAAGCCAGGACCTTATTCTTTGCACACAGGGAATACAGATTAGTTCAGTCTGCCTACGCAGACAAGCACTGGTCAAGACTTTCACTTAATCTCTTGTGACGTGAACGAAGAAACACACTAAATTAGCAGTGTGGAATGATTGGATCACTACAGCTGAATGATCAAATGCCAGCACAGAGCTGCCGTAGAAGCTCAGGCCACTAATAAGACTTTTCTGCTTTACTGAATCAGTTAGTTTCAGGTCATTTTTTTAGCACTGTTCAGAAGCAGGAACTGAGCTCACCTGAAGAAAGAAACCACACTATTTCTGTTTGCTGTCTTTTAAATTATATTCAATGCTTTTACAACAGGTACTAAGAGTCCACTTTTCAACATGATCCAAACTGCACCAGAAAACTGCATCATTTGCTTTTAATCTACTGGGGCAGCTGCTTGTAAAGCTGCTTTTTAATTTCACATTGCCACAGAACAAGCAGAACAAGCTGTTGCTTAATGTTAGCAAAGAATGTAAGTGCGTGAAAGTGCTTCTAGAGAAAGAAATTAGGATGCTAAAATAAGCACCATTAAATTCCCTATTCTAAAGGTTTACATCAGGGTATAAAACTACAGAAATGAACAAATGAAGATTCCAAAATAAAGGAAGGATGCATGCTGAAATGTTGACAGCCTAGCCTAGAATCTCCTGAGAAAAATTTGATAGTGGAGACTTTAGCTCAATTTGGCTACGCAAAAAATGAAGCAACCCAAGAGTTTTAAGCCTCGTTTAAAATCATGGCCAATTTGCCAGTCACCATGGAACTGTAGCCTAAAGGATCTAATTCCTTTTGATCTAGCAACATCTGGGAGAAAAATTGCTCATTTTACCTTCTTCAAATTATCATAGATAGATTGTGAGTTCTTCAGCACGCTATTTCAAGTTGATATAGAATCATAGAATCATAGAATAGTTAGGGTTGGAAAGGACCTTAAGATCATCTAGTTCCAACCCCCCCTGCCATGGGCAGGGATACCTCACACTAAACCATGTCACCCAAGGCTCTGTCCAACCTGGACTTGAACACCGCCAGCAATGGAGCATTCACAACTTCCTTGGGCAACCCATTCCAGTGCCTCACTACCCTTACAGTAAAGAATTTCTTCCTCATATCCAATCTAAATTTCCCCTGTTGAAGTTTGAACCTGTCACCCCTTGTCCTATCACTACAGTCCTTAATGAATAGTCCCTCCCCAGCATCCTTTATAGTCCCCTTCAGCTATTGGAAGGCTGCTATGAGGTCTCCACACAGCCCTCTCTTCTCCAGGCTGAACAGACACAACTTTCTCAGCCTTTCTTCATACAGGAGGTGCTCCAGTCCCCTGATCATCCTCGTGGCCCTCCTCTGGCCTTGTTCCAACAGTTCCATGTCCTTTTTATGTTGAGGACACCAGAACTGCGCACAATACTCCAAGTGAGGTCTCACAAGAGCAGAGTAGAGGGGCAGGATCACCTCCCTTGACCTGCTGGTCACGCTCCTTTTGATGCAGCCCAGGATACAGTTGGCTTTCTGGGCTGTAAGCACACACTAAGGCAGGCTCGTGTTCATTTTCTCATCGATCAACACCCCCAAGTCCTTCTCTGCAGGGCTGCTCTGAATCTCTTCTCTGGCCAACCTGCAGCTGTTCCTGGGATTGCTCCCACCCAGGTGGAGGACCTTGCACTTGTCATGGTTAAACTTCATCAGGTTGGCATCAGCCTACCTCACAAGCATGTCAAGGTCCCTCTGGATGGCATTCCTTCCTCCAGCATTATCAACCAAACCACACAGCTTGGTGTCATTGGCAAACTTGCTGAAGGCGCACTCAATTCCACTGTCGATGTCATCAACAAAGGTGTTGAACAAGACCGGTCCCAACACTGATCCCTGCGGGACACCACTCATTTCTGGTCTCCAGCAGGACATTGAGCCATTGAGCACAACTCTTTGTGTGCGGACTTCCAGCCAGTTCTTTATCCACCGATATGCTTGCTCAGTAAATAAATCTCTCCCTTATGGGATTTCTTCTGAGCATTCGTTAAGAGAAAAAGAGAGTGTTTCTCATTTAGGAACATAGATCAGGACAAATTATGGTGAGTTAAATGCTCATGATGTGGAAAGAAGATCTTAACGCCATCCTTAAGGATGTATCTGTGACTTTTTTACAGAAGATTCAGAAACTTGGAAAACTTCATGCTTTAGAATGCCAGAATTTTAAATGATCCAGTAAACCTCATTCACCATTAGAAAGACCAGCATTTTACTGACACTAACATTATGAAACTCAGTTCAGTTTGAAACAGGGAAGACAGTATACACTAAAACATGGAAGCCTGAGTTGAACTTTGAAAGTCTTTAAATGCAACTTTGTTATTAGATGTGCAATGGCACATGAATCTGATGAGGACTAGACTAGTTCACGGAAAGCGGGCTGAAGCAAATTAATATAATCAGATTGCAGTGTCTGTTGCAAATGAGCATGACAGTTCCTATCTACTTTACTACTGATTGAGAGCCCCTTAGTGTAGTAATGCTCATGAACTCTGTTAGATTTAATTTCTATTTCCATTTGACAACAGGCAGGAAAGCACCCTGTCAGTCAGTTTTTAATAGCCATTACCTTCCACATTGCAAAAAGTCATTCTAGATTTTAATTTCTTTTCCAATGCTATTTCAGGAAACTTGCAAGATGAAATACATTAAACTAAGAGGAATAAACAGCCCTGAACTGCATATGAAGGCTTAGCATGGCAACAAAAGGGAACTGGCCAACAAAGGCATCAGTCCTAGCTCCACTTTCATTGTGAAGTGACTCAGAGGAGAAGTTAGGAAGCAAAGTTCTAGCATGGCTGAGCCCCAGATTTGCCCCATTTTGGGCTTCATAGAATCACAGAATAGTTAGGGTTGGAAAGGACCTTAAGATCATCTAGTTCCAACTCCTCTGCCATGGGCAGGGACACCTCACACTAAACCATGCCACACAAGGCTCTGTCCAACCTGGCCTTGAACACCACTAGGGATGGAGTATTCACAACTTCCCTGGGCAACCCATTCCAGTGCCTCACCACCCTTACAGTAAAGAATTTCTTTCTTATATCCAATCTAAACTTCCCCTGTTGAAGTTTGAACCCGTTACCCCTTGTCCTATCACTACAGTCCCTAATGAAGAGTCCATCCCCCTTGAGCTTCTGGTTACATTTACTATTACCAGCAGTAATGGCTCGCATCTGACCTGATCATCCAAGAGGATTTCTTCCCTTGGAAAGCAGGACATAGAAAGATGGGCAGGAGGAAAGATGCACTCCTTAGTCTCACCCAGCAGGATGCTGGGAGACAGCTGCAATGCCTTCCCGTATCTGGGAAACAAAAGGAGCATTTCTACTATCAATTCTAGCGCCTCACCTTCAGGCCACCACAACCACCTTAGCTGTACATTTCAGTATTTATTCTTCAGTATGAATGACTTTTGCTCATCTTTTCCTTGGCAACAGACCATTACTGAACACAGGACTTGGCATGATAAACAGGAAATATAATCACAGCTTGCCAGAAACAAGATTCTCAAAAATTGATATGACTTCCTTATTCAACCTTAATGTTATATTCTCTCTAAGTCTTTAATATTTTTATTACCTAAATCAGTAAACAACATAAATTTGGACAGCTTCATAGCAAGCAATATTACCCTGAGAAGCAGTTTCTGTTCTGATGACATCACTGTTGTAGTGATACAAGAACTTAGTGAAATATATGAGCATAACAGCTGCATACAGGGCTTTGATTAACACATGGAAAACATTGACCAGATGAAATTCAAGGCATCCAGGAGATATATTTCTACAACTCCATTTTGATTGATAACAATTGAAGTTTTGACCTAAAATATCTAAGATTCATATGAGGCAAATGATTTTTTTTGTAGGGGTAAAAATAGTTTCACTGTAACTGACATGCTACAAGATATAGTATTTTTAATTCAGATGTTCTATGTAAACAGCAAAGATAATGTAAAATGAAGGCTCTTTAGAATACACGAATGCCACCTAGAACACTATGTTAGTTCAAGATTTCTTTGGAGTTCTCTCTCTTCAACAACTTTTTAAGTATGACGTCATAAACCTGAATTCCCAAAGTGCTTTCTCTCTTAATTGCTGCATGTTTCACATGAAGCTTTATATTAGTGGAGCCTAGCAATGCTCAGTATTACTCTTTGCTTGTCTCTGAAATATTATTAAGGATACTAGTATATGCAAAAAATGAACTTAAGAACATAATATTTGCCAGAGACAAAAAAAGTAAATTGAAGTTTAGTATTTTATCACAAATATTTTAAAAGTTTTATTAAAAAAACCAAACCTATACAAGTTTAATGCCTTTTAAAAGAGAAAATGCATTTAGTTGTTAAATTAGAAGAATGGAACTGACATAATCTGGGTTAATAGTCTATTTTTGTAAAGGTCTTATTTTATATGAGTGCAAATTAATTCTCATCTCTCTGCTCCACTTTTGCCCTCTATAAAATGGAATGACAACCCCTTTTTTGAAAAATAGAAGTATTGAGCAGTAGTTCTTTTAAGATGCAAAAGCAGGCATGGCTGTAAGATACTAAGATAAGAAAGATTCCTTTACAGCAAGTCCTTAACCACTTTTCTTTTTTTTTGAACTTGGATGTATAAATGCTTTCCTAAACTATAACCTTGAAAGTCTTATGAGAAGAGATATTACTATGTGCACATTTAACTTTTTTAAAATACCAAATCATATTTATCTTCTTAGATCTTACAAGGGCGAAGAATCCAGCATCTTTTCAACATAAACCTATTTATGTAAAAGAATAGAATCTCTGCAGCTCAGACTTGCTTTGCCGATTTTGTGGACCCCATAGTACAAACTTAGAAGTACATATTGAGAAGTAAATGTAGCCACAGATGAAGGGCTCTCACTGCTTATATAGGTGATATGAGTTACCTGCACGTGTATCTCACAGGAAGAACAGTAACACAGAATCATAGAATATTTTGGGTTGAAAAGGACCTTTAAAATGTAATCTGGTCCAACCCTTCTGCAACGAGCAGGGACATCTGCAACTACATCAGGTTGCTCAGAACCACATCCAGCCTGGCTCTGAATGTTTCCAGGGAAGGCACATCTGCCACCTCTCTGGGCAACCTGTTCTGGTATTTCACCACCCTCATTGTAAGAACTCTCTTCCTTATATCTAGTCTAAATTTACACTCTTTCAGTTTAAAAAATTACCCCATGTCCTGTCACAACAGACCCCACTAAAAAGTGCCTCTTCATCTTTCTTATAAGATCCATTTAAGTACTGAAAGGCCTCAATAAGGTGTCCCCAGAGCCTTCTCTTTTCCAGGCCGAACAAACCAAGCTCTCTCAGCTTGTCTTAATAGGAGAGGTGCTCCAGCCCTCTGATCATTTTTGTGGCTCTGCTCTGGACTCACTCCAACAGGTCCAGGTCCTTCCTATGTTGGGGGCCCCACAACTGAATGCAGTACTGCAGCTGGGTATCACCAGAATGGAGCAGAGGGGCAGAATCACGTCCCTCAACGTGTTCCTTTTGATACAGCCCAGCATACAGTTGGCGTTCTGCACTGCAAGTGCACACTACTGGCTTATGTCCAGCTTTTCATCCATCAGAACCAACTCCTCCTCTGCAGGGCTGCTCTCAATACCCTCATCCCCCAGCCTGTATTGATACCAGAGGTTGCTCTGACTCAGGTGCAGCACCTTGCACTTGGCCTTGTTGAACATCATGAGGTTCACATGGGCTCACTACTCCAGCTTGTCAAGGTCCCTCTGGATAGCATTCCATCTCTCAGGCATGTCAACTGCACCAATCAGCTTGGTGTCATCTGACATAGGAATGTCTGTAGAAGTAACAGTAAATACAAATGACAGGAGCTAACATAGGAGTTTTCCAAGAATTCTGTATCATTACCATGTCATCACATAAGTTAGCTCTCATGGCTGTCTTTGCTGACAAGTACGTTTACTCAGAGTTTCCTGCAGTATTTCATTTCTTCCTTATTCTGCACATTGTCAAGTTTTACATACTTGAATAAAGATGCCACCTAATTCCATTCCTATACCTACTTTTTAATTCATATTTGTGTCCAGAGCTCTGGATTGCAGACTACAATATTAACATAGCTGTTGTACATGCAGAATATGACAATTTTAGTATTTTAGTGTAAACAACTACTCTCGAACCCTCAGAAATACATGAACAATCCTGTTTCCCAAATAAGACTCAACTCCAAATGACTCAACTCCAAATCCTACCATGACCTAGACAAAGGGAATTCCTGGCTCAGCCTGTCACGCAGACTTACTGAAAATTCTTAATTTTTTTACCAACTTCTACTATTCTTTTCCTCACTTCTCTCCCATATTAAGAACCTGAAATAAAATTGCATGAATTTCCATACTGGTCATACCACAAGTTCACATAATTCACTTATACTCCTGTCTTGTACCAGTAACTAGGAATAGATGCTATTTGATACGTTTTACTTTTGTGTTGCACCACTGCAATTACTTATTTTATTTTCACTTTTAAAAGAGATTTTTAAACCACTTAAAAAAAGTGAATTTCTTTTGCCTGTCTTCCTCATCTTCTATCTTCTTGAGACTATAGGGCAAAACAGCATTTGCACTGAAAGAGCCTGGATCAGGACTCAATGCCACAGACTGTCAAGTGGGAGGTACAGTAAAAGATTTATCTGGTCATCTCAAGAGAACCTTAGAAATGTGTCAGAATTACTGAAATCACTAATGTAATAAGACTGAATCATTATTTGCAATATTAGCAATTTTTTTGCAAGCATATTTAGAAATTATATTTAAATAACAGCATTTTTATATGCCTTTATGCATCAAATCCAGAGAACTCTTGCATTAGCTCAAACTTATGCCCTAAGTAGATTTCCTACTGCCTGGAAATACATGTTCCGCTTGACTACACAGAATGGAAAACAGGGAAATATAGCACTTCACCTTGTGACCAGGGAAGTAGGTGGACTTCTGCACAGAAAAAAAAATGAAGATAAATACTGTGATAACATTACAGTGTATCTCAACTTCCTGGAGACATTCCATTGATTCTTTTTGATCTATTCCATATAAACAGGGGTTGCCTAGGAAGGCTGTAGAATATCCATTCTTGGAGACCCTTAAACCCTGCCTTGTGCAAAGGCCTGAGCAACCTACTCAGTCTTGGAAATTGGCTCTATCTTTGAAGCTGACCTCATTTCGAGGCCAGGATATTTGGACCAGATGACCTCTAGAGGTCCTTTCCTACCTAATTTGTTCTGGGATTCTGTGAATTTGCAAAAGGGACTAGACCCTGAGGACACAATGTTACAAGACAGCAGGTGAGTAGCCACAAGATCATACTCTACACAGTCTAAAAATGTAGAATATTTTCCAGAATCTCAAGACCTGCAACCAAGTATCTGCAAAACCTCATGACAAAACACGTGTCTCATTCCCCCTCTAGTGGCTACTTCACGCAGGACAAGCCACTGCTAAAACCACTTTGCAAACTCTAGCAGCAAGTACTTGAGAAGGAGTGCAAAGTTTATCGCACATCTGGGTATCAATACATTCTGCATCATGGTATTAGAGGGGTTTGTTTTAAATTATTTTTTTCTTTGTGTTTTTTGGTCTTTGTGGTTTTTTTTTTTTTTTTTTTTTTTTTTTTTTAGTTAGGAGATGGCATGACATATATTCCTACCATTTAAGATGTTCCTAAACTAATTTTTTCTTCTATTTTCAGAAGATTTTTGCATGTTCTGTAATTATGCATATATATGCATATGCAAATATATATGATTATTGCTGTGTATGTGCATAATTTTTGTGATTGCATATATATTTACATTTATGTGCATATTTTCTTAGTGGACTAAGTTGATAAAGCATTTCCAAGATCCACTTATTCAGACAAGGTCACCTAAAGTCACTTCTTACATCTATAAATGATTAAAATTTTCTAAGCTTTAAAGATACTTGCTCAATTACCAATTACGTTGAAGAAGGTTGTGTATTCAGATCAGAGAAAAATACATCATGCTTCCATGCCTAAGCATGAAAGACTGTATGTATACTAAATATTTACAAAAAAATTCTAAGAAATGTAATATAATCTACTGCAACTTAGGGAGAAAATATAAAGAAAACAATAAAATCAACATTAACCTTTGCTTTTAAGTGGGAATACTCTACAAATATTTATTTACAGAGCTACTGTTCATTGGTCATATTTGGCATATGTCAATTATTGAAGGAAATATAGAAATACAATTGATGCTAATTATACAAATAGGATTCCTACAGATGGAACAAATAAAGAAATCAAAGTGAAATATATAATATATTCTCTACTAAAAAGAAAAAATATATGTTTAGCTACTGGGTAAAAGGATGTGAATTTTCATAGAATCATAGAATAGTTAGGGTTGGAAAGAACCTTAAGATCATCTAGTTCCAACCCCTCTGCCACGGGCAGGGACACCTCACACTAAACCATGTCACACAAGGCTCTCTCCAATCCAGCCTTGAACACCGCCAGCAATGGAGCATTCACAACTTCCATGGGCAACCCATTCCACTGCCTCACCACCCTTACAGTAAAGAATTTCTTCCTCATATCCAATCTAAACTTCCCCTGTTTAAGTTTGAACCAATTACCCCTTGTCCTCTCACTACAGTTCCTCATGAAGAGTCCCTCCCCAGCATCCCTATAGGCCCCCTTCAGATATTGGAAGCCTGCTATGAGGTCTCCATGCAGCCTTCTCTTCTCCAGGCTGAACAGCCCCAACTTTCTCATCCTATCTTCATACAGGAGGTGCTCCAGGCCCCTGATCATCCTCATAGGCCTTCTCTGGCCTTGTTCCAACAGTTCCATGTCCTTTTTATGTTGAGGACACCAGAACTGCACACAATACTCCAAGGGAGGTCTCACAAGAGCAGAGTAGAGGGTCATGATCACCTCCCTCGACCTGCTGGTCATGCTCAAAAAGGATGTTTTCCAAATATTTAAATGACAGTAAATCAAATAATTGAAGTTCATAGAAAACTAGATAACTGAGAAAAGATACAAGCAGTGATACTTTTTACCATAGTTCCAGTCTATGGTAAGAGACAACCAATATTCTCAGACTGCTTGGCCTCTAGTGCACCAAACTCATCTTTTTTGCGACTGGCCAGCAATAGTAAGACATCACCTACCATACAGCATATCAAACACCAGTTTTTCACTCAATAAGCTAGGCATGCCTTCATGCAGCTCTTTTGTATAGGCATGTGATATACAGGCTGCAGCTACCCAAAATAAATAGCACAAGCAAAGCTTAACAAGCCATTTTTGCAAGGGTTTTCTAACCACAGTCTTATGCATTCACAATCAGGCAGTTTTAATTTAGGTAATAGTCTGTCAAATGGTTTTACATACAATGTTACTTTTAAGCATCCAAACACTTACTGATTTCAACAGGGCAAATCACCTGACTAAAGTAAATGTGTGCCAACCATGCACAGAGTAGAGCCATAAACATTTCATTTGGTAGCAGAGAGAGACAACCTGCTATAACCAAGGGGACAGAAAGCAATTGTTCCAACAGCATGGAATGACAAAGCATCTTTGTCGACCTGTCAGTGATGATAGTCCTATTCACTTACCTCCAACAGCTGCTACTAATTTTTCACAGTACCACAATATGTAAAAGGCATTATAGAGAAGAGAGTACAAACTGCAGCCAGTGTCCTGAAGTTTAGACAGTGCAAGTTTAAAACTTAACCCTAACCTCTCACTACAAATACTGGCACTTAACAATAGTGTGGAAAAAGACTGCAGGTATATATGAATTATAAGAGTAGACTTATGGGGCAATGTCTACCAGGCTGTTTTTTAAACTGCATCCATTCATCAGTTTCTATCTCACCAGTGCCTATAGAGACACTGTAAGCTCAAGTTAAATAAAAACTCCACTTCTATTTTCAGACATCAGATTTAGATATGAATATTGGATTTATCAAGATATAACTGGTTTAGAACCAGCTAAAAAAAAAAAAGGATAAATAAGCTATGCTAGAATGTAAGCCTTTTCACAAACATGAAAAGCCCCAAGCATATGAATCAATCCTGTTTTAACAGCCAGAACAGCATGCCAGAGCTGCAGCTACAAAAACTGATGGCAATGTGGTAATGCAAATGCAATGCGGGTGATTGCCAAGAAAAGGGACACCTTTTTTATAGTCCTTCAGACACCAGGAAAAGAGATGGACTGGGAAAAAAACTAACAAAGGAATCTGGTGAATAATTACTAATTTAACCAGAATAAAAACATATTCACTAAACAATATGGTATCCTGAATATCGGCAAGTACTTCTGAAGATACAACACATGAAAGTAATTTTTCAGGTGTGCTGAAAAAAGAAACAGAACATCCTTAAGACAAAAAGTTTATGTAACAGGGCACAGACTGAGGAGTCACATTCCACAGAGAAGCACTTCCTCTAAGATTCATTGCTTAAGTTTTACAGTTCCAGGATACAACATGAAACAAAATGATTCAGATGATAATTGGCTGAGTCACAGACTGTTAAATATTTGAGGATATAAAAAATAGTTCTTTTCCATAACAGATGATGGCCAATTTAAAGACCATGTTTTTAGGTTCTAAAATAGAGCTCCATTAACAATCACTTACTGAAAAATAACTTGTACTATTCCATGAACTGATATTGACCATTTGTATTACATAGTTTAAGATCTGCTTGGACATCCTCAAGGTAAGTTATATTTGCTATACCAATCCCTTGCAGCTGGAACTTCTCCAACTCTCACTGATATGGCTAACTAGTGCACTGGATACTATTTATCAAGGCTTTCAGTAAAAGCAGCTTGCCTCATCAAATGATATCAAATGAAAAACTGCGTGTGTGGTGAGTCACTACACTAAGTTGCTCTAAAGTACTGGTTAGGAAATATAAGTGAAAAAGCAAATTACCTGTGAATTCACTTCCTCAGTTGGGAAGTTTCAAGAACACACCGGTGTTCCCAAATGGCTTGCTCTTGAGCTACGTCAACTTAGTGACCCAGTAAGGGATTTAAAAAATGATGTGTAACTATCAGCATAATAGTATCCCATTAAAAAGTTAAACTAAAATGTGACGTTATCTGTGGTAAAAATGCCTCAAAGGAAACAGTGAAGGGCACAGATTGGAAAGGATAAGTCACTTCCAAGTATGACTCAATGAACAGAAATACTGAAAAACATCTTTTTTAAACAGTGAAATTTAAGGTAATGATAAGAAAAAAAAAAAGAAATTGGATTTCATTTTATGCTATTCCATACTGATGGATAATTCTCTGAGTTTCCCTTGTAGAAAAATGATACTATTCTAATAAAATGATTCATAGCATTAAACCATTTTCCTTAGCAAACACCATATACATTAGCAGGACTTCTAGACGAACATTTCTTTGGAAGATTTATTATTGTGAGATTATGGTAAGATGATCTGATGGCTCAGCGTATGAAATCTTGTCATCCTGGCAGAAGTACTTTGTTCTTCCAAGAAGCAGACACACATTTGGAAGCAGGCAACACAACCCAAAATCTGAAGCTGCTGAGATAGAGTCTGCACAGGCTCACACTGACTGCAATACGCAGTAAAATAGCAGTAAGTGTGAACCATTAACATGCTGGCATGAGCTGTAGAAGAGGTCCACTTATTTGTTGAATTAAAGGAGGCACGGCAATAATGTGTGTACAGGGAAGAAAGTGAAGGAAGAAAAGAATGAACTCGGTCATTCTTAGTGCGGTTGTTAGCGGTTTGTTTGCCACAAGAAACATATTTTCCTATGAAAAGTATCAGTATACCAGAAAATAACTAAAGGAAAAGCAATCACGGTGAGCAAATTGCACATACGGTGTAAAGCCCATGAACTTAAAAAAAAAGATTTTTGTAGATCAGTTTAACTACCTCATGAAAATATTTCCTATCTAACTCCTTGAAACAAATGGATTAACACCCCAAGAACATAAGCTATAGCTTAAATAGTATTTGTCAAAGCTGCAAGGTAGTATAACTGACTATGAAGTTACATATGTTGTTTTAGTTTAGGCTGCATCACTATTAAAAAGAAAAAAAAACACAACAAAACCCAAAACAAACCCAAAACATATTAGAAAACCCAGTGGGTGATAAATGTTTTTACATGACCTATGAGGCAAACCAGATGGCCTACTAGCCAAAGTGGTTCACAGACACCAGCTGCTACCCTTCTCACCACTTCTTTGCCTTGCTTTCCCCCTGAAGTCTCTGTATACAAAGCAGGATAGCGGGGAGCACAGTGCTGGGGCACAGCTTTCATGGAGTGCCTTTCTACCAGAGCTATTTTGACAGGAGGGCCACAGCATAAACAGCACAGCCTCCCTCCATCCTGGAAGCCTGCATGGCAGACCACGGACTAAGCTGAGCACCTTGGGCTAGCACACAAGCTCTCAGAGCCAGAGACTAGGTACGACTGCAGAGAAGCTGCACATATTGGAAGCACAGCTCCAGCTGCAGCCCTAAATCCATCTCCAAGCCTCCAACTTCTTGGAAATGGGAGATTCTGAGGTGAAAGAGCTCTGCAAGGAGCTTACAGGGTGTTGCTTAGAGGCAGAGGAAGTTCTGGAGCATTTGCAACCCAGTGTGAGTACAGCTTGTACAGTAGGGATGAGAAGCAGGGCAGGCAATACAGAGTCAGAGCAGCTGGAAGGTGGGAGGACATGGATTTGAAGAAGCAGATATATGGAATGAGGGAGTGGGGACTTACAGCAAGAATAGCGGAAGATCCTATTTTGGATAGCTATAGGGAATCCATCAGGAAGCTGTGGCTCTTGAATATTTCATGGCATGGCTTCAAGTGCCAGAAAGTTTGGCAACCCTTAATCTGTATTTTCTACTATAAAATTATTCTTTTCTTTCAATGTCACTTGCTCCTTCATTAAACTGTTTTTCCCCTGTTCCACCCTGCTTCACATCCCATGCTTCCTCCCAACCCCACTACACTTATAAAAACTCTTAGTAATACCCTAAAACTCAGCAACACACTCCCCGGGGGCTTGCATACCATATCTTTCAGTAAATAAAATGCAAAATTAAGTGTGCAAATTCAAACTGGACTGGTCAAAGTGGGCAGGTGAAGGAATCAGGCTCTATAGGTATCCCCAACACCCCATGTGCTCATCTTTATCCTGGCAGGGGAGCACTACACTAAAGCAAAATTGTAAACTTGTTTGACTTCACTCTGTGCCTTGTATGTGCATCACATGGGCCCAGACTGTACAGTCCTATCATACAATTTCAATGGGATTTAATTAAATATTGCTCATTAGTCCGTCACCTGTGTTTCAGGAATTACCGAGGTGTACCATGTGGTAACAATAAAGCCCCAAATGCCAAGATGTTTAAATGACTGGTGCTATCTTAATTATTGCTACTAATGTCAGTGCAACATCACAGTGGTAACCTTGCACTACAGTTAAGAGAAACACAGGCTAACCCCCCCAGTGCTCAGGCTTACTTTCTGTACCCGATGGGAGTAATGATTAAAACCCTTTTGAAGATCACCATCAAAGCCTATTTTGCTATTGATTTATACTGAATGTTAATAATTAAACAGCTGGCATATTTCTCAGCTTCCTCTCATTGAGACCCAATAAAAGGTAATCTATTTATATTCCACTCAAGATTTCTAGTGGTTCTTTACTACCTCAGTATCGAGTAAATACTCACTAAGCTTATTACAGAGCAGGACTAATATTCCACTTGAACTGGGAGGAAAATGGCTTCTTTAGATCCCAAACAATAGCTGCTGCTAAAGTGGGACAGAATCCGTGTAACATGCAAAGAAGCTACCCAATTCCTTAAACAGCTTCCTTTAAACAGGAGTTGGACCTGATTCATGAAAAAAAATGTGTTTGTTTAGTGGGTGGTAACTTTGATGTAGTTCTTTTATGTATATAAGGGTTAGCCAGAGTGTCTGAATTAAAAAGGAAGCCAATCTGCTTTTATTCAGACATAGCACCATGTGGGCTGAATGTGAAAACCAGAAATGGTATATTAAATGCGATTCAGAGAAGAGATTCATTTTCTTGTTAGTACAAATTATGGGAATAGGAGCCCAGCTGATATGTGTAACACAGTGATATGAATCAGTGATGACTGTAAATGTGAGTCTCAGAACAAAACTTAGTTTTCCTGTAGCTAAGGACTGCAGTGACATCTTTGTTTCTACCATCCTCACCAAAGAGCTAGAAGCACCTGATTCCCAGGATTATTGCAGCTCTTTCCATACTCCTCCTTCCTAATACTGGCACTGTATGGATAAGACTGCCCTTTAAAGGGTCTGCAATAACTGTGGCAATAAAACCAAACCATGTTTGATATCAAAGGTACATTCTTCCTTTAGCCTGTATGCCCTTGTTTATCCTTATTCTGGGGCAGAATGCCAGGGAACCAATTGCAGTAGAAAAATAATGTACTTTTCCTAGCTGAAATTTACATTTGTAACTCGCTTCACATCTCATAAAAGGAACAGCTGTTTAAAACTGAAAATCAAAACATCGTTTTCTGCCAGATTAAAAACGGAAAAAAAAAAGCAGCAATTTAAATCACATTTAAAGTTCACTGGGGTTACTGCATTTTATTGAAACATGGCCAATGTGAAGCACGTTCATCATCAAAAATCCACCGCTGCAAAGGAAAGAATCTCCTTACAGCGATAAGATTTTAGAATAGCTTCATGATCATTCTGCAACTGGACTTCTAGAAAAACACCCCTGAAAGGGATACAAAATCATTGAAGAAGTGGAAATGCAGGCAACCACCATGAAGAAATTGTCCTCATAAATTGATGAAAATTGATCAACCCAGTATTGCCTAGAAAACTGAAGTTTTACAGAGTTTCTATCTTTCAAACCCCTTCAACAAGGCTTTGTACCATTTCTAGCAAAGCAGCTTGTATGACACAACCATTTAAAAAAGAATGAGGCAGTAAATAATTTTATTATAATTCAGAAAGGACAAAACATCTGCAGCAAGTGGATCAACAATTTATGACTGTACAAATGGCCTGCCACAGTATCACAAGCATGACTTAAACTGTTGCCTAAATGACAGATAGATCTGGGGTTAAATTTACAATTTGCAGACTACCCTGAAAACAAGTCTTTTTTCAGAAAGTGATCTCTTGATCATCTTTACTGAAGCAAAAGCACAAGATACGAAGTCACATACCACTTGTGGGGGTCTGTGATGGACTGCAGTACATAAAATCATACTCAGGCTAGTAATACTCTAAGTGTGATATTTAGCACATATAATTTCATCTACCCACATTAAGACAACATGCATCACCACTATTCCAGTGGCTGGAAAAGGCACCCAGACAGTAGCTCAGTCTGGACGACCAGTTTTCAGACAGCTAAAATGTCCCAATCAAATGGGGAAATTAATCTTGTTCACAATTACTAAGAGCACTGCACTCATTCATAGCCAAACAATCTCCGCCATAGACTTTTCAAGACTACTCACTATTCTGAGTATCTACCAGGGGTCTCTACCCTGCATGGAAACTTGCAATGTTCAAAGCTGTCACTTTACCAAACTAGATCAATGTCATCTTGCACCCGCCTACATTGACAGGCACCCCATGTTTGACAGAAGCATAGTTGTACCTTTCAGAAGAGCTGTCAGATAGGCAAAACAGTGAAATTCATTTATTAACCCTTGTGTAAAACTTCATTTTCAAGGATATCTAAAGTTGTTAGCCTTGATTTTATTCCTCTTGTGTCTGCATTAAAATATGTAGGTTCTTTCAGCACTCTAAACTAGTCAGTGATCCAACACAAGACATATATTTCTTATATAGCTACAGTGTAAATGTAGCGAACTAAACTAAAGCCAAACTACTACTGAGTTAAGGAGCATCCCTATTGGAGTGAAAGAATTAAAGTTTATACATACCGGCATCTTTGGTTTATTATTTTTCATCAATTTTGCCTAAGGCCATTAAGTATGTCTTCTGGCCCAAACCAGACTGACTTATCATGTCACACAGGAATCTTCATGGTAATAATGACTCTACTGTCAATATCTGGAATTCTGGTAAGCAGAAATATATGGGCTAAATAATGACTATAACATGAATTTTGAGACCTATAAAGAAATACACAAAATTATTATTCCACATCAAATTCCTCTAATCTATTTTGACAGGCTGAAAACTACACTAGTGAAAGCACTGCTCCAAATCAACTGATATGAGTTACTCTACAAAAAACAGAGGATGCTTTCTCTGTTTCATTAATACCTTTAACAGTTCCCTTGAAAGAATCTTGTTGGCATACAGTATTTTTGGGAAATAGGGTCATGGGAGAGGGAAAGTCTCCTCTTCTGAGCCCCATAAATCTCTCTCCCAAGACTGAGGCAGACCAAAGGCAATTATGGCTATTTACATGGAAAGCCAATGCTTATGTATAGTCTCTCAGTTTCTATGGCAGCACAGCTCCTATAAAAACACAGCTCTCCAAGCTCATTGGCATCCCTGTGTACTCTCAGCCATTCCCATAACAGCAAACTGCCCCTCAAAACATGCCAGATCATACAAATTAATGCAGACCCCACCATCAGCAGAGCGAACAGCAAGGTGGTGGGAACACACTCAGTATGAATGGCCAGTGGTTATTGCTGCTGCCTCCTGCTCTCCTGTCTGCCTCTTCCAGCATCATCACCGAGACCACCAAGGGCCTGCCAGGTGAGCAGCAGGAAGTGAAAGCCATGCCAAAGAGCACATGTCCCTCTTACATCCTGTTGCCTTCCCCTCCTCCTCTGAGTGAACTGAAAAATCCATCACACAGAAAATGAAGATGAGAAAGGCTGAAACCAGTGCTGCCTTCACTGTTGCTAAGATTATGCAGTAGAAACATTCCCTAGATAATGGGATTTGTCAGAATCAGCTGAAAAAAATGCCTACTGTGTGATGTTATTAAGAAATCAACTACCCCTATAAACAGGAAGTGGCTGACATTATTTTTCAGTTAATTAAATGCCTGAAGCAAAGCCATATATTATTGTTAACCATATAGATAACTGGAGTGCTTATACAGAGTTTACTTAAACTTCACATCACAGTTAAAGTGTCTGTTTTACACAAACACCTGTTTAGTCCTCTCAATGCTACTTCACCCCATTGCTAAAAAGAATTATAAGATCTGCGTATTACTACTGGAACACCTAATTGCAGCTAATAAAAGAGGTATCAGAAAGTATCCTGTATGTTTATGGAAAATTAAATGTATTAATGTATAAAAATACATTGCTTCAGTTGAAAGTCCAATGGGAAGGGTATTTTTATATGGTGCAAATGAAAAAAAAAAATCCGCTAAGGACAAGAATACTCCCCACAATAATCATTAAGAATTTATTTATGGAAGTTAAATATCACATCATTATGTGACAGTTTTCCCTTCTGATGCTGAGAGAGCCTTGGATTGGCAGGAGGCTTGGAAGTTTTGATTAACAACCCGCTGGAGCTCTTGGCAACGTGCCTGGGTGTTTCAGATTACTGCTGCTATAGAAACTCCCCTGGGAGACTGTGCTGCTTTTCTTTTTCTCACATTTCCAAAATGCTGGTCTTCAATTTTATTTTTTCTTTTTTTGTCCTTCTGCAGTTTGCTCCACTTAGAGCAACTGCTGCACTACTGTTCTACTCTCACTCAGTGAACAGTGCAGCTACACAAACAGCTATCATTACAGATAACAGGCATCATAAAAAGTTTGCCATATGTCTTGTCAGCTGGCCAAACTGATGACACGATTCCTTTACAGCAGCCTGGGTAGTCCATAGGAGGTATATATACATCTCAGGAAGCTGGCAATTCATTAGCATTTCTCTGAGTGCAATACTAGTTAATATACTTTCAACGGCCAATTCTATATGAGCTTAATACTAGCTTAATTTTCATTTACTATTTAAAAACTGTAATTCAAATTTATCCAGGAGAGAATGAGGTACTGACTACAAAATCACACAGAAAGAATTTATTTTTGTATGATATTCCCTTCTTTCAGTTCACTTTTCAATTATCTTTTCTGTCTTCCACTCTCAGGATAATCCAAATTATACTAGCATGGTGAATTGGCTATCTCTTTTTCCAGCACCACTGACAGACTTTAGTGGGAGTAGAAGTCAGACCATGAGTACTTTATGTTGCTACTTAATGGAAAAGAGCACAAAACAGTGAAGCAGCATAGAATGCAGTTGCCTCACTGCTACTCTGAGCATCTGACTAAACTGCATCACACAGTTACACCAGCTACACTAAAAGCCTACCCAGGCCATCATCAGTGAAGTGACTGCATCTTCTGCACACATCAGTACACCCATTCACACAGCTGCAATCGTGGTCCCAAGAAGCCTGGGTTTTAACAAGCACAGATATAGACACTGCGCCAAGTCCAATCTGTGGGCACTGTATAACACATGCACTTGGGTTGCCACACTCGCCGTGAGAGGAGGGCAGCCACTGCTAGGCTAATCCCTGTCATTCATTCCTGGTGCTCTGCCCGGCAGAGACTGCAAAGGGAACAGACTGCAAGTGGGATAAGCTGGTTCAGCAGTGACAACGTATTTCTTAGCACCTTATCTGCACACATTCGAACAAAGTCTGATCTGATGGGGCATAGTAGGGCTGTATGGCTCCTGAGTTAGTGGATCAGCAGATGAGCTGCCTCCACCGGAATAGCTCGTACCGCTCGCACCTTGCTCTGAGGGCTGCTGGGAAAAGAGGGCTACTGGAAGACTACAACAGGATGAATGAGCAGTCCAAACACCCTTCCCTAGAGACCCAAACACAGTGAAAAAACCACAGATGCAAATGACTGGTATGTGGCAATAAAGAAGCTAACTGTGTCAGATAGGTCACACTGGTATATGGAAATCCTTACTTGGGAGATTTTGTTAGCTGGATGGCTGCCCAATCTGCATGGGCTCAAAGCAGGTGAACTGTTGAACAGCTTCAGCTCTCAAGAAGGTCCATGAAAGCAGCCTCCAGAGAGTAAACAACGTCTTGCAAATGGGTTCAAAGCAAGTGAGGAATTTAAAATAAAGCTATAAAAAGTGCATTGTTTGCGTTCCTCTTTCAAAGTAATGCCATCAGAGACTGGATTACTCAGGGTCTCACCTCGTCGGAAGACTAGTAGCTTTTTATCTTGTCCTTCAGAACTTAAAGTTACTGCAAGGAAAACAAGTTTCTAGAACCACAGTTCTGAAAAGAGCCTTCTAAAAATTGTTATAGCCTTTCATATCCATTTCATATCTGCTAGGGCTTGCTGGGAGCCTGAAACAGAAACTGAGACATAGGTAAGTGTACATAATCTCTACTATTTACAGGCAGCATCCAAGTTAAACCCAAAGTAGAGTAATTCAGAAATTGATTTTATTATCTATTTCATTGATCAAAGCTGAAAAAGAAATGGGGCATTGGGCCATTAAGGTCCTTATCAGTTGCTAGAGTTATTACAAGAAAAAAGATTTAATACTATGATTGCAAATCTAACATACAAATACTGAAAACAAACCTTAACATGAGAAATTATAGAAATGTCCTCAAGTAAGTTAGAGCCATAAGTGTTCCAGCAAAAAAAAACCCTAAGAAAATCTAACCCACAAGCATTCAAATAATTCTAACTAAGGAGATGCCTCCTATGCTACATAGCTCCACTGGAAAATCAGTTTATCTCCCTCTTATCCTTTCACTAGTATACACAAATGCAAGTAAGTTAGCAGCAATCTCTAGAGCTTGTATGGTCCAAACACCCATTTCAAAACAAGTCCAGCCAAGTTCTACGTACCCCCAAGGACAGAGATCCCACAGTCTCTCAGGACATGTGCTCCACATGTACTCCCTATCCCTACTAGTCAGTTGGAATTTCCAGTGTTTCATTTTGTTGTAGTGGCTTACGGTTTTTTCACTACACACCTCTAAAAAGGGTCTAGCTCTGTTTCCGCTGTATGCCTCAGGAACCTGAAGACAGCAGTAAGACCTCCCACCAGCCATCTCTTTTTAATGCTGAACAAAGCCAGTTCTCAGCCTCACGCTGCAAAATCTCAGAAGTATTCCAGCCCCATAACCATTTTGGTAGTTCTCTGTTGGACTCAACTCAGCATGAATTTCTTCATCTGGGGAACCCTAAACAAGTGGTAGTTCTCCTAATGCGGTCTCACAAGTGCCAAATAGAGGAGTACGATCTGCTGGTTAAGCTTGCTAACATTGCCTGGGACATGACTTCACGTCTTTGCTTCAAGGGCACACAGCAGACTCACACACAACTTGCTGTTCATTAATACTTCCAGCAGCATTTGCTTCTGCGATAAAACAAAAGGCAGTATTTACAGTCTTTTGAGTGCAGTCTGGGTTATTTCAGCCTTCTAAAGACCACTCAGCTTTGAAGAATATCATTACATGTTGCCATCTATTCTTTTGCAGCATAGGGTAGAAAAACAGCCAAAAGAAACTAGGAACTTTTACTGCAGTCACTAATACAAAATCTAGAGTTCCAAGTTCCAAATGTATAACATAATACAAAGCTATAAAATTAAAGTAAAATAAAGTAAAGAAATATAACAGATTACTGCTAAAATATCTCACTGTGTTTTATTTACAGTTCAAACCTTAAAAAAAGGCAGCCTGTGTAATACCCAGCAACAGTACTTTCCAGGAAGAATATATTTAAATTTTAAAATGCTCAGGAAGAAAACATTTAAATTTATTTTCATGAGGAAAAAAGCAACAGGCATCAAGAGTGGATTCAGAGCATTTTCAGTCTCACATTTTCTGCTTTTCACCCTTCACATTTCTAGTACCCAACTGATATCATATCACAGCTCACTTCTGAATAAGAAAAAAAATGAGAGAATCCATCTCAGGACTTATAACATTCCTTCTATTGAGCTTGAGGTTTATCATTTGCCCTGCACAGTATCAGCATAAGCATGCCATTATTCCATAGCATCCACGAGACCCAAAATGTTGTGATCAAGGAAAGAGGAATGACAAGTATGAACGTGATCTGCACCAACATCTTTCACTGTGAAAAATTAGTCTTTCCTGATGATTGAACCACCTAGACTAGAACTATTTATGTGAGACCAGGAGTAACCAAAGTAATTGAGAGAGATAACATCACAGTGAATTACTAGAAACAGTAGCAGTCTGAAATTCAGGAGGTATTTAAGAAAATTTATAAGACAACTGACCACAAGATATTAACATCTCTAGAACAGAACTGGAGATTGTGTGCTCCCCTTTCTCTCCTGAATATCTTCTTAACCATTTTAAATGCTGTGGTGTAGCACTGGCATCTCTGCTCCTCATTTGCAGTCACCATATACCACAAAACACTGTATTTCCACATACTGATAAAATGCTTCCTCCCTGCTCCTCCTTGCAAGGGAATTGCAGCTACAGAATAACAATTTACCTCTCTATTTTTCTCTTCCCTTTTCCTTCTTTTTCCTTCCACCCTCCAATCTGGTTATTTTTGGACTGCCAGTTGGGATTATTGCTCTTTTTCCCTGCTAAAATAAAAACAAACAACAGTTATACTTCAGATTCTTGGCTTAAGCATGAGATCTGTCTCCAACATTAAACAGTCACATTTTCTTGCCTGAGGTGCAGTGCTATCTGCTATGATACTGACTAAAGCAAGCCTTGTACTTAAAGGCAAATTCTGCTTCTGGATTCGCATGTGCATTTTTCTGACTTCTCCAGGAACTACCTATCCACAATCCTGAGCAGAATTACGCCCTGAGTATTCAGCACTGGCTGATATTTGCCTAGTCTTAGACCATGAAAAATTAGCCTTTCTGAGCTGAACTACAATAATTTAGAATACACACAAATTAGAATATTTATAACCTAAAGCACCCTTTCTGTTTGACACATCTTCATTTCAGACCACCTATTATTACATTTAGCTTTTTTCCAAGCACCTTGAAGCTTATTACTTACAGATGGTACATTTGTAAGGAATTTAGCATTTACAAAATAACAGACAACGTGATAGTGTTGTCTGTTATTTCAGAAAAATGACTATTTTTAAAATTTTTCAACAGTTACTGAAGATATATATAAAAAAGCTGTTATTTCTAATTTTTTTTTCTCTTTTACTTGAGAGAAAAAAATTTCTCACCTCAAAATGAAGGTCTGAATTAGACAAAACAAGATGCTCTTCCAGGAAGCAATGACAAAGATCTCCCCCACCCCAGTCTCATAATGTCACACATGAAGTCCCAACTGAAATCAGTCTCAAAGTTTTCTAATGTGTGCAATATCAGACTTTTCCCAAATTAAACCAAAATACCACCAAGTGGCATTCAAATGGTCATTTCCCTTCTTTTTTTCTTCATCAAACTGTTTTCAACTATAAGAAGTGTTTCCCAGAACCAGAAAAAAATCTTACTGTGTAAAATTCAATGTGGCAAACAGCTGACAGGAACTGAAAGAAGAATCTAAGCATTTCAGTAAAAATCAGTGCTATCCCACTCTGGACAAGAGGTAAATGTGTGCATACCTCAGTTTTCCTGCTTTTCCATATTCTGGTTATAAAGGGATAAACTGGTGTGGTTCTGAATTGTCCAAGAATGCAAACTGGCTGTGCTGGCTTCCCTTCTGCCAGCCACACTGTCCTTCAAGAAATGCTATGGCGTACTACCTGACAAAAATACACTTTATATTCAAGATAGGAGGCAAAATTAAAACAACATACAAAAGATTTTCAACAGCATAAGGCTCAAGGCAGTCACAGGAATATACACAATTCCTTTTCACAGGCATTTCAGTGCCAGACACTATCATATCCCCTTAAAAGTAACATAACCTTTCTCATTGTACATATATCATTTCAACAACTTCAATCTGATATATAATGGTATATAAATGAATGTTTGCAGATTTTCATTATGTTCTAAAACCTTTTGGCTGCTCAATTTATTTATTCCTGGCATACAAGTACTGACCACTGGCCTAGAGACACTTCTTCCACTCCCTTGATAGCAGTTATGCTACAGTGAAGTCCACAGCCATTTTACACTGAAGAATTCAGCCCAACTATCTAGCTAAGTATAGTATTCCAGCTTGGTGTAAATGTAAATGTCAACTCTGTGTTCTCCAGCTGTGCTTTCAGAGGGCCAGTTCAATAAAAGGACACACAGGCTTTATCATATTTAAAGTTTATGAAAAGTTTGCATCTTCAGATAACTGTGAGAATATTCAGAAGCTTGCTTCACAGAAGCACTAAAAGTTTACCTGTTTCTCTGAAACAGATCAGATGTGTCTATCTCAGTAATCTTTCTGATGTTCTTCCTCACTCAGTTTGCTGTCCTTCCTCTACAGCATTGCCTTTTTCCACGTCTTCCCGTTACGACAATTCAAGCATGTTCATCTGAACTAACACAAGAATTTTCATTCCTAGGTTTACAAACTGTTATCTACATATGAATATCAACATGTCATAAGTTCACCAAAAATGACCCTTTCAACTTAGCCACTGCTCTCAGAAAATTAAATTGATATTCATAACTAGCACTGAAGGTGTCTGTATCAGACAATGAAGCCATTACCTCAGCTACAAATCCACAGCGCACAGCACTATATATGCAATGGTTGAAGTCTCTGGAAGCAACCTAGCTGACTTGGTAGGACTTGTTAGCTCAGGCATCAAATCACACAAAAGAAGTCAGGTACCACTATTTCTGTTTCCAGTCAGGTGAGTGTTAAGCATCTGCTCAGCCAGTGTTTGTTAACTCTGCTCCAGAAAGTTTCATCAGTTAGTCTCTACTTTTCCTCCTACTTTCTTAAGCAACAGAGAGAATTGATTTAGTTTCAGATACTAAGGGGTTTGTTATTTTGTTTTGTTTTGCTTTTTCAGAATAGCAAGACAAAGAATTATTACCAACAAGTTCCTCAGGCAGGAACCTCTAACATGGAAATGAGCTGGTAATACTCCCATGAACAGAAAAAGCAATGTATATACCCATCACTGCTATACTGCAATAAAGTGCCCAAATTGAGCCATCAGAAACAAATCAAAAGCAAACATGGAGGCTACTGAGACTAATAAATTGCTAGAACTCCCCAAAATAACTTCAGAGAGATCAGTAAAACAAGGTCTGGAAAGGTATAAGCCACCATATTGATGCTTCTGTAAGCTTAATGTGTCCTCCATTAGTCACTATAATACTCTTTACAGACACATGGACTCAGGTTTTCCCAACAACTCTGTCTTGTTCATAGCAGTCTGTGGATGTCTAGTCAGTGAAACATAATTGCACAGGCAATGAGCATGATGTCTACAGTAACTCTTCTTTATACTTTCTTGAGCTTTGAAAAATGCAGGATGAACAGGGCAAGAGAATACAGAAAGGACTGTTGAATGGTAAAAAACACCAAACACTCTACTCAAAAACCTGTATTTTTTTCTAGCTACAGAATTCCTGTGTGATATTAAAATAGAAATAAAATTAACAAAATTTTATAGATGGTCACTACATTAGTGCTTCTCATGTCAAGAATATCCTGAACAAGACTTTTGATATAATCTGTCAAAACGCTTAGAACCAATGGCAGTAGTGCTTTGATTATGCAACGCTGAATAATCTGGAACACAATGCAGCTACAAAGCATTCACACATGCACTCCAGTATTGTTACAGACATACAAACGCAACTGGAATATGAGCCTTATGCCTCAGATCCACAGGTCTAAATACCACTTATCTGCATTGAAGTGGTCATATGTGATACTACACTTTTTTTTTTCCCTAAAAGTACTTCGGAAGTGAAAGAGGGATCTGAACAGCTTTCCAAAGTACATTTCCGCAGCTATTTCCCTGGGGAAGTAAAGGAAGTGAGTATTTTACTTCTTCATACCACACTATCGTGCACACAATTTACTCCTGGCTGTGCTAAAAATAATAAAGATTGAAGCAGATCACTTTCTAAAAGTACTTTGAGACTTTTGATAGTTACCTAATTGTTTCTGTGAGTTTTTCTACAGCTCAAAGTATCAACACCAGCCTTCAATTTAGCTTCCTTCATGTTCAGTTACAGTGGGCCTCTTTGTTCAGGCTTAACAACTACTACAAATTCAAGAGTCCTTATTCAACTTCCAACTAGAAACTCTGCTGGTTGTAGTCCAGATACAAACCATGATGACTGATACATTATAGAGGACTCCATTTATATGACAAAAAAAGCTGCCTGAAAGTCTCCACTGCTCTTCTCAAACGTCTGTCCAGTGGAAGGGTAGATCAGTCCATCATTACTAACATGCTGACATTTGAAGTTTTGTGAAAAGTTTTCAGAAGTTACCTGCATACAAAAGACATTCTCTATGCTGTTGAAGATGTCTTTCTTTGCTGTCATCCAGTGCTAATGTTCCCTTTTGGATCTGTCTGTGTTGCAAAATGTCTTTCCACTGATGTCTTACATACATGCCTTACCTTTTGTTGGAAGTTTCTCCACTTCATGGCTTCGTGTTTTCTTTCACCTTCCACAGTACTCAGTTATGAATTTAGGGTGTATTTGCTCTTACTGCTTTTTCATGAATGTCTCTCTGGGACTCTTTTCTGTCTGATGCCATCATCTTGCAGCCATTTATTTACAGTTACATGAATCTTCAACTTCGTTACAGTATCTGCCGAGTTTAAATTACTCTGTGGTGATGATAAGTAGTGTCTCTTTTGCCAATTCCTGTGCCTGTCTCCTATTAGTTTTTAATAGTCAGACGTCAATTCATATCCTTTCACAAACCACAAACACTTAAACAAAATCTTCCTTCTTCCCGATAATTCTGGCCCTTTCAGATATATTGCAATTTTTGTCCCTATGAACATGCATTCAAGTGTTTTTCTCATTTTGCTGAGCAGACATTTTTTATACCATAGTTAGTAAACTCCCTTCTCTAGCATTTCCCATTCAGCCTTTCTCATGACTACAAAACCAGAAACCCTATCATCACTCCAAAGCAAGAACACACAAGATGATGGAAACACTTCTGCTGTCTCAAAACCCTTATAAACCGCTACTATGCATGTAAGGATTGAAAGTTTGTTGATGCACTGTCAATTTTGGAAAAGCCTTACTCCTTCTCAAAATGTTTTCTCAACAATAGTTTACTGAACCAGATCCCCTGAAGGGGGGGCTCACTGAAATTACAAAATACAATATTCCCAGAGTACAATTATTGTGGTTTTCTTCACAAGGGCTTTGAAATGGGCAGCAGAGATCTGAACACATAAAATGTATTCCCTGATAAAAAATGAAGTACTAAAATATCCAATTTTGGAATTAAGTATTTTAAATCAAGAGTCGTATAGGATTTGGAATATATGCCAAACTACTGCGGAGGTCAAACTACAGTTCTTCAGTCTCCATCTGACTACCACCACAATGAAATGTTATCATCAACAAAATTTCTGATTAAATGTATTTAGTTCAACCATATGTTTCTGAGAATTAATAACTACCTTCTAATTTTTAAAGGTGCTCACTCATATGTTATGTTTAAATAGGAATTTGCACACACACAATGACTATGTTACCAGTGCAGCTTGTATGATCACACACAGATTCCAAAAGATCAGAAGTATTTGCACAATCTCCCAGTGCGAGCAGGTTTGAGGATAAACTGACCTGAATTCCCTCTAAACAATGCTAAACACATATTCTAAAAAAAAAAAAAATAAAATGTTAATTTGGAAACTTGAGGAGCTTACAAAATCATCGTGACAACCCTCATCATGAAAATTAATTCATTATTTCCAAGTCTGCAGTTGACAGCTTAGTTTTAAGTGTATAACAGTTTCTTCTGTAAAATCACCTCTACATTAGGAATTTGTTCAATATGCATTCCAAACTACATTATGACACTTTAACCTAGAGAGAAATATCAGCCCTTCGGACACAGAAGTCGAGCACACTGTTGTCCTAATACTGTGATTAATGCTGTGAGCTACACCCTGCCTAGCCTTCCTAATCTCTGGGCTTTCTAATTTATAGCAGAGATGGATAGGCTATCAGTGGGGAATTATGAGGATTACTAGCTGTTTATCTCTGCTTTGCAGAGACACTTTGCTGCTTATGGAATTACCATAAACCCTCCAGATACAGTGCCACTTCTATACTTATCTAGAAGTCTAGCTACCTATTGGATGTAGAATGTTGTGGTAGCCAAAATACTAAAAAATGTTGGATTCAATGGATGCATATTTTTTTCTGCAAATGATTTGAACATACTGTCAAGACTTGTCATGTTACTTCAGTGGCAATTTGTCTGCAGGTTATCTTGCGTTCCCTTGAAATCCAGTCCTGTGATCTTGTCTACACTAATTAGAGTTCAGCATTAAGGCTTGGAGGTTGCCCTGAAGCATCATCACAGGTGAAACCATTAAATATGCATGCCAAAACATTTCTGTACACACAGTAAGTTATGCAAGCCATTTCAAAGATTTCATCTTTATGGCCACCAGGACTGCTACTAACTTTCCTGCTACCTGAAAAATAAGGGCTTCCTCAATGCTTCTACAGAAAGTCCTTATGCTATGGTGCACAATTATCATTCTGGGGTGAAACTAATACAAGAGTTTGAGGGGAAACAGGTATGTTTTTTGTTCTAGTTTCCTGAAGACAGAAGAAATAAAGGTATCCTAAACTATTTATTGTTCTACTGGCTTTTAAAACTCTGAATCTGTGCATAACAACTTTGGCCATTTCAATGAAATATAAGAATGAGAACCATCACTAAGATAAATGTTAGCCTTTTTACAACATATTTTAAGAATTACAAGTGTCCTCCAACTGCACCTGTAGCCAAGGTATTTATAGTCTGGGTATCTCTGTAACCATAATTTAATTGAGTATTTGAGCACTAACATTCAGTTAATTTGTATGTATTTCATACTGCTTAGATAAAAATTTTAGCCTACCTTATAAAAGCATGTTCTTACTCAACTCTTCATCATCTGCCTTTGAGCTAAAACTTTTACTACTTAAGCAGCCTGCTACATAGGAGACCATAAGAACAGCTAATTAAAAAGTTCCAATTCTATGCATCAGAACAGGTGCACGCATATTTATAAACATAATAAAAAGACATACAACACAAAGATACTTGCACCCTCAAAGTCACAACATCCTGTCTTTGATTGTTATTGTACAGTCACTTGTATTTGTCTATGCTTACTTTATATTCAAAGATTGTAACAAAAGAAAATTGTTAAAACATAATCATTGGTTAAAATAAGAACTCCTTTATTCTCTATGTAATCTTCATTCACTTGTGTCTTATGCCTACACACATCTTTTGAAATACTTGATTGTTTAAAACTTAAAAGAACCTAACCAAAACCAAACTGCTTCATGCCTGGATTCCTTTCAGAACATTATAAAATGCCTCAGCACATAAACCACACAGGTATAGTCACCCAGGTTCTTCCTTTGAGGTATCACATCTTGTAATAAGAAATGAAAATACAATTACCAAAAGGAGAACCCCCACCTAGAACCAGACAGCCTGCCAGCCTAGCCTCAGCTCATATCTGTGCAACCCTGTCATGTCAGCTTCTGCGGTTTTCTCTCATCATTTAATCTCTGGTTAGCTCCTCAGCGAGCATAAACCAGCAGAGAGTCATTCCTACTTTGTTGGTTTTTTAGTGCTTCCTCAGCCATCTTCTGCAGAACAGGATCTCACTTGCCTGCTTAGGATGACCTAGGCTTGTCCTATCTAATTAATTCCCTGCCAACACAGTGGCTTTCCACACTGAAAATACTTTAATCTTCCCTCTTCTTTGAATCCCAAGTTTAGTCTCCAAGAGAAGGAAATTATTTAGTCTGAAATAAGTCATTTTGCAGAAGGCAAGGGTATCTACATGAAATTTAACAACATACAGAGACAGAAGATCATATTAATTATGCAGTCCAGTCTCACACCCTATGAAAGCCTACTAACAAAAGGGGTACCATGAGCTAGCCTATCCTCTGATTCACTGAGCCATGTTGAGCCTTAGTGTGCTGTTGTATCCTATTAGCAGGATGCAATCACCTTATTTTCTTCTGTCCTGTGTTTGCTTTTCTGGTGAGGCATGCTAAAAACATATCAGGTTGGTTGGATTAGTCAAGGCAAATTGGGCTAGATACAGAAAAGCAGATTCAGGAACCTTTCCAACAGGTTCTTGAAATCTAACAGCACATTTACATAAGTTGTGAGGCTTTTACTTTAAAAATGGATCGGCTAAGTAAGTATGTGTTAATGGATGAAACATGGTTAAGTCATATTATCAATACAACTGGCACATTTCTCAAGTATCCCATTAAAACTGTTCTAGTCAGTTCCGAAGTACATATCCCAGCACTTCTCATATTCCCCTGCTGACTGCTTCACACCAGACTGTATTCCAGGGAATAGTCTGTATTAGCAAGGAACAGCATTCCTCCAACACTCAGAAAACAAGCCATAATTCTTTTGTGCACAAGGACAGAAATTTGATCCTTATAGCTGCAGTCTCCAGCCTCGCTGCACTGGTGAGTACACAGGTAAACGTGAAGCCATCCACATCCCTTCCAGATCACCTCTCTGCTGCGGGTTAAGCGAGCACACACTGAATGCTTGTGTAGAAAGACTTAGTGGGTAGATAGTAAGGAGACAGGTATAAGGCTGACTACAGAAGAATTTATGTCCCCATTACTTGTTTGGTTTTGCTTTTATTAATTTTACTGCATATATTCCTACAATTGAAAATTTTCTGTTCTTAAGTGAAAAAACATGTTAAATTACACAGACATTTAAGAAATATTGATACTAAACCATATACCAATGAAACACCTATGGAGTATACCTTATTTTAGAGGAAATATCAGGTATACTTTCCATTGCTGCCCTGGGAGACAGGGTGAATTTTACCCCAGTACTATCCGCCTATTTTATTCACATGTGGAATAGTAACACAGATCAAGTCTACTGCAGTAGGGTGTGTCAGTATTGTTTCCTTTTTATGTAGCTTCCTTTTTAACTGTGAAAACTTGGCAGCCTAAGTTCTTGCTAGGGTATGTATCTAAAGAGTAAATTCTAGTTACAGACAGACTAAGTGATCAGAAGGCCTATGAACTACCTAATTAATTTCTTCATATCATTCTGTATTTAGGACACGAGAGTTAAGTTCTGCTGATGGACAGTCCTGCTACCAACCTGTGTATCAGTCAATACAGAGTTTCTTCGCTTTTTCATTGTTTTATTGGAATTCTCCTTAGTAAAATGCACTGAAGAGTGATGAAACCACTTGCACTCCCAATCAGGCAGAACAGTTCTGGCTTGCACTTACAACATAAATACACAATCTCTGACTAGTGTTAAGACGGCTTGTGCAGTTTAAAAGGATGTGGCATACTGCTAAGCTGTAACAGTGGTACTACCTTTAAATCAGAAGAGTAAAAATATATTGCAAAGAAGATGGTCTGTAATGTTTTTAAAAGGGTAAATTATGTACCTTAGAAAGTGCCAGAAATTACTAATCTTGCTGTCCTAGAGTTAAATATTAGAAAAAACTTGATTTTTACACTTTTTTATATAATAATTTCTACTGTTATTACTCTTGCTCTAAACACAAACATAGCAAGTTCATGCTGAATGTTCTTGAAGTTTATGCTCTTCATCTAAACTGAAGTTTTCTGTATAGCAATTATGAGCTACTATTTTGTCTTTACTAGTCAATCAAACTAGTCATTGCAAAGTAATTCCCCCTGTGTTTTGAAAACCCTATAAAAGTTAAACAAGTATCCTTGAAAAGCAAAAATTAAGAGCTAGCTGTGACTGGGTAACAAAGTAGAGATGCTGTCCTGGCAGGACTATAACCACCTGTGGTTCTCTAATACATTTAGAAGCTTAATTCTGCCATTATGACTTAATTATGACTTAATGACTGCCATTACTAAATTTTTCTCTTTATTTGCACAAAATTGTAAATGAGGCACTGTCAATACGAAAGGAATTCAAAGGTAGCAGGATAACCTTCCTGTTATCCTACTAGCCTACATCACAATGCTACCCATTTTACTTATTACTTCACTGAGCCTGGCTCAGCAAGCTGACAGAATTACCACGAAGCAGTTGCTAACATGATAGTAAATATTATTACAAACTAGTGCGTCTCATAAAACAGAGACATAAACCAGACTTCCTCTGACATGAGTTGCAAAAGTCCTTCCTTGGCTCAGATGCTAGCCACTGCTTAAAGAACATTACCTGGCTCTGAAGATAAATTTCATGCACCGATCCTTCCCCGTGTAGCTCAAGCCATCATGTAGATATTCTTACCTTTGGATTACCAACATATGTTGGCATTGATGATGTCTTTCTAGAAGTATCTGCACTCTGCTAAAACACACTCAACCACATCTTCATGACTTATCCCTTCAACTCCTTCTTCTTTCTTTCTTCAACACCAACACCCACTCCTCCTCCCCATGCCTCCTCCCCTAACTCCTTTAGTTAAAATGGACAGAAAACAGGCAAAGTAAAATTTTATACTTAAAATGACGGATTCACTGGTGTACTGGTATATGGTATCACAGACTTGTAGTAGGAAGGAGGGGAGTTACATTTCCTCTTCACAGATACCCAGACTTTACAGATGAAAGCCAAAGACTGAAAATGTAAATCATTCTGTCCAGCAAAGAGTGACATCATTATAAATGAAGAAAAATATCATAAAAATAAGCCACTGCTTGCTGGAAGATATTCAGGACAGTCAGGTTAAATGAAGTATAAACTATAATCAAAATTGCAACCATCAAGCTGGAAAGACTGACAAAGAAAATGAAGACAGGAGTGCTCTTCTGGGGTGAGAATAATGCACACTGAAAACAGCAGCAGTGATAAAACTAAAACCTATCTAATGCAGATTATATAATGCTGTATAGTCAATCATAAAAGAGAGCTTTCTTAAAGTTGGAAGCATTAGTGTTCAGGGTGCACTCAGCTGAAGCAGAAAAGGAAGCCCTTTGTTCCTCACAGGAGCTGCTTCATGGAATCTGCAGGGGTACCAGCTCCTGATGCAATTTGGAAATTGAGATGAGTAAGAGACTTGGCAGGAAATGGAAAAGACACCTGCAAGATTAAGACTAGAAAGCTTTTATTTTATTTGAGCTCTCAGCTATGCTTGATATCACACACCAAGGTGGTAAAGGTAGAAAAGGTAAAAAACCACATTCTCTGAAGCAGCTGTGCAGCTTTATCCTCATGTTAAAGGATATGAAGATTTTTGTGCCACTGCAGATTCCTTTATAGTCTCAGAAGTATTTTTATCAGTGAAAAAATAATCACTAGTCTCAGAATGATAAATTATCAGATTTTACTTGTGTTACTCGCAACCAGGTATGAAAGGCAACTAGCAAGTACATCAGCTACTGATGCAGCTTATGTTGACTTCACACTCAGCAAGTCAGCTGTCTTTGATTAAGGCCAGAGAATACATAAAATACAAGAAATGGCTGGCAACGTAATTTCCTTTTCTTTTTGAAAACCTGCTCAAATTTTATTCTTTTATGTATACAAACAATGGTAACAAAAGGCAGCCTATATTTTACTTCGTCTTCCCAAAAGACCTGATTAAAAGCAATAGTTTAAAGTATGCAAATGACACATTGTAATAGACTATGCATGTACTGTGGGGGCACACTGCAGTTCCTGTGGTATTCATGTTTCTGCATAACTTGATTTATCCATTAGCAGATAAATAGGAACTTTTAATACTTAGGATGCATTTGCTCAGGAAGCTGTAGTGGCCTACGTTGTTCTGTTTCATTAATGGAGAAAGTATTGTACACCTCTTTTGACACCCCAGCCTACAGAGAGTGCCTTCTTTGGACTAAGGCTGCTCTATGCTGTTCTAGCAGCAAACCCCCCTTTAATTCAATTATCCAATAATTCAGAATTACTCTGGCCAGGAAAAAAACTCCAACAACATAAACCAGGGACAATGAAACAGCTCCTGCTCTCCTCCCTCCCGAGCTCCTGGGGCTAGTGCATCACTTCTGGGAACTTGTATACTGTGCCAAATGACCAAGCACCCACAGGAAGAGCAGAGACAGGCCCTTGTGCTTCTCTAGGGTGTCATATGGGATTTGGCTGATGTTTGGCAGCTCAGAGTCATAGAACCACTATATGGGCTCATATTTGTCATTACACTGTCCACTCAAAAGTTTAAGGCTTAAAAAAAAGAAGCTGATCTGGAAGATTCTTCATATGTAATAGTCCTCTAATTTCCATTGCGCTTCACATTCTCCATATGTCAAGAAGATGTTGAATCAGCATAAAGATTTCAACAGCAGAGAAGCATACAGTTTTGCACAAATATTAAGGCAGCTGCTGTGTACATTTGATACATGAACAGATCTGGGGAAAAGAAAGATGGAGCGTTTAGTCCCAAAGACGTTGTATTTCTCCAAATTTCCCTACAGTTCACATGGGAAGATTTTATCGTATGTTTAATTTAGACAAGGCTAATTTGGAAACTGCCAGCTTCACAGGAAGGTTGGCAGAACTGGACAACTAAAAAAATACTTATGATTTTGGCCTTCAAAATGCTGTTCTACAGACTCAGTCAGACAAGAAATAAGAAATTTCTGGCCCATGTAGACAATGACTTCAACACAGCAGTCATTTTCTCTTTAATGACAAATTGAAGTTTCCCATTTCATGTTGCTATTCTGCACCCTGTTATTCCTGTAAATACAAAAGGAAATCAGTCTTCACACAAGCCTATAACTCTTTACTGTTAAGAACAGGCTGAGTATATGAAATGCATCTGTATAAGCTCAGAAGACTGTAATTTTTTCAGACATAAGTAAGAACTCCCCATACTAATTCTGTAGGATTGATTTATGCTGTTACGCTCTATCTGAGCAGTTTGCACTTTTTACATTTTTTCTTCTGGTGCTTTTTCTTCTGTGAGATTAATTTGCTTAGCATTGCTAATTTCTAGTGAGCATTACATTACAATATTCTTAAAGCTAGGAAAATGTGTAGAAATAATCTGAGATTATCTGCAACAGATGCTCAAATGCAATTCAGCTTTCTAGAACTGCGCAATCTGTCAAGAGCATTAAGGCAGTCTGACATAGACAGGAGGAATTACAAGCAGGCACATTATCAAGAAAGATCTGAGGTACCCTAATAATAATATTAACACCAAAACTCAGCTTCAGACTCCTGAGCTGGAATTTTAGTGGCATGCAGGAATAAATCCAAATACTCCCAAAAATACAGAGGTAGTACAGATTTTTATTTTACGTATGGTCTCTTTATCTTGTCATTTATACTCACTGCTTTCCCACTGCATTACTCGCTCAAAGACAGCGCTACAGGCAGTAGAAGCGTATCCAGTGGAGTAGAAAATCACTTAGTTTAAATTATTATAAATAAGAATTCTATATGTCACCTAATAATTCCTTGGAAATTATGCATGCACACTATACATTATGCATTTTGTATGGAACTAATGTTTTCATGAGCTACTTTTATGTGATTCATAAAATACGATTTTCAGCTACCTCACAGATACAAATAATAGAGCATTCAGCCTCAACTTTGCATAGTTCAAGGCATCCACAGTGTATTAGTTCATGGTCATATTCTATCCGCTGAACTGAAAAGATGATAATAGCCACTTTTGATATTCATATTTCCTCTGAAGAGTAAAACACCTAGTCATCAGAAAAAATTAAACTTATTTTCCATCATCATGCATTACATCAAGTACTGAGATATTTACAAGGATTACAATTCATATCCTGCTATTTTCCTCATGTGATTTTCATAATTCTATTGCATTCCAAGGAAATGTCCTCTTTCCTCCCCCAAACTCCCTTCCCACCTTGCTGTCACAAAGCCACAGAGATGCTGAAAACCAGGAGAAGCAAAGAATCCTAAGAATGAGCAGCTGATCAGCAACTATGCTTGATACCAAAAGCTTGCTCAATAAAAAGGATAAACTGTTCAGAGTTTATGGTGCCACAGAATAATAGAAATTTAATAGTGACAGTTGCTAGCAGCTAAGATCAAGTAAATTCACCTTTCAAATAAAAGGAAGACGTTTTTAACAGTAGCGATAATTTATCAAGTATTGTTTACAACTGTTCCATTCATTAATACATTAAAATCCCAGGATATAAACTTTCAGAGGTGACATGCTCATCTAAACTCAAGACCTCAGCCACTGTAAACCATGCAAGTGAGCCCTCCAGTATTACTCTGGGTTTTTATTGCAAACTGTCCAAACATTCTTAAACTTACATTAAATTGTAAGAACTTTGTTAAGTTACATTACAGTACCAGAATTTTTAATAATATGTCACAATTGTAAATGGACTGCAAATTGCTCGCAGCTCTGAGTCATCTTCATTTTTGAAAAATGTTTAATGCCTCATAAAACACATATAACTTCATCCAATCAAGTAAATATTAGAGACAGACTTACAGGCAAAAGAAAGGTTTGTCAACAAAATTTAGGTACTTATTGAATCTGGAACAGAACTGCTCAGAACATTTCAGTGACTTGGGTGGCATGGTTTAGTGGGAGGTGTCCCTGCCCATGGCAGGGGGGTTGGAACTAGATGATTTTAAGGTCCTTTCCAACCCTAAATATTCTATGGTTCTATGATTCTATGACTTGGTACATTTTGGTCAAAAGACACTTAACTAGAAAGTTTTTTTTCTTTAAGTGACATATTTTGGATGGAAGTATGAATCTAAACATATTTCAACAAACAAAAATGATTTCCTCTCAGCCTGCCTGTCCACAGGTGTTCCCATGTGATTGGTGGAAACTGAACTATCAAATTCCAGTTTGCCTTCCAGTCTTTGAGTTTTGGTACCTCAAGGATTTTAGTATGGTTAGGCAAGCCTTTCTCCCAGAAACCACCAGTCTGTTTCAAAAAGGTCGGAGCTCTCTTCCCAAAGCACAATCAAGGTTCAAATTAATTTTGCTACCTATGAAGAGAGATTATACAATTAAAGCAGCTCTGATGACACTAATTTGTTAAACAAGGTAAAGCTTCCACCAGAGGTCAGTCTCAAAAGAGAGGTTATTTGGAACAAATGAATAAAAAGAAAGAAAAAATCTATTTAACTACTACTGAATGTAACACAGAGCTGTTAATCTCCTTTCAATTTCTATTAGCTCATTATATTCCTTTCAGTTTCAGTACTTGAATACAGAGATACATAATGGTTCATCAATACAGGCGACCAAGGAAGCTGGGGTGACTTCATTTACGAATTACAAAAAAGATGCTGAATGCAAGAACAGCTAATGTGTAAAATAAACCTGGGATAGTTTATTAAGTACCTTTAACAGAGACACAGTAACATTAGATTTTTATTATTTTAACTTACTAACTATAAATTGTGACCTGTATATATGCACTCATGCATTTGCCTATTGCGTATGTAATTCTGCCTCAGATATGGGCCTTACACATTCTCCTGCAATGTTAGTAGCTACATGAGTTCATCTTAACTTTATTGTGACTACTTTGTAAAACTGAATTCATACCTCAAATAAATAACTAGCAGTCTATGCGTCTATGAAACCGGAATTTCCAGATAGTGACTTTTGTTGAGCATTAGTTGCAAATGCTAAAGTAAAATAATTGAGTGTTATTTTTTATCATAATATGAGAAAAAAAAAAAACCACAACAAAAAAGCAACACAAAACACACACAAATAAAAAAAAACCCCAACACACACATACAAAAAAACCCCAAAACCAAATTAAAAAAAAAAAGCAAAACAAAAAAACCCCAAAAAGTCAGGACGTATATAAGTTTCCTTTTCTCACTTTCTAAAATCTGTTTGACTTTCAGGAGTAGCTTCCAATGCAGAACTTGTTTGAGAAAAGCCGGCGCTCTGTTTTAGCAAAAATAATCTCCTCACCAAAAAACCCAAACATAACTCACAGTCAGCTTTGTGAGAGACAGTATATGTGTGAATGTGAAAAAGGGGAAGTAAAGACTCACCTGTTTTATCTCTACTGTATTTTTTGCCAGTAGAGTACTGATGTCCAGGTTCATGGTGTTCCTACCATTGAAAACTGCTGCTCTGAAAGAATGACTCAAGCCTACTCCACAGAATGACAGCCCTAATCAGACCTAAATCCTAGCTGCTGTTATTTTGAGATGCCCCAGAAAAGTCAGTTCTGTAGCATATTTGCACTGTTAAGAAAAAAATTAAAAGGGAAGTAAAATACTATCTATTGATCATTTCTTTCCTCACTAAGCCATACACTGCAGTCCTTTGGGCTGAAGTTCTTTTAAGCTCAAGAAAAGCACAACATAGGAAAAAAAAATCTATAAATTCTTACTCATATACTGCAACAGTGTCTTTCAAACCCCTTATTTTAAAATATAAGGATTAGTTTCTTTGACTTTTTAGTTGTTAACCACTGCACTAAAGCTGCCTAGAAAAGAGATATTCCATTTGCAATTAATATAGTTCCTGAAACAGATAATATTCCGCCAGCATAAATCATTAAATAATTTAATTCAAGCTTTCTAAACCCTATTAGCATATTGTAACTTACATGATACTGACCTTATATGACAGCAACCCTTTAATGCCATAATGTTCTGTGAAAACCTTGTACCTCTCACTCATACACTTACATATGTATTCTATCCTTTCAGGATTCTTTTAGTGATGCGGTGGGGTTTTTTGAGTCTAAATGTTACTTCAAGATTAGGACTGTGAATTACTATAATTTTAATTCTCCGATATTTAAATTACTTTTTGAATTTCATTGGGTTTTGCACTGATCACTGACGCAAAGGTGCTATTAATTCCAGAGGTCATATATCAAGTTACAAATGTAATTTTTTCACATTCAGCAAGAATAAATCTCATCACTTTATTATTTTTCAAGACATCACCACTCCTAAAGACAAAATGATTTAGTGACTTTGCTAACCTATATTTTCTTTAAAAATTTAGAACTATCAGAAATATTTAATGACTTGATTTAAAGTGCTGAAATGGAGGCATGCCAAAAGCATATTAAAAAGCTGTTTTTTCCCCAAGAATTAACACCTGTCAAATTAATAGATTTTGAAGTGGAAGACCTCATGTCCATTTCAACTTGCAACTTTGCAAGTAAACACTGTAAAAAGAAACTGTCTTCTTTCTAAAAAAGCATGAAAGCACCATGTTCCTTTCTGACTGAAAAATTTGCCTGCAGTGAGACTTCCCTATGGAACCTCTATAGTCTTTTTACTTCATAAGCTGTTCTGTATGAGGATTAACTCCTTTTCTTTGGAAACTCCTGCTCATAATGTAGAGAGATGCAAAAGGTAATTCTGAAACTGATTAAGCTATTACCGCACAAAAAATACCCCAACCCAAACCCCACAACTCGAACCACAAACCCAAGCTTACAGTCTTTACCATACCACTTCCAACCAAGAAGCCAAACATTAACAGCACTTTTCCAAGTACGTTATACAAAAATAGCTCTGTTGTTTAGCTAAGGTACATAACAAACCTTCAGCATCACAATACAAATCACAGTGCAAATGTTGTACCTAAGATACTTTGCCTGGTAAAACTTGATGCAAGTACAAACAAAATTATTGTTTATTTCCAGAAATCAAATTTTTGAACAGGAATTCAAAATACATACTTATAATACCACTCTCATTAGGATGGTATTTTCTCTAGGCAGCATAGCCATAGCTGATCAGTTTTAGACTACCCTTGGGGGGAAAATAAACCCAGAAAAAATAAACCCCAAAAAACTACCACTGATTTCTTTTTAAATATACAAATCTCTAGTGTAGGTTATTTTCTGTGACCATAAACCATGTAAGATTCAAAGGCAATGTGTTTGTAAATATCTGAGGAATGTTAGCAATGTTTCTATTGAAGAACATTGCAAGCAAATGTCAAAATGCATTAGAGGAAAGAAAAAAAAAACTAGGTGAAAGATGCAGTAAAGGAACAAATAAAATAGAAATAATTTTATTGCATAAATAAATGTGTGCAAATAAATATATATATTCACATAAACAAAACCTCCAGCTAGAACTAATGACTGTGTATAATGAAACTTTAAAGATCAGAAATAATTAAATTTATCACCCCAACTTACTAGACATGTCAATAAACAATTCCTTTATTTATTAAACTATTTATAAATGCATGAATAATCTTCTGTGTGTATGCATGCATTCTTCGGAGCATATATAATGATGTGTACATTTATGCAAGTTTATGCTATTGACAACATATTTGACTGGATCAAGATTCAATCACAACAAACTTAAGAGGTGGTAGCCTGAAAATAACAGAACTAAAAAAAAAAAAATAAAATCTTGTAAAGACATGGGAGTTAGATATGTAAGCAGCAAAATAAAATATATCTTGTTATAAAATTTTAGTGATCACCAGTTTCATACATCTTGCTTTACTACTAAAGGGAAAAATCTTGAAACATTAAGTAAAAAGGGTGCTGGGGAGGGACTCTTCATGAGGGACTGTCGTGATAGAACAAGGGGTAATGGGTTCAGACTTAAACAGGGAAGTTTAGACTGGATATAAGGAGGAAATTCTTTACTGTAAGGGCAGTGAGGCACTGGAATGGGTTGCCCAGGGAAGTTGTGAATGCTCCACCCCTGGTACTGTTCAAGGCCAGGTTGGACAGAGCCTTGTGTGACATGGTTTGGTGTGAGGTGTCCCTGCCCATGGTACAGGGGTTGGAACTAGATGATCTTAAGGTCCTTTCCAATCCTAACTATTCTATGATTCTATGATTCTATAATAGCACTGCTGTAATAAAATGCTTATGAACTATAATGGCATGCTTCTCATAAACTAGCATTAAGGTGATGTTACAGCAGTTAAAAGACCATCAACAGTGTAAGTATGAAAATAATATTGGGACATAGTCAATGACACCAAAAAAACTCATTTTGACATTAATACCAACTGTCCTGTATTTTCATGAATGTATGACTGAAAACAGTTTTCTTGTAGACAGCATTTTAGAATTTGATGCAACTAAATTCCTTTGTTAGTTATTTGATATCTGTCCTGGTCATACTTCACTAAGAGTTATATTTTTCCAAGTGTAGGAAAAGAACTGTGCCATTATGAGCACACCCTAAATTGTTTGTGGCTGTTCTTGAAGCACCACAAGCTTTAGCATCTCATCTAATCTTGCTGCACATGTCAGGCTTTTTTAGGAAAGAGGTCACCAGCACAGTGGTACATGGCCTCTGGTACATGTAACAGCTATCATAACTCAACCACTCACAGCCAGCTTTCTAAACCACTTTTCTATACTTTTGTATGCAACTGCTTATACTAAATGACAAAGCAAGATCACGGTTCCTGTGTTCCAGAGCCCGTTCACAGGATTCATACAAAATGCATCAAACTTACTGTTGATTTTATTATTATTCTGTGATAATTATAGAATCATAGAATTATAGAATCATAGAATAGCTAGGGTTGGAAAGGACCTTAAGATCATCTAGTACCAACCCCCCAGCCAGGGACAGGGGCACCTCACACTAAACCATGCCACCCAAGGCTCTGTCCAATCCAGCCTTGAACACCGCCAGCGATGGAGCATTCACAACTTCCATGGGCAACCCATTCCAGTGCCTCACCACCCTCACAGTAAAGAACTTCTTCCTCATATCCAATCTAAACTTCCCTGTTTAAGTTTGAACCTGTTACCCCTTGTCCTCTCACTACAGTTCCTCATGAAGAGTCCCTCCCCACCATCCCTATAGGCCCCCTTCAGATATTGGAAGCCTGCTATGAGGTCTCCATGCAGCCTTCTCTTCTCCAGGCTGAACAGCCCCAACTTTCTCAGCCTATCTTCATACGGGAGGTGTTCCAGTCCCCTGATCATCCTTGTGGCCCTCCTCTGGACTTGTTCCAACAGTTCCATGTCCTTTTTATGTTGAGGACACCAGAACTGCACACAATACTCCAAGTGAGGTTTTCAAAGTCGGGTTGTATTTTTTTCCTTTGAAAACATGATTTTTACCTGAAAGGTGAGTATAATACAGGTTCTCTATTTCTGTACCATTTTTTGTCCTTTTGAAACATCTTTTCTTTTTCTCACAAGTCAGGGAAATTGAGATTTTCTACTTTCCTTTTCATTTTTACCAGCTATTTTATACTAGTGGCAAAGGCAAAAAGTAATTCAGCATCTTTTTGCATACTGCAGTTCTCATCCTATACAAATGTGCCATAATTCAAAATTAAGTAATCATTTTTGCATAGGCAAAGCTAGCAGCATATGCCAGGTTACATGAAATATGCATCTTGTGATTAAACAAATAAAGTGTAGCTTTAATTAGGCAGGTAAGGAAAGCTATTTCAATGTTTCCTTAAATATGTATAGGGAAGTTCTTGCTCCACTGAGATGGGGAGATAAGAGAAAAATATACAAGAATAACTTGAAATTTCTATTTCCTCAGCTTTTCTAATTTCGAAGAAATTCTAGATATCTAGTTGCAAGTTTAACTGTTGCATTTTCTTTCTGCTTTCTGTGTGTTGCTTTGTTTCACTTATAAAGAAGTAGGATTTATTTTTTACAAAAATATTCCCACCTTTTCAGAGCACAAAAGCATAATATTAAAAAACAAACCATAAAAATCCCTACCATAACCCTTCTGCTGTTTTTTTTGTTTTCTTTTCTTCTGTGCCTTCACAATTTTTTAACACTGATTGTAACAACAGGGTTTCACAAACCATTTTAATTCCAACCTGTACATTGTACAACAGGGTTAATTCAATTTATTACATGTCTATATTCATTCCCACCAGAAAAGGAAAATTACTGTCCTTGTACCTTCAGATAAGGGGAAATAGTTCTTTTGTCTTTGTCTAATTGGGCTTGAACAGAGAAGATACAGGCTTCACTTCCTGAAATAATATTATTTTAAGATTACAGGAAAATTTAGGTAAGAAGGGACACCAGGTAGTTTCTAGTCGAAACCCCTGCTCCAAACAGGGCCAGCTCTGAGATCAGATTTGGTTGCTCAGGGCTTTGTCCAGTTGGGTCTTGAATGCTTCAGGTAATGGAGCCATCACAATATCTTTGGGCAACCTGCCGCAGTACCTGGCTGTCCTTCAGCGTGAAAACATTTCTCCTTATATCCAGTCTAAACCTCTTGTTTCTGCTTGTGCCCATTAACCTGGGTTCCTGTCTCTGCACATCAGTCTGCCACAAAGTTTGCAGTGGCAGCTGATTCAGCTGCTTGAAGCCAAATTTTCATGGGCCTACCCTTGAAATCTTCTCTTTCTAATATAGTAATGTCAGACTCCAAAGTGGGACTGCAAAAAAGACAAAACCTATATGACTCTCCTTACTCTAACTCTTACCATGATTCTGAAGTCAGTGAGGCTGTTTCCAGAAAATACAATAAAGACATAGTCACACATGGTGGAGTTCAGTTTTGGATTAACACACCCAACATCTGTTGTCTACATGCAAGAATGATGCTTACATTTGCCATTACCAAGATAATGCCCATTTCAGTTGCCCTCAGAGATACCCTGGAATATTCCTTCCTAGCCTCCAGCTATCGCTTCAGGAGGGAGGCTGCAGGTCTTCTACAGGTCATGTGCCATATTTATCTATTCCATGTGGATGTCTCATGTACACTGCCACATTTCAAACGATACGAGCAACATACACTATCAACCTATACTGTCAACCTTATTTTCCCTGGCTTCTTTGCAAGCTGAAATGATGCAAAACCCAAACACCCAAACTACACAGAGGTGTAAGCTGAGGTTGAGGTATTGCTTTGATAGAACAGGTAAAACTGAATTAATTGCAAAAATAGTCAGCAGATGCCTTGATTAAATTCCTTTAAATGAATGCTCATTAATTATTCACTCAACTAAAAGCACGATTCATTTGAACAATATAATGAAATTAATAAACTATAGCACTACTCAAATTGCCTCTGGCTACAAGTATTCTGAAGCCATCTAATGAATTCCTAGATGCCCTCCTAGACCTTCAATGCTTCTCTCTGAAAAATTTTGTTCATTTGTCACTAAAAGGTAATATTACGTTATCTTTCTGACAACCGTGGGGTCTTACAGACCTAGAAGAATCTAAACCAAACCCTTCATCTTCCTATGACAAATGCAGTTTGCCTTAAAGTACCTGCGCAAATTAATACTGTGTAGGGAATACAATGAGCAACACTGTTGGGATACATTTATTTGAGGAAGTCTTCATTTCATAAACAAATACTGCCATTTTCCTTTCTGATATCTTGCAAAATGCATGTTTATGGCAAACTATCACTTGTATTCAGATTTAGAACCTAGAAACTACAGTGATGGTGCCTTGGAAATGCTTAAAATAGATAAGATGGATTGACTGATTGAATATTCCTTTGAATTATTGTGAAAGCATCAGAACTATCTAAATCATGCTGTGAAAAAAGTGGAGCTAGAAGTTATATAACTTCGAGTTGCTATAAATTGCTTCTCGTTGAAAGCTATATAAAACATTTTCAAATCTGTCATGTTCCACCCCTTCTGCTTAAAAAAAACAACCCCAAACTAAGTGAAAACATCCAGGAAAGGTATGAATCAGGCTAATGTTGTTAAGTTGGAGCAAAAGTTATGCCACCATGAAGACTGCACACTCTTCCATAATTAAATAGAAGAATCTGGACCATTTTTATGTCCAGAATGTATTTATTACAGTAAACCACGTTTTATTATGTTAGCTATAACAACACATCTAATTCAGCAACAAAACAAGCTCAGACATACTTCTTTTCTCACGGACACAGTTACTTTCATCAAAGTTCATTTCTTGAATGGTCATATTTAGCTTCTTTCTGCTGCTGCTATTTCCATGTGCCTTCAGAACAAGCTATCTGACAAAGCAGCCAGGAAAATACATTTTCTACTCCTCCTCCCACAGAAGCATACAAGATGACTGCAGAGCCACACCATCCTACAGGTACACTCTACAACACCTGATCTGACCTCTGATCTTTGCAAGAAAACAGTCTCAAGCCTGTCTGACCACAAAGCAGGAGGAATGGAGTATTCACAGTAAGAGAGCATGAAGGAGCCAGAAACTGCTCTATTTGTAGTGATGGGAAATGAAGAAATTAGCACAGTAGACTGCAAAAGATAATAGAGAGATAAAAGCTTTGGGCAACACCTGAAGTCTGCTTTTGCTAGTCCTGAGATTAACCACCATAGCCACTAGGACCTGTAAAACTAGTGACAATGAGATGAATGTCAGGTCCTTCTTTTCTATCCTGAAATATGCTATCTAAATTTAGAAAGGAACTCCTTTTCCCTTTCATGGCTTTTTAAATATCTATACACACACACACACACACATTTTACAACAGCTATTTCGATTTTTTTGACTGGCAGTAAATTTTAAAAGCCTTTAAAAGCCTTGTAACAGTTTCACTGGGACCAAAGAGCAAAACTACTATCAAATGTTCTGAAAAAGAACAGTCAAAAGAAAGCACTCAGCATTTCCAGGACAGAATATCCCTCTGAGAAAAAAAACTTCTTGCTTACCAACTCAGGTGCTTTCCTCATTAGAACACTTGGGCTGGCAAAGCAAAATAACAAAAGGGTTGTGTCAGAATTGCATTTGACATGTTGGAAGTGTGTATCACTCAGCACTGAGTACTATCCTATGATGATATCCTATCTTGTGCCCTGAAAAACAACAGCCTCCTACAGCAACAACTACAAGACAGCTACCATTTATCCCAGAAAAGCTCTTTACTACTTAGAAAGATACTAGAAAGGAAAAACAACCCCTTGCTAGTAAAATTAGCTGAAATTAGGTCCTCTAAATATCTGTTCTTTAAATTGGGAAGGAAGGAAGGGCGGTTGTTTGTGGTATTTTTTTTTTTTTTTGTTCAGCATGATTTATTTTTAGACTGGCAAAGAGACAATGGTAAACAGAACTGAAGCTCTGTGGGCACCTTCCGAGGTTAAATTACCTTTCATGGCATTTGCACAGAGGACTGTTCTCAAGCAGCTTGAGCAGATGGTTGGGACACCATCGTCCGTTTACTTGTATCCACAAAGATAAAAGATGGCTCTTCAAAATCCCAAACAATAAGACCCTTGTGATGCTTTAGGCTGCCAAGAAAAAAACAACAACAAAAACCAACCCCAAAATCCAAATAAATATAGGTAGCTGAAGAGGACAAAAGAGCTTTGATTGATGAAATTTCATTTTAAACTACTAAAATCACCTCTTCAATAAATGTATATATCTGTAATCTGGAATAATTTTGCTAAAAGAAACTAATATGCTCCAGAATACTTAACAAAGTAGGAGATGCAGGTAAAACAAATCCTACATAGTACCTCTGACTTAAGTAAGAATCTGCCACCTCTACACAACCTGTACTACATACAGCGTTTGCTGGGCATGCTGCCAAATAACCACTTCTGCTTACTGGGCCACAGAGATGGTCAGAGATTTCCAGGACCAAGCCAGAGCAGACAAACTGCTAGGGCACAGCTATCCACTTACCCCACTAAGTAATGATAGACAACATCACAAAAGTGGGAGAACATGCTGGATGTGGCTCCTTCTCAGTAAGAACTTCACAAAGTTCTTTAAGAGCAGCTCTGGTCAAAAATTTGCAACATGAGCATTTTGCCAACAGGCAACTTGCTAAAAGGCACTTTCATTGAAACAAGTTACTAGTAACAAAGATGAATTTAAAGGACTGGAGACAATGTGGACAGCTATGAAGAAACCCTAGAACTTTTAAGAGTGAAGTAAGCAGGTCTTCAGACTTGCAACTATTAATTGCATAACCTGTCACTCTTAAAAGCTCCTAAAAGAAAAGCAAGGTTGCTAAATATGGAGAGAATCACATGGACTCAGTGAAGGGGACCCGACACTGTATTCAATACATACAGCAAAGTAAGACAGAATTGTGTTTAGAAAATAACAGTGAAATTAGATAACGATGACTCACCAGCTACTCAACACCCTAAAGCCAGCAGGTACCACAAAACATTTAATTAACTAAAGTTATGTATAATGATGGATGGTTGTTTCTGCAATAACTGCTTGTTTAAAGAATTACACAACCAATAAAATGCATGGATATATCTATCTAATACCGTGGTATATCTACCTAATACCGTGGTATTAGATATATCTATCTATATATATTAGATATATTAGATATATCTATACATATTAGATATATTAGATATATCTATCTAATTAGATATATTAGATCTATTAGATATATCTATCAAATACCATGTATTCCACAGCAATGGCAGGTAAACAGTGGATATATTACTTGCAATGGCAGGCAAACAGTGGATATATTACTCCCTCTCTCATTTCAATGATCAATTGATATTTTTAAATCTCTTTTTGTTGTGCTGTTGGCATATTCAACATGCCTTAGAACAAATGTACAATTTAGACATTAAAGATTCTTGTCAGGTTTTTAGCAATTGTTAACTCTCATTGAAGTAATGAAAAGAAGAAAAAGACATGTTTTGATAAATGTCAACCAGTGGCATCCAGCAACTTAAAGTAACATTTTTTGATAATGGAGGAGCAATTATCACTCATATAAGAGGAAATAAGTGTGAAATAATGTAAATATGAATGGGAACTCAATAAAAAAAAACTGTTAAAAAAATCAGGGAAACAGGTCTATATATGCTCATGTGAGAATACAAGAGAAAGCCCAGATGGGAAGATTTTTCCTAATTCTCCTCTCTGTCTCAGAAAAAAAGAGAAGATCCAAAAGTACGTCTGTTCAAAATATCAGTGTCTTGTGCTAACTCTCATGCTAATGTCATTTTCATTAAAAATAATAAGTAAATAACTGAATTCAAGGCCTTTCTTTCCACAAGAGAGCACTCTCTCTTCTTAGTTCCTCACAATTTTCCACAAAATTAAATGTAGGACCACTGTCTCTCCACTTGCTTGTCTCCACTCCACAATATCTTTACACAAAAAGAAGTGATAAAGTCATCTGTGAGGAACATGATTAAAAAATGCCCTAACCTCAAAAATAAAACATTTCACTGCAAACAGCAGAGTGTACATTTTGGTTTTCCAGTAAAAACAAAGGACCGTTGAATAAGGCAGCTGCATTATGATCAGATACCCTGTTTCGATGATACCAGTGATAAAGAATGTGACATTTATAGGAAATATGGCAAACAAGCATTACTTGCAAATGTGTGTTTGAAATGTGTTGTAAATAACTTCCACGGTAAATGAATTGGAGCATCCGAAAATGTTTTAGCTCTCTGCTCACCTCTTTCCAGTCATGAAGCCGCCCAAAACCATAATCAACAGAATGAATTGGAAACTGCTGTGACTACAAATTCAGCAAATCAAATGAAATTTCACTTTGTTTTGTTCTCTTACCAGGATATAAGGAGCACCATGAAGCGTAGGCAGACAAGAGCAATACACACACACAGAGAAGCCAGTGCACATATGCAGAGATGGACAAACTAATTTCCAAGGAAGCGAGGATGAAAACCCAGACACAGAAACGTTGGTAGTTAAAACAACTGCTTACTCTTCCTTGGTAAAGCAGTAACAGTTCCCTCCACACAGATTGTTTCCTAGATCCTCCTGCAAACTAGGCCACAATTAGTGCACAGTAACAAGCTGTCAGGTGAGGACTGGACTGTTCAAAGCTGCTGCAAAAACTGAGACAGAGAACTAGGCTGCCTTTTTCTTTGTATAACTGGGCATTAATACACCTCCTGATGACTGAAACAGTTTCCTTCCTGCAGGTTTAGAAGTATAAAAGGCTCCAGTGAGAAGATAGGGATCCCACCTTCCCACCTCTCCATTATGCAGGAAGTTAAATTGATCATTATGTATGGAGAGGGAGTTTACTGCACACTCGCAGGAATAAAATTCAATAGAAGCAACGAGATGAAGAACAACTTTCGTTTTAACAGTGTGGTGCAGCAGGTGATTCCAGAAGGAATTTCTTGGTACTTAACTCCTTTCAACTGCACCTCATTTGTAAGTCCATATAAATATAATAGAATGCAGTGAGATTACTGAAATCCAATGTATCTTTTAAGAAGCTGAAGATACAACATATATTATTCCATAATCACAGAAGGGAGATAACAAAATGGAAAACCTGTCTTTTTCTCACTATTATGGGTAACCAGCCTGGAACATGTTTTAGACAGATATTCTGAACGAGGTGCATTCAAAGAATTTAGTTGAAAAATGCCAATCAGGAAATCAGTTAAGTGACAATTTGGTGCTGAAATTATTAAAACTTGCCTTTTAAATCTTGCAGGAAATGGTTAATTAAGTTTCCGGTTAAGACACCTACAGACTCAACTTCATTTTAACAAACGTGCACTAGGAAGAAAAGACTACTTGAAACTGCATATTCTGTAACTGTAGTTATTTCTTATTTCCTCAGTCTTTGTTTCACTAAATGTAGCGCTACCAGGATGTCAATCTCCACAGTAAAACCAGGCAAAGAATAGATATCCATATTAATAATCTCATAAATCGACATAAGAAAGGACGAGCTCCATGATGACATGGACTGACCACAAAGCATGCCATTAAGACCAAACAGAAACCTCCCTCTGAGCAATCAGTGCTGTGGATGTTAATAATATTGGCTCCTGACTCACTGAAGTAGCAGATCAAGAATTTACAGACTGCTTGACACATGATTTTACAGTGGTATATGAAATGGAAGCTTTTAAGTATAATACGCATTACTAAGGACAGAAATATTTGTGTCATTAAATAAAAATTAATACCACGACAACATTTTTTCCCTTGAATATGCACATCTTCCAGATACTTGGAAGAAATCATGCCCATTTTTGCAAGGTTAGAATTTCATTACCCAAGTTCCCACATCTAAAGAAGTAGAAAGAAGAAATAAATGTAATATCCAACTCCATATAAATTCTGAGGAAGTACTTAAAGACTCTAGTGAATTAAATTCTGTGATGCTAAGAAAACATAAACCACATGATTGCCTATTATTTCCTACTTTGTGCAGGCACATTCACTTGTGCTTATTAAATGTGCTAGACATCTGAAGACCTCCACAGAGATAAATGATGACTACTGGACTCCCAACAGTTTCAGTGGAGGCACTGTTAACCTGGAGGTCAATAAATCCTTGTCACTTACGCATCACTTCCTCTGAATCCACCACAGAGTATTAAAATATAATTTACCTGGGGAATGGCAAAGTAACTCCCTTCTACACAGAACATTTACAGAGAAACTGACAATACTTACTTCTTTCACCTTGAAGGTGGCCAAACCCTGGAGCAAGATACTCAGAGAGATTGTGGAACCTACACCTTTGGAGATATTAAAAACTCAACAGGACAAGGCCTTGAGTTACCTGATCTAGCTTTGAAGTTGTCCTTCAGGTCTGGAAGCCCCTTTCAAGTTAAATAATCTGAACCTATGCAAGGCTACTGCCCCAGATGAACCACAGGAATATCCAGAAGACAAGGTAGGAATTTGATTTGCTCTACTTCAGGCACTTTCCAAATAGAAGTGAAGCTGAGCCAGGGAGTTCCAAATCATCTGAATTGCTATGCAATGGCCATAGGAGAATAGCACCTCAGCTTTATGTTTCATAAAGACAGTAGCTGCTCCATTGATATAAAATCCTTCATTCCCAGCTCATGCTTCAGTACTGATACCAAAATTGCTAGAAGCCAAAAATGGCCAGTATAGTTACCTGCCACATTTGGGTTTTCCTCTGAGGTCTCCCATCTCACTAATGATGAAGCTACTTGGCTTTGCATATGAGATTTAGCAAAGAAACAGCCTGCGGTGACACTGAAGTGGAAAACAGAGCAAATTAAATTGGTTGTTTTCCTATTTTACAACCAACTGCAATTACCATACTGGGTATATGCCATCCAAAGAAAACACTGAACCACACAAACAGGAACCATTTCATTAGCATGCACAGACTGAACCTTTCCACAGGTGTAATTTAAGGAGCCCTTAAAATATGCAATTCTATCTACTACCTTGAGTCTTCAATTGCTTCCAACCGTAATTCTAGTTTCCCTCTACATGAAATCCTGCAGTTAAATCTACTTTCACGATGACTGCCCTGATTAATAACTCTATAATGTCTGTACTCTCTGTTGGATAAAGCATTTCTTTGTTCAAAAGTAATCCTTTCCCTCTGAACGCTGGTAATTTCAGTGCTGAGGGAATGAATCATCACCCCTTCGTGCTGCCATTCACACCGCTGGGATGTGTAGTTATCTGAAGTCATTCTGAGCCATAACTTCTTACCCTCCTCAGTCAACTGTTGATTATGTTCAGTCCAGTGGAAGAACTATACTGATGCAAGTAACTCATAACTCACAGGTCATTCAACATGTCCATCAAAAAGACCAGAACTACTTCACAGACACTGGATGAATTCTGAATGCCACAATTTTTTAAATTCTGACGGCTAACTTCGTGAAATCAGCAGTTTTTTATATTATATTTATATTATTAAATTTTAGATCTCAATTTAGATTATTAAATCTTTCTTGTAGACAAACTAATGCTTATGGACTTAGTCATTTCATAAGCTTAATCAGCACCTAAAATCTTTTTCATCTGACTTTGAATGATATCTTAACAATTTAATACCGGCTCACACTGAAAATCTGATTAGCAGAGACAGGTGACAATAGCAATGAATTCTAGCGTGTGTGGGACGATTACTATGCTGTTAAAATACAAAAGGAAACTATTACCTCCTACAACTCCTGCTTTTGAATTTGAGGAAAAACCCATGCAAAGATGTTTTATATAGAATCCAGTTTGATCACCCACCCATCAGCTACAGTCTGCATCTGCATGAAATGAATGAAAACTTTTCAGTTCCCCAGTGTATGGCCTAAATCCCTATTTCATTTCCATTACAAATGAGTGTATTCTGAACCTTAAATATGCACAAACAGTATTCTTCTGAACAAGAAGATCCAGTAAGCTTCTACCTACCAAAGAAAAGGCTTGGTATAGCTACATAATGTAAAATTTAAATACTGCCTCTTAAAAGAGCCTCGATTTGACTATTAATTTTAAACTGTCCCATTACTCTTGAGAAAATAATGCATGTATTGCAGGATATTATTCTGCATTTTGAGGAAGTTCTTCCAGGAGTACTGAAAAGAGGCATTATAGAATTTACATTAGTACTACTTTGCAGACTATAAAATACTAATGCGGGATTTTTTTGTGGAACAAAAGGAACTGATTATAAGGAGTTACAAATTGAAGAGCATCAGCCTGTCCTTTCCTTGGATGTTGACGACAAACAGCTGTTGATAACACTGGTATTAACAAAACTCTATGAAGGATAGCCTTTTGGCCTCTACTTTCACTATTTAATATCATGCTGCTATAATAACAGGAAAAAATAGTACCAAGATGTTTACATGGAAGTTCTAAATTGAGTTACTTTGCAACAGTAAAGAAGAATGCCTCTTCCCTATTTAATACCTGACAAAAACAGTGTACAGAGCCATTGTGTGTCATCGGGATGACAATTTAGGACTTACTATGAAAGGGTATCCTCATGTAAAACCAGGATTCTTCACATTTTTATGCTACCTATGTCTGCTAGATCATGATGCTACCTATATGCTTTATATTACACCAATACTGTCAATTAAATTATATTTTTCATTGCTATTCCCTCTACATGCATGCTATGCCACAAGTCATTATCACACTCATTAAAACACAGCAGTACTGTATCCCCATGTCAGCATTTAAATGAAGTATGAGGATATATAACAATACAATTAACAGAAGTATTCCCAATGAATGGGCCTTGAAAAACAAAGAGAAGCCTTGATGGGAATGATTCTGCACTTGAGGCCTATACACAGCAATCACTAGGGCTTTTCATGGTTCTTTTTTAAGGAGAATTGACAAGCCTGATGGAAGAGGAAAGAGAGAGAAACTACAATTTTGAAGCTTCATTTTTATTCAAGACATAGCACAAGGACATCCAGAGGCAGCCCAGGAAACACAAGATACAGTCAGAAATGAAGCCTGATTTAGTAGCTGAATTTACTCTTTCTGAGGTCCTGAGTAGCATCTGACACGAGAGCCTCTCTCCTGACTCATGCCTTTCAGGACATTGCAAACAAAAATATCATGTTCCTCTGAACAAGAGAGAGCCCCAAAAGACAAAACAGTAAGTTTGTATCTTATATTGAACCTTGTGTACTTTCCTCTCATGCAGCAAATAACTGCTTATTTATATACCCTCGACAAGACAAAAGGTCACTCATTATGTGCATAATAAGGTAATCTCAATTGTAGTAACACTGCAGAAAAAAACCCCTTCATTTGAAGGTTAACTAGATTGAAAATAACCTAGTTCTCATCAGGGTGTTGCATTTATTTCAATTAAGTCAATCAACTTAACAAGGATTTAATTAAAAACAAGTTAGGAAGTCAGAAGAAGTATTTGAAATGTAATTAATAAATATTTTAAATAAGCAAGATGTGGCTAAATCAAATATATGATTACAAATGCATTTGCCTATTATTTCTTTGCAGGAATTTGCTGCTGGTCAGCAACAAAAAGCACTCCACCCCAGGAATGCTGGCACAAAGCTCATCCTGGCAAAGACAAATGAACACACTGCCCAGGAGGTGTAATACTGAGCTTTCAAAGAATGAGGTAGAGAGATGAGTACCTATTTCCATTCATTTTACCAGAGGGAGAACCCAAGGTTTGCCCACACTTTCTTGCTCAATTTCACCCATTGCTGCTGCAGTACAAAATAACTGTACAAGGCAGTTAAAAGAAACAAAGTGCTTTTTCACTGAACTGACATGTTTTCTTAGTTGTGTAGTTTCCTTCCTCTGCACACACTCTTCGAGCTGGCACAGTGGGGAGCAAAACACTAATGAACGAAACCAGATAACTGTCAATATGAAGAGACTAGTGTTCATGAAAGCCATGCAATCTCCCCAAATGCATCAGTTCTTTACATCAGACATATTCCCATTCTGTGCCTTTTCATTGTCTTTTGCACAATTATGCATCTCCTTCCTGGCTTTGGAGTCTAACAAACAATGCTTAAGCTCTGCTGCCCACAGTGTCCTTCAGTGTTTCCCAGGGATCTCTGTCCTATGTAATATCATTATATTCTACTTTATTCAAAAAAAGAAAAAAAAAAGAAAGAAAAAGGCACCCTCTGACCCCAAAATCCCCAACAACCCACAAGCAAGACTCCTGTTCTCCTCAAGCCATCACTGAAAATACTGTATTCTGCTGTCATCAGCGAAGACCAATTTAATTATAAAGGAACAGATATAAACATATTTCAAGTAAACTTAGTTAAGGGCATCTATAAACTCAAATGAAAGTTTTTGTCTACCTCCACTGTTTACAACTGACTGAGTACATTTTCTCTCATGAATCTGGCACACGGAAAACAGAAGCACAAAAATAAAGACAAGAATGTTCAGAAGCGTCAGCCCCTTTTGGACAACCAAATTTGGGAAGCCTATGCCTGATCTTCCCGATTACTTCAGATTACTCCATGTTTCATTACACTTTTCATCTTCTGACCACAGTTTCTATTAAACTGGCCTCAGCTACAACTATAATTGCTCCAAACTTAAGTAAATCAATCTGTAGTTATGTGAAACCCTCAGAAAATAATGGAGTGAGGAGATTTGATGGAGAATTTTTGCATCTGCATGATTTTCACAGCATCACTGAATCATTTCTGGGCAAAGATAAAGCTGAAACATAATTAGCTATGGTACAAACACAGTCCTCTCGGAACTCTCTAGTGTACTCACTGAGTTGCCCCCTCTATATACAGTCCTAAAGCAAGTCCACCTCATACACTAAGCTAGGAAAGGTTTTGTGGAAAGTAGAGGAGAGAGCCTATTTAACCATGTAATAACAGGATGCATCATAATGTGTATGCAGAGAGGTGCTAAATTAATTCTGTATGCTTCAACTATATGCCCAGTATTCCTAACTTTCAAGTACTTGACTATGGGTTTCACAGCTACTCGTCAGAAAGGAAGGGTTATTGACTTGAATAATGAGTCAAAGGCTAGAGAAAGACATTGAAGAGGCACTCTGTAGTCCTGTTCTTATCAGCTTTTTTTTTTTTTTACCACTTTAATGCCTCTCCAGATTGTGCACTCGCACCCACCAGCTATAACTCTACTGAGCTCCTTCCATTTCTTCACCAGCTTCTCTCAAGGTTTAGTGAAAGAAATCAATCATTTTTTTCAGAAAATAGTGGATGGGAAGTGTTGAGAGCTTTAATATTTTCAAATTACTCACTTCAAGTAGATGATCTGAAGCAGAGAAAGCAAGAATAGGATTCTTTTGATACTGATATTGCACAATCCTAGTGACAATCTGTGGCACACAAGACCTCTCTACAGCTAATACCACCAAACTGTTTCTTATCCTTTTTCATCCAAATTATTTTGGAACCAAGCTGTCATAAATCAGCAACTCCAACTTATGCTCTAAGCCTTCCTATTTCAGCTTTACTGAAGATACTCTGGGAGAAGTATTTTGAAAAAGACTAAATGTATGTATTAAAAAAAACCCCACCCAGGTTACGTGTGGTGATCCTCTAGACGGAAAAATACAAAAAGTGACTCTTGGTATCAGTTTGCACCCAAACCATTATACTGTGCAGTGAACTCTTCAAGGACTTAGGCAGCATACTCACAGGAAAGCGCATCTTAGTATAAATTGCCCCATTGTAACAGTGGATCCCAAAAAAAGCCATTTTCTGTTTTGTGAACTGGATATATTTTGTCAGGTCTATCCGTAAGTCCACATGCCTAAGAAACTTCGGAGTTTATCAGAGACAAGTAAGAAAACAACTGTACATGCTCCTTGTCAAAAATACCGGCAAATAAAGCACAGACTTCTTCACATCCACTTGGCTACCTTGGCTTCTCTATTCCTCCTTCTGCCGCATCCCAGCAGAACAAAACAAAACAAATGGAGGATCCAATACCACTGCACTATACAGGGGGAATTCTGCTATTCCTGAGAAGAAAAACAGAATACTGAATACCTTCTGTTACCTCCCCAAACTTAAATCATCTGAATATAGCTGGTATTTTTGTTTGATTTCTTCCGTGCCTCATAGCAGAAAGCAACATGTTGCCATGGATAAGACACAAAGCAATCAAAGATGTCTGGATGCAGTACAGAATGTGATTATTTTTCCTTTTACCTCTTTGGCTCAATTTATTGCTGCCCATCATATCTTGCTTTATGAAGAAACACTGGAAAAAAACCAGCCCCATTCTTTACCTGAGATAGTACGTGCCAGTTTGTGAACTAGTTTCCTTCTCATCTCAGATAATTCTCGATCCCCCAGTGCAATACAGAGTAGTACTAATACAACTATTTACACAGTGAACAATGCAGTATTTTTACTTGAGCTACCTACGACAGGCACCGAATTTCTACAAGAATATTATCTGAGATTTAAGCTGCCTTTTTTGTCTTCTCTCAGATCCTATGCTGATGTCATCCCTTCTCCTATTCTGAGGCAACTTAGCCAAGAAATGGTAAATACAAGCAGCAGGAAGAGAATGTGTATTTTGGCAAATTGAACCCATTTGCTTTTACTCTTCCCCTTACTCCCAACCATAAAATATAGTTAGAACAGATGATACAAAAGAATCTCTCATTTAGAGGTAATTTTGCCTCTCATTTAGAGGTAATTAAAGATAACCCTAGTCTCATGTTATTGAAAGTCCTCAACATCCACATCCCCAACATCCATGGAAGCTTCCTGAAGTGCAGTGTATTTTTAGCTGACCTAATATTCTACTCATTCTGCTCAAGAAAAATAGCGGAGTTTGTTTTAAGGATATTCTTATGTCTTTCCCCTAAATCTGCAGGTCATCAGTCTCTGTGAAAAAAAGGCACAAGTACCAGGTCAAACTGTTTCAGTAAAATGCTATCAAGTAATAGAGAGTGTTTTAGTATAGGGTGGAAATCCTCTTAGGAACCCTTTAAAAATCAGTCAAACCAGAAGTTAAGAAGAGGCATTTTTCTGCAAAAGGATGAGAAACAAAATCATAGAAGGGATATTACGACATCTGGCTGACTCTTCTGTTCTGATGAAGGATACATATATAGGTCACCTTGGAAAACGTTTTTGGGTTTTTTTTCTCATCTGATGTTTAAAATCTTCAGTGAGGAAGAATACAAATTTAGCCTGCACTCCTTCTGAAAACACCTTGCACAATGACAGATGTTAACTTCACTCCCCACTTAAATACTAATTAAAAAATGAATTTAAAAGTAAAAAATTCCCCATAGATATATTTCTAGATCTCTAACACGTCTGCTACCCAAACACTTTAAGTGTAGTGTACACAGCTAGATGCAGCAGTACATCAGATCTGAGTGACATTTATTTAGTTGTGTAGACCAATTACCTCTCAATGTTTCACAGAAGAGTAACACTGGCCTTTTCTGTAACTGCACCACATTGCCAACTTTCCATTCAGCTTCAGGTCCAAACAAACAGACCCTGTTATTCCAGCTACATAGCTAGTCATTCTCCATGATGAATTTGTGACTCCCATGTATCCTGAGAGCAGAACTTCACTCTTACATTAAATTTGGACCAAATTTAATCTTGCTGCCATTACAACAGACATACCAACTTCTTCATCAAGAAACACACTGCCTCCCAACTGCCTCATTGATGGTTTGTTCTGCCTCTGAGAGAGGCTGCCCTCTGTATTTCCCACAGATGGCCACGGAGCACTGAAGTCTCTGTGCCTGAAAGACTGCAGGAGTATTCCTTTTTAACTACCATATCAAATAAACCACCTTAGCTGACCAAATGCAGTACTGGTCCATATCTATCCTTAGCTATTGAAGCGAACCAAACATGAATGAAAAAACTACATCACTTCAAAGGGAGATAGTAAGAGCTGCACACTGAATGAGAAGATCATGTCTTCTAAGCAAAATTTCTTTTCAGGGTTTCCCCAGAAGTGGGAATATTCACAAATGGCTACATAGGCACTAGATGCTTGGACCCCAAGCATCACTAGACACAAAGGCTAACAAAAATTTACAAATCATAGAATCATAGAATAGTTAGGGTTGGAAAGGACCTTAAGATCATCTAGTTCCAACCCCGCTGCCAGGGACAGGGACACCTCACACTAAAACGTGCCACCCAAGGCTCTGTCCAATCCAGCCTTGAACACTGACAGCGATGGAGCATTCACAACTTCCATGGGCAACCCATTCCACTGCCTCACCACCCTTACAGTAAAGAATTTCTTCCTCATATCCAATCTAAACTTCCCCTGTTCGAGTTTGAACCCATTACCCCTTGTCCTCTCACTACAGTTCCTCATGATGAGTCCCTCCCCACCATCCCTATAGGCCCCCTTCAGATATTGGAAGGCTGCTAGGAGGTCTCCATGCAGCCTTCTCTTCTCCAGGCTGAACAGCCCCAACTTTCTCAGCCTATCTTCATACAGGAGGTGCTCCAGTCCCCTGATCATCCTCACGGCCCTCCTCTGGACTTGTTCCAACAGTTCCATGTCCTTTTTATGTTGAGGACACCAGAACTGCACACGATACTCCAAGTGAGGTCTCACGAGAACAGAGAGAGGGGCAGGATCACCTCCTTCATTTTCCGGTGAAAGTGTGAATAAAAAAAAAGCCTAAATCACCAAAGTAATTTGAAATAAAACTGCTACTCAACAGGAAAGAAAAACATATTCATCAATCATTTCCTCACTACTTCTCATTTTCACTTAGACTCAAAATGAGAAGGATGTCACTGACAAGTACACCATAACCATCTATTATATCTGACACTGAGCTCATTTACTGTATATTAAAGAGAACTGTTCTGGCACTTGTATACAGTGGTGTCAACCCTAATTGTTAAGATGTGCTGAACAGCTCTTCTAAACATAGCAACAATTTACATTTTAAAAACAAATCAAAGACACAAACAGGTGGAAGCACTCCATTGTGCCATATGCAACCCTTGTTCCTACAGCTGCAAGCCAGGACAAGTGCATATCCACCAAAATATCAGCTTGGGAGTAAAAGGAAGGAAGTGCTAAATCCTCACAGTCCAGAAAAAAAGAAATACCACAGGCTTTGTTCCAAAATAGTGAAACAACATGCTCAGAAATTAAAGGATTTTATTCACTAAAAAATGGCATGTACAAATAAGCCACGGCTGCTACATGATATCCTCATAGACAAACTAAGGAAACACGGTCTAGGGCAAACCACACCAAAATAGGCTTACAGCTATGGATAACAACATCTCATCACTGACAAATGCAAGGATTACTTGGGTGAAGTTCAGAAGAACCAATGTTCAGTATGGTGTTATTTATTATCTTTACCAGTGAGTTCGATGATGGAACAGGTGCTATGTTTTATTAAATTCAGAGATCACAATAAGCTGGGACAGATTACAAGCATTTTGAAGGCCGTGTTTATAATTCAAAAGGCACTCGAGAAAACAAAGAAACTGTCCAAAAGCTGAAGCTCTCTCACAAATGTGTACAACAAGCTGCAGCAATAGAGGAGCGTTCACATACACAAATTCAGGACAGAAAAGGTTTGACTGTCAGAGATTCTACAAAACAAAACCTAAAGGCTGCAGTTTATCAGAAATGTATGTCAGCTATGGTCGTACCCTTAAATAATAAAAATCCAATCAGTCATCCCACTGGGATGTATGACCAGTTTTCTCTGTATGCGACATGACGTAACTTTCTGTTCTGAGATCTTGATAAACACTAGCAGTCTCTCCCGGGAAACTTCAGCGGGAAATCCCGTAAGGCAGCAGCTGTGGTGACCTTGGTCAGACAGTAAACAAAGCTGCCTGGATTCGATCAAAAGCTTCAGTTGATCAAACTTAATTTGCCCGCGGATGAGGTAATTCTTGCAACTGTTGGTAAGATTCCTGTTAAACACACCTAAATGGTAAAACTGGGGAAGATATATCTGGAAAGCATAAACAACTAACTTGCCCACTCTCTTGGATTGGGTAAGTCACCCTACAGGAATGCTGTAGCTTATACCCTTGATGTAAAAAAAGTCTGGGATAGAAAAACAAAGAGAAGGGGTGATACCTTTGTTCATTAAAAAAAAAAAAAAAAGGCAAAAAAAAAAGCCACAAAGTGGGAAAAAAGGAAGGCTCTAGGTGGATTGACCAATATGACTGTATCCTTGTATCCTTTCTAAAAGAACTGAAACCCTACAGGGATTGCAAAGAAATGTGGCTAGGGAGGAGGGAACAGCAAGAGTGGAAATGAACAGATGGGAGATAAACGCGATATGGCAGACTGGCTGACAGAGCAAAGCAGCAGAGTGAGCCAGAACAACTGGCAGAGAAGGCAGCTAGTGGGAGCAGTCGGCAATGGGCCCAGCTGGCACGGAATGGCTGGAGGTGAGTAGTGTAAACATCAAGGTCAAAAGCTTTGCTTCAGTGAGGGGTCCCAATGCAGCCAATAAACAGCAATACAGTGGGCTAAATAAAGGAGCCTCAAATGTGTTTCAGCAGCAAGGTAAGACCTGCCCCTAGACGGATTCTTCTTACTGGGGTTTATTCACATTGTTTTTTCCCACAGACTCTGGTGGCTACAGTTCAGTATTGGGGTCATCAGCTGTAACACCTCTCTGATCATGCTCCACTGCAGCCAAGCCCATGGTACATATGGAACATACGGTTGGTTTGTGCATGAGTGCTGTACCTCAGATGCCCAGAATGATCCATTCAGGCAGGGAACAACATGCAAAAGCAGGTGATCTCTCTCATGCTGGACTTTTGAGCCTAGGCACATGAAATGAAGAGGAGGTTTACAGGTGAGGAAGGATAAATCAGACATGGCCTATTTCATGCCTTTGAGAATGGAACACTTTCTCAGAAGTCTTGTCGACATTTCATAGTCAAAGAAAAGCAGCACTAAAGTATGATGTAATTCAAATGTGACTCAAGATTGAATGCATGAATGTTTGTGATGTTCTACTGCAGGCTCAGACTGGAACAGGTTTGAAATTCTGAGTTTTGCAATGCAGTCTTATTCATCGTTATAACAAAATACAGTCACTGTGAATGTGATCGTATTCAGCACACATAAACTGAATTTAACCATACAGCTGAATGAACACTTTCATACTGCCATCACATCATAGCTTATTGGCAATTCCAATTGGCATGTTAAGTGTCATGACTAATATCTGCCTCAAAATATTTGTTTTCTCTGATTCTTCTCCAAAGGGAGAATTCTGCATGTAGAGTATCATTTGCTTTGGCAAGTACTAGCATTGGGAATTTCTGGTTTTAATTTACTGCTCTTTTGAAGACAGGTCCTCCTTCTGCTTGGAGAAAAAAAAGTGATGAGGCTTACATTGCTCACTTGAAACACAAAGTAAACTCCATAAAGAAAAAAAAAAATAGCATATATAAAAGTTTTTTCTCCTTCATGGACAAGGCTTTGTTTGTTCTGTTTGTTTAATTGGAGGGGAACGGGGACAAGAAGAAGGGAAAAGAAGAAAGCACAGGTTTACTCTGTAGAAAAAGTTCACAAATTAAAAAGAGGTTCAGACACTTGATTAGCAGAAAGTAGAATTAAGCAGGAAGCTATACTTCCAGATGTCACAGCTAGAAGCACCTGGCTGGCATCTCTAAATCGTCTAATTACTATCTGGAAAAATGACAGCACAAGGACATCCTTGATGTATTCTTGAAAGCTGTTAGCAGAGATTTCTATGCCATCTGTACATCAATAGCAGGAAGTTTTGTTTGTTGTTTTAAGAGAATGGAACAGCATACACTGTCCAAGACTTTAAATCTATTTTTATGGAATTAAGAAAAAGGGGATAGTAGGTTACAAGACCCCTAAAATAAGTAATTTGGTTTTAAATAGAAGCATATCATCTGCATCACATTTAGACCTGCAGGGATAGACTTAAATGCATAATTCACAGAATCATAAAATGGTTTGGGTTGGAAAGGACCTTAAGATCATCTAGTTCCAAACCCCTGCCATGAGAATGGTATCTAACTGCCTGGTAAAACTATCCCTACATAAATCCCAATGTTTTTTATTAAGGAAAAAGCCCTCCAAATCCAAGCCTCCCAACATGGCTACATTTTCCAAATCAGTCCATGATTTCGGTTTACTTTTTTGTAGGTTGTGACATGTAAGTTGTTTCTTCCCCACAAAATAAAATCTTAAAAAATAAATAAAGTCCTTCCTTGCAGAAACTGAGCGTACATGTATGAGTGGGCAGTTCTCACCACTGAAGAGGGTAGGTTTCTCAGAACAGAACCTGTAGAAGTTGCTTGAAATAAGTGAAGGAGAGAATCACAATTTGAGGATGCTCAAAGCAAAAGGAGGCCTAGGCTTCTGTTTCCGTAGCTATTTGTAGATGCATCTTCTGACTTAAGGATAGGAGCTAACCTTAAATTTACATGCATAAATGGTATGTAACTAAGTTATAAACAATTGGAAAAAAACCCCAGTAGTTCCCCTACAAGTATAATGGGAAACTGCACTAAAAGTCTATTTAATTTTTTGAAGTATCAGGCCTAAACATTTTCTCTGGAATTAATACCTGAAGAGTCAGAGACAAAAGCCTTTTGAAATGAGATGGAGTACAAAATTCACATACTTGGATCCCTTTCTGAAGTCTAAAATTTCTGATAGGTTTTCTTGCATACTTCAATACTTGAGTGTACATGCTTGAATGTTATGGCTATTTACATTTCTGTTTGCTTCTTGTTATCCTTATTATTATTATACAAGTATGGAAGCACATAATCATTGACTAGGAAAATAATAAAACCACTTTTGCTTAAAGTTTGCTAACTACAAGGGAACTGCACAGTGATGTTTGTAATTTTTGCAAGTCTTTCTTTTAATGGAAGAAAATATGGATCCAACAGATTTAAAGCATTCAATGAAAACTAATGAATTTTGTTGAATGTAGATGCAAAATCAACTATTTCTAGGAAAGTTCAAAAGCATCAAAGAAGACGACAAAGACTTTGTTGTTTTGACTAAGTACTATTGCAAGGTTGAGTCAAGAACATTTAAGGTAAATGCTGTCTTTTTATCTGCTTCATGGGAAATACCAATACCCGTAATCATTAATACCAGGGCAACAGAAAAAACAGAAAAGGCCTAATTTCCACTAACCATCAAAACCAAAATATGCGTTAGTGATTTATTAATTCTGATTCATATGACAAATACATGGCATAAATTATCAAATTTGTAGTGACAGGGCAAGAGGTAACAGGTTAAAATTTAGACACAGGAAGTTCAGATTAGATATAAGGAAAAAGTTCTTTACTGTGAGGGCTGTGAGGCACTGGAACACGTTGCTCAAAGAAGTGATAAATGCTCCATCCCTGGCAGTATTCAAGGCCAGGCTGGACAGAGCCTTGGGCGACATGGTCTACAGTGAAGCGTCCCTGCCCATGGCAGGGGGATCGGAACCAGACAATCTTAAGGTCCTTTACAACCCTAACTATTCTATGATTCTATGAAATTTCTCTCAGTTTTACTGATACTTCATTCATTAAGATGAAACAGGCTAGCCACCACTAAAAAATACATTTGGTAAAGCTGCAGAAACAAAAAAAGAGGAGTCAACAATTGAACCAAATGCAAAAGTACATGCCATTGTGTCCTTTTCTTCCATGATGACACACTCAGGTGGATGTGACATTAAAACAATCCAACTTTTTTAAAGCATTTCATTTTTCTATTGTCAAGGACAACACAAAATGTCATCCTAAGTTCAGATAATGTCACAGTAAGTTTACCTTTGATTTTACCTGTCTATTGTCATATAAACAGTAAGCTTTAAAAGATGATTTCAGAGTGAATGCACTCCCACTAAAAGGAATAGGATGGAAAGGAAGAATGGAACAGAATGCTTGGGTGATGGTCCTGCACTGGAGACTGGTTACTGAACACTAAAGAAAATATATGAATCATAAATGCTTTTTCCACTGCTGACCATAATGTTAATTTGCAGGAGTAATCTCAGGCACTTCAACACTGGAACTGAACCCTAACAACAAACTGAACTGGTAAAGCATGTTTCACATTTGAAGCTTTTAATTACAAGTACTTGTTCAGTCTTGTTAATTATATTCCGCCCTCTCCTTCAAAAGACAGGAAGAAAGGAAAAAAAGGAAAAGAAAAAAGGCAGCAGGGACCAAAAGCAGAAGCAGAACCACAGTGTTCCAAATTCTTATGCTGACACATTTTTTCACAATTCATTTTTAATCAATAAGATCTGCACATTCCTTCTGAGCTTCCAGCCATATGTAAAGCAAACTACTGGGGTCAGCAAAAGAAACTTAAGATATGATTTTTCAAAACCACCATGGTCATATGCTTAGCTGTATGTGTTAACAGCCTGAGAGACGGTGGAAAATTACTTTGCAGTAAAACCTTCTAGATTATGCCATGAGTAACTACATTAATTTAAAACTACCATTCCAGTCCCTGCTGATTGTACCTGCTGGAGTACAGAGGATTATATGGACCACAAGGTCCTGTTTCTCCTTCAAAGTAGCCTCATCTCTAAGCGTCTGAAAAAAACTATAAAGAGGCTGCATAGAAGCACTGAAGTCAACACTGCAGTTGAAAGCTGCCCCTCAAAACTTCAAAGGCAAAACCCTCTAACTTGCCATACCACAGAGAGGACAAACTACCAAACCATAACTGGCAGCTTCCTACAAGACCATGATCAAAACAGAGCAGCACTCAAGACTTTTTCCACAGAGAAGCATGTATTTATCATCACCTCACAGCCACCAATCCACTAGTAAAAAAACCTCATTTAAGAATGCATTAATACTAAAACAAGAATTAAATCTGCAGCATCTGTGACAGTTGTAACTTTACTCACATTGAAGCAGGTACCAGCAAAAAGGTACTGCAAAAGTCCAGGCAAATCAAATGTCATTACCTTATTCACAGAAACTCTTACTGACAGCTCAGCTACAATCATCATGCTGAAGTAAACCTACCTACAAAACCCCTCACAGTTTGATCATTGTAAACTTACTCTTAATGAGTAACTCACAAATTCTGCATTTATGCCAATGAACTGAAAAATAACTCAGGTCTTCTGATGAGATTACACTATCCATGCTCCTAATGAACATAAGGATTGTTCCAATGGCAACTGTAATTCAGCTCTGTATTTTCTCTAAGTAAATACCAAGAAATGTAGAATTCATCAATATAAATATGGTGAAGTGGTTCTGCAAAGGTACAGCAAGGCTTCTGGGGAAGTCTTTTCCCCCCACAGTGCCTTGCCATTGCAAGCTTCCATTCTTCTGCATTATTGACCCCCTCTCTTCTGTGTGCATCAGTGGCAGAGATTTTGGCTGTGTGGCTGTGAATTCTGAGTCCACTGCAGATTGCGCTTGGAAACAGCTATCTACCCTTCCTCAATCTCCTCACTACCTCCTGCAGCTCAGCACCTTCTGCAGAAGGTCCTCCACCTGGGCACACCTTTTGCAGGAAGGTCTGCTGCCCATCCTGCAGTCTGAGGTCTGTGGTGCAGCTTCTCTCTTTAGAAGTTCTATCTGGATGGAGGCATCAGCCACTGACAGGGTAGATTGTGCAGATCCCACTGCTGGAGCTGCAGCCTTTGCTCTTGGATGAGTGCCCATCATTCTGCCCTGAGGGTCAGGTAGGATAAGTGCCCTTGACCTGTGCAGATGACCACAAAATGGTGCCTGGTTGATGGATTATGTGGACTTCAAGTTTCTTCACTTAGCCTTGGAATAGTATATTTCCTGAAACACCTGGACCTCACAATTAAATACACTTCGGTGATTAAGATTTTTCAAGCACTGGATTATGAAAACACTTAATAAATGGAGCTGATTATCAAATTGTTAAAAAAGCTTCTATTCATACACATCTCTGGAACAGCAGTCACAAAATGGGGAAAGAAAATTACACTGCACTTTAATGACATTTTAGGACAATCTAATATGAAAATGGTTCAGCTGAGGTTGCATTGACCCTGGCAGTATAACCATTATAGACTTTGATATGCTATTCACAACTCGCCCATTACCATTTACAACAACATAAACTCTCAGTTAGGAAATTATTCCTTTTAATTAAATTGAGGTTAGTACTATTTTAGTTAGAGACATAAAACTGTAATATTTCAGATAATTTTCTGTCCTAGCTCAGATTTCATTCAAAGCAATGTATGCTTTTCAGTTTGGGTTTTCTTGGTGGTTTTTTTTTGCTTTTGTTTTTGTTTTTTTGCAAGAGACAGATACAGTTTATTAAAAATGAAGGCTTTGTGTACCAAGTCAGAAACCCACAAAAGATCACACACAAAAAGAAAATAGGTCATATTGCTGACTGCAAGAAAAAGAGAAAGTACCTGCATAATACTCTGGCAACACGAAGATGTAATTCAACTTTGCCACAGAGCATTTACTAAACCAAAGAAAAGCAAGCTCATGTTCGTCATCCTAAAAGAGGTACGGCGTTAAACCTGCGACACCAACACTTCACTACATCAAATCTGCAGGACCCTGTTCTCATTTATATAGGGCTTTCCTTGCACGTGACCACAGTCAGTGCACATACGCACTGAATTTCTTTACTGCTCGAAAGAAATGTGAATGTATATTAATGTAAATGAGATGCCATCCCACAAAAAAAAGCTTGTCTGCTTTCATGTTGGGACTTCCCTGAATAAATTAGTTAGTATCACATGAACATGTTTAATTTTGCTATAAAACCATTTACCACTGGGGGTGTGGGAATGCCCATGTTACATTTTGCTTTTAATAGTGCTTAAGGAAAAGGCTGAGATACTTAATGTGTTCTTTGCCTCAGTCTTTAATGGTAAGCCCAGTTCTCGAGGTACCCAGCACCCTGAGCTCGAAGACAGGGAGCTGAATGAAGCCCCCACAATCCAGGGGGAAACGGGCAGTGACATGCTACACTTAGACACACACAGCTCTATGGTGCCAGATGGGATCCACCCAAGAGTACTGAGGGAGCTTGCGGAAGGGCTCACGAAGCCACTTTCAGTCATTTCTCAGCTGTCCTGGCTAACCAGGGAGGTCCCCATTGACTGGAAGTGAGCAAATACATCACCCATCTACAAGAAGGACCTGAAGGAGGATCTGAGGAACTATAGGCCTGTCAGTCTGACCTCAGTGCTGGGGAAGGTTATGGAGCACATCATCTTGAGTGCCATCATGAAGCACATAGAGGGCAACCAGGCGATCAGGCCCAGTCAGCATGAGTTTATGAAAGGCAGGTCGTGTTTGACTAAGCTGATCTCCCTCTATGACAAGGTGACCCCCTGCGTGGATAAGAGAAGGGCTGTGGTGGACAACACCAAGTTGGGTGGGAGTGTTGATCTACATAAGGGTAAGAAGGATCGGCTCTACAGAGGGATCTGGACAGGCTGGATCGATGAGCAAAGGCCAATTGCATGAGGTTCAACAAGGTCGTGCCAGGTTGTGCACTTGGGTCATAACAACCCTACGTAACACTACAGGCTTGGGGAAGAGTGGCTGAAAAGCTGCCCGGCAGAAAAGAGCCTGGGGGTGTTGGTCATCAGCCAGCTGAATAGGAGCCAACGGTGTGTCCAGGTGGCTAAGAAATAGTGTGACCACCAGGACTAAATGATCATCCATCCCCCTATATTTGACAGTAGTAAGGCTACACCTTGAATACTGTGTTCAGCTTTGGGGCCCTCACTACAAGAGATAGTGAGGTGCTGGAGTGTGTCAAAGAAGGGCAACAAAGCTGGTGAAGAAGCAAGACCACAGGTCTTATGAGACGCAACTGGGGGAACTGGGTTTGTTTAGTCTGGAGAACAGAAGTCTCAGGGGTAACCTTATCACTCTCTACAAGCACAGGAACAGGCTGCTCAGGGAAGCTGTTGAGTCACCATCCCTGGAGGTCTTTAAAAGTTGTGTGGATGTGGTGCTTAGGAGCATGATTTAGTTGTGGACTTGCCAGTGCTGGGTTAACGGTTGGACTCGATGACCTTAAGGACTTTTTTAACCTAAACAATTCTATGATTCTATTCTAAGAACATGGGAAATTACTTTTTTCTGATGACTCAGAATAGGTATAGCAGCACAGGGACCAGCTGTGCACACTTTCACACTCTGGCATTTCCAAAGAAAAGAAATACTAAAGAACAGATTGTTTTGACTAAACTAGGCTAAAGATGTCCATCAGAATAGTTCCCATATTATACTCCAAAATCAATAATTGCCCAATTGTGGCAAGAGATATCCAGAAACTTCTTTAAAAAGTAGAAGTAACATAAAGGAATGATGATGGTTTGTCATGCACTCAGTATGGATGGTTTTATCACATTGGAATGGATCTTACAAACCATTTGCTTCAGTTTCTAGTACCTTACAAAACAAACAGTCTCTAAAAAATCACCTAGCGAAATTTCCTTCTGAAAGAGGTACTACCTGTTTCATGAATGCAACTATACTAAAAATCCCGTATCATAATTTAATTTGGGCAAAATTACACAAGTGAAAATGAAAGACAAGTCCAAAGCTACATAGCAGAGACTGGGGCAGAATTAAAATGTGTTTACAAGATTTGAACTCCCACATATACTATATTATGTTTTCTTTCAGACCACACTGGGAATGCTCACCTCCACCCACTGTTTAGGATATCAAAAAAAGTATCTGCTTAACAAATTTTTGGAGCCTGTCTCTTCAATCTATACAGCTAAATAATCCACTCTGCTTTAAAATACAATTCACAAAGAAATAATTGTGGATGGATATAGTGGAGGGTTTTTTTGGGGAGGGGGTTAGTTTGTTGGTGTGTTTTTTTTGTTTTTGTTTTTGGTTTTTTTTTTTTAGGAAATGGCATTTTTCTCTAAACCTAATCCCAAATTTTGGTCTTGAATGGGTGAACATAGAGTTTGAAAGTACAATAGGAAAAACAGCCTTTTGAATAAAGTTCACCTTTCAAAAATATTTTAAAATACTATTTTTATACAGTTGATTTTAACAATAAAAAAAACCTCTACATGATTCAAAAGTAGCTTTGATGACAGCATATTTATAACAATGTTTTATTCATATATTTCTTTCCTAGCTCTGTCACTAAGAATTGAACCAGCTACCTACAACTTAATTCTTCCACTGCTAGTCGTGCAATGAGAAAGATATTACTGCTTTCTGACTGCAGTAAAACAAAATGAAATCTATTACTTGTCTGGTTTACTATGACCAACAAATGCAGTGAGTGTGAGATATGACATGCATGGCTACTTTTCACCAGAAATGTCATACATTAGGAGAACTTTTTTGTTAAACATATACCAAAGATTTCTGTGTTTTTTTTAAACTGCATGCATATCTGTGGATCCAAGATGCTAAAGTACGTTCTAAGCTCCTTTATACATAGTTACAAGAGATATTTTGTGATAACTTCAGTTAAAGAACATATTGTGGACCTGAAAATTTGTTTTGGGGTTTATTGTTTTGGGGGAGGGCTTTGTTTGGTTTTCTGGGGGTTTTTTGTTGTTTGTTTTTGGTTTTTTTTTTATGATATTGTCATAAAGAAGCCACACCTCTGTGTCTAGTCTTCCTTTTGTTGTTATGTGAAAATGATTTTAGAGAGGTATATAAGGGGATTTTTTTCTATATATGTATATATATATCAAAGGAAAGAAAAAAATCAAATGTTAAGTTTCTCCTCAGATTAAATGAAGATTGCAGTTGAAAGCATTTTTAGCTTTTTGGCAAAGCAGCTTGCCAATGGCTGTGGATGACGACAATCCAGTGTCACATGGAAAAGTAGAGCATGGTACTAAATACTTCATTGATAGGGTTTGCAAGGTCCTAAATTATCTTCAAAGAAAACTCCAAGTTTCCTTTGTAAAAAAAAAGAAGAAAAGTAAATGACCAACTAGGAAAATACGCAGTGATAATACTCAGTATCAGAAACATGGAAAAATATGACACTAATGTCATCTTCATGAGAAGATAAACTCCCAAACTTCACATCCTGCCACTCAAGGTAGGACATAAAATGACCTGTAATGCAGCTTAGCTCCCTCTGCAGCCGCTATATAAAAGTGGCAAATCCCTTACCTCAATACTCAGAGCTTATAAAAATATTTCAAAGAATGTGCAAATTACAGACTCCCAAGGACCTACAGTCTCAGATCTTGAGAGGAAAAAAAAAAAAAACAAACAACGGAAGATGGATTTTATTAATTACCCTGGAAGCATCAGTGTCATGTCTAATCTGGTACCATTAATGTCTTGCCATGTTTGCTCCCAATTTCGAAGGAGCCTGGCATACATTAAAAAGAAGGAGTAAAAATAGTTTTCTATCTGAGGTACTGAGTACAAAATCTGTGGCTTTGGAAGCATAATGGGAATCCTCAATTCCCTGTAAGTGTAACATGAATTTAAGATCCCTTAGAAGCAGAAAAAATTACCACTCTTTAACTCGTGCCGATGGTGCTCTGGTTCTCATGTGATACAAGGAGAGGAATTCTCCTGGTGGCTAAAAGCAATTTTGAAATTTTTGGCACTACTGTATACGCAAAGAGGCAAAGACAAAAGCATCACAGATGTAGCCAGAAAAGGCAACAGAAAACAATGAAATATCAGAGGAACACTTGTAATACAAGTATAGAAGAAACCTCAGAATGCATCTCAAGCATAATCTTGGCACTAAGGGGAATTTTGAGAAAAAGAATAAAGAGACTGCTGCTGTTATAATTCCTATTCTTTTTTTACTTAGGAAGATATAATTTTATGAGGATTTGTTTTGCAAACAAATAACGATGCATTGAATATTACAGGCAATTATTTCATCACTTTTTCCCCAACAGAACAACCTATAAGATTTTGAATACCAACCACTTAATTTGAAAGAGAGTATGCTACATACTCCCTTTTTTGTATAACTGGACTATAGCCAAACAAAACACTGATCCTAAGTAGGGTTCCGATATCACAGAGGTCCAGAGAAAGTATGACCCTTAAACCCCTCCTCAGCGTCCAAACCAGTATTTGAAACAGCTAGGTATAGCACTGTCAAAACTGCTCCTCAAGAATGCCACTGCATTTCCATTGTGGGCACTGCAAAATGATGCTCAAACCTCCTTTGGAAGCAACTGCCAAAAGAGAATTACATAGTCCATCTTCTTGGCCAGTTGTCTGTGGGTTTACTGTGGATGCATCTAAATGCCATAGGCTTTTGGCAGCTGGCAGTATGCAGTGTAAAACGTCATTCAGCTTCACTGTCACAATCACTGTGCTTCACAGAGCAGAAAATCAAGTTTGACAGACTTGAAGAAGGTTCTTGTAATTTATTATAATTTACCTAAATCATTACATACATGGCTTTAAAAATATCATCTGTGGCTTCCAAAGAACTGTGACTAAGTGTGGTTATTTTATAACATAACAGAAAAAAGAAAAACCCAGTTATGAATTTAGATCAAATACATATTTTCATTCCTGTGGACAGAAGCATTGTCATAATTTCTGTCTTTAAACATTCTATCTTTAATTTTCAGAACTTAATTTCTATATCATCTAGCCTTAATATGACTAGTAGTCTTTTACATTGTAACTGGCTAAGAACTTTGCACTGGAACTGCCTTTTATCGGAAATAACTGATTTTTAGGTGACTTTTTAGTATAACATATCTGACAGGTTTCATAAACTTGCTATAAAATTAAAGTAGCAGTCTACTGTATTCTGGTTGGTACATGCTGTTTTCCAGATACCACATTTGCTCCTTTGGGGACAGATAACTGAGAAGCCAAGCCTCTTCAATACCTTGGGGCTGAAAACTGTCCTAAATCTGGACAATCCAGAACTTTCTGCCATGGAAAGCACTGTCCTTCCAGGGTTCCCAGGGATGCTGCAGAGCCCGCTACCTGGGAAAGCTTCCTTTGAGTTTTTGACTCCAACACACACGACAATTCATTGTCAAATATTGTCATATTCTGTTGTCAAATTTCTGTTTCACTTCCTGTTTCACTTCACAACCCTTGGCCTCTCAGCGTCCACACTGCATACATACTAATTTGCAAACAGATTCCTACTTTGAGCTATCCAAGCACATTCCTTGGCGAATGAACCTGAGCAGAGAAGATGCTTTATCAACTCAAAGAAGTTATATTATAGAACAGAATTTAACACTGGCAAACATAATAGAAATCCTTAAAGAAGCCTAAAATGTTAACTAAATGCAGACTAAAACTACTAATTGAAACAAGATTTACTAATTACGATTTAACAGGTACTCAATGTCCCAAACCTCTGGCATGCAGATGGCAGAAATTGCAACCACTGAGCTATTATTTGCAGGCTACTGCCATTGACTGCTAGCTTCTGTTATTCCATAAGCAGTTTCACAGGGAATGGGAGAAAGCATACTGCAAAGGTATTGGTGAGAATTTTTCTTTTCCAGTAGGTATTTACTTCAGTTCAGGAAATAAGAACTGTGAATATTCCTTCTCATTTTTGAAGCTTCAGCCTCATCCATGAGTGCTGTCAGCTTCAGGTATCCAGTTCTGCCCAGAGGCCCATCTGATGCCTCATGGTACATCCTACTTTCCCAAATCAAAACAAAATATATGGGACACAGTCATGTCCCACCCAGTTTCTGCCAGTGTGCTGACTGATTTTTTAATGAAGTATACAAAAGATTTACTGAAATAGCTACCTAATCTGCATTTTCTCATTTGTTTCTGTACACCTGAATGCAGACCGTACACACAGTTTGATTAGTCCTGCTGTGTGCTTCTCAAGGCATTGTAATTGGTTCAGAAGCACATCAGAGAGCCATTTCTGAGGTGTATCTAAATTCAGGAACTATTTCCTTAGAGAATTTTAATAGAAAAAACCAGCAGTATCACCCAGTGCTCTGGGACTCCATAGCAGTTTTCCCAAAATAAAAGATAAAACTCAGGAACTGCTAATCCATTGGTCAGCCCATGTCAAATGAGAGACAGCAAGCACCCTCCCTTGCCTTCCCTCCAAGTGTGATCACTTCAGAGGAACAGAAAAAAGAAATCTCACACAGTGAAAGAAATACAGGGAGGAGAACCATTTCCATAATAGTACTTGTATCTCCCTTTAAATATTGGCCTTTAAAATCTCAGATTTCAGAAAAGGAAAAAGGTCTGGTAACTGCATAGAAACATGAGGAAAGGAAAACATTTGCTCTTCCTCTTGCCTTGCAAGAAATCATGGGAACAGAAGACAGAAGTGTCTCCTGTAATAACCATTTAAGTGTCTACATTGGAATAGAACTTGACATGATTTTTAACTGCTTAAGACTCTTATCAAATTTCCTCTTCCAGAGCAAACCACATTAAAAACCCTAACAACCAAGAGTTTTCCACTTGCTCGGGTTGTGATAGATAGAACCGCATAACAAAGGAGCAAAGCAAAAGCAGACCATGTCTCACACACGCATCCTCTGCTCCACACACATATTTCAGACACTACCACACATTCCACAATGTGTATTACCATAGCAGCTTAAAGAAGGTGCCTCTGGTGTGCTGGGAAATGGCAGACACAACCAGAGCACCTGAAGTCTCTGAGAATCCATCCTCCCTAACTGCATGTGGGGAAGCAGGTAGCACATTGTGAGTCACAGCAACAGCTTCAGGCAATTAACAAACCCATTTTACAATCTGGCTTTGATTTTGTCTTCACTGTCCCCTGTAGCAGTAGTCCTGGTGCAAAACTAGTTCAGAGGAATTTTGGGGGTTGTTTTCTTTTTTTTTCCACAACTGACAGGACAGTGGTTACATTTATATATAAAATATGAACACACTGTAATTATCCTTACAGCTACTCATGTACCTGAGACCGAGCCAAATTCCTCAGTCCATGTACTTAATGCTTGGGCTGAGATAGAGGAAAAGTGCTGAGCTACCAGAGAGCCACACATGAAGCCAGATTTATGATCATCAATTCAGTACACATTTTTCATCATACTTTTTTATATCAGCCTATTGCATCTACTCACTTATATCACATTCACAAAATTTCAGGAGTCAGATTTTATTTTCCCATGCCCCAGTGGGCCTGAGTTGACTTGTTAAGTATTTTTTTTTTAAACCTACTTTTAATTGAAAAAAGACTATATAAGATAAATGCAGAAAAAACTTAAAAAATAAATAAACAAAAAATCAAACATCCACAGCCCCTTCCTAAGGAGTATCTGTCTGGAATTGTTAGCCATGCTTGTTCTCCCTGGGCCAGAGGCAGCACATACTTCCTTGTCTTCTAATCAGCCAGGCTGCTCCTTCTGTTCATCATTAACTGATAAATTCCCCTCCCAAAAATACATGTCCCCAGTTTGGGGCTGCAAATTGTTTTTCTTATCTAAAACTGCAAATGCTACCTACAAATTTCAGCAGGTCGAAGGAGGTGATCCTGCCCCTCTACTCTGCTCTCATGAGACCCCACTTGGAGTACTGTGTACAGTTCTGGGGTCCTCAATGTAAGAAGGACGTAAAGCTGTTGGAGCAAGTCCAGAGGAGGGACACGAGGATGATGAGGGGACTGCAGCACCTCCTGTATGAAGACAGGATGAGAAAGTTGGGGCTGTTCAACCTGGAGAAGAGAAGGCTGCGTGGAGACCTCATAGCAGCCTTTCCGTATCTGAAGGGGGCCCTGGGGAAGGACTCTTCATTAGGGACTGTAATGATAGGACAAGGGGTAATGGGTTCAAACTTTAACAGGGGAAGTTCAGGTTGGATGTAGGGAAGCAGTTCTTTACTGTAAGGGTGGTGAGGCACTGGAATAGGCTGCCCAAAGAAGTGGTAAATGCTCCATCGTTGGCAGAGTTGAAGGCCAGGCTGCACAGAGCCTTGAGTGAAATGGTCTAGTGTGAGGAGTCCCTGCCCATGGCAGGAGGGTTGGAACTTGGTGATCTTAAGGTCCTTTCCAACCCTAACTACTCTATGATTCTATGACCTAAACATCTCTCTCTTCAGTCCTTCAGCAGCATTTTGTACTATCAACCAGAAAGATTTGTGTCCATTTGTCTGACTTACAGGTTCAAATGTTGGCTCTGTGGGTTGATATTTATTGCCTTGTATTCTTTTATATGCAATAGGTCTTTCTTTTTATCACTCCAATATTTCCTATAATCCTACTGGGCCTCATCTTGCTTTGCATCACTTGGCAATTTGCGTTGTGAAAGCTATATTAAGGGCTCACAGATTTTCATAGCAATGGCACATACGAGATGTTCCAGCTTACTCATTGAACCCACTAACTGCAGTTGACTGATAAAGTATTTTTAAAATTTTTTAATAGGTATTATACACACAAATATCCCTTTGTTAAAATGTCATGATGGCAAAGTCACCCATTCAAATGTTTGGAAATGCTAAAAGTCATTACTGCTGTGTGCGTCCTTATGTTACAAAGCAGCTGAGAGTATTTAGCACTTCGTAAATTGCAAACCATTCTTAAGTCAAGCAACCAACTACCTAAAAGTTCACTTAACTGATATGATACACCATCACCTTGTCAGAGTCAGAGATAAAATATAGCTCTGAAAATCCATTCACCTGCCCCAATCATACATTTGACCTTTTACTTCTTCAAGTTTCTTTCTTATTGAGTACACATTCCCTTGTGCAAGTAGCTTCTACAGGTCAGGGCTTCTCTGCCAGAAACCCTGACTTGAGTATCACTGGTGCTGCCCATTGTTGCCTCAGCCACTTCTATCTTCTCTCTATAGCAAGCAAACCCTTCTCATGTAAGTCTTGCCTTGTTCCCCAGCTTCTTGACTTTCTTCATCCTCAGTCTCTTCACAGCAGTCTCTGCTGCTTCAGCTGAAAAGTCCATGTCCTGCTGAGCTTTGTTCAAGACTTTAACATGCTCCTTACAGTCACAGAACTGGTTAATCTGTGCACAGTAAATAAAATAATTAAAGAAACCAACTGTCATTCAAACAGGGAAAAAATATATGTGTATATATATATTAATCATTTGGTATTACCACCACACAGCAAATGTTCACATATGACTAAGACAAGAGGGAGAAGAACCCTGTGTATCTATTTGCCATGCAGACATAGAGATTTTCCAACTTAGCTGACAGATGACGAGAGTATCAATACAATACACACATACACAGATTCAAACACTGTATTTTCACAGTCCTAATGGAGTTAAAGTTGCATGAGGACTTCTTGGGCGCAATTTATGCAATATGGGTTTTCATAAGACTGAGGTAACACTGATAATATTTGTAGAGTTTATTTCAGTTCAATTAGTTAGGGAATTTGATCTGAACTGGAGCTGCTGAATTGCTTCTGGATGACCAGGTATCAGTAAAGCATTGGTAACATTTATTTCCATCTATGTACGGCTGACATGTTGCTAGTTTTTTTCTAGAAATAGGCATTACAGAGGCTATCTATCTCTTCTTACCTTCCCCTTGGATCACTGCAATCTGCTCTGAACTTCGAAAATATTTGAAAAATTCAGCTAGCATAGAAGTAGGCAACATTTTAGAGGCAAACCATTTGGAAACAGCCATCTGTGCTTGATAATGGTTGGAAATTTTAGAAAAATGCTACTTCTCTCTCTTCTCACTCTTTTTTTTTTTTGTCAGAAAAATTCTTGAAGGTTTTTTTTTTTTTTTTTACTAGTTCCACTCATTTCACCCTTCTGCTGTGGATTTCTTTTCAGTACTAGCTGTGGAAAAAATACATCCCTACAACCAAATCTTATGTAGTAGCCTACAAAATATTAATCGATTTGCATTGACCACAGACCCTGGTATCCCTGTGCTCCTATTTTTATTATCTACCCCATTTCTTCTAGTCTCTTTACTCCAGCATCTCCTTTTTGCTTATTTCTCACTATTTCACACCACACTACCGAGTCCACTCAAGCAGTCAAGAAGCCAGTATCTTGGTTCAGGTGAGATGCAACTGCCAGCAGGAGCACCTTCACCAAAAATGTACTTCCATGAAATAATATATTCTTTCCCTTTTGCGATAGAGTGTGAATTAGCTGACTATTTGACAAAGTGCAAGCCCTCCTGCATGTTTCTGAGGGAGACATTATTTAGCAATAGGGGAACACTGTTAATTTTAAATAAACAGTCAGGTATTACTTCTTTATTAAGCAGCAGACCATATATTTTCTTCACAAATGTACCAAATAATAGACACCTTCCTATGCTTTCTTTAATGTACAAAGGCATTTCTACAGAGCAAATAAGTGATTTCAGTTAAAGAGAACTGAGGACTCACCATTTCTAAGCATTCATCGTATATACAAACCTTATCTGGTTACAGATGTATCTGACTAGACGAAACCCCCATGTACTTTTCCAGTACCTTAATGTTTCTCACAAACATCAATTGTCTTGATAAGCACTTCTACCCCTCAAGTAGGGAAAAAAATTTATAAGTTCATTGAATTTATAAATCATAGAATCACAGAATAGTTAGGGTTGGAAAGGATCTTAAAATCATTTAGTTCCAACCCCCCTGCCATGGGCAGGGACACCTCCCACTAAACCATGCCACCCAAGGCTATGTCCAATCCAGCCTTGAACACTGCCAGCGATGGAACATTCAATAAAGGCATTTAATTATTATTTAATATATATTCTTGATGCACAAAAAAAAGAATCTGATGACTTAAAGCATTTACATGTTTCATGGCCATTTCTTACATGGTACTGGAAGCCTTTCTTTTCATATTCCTACTAGGAGCTTCCTTCTACAGATGGTTTAAGTAGCAAATATTCAAATAGAAAATATTCAAAATATTCAAACAGCAAACATCCATTTTGGTTCCAAAAGATGATAAAACTACTTGCATGCTATACCATCTATATTATGTCACTTCAGATAACATATACATTGTACTATAGAATCTATATTATTTAAGACTACACATACATTGAATATTTCACTGCTTTTCTTCCACCCCCTTCCTTCAAAATATTCAAACTTCAGCAAATTCTGTTTGTAGTCTCAGCTGAAGCTGAGAAAGCTGTTAGTTCAATGTATATACACTCCCTTCACTGACCTAAATTATAAGAGACTAACTTCAAAACCAGTGACTGAAAACTAATCTTAAACACTGAGCAAGAGTAACAGATCCTGTAACTATACTTCTGGAAGAACTGCATTAGAGATGCACTAGAAAAAGCTGCTACAAAATAAATACAGAACCATTAGGTGTCACCTTAACTTAAATGTGAGTTTCTTTTTTTTGCAGACCAGTAGCCCAAGGCAATTCCTCACTGATTCACTGTCTTAGTGAAGCACAAAACCAGTATCCTCAGAGCTCTCTGGCTCACAGCATCACAGCGGGTCAGGTCTCTCACAGAAATGGGTGATGTGGTTCAGCTACCAGCCTGGTATCAAACAATTTGCTTCTGCTCTTTACCTAACTCTGACCTTGTCAAATAAAGATAAAAAAGATCCGCTCCCCTTGAATACATGGGTCCTTCCCTGAATATTCAAAGTTCTTAGCTGCATCCCACTACCTTCTGATGTTGAAAAGCATTGTTTCCAGACACCAATGACCATCCATCCTCTCTGAACCATGAAGCTTGGTAAGGCAGTCTGCTTAGCCTGCACACTCAAATTGCAAGACAGTACGAAAATAAAAATTTATGCTTTCTGATCCCTGACACTGATGCAATGAAGAAGGTGCAAAAAGCTTCTTTTGGTGCCAAAAGGGTCTGGCCTTTTTCAGAAAAAAAATCCCTCGTCTCTGAATATAGGTGACCCATTAGCATGTATAACTTTTAAGACCACTGACCTACCCAAGAGCAGGATGGTAGCAGCAGGTGTGACCTGCTTCTGAATCTGGACAAAATCAGTGCAGTCCAAGTGCCTCCAGGGAGTTGCTTTGTTGGCTAAAGAATCTATCACTTGCTAAGTTTGAGCTCCTTTAAACTACTTCTTTGAGACAGGCATTTGCTCTGCAGTTCGTGAAGTCCTTCATCCTGTTAGTTGCCATTCACCTGCATTTTAAATGGTTTACCTAACTGAGTAGAAACGCATGTATATTTCTACAGCAAGCATTCCTGAAGTGCTTCATGCCTGTACAATGGCAGGTCTGTATCTTCAGGTAAAAACCAGCAAGTCATCCTGCCTCTAGCTTTGACTGCACTGGTTTAAGCCAAATTCAGGACTGCAACTACTAGAACAGCTGATGCCTTTGGCATGGTCCTGCATGAAAGCAGCGTGACCTTGGGAAGCAAGAGCAAGACTGTATTTTCTCCCTCTTGTCTGACATATCTGGGTATAAAACAACGGGAGAGAGGATTCTCTCAAGTAGCAGGGAAGTCTCTGCTTTGAGTGACGCAAGCAAATCATTACAGCACAGGAATGATTTCAGATACTGCAACTCAGATTGCTTGCACCTCAGGTTGCAACTTGCAAGCACCCTCCTTAAAAACAAAACCGAAGTCGGTGGGATGCCTCATATGGTCTAGTTTCCACCAGGGCTCCAATATACTTCGGTGTTTAAAATGTATCTTTTCTACAGTGTTGATGTGGAGGGTCTAGACCTGGGGCTAAAGCTCTTCAAACCTCAACTCTCCACAGCCATGTGCCTTACTGCTTTGTAGTTCAGGAACTAATGACTACATGTGCATATTAATGTCAGAAGCACCCCGAACAGCTCAGAGGCAATTTCAGCATGGAGGATTTTGCTGTCTGTGCACTGCTGTTTGCACCTTTCCTTTAGCCTACTTCATAGCCAAAATGGAGTCACTTTATTTCTCAATTTTTTATTTTTATAATAGCACTTGCCCCTAAAAAAAAATAAATTAAAAAATTCAAAGTAAATTTCTGTTAAAATTATGTGATATTTTAAACTGCAGGATGGCATTTAAGAACATACTTAGATCAAGTGCCTGCTGCCAAAATAAGCAGAAAAAAAATAAATCTGTAACTTCACAAACTAGCCTAATTTTTATTCAAAAGGGAATAGGACTATTAAAATTATTCTCAGCAACAACCATTTTGAGTAACTGAAGTAAGGACCACCTGAAGTCAGCAATATTTTTCATTGTATGAACCCAGAGGATTTCCTGAAGTGCTGAGCATTCTTCCTAGTTTTTTTCCAAAATGAACATGAGTTCCACCTGAACTGATGAGAAATACACCAGAGATAGAAATCAAAATATTTCTCTTATCAGCTAAAATTGCAAAAGTAGTTACATCCATTTAGCTATCACTAATCAATAAATGGTAAATAAATTAGAAAAGTTTAAAATATGTATCTTTGTCAACATACAATTCATGCAACAGTAAGTGCACTATTATTTGTTATCTGAAAATTCATGCACCATCATCTTACACAGCTGAATATGTAAAGAATAAAGCCTATCTAGTCTGGTTTAAACCACAAACAACTAAAGTCATTAAACCACTCTCCTGATCAACTTAATGCGTAAAAAACTCAGTACACACACTGCAGTTATTTTAAACGCTGCATGTAGGCACAAGCAATAACCACCTGTTAAAGTACTGATGCTCCTACACAACACTTCAAAATACATTTTCTCCTGTATTGCTAGTAGTTATTTTGGGCACATGCTTTTAGTTTGTAAACCTGTTCTCCTCTACTACCTCCACTATTATCTTTAGCATTTTCCCTTCTGTTCTAAAATTCCACTTCGAATACTGGCGGAACCCAAACCCAGTATCTTACTGAGAATCAAAAAGGCACACTGGGACTGCAGCTACAGCCGTGCAAATCCAGAGATTTTGTGTGGAGCTCCTTTGGATTTGCCCCATATGGGAAATAAGAATTTTATTAAGTCTGTGCCAAAGGAAGTATCACACTGACAACAAGCACATATGCCTCTCTGTTTCTTTACAGATTCTGAGAGGAAAGAAGCAGGGCGCCCTCAGCAAGTTTGCCTCTGACACCAAGCTGTGTGGTTCGGTTGATACGTTCGAGGGAAGGAATGCCATCCAGAGGGACCTTGACATGAGGGACCTTGTGAGGTGGGCTGATGCCAACCTAATGAAGTTTAACCATGACAAGTGCAAGGTCCTACACCTGGGTCAGAGCAATCCCAGGCACAGCTCCAGGTTGGGCAGAGAAGAGATTCAGAGCAGCCCTGCGGAGAAGGACTTAAGGGTGTTGGTCAATGAAAAAATGAACACGAGCCGGCAGTGTGCACTTGCAGCCCAGAAAGCCAACCGTATCCTGGGCTGCATCAAAAGCAGCATGACCAGCAGATCGAAGGAGGTGATCCTGCCCCTCTACTCTGCTCTTGTGAGACCTCACTTGGAGTATTGTGTGCAGTTCTGGTGTCCTCAACATAAAAAGGACATGGAACTGTTGGAAGAAGTCCAGAGGAGGGCCACGAGGATGATCAGGGGTCTGGAGCACCTCCCATATGAAGATAGGATGAGAAAGTTGGGGCTATTCAACCTGGAGAAGAGAAGGCTGCGTGGAGACCTCCTAGCAGCCTTCCAATATCTCGGGGGGGGGGGGGCTATAGGAATGCTGGGGAGGGACTTTTCCTGGGGGACTGTAGTGGTAGGACAAAGGGTAATGGGTTCAAACTTCAACAGGGGCAGTTTAGATTGGATATGAGGAAGAAATTCTTTACTGTAAGGGTGGTGAGGCACTGGAATGGGTTGCCCAGGGAAGTTGTGAATGCTCCATCGCTGGCGGTGTTCAAGGCTGGATTGGACATAGCCTTGGCTGGAATGGTTTAGTGTGAGGTGTCCCTGCCCTTGGCAGGGGGATTGGAACTAGATGATCTTAAGGTCCTTTCCAACCCTAACTATTCTATGATTCTATGATTCCAAATCCCAATGAAGTTAACCAGAAAGTTCCCCTACTAAATCTGTACCTGAAACTGTGAGTAAATGAATTGTTCTCTGAGGTTGAGTTCAGAGCAAGGCATCAGAAGGTACTGTAAAAATGCCAGCTTAATTAGCATGAAGAATCCTCAAACACAAAATAAAGACTTGACACTCCTTGCCATATTATGCACAATTGCCCAGCCACAACTGACACCTGCCTGGTTGATACAAGAGGTACACCGAGGCTTTCCATGGATAAGAAATCCAGAACAAGAGGAACCACAGTTTGCTTTCTAAATCAAGAACTCATCAAAAGGATCATGCCCCCCTACAAACTGCGCAGTAAAATAATTTCAAAATGTACTTTAATGCAAGTCAGGCATAGCAGCTTTTACGTATGAAACCCCAGGAAATAAAAATGATGTTATTCGAGTACAAAGAGACTCAGTAAGAGGACAAGTCTAAATAAAATAAGATACAACTAGCAATTTGTGTTTAAAAGCGCAATGGTCATTTGCATTTAAAAGAACAATGATCAACATTTTATGGATCTGTTTGCAACGTAATCATTATCAATTCCACTTAGAGAAAAAAATGCCACTTGAAACAATTTTCTTTACTAATAAGATTCTTAAAAGAAACTAAATCAATTTTAGAAAATGTGCTTAGCAAGATTTAAACAGAAAAAAAGATCAGGCTATTTGCCTTCATGTACAATTTGATCAGATAGCGTGTAATAGAGGTGTGAAAGCCCTTTGAAGTTTCCTCAGAGACTTGAATTTCAGCTAATTTTCTTATGCAAATAAGAGCTAACTAGTTTTTAAATTCCAGCTCTTTTGACTATAAAACCTCTAAACAGATTATTTGTAGTTCTCATGTTTAAGAAGTTTTGAGTGCATTCTTATCAAATTGCACAGACAGCTATGCATAAGCCTCTCATTAAGGATAAACCACCTCGCATTGAAAGAGGAATACCCTTAAAGGTTTCTGAATTAAATTCATGTTCAGATATTCATCCAAATTATTTTACATTTTCATAGCACATTAACATAGTCCTTATAACTTCATGGTAAAGACAGATATACTACTCATAATCTGCACTAGAATATGAAAACATGTAAGACTGCAGCATCACCAAACATGCTAATGTTAAAAGATCGTGGGCAGGAAGATGCATTTGGCAAGACAATTTTGCTAAGTGTCAGGACTTCTATCAGTGCTCAAGGATTGTTTGTTGTTTGTTATGGCTTTTACTTTGAACACAGCTTAAGGTATGTTTTGCCAGACAGAAGACAGGATCCAAGAATTTCCATTTGACATATTAAATTTAATATATGATGAAAGCCCAGTCTAAAGGGAAACAGAAACAGTACAGAAAGCCCAGATTCAGCTCTTATTAATCTAAAGCTTGACTGTGCTTTGCTGCAGGGTCTAGCATACAAATACGTTATATCTAGATCCCCATCTTCAGGTTGATTTTTTTATTTGAAGTATCTATGTAACCAATTAGTCAGTTTCTGTTACAGTTCCCCTTTACCTCTACCCACAGAGGGAGGATACTCATCTATCAGCCTTCAGCTGTGAACTCTAAATTCTTCAGCTTAAAGTTAAGATCCCCACATTTTACTTTGCTCATTTCTCAATTAGAAACTAATTAATTGGCCAACAAATCAAAACATATCTGAAATAAAAACCTGATTAAATTTTTTGTTCTCTAACCTTAGTAATGGTTAAGTAAAAATTACATGGGAATGACATGCAGCAGATGTGAAAAAGAGTGAATTTTTTTGTAAACCCTTGCGCTTTTAAAGTCTAAAAGGAAGAGTGAAGAGTAAGGATTTTTATTGCTTGGCTTGGATTTTGTTTTTCTTCCCCATAGTTGTTCAATTCATCTTATTACTACAGTATGTGTTAGGAAGAAATCAGCACACCAACTCTTCCAGAGGCTGTTGAACAACCTAATTTAAAATTTCCTCAGAATAACAAAAGTATTTTAAAACAAATTATTTCAGAATTTTCCTATGCTGTGATTAATACACCCTGGTTTGAAAAATCAACAAACAAATAAGTCTGAGAAAGCAGTGGCCAGAATCATTCAACCTGCGATTTAAAACAAGTATGCAAGGAATTAATTTGACCCGGCGAATCTATAGAGTAGCATAGATTCTTTTGGTTATGAAGGTCTCAGATCTATTGGTTGAGTATGTCCATATTAATCTGGGATGTTACATTGCAGGTCCTGAAAATTCTCAGTTCTCACTGACATCAGCACGAAATAAAAGCCCTCAGTCTATAAGACAGGCCTCCTAAAAACATAATAATTAGACTGCTAATGTAAGAGTCTCTTTTCAAAGACAATCAGTATTTATCATCTGTCATGTATTTTGGTTTAGAAAACCTACACAATGACCACACTAGTAGAATTTTACAAAGGAAATAAAATCCTTCAGCTAAGTAGTTTCTCACTTTAAATGCTAGATGCTCCAAGACTTACTGAGATACCTTTCACACAAGCCAAGCCCAAGCTAACTGGGTGAAAATATTACTTAGAGGATAATATTCAGATACTAATCTTGTTTAGTAGTCATTATCTTCTGTAAGATTAACATTTTTATTTACAACCCCATAAAAATATCATGTATAATGATAAAGCATGAAAACAGAATTCACAGCATATTGAAATGCCTTTGATACTTTAAATTGTAATAATTGGACCATTTCAAAATTAACTTATATAAAAAAACAAGTCAATGGGAGCTTTCATTGCTCTGCAACTACCTCTTAAAATTTTACACAAATTTTAATAATATATCTAATATAATAAAGCTCTATATACCAGCAATTCCTTACTGCTTATATTAGCTTACCTTTCACAAGCAGTACCAACTACAAACATCAAAGTAATATTGAACCTAGTGGCTTCACTTGACAACACACTTGTCCTTGTTGTTGTAAGAGATGTAAGAGACAGTGAAAACAATTTTTCAAAGTCATATAAAGCATCTGGATATTAATTTTAATGGGCAAAACAAAAATCTTAACACTGGTATTTAATGTCTAAGATTATACATGACTCAACTCAGAAGGCCACACTCTCATCCTACCGATTTCAATATATTCTGCATAGGAAATGACTGCAGCCTTTTTGGAGATAACAATATGCGCACAGATAGTACATGTTTTCAGGATATGCAAAATATGTTGTTTATCAAACATGCACATTCACGCATGTGAATGGAATTCAATTCTGGAAGATAAGGAGTTAAAAGCACTTAGCATTCAGCAGGCAGGACAAGAAGATGAGAAATGCTTTGGCATCATGTCAGTAGTAGTGGTGTGCACTGAGCAAGCATGAGTCAGAAGGGTGCATCACACACCAAAACCTTTTAGAGTTCACATTCTGTCAGGACAGTTATTTCACTGCACTGGCTCACAGTCTCACAGCTGTGGAAAAATGTTCCTTTCCAACATAAAATTTTCTTCCTTTGGTCTCGGCTCAAAGATTGCATTGTTTTTTCCTTTTCTAATCTGATCCCCTCCAGCTGCTTAAAAACAGAAAACTATTTCAAGCAGAAAATTAAAACATACAATGCAATATAATCCCCAAATTCAAATGAACTGGCTTCTTATATTGCATATTATTCAGAAGGCTTATTCTGACTGACTTCTGCTGTTCACCGAGGTGTCAAAAATGAGTAAATAAGAACCCCAAGGCAGAAAGGGAGCTCACAGCCCCTAAAGACAGAGGTAGTATCAGAGTGCTCATGTCTTTGCTTTGTCAATAGGCAATAGAAACATCTGTTAAAATAGAAGGCTACAGTACTGACTACCACATTTACCGGTAATTATAAGGAAGTTAAGCAATTAAGTACATCAGTGGTAGTGCTTAAAATTAGAGTGGTAACTAAAACAGATGTGAAAATGAGGAGAGAAAAAACAGGCATCAGTTTAACTGCACAAGCAAAGTCTACTCTGAAATCCCACAGCGTGGGATAAATGTTCAGTAGAGAACAAAAATCTCAAGCAAAAGGAGGTCTCCAACATATTTTTATACTCAAATACACAGCCTATAAGTGAGATCTATAACTTTACTGCCTGTGGATCAAGCAGAGCATCTATAAATCACACTTCAAGCTTGCTGAGCACATGATGTGCAGGCCAGATCCTTCTGGAACAAACAGACATTAAAATATAAACCCCTTCATGCTATTCTGAAATAAGAAAGAACATAGATCATCAAGACAAACTGAAAATGTTATGATTACATAGAAAGATTAATATAGACATATAATTTGAAATAATTCATATACTCAGGATTGCTTTTAAGAAGTCCTAGTGGTATTGTTAAGTTAGACCTGTCCAACCTCTAAACTTCCTAGCACAGAAACTACTGAAGTTTTATGTCCTCTGTTAATAGGATACTTGCAGCCTTGATGTGTTTATACACAGATAAAATCCCTGTATGAATACATACAGGAAACAAAACCTACTGTGAAGATGAGCTTTTTTGATGAGAGATTGGTAGTATGCGTCATTACTGGGAAAGTGTCCAAACCTTCTCCTATCAAATGTTTTAGAAGAGTTCTCCACAGAAAGATCGCATACTCGGAACAGGTTTGGAAAAGATATTTAGGAAATACACAATTATGGAGTAACAGAATGGTTTGGGTTGGAAGAGATGTTACAGACCATCTAGTTCCAACCCCCCTGCCATGGGCAGGGACGCCTTCCACTAGACCAGATTGCCCAAAGCCCCATCCAGCCTGGCCTTGAACACTGCCAGGGATGGGGCAGCCACAGCTTCTCTGGGCAACCTGTGCCAGTGTCTCATCACCCTCACACTGAAGATTTCATTCCTAATATCTGATCTAAATCTCCCCTTTTCAGTTTAAAGCCACTCCACCTTGTCTTATCCATATATGCTCTTGTAACAAGTCCCTCTCCAGATTTTTGTTGGCCCCCTTTAGTATTGGGAGACTGTTACAAGGTCTCCCCGGAGTCTTCTCCAGGCTGAACAAGCCCAAGTCTCAGCCTGTCTTCACAGGAGAGGTGCTCCAGCCCTCTGATAATTTTCATGGCCCTCCTCCACACTCTGTCCAACGGGTCCACATTCTTTTTATGTCAGGGGCCCCAGGGCTGCACACAGCACTGCAGGTGGGCACTTATGAGAGAAGGAGAGCAGGCAGAGACACTTCCCTCAACCTGCTGGTCATGCTCATTTCAACCTCTTGGGGATTCTTACTGGTTTCTCAGAACAGTCTTCATCTTCAGCACCACTCCTGAGGTCAGCCAAATCTCCAAAGCAAAACATACCTCTCTCCACTACAGCGAGACATGGAGCTTTATACTGGATAGAAATGACTAAAGATTTCTTATATGTCTTTGATGCCATAAAAGTCAATTATTAAGTTACGAGTAGGAACATGACAGCATAAATATTAGTATCACATATATAAGATACTAATAAAAATTACTGCTGCCCCCCAAATCACATACTTCATTGGAATAGGTTTTGAATTTCAGAGGCATATATGTTTTAATTTTATATATTTCATGTACAGTTTAAACAGCATGTTCTCATTTCCATTGATTCATGAATTTGCATGAAGCTAAAGGCTCCCAAGGGAAATGCCATTTTATTTGTATTGTAAGTTACTGAAACTGATAATGTCATGAAAGAAATACATGGTTTATGCTTGGGAAAAAAAAAAAGAGAAGTAAGAAGAGGATTGCATATAGCCAATTTTTTTTTTCATTTCATTGCATTCAACTATTTTAAATAGTGCTCTTTTAAAAGTCTGCTTCAGTCAGTGGACTGGACTACACTCCATATGTAAGTAGATTATGTCCTGCAAAACTGGTACCATATCCACCTACTCATGAAGGAATGCAAGTGACAAGTGCAACGACCTTCAAATCACACTGAAGGACAGCACAGAAATTCTTCCCATGAGGATCAATGTATAAGAGGCAAGATGTGTGCAGGCCTTAAGCAAAGCACACAGTTTAAGTGCATAGGGAAAGACATGGCACAGAGGACAGAGAGGCAAGAGAAAGCAAATTAGGACTGTCAAATGAAGAAAATGTTAGCTTTTCAGAACAGATCTCCATTCCAAAAGATCCCAGCTCCTCCTTCTTGAAGACTGAATGCCTGCTGACCATTACCCACTTTTCCATCCTTTACCATTGGAGTGACAAGCAGCATCTTGATTCAAATGAGGCAATCAGTGACAATGATAAAAACGAAGCTGCTCAAAAGTAAGGAGTGAGAAAGCTCACAGGCTCACAACAGATTTACATCAGGTGCTCAGTTTCACAGATTAAGCAATCAAGATTTTTCAGGTGACTGATCTGATCTGAAAAGCTAGCAGCTTAAATGGTGTGTACTTCTTAAGCCCCAGCAGACAACACCTTTCTTTCTTATTGAGAAAGCAAGTGAAAAATTGCGTCTTAAGGAAAAAAAACCAAACCAAACCAACTAACCAAAAAAACCCACAACCAACCAAAACCAAAGAAACAACAACAAAAAAAAATACAAACCAACACCAAAACCCAAAGCACCAGTACTGCATTTCTGGGGTAATTTACCTCTGGATTATACCCTTGGAGGGATATGGGACTGTGCTGGTCAGCTCTAGGTGCATGATTGAACTAAGGTACTATTGCTAATATCTCCCCAAGAAGAGAAAAAATTTTAAATTATCCTAAAGAACAATTCACATTAGAAAATCTTCTTCAAGAAAATCTTTAGCTCTCCTTTTGCCTTTCTCCCCAGTGTTTTCAAGAAGCTTGGAAATATATCTCAGAAAGCATCACCATAAACTTCAGCTGCTCTTATGTGCTAGCACAGGTATTCACCATGGCTAATAGAAGCCAGAATACCGAGACTAAGTGAAACTTATTCATATGTTGTGCTACAATGTCAAATTACAACTGAATTACAATAAGGCAAATACAACATAGCGAGGAATGTCCATAATGAAAAAAAAAAATAGTTTGATAGACAAGTACTATAGTCTGGAAAAAGACTAAATTCAGACTGTAGAAAGGCAGCTCTTTAATGGAAAACAGAAATCTATCTCCATTACAGCTTGATGTAGGTCTAGATTTTAGGGGCAAATCCCATGGCATTCATTCAACCAAAATTCCTGGTGAAGTGAATGAGTGCTTTCCCTAAAGACTGAAACATTTGGCCCTTAGAAATAAAAACACTGAATAATAAACAGTTTGGATAAAGTAAATTCAACAGTAAATTAACATACACAAATACCAAAGAGAAAAATACTCTTTTGATTAACTAAAATTAATATGCTTCTAAAACTCGCCTATATTCGTACATTTACTTATAAATTATAAATTTGCTGTATGAATACCATAGTTTAGTACGTGGAAAACAAGATCAAGCTTAAAATAGCTACTGGCACAAACTAGTTAAATAGTTGGTATTTCACTGCAGATCTTGCAGTTCACAATCTGTAACTTGGTACTCAGGAATAAAATGTTGCATAAAGTATTTGAGTTAGTGGATTTAGAGATATAATAGAACTCAGGCTTTAAAAACAGATGCTACAGGAAGAAACCTCATGCATGGATTTGAAACATCATACCTATGGATACCAAACTAAATTAGTTTAAATTAGTCTCATGTGTATGCTTTAAAATGAGATGATTTCTCACATCACAGTCCCAAAACCAGATTTTACTGAAAAACAAAAGGAAGACTCCCATGGAAATCAAAGTAGACAAAAAATTTATCAAGTTTCATCTCAAAATTGAGGACAGGACATATATGAAGCCTGTGTACCTGTATCGCCAAAGAATGGCACCTACAGATAACTGTGAGAATATTCAGAAGCCTGGTTCACATAAGCACTAAAAGTTCACCTATTTCTCTGAAACAGATCAGATGTGTCTATCTCAGTAATCTTTCTGTCATTCTTCCTTCACTCAGTTTTCTGTCCTTCCTCTACAGCATTGCCTTTTTTCACTTCTTCCCGTTACGACAATTCAAGCACGTTAATATTTGATAATGTACTTCATCACAGACACCTGAAAGATCCATTTTCTTAAGTTAACAACAACAGTATGTGAGTGAACTCTGAAAAACTGCAGAAGGGCAATTCAGAAAGTAAAGAAAACCTGGGAATCACCATAAGGCTTCTGAAAAAGCTCTGTTACACAAAAAAGGAAATAAATTCTGCTCTTAAGGATGCTCTTGAGACTGAGAACTAACTCTACAAAATCATTAATATCTGTTATATGAATGTAATACAAAAAGTCTTTATTAGATTGGAAGAGGCCTCCAGCCTCACAGAGCTTTCTCCCTCATTATCACACATAACTACATCATAAAAGCCCTTAGATACACTCAGGAAATTACATCTGAAAACCATTCTTTGACCATTGCTCTAAAACCTGTTACTGGAAGTAATACACTTTACCCTGTTTCCAGCCCATAAGTATCCATGGATGGGTCATCCACATGTATAATAACACTGTCCTTTGACTTAAATAGTTGCTCCCTCCCTGGTGTTCAGTTCAGTCCGTCACACAAATATAGAAAGCCATTCTGCCACCCTCCAGCCTTAAAAACAGCTCAACTGTTTCAGCCATACAAAATACTCTCTCATCCTTTCATACGGCCTTTCTCCAAGTGTGAACCTTCTTTTTCCAATAGGTGATTGGAGTTTTACATAGTATTTCAGATGAAATATAACCACTAACATTTTGCAATAAAATTTTTGCTTTTCCCTCTTCCATGTCAAAGAAAGCATCCTCACCATGTAGGTAAAATTTCAGCTTCACAGCCACGAAAAAGTGGTGGGAATCATGGAGATTTCATCTGCACAAGTAGAAAGGATAAAAGGGATTATGCATTTTCAGTGGAGTGAAGATGATGAGCAAGACTACAGGAAAGATGCAAGGTTTGGCAACCACTGAGGGAGACCTTATCAGTGGGAATCTAGGTATTTCCCTGGGAAGAAAGAAAAACCAAGCACACAAATTTAAGCCCCGGGGACAGAGAGGTGGCATAAAGCTCATCTTCAGAAGCAGCACTGAAAAGTACCCACCTCCCACATCCTTGCCCCCTTGGGGGTAACCCTACTTTCCCACTAAAACATTCCCCCCCCCCCCCCCTTTTCTGCAGCAGCTACTTGTCAGCCTGAAACTGCATCCCAGCCTCAACCCGCTGTGTCTCCAAGGCTGCTGCTCTGAGAATAGGCAGCTCTGGGACCAGTAACTCAGTTGCACACAGGGCAAGCAGAGCTGTGGTAATGCCCAGCCTTCAGTGCAGGCACAGCAGCACCCACTGCCTCTGCATGCTGGCTTCTCAGGCAAACATGATATTTGGCCTACATCTAAGGAAATGTCTTTCCTTGCATGTTTTGTGTTACAAGCGGCCTTCATCTAAATTTGAACCACACTTATGAGCCTTTATAGTCATTCTACACTCAGCTACTTACCCAGATTTCTTACTCAAACAATGATTTCCCACCTATATATAGAACTTGTCTGAATTAGCCCCCGAGCTTTTGAATGCTTGGACACTGATCTATTGCACTTTGTAAAGCTAAACTCCTTCCCGTTTCTGCCAATCCAGTCCTTCTCTGAACTGCAGATATCTCTAAAACATTGACTCATTCCTTAGCATACTCCTACACTTTATGCCATGGTCAACAATGAAATATTAAAACACAGCAAGTCTGGAAATTTATATTTGAGGAATGTACATTTCCCCTTAGCCAGTGCTACTCCTTTCACCATAGTCAGTAGTCTCTCCCTTGCCCCATATCTTGTCCATCTCACAGTTCCTTACTACGCATGCTTCAATAAATAATTTCTCATGTGGCACCATACTATGTGCTTTATTTAAGTTCATTTTGCTTATATCTGCCATGTTTTCTTGAATTAAACACTTTACTGGTTATTTTTTTAAAGGCAGAGTTTGTCTGACAACAGCTACTTCTATCAAGTCCATATAAAATTCCATGCAACTTTTTATTTATTCACATTTCTAATTGTTCTCTCTAGCAATATTTTTATCTACATATTTACAGACTGTTAAGTCAAAATATAGGTCTTGCAGTTGCTCATATTATTTAAGTAAAGGAGAAAATAGCAACAGCTATTCCGTAACTCATGAAAGACATCGCTCCAACTAATAGACACAGGCATACATCTTAGTCACTAACATTTTTGCCCTAGTTATCCCCCACCTTTGCTCTCGGAGTCGGCTGTACCATGCCTACTAATAAAAGTAACAGAATGCTAATGTACATTTCAATCCTCACATAAACTCTACACCCAAATCTCTATTATGAAATTTCAATTTAGTCCTCCCTGAGTATTTTGGATTTCCTTGGTTTTTTGAAGAGATGTTGGTTAAAACATCTCCTATGATATCTAACTAACCCTGCTTTCAGCAGTTTTCATTCTATCTTTTATTGGTTTTCTTCACTGATTAGCTGAGAAGGAATGGAACAAACTTCCTAATCCTAAATTATTTTGTAGAGTGATTATTTTACCCAGTTTATTCACCTCTTACAGGTTTTTTCTTGTACCACTAGTTTCAGATAACTTTTTCTATGCCACGTAACAAATCCTGAATTCGTCTGTCCAGCAACCTCCTTATGTGTTTTTTCCAGTTCTTCTGAATTTTCTATTTTGAAACTGAAGACCTGAAACATATTACTAATACACTTTTATTTATGCTTCTATTTAAAATGAATCAGCTTGTGAACACTCAATTAAAACACTCTTTTCTTTTAAATAAAATTAATTTCTCTAGTAATTACAATTTGCCAACTACAGAGAAAAGCATTTAAGGCTGTCACACTGATAACAATATTTGCTCCCCAATTTCCACTTCTGAATTTCTGCAAGTGAGTTTTATCTTGGTACATAATACTACAGGAATCTCTATCTACACTGAATCCTGTCCCTAGAGTACCCAGTTAGGTCTCTCTTCACCAACCAATGCAGTTTCTTTTATCATCCTTCCCCAAAGGATTTTGATTTAACAGCATTTTTTTACCTGTGCTATTCCTTTTTGCAAGTCTAAGGCATGATTAATTAATCATTTTCTCTTTAAGGAGCTGTCAGTATGTTTAATGAAGATACTGCATATTACTGCCAAGGGCAAAAAAAAATTTAGCTATGCAAAAGGCTAAGGATGCAATATCTAGCAGAATGTTATTAGCAGGTGCTGTGGCTCAGACAATTTGAAGTAGTTACTGACACAATAAACTCTAGCAATAAAAAAAAAAATAAATCAGAAATGCACCCCAGAATCCTATAAAATGTTTTTTCACCTTAAATAAGGAAGGCACACTTGACCTCCCAACTCCATTTATCCATGTTACAACTGTTTCTTGGTATCTTTTTAGTACCTTCAGAATAAGCACAGATCCAAGAACCTGAATTGGTTTTATATGGTGCAGTAGTGCATCCATAGAATATTAATATCTTGAAGGATGTATGAATAAAATGCTAATTACTACTGAACCATACAACACATGTAAGAAACATCTCTTAGGTAGAACTAACCTCAAGGATAAAGAGGAGACCATACACCTTATAAATTGACATATCATTCTTTCCTCCTCCAGGAAAGAAATGATTACTAAAGCAACTTTTCAAAGCTGCACTGTTTCCCTTACAAGGAATATAAGTTCTCTATCGCTACTTGTCAAAGCACTTTACGAAAATATTCACTAAATATAGGGAATATAAGATCACAGATCTGTGAAACAAATAAATGAAACAAAAAAAAAAATCAAACACAAAACTTGTACCTTCCTCCTCAAAGGTAACCATTAATTTAAAACATAAACATATATATCTTGAAGTTATTCAGAAAGAAAAATTAAATAAAAGAGGGTAAGCAATAAACCTAAGCAGGGAATCAGGAAATAAAAGTTAGGACCATCTGTTACAATAGGATATGCATCAAATACAGCTCCTTTTGCATTTTCTTTTAAGACACATTTGTAGGTAGATAGCTGAAAGAAGATACTTCACTGAAATAGTGAACAGTGAACAGTAAAAGCTGTTCCCAAATTCAGAATCTACCCATGAGAAATTCAGAGCTCCCAGGGAGTTAGCTCTGTGGTATGGTTTATGAAAATTTATGTTTGCAATGCCCAGATTCAGATCAAGACTTGCAGAAAATTAAGCTTTTAGCACATGTGGTGGTGGTGAGGGACCTTTACATTCAGTATTTTGCCTCTGTATTTTACTGCACAGTATGTTTTACCTTCGCTTTTAATAAATATTTAAGTAGATTATTCTTCAGTCAACAAACTTGTCAAGTCAATACATTCTGATGCATGTCTCTCTTAATGCCTGAAGTCAGTAGATACTACCCCAAAGGGAGTGGAGATTCCTGGTTCAGTAGCTCATAAAGACCTTTGGGGAGCAGTATCTTTACCACAAAGTCACAGGAAGCCAGTTACATGAGGGAGGAACCCAAAGTTTGCCAAACTTATGATGATCTGGTCTTTACAATACTACTGCAGGCTACTGCTATCCACAGAAGTTATCAAGAAAATATGTCCCCTAAGAAGACACCACCTAGTATTTATTAAGCAACACAGATGTAATAGCATAAAATACAGATGAATCTGAGGTGAACTTAATCTTTGGGAACCCTGATCAGACAGAAATTCTCTATGGTTTTGTCTAACAGAAAATTGTCTCCTACTGAAATGATACAGGTAAGTAAATGGGTTTTTACACCTCAAAGTCCTAGCCTGCAAGGAGGTCACTGACAACCTACGATACTAATCAAAGAGCTCCACAACTTTCCTTGTATCTCTTACCTGTAGGACACCTGAGTAGCAGAGAGGAAGAAAATATTCAGAGGATTCTGCTGCTAGCCTCCATGGAGAACCCATGACGATCCTAAAAATTGTTTACATATGTGAAAACATCTGTACAGTGTATTTGATTGTGGCCAGCAAGGCTGTGAGTAAGATAAAATATATTCTAAACACTAGCCTAAATAAGCCCTAAATAAGGGAGCGTACTTTGACAATAAAATCATATGTACAATAACTATGTAAAACACAATTCTGTCTTTCATCCCAGTATATAGAAGCAAATTTAGCACATAATTTGTTGCATTTTGGTTTTTTACCCACTTAAAACTTCACAAGGTAGTGATAATAAAGGGCAAGAGGAATAATGGCTTTGTGCAAGAAGGCACCATCAGTCTTCAGCGGTGGTGCTGCAATGACATGAGTATTAACTAAAAATAGATAAAATTTATCTGCAAAGGATTAAAGAAAGCAGAATTTGGCCTCCTTTCTTACTTTCTCCAACTTATTAGCTATGTTATTCCTGAGCACTACCACATAAATATATGGAGCTGCATGAAAACTCAAACTAGTTTATGAACCAACATAATCCCAAAATATTCAAACACAGGCATGCAGATATTGAGACAGCACATATCTATCTGTATGCAGATTTCCAAACTTTTATTTATATACACATATGCGAATTTGCAACATAAAGTTTTACAAACATACAAAATTTGCATGTTTCATTTTGTTCAGTTTAAAATTTCAGATGCTCTAATGAGGAGTGAATTTAGAGGGTCACTAAAACCAGATAAAAGGCACTGACTTACTTATTGCATGTGGACTTTGAGTCACATACTGTTGTCCTTATTTTAAAATCATTACCTATCTGTGTATCTGCATGCAATCTGGGGCCAGCTCTCCTTTCCCAAATGAGCAGCGTATCTGAGACTAGCTCCCATTCTGACATTTCACTCAGTAATTCACAAGATAAACTAAGCTCCTTTTGCCAACCCTGAGGAGAAAACCTTGCAGGATTATGCCTCAGGAGTGCAAGCGATCAAAATCTTCACACTCAGGAGTGAGAAACAGGAGCTCCTGGCTACCAAATACAATGCTCCCAATGAAGCATTCTCTGGCCACAGTGGTCCATAGTGACAGTGACATGGTTCTGATGTGCTTTAATCTAGGTCACAGCTGACAACACAGACCTATGTTATCAAGTCTAAAAAGCCATCAGACGTAAACTACATCAACAAACCAAAAATTATTTTGAACAGTCAAATGCTTCCTGTAAGAAAAAAGTACTCTCAGACGTTTGAGAACATACATTTGTAGAAAAAAAGTCCAATATATTTTCTTGGTGTGACACTGCACATAACAGATGTGAACCCCAAGCCATTATTCTTATTGAAGCATTCCTGAATGTGCAAGATATAATCACTGCAAATGGCAGACAAGTTGGGAACCACTGAATTTCAGCAAATCTCTGAAGCTCTCATATACTGATTTTTCCTCAAGCCTTATCATTATACAGCTACTGTAATGATAAACTGTAATAAACTACTTTCCTACACTAGTTCCAAAAACATTTGTCTCATCATTTATCTTAAAAGGATCTGAAAATAGGTCATAAATTCTATTGTTTAAAAATGCAGGAATTTTCACCCAGCATTTTTTCAGAAGTCTTCAGTAACTATCTTAAGGTCCTTTCCAACTCTAACTATTCTATGATTTTATGATTCTATAGGAGAGACACAGGAATATTAAATAGTCAAAGTTTATTTTGATATAAAATGATCAGTGTTAACTTGTTTATGGTTCTTAACAAGATACGATTATCAAAGAACAATAGTTTCAGTGCCACCAAAGGAACCACCAAAATGATCACAAAGGTACTTGATTTGGGTCTGTTTGAAACCCATGTTAGGGTCTGTCAAATTGCATTAACTTTATATTAATTGCTAAAGCTTAAAATCCAATTATTCTCAGCAAGAATGCTGTTCTAAAAAAATATGCAGTGATTATTTTATGCAGTATAAAATCTGTTCATAGCCAAATAACACTCTTTAAATATGAGGTTATTAATGCGACATTTTCAACACCAAGGAAAACAAAGAGTACTGATTTCCCTCTGTTGCAATGTGCCACACCCACAGTTAATAAAACCAGACAAATTAAGAGGTAACCTCTCAGCTCTGTAGAAAACAAGAAGCTGCAGTAAGACACTTCAGTAAATGACACATTAAAAAGCTCTAATGAACTGGACAGGCACTGGTTCTTCTTTGGAATATCTATTTCAATCATATCAGGTGCATTTAATGGGTTGCCTGCCACAGAAGCAAAAAACCCATACCCTCTTCTGCACCACAGAAAATAAAAATGCAAGTAAAGCCTAAACAAGACCTAATTTAATCTTGTCTCTGAGGGACAACAGTACTTCCTGAATTGTCAGCCGAGCAGAAGCATTCTTTCTGAAGCTGTTGTCTTTAAGGTACAGCACTAATGAAGAATAAAGAGATAAGCATTAATGATATCTATAAGCACAAATAGTTTCCCCCCACAACACACAAAGTTCCAGAGCTATAGTCAACTGAGAACATCGAAGTATCTTAAAGATAGCATTAGTATTATCTTAGTTACTAAAATGCAAACACTGGTGTCACCATTATAATAGTATTTTAATTGTGAACACAATTTAAGAAATATGGGTGTGATACTGAAGATTAATTACATTTTTATAGTGCAGATGAGAAGGAAAAGATAGTTTATTATTAGCAACAGAATTAACTGTACTCTATCAAGAGGCCTCTAAAACGTGAGTACCTTATATAATTTTTTTACAAAGAATTCTAATGGAAAAGCAGAAGCTAAAACAGTAAAAAAAGTACATTCTGTTTGGGTTAAAACAATCTCTGAGTATCATTACCCACCCTGTATAAAGAAGCTGATGCTATATCATATTTGATTTCATTGCATTAAGGAGCAACAATTGATCAAATCAAGTCAATGAATGCTCCTGTCCAATTACTAATGATGATTAAAGAAAAAGGAGAACTTCGAATTCTTTAAAACCGATTTTCAAGCAGATTGCAAGTATGTATTTATTACGCCAAAAATACTGAAAATTAGCTATATTATAAAAGATATTTTAAACTGGAAAAATGAGGAAATATATCAGGAGATGAAGCTATTGCGACAACCTTAAGATAGCAGTGTTTAAATATTACTACTGTTTTAGCAGGAGTTAAAACAAAAAGATTATCTTCCACCAAAAAAAGAAAACTAAAAGCTGCAATATCACTCCATGATAAATATATTCATCATACTCAAGTCCAGCATGTATCACAGCACCTGAAAGCAACATATTTGCTTCTTTATAGTTTTGGGCATTACTGCAGTCTCTCCTAACCGTTTCCACCAAGAAATGGCAGTATTTAGTAACACTTGTTCTCTCTTTTAAAGAGAGAAGCATTTGTAATTCAAGAGGGGGTTCGGGGTTCAGCTCTTTCTTCTTTTAAAGATAGAGAATTCATCCACTGAACCCTCTCTTGAATTACAAATGCTTTCCATCACAGGTCAATTTACTCTCAATAGTGTGTAAATACCTAGTGCAGTTTTCTGGTATCTCATGGAGTATACATCATACACATCATGCCTAAAGCAACATCTCTGTTGTCAGCAACATCTCTGTTGTCAGCTATATTTATTGGGAAATGCAACTGAGCACATCAGTTAATTTCTCAGGTCATCTTCATCTTTGTAAGAGCCCTTTTCAAAACAACTATGCAATCCTTTCTCAAAACCAATCCTAATTAATTACTTTTGTATTATGATCTCATTTCTCGACTCACTGCCATAGGATGTTAGGCACTGAGTTGTATCATCATCCATGATACCCTGCCAAAGGGTTCCTGGTAAAACAATCTTCCCTACCAACAGCAAATTCACGTAAACGGCAACTGCCCTCATTTCTTTGGTCCCAGCTACTGCCACAGACAGCCGATATCTTAGATGTGATTTAATAACTCAACTTTGTTCACATAAAAGATATTAAATTATCTGAGCAACAGTGAAAATGCCCAAATTGTTCAGAGTTCTTAAACTTTGTGAGAAGAGCATCTGAGATACTTCTGATCATATCAACTAAAAAAAAAAAACAAAACAACCACCAAAAAACAACAAAACAAACACTTCTGCTTAAGTTAAACTCCTTAAACTATTTCACTGAAAAACCACCTCTTCCCCTTCTTAAAAATAGTGGAACAGGTTTATTCTGGCTTGAAAGCTATGAAAGTCATCAAAAAATGGCTTTAGCAAACTGCTATTTCATCTCAGAGCACATAAGAAGCTGTGAGAAAATTCTTTGTACCTCAGTCCCACAGAACACATTCCCCCAGCAGCAGCCACTGAACATACCTCAATCTGCAGGCAACCACGAGCCTGTCTGTCATTGCTTAATGTTCAGTGGGGCACAATGGCATGAATAATACTGTTTCTAGTACCTTCTATCCTCCATCCATATTTTATGGAAAGCATGGAAGAGAAGGCTGAGGTAGTGCTCACTGTAAAGCAGGAAAAAGGGAGGGAGAAAGAAACGTGGCGCACACAGAAAGAACATGAGTTAAGATGAGGAGACAAAGTAGCCAGGCTAGGGGAGACAGATGAGACAGGGGCAGGGAGATACACTGTCACAGAAGTATATTTCATTCCAGAACTTGGTGTGGAGCCCAGAAAACTGAAGTCTCAAAATCCTCCTCTGCTGTCAGCTAGTATTTGCAAAAGCTAATTGCAAAGCTCTTCTCCCAGATTTACAGCTGGACACAGAAAGGGTAACAGTCCTCTACAGCTACTTGTCGCTTTGCTATGCAAAGAGGCAGACAACTTTAGTGCTATAGTTCTTAACTTCCTGGGATACATATATGATACTATTAAACAGAAAAGGAACTGTGTTTTGTTTAAAAGCACAGTATTTAATACCAAAAAAATGTTCCAAGATTAAAAGTGTGGGGTGGGAAAAAAATCAGTGTAGAATTAATTAAATATGCAAATACTGATATCATTCCTATATACACTGTAGCATGCACACCCACAACTGGCACACATCTCTTTTTCTTTTGCAACCACAGGTAATTAACACATAGCCCACATAAACATGTATGCCAGCATCAATTGTTTCCTTTATCCAACTGTGAGTTAAACTTCCTTCTTGTTCTGACAAATGGTTTCTGCCATATGTAAAGGCTGCAATGCAAAGACAGTGGTCTTCTGAGCTACTCTGAACAGAAAACAGTGCAAGGAAAAAAATACGGAAGGTCTCGTCAAATGTGCATCCAGGCAGTCCCTGGCTGCTGCTCCAGCATTCTGCTATACATGCAATCCTCACAGTTTTTTTCCCCTCATCCCTTTTACTATGCCTTATGTACCAGGACATTCAGAGTCAACAGTAAGTTCCAGAACTGCTTTAGAAGGTGAAGACCATGACGTTCACTGGAAAACACTGTAAGCTCTCAAACTGTGAAACTAAGCTGAATGCAACAACAGCTGTCAGGGAGATATATTACCTCAGGAATTCTGACTGTCAATTGCAGAGATCTCTACAATACCTATTATTCCAAGGAAATGTTTCTAACTTCCTGAAGTCAAAAGATGTACATTTTTCACTGTAGTTCTATGAAGGCACTGTATTTCCTTATTTGTATTTATTCATGATCAACAAATCAGTATTTTCCCCACACATTATACTTCCTAAATAATAAAGTTACTGCCAGCAATTGCAACCTAGTGAATGTCAAAGTGTAAAACCCTGATGAAATGTTAAACAAAACAAGAGATAGGCACTGACCCACAAAGCAGACATGTAGCAACATTTAACGGGCTTATGGACAAAGTGTCTTAGTGAAATATTACAGCATGCATCTGCATAAAGCTGTCTGTTGATGGGAACCAAAGCTGACAAAGGCATAACAACATAAAAATGTTATCTGTGATCTTACTCTCTATGTGGTGAAAGTGACAGCCCATAAGTGTACAATTATCATATATTACTAATGGAATATTAATCAATCATTCATTACTCTAATTAGAAAAACTTGTTTTGAAAGACAGTCTGACTTTTCACCCCTGGATCTGTAATTGACACACAAATGAATTCGATAGTCTTAACGACTATAAATCCTTAGTGGGAGAAATAGTGTTTTAATCTTCCAGCATTTAGCTTAACAGCCAGTTTCCACTCCCTGTGGGTAAAACTGAAGTCAGCTTAGATGGTCTCATGTACTACTCAGGTACTCATGAACAATACATACTTTGCGTGCAGGTTTACTGAATGGGGATTAAGTTTTTCTTTGGAAGAAATCTGCAGTATCTGTCTAGAATGTACAAAGTCAAGCACAAACTGGAATTTCAGTTATCCACGGGCGCACACACACTTCTGAACCTATATAACTTTTTTGGTCCGTTCAAGAGTGTAATTTTTGTGCATACACAATGTCAAGAAACCCACAGATATTAACCAAATACAAATGAGACCAGGTAGCAGTGTAAAGTCTGTCTTTCAAAGAATTCACAGAGAAAATAAAAGCATTCAGGAAATGCTATTTTTGAGTGCCCCAGCAGGCCTCATTAAAAAAAAAAAAAAAGAGAGAGGGATGATCTTTGTGCTTATATATTGACAAAATCCAATGACTGCTTAAAGCAATGATAACTATTACACTTACAGTGTGGGCCACGGATTGCAGTGAGTATCAGATCAGCCTCCTATGGATTATCCTAGCTATGCTAAGCCATCAGACATTTAAGAATGTCGCATGTCATATCAATCAAAAATATATGTGTACATGTTGAAGGCTTCATCAGGCTATGTTGGTTTACAGACATGCTTCTTTACATACGTGTTGCTGAAGATGTTGAAAACTGGAGCCATTTAAGTCACAATGACTTTTGTTATTTATTTCAAAGGCTAAAGAATATAAAATCATAGAATCATAGAATATCTCAAGTTGGAAGGGATCCATAAGGATCATCAAGTCCAACTCCCTGCTTCTTGCAGGATTACCAAAGACTAAATCATATGAGTAAGAACATCATCCAGACACTCCTTGAACTCTGACAGGCACAAAAGATAATCACCCTGTCATTAAAAATAACTATAATACTGTTTGACCTTATGGGATACTTGGCAAAGTTAACATAAACAAATTGAAATTCAGACTGTTGAAAAAATATAGTGGAGAATTAGTTGTAATTTAGACCTATGAGCATATTTTAAGCTCTGCTGACTTCATTTATCAGATAATTCTTTAGGCAATATAAAGAGTGTTATGATTTGTCTGGCACTGTAAATTTTTTATGTTACCATTACAAATTACTGTGCTATTTTCACTTATATTATCAGATGTAGTATGACAGTGCAGGAAAGGTTTGTTTATCACCTCTGAAACAGGAAATTCATTTGGAACTGATATCATAAATAAAAGTGTAAATATTTAAAACTCTAAAAGCATAATTTTAAATTGTTTAATCTTTGTCCTTGGTAATTCATTTTCATTACTTTATGTTATAAAACTCATTCAAATTATGCATTCACTTCCAACTAAGCTGACAAAGAAAACTCAGAAACTATCTGTAGTACTTCAGTTTGATGGGAATTGCTGTTGTAGAAAACAGTAATTTTTGTATAAAATCCTTTCTTCTTGAGTCTAAACACAGACTTGTTTCACATTCACTACCTTGACAACAACATCCTACCAAATAAACAGTGACCAAACTTTTACTGCAAGAGGGATGGCAATATTGTATGAGTCACTGAGGAGGAGGCAATGAACACATTTAGTACTGTGGCCAGTACCACACAAATGATTTGCCACTTCTGATATTCACTGTGTTAGTCCACACATTCTGCTCTTGCTTTATCCAAAGACTTAAGCTGAGACTTAACGTCATATGCCCTAAACCTTAAGGTCTTCAAATTCATTCCTTAATTAGCTATGGAAACTGTTGTAACTGGTGACCTTAGTTTTTTCTTGGTTTGGGCGTTTTCTTTGATTGTGCGTGTCTTTCCCCTCCCCTCCAGTTGCCATATATTCCATTATCCAAATGATAAAATTTTAATCCTCTTTTCCGAACAAAAAAGTCCAGGGTGAGGTAAAATTTAGAACTCTTTAAATACTAGAAGCTGAAAAATGCTAATTACATAACAAAACCAGGTTTTCATTTGGCTTTATGTATTTGCATTTACACGTACTTGAAACTAAGCATTAAGTCAAATCCATTCCTGCTTTCTAACCCATTTACCTCCTTGTAAACACTCAATCACAAACCGAGTCTCTTGCATTTTGCATCTACCAAGATAAACTATACTGCAAATACATTTCTGCTTCCTGTTAATGCTATCCAATTGGTGTGCAGAAGGGAATGAGATCTGGTCTATTTTGATAAAATATATGGGTTTGAGATTTTTTTTTCCCCAGAGTTTTTTCTTTAGCATACTTTTGGTTTAATTTCACATTTATTTATTAGACACAAGCAGAATTATTTAGAAGCAGTTATTAGACAAAACTTGACTAATTTTGTTCTACTTTCAAAAAGTACTTGACCTCACAATAGATCCAACAAATTTAATCTTACTTCTTAAAAAAATCTCCACTTAAACTCTAAAAAAATGCTTAATAAACCAACCATTAATACTACATTTGTCACACTTAATTTTCTAGCACATATACAAACTTAGCTCTAGAGAGTCTCCATTGAATTAATTTACTTACTTTAGCTGGTATATTATAAAGATAATAATGGAATCTATTAAGAAAGGACTACACAATTAGGTTCCATAAAACTGTGGGCAACAACCCATGACTAATCTGCACGTTCTAAGGGGGAAGCAAAATGATTTTTTTTTCTTTATTTAGCTTTAAACAGGTAAGATGTGTTGTGCACATAATGATCAATGTATTTAAACATTTTCTTTCTGGTACTGTAGCTTAACTTTTTCCTCCACAAAACACAACAGGCAGCTTACCTTAGAAAAAATAACATATTACAGATGAACAACCTGGAAAGTGCCTGAGCACTTGGGTTACATACAAGTTTCAGTATATAATATCAGGTGGACCATTCTGGCTCCAGGATAATTTCCCATAGAAATTCAATTTGATCAAGAACTGTTCTCTTGATTGCTAAATTAAATGTTGGCTGATGATTGTTTAAATAGCATGTGCTGAACTATTTCCCCCCCCCCCCCAAAAAAAATACATATAAATAAATAAATCTTATTTGGAAAAATTTCAAGTATCTCAGTATAATACAAAGTATGCATTCAGCTTTGAGTAATAACTAGCTACACAAATGGAAAGTAATTTGATCGTATCCACTAAAACAGAATGAATCCTATCTACAATACCAAATTGTAGCAATAAATTACTGAGCTCCACTAGTGGTGGAAAAAGCTTTATCATATTATATTTTACCGTACAGCTCTATTAAAGTCTTCTATTTATTTATTCAGCCATACTTCATGGTATACTAAACATATTGACTATTTACAATCTGTGGAGAGCACACATCTACCTAGATCAAATTGTTCAAACATACTATTTCCTTTACCATCAGTAAGGGGTGTTTATCATAATAAATAAAAATATGAGTGCAGTGTAACTGTGCTGCTGGTATCCACAAATTTCAGACAGTCACCTTGACTATGCAGAACTAACACTATACCCGCTGAGTGAATTATTCCTGAAAAGCAGACTTGTGGCTAGTTGGTCCTACTACATGCATGCAGCTAAGCCAGTGTGTACTGTAGGTAGGACCTAGGGGTGGTGGAGTCCACTACTTATTTGAGATAGAAGGTCTACAAATTCATGTTCTTAAGGCCACCTGATGGCAATAACTAAAGTGGCAGTTTCAGCCCTGAGGTGGGAGTGAGGTGTGAGCTCGCTGCCTTCAACACCTTCTAGAAACGAATTCATGGTTCTTCTTCAAGTCTCACTGCTTCCACCAGAAAGACAAGAAAAGCTGTTTAAAGTGCCTCATGTACTTGAACAGATAATCTTAAACTTCTCTTCAGCCTCTTTTACAACACCAAAAAGTAGGGAGAGATTAGCATCAAGAATAAGTGAGTTTAAAGGGAACTCACTTTCTTACTTTTATTCTCCCTACCAAAAAAATCCCTACCAAAAGATCAATCCTGACTTAAACATAAATTGAAAGCATCCATAAGCCTGAAGAGGTACTCCATGTTTATCAAGCATATTGCTAACATGGGTAATAGCTGCCAGGAACTGGGTAATAGCTGCCAGGAACTGGATATGGAAGAAAAGATGAGTATAGCAGCAGCATTCAGTTAGAATGAGTGTTAAGGCAAAACCAGTAGACACATCTGAAATAATTTATATTCCACGATAACACAAGGCCCTCATGTACACACAATGTTGAAGTCAACATTATGTTCTTTTTTAATACAAAGCAGCAAAATCCAAACCAAAACCAAACCCAAACGCTCAAGATCAGGACAGTTCAGCAACTGTTCAAACCAATGTCTCAATCAGCTGCAAGGACTCTGCAGACTAGAACCCTGTAAGGCAAAGGAAGCCAGAAAAGATAAACTAGATCTGGCAGGCTCATCAAATGATTAAATATACCACAAATAATTAAGTTCTATATAAAAGCAAATAAACTAAGAAAAATCACAGTTGAACCAAGTAAAAATTAACACCAAAATTATTAATTGGTGTCCCTTAATTTGCAAAAAAAAAAAAAAAAAAAAAAAATACTGGGCTTTTCTGCAATAGCTTCAGGTTCAAGCACTGTTTCCTGCATCAAGGACATACCTTGCATAGAGGTCATGGGGAGCTGCACACAGAACATGGGCAGGATTTGTTCTAAATAATGCACTATCTTAAACATGAAGATGAACTGTAGCATGACACCATTACAGATTAATAACACTGCAGCTTTTAACTAATCAGATTTACATTTATGGGCTTTCCTACATATCAGTTTCTCTGCTCTTAGACAGACTGTAAGTCCTTGGGAAAACGATCCAACTACTTTGGGTTCCACAATACTTCAGGAGGCAAACTACAGGCAAGTTTAATAGCAAAAAGTTATAGTTTCTGCAGAAAGATATAGTTTCTGCAGATTTGTAAAGTCTGCTTAAAAAATATATTATTGGACACACAAAACTGAAGCCTCCAATTTCCTTCTAATTGCACATAAAATTTTTCCTTTTAGTTCCAAAATCAACTGAAACGGGCACCTTCATCTTTCCCTCATCACGTTCTGCTGTGTGTTGTCATGGAGGCACCAGAAATTTAGAATACAGCCATGCAATGTGATTAATTACTCACAGGTCCTGCAGAAATGCTGTGATCCTTGAGTAATCTCTTAGCAAATATTTTTATCTTCAGAAGGCCATTACAAGTGTAAGACACAAAAGTGTTGCTACTGCATTTCAGCATTTCTTCTTATAAAACCCCCCACTTCAATACGGCCCTGACCAGTTGGTGCTCAACATTAAAAACCTCATATGGCTTTTATAGGGCAGGCAACCTGCTCGTGCAGTTTGCATTCAAAATGCCAGGCAACACCACGAGCAAAAGATCAGGTCAAGAACTTTAGCATACTCTTGTATTTTGACTCGGTTCTGTCAAAAACATTCTCCAGAAAGCAATTTAACACAAGATACTAATTATTTTGCAGCACACTGCACTGATTTTAGAAGTATCTTACACAATATCTGCTTAGTAAATGACCAAAGTACTTTAGTACTGCAGAACTTCCTTGCATTTAGCTTTTCTCTCTCTGTATTTAAGATTTCATTGGTAACTGTTTAAGGCTTTTTCTGCAGGAATTTATAAAAATGGGAATGGCATTTCCTGATCTTTGTCTAAATTTACTAATGCTAATTATTAAAATCTGGTTTTAGAAATGTGCCAATTATTATTCCTTTTTTTCGATGTATCTGCCCTGATCCTGATTTCTAAAGATACCTCTTTTTCTGAAAATATATTTTATTTGAAGAAAAACAGTATGCAAGAACTTAACCATACATATAAAATAGCACATGTCCTTTTTATTGAGCTCATTAGAATTTCTGTGACATGCAAGTAGTCTCACATGCCTCATGCTGTTGGTTTTGCACCTTGACTGAGAAATTATTAGCATGACACAGCAAACAACTGATCCTTTTTCATGCATAAGTACTTCTGTTCATATACAATTCTGCTTTACAACTCTCTCTGCAAAATACAGCATGAAGATTCCCAGTGGGTAATTTATATCATGCTCTAGAGATATAAAACATCATACAAGTATTCTGGAAGTCAGATCACATGCCATCACAGTATAGTAAGAAACAACACATAAGATTTGCAAGTTGGAAAAAAAAGAAAAATTTAGATTTAACATACAAAAATCAACTCACACCTCTACCCAGGGTGAAATGAATGCTGTTCAAATACCGTGCCACTTCAATTCTGTAAATGACATTACACGAGCATTGAAACAGCTCTACAAATAATATTATCTCTGAAGTAGCTTTTATGAACTAATGAACAAAAAGAAACCCAAAACAAACAAACCCTAAACCAAAACAAAGTGGAAGAGGTACCCATAGTTGTGACATTAATAAGTTTGTAATATTTCAAGGGACTAAAACCATAAATACTTTTTCTCTGAGATAAGAGGACAGGTGGTTTGAACAGTACTCAGCAGCCTCTCCTGAGTGCAGTATCAGTATCTTGGGGTCTTCTTTTTTTCTAGAAAAAACCCTGCATTGCCCCTTTTTCCTAGGCAGGGTGAGACCCAAATGTGTAAGACAAAGTTTTCGTCTTCAATTTACAATTCTTCTCAAGGTTATTTTATCACGTAGGTATCTGTGTTATGTTTTTTAAGAAATTCACTTTTTTCACTAAAAGTTACAATCCTTCCCAAATAAGCGTTGTAGCTCTTATACTAGAGCCTTTCATTCTATACAATGATGGTACCTACCAGACTTTTCAAAGCACCACTAATACAGTAATTGCTAGCTCTATTTCACTATAGCTAGTAATGACATACACCGTCCACGTATTTGTGATTATCTTCCTCAGAAAATCCTTTGAATAATCTCCCCAAATATTTTATTTTACAGTTGCAAAGTTCTTCCATGAACAGAATTAAAAAGTCAACATTCGGTTTTATGTTAAATTGTTCTGACATGATGATCCTTGCAATACTTCATTTGTGCAAAATAACAATACATTTCTCCTAATTCTACCTCCTTCATTCCTTATTGTGGTGATTTTCACCATGCTTATTCTACTTTGTCACCCCCTTGCCACTAAAAAGCTACGTTTGGATAGTCATCAGTATTATTTACAAAACTGCATGTAAATTTGGCAGTAAGCACCACTCTGCAAAGAACTGATAGAAGGAATGGCTAGGTAGATGATCTCCAATGATATGTTCTTACAAAACAGAACCAATAATAGAATTTAGTGACATCCAAAAAGACAGTCACAAAAAAAAACCCACAACAAAACCCTACAACATCATGGAGGTAAACTAGATTCAGAGCTGTTGACAACTTTAAAGGACCAAAAACACACCTAAGCATTATGCTCAATGAACAGATAGCCAGAAGACACAGACTGAAGAGGACAAGGAATCTCCTTTGATACGCCTGTGAAACATTTGCACAAATGCAATTCCAGCACCACAAAACCAGAAGCTCTATCCTCCTACAACCCATGGAACAAAGCTCACCCTCTCTGAATGTTATACCACAAAGACTCTGAAATTCTTTCAGCTGCAGGATACAAAGAAGATGGAGATTCTCGGGTGCTCTTGGTATCTGTGAGACACTGTGTGCCCATACAGCACATTGACTCTCAATACTTCTGGCTGCGCAACAGCATCTGCATGCTGCCTGCTGTCTGGTTTTGCATGAATACATACAGTTTAGACCACTACGAAAAACTAAGAAGCCTGTGTTTCATATCCATTTCTCTTGAATTTTTCTTCCCTTTTTTCTGATGACAAGACAAAACAAAACAAGACAGTAGTAAGACACTACTTTCCAATGTTGACTTTCCAGGTTGAATGTACACTGCTAAAACTGAAGCTACCTCAATGAAGGCGAGCGAGACTGCTAATCAGTCTCTTCCTGCTATTGATCTCCAGTCAGACAGATATATTATCCTGTTTCGTCTGCAAAACTAAACAGACATATGGAAAGAAAGTGTGTACAAGCATAGAAGTAGCAACAGAAGTCACACTCAGGAAGCTGGCTGAGAAAAAATAAAAAATGCTTCTTTTCATTTGAAAATGTAACTCAGCCACCATCCTATCAGCATGCCCCGTGAGTTACCTTCAGTGAGGATTTATGCACAGAACATGAAATGGGCTTTCAAGCACCATTCTTAGACAAAATGTTGGGGGATCCTCATTCCCTCATCTCTCCTTTCACCAAAAGAAAGAAAAACTCCAGGAATCTTTGACTGGATCCAGCATCAGGCTATTAAGAAGCTGAAACCTGTAAGCTCTTGCAAGTCAACTCAAACTTCTGCATCCCACAAAGCTTGAAAAGACCACTTTCTAGACATGAGATATCATCCGCAACTGAGATCTTTGGTTATGAGTTGATGCCACACACTTTTGTCATATGAACCACAGCCACTGAGATCTGAAACCAGGACCTAGATATCTAAAAGTGTGCATTTCCTTCATACAGTTAGAATTTCATTTCTCAAATCTCTAGTTTCCTTGGTATGAGAAATCAGAAGACGAAGAACCTCTTGTTAGTTAGAGGAGATGGTAAAATTTTCAGAAGGAGGGAAACAACTGGGATGAGGGAGATTGATTGAAATGATACCAGTAGAGGAACATCATGTGGGAAGAGATCAGAAATTTCTCATATACAAAGGTTAAAGGAAAAGCTTCACAGGTGACTATTCAAAATGGTTCTCATCTAGCAGAAGACACTGAAGAAATGCATAAAGTCAAACTCACTTGGCAAGCCAGATTATGAATGTACAGAAAGGTAGAAATACACTGTGTGATTTCAAAGCACCGCAAAATGTTTCTATAGACAACCTGCCAGCAAGTTAAGAAGGCCAAAGTCAGCATGAGCATCTGTCTTCTAATTACAGACTCACAAATGACATATTGCTCAGTGACAAATGATGACTGCTGTCTTATATTAAGATGGTTGCTCTAGCAGATGTTTTCAAATTATTGCAAGCTATGTCACGGGGAAAGGCAAAAGAACTGGAAATACGCCCAGAGAGACCTGGTGCACCAGCAGCCTAAGGGAGACATTTAAAAAGCCATTTGCTATACTCTCATGAAAACTTAGCTACAAAAAATGAATACAGAAAGGAAAACGGGAATATGTTATATTCCTCAGTGGAAGTTTTAAGTTTCTCACTACAGGATCATGTGGAATAAAATGTGCTCACTTCAACTTAATTTGGATAGAGACACAGTCCAGACACACTCCTTCAAAGAAAGAGAAAAAAAAACCCCAAGCCAAGCAATACAACAATTACCCCAGAAAGCAGTGCTCTATGTTACTGCTTTGTGATGACAGAGCTAGGGCACAAAAAAAAATTTCTTTTTATCATTAACATCTCCAAACAGTAATCCAGGTATCACATACTGACTCAAAAAAATAAGTCCTGCTCCCTGGAAAGAAGAGGTACACTGCTTTTACTGCTACAGAACCTCTGGAATACCATAGGGAAACTGTCCAAAAAGAGTACAGACAAATAAAAGAAAGGGAGAGAAAAGAGTGACCACCCTTGTCTGAATTGGATTAAGGAGTAAGGTTCTGTCAGGTCTTACACACAGTTAGAGCTAAGAGAGGTCTTCAAATAAAAAATCTGATGTAGAACACAAGTTATCTCCTGAGATGACACAGTCAAATCAGGTAAGTACAGAAATGCTGAAATACGATGCAGGCAGAAGGGAGGATGCGAGCGGGGACAAACGCAGAGGCTGTGCTCATCCAGTGTAGCCTCATTCTCAATAGCAGCTTTCTGGAAGCATGAGACAAGAGTAAAAGCATGCCCCAGTAGACAAAATTACCACCAAGAGGAAGGTGCCAACAAATGCTGCTACAAGTTAAGGAATGGGTAGGCGTCTAGTCTTGACCTATGGCGAGGGAGAAAATCCTCTCCCTCTTGTTACCATGGTGATCCCCTTTTCAGGTTTCTTTGGATAAGCTTTGCGCACAAGTGTAAAATTTGGCATAAGAGGAGAACAAGTATTAATTATGTGCACCGGACAAAAATAGCCTTATTAAATCTCAAGAGATAATACAACAGAGGCTGTAAAAATTAAGTTTGGTTACAGAGATTAAGGGCTGAATAAACTATCTCATGTTAAAGCGCCTCGAGCTCCATCTTCTTAAAACGGCAATGCCAGCCTGAGGGTTTTACACCTATTACAATTTGGGTGACAACTTGAGATCCTGTATAGTGTAAGACTGGAGTGAAAATTAAAACAAAACGCCTGCATGGAGGCTACATACTACTTATCCTTGGTACAGGATTGCCTTTATTTATTACACCATTTTATTAATTATTCATGCAGTTCTTTTTCTATTTCCAGGCGGCAACATCACTAGCCAAGCTCTACAGAGATGCAGCACCTTTACAGGATGGATATTGCAAAATCAATTATATTGCAAAATCAATTATATATTACAAACAGATTATATTGATACACTTGCAAGCATTAATCCCATGAGAGATAGACCAGAATAAGCCTTGAATTGAACAAATACATTTAACAGTTCTGGTGAAGAAATTAAGGGGGGGGGGGGGGGGGGAAGAGAGAAAAAAATAAAACTTTAATTCAGGAGGTTGTATATATATCTAATTGAACACTATCGTAAGCTTTACTTTGAAATCCTTGATTTCAGACCTATTTCATTACCTCTCTAATAAACAGTGCAATTTCCTCCCAAGCATAATTTTTTCCCATATGCTTTCATTAATTTATGCTATCTAATCTTAATCTCTGAAATACACAATAACGGATAGACAAGCCATACAGAAGACAAGGAATTGTGCTGCTGCCATTAACAATTTCCATTTTTCCTGTGATCCTTATTATCAGTGATAAATTTATCTTTAAATTTATATCCTTTAGACTTTTGGATCCTCTGGATCAGTGAACACCGACCAATCTTGAAACATCTTTTAAGCGAGGGGAAATACATGAACTGTACACACTGGACCCACATACCAGCAGAAACTAGTGTTGCCTTTTTAAAAGGTGTATTAACATTGAAATACTATCCAACACAACTGGCTGAGCATACACTATGCCTACCAGCACACCTACCTTTTATTTGAAAGTAGACTACATAAGTTAGACAACTACTTTTTGTTAAAAAAGTAACGAATTTCCTATGCTGTCCACTACATATCTCACCATTTTTTGCTTCTGCTACTATTTTTCTTTGGTTGGTTGTTTTTCTTTTTTTTTGGGGGGGGAAGTGTTTTTTTGTTTGGGTTTGTTTGTTTGTTTTTTCTTCCTGAATTAACAGTATATTTACATATCTCTCTGGCAGATTTATAAAACAACATGAAACCGGATTACCCCAAATGAATCTAGTGCTCCCTGTTAAATAGTGATAACTCCATTACTTTCCTCCGAGATCAAATGAAACCATCAACCCCCTTTGAAAACTAGCGTGGTGTGACAGCTTCATCGCTGGCATCCTGAGCTGGGTTCAGTAACAGCAGCAAGAAAGAAGGAAAGCAATTACCTAAGAGACCCGGCCAAATGCCCGGCTTCCCAGCGGAGGGGAGAACGGGACGGTGGGGATGCTGGGGACGGCGACTCCGCACCCAGCAGTCGCTCGGCCGCCGGCGCACACACACGGCCGCCTGCACGGAAAACGCTGCGCATCGGCGCGGTAGGGGAGGCCTGCGCCTCCCGGGATGAGCCCCGCGCCTCCCGGGATGAGCCCCAACCTCTCGGGCGGCCCAGGCGGTCCCCGGGACAACTCGCCACTAAACGCCCGCACCTGTGCTGCTCCGCGCCCCGAGCAGGCTCAGCCCACCTCCCGGGGCCCGGCTCTGCAATGCCGCTTTCTTCCCACCCCCTGCTGGCCTGAAACGCTGCCCCAGGCACCACGCCTCCGGGGAAAGTCTGGGCCAGGGTCCGGGCGAGCCCCGCAGGACTTGGCCCGCTCGGCGAGACTGCCCGGTGCAGTACTTTCTCCCTGTTCCGGGGGATCCCCGCGCCACGAGGGCTTTGCTGGAAGGGGAGAGGAAGGGGGCATTCACCCCGCTTCTCTTGTCCTGCCGAGGAGAGACATGGGACGAACTCGCCCTAAACAACAGGCGACATGTAGTTATAGAGCCCGCATAGGGCTGCGGGACGCGAATCTGCTCCCCGCTCCGGTCCGAGGAGCCGGCTGCCGCGGAGCAGGGCCCAGGGCTCGCTCGCCTGCTCCTCGGGGACGGGGCGCCCCCCGGGGCGGAGAAAAAGGATCGCAGTCCTCGGAGACTGCTGAAACACCCGCGAAGGGAGAGATAAAAGCCCCCACGATGCCAGGCCAGCTAGAAATTACTCATTTGAATGATGCAGCAAACGACGGTGTGTCTATGTGTGTGTGTTGGAGGGGTTATGGTGGCGTCTAGTCCTCCCGTTGCCACTCTCCAGCCCTGATTAACACGGTAGAGATTCCCTGCCGAAGCGGAACGCTCGCTCTCTTCCGCGCACACAGCAATTAATAGCAACCTTCATCGCGCGAAACCTTCCCCAAGCGCTCCCACATGCTCACAGCCCGCGGTAGCAACTGCTGGGAGCACAATAACGGAAATCTCTCTGCCTCGCAGACCGGGGGTGACGGGGAAGGGAGCCAAACCTCCCGCGGTAGAACCCGATCCCCGAGGACGAGCAGTCCCGGGAACCGCGGGGAGCGGCAGCCGCCGACGCGGCGGGAGGGCAAGCTGCCTGCCTGGCAAGCGGAGGGCGTAAGGCGCAGCACGCTGCCAAAACACCATCACCCACCGGCATTGTCAGCAGACAGCGCGCAAGCATTTACCTTTTTATGCCCGCTGTCCGTCAGTCAGGCGCTTGAGGGAGAGAAGAAGAAAGGACAGGAAAGGAAAGGAGGAGAAAGAGACAGAGGAATCTAGAGAGCGAGAGGCGGCTGCTAATCCCCGTGTAGAAAGACTTCCAGCAGCAGCAGCATGCGTGTGTGTGCGTGCCCGGAGTGGAAGCGCAGCCCTCCTGGCGATGCACCGGCTCTTGCACCGAAGTACTGTCATGTGCGTATCTCGGTGTGTGTACCCATGGAGGAGAAAAAAAAAAAGGAAGAATAAAAAAAAGAGAGACGGGGGGAGACCAGTCAGTCAGTCAGTCAGTCACACGCCCGGCTGTGCGCTGCTGGGGGTAGGAGGAGGAGCCCAGTGCTCCCCAGCCCAACCGCCACTGGAGCCGCTCACTATTACGGCGGCGGCAGGGCCCCGCAAACAGCCGGCCCCGCACTCTTGCCCTTCCCCTCCTGCTGGCAAGGACGTGCCTGCGGGCGAAACTCCTCAGGGCCTGTGCCCCCGGGGTCCCTCTGCACCTCGCGCTGCCCGAGACAACCGGGAGGCAGTTGGAAAAAAAAACATCCTCCTCTTTCTGCCCCAAAATACCGCCCGGCGCGTCTCCACAGCCTCTGCGGGGGACAGGGCTGCGGCCCATCCCGAGGGGGAGGCAGGCCGAGCCGTGCCCCCCGAAGGGACAGGGGCTGCCTTAGCACCGCGGCGGGGGACTCCGCGTGTCCCCGGGGATGCCGCTGCAGCTGGAGGCAGAGAGGTGACGAGCGGATCCCCCCAAAAACCCCGTGGGTCAGTCCCCGTCCGAAGGAGGGAAGGGGGGGGGGGGGCCGGGCGGCATGGTTGTGAGTCGGGAGGCGGTTTGCAGGAGCTGTAGGTGCAACTGTAAATAGGTGTGTTTGCGAGCACTGGGACTGCTAACGCGGGAAAAGGTTGTGCTGAGCCATGCCACAGTGCAGATACCCTGATACTCGCATGTCCAGTCAGGTACTTTCAAATTTCAATGGCGGTATATGACTGACTAAAAGGTATCTAAGCCATGGTGGTAGGTTTACTCAGTTATTTGCTACATATTAAATATTATATCCAGCTTTTGGATATATGGCCACGTCTATGCATATAAATGAGATTTTGACATACAATTCATGAACGAGCTAAAATAGAATGAACAAATGATTGTTATAGTCCTAAATTTACTAGTAGGCCGTGCCAGCAAGTTTCAGGATGTGCTTTCTTTAAGCCCCAATCCAGCAAAAGTTTGTGAGAGATGTCCTTGATATTTTACTATGTACAAAACGCATAATCTTTATGGACCAAAAGTTACTCTTAGTAGTGGAAAAAGGTTTATTAAATGACAAGGATGGAAAAAGCTTTGGTGGGTTATCAGGTATACTGTTCATACTAATTTTTTGCTACTTTGTAGTGGACAATGTAAACCTAATGTCTCAGGGGTAAAACAACGAGGACAGGAAGTGTTGGCATTTTAATGACAAATGTAAGTCCCATCTACAAACTAGATAGGCTAGGGAATTCTGATGACTGGTAAGGGCATTGATTAGCAAGCAAGCAACCAATTGAATGGGAGAAAAAAATGGTCAATCTGTTTAAAAATAATTATTGGGAGTTTTTTTTCTAGCTGCAAACATAATAGGCAGGGTAGAGAGGAAATAGCTGAAAAGATTTTCCATCTTGTTAAGATTTACCAGCTCACGATGAAATATTTTGAGACTTCCCAGAAGTCCTGCCATAAAATCAGAAAGACCAAATTTGTTGCTACTAAGTTGTATAAATCAAGTCAGTATGACATCATTAAAAAAACAAACTGCACCTCAAAGCCATATCATGTTTGTTTGTTTTGTTTATATAAAACGGAGGTACACATACCTTTTTAGTTCTTCAACTGAAACAGAGATGCTGATTCTGAGCTAACTCAGGTAAAGAGGCTAAATAGTGCAGGGCTTATTGTTCTTTTTGGTGTTTACATATACAGCACTATTCAATGCAGCATATTATTTTGTCTCTTAGCAAGAATTATTTGACTTGTCATCATGAACTGTATTTTCAAGCTAGTTTCAAATCTGGTATAATCTGCTGTTTAAAATATGATGATCTGTGAAAACCGCATCGTAGAATTTATGTAATCTTTCCGATGTAATTATGTGAAGATTTAGCCTGCCCTCCATAGGCCTGTGAAGTTGTAAAGCAGGTTTAGTCATTGTGATAGTTCTGTGAAAATATTTTTACCAAATAGGTTGATTGCATTACTTAGTAGAACAAGATAGTAATGAAAAGATGTAACATGTATTTTTTAGGCTTCATACAAACTTCCAGAAAATGAAGTAGACCCAATTCCCTTTGAAGATTGAAGAGTAAGAAGGAAAGATGAGACAGCACCTCCCGTATGAAGATAGGATGAGAGAGTTGGGGCTGTTCAGCCTGGAGAAGAGAAGGCTGTGTGGAGACCTCATAGCAGCCTTCCAGTATCTGAAGGGCACCTACAGAGATGCTGGGGAGGGACTCTTCATGAGGGACTGTAGTGAGAGGACAAGAGGTAACAGGTTCAAACTTAAACAGGTGAAGTTTAGACTGGATATGAGGAAGAAATTCTTTACTGTAAGTGTGGTGAGGCACTGGAATGGGTTGCCCAGGGAAGTTGTGAATACTCCATCCCTGGTGGTGTTCAAGGCTGGATTGGAGAGAGCCTTGGGTGGAATGGTTTAGTGTGAGGTGTCCCTGCCCCTGGCAGGGGGGTTGGAAGTAGATGATCTTAAGGTCCTTTCCAACCCTAACTATTCTATGATTCTATGATTTGTGCATGAAATTAGCCAACCTCAAAATAAAATCTAAACCATTTAATCACTTTCTTGCACGCTCCTTGTTTGTCTGACTTCAGTCATACTGGGCCACAGGGGTAGAAGAGGGAAGTCTAGTTATAAATTCTCCCATCAGCTGATCTGGAGGAAGCTGCATTTTGGAGAAATAAAAAATTCAAGCTGCTTTTCTTAATGACGTAGATGGTCTTTGTGGGCCATAAGTATTTTGATCTTAGGTGTAACACTTGTCTGTAATGGTAGTCCTAGTGCTTGTGGGTGTTTCAGAAGACATGCAGCTTGGAGAGGAGATTTCCAAGGTGGGAGCAAATATTCTTTATTGGGCTCTGTGAGAGATGGCACAGTCGAAACTTAGAAGAGGCTGTGAAGCAGAGGATTTCAGTAAGGACAGTAAACAGACGCAGGTGAACCCTAAATCAAAATGGCAAAGCCTGGAAGAAAAATGTTCCAAAATAGTTTTTAGATCACAAAAGTAGGAATCAGAAAGGAACATTTTAAACGGTAGAGATGAGGTTCAGTATTAAAATCTTCAACCGTCTGCAATTTATCAAATTATCCCCAATGCAAATGTCCTTATTATACGCTATCCTCACACTTTGATCTCTTTCTTGTTGGAGGAAGTTCTCTTTGCTTTGTCTGATGGTGAAAGAGGTCATCATATCGACTGTCATTACTACGTAATTAAACTATATGCATGCTTTCATGAACTTCTAACACATGCTGGTATGTACCACCTCTCCACCTTTATTTATGAGTTTGAAAATTTGGTTAGTTTTGTGTCTCACTGCCCTCTACTGGAGAGCAGGTCAGAACCGCTCCGTGCGGGCTTAGTACTAGATCCACGACAGTTGGTGGTTGTCCTCCCTTGTTGGTGAATCGCCTTTCCGTGAATGAAGTTTGCAAGTTTGAAGGTGTAGAAGTCCAGCGTCTGTAAGGAGATCTCTTTTTTCTCTGGGAGTTCAAATAATTGATCATACAATCTGCTGTCTGCAGTTTATTGACCTGGGCAAACTGATGACTTGAGCAATGGTTAAGAATATAAGATATATGTCTTCCATTAACTTCTGGGGAAGAGGCATCGCAGAGATGCTGAAAATCTTGAGCAGTGCTGCCTTGATAGTATTTGCCTGTAACTTTGTAGATAAACTCATTAAGTTCCGTATCTAAATCTTTTGGTTCATTCTCCATTGCATTACAACAAGATTTCCCTCCATCCCTTTTCCCTCTCTGGCCTTTCATGCCTCTCTACTTACCTTTCATTGCCTATATCAATACTGCCAGACTATCACATATTTGTTGTTTTATTTTCATTTTCCTCATAGTCTGGGCAGTAGCAGAACAACTGAAACATGGAGACCACAGCAGTGATATTTTCCTAGTTCCCCCGTGTGCCATTTCTTCCACCTACTGTCACAGCTCATGCACATCAAGAGCAGTTTCCATTGGAACACAGTGAGTTTTCCAGCTGGATGGGCACACACATTGCCAAGACACGCTGAGAGCTGGGAATAATGAGACCTGATCAGAGTGCACAGTAAAGAAAGTTTCAGTATCTAACTCAAAATATGCCTTCTACGCTGTAGGTGCTAGTAGTTTCTATGCTTATTTTTAACTACACATCTAGGTCAGATTTACAAAGATGAAGAACACGTGTGCTCTTCTCATTCACTTGTGGCATCAGCTAGTGCTTCAAGATAGCATTCCGAGTGTGACTGTAAGGGTATCTTCAGCATGGCCAGAAGAATAGCTTTGGTGGTTTCTACCCTTAATCTGATTAATGGCAGAGCCATTTAACCTGTGCTTTCTCCTCCCCCTTGGAGTACCCTGAAGCAGACATCTGCCTATAAAATTTTATTTAAAATATTTCAGCTTTCCTAATACTATAAATGTCTTTCACTGGAAAGGGTTAGTGTCCACCACAGCCATTGCAGGTCTGTTTGTAGTATTTTATTGTGTTGTACTGAAAGCAGTAATGTCCTAGGTGGATGAATTGTGTGGCTTGCCTCATTTCATGTTGCCTAATTATTTGCTATAAAAAGCACAGCAGCAAATTCCATTCCCTGGCCTAATGGATAACATGGAGGAATTAATAGGGCATGGAGTGGAGTTGTTCCCAGTGAGTAACTCCAAAATGACAGATATATGCCAAGGAAAATGTAAACAGGCTCACCTTGTATAACCACATTGACTATTGATTAGTCACTTAAAGATGGATGGTAAGAAAGCCTGGAGAGCCGCTAGTTACTCATCCAGAAAAATTGGAAAAAAGTGGCAAGTAATCCAAATACAGTGTCAGTCCAGAATTACTGCTACAGAGAAAAAAACCCTTCAAGATTATCATGGGTTTACAATTAGTACATATTCTTCTATAATTTGGAAGTAGAATAAGTACTTTGTTAAAGGTTATTTTTGTGACCTTTAGGCTATCAAACACAATTCCACAAAACTTGTGACTTTCAACCTGTATCTGAAGTCAGAAGTCTTGGGAGGCTTCTTAAAGGGATCTCTGGTTTGGAAGCTGTAAAATAGAAGATTTGAGAATGGCATCTTCCCTCACACATGTCAAATCTTTGTTTGGTATTAGAAACAAGCAAGTTGCTGTGATTTTCAGGTATCAGGAAGTATTTCTCTGGTATCAACAGCAGTATTCTAAATAAGCATAAAGAGGAGGAAAAAATATTTCAAACCAATAAACCAATGAAATTCCTTCAGTAGAATGAAAATACTTTTGCAGACATTGCGATATAGCAAAGTCCTGAGCACAGTGCAAATCAGTTTGTAAACATCTGCAGCAAGAAAGTACATTCAATTTGTTAAGTAAGGAAGCTTATAATAACTTAGGATATCATGTTTTTTAAACACAAACATATAGTTCTAAAGTGGAGTGCAATACAACCATGGGAGTATTTTTGCTCCTTTTGACAGAAAATTGGGGAAACAGGGAAGGCTTTTTAAGAACTTTATATGAATGAGAAGACTAATGATTATGTAAAAAACTGTCTCTCACTCAGAATTTTAAGTGATGTATTTTTAGATAAAAAATTATATTTTATATTTGCATTAATTCCTGAAGAGGCAGCACAAATAGCACAAAGAAATCAGAGCCAGCTGAAAACTGCCGTAACTAGTTTGTACAGAAACCACAATTCTCTACCAAGTGAACTGGGTAAGAACTCCTTTCTTACAGCAGGTAATAGGAGAAGATACTTCTGCTCTACTCAGACCAACTGCACATCAAAATCCCACAACAATCAACTGAGATCGAAACTGAGACCATGGATTCATTTTCCTAATGATGCTATTTATTCAAACATTGTTGAGGGTAAAAGACTATTGAAAGCAATCTTCTTAATAAATAAGTTCATTAATAATTTAATAATGTACAGCATGAAGCATGATGGGAAAAAGAAAACTTATCACTTCTATATTGCAGGTGGAAAGTTGAGTAACAATAGAAGCAGAAACAAGAGCTGGGCTCCTATATCCTGGGTTTCGATTTTAACAGTAAGGTTACCATTTGTATCTAGCGTGGTCCGTTTTAGTGACCAAAAGATTTTTAAAATGAAGGCCTTCACGTGAAGCACCGATGTCCTGGAGAGAAGTTCTAAAAACATTCAACAGGGCTTTCTGATGTGACAGCTCAACTCCCTCTCTCTCCTTCAATAGGTGGATATAAAAGAGTGATAGCTAGATTTTTCTAGATTTAATGTGCAATAATCTTGTAATTTATGTGGTAAGAGGTGGGGTAATAGCCGTTGTCTGCATTCTTATTTAGCCCATCCCAGGGTGAGAGGAATTGAGCATAAAATGTGCATTAAAGCAAAAGGGAAGACAGCCAAAGCGTTAGAGATGGAACTACTAATTTTACTGAGGTTTTGAGTCTTTTTCTTAGGGTTTTGTTGTTGGTGGTGGTTTTTTTTTTTTTTTTTTGTGTGTGTGTTTTTTGTTGTGGTTGTTGTGGTTGTTGTGGTTTTTTTTTTTTTTTTTTTTTTAATGGAAAAAAGAAGCAACAGTTTCATTTGCTAACTGTTTTTCACTATCCTTTCATGTGAATCCAAAGAAATTAGTAAGCCCTACACAACTTTCAGAAGGTCCCAATATTCAAGATTAAACTCATGTTTTTGCGACATGTTCAGTTCTTTTTCACTTTGTGCCTAGAAGATATATTGCTGTCTCACGGGGTGTTCCTGAGAAGAGCTTTTAACAGGAACTTCTAACAGTTAGATTCCAGAAAGACCGATAATTAAGACTTACATCAATAAAGGTGTCAGTCAAATATGGGAAATGAATTATTTTAATTATTTTAAGGCACTATAAAAAGCTGATAACGTCAATGAAGGTAGCATACATGGATATTTCAGGCTTGTTTCTCCCCCGATGGAAGTCAACAGGAGTGTCATGATGAAAGTAGCAGCAGAGTAGGATAATAAAATATCTCCTCAGATTATAGGAAATACTATTTCCTATTTTCCATCTGTGATCCATAAAGCGCTGCATGCATATAACAGTTAGAATATAATTATAATTAAGCATTATCTTTCATGGAAGGTCTGTAGCTAAAGACGAATCAAGGACTACACAGGAAGAAGCTACTTATGATATTTTAAGAAATATATGAGAACATATTCCAACATACTTCTTTCTCAAGTAGAAAAAAGTTTTCAGGTAGTGGTACAATTCAACAGTTCATGAAACAGCGTCCTGGTTATGGAAGGCTGTGATAAAAGTTTTGGGTTAGTATTAGCAACTTAAGAATTGATGGCTTGTCAGATCTCTTGGAATCCCTGCACTTTTGAGTTTCATCAATTGAATTCTACCTGCACTATTCCAGAAAAGTCCTTTCTTGTTGAAGCATGCATATATAGTTGCAGTTGCTACAGGCATAATGAAAGATCATGCTCACCTCTTTCAGAAGTTCTCTATTAGTATATATGGAAAGAAGAATGTATTAACAACAAGTGACTCTTCTGCATTCTCTGTGGCAGTTTCTCACCAGGTATTTGGGGTAGAGGTGTTTACCCCTCAAAAGCAAGGAGGACAGTTGATGCAACATGCTTAAATAAACACTCCTCAAAGAGATTTTACTCCTCATCAGAAAGCCAGCAGCTGTTGAATGGCACTGCTGCTGTCCCCATGAACAGTATTCTGTTGGCAGCCTCCTTTCCTATTCCTAGCAGCCGTCCAATGTTAATTATGTCAGTGCATTTCTGATACTGCGTGCTTACTTCCAAACAGCTGAAGCAGCCTTTGGAATTCACAAAACCCACAGACTTTTAATATGTGCGGGAAGATACAAAGTTTATAACTCCTATCAGAGGAAATCATCCAATCATGGAATAGTTTGGGTTTAAAGCAGCCTTAAAGATCATGCAGTGCCAACCCCACTGCTATGGGCAGGGACACCTTACATTAGATTAGGTTGCTCAAAGCCCCATCTAACCTGGCCTTGAACATTGCAGGAATGGACCAGCCGCAACTTCTCTGGGCAACCTGTGCCAATGTCTTCCAGAGGAAAGAATTTCTTCCTGATATCTTATCTAAATCTACCCTCTTTCCGATTAAAGCTATTCCTCCTTGTTCTGTCGCTGCATGCCCTGGTAAAAAAGTCCCTTCTTCAGCACTCCTGTGGGCCCCTTCAGGTACTGGAAGGTTTCTATAAGTTCTGCCTGGAGCTTTTTCTTCTCCAGCCCTCTCAGTCTGTCTTCATAGGAGAGGTGCTCCAGCCCTCTGAACATCTTTATGAGCTTCTTCAATTCCAGAATTCTAGCTACCAGCTATCCAGAAATTTTTGTTTTCTAATAATCAGCAAACTAGTCTGTAATTAGTCGTCAGCTGAGCTTGCATGGTCTTGGAAATCTGCAAGTGCCTGTAAAGTGCTGTGCAGCTCAGCGTATTTTATGAAGTTGTTTGGAAGCCACAATAAAGTATAACTGACAGCATTCTTATATAAATCATTCCTGCACAAAAGAGCGCCAACACTGAAAGCCTTGATCTGACCTGGTGACATTTCATTTCTAGAATCTTGTAAATAAATATAAAAAGCCCAATTTGCTCCCTTTTTAATACCCATTAAATTCCACTTTAATGTTAAAATGACATTCAGTAAAGGACAGCAAACTACCATGAATAAATCACCATGCATACAGAATGCAGCATTTCTGAAGACAGAAACCCTTGGCAAAGCCAAGACTAACAAATTGTATGGTGTCCAACTCCATGTCCTGAGGAAAAGAGTTTGGCCAATGACTAGCAGTCAAGATTCCTCAGCTTAAGAAAAGTGACACAGTACAGCTTAGTAAGCAATTTGGTGATTACTTGGACCCTGGGGAGGACCTTCTACTGTATAGCTTCTCCGTACTGCTTCAGTGTCACAGAACAGCCAGAGAAGTGGTAAAATTGAATACCACAGTGGAAATCTTTAGGCAAGAAAAAGTGCCATTTTTAATTTGTTCATAAAGGAGTTACATCATGAAATATTTGATAATTAAATGTGATCAAGAGGATTCAAAATCCACCAGCATGACTAGCGATCAGTAATGTGGACAGAATATTCTAAGCCCAGGTAAAATGTTGAAATACATTCCTACCAATAACATTGTAGGGTACTGCGTTAATTTCTTCTCAGCACTTCCTCCATTTATTTATTCAAAGAGTTTTTGAACAGTCTTCCTTGAAAACTGAAGCTGGGGTTGAAACCCAGGTGTTATTTCTGCATCACTGAGGGATAGGAAGTCTCAGGAGTGTGCCATTGACTTAGTACTTAATAATGTTGCTCTTTAAGCCAGGCATAAACCACTTCTATGTGTCACTGATACATTGCTTCTGTAGTGTTAACAAGAATAAAAAGTGGTAATATATGCTTTTGTCTTTAAAAAGGATAAGAGTTATAGTTTTGAAGAATGAATTCTTTTATAAGAAAGTGCCACAGTTTTAATTGCATCATATGTCATTTTCTACCACAAATGCTGTGGAAAAAAGGCCTGGGAAAGGAAGGGAGGAAGTTTTACATGGAAATAGATGAAATAAAATGAAAGTTACCAGTCTGACCTGTTACTTCACCTGTACTGGGTTTCTGTTAGTCTATGGAGCAGATTCCTGAGAGAAACTGAGAGTACCCTTTCTTCATCTTTAAATACTCTTTTGGAGAAAGCACTTGAGATTTTATTGTTCTGCCAAGTAGCTAAATAGGCCTATTCAAACACAAAGATTATTTTGGTATTGATTTTCACTCATATTTAAATGGATAAATTTGCAGCCTTAAAATAAAGGCTGAAATTCTAGAGATTGTTAAATGATATTATCAATATTTTTGTGGCAGATGAGCATGATATTACTCCTTCAACACAATTTAGTATTTTATTTTCTCCCTATAGTCTGATTATTATCCAGTATTCCTTAATGAAAAGTAGCAGACTATAGGGACCAGCAGCAGGCTGTCTTTAAACTGTTCCTCATAGATGAGCTGTTCTAAATCCCTTGGGTGACTCAGAACCCAGGAACAGCAACTATATTCTCACCTTCTCTGACAGAAGCAAGTAGTGCTTATTTGAAGTAGAGTTTCATTCAGGGATGAAAGTTATACAGGTAAAAAGAGCTGTTAAGGTGGTCTCCTATTTATCACTTTTTTTTTTCCTTCTGTACAAGGTCTAATGACTTGATTTACTTTTTAAGAAGATCAACATCACCTGAAACATGCTTAGGAAATGCATGATTATTCTCCTTTTCCATGAAAACAAACTAACCCAACCAGCATCAAGTAAACCAGCTTTGAATAGTTACAACCCAGTATCAGACTGGGCTCATAGAGGAGTTAGCCAAAGGCCAATTACAAGCTGATCTAGCTAAAGCCAGTGTATTCTGGACCTAGGACAATCTGGATTTAGGCCAAGACCTAGGATGGAAAGAGCTTTACTGGATGATGAATTATCTCCTGCTGTCAGCAGACAGTAAAAACACATACATTCTCATCCTCCTGGAATTACACACCATAAGATAAGATAACAAGTGCTACTTTAGGGTAGCATGAATCCTGAGAAATATATTCTCAATTTGGTCATGATGCTGTGCCTGCTTATTTTCTAACATTTCTGTGAAGGTAATATAGACTAGATATTGCAAATTTCATCCCTCTGCATCCAATGTAGTCAAAACAGCTCTCTGCACAGATAGAGTGCACCCCAATATAGTAGATGGCTTTCAAGAAAAGAGATTTTAATATTCATATTGTTTTAATGCCTAGGAACCATGTTCAGGATCAGCAGTTCTCCTCTGCCGAGTGCTTTGCAAATACAGAACAAAAGACTATCTTTCAGAGAGCTAATAAATTGAGAACAAGAGACACAAGATGCGCACAGACAAGTAGGAGAGTGCAAGGAAAGAATGAAGTTGAAGCTAGCCAAGGCAGCAAAAGCCTAGCTCTGCAACTAGCTGTATACCAAAGTGGAAAGATGGCAGGCTTAAGGCCAACTTCTTCATTGAAGTAATAGAAGAGTCTTTTCATATTAGACATGTTGTTAATATTATCGTTGAGAATTTGTTAACTAGGTTCAGGGCATCCATTCCAGCTTCTAAATATGGGTGAAACTATCCAGAATTCACTCAGAAAATGCATTTACAAAATGCATTATATAGAAAGGTGTCAGAAACCTGTGCATCTTAGAATTTTCTCTAGTTGAACAAGAGTTTGATCTGGGGAAGTGATTGGGTGATTGTTCTGAAAGTTTTACGTCATCCGCGTGTCTGAAAAGGCTAAAATGAGAGTCACGGACAGCCATGCTTTGTAAAACACACCTAAACGCAAGAACAAGGCCAATTAGTTTTAAAAGTTAAGGACATGCTAGCAGTGCAATGAAAATTAATTAGAATTAATGCCTGCATACGCTCTCACAGGCATCACATTAATCAAGTGTAAAGCAAACAGAAAATGGTATATATGGCCAAATTTATCCTTCTCTGGAAAGGTTTTAACGCAGAGGCTCACATATTTGGGGAGGGAACTCCCTACATCTTCAAATGTATCAATAATATGTAAGAAGTGTGATGGTGGATATTGAAGGTAAAAACTATACAGTGTGTATGCTCAAGAGCAGGACACATGGGCAGGAGGTAGTAGGATAGGGAGAAAGTTGTGTAAGATTTTAGATGTAACCTTATTACCCTAAGTTGAGGTGCTTTCTTCATACCATTAGTAAAATGATAAAAGCATTTTTCTGTGTGATAAAAGAATGTTTTCTTTATACACTGAAGCACATACAAGTCTCCCTCCTAGATTGATACAAGAGGAATACAACCCATAAAGTACCATTATTTCTCTGAGAGTTTGAAGCTCTGAGCACCCAGTGCTCAGTGTGTTCCAGATGAAGGTTCTTAGTGCAGTGACAGCCAGCAAGGTTACTCATAAGGGTAGGACAGAACACGCACATAAACATTTATAGAATTACAGTTTTGTTCTCTATGCTGGAGCATATGCAAATCTAGTATTTGCAGTTTTAAATATTGCCCTCTGAGAAGATCATTGTACCACTATTCGAAACATAGTTCATCAACTTGCCATTCCCTAGCTGGCTTCACTGATGCTTTGTTAGCTCTATTTTCTCTTAGACAAAAATGCATATCTGTATATCAAAGGCTGTGTCAAAAGAGGAGAATAAATACCCTTTGAAGTGCTAACCCTTAAACTTTTAACACTGTTCAATCTCTATGGACGTTATTCAACTTTCATGTGGTGAGCAAACAGGTGAAATAAAATGAAATTAGGAAGATAATAAATACATATCTTTAAGTAATTCTGGACACATGCAGATATTTTACAAAATATAATAGGACAGTCTTTTCATCACATGTTTAGACAATAGCTAATACTCCATGCTCCTAGCTCATAACTAGAGTTCCTTGGTGCTTAGCTAACTTAACATTACATTTATTTCCTCTCCTCACCTAAGCAACTTATCCATAAGGCTTAATATGTGTTTTTGAACCTCCAAAATCTTGTGTCTGTGGCCAGGTCTGGGTCTGCAGTGCAGAACATCTCCTTCCAGTGGAACTCAGGAGGGGACTGGAGCTGTCACCTCCATGGAAGCAAGGTGCCAGTTCGAGCAGGCATGAGGATGTTTGTTCCAGGGAGCTGCTGAAAGGTGCTGAATTGGCTGGAGAGGAAGACATGCTGTTCTTTTTACTGGCAATAACTGATCTCCTGCCATGTGAAGACTTCAAGGTCTGCTTCTCCATACCCATATGAACACCACCAGGGCCAAGAAAAAAATTAAACTGGCCTTTGTTGTAGTAAGCCAATACTGAAAGAGGAGAAAATAATGGTTTCTGCTTTGAAATCTTGCAACATATCTCATACTCCATTCGCTTAGACTGTAAATGGCTTTCTAAGTCTTTTGTACCAAAACACTAAATCCTGCTGTACTAAAGTAATGTGAAGCCCTAAAACTCTATACAAACACATGAAGTCCCTCACCAAATTCCATACCTTCATCTGAAACGGAGCAATTCGATATAAAATTTTGAACTCCTGACCTATTTAGCTGTTTTAGAAAGAATCTGTGTCCTCAGGAAAGGTAATGTTATAACTCGTACCATACTTCTAGTGGCCTTCTTCAAATTCAGGCTCCACTCTAACGTTTTTCATTTTTAGCCCTACCAGATAGCTTTTACCAAAATCTCAGTCTCTGTTAAACACTGGGTCATTCATTCCACTGCATGTGGAGCAGCAAAGATAGACCACAGTTCTGCATGATTAGGATGCAGATAATAATCCTTGAATTTGAGAATGTCAAAAATATTCTATTCAGAAAAAAAAATTACAATTGAAAGAGAAACAATGTCATGAATATGTTTCCTCACAGACAGATTTATTTTTCACACCTGTGAAAAAAATAATTCCTAGCACTAGTGGCCTTGAACAATCTTGTTTTATAACTAACAGGGGTATGGAGGCTAAACAGGGGAGTCCTATTATAAAATTATTTAACAAAACATCCTGAGTGATATTCCTGCAATTCTTTACTCTACTGAACAAAGAGTGCTAAAACATTATAGTGGTCTTTGCAATGTATAAAATAAACAGGCAATAATTATTCAGTAATTCATTTAAGTGGTATTTAACAAACACAGAGGAAGAGCGTATGTTAAAACTGTCTTTGTGTTTATGTAGCAAAGATGTATCTTTCTGATTGGTTTGTATTTTTGAGAAATTCACACTGCTAATGTCAAAGAAGCATTTTCCCTGGAATGGTTTTGTCATTCAGGCAGTAGTATAAGCCTAGTAGACTGCGTTTGAAAGCAAATGTGGTAGATCCATGCAAGGGCAATCAGGGGTAATTTAGAAGAGTCATCAAAGATCATTTATATAGTTTATTCGGACCTCTATTCAAACTAGGTCGGTGATGCATATTCACCAGGTACAGAAAACCAGTAGGCTAAACCCAAAAGTTTGAATCATTCAGAGAGAAATACCTTTCTCTGATTCTGTAAACAGCTACAAAAAGGCATGTAATTTACTCTTTTTTTAAAACCAAGCACAGGAAGTAAGCTTTTTGACTTTGCAGAAATGTTTCAGCTAATAGTATTTCATAAGGAAGATTATTCTAAGTTTATAATTTAAATACAAAGATACCATTGCAAAGTATCATTAGCATTCTTGCTAAATTTGGAAAAAAATCCATGCTACCCACAACCAAACAGCAGAGTAAATTAGAACATTGCTACTCTGCAGGGGAAAGACAAAATGTGCAATTGCGCTTGTGTACAGCGTTTCCTCTACACTCAAAATGCGGAGTTACCATTCTCAGTTTTACTCAGTTTTTATTAGAATATTCAGCAGTGACTCAATAGGAAAAATGAGCTGTGCAATGAAAGAAAATTAAAGTTTAACTGCACACTACTTACAAAAAGCATATTAAAACCAGAAATAAAGACAGCTAGCAATGGAAGACCGTGGGGAAGCTACAGAATAACATGTCCAGTACACTGTTAGTACATCTATATGTGTAGTTAGTACATCTAACTGTATTTTCTGTTAGTAGATCTACATGTGCACACATTTTAGAAGTGCTTTTTCACATTGAAAGATTATGAATTAGTCCAAATCATGTGAGGATGATTTCCAGAGTATTCATTGACCAGGAGGGTTGCTAATAGTTAATAAAATAAACTAAAATTTACATGGTATGGAAAATTAAACTGGAAAATAAATATGCAATAAATGGGAAGTATCATATTGAACATTTATTAATTTTTAAACTTACTAGATCAAAATGTATTAATATATCTCAAGCTGGTAGCAGAACATATTTGAAATTGCATTTAGCTTTTCATAGACTATTAGGGGATTTGAACAATACATTTAGATTTGAAAGAATATAGGTAAAAAGAAATTTTTATTAAATAAATATAGCAATAATGGAGGAAATACTTAGAAAGAATGTCTAATGTAAAAGCAATTTTCTGGCACACTGAGGTTCACATTTGCTCACTTTATCTGCCTATAATTAAGAATGCTATCTGCACCACCACCTCCCACCCCACCACTACCCAAAAAAACAACAAAAACCCCACACATCTGTTCATGCCATTCTTGGTTTTCAGGGTGTACAATTCCTCCACCTTATTTCTCTGACATACACAGCATTATGGCATTCTGTATATGATCTTTCTGCCTATAAGAGGAGTTCCACTAATGATGGCCTTCAGCAGATATTTTTGTAAGTGCAGATTTACCCAGTGTAATGGCTTTGAACTTAAGTAACTTCAACTTGGATAGTATTACCTGTAGCATGATATACGAGTCTAGATGGTGTGCAAGTTATGAATAAGAAAAAATGTTCTGAGTAAAATATCCGGAGAAAGAAATCAGTTCTTATCACGTCATCTGTCTATGAGTACAATGTACGTCAGTGTATCTGGGACCTGGATGGCTTGCTCATTGAACCAAAAGAAGTTTTCCAGGTGGCCTTTTCCTAGTCAGAGAACACTGAAGAACTCTAATCTGAAAAAGATTTAAACAGACATAGTTCATGGCAGTGAATAAAAAGTTGGAGCTTCCCAGCGCACTGAGGTTATTTAAAATACATTTTGACACAATGTTAGCATTTGAAATAGCTATGTTTTTCATAGAAATGTTGAACATCCAACTAAACCTGACTCATCTCACTTGGGTTGAAAATATCTGAATTCTTATTCTTTATTCTTTCCAGGTAGTAAGAAAGTTCAAAGGAGAAAACTTAAACCATTTTCCGATTTCAATATCCGTTAACATACAAAACTCTGTAATATGAGTGCAAACAAAAAAAAACTCAACAGTTTGCTAGGTTAGGGGTCTTTGCAGGTAACAACAACATTAATGATAATAATAACAACTACTATTACTACTAATAATTATATTTTGTTCTCAGGTTGTCCAGATTTGAATCAGTATTTTAATAAGGCACCATTTCATGATGTAAATATAACAGGGATAGTTTCATACTGAGCTAGCCTTATTCCAAAAATGAGCACCACCACTGTGTTCTGGGAGAGAGCATGGACAGAGAGAGCTCTGAAATAAATTATTCACCCCAGATAAAGAGCAAGAAAGGCCCAAAGCAAACAACCAAATAAACCTCCAGACTCCCAAGTCCCACCCCACCCCAAAAAAAACCCAAAACAAAACTCCACTCTGATCTCTTCTGCATCCATACAAAAGAAGATATTTGAGGTAGTAAAAATGTGGACATTTACCTAAAAGGAAATATGCTAGTAAGCTCATAGGTGGGATACCTGTGATATATTTGCTTTAAAGTCCTCATGTGGCAGTGGCAAAAAGAATTGCCTTCACCTTCTGCTCTGAACGTCTATATGCAATTCTGTTTTCTAGGTCTTCATATGGGAGTTAAGTGAATCAAAATGCCTGGGGCAAATCGCAGTTAAACAACTAAGTGCCATGCAAGCTTTAGAGATAACTGTGTGTTGGTTATGTCACGAATATATATATAAAGCTTTCTACTGAGTTTCTAGATCCTGACATCCAGACACAGGATTAAAGTAAGAGTGATGGAGGAAGGGTGTGTTTGATGATATCCTATATAATGAGTATTATTATGAGCAACAACATTTTCTTGTTGGTCTTTATGGGAAGAAAAGTGAAATGAACAAATCAGGCCTTGTTCAACATTGATCTCTTGGGTATTAACTTTACATTATTTGCTGAGAGCTGTGTATTTCTTTTTTTTCTTTATTTTTTTCTTCTCAGTGGCAATGATTTTTTTTGCTGCTGTGTTATATTAACTACTTCATGTGAGATCTGGTATGGATGAGTCAGCCTGTAATGCTCTCACACAGGTTCAGGCTGTCAGTTCCTTTTTGCTTCAGAAGCTTTGTCCTACCATAGACTGATAGCAAAAACTATGATTTCTGTCTGATTTGTCCATCTTTTGGCAAGCTTCTATCTACAAATATATTTTGAAATGAAATTATTTATTTGTAAGCATTAATTCCTAAACTGTATTTGTAATTCTTCAGTATGCTTGTATATATTAGAACTGTAATATTAACTGTACTTCGGTTCCATGGGATTTTCCAGGAGCAATTAAAGCAAATTATATTCACTTATATATACTCTGGCCAGCCAGAGTATTCCTCTGCTCTTTTGAGAGGGGTAAAATTAGAAAATAGCTTGTTATAACTTTCTGAAAAAGGTGGAAGGCTGAAGAATTAGTGTTTGAAGTCCTCCCAGTTAATCTCTGCAGACAAGAGATTTCCACACGATTAAGTTACACATGCAAGTTTAAAAATCTAGTCTCAGTTCCTCTCTGAAAGTTTGTATTTTCTCTGTCAGTTCTTTGCAAGGAAGAAGCCCATTGCAAACACTGAAGTGAAGCCCTAGCACATTTCTAAGCTCAATAATACCTGTTGTACTTTTCAGGTTTCCAGCCATTTTAAACATGGAACTGCTTCTGTGGGCACTTATGGTTGCTCATGTATCAGGGAGACAAATTCTAGATTTTAAACCTTTGTCCTGAACCAGTATGTCATCAAGATCTAGAAATTTCCATAAATTTGAATATACGAAAGAGAATTGATGTGTTGGTATGTGCTTTCCAGAACTACTCTGAGTATAAAACTGTTTGGCTTAGCACTTGTTTCAATAATACTTCTAAAAAGGCTTTTTTTCAACAAGTATTTTTAATTGTTTGCAAGTGACTGAAACGAAGTCTAACAATGCAGTAATGCACACAAGCATGAAACTAATCACTCTAGAATTTCTAGGTCAACCCATTTACTTTGCTTCACCATTTTATAAATGGGGAAGGAATGTAATAAATAAATAATAATGGAATTAGGACAGGAGAAGTCAAGAGTTAAAGTCTATATGTCTAAAATAAGTTTTGGCATACTGGTTTATATCTTGATTAATAATACTCCCATTCTACAATACAACAACTTAAAGAAGGCAGCTTGATTGCAAATTAAATTAATTAAAACAATAGACTTTCACAAAACAACAGTAAAAGGTAATTTAACTGATTCTTTTCTCTTTATTGATTTATAAATAGGGCAGAGAAAATTTATTTCAAACATACAGACTTAATTTAGTAATTTCATTTAACTTTGTGTAGTCAGTTTTCACAAAACCTAAGAAGAACTTTTATTCAAAAGTTTCGTGTAGTTTTCTGTCCAAACAGAAAGACATTAAATAAATTCATGGTAAATTTTTTATCAACACCCCCCCCCCCCCCGAAACTGAAGAACACTGATGAATCATTCCTCTGAAGAATCAGAATTCAAGTAGTGTGCTATATTTGTTGGAAACTAAATTAACGTTTCTTTTAAAGAGGCTTTTTTTTCAATTCATATTGTAACTTTTTCTAGCTCTCCCTCTATTTTATTATTTTATTTGTGTGATTCAACTCACTAGCAATGAAGACGACAGTTTTCACTGATCTTAAGACTGGCTGAGAGAACGTAGTTAACCTCCAAATTTTGGATTCACAGACGTTCCATTGTTTGTATTCATTAGTTAATGCTTGAAGCTGAAGTTAAACGTTCCAGAAAAGCTCCTCATATTGATTTCAGAACAACTGTTCGTACTGTGCCTGTCACAGGCCTCAGTTACAAGTCCCAGGAAATAGAATCACAGATTTTAGAAATAGATCATATAACCATATACCCATAGAATCATATCTTCTAGAACATAAAAGTTTAACTTCAGCACCAAGCATTAGTTAATGAACAAAAACAGTGGAAAGTCTGTGAATTAGGAAATAGGCACATTAGATTCATGTCAGTTTTATGGCAGAAATTTCTATATCATTATCATAGAATCATAGAATAGTTAGGGTTGGAAAGGACCTTAAGATCATCAAGTTCCAACCCCCCTGCCAGGGGCAGGGGCACCTCACACTAAACCATGCCACCCAAGGCTATGTCCAATCCGGCCTTGAACACCGCCAGCGATGGAGCATTCACAACTTCCCTGGGCAACCCATTCCAGTGCCTCACCACCCTTACAGGAAAGAATTTCTTCCTCATATCCAATCTAAACTTCCCCTGTTTAACTTTGAACCCATTACCCCTTCTCCTATCACTACAGTCCCTCATGAAGAGTCCCTCCCCAGCATCCCTATAGGGCCCCTTCAGATATTGGAAGGCTGCTATGAGGTCTCCACACAACCTTCTCTTCTCCAGCCTGAACAGCCCCAACTTTCTCAGCCTATCTTCATATGGGAGGTGCTCCAGTCCCCTGATCATCCTCGTGGCCCTCCTCTGGACTTGTTCCAACAGTTCCATGTCCTTTTTATGTTGAGGACACCAGAACTGCACACAGTACTCCAAGCGAGGTCTCTTGAGAGCAGAGTAGAGGGGCAGGATCACTTCACTCAACCTGCTGGTCACGCTCCTTTTGATGCAGCCCAGGATACGGTTGGCTTTCTGGGCTGCAAGCACACACTGCCTGCTCATGTTCATTTTTTCATCGACCAACACCCCCAAGTCCTTCTCTGCAGGGTTGCTCTGAATCTCTTCTCTGCCCAACCTGGAGCTGTGCCTGGGATTGCTCCGACCCAGGTGTAGGACCTTGCACTTGGCATGGTTAAACGTCATAAGGTTGGCATCAGCCCACCTCACAAGCATGTCAAGGTTCCTCTGGATGGCATTCCTTCCCTCCAACGTATCAACTGGACCACACAGCTTGGTGTCATCGTCAAACTTGCTGAGGACACACTCAATCCCATTGTCCATGTCACTGACAAAGATGTTGAGCAAGACTGGTCCCAGCACCAATCCCTGAGGGACACCACTCGTTACTGGTCTCCAGCTGGACATGGAGCCATTGAGCACAACTCTTTGCGTGCAGCCATCCAGCCAGTTCTTTATCCACTGAGTGGTCCACCTATCAAATTGATGTCTCTCCAACTTAGAGACCAGGATGTCATGTGGGACAGTGTCAAACGCTTCGCACAAGTCCAGGTAGATGACATCAACTGCTCTACCCCTGTCCATCAGTTCCATAGCCCCATCATAGAAGGCCACCAGATTGGTCAGGCAGGATTTCCCCTTAGTGAAGCCATGCTGGCTGTCACCAACCACCTTCTTGTTTTCCATATGCCTCCACATGCCTTCCAGGAGAATCTGCTCCAAGATTTTGCCAGGCACAGAGTTGAGGCTCACTGGTCTGTAGTTCCCTGGCTTATCCATTTTCCCCTTCTTGAAAATGGGGGTTATATTTCCCTTTTCCAGTCATCGGGAACTTCACCTGACTGCCATGATTTTTCAAATATGATGGACAGTGGCTTAGGAACTTCATTTGACAGCTCCTTCAGGACCCATGGATGGATTTCATCAGGTCCCATGGACTTGTGTACGTTCAGGTTCCTAAGATGGTCTCGAACCAGATCCTCTCCTACAGTGGGCATAGGGTCTTCATTCTCACTGTCCCTGCTTCTGCCTTCCAAGACTTGGGTGGTGTGGTCAGAGCATTTGCCAGTGAAGACTGAGGCAAAGAAGTCGGTATGTTTTAAGTTCACTTCCAGATATTTAATATTTATTGTTTATTACTTTTTCTTTTCTAAGCAGAATTATCCTCTGTCTGATTTGCAACACTTAAAAGATTAATAATACTACTTCTCAATCTTCTGTTTGATAAGCTGAATTGATTGAGATCCTCAAATCTGTACCTGTAAGGTATAGCTTCCATCTCTTCCATGATGCTTGGGCTCTTTTCCAAACCTAGTTTAATTTCTCAACATCCTTCTTGAAATATGGACACCCAAATTGCAGAACATATTTCAGTAACATTTACATCAGTAACATAAAGCTACAACCTGAAGGTCCGCATTACTCCAAGTTTCTCTTTGGAATTACAGTTAGCTATCACCATGGTCATAATACCTTATTTAGAGTCATTGCTCCCTGGGGTAGAGCCTCCTGTCATATACGATTGTCTGCACCATATGTCCCCTGTTGAAGCACATAGAGGTTTCCTGCATCTATGAATCAAGTTACCTGTATGCTTTATATTAGTGATCTGTCCTTATTGTGATTTTCACCTCCTTCAGTAATGACTTTTTGTGGGTTTTTTTTATATCATTAACAGAAACATTAAATGGCATAGTTCAGAAGCTGATTTAGACAGGTAATGCCATAAGTGTTTCAGAAAGGTAACTTATTTTTGATTTGTATTTAAATTCTTGGTTGCAGTCAAACTGCTTATTGAGAAGTACAAATCTTACTCACCGTTTCTAGTTTCACAGTGACTCAGTTTGACTGTGAAGTGGTAAAATTAGACTTCAGTTGGTCCAGTGTATACTGTGTAATTCACCCCTTGATTTGCAGTTTCTTCACCTACTTGATGGTGTTGTTCCATATATCAATTTAATTATGTATTTGGCTATTAACACTTGTTAAATCCTAGAGAGCTTCTATTTTAAAAGGCACCTATAAATACCATGCCAATGTTCAAAGGTAGCAGTAAAGCATAATATCTTTCTATTTTAAAACATACTATTGCAAACACACATGTGATTAGATTAATTTTTAAAAAAATGATCAAAGCTATTTGTGTATTTAAAGCTCAGTATATATTTAATTACTCACTGCTTTCTCTTTTACAATATCATATGGTCCTGTTTCTGCTTCTCCAAAGGTACCTGCCATATGAATCATATTCACACACATCACTGACTGATAGCAATGAGATATGCCCAGGTTTGAGAGCCCCCTGCAGAAAACAGTCACACACCTTTTGGATACTACTTTCTCAGAACTGCAGATCCTGTTGATGTCAAAACTGCCCCCTCTGATGTCAGTTGGTGCTGCTGGTGAAGGAAGCAGCAGGAGCAGCTGCAGCAACAGGGGCAAAGCTACGTCCCTTAAATCTATACCTTCAAAGTGCTTAATTTTTGTCTTTACTACATTTATCTTGTATATCTGTACTGTTTGCATGTGTTTCCACAGAAAATTATTTCTGAATTCTGGCAACAGGGAAAATAGTGAAAAGTAGAGGGAGCTAATTTAAAACAGTGTAATAAATATGTTTTCCAGATATTTGAGAAGTTTTCTGTTGAGAACCCAAGTAAATGAGTTTAAAAGCTGTCTTTCAGCTGACAGTCACCTTCTGTAGAAAGAATACTGCCTAGTACATTACTTAAAATGGCCTGACAACACCAGCAGGTGACTTACATCAGTATTACATCTGGAATAGGCCAGGTGAGTTCTAGTTATTAGCAATAGGCTTCCTTTGGGGGTCACAGACCACTGCCAGTAGTCCTTCAAACTTTGTAAAGTTTCCCTTGCTATTTTCAATTTTATACATAATCAGTCTTGGTATAGTTTGGATCCATAATACTTAAGGCTAGGAGCTTTGCAGCCAGGATTGGTTCTGCCAATTACAATTTTAAGCTAGATTCTGAAAACATCACACCATTTATGATTTCAAACATTTTTGTTGATACGTGTCAGACTAATTTACATGATCTAAGCACAAGCTGCAAGGATTTCTCCCAAACTGTTCCCCTATATATCACAAGGAACCTGAAATCTAGAGTCACATTTGGGATTTCCTTTGTGAGGAGCAGAGTGTTGATAATCCATTGGAAGCGGATAGGAACTGCACAGGTCCTCTACTGTTGCTGGACAATAATCTAATTTTCTATACCTGAGCAGACATAATCATAAATTCCTTTATATTTCATGTGTAGAGATAGGAGGGTATTTTGTTCCCTTGTGTATGCCAGTAGAGTTAGGTATTATTTAAATATTAAGCTATGCAGCTGACTCAAATTCCAGTCACGTTCCCTATTCAACTTGCCATGGATGTTATCTTAAAGTACATCTCCTGAATATTGTAAATAGCAAGCACTTTTCATTGGACTATAACTCCTTTTCTGGTTTGAACACTTTTCTAATGTGAAAATTAGCTATAATATGAGCTTTTGCTCTTATTTGCAAGAGTGAAATCAAAGATATTATTGAATTTTCTGAAGCAAAATATCTACAGAAAAGCTTAGCCTTTTGTTAGAGATGAAAGATGTACCTAACAATGTGCATTCTTTCTATTTTCCAGCAAAGGAAATGTGCTTAAATTAATCTTAATTTTTTTTTTTTTTTGTATTATCTGAGACATATCTGTTGATAAATATTTGGGTCAGGAAAAGAATTAGAATTCACCTGTAAGATAGCTTTGAGGCTTGGAATGGCCATCCCTTAATTTCCACAGTGATCTCTTCCTCTTCCTTATTCCTTTTAACACTTGTCATTTACAACATAATTCTTTCTTCTTAAATGTGCTGTTGCAGAGTTCTGTCAAAGATCAGATGGTCTGAGTGACTAAGGGGATTAGTGGAGACTCTCACTGCACAAAGTTAAGTCATGTCGTATTTACTTGGGTGGGAAATTAATCTTAAAATCAGTACCTGACAACCAAAAACCCTTGAGTTACAGGTACCTTAAAGTGTTGTATTAAAAGGTAAGAAAATAGGCAAAGGAGATACGAAAAATTGAAACCTGTGATCACATTTATCTTGGGAGGTATATTTTAGGAAAGGTAGAATGAAATGTTAAAAATTCACTGTACTAAGCTTAATTAGCTAATTACCATAGAATCATAGAATAGTTAGGGCTGGAAAGGACCTGAAGATCACCTAGTTCCAACCCCCCTGCCATGGGCAGGGACACCTCACACTCAACCATGTCACCCAAGGCTTTGTCCAACCTAGCCTTGAACACCGCCAGCGATGGAGCATTCGCAACTTCCTTGGGCAACCCATTCCAGTGCCTCACCACCCTTACAGTAAAGAACTTTCTCCTTATATCCAATCTATATTCCCCTGTTTAAGTTTGAACTCATTACCCCTTGTCCTATCACTACAGTCCCTAATGAAGAGTCCCTCCCCAGCATCCTTTTGGTCCCCCTTTCAGATACTGGAAGGCTTCGTGGAGACTTATAAAAGTAACTTTATTAGCAGATTTCAAAATATTTGTAAAATATACAAATTCAAAATAATGAAGCATATTAAAGATGTAATATTATGGGCTGCTTCATAATACCTTTTAAAATGCATTTTTTAAAATATTAAGCACAACAAAAATGTCCTCTCTGTTTGGTCCAATTCATAGCACCATAAAAGAGCAAGAGTATCTTCCCTGTAGGGTAAATCCTGTAGTCATTAATGCTTCCAGTGACTCACACAGTGTATTTTTAAAACAGGAAAAAAGCTGGGACGCAAAGGCAAAGAGAGAAAAACTGCCACTTGAAATTCTACTGCTTTCGTTAATTTTCATGTAGGCTTGTGGTTGTTCACTGCACCTCAGACAAAACATTTCCGAAGAAAATCCCCCCTTCTTTTTCATCCTGATTTAGGAAAGCCCTGGCTAGGTGGTAATTCTGGAAAACTTTTGTAAGCTGGAAGATATGACATTCGTGGCATAACCCATCAACAGCCAAAATCCTCGGGCCATGTGGTTCCCCTAAATAAGGGCAGCTTGTGACAGTTTCGTATAGAAAAGACAGCATGTGTCTTCCTGGCACTTCAGAACAAGAACTTCAGAAGAGAGAATACTGTATTAAAGGAGGCTGAAAACCCCATGAAAGAATAGTTTCATGACAATGTTCACTTACGCAAGCACAGATGAGAAGCAGGTCAAAGGAGATGACAGAACTGATGATTTGTGCATTTTTCTTCATAGAAGGAAAATAATTCCACTGATTTGAAGGAAAGGTGCGAAAGGTAAGGGAGTGGGTTTAGGTGAGAGGTATTTGAAGTAACCACTGTCAATAAGCACTTGGAACTTAGAGCCATGCATCAATATCTGAAAACAGGAGTAGGTTTAGAAAAAGATGCACAGATTAAATTATACAATCTAGGATGAAGAGTTCAGGAGGCAACAAGAAAAGGAACAGAGGGAGAAGTGAAGAAGGTTCGTAGCCAATAGGAGATTTGACTAAAAGCACGAACAGAGAAGTTAAGAGCTCAGATATAAGTGTTTTCTCAGTATTACCTTTTCTACTTATATTACTCTTGTAAGAGGATGCTATGCAATAGTCAGTGAAGCCCTCTGGGTTAAGATCTGCATTACGAAAGTGTTTTGCACTTCAACTCAATGAATTATGTCACCTGAGTACTTTATACGCCCTTCTTTTAAAGCTCATAAATATTTTGAAGAGGCTGATACCTGACTGGGTAACTCAGGGAAAACATAAAGTTGGTTTAAATTTAGATGGGTTTTGGTAACATTTAGCTGTATACAAGGGGTAGGTGCAAATTGGTAGATTAGAAATACAAGCCCAGCTGATCAAATCTGTTTTATATCCTTGAAAGCCTAAAAACTCACAAACAGATGAGTGGGCATTGCAGAAGAGAAGAAGCTGACCCATACAAAACATTGACCTGTTGATTGAAAAAATGAGAATTATAGTGGAAAAAAAAGACAAAAAAAAATTTTATTTTGTTAAATATATGTGCATAACTGACAATAGCATCTACAAAGTCTTGAAGAAACAAAAATAGTTAGAAAAACATTTCATGGTTGCAAAGTATAATAACGAACCTACTGACTAGCAAAGGCAAAGACAAAGGCAAGAAGACCTTCAATTTAACATATGGAACCAAAGGTGTTAACATGCTTAATTAGTTAATTTCAACAGATGTCATTTTAAGTCATTCTAATTAAGATGGTGAAAAGGGAGACTGAAGATGAATTTCTTGAGAAACATTGCTACTGCAAGAATACTATTTCTTTTGAAAATATAGATAAGAAAATGATTTAGTTTTTTTTCTTTTTTTTTTGTGTGTGTGTGTGGTGGTTGTTTTTTTTTTTTTTTTTTTTGTAAAAAACTCCATTCTTCCTAAACTAATGTTGTGTACTGAATTTTATCTAGTCACATAGAATTGTGGAATAGTATTTTTGTCCTGTAAGCATAAAAATCACCATGTAAATGTGTTTGCTACCTTAATGAAACCCAGAAATGGCACTGATATTTTAAACAAGAATCTCAGTGAGGGATCCCACATGTTAAAAAGAGCTACTTATGATGACCTTTGATATATCCTATTTTCAGTTCACCATGAATGACAGTAGAATGATTGTGCCCAACAACACTAAAAAGTCTAACTCCGAAGTAAGGCTTAAACCAACCTCTAATTTAAAGATGCAAACCTGCACTGAAGACATTAGAGAACTACAATATGGAAAATTCCGACATTTGGAAAACCAAAAAGGCTTGATGAACACAGTGAAGCTAATGTACACACGGAAAATTAGAAAATATCTGATACTGGATTTTGACATGGATCAAGAATTAATTCAATATGATGTAAAACCTAGACAAAGATACAAAATATCTTTCTGTAGCTTGCCAGAAGTGAAAGTGCCTTCACTTTGCCTCATGTTTATTTTAAGCATATTTTAACAACAATCATTTTAGAAAAAGGTATTACAATGCCATACTTCTGGACATGAAGGAATATTACTTCATAGAGAATTAGTTTCTCTGACTTACCACAGCATTATAAGTATTTTTTCACCCATAGTTTTCTTTTAAATGAGTTTTGTTTCTGCATTCTTGCTATCTTATTGGGGTTAGGAATTCTGTAGAGTAACCTTGTTGCTGTTGAGCTCCATTTTTGAACAAGAGTGATTTGATTTAATCTCCAGGTGTCTTTAATGCTTTTGTTACGTGTGTGTGTGGTTACTTTAGTCTTAGACAGTGAAATAATACATTTGATCTTTTGGAGAAGTCAGCCCCATGACATATCTTACCTGTGTTTGCATGACCCAAATCCTTCATAATACTGTTTTTGTCAGGATGTTTTAAATTTTCTAATACAGAAACAGATCTTCAACACACTTGATCATATTAATCTGAGAAACTGAAACAGATGAAAAACAAGTTTAATGCATGTGAACTGTAGTTCAATCATCTTTGTTAGGAACGGTGCATTAAATGTGGCAGCTTTATTCAACTCTTGTAAATAAGGACAAACTCAAATCTTGGCTTCTGTATCTTGAGAGTTTCTTTTGTTAAAGATTATGTATATTTATGTGAGCTATTAAATGACAGAGAAATACTTTGTATTCAGCTAAGCCTTTTCTAGAAACAGCAAATTTGTATTGGCATCCAGTAAAGTTCACACTTTCCTATTCCCTATATTGACATGTAAGTCATTAACAGTAATGCTGAAGATGAATGCAGAACTAGCTGAAAACGAATTGGAGTATGTTAATAACCCATAACTATTTTTCACTGAAGAGAAGATTTTTTCCAGAAATCCTAATGGGCAAAATAGATCCTTAAAAGAATCATAGTTAGAAAAGACTCTCCTTTCCCATTTGCTTATAGGGAATGATGTATGGAAAAGGGAAATTGTGCAATTACTTTTCACAGAAGTCAGTTAAAGCCACTAAATATTGTTGAAGCTTTACCTGTACTTCAGAAATGTCATTGCTCATAAAAATAGACCCCAAAACCAACAACAAAAACACAGACAGACCAGTGACTGTGTGATATCACCTATGAATGATGGTAGAAGTGATAACTCTTTCTTTTTAAACAAGATATGATAGCCATTAAAAAACACACTTTGGTGTTGTTCTTCATGGGGCCAATTTCACTGTGTCTAAAACTTTACAATTAGATTCCACAAAGCTATAAGAGAAAGTTGTCCTACCAAAAGTGTAAGTTTGACTCACCATGGATGACAGGAAGAAGTGTAATGGAAGCCATTTCAGTGTCTTCTAAGGTGTTAGGCTATAAGCTTAATTATGACAGGTGTTAATCCACAGAGATAACAAAGGTAGCTATTTTTATTGATTTTTCTTTTAAGTAGCAGGTGGTCACCTAGTGATCGCTGTGGAAACTTCACAGGATATTGATCACAAGTAAGCTGCTACTTCAGCCCTTAAATTGATACAAGTCTTCTGTGCAGTCTCTCCTTAGGTGTAGTGGTGCATAGATCCACATCCTCTTCCATTAGTTAAATCTCAGCACCCCTGAAAGCAGTCACAGATCCAGAAGAATTAAGAAAGCTGTCAGAGGGCTTTTTTTGCATAGATAGGAATCACCAAATGTGCCAGGCAGCCGTGAGCTACAGGATGTGACCTTGGAACAGCAGCCTGAAATAGGAATACTGCTTTGCTTCTATCTGCAGCTCCAAAGTACCCAGGAATTTACTTACAGACAAATACTGGGGTGCATAACTACTTGTAATCCTTTCGTGGAGTGATACATGTTCTCACAACAGTCCAAGTTCCCCAGTCTCAATGGTTATATGATGTTTTTCACTTCTATTTTCTAAGACATATTTTTCTTACTATCACAATTGTAAAATTGGAAAAAACAGCTGAAATACATACTACAGTGGATCTGGTTGGCCTTAAAAGATCACTCTTAAAGCAAAAAATTAAAACATCATCTAATGTTTGATATTTTGAAGCTTAAATTTTCATGTTGGTTGTGGCCAGGGCACATCACAGAACTGAGTAGGGCTTCTGGAGGGGCACAGAGCAAACACCTTTGGTCATCTGTCTTTCTTGGCACAGAAATGCTAACGGTTTACTCTGGTTCACAGAAAGACAGAAGGGAAGGCTCCAGCCATACTTGTCTGGAAAGACATTCTGTTTCATCCTGATGGATGATATTTTAGCTTTAATTGTCTTTGCCACTTCTGAGGGGAGGGCAGAGACCACCAGTCCTTAAGAAACTATCCATATCAATTCATCAGCTTACGCGATCATTCCCACTTCCACCTCAAATACAAGATGTGCTTTTTTCTGCCAAGATTTCCCATACATTATAGGGAAGGAAAAAAAAAATCACCAACTACAACACTCTGTTGTCCATGTTGGTTCTTTTTTCCCCTGGAAAGCAGTTGAAAGAGACCATGAGACACATGTGACATCTTACTGTGCAGCTTAATGCGCTACTGGCAGCCTCTTGGATGCTACAGTGATAAGGGCGGCAAAAGAACCTATATAGAAGATATATATATTTAGCCAGGGATTTGGGAGAAAGGAAGCCAAGTGGCAATCAAACTGGCTGAAGGAAATACAGGGAGCACAGAGAGGATTTTACAAAAAGCACTTGCCTGTCAAAGTATTCTGAATATATGTTTATTTCCGTTTAACTGTCTATATCACTGGTAGCTGCAAAATCAAGTACCTTTAGAACCTTGGATATCAGCTTGACCCCATTAGTCTCATAGCAGTAATTACCTGTCATTGTACAATAGCACCTGAAAGTGCTTTTGTACAACTAGAAAACTTTGTGCTATAATAGAAAAGCAAAATCTTATCTACTACTTGAAATTGTTGTGTGAGAATTTTTATGTCTGCCTCTAAGATATAGCAGTTCTTTCCCCTTCTCTTCCCAGCTCCCTTTTGTCCTTTTCATTTCTGGTGGACAGACCCCAAAATAATCAGGAATCTTGACTGCAATCTGTAGGACATTGTCTTCAATGATACATAAACACTAAACAATAAAAAGAAGACATTTATTGCCAGCTGTAATATTGTGCAGAACATTAGTAAGATAAACTCAAGTAATTACAGTTTCACATCTATTTAATTGCATGAGAAAGTTACTATTAAATGCTGCACATTAAGAACACTGACTTAGGATTTTCTTGTTTATAGCCTGAAAAATTTCTCTGGGTACTCTCTGTTATATGAAAGTCACAAAAGTATCACAAAATAAATAAGTGGAGCAGTAAGATTTTTGGAAGAAAGAATAATTTAGAGTACAACAATAGATGAACAGCTGAACCTTGGTCTCAAATCTCATTAATCTTATATCAGCTTGTAAGTAGTTATACTTGTTGTATTTTATATATATATATTTTAATCCAGTTATTTTCATTTGGGGGTTATTTTGTCTTACAGGAGACTAATTTTAATCCAGCTGTAAATGGACCCCATTATCTTTATTGACACTGAGCATACCTAAGAACAGATGCACCCTTACAGTCTTAAGTTACAGGCTGCCATATGGGACTGTTTTTGCAAAAAATAATCTATCAGAGAAACAAGACACTTCTACTGTAGTTTTAATTTTAAATCTGGATCTAGATACACAAAATTTTCTGAAGACAAACATTTGTGATTAATAGTGTGGCAAAGAACTTCATTGAATCAAAAGTTAAAAAAAAAATTAAATCTCCCATGGAGATGATACTGTTCATAGATTTTAAGTGAAATCAAGGAGTCTAAGTCAGCAGACAATTCTAAGGTCTCACTCGCCAGTGAAGGTGCCATAATTAAAGCCCAAATGTCCCTCCTATGATTGATATGAATGGAAGGGAAGATGTCAAATCATCATAAACTTTTGTGTCAACAAATATGAGATACTGTCAGAACCTCAGCTAACACCTTCCTCCCTAAAGCAAAACCATAAACTGGAAATGCTGACTTACATGATGAATATGCTCCTTGCTTTGGAAAAACAAAATGAAGAATCCTCAAAGGCTCATAAAAATTGATAATCAGGGCCTCTATAAAGATGGAAGGGCCTTTGAGAGGTCATTTAGTTCATCCTTAATCCCTGAGAAAGGATCATCCACCCCTAATTCTGCCGTTACCTGCTCTCACAAAACTTCAGTGATGGAGACCCTGCAGGCTTACTGGACAGCCTCACTGAACAGATGAAAAGTTTTCCTCACATTTGACATGGATCTTTCTTGCTGCAACTTAAACCTATTGCATCTAGTCTGTACTCATTTTGAACATGAATAATAGATTATTCCCTTTTCTCTGAAACAGCTTATTCATATTGGAAGCCTGTTGTTACACTCCCCTCAGATTCTTCTTCCTTTTAACAAAACAGCTGCAGCTCTTTCTCTTTTCTCATAAATAATGTCTTCTAGATCTCTAAACAAACAATTGTGCTTTTCTCAGTGAACTCCAATTGCTCTACATCTTCCTGAGGTGCTTCTTGAAACACCAAATGGGGTGAGGTCTCAGCAATGAGAAATCTTGCTAAAGAATTATTCCACTGGTCTGGCAAACATCATTCCAGTACAATGATTTTCTGTGTACCCACATGGCATAAAAAGGTTCATTTGGCTTGTGATCCACAGTAATTTCCAGAGTTTCTTCTCAGAGCAACTGCCTACACTGTTGTTTTGCATCTGTTCCTGTGAACCTGATTACTCCTACCTTTTTCATTGATTTTCTTATTTTCTTTTTTTTTTTAAATGTCAAAGAGTTTTGTTCAAGACATCTGCAAATATCATTTTGAATTATAAAATGTGTTCTAACTTCCCAGATTTGGGTTGATGGTAAATTTAATGCTTTCCTTTCTCCCCATCACTAGTAAAACCACTGAACATAAAAGACCTTACCTGTGAAACACATCTGCTGAATTTAACTAGATGCTTCTTTCCAGATTGACAGTGAACCCAGTAGTATCTATTCTTCAGGTACTGTTATCTGATCAGCTGTTCACCACAGATCATATTTCTTCACCTTCCCTATGAGAATATCATAAGAAACTTTGTTAAGCGTCTTACTATAGCTAAGATACAGAAGAGAGCACAGGGTCTGTTATAGAAGGAAATCAGATTGGTTTGATCTGACTTGCTATATTAATCCAGTTAACTGTTACTCATGTTTTTCTTATCTTCTATATGCATACAAATATCTGATACTGTTATTCATTCTAGGGTTTGTTTGCTTTTTTTCTTCATGGGATTGAAATTTAGATGCCTGACCTATAATTTACTAGATTCTTTACTGAAAGAAAAGAATTCTTCCTTGTGTATGTACGTATATATGTATATATATATTTATTTATTTGATCTTGTGTGCTGTGCCTACTTTTCATCTTAATGGTTCTGAAAGTGCTTTAATGTCTTCTAGGATAAAGTTTATTGGGACAAAATCAACAGCTATCTTGCTGTGTTACGTTGTAAACCACATTTTTTCTATGCTGTAGACTGAGTTCTACCCCTCTGTGTTTTTTTGATAGTCTTGTCTTGGAAGTGCTACTTACAGACATATCACAAAGGTTTTAAAATCTGATATTGCATCCTCATGGAATATACTTGTAAGATAACCCATCCAATTTTAACTGGTTTTATAATTGTTGCAAGATATGTCTCCGAAACAATCCTTGTTGTCTGTGCAATACAGTCGTAGCATATGCAACACAGACATTCATACTTATATTGTCCTTCATCTAGCTACTGATGACACAGGCCAGTCAGGCTGTAGTGCAAGCAAGTCAAACCTGCCAGAAACCCAAGTGCCTGTTCTGACTACTAATTAGAGATGAAGGTTCCGCTGTTACATTTTCTTTGCTGATTATTATCCTTGTTAGTTAAAATAAACTTAAATATTTAGTAGATATGTGAGCCAATATTTCAGTAATTTAGCTGATGGTATATGTATGTGTACCTCCAACACCACAGTCATGTGTCCCATAATAAAATACCAACAGTTAAGAGGGAAGGATCAATAGAGTTAAACTGCTTTCTGTTTGTGGTAATCTATTGGCAATAGATTGTTAGTTCCTGTAATTCCTTCTTTATGCGTCACTGTGTGATAAAATATTTTGTGGCAGCATTTTATTCTTTATTCAAAAAGACTGAATTTAAGTTGTTTTTTGCATTACTTATCTATCAGACTTGTTGGATAGCTCAAATCAGTTATTTATTCGCTATGTTTAACTTACTGACTGCATATATGTGTAAATGCTTAGGACATAAATTTAATCCACTTTAGTAGGTACTTAGACCAGCAAGATGTATAATCACATTTGCACTGCTAGAATATAGAATAATTTTAATATATAACTCCATTGCATAAAAGCAAGACATATGAAAACAAGCAAATTAGTTTTTAAACATGATACAATAGCTAAATAACTACAACTACTAACTATATATTTTTATAATAAAAATTAAGCATTTAACAGTATCATTTACTGTTTTCTTTATCATTCAATTAAAGCTCACTTTGTGAAGAACATTTTATTTATTGAAACTATGAAGAAAACAGTTTGGAAGCCATTGACACAGGTTCCAGCGCTGGAACATTTTGGAAGATCTTTGTTATGTCCCAGGCACAACCTAGCATACAGAAGGAACATAAAGTGCAGTGAAATGCTGAAGCCAATGAGAGAACAGAGAGAGGGTGGCAGAACTGGAAGCATGTCTCAGGTTCAATTTAACATAATTTTAAATTAGTGCTGAAGCATTCAACTAGCAAAACGCTTTCAGAAGCCATTAGTGTGCTCCAGTGACAGGCAGAGGACACCCCAAGGAGCCATATGAAGCAACCACTTCCTTATTTTTCCTTCAGGGTTTGATGCAGCCCAGAACTTCACAGTCAGATCAGGAAAAGGAAAGGGAAAAGGAGTTATTTTAAGCAGCATTAAGACAAACTTTGTGTGAAGAAATCTAAAGCTGGAACAAAATACTTTTTCTGCTCCAGTCCTACACTCTCCAAATCATTTCCCTAGTGAACAGAGCTCACAATTGACTGAACTTGGAAAATGCTCATGGAGTTATTAATCTGATTTCTTCATTTGTACCCATAGTAAAGCAGCCTGCCTGATTGCCAAGAGACCTTTTTTGTTCAGTTGAATTGGAAGAGGGATCAGAGAAAGGAAAAGAAAAAAGAGCTTTCAGGGAAAATGAAAACCATGCAAGAAAGAAATAATAATTCAGGACAAGTTAAAGTTTAGATTTTGCTCAAAGATAAGCCTTTGGTTTTGTCTCAAGGTTACTTAACATTTTTCTAACTCTCACTATTTTTTAGTTTCTTATTTTCAAAAGAAAAGGCCATTTTCACATAAGAATATGAACTATTTCTTTAAAAAAATGTCAAAAATATTTCAAATGTTCAGATATTAGAATATTTGGACATTGTTGAATATTTTCCACTTTTTCGGCAGAAGGTATTTGCCCACACAATCTCTTTAAAACTGCATCTAATTGTGAATTTGTGATTGTCTAATAAAAAAAAATGCAACAACCCAAAGCTAGTTGCTATTGAAAAGCACAAGATTGCCTGGGTAATAATTATTTGTTGCGTTTGTGTCTCTTTAAGCTTTACATCTGGAGATTACTGGGGACTTCTATTTTTAAACCAAATTCCTTGAGATGTGTAGAAATCTCTGCAGATCCCAAAGATTTAAACTATTCACAGAATTCTTACTGTTTATAAACCAGCCAAGTTTGTGTTTGTGATAAACAGTGTGCAAGAAAATGCAGACGACTTTAGCCGAAGAAATCTTCCTCAAGGATTAGGAATTGTTTTTAAAATTCCTCTCCTATTAGGACACCATCATCACATTTCAGGGATCATTTTTTGTTATCTGTAACTATAAAAATAGACATAGGAAGACACTCCAATTTAGACCTGCTCAGTGATTAGGTTCTATGTGTGGGGAACAGACCTGTCTTTTCTTGGTACCCTCTGTTGGATCTGTTCAACATTACAAAGGAGCCACCAAGAGCTGTGTCTGTTCCTGGAATGTTCACACCTCAAGGTGAGCATTCTAACTAGTAGACTAAAGAGAATCAATCTGTGCCTCCCTGTGTTTGAAATATCAGAGACTGACAGCTTGGGGGATGAGGGTAAATATATGACTACTGAGAGGGCACAAATACCCAATAGTGTTAGTAGTGCTTAGGAGAAGGAAAACTACAGATTTGGGATGTGGGGTAACCCAGTCTGCCAGAACATGAAGTCACTACTAGCCCAGAGGGAAGACTCCCACCTACTTCAATCTGAAACCTGTTTACGTCGTGAGTGTACAATGTTGCTATATCCATATTAAGCTGAATCAAGTTGGCAGTAATTTCCTCAGTAAGATTTAAAGCAGGTTATTTTTTACTTAAGCCTTAAATTACTTTTCTGTCTCTTAAAATTAATTAGTTCTCTCCTGATGTTTATTTATTTGTTTGTTTGTTTGTTTTTTGTTTTGTTTCATTTTTGCCCGTTATTTGTTCGCTTTTGTTTTTTCTTTTTCTTGTAAGCAAAAGCTGTGCTAGTGTGGCTATCCCAACAAGAAATTTCTCACCTTTTCATAGCAAAATGTTTAGACCTTATTAAATGGAGGAGTATTACCCTTTTTATGTAAAGAAAAGCTAGTCTAGCCAGCTTTCTAGCGATAAGAGAAATGTATGCGAAAGACTGTTCCCTCCAGAAACAGGTTTTTCCAAATGAGTCCAGTTTGCTTCTTCACTTACTGTAGCCTTTGGGGTGCTTACTGCTCTTCTGATAAGGATATAAACTTCTTTGTCATATACTGAGAAGGGATGATTTACTTTTTAATCGTCTTTGTCAATGCTAGTGCAACTCTTGATTGTGCTAATGAGAGACAGGATTTTGTTGGAACTAATTTTTCCTTTAAACTCTCAGAAAGTTTCATTACAAAATGAAACACCAGTTTCATTACAAAACAACTCCTCAGAAACAAAAGCATTTGCCTGTTGCCGTCACTCTGAGGAATGTAACATTTCTGTAAAATTGCTCCTTCTCTGTCCTAAGGATCCACTGCTGATGACCTGCCTTGGGTGAAAAACATAACTCCAGTGAGAACCAGAATACTGGGTTGTACTGTGCCACTATGCTCACTTCTGCTACGGCAGATAGCAGCAAAACTTTGTGCTAGTATACAGTTAAATGTCCTCACCTCGCTTCTCTCAAAGGCATTCATTCTTGCAGAGGCAAAGTGGTGATAATCAGTGCTCAAAGCGTTGAAGAATAATCATTAGAAATAGGGCAGGCCACAGCAGGGGAAAATTTTGTTATTTCACTGCAACCCTATCACAGCTTCTCAAAGGCACCCAAACAATAATGCATCAGCTTTTTCAGCCAGGTTTAATTTTATCTCCTAGCTTTTCCAGCTAGTAGAGGGGAAAAGCTGGTGCTGTAGATAGCTCAGTTAATACAGGTATCCAGGGTAAAACTGCTCTGAAAAATAGATACCAAAACAACTTCAGGACACTGATGAACTAATTGCAAGTTCAAAGACAAACATGAAGATTATGACAAACTTCAAAGACATTATTTAGGAGAAATTTTATTTAAAGGTCTGCCATATATACCATGGGATGACTGACTGAAATACCAAACTACCAAATGCTGTTCATAGATGCAAGTCAAGAGAAAGAAAGAAATTGGTCTGGTGATGCACTGGCTGGTTTCCAGGATACTGCTTTCAGCTCTGATGTTCCCCATTCCTGAAAGATGGGAGGCAGCAGAAAAGGGGTGTATCAGCTGTGAGCATGCAGAAGTGGTCATCTATAGGCTGGAAACAGATATTTGTGTATAAGGCTTAAAGACATCCTAAGAAACTTGGCACAGGCATCTTCTCTCATTCAGCCCATTTCTCTGAAACACCTATTATTCTGAAACTGTTAGATGCACAAAGTGGTGAAGTGGGTGTGTCTTTGATTTGATTCACTGCTGTAATTCAAGCATTCCTATAGGATGTGCAAAAAGGTGGAAGAAACATAAGATTGCACTACCCTAGGTTTACAAAATTCCTGAAATGCATCAGACCCCTCCACCACTGCAGCAGTAACTAATTCCCTTGGTTCCTAATTACTCTGATTTGTAATTCAGTAATCTTTAATGGTCAAATGTGTACAAATGCAGTGCAAGTGTGCGTACAGAGGAAGGCAGCAAAGGGCATGACCATGGGCCATGTGCTGTAAAATATCTGTCCATTTCCAGGTCAGGCCAAAGGAGAAATACCTGCTGTCTTCCAGTGACAGGACACCTGTGTGAACCCTTCTTCAGTTCTGGGATCAATATTTTCTTCACATGCTCAGACTGTCAGTCTGCAATCACTGTCCCAGTATCACCAAGCGGGTACAATATACAAGCATGGGCAAACAGGCAGATGGTAAAACAAGGTTTTATTAATGACCCCTAATCATGGGATTGTACACAAGTAGTTATTTGTAATCAAAATGTGATCACACGATTCACACAGGTATACAGGCAGATGGAAAACCCTGGCCTGAGGTCAAATTGCCAAGGAATAAATGTGAGGGCTTGTTGGACACTGTACAAAATCAAAGAAGGTAAGTAGCTGGAAAACTTGAAGTGTTCTAAAACTATGATTAAAACAAAAGTGAATAGTGGGATAAACTAACAAAGTTAAAGGGAAGCATCAGAAACTACCCTTGGATGAATAACATCGAAGTACAGTAAGGGGGGGTTCTGGCTTAGCAGGGGTTCTTCCCATGTCAGAATTAACTAATAAGGGTGTAAAATCAGCAAATACAGGGCTAGTGGGAGAAACGGTAAAATAAGCTTAGGCTAATTATTTATGAGGTGGAAAAGAGGAAAAGCAAACCATGCAGTCAGGTCTGTTCTAGATCCCTCTGAGCAGCTCTGCACCCGATCATAGAATCATAGAATAGTTAGGGTTGTAAAGGACCTTAAGATCATCTAGTTCCAACCTGCCTGCCATGGGCAGGGACACTTCCCACTAAACCATGCCATCCAATGCTCTGTCCAACCTGGCCTTGAACACTGCCACGGATGGAGCATTCACAACTTCCCTGGGTGGTTCAGACTACTGCAGGTCAGGGAACCTGCTGTTCTGACTGCACTTCACATCTGACCAACTTCTGTAGCCAGGGGACCCTGGTGCTGTTCTTCACATGAATGTGGGGATGCTGCAAAATGGATGGTGGAGGGACTGGACCTGCCCTAGCACAGACATGGTTTAATAGCATGCTAATGCTGCAGGCTTGGCTTTCTCTCTTACTTCCTTCTGCCAAGGAAAATCAACAGATTAGTTGCAGTTTGATTGGGAGCACTTGCCCATCAGTCCAATTCATTTTTCTAATAACATTCGTTCACCATGGATTCTGAACAGTACTCTGATGGCAGCAATTTAATCCTTGCTGTTCAGAACTGGGAAATTAAGTGATCACACAGACACAAAGTACTTGGAACAGGAGGTGGACTAGAGTTATAGGGTCAAACAGAATATGGCACCTCCGCAGCAAGGACATTGCATTCGCACTTCACTATTGCTGTATTTTGTGACTATATGCCAGGCATCCCTGCAAACTTGCTAGACGCCTGTGAGATTTTCCAGGAATTTGAACAGATGTTTAATGATGCCACCTTGGCAAAGCATATCTTTTTGCAATACATGGTGATTCTAGAGGTAAATTATTCTATAGAGTAAGAGCAGCATAATTTTCCCCTCTGAAGTCTAATCTTGCAAGTTACGGGTATTATAGGAGGGGGAATGAAAATCACAGAAACATAGAACCATAGAATGGTTTGGGTTGGAAAGGACCTTATGATCATCAAGTTCCAACCCTACTGCCATGGGCAGCAATGCCTCACACTAGATCATGTCACACAGGGCTCTGTCCAGCCTGGCCTCGAACACTGCCACGGATGGAGCATTTACCACTTCTTTAGGCGACCTGTTCTGGTGCCTCAGCACCCTCACAGTAAAGAACTTCTTCCTTATATCTAACCTGAACTTCCTCTGTTTAAGTTTGAACCCATTACCCTTTGTCCTCTCACTACAGTCCCTAATGAAGAGTCCCTCCCCACCATCCTTATAGGCCCCCTTCAGATACTGGAAGGCTACTATGAGGTCTCCACGCGGCCTTCTCTTCTCCAGGCTGAGCAGCCCCAACTTTCTCATCCTCTCTTCATAAGGGATGCACTCCAGTCCACTGATCATCCGCATGGCCCTCCTCTGGACTTGCTCCAACAGCTTTATGTCCTTCTTACATTGAGGACGCCAGAACTGCACACAGTATTCCAAGTGGGGTCTCAGAAGAGCTGAGTAGAGGGGCAGGATCACCTCCTTTGACCTGCTGGTCATGTTTCTTTTCATGCATTCCCTTTGTTAAAGATAATTATATACTGCATGATATTCAGTCTTCAGAAAAGCACAGACTTTTAAATAAAAACAGAAGCTCTTTAATGGCCAAACCTAATTTACTTTCACAATTTTTACCAAGTGTGTCTCTGCATCAAAATAAGGAATATCTGTCATGGGATTTTATCTAAAATTGGTATAGCAGATACATGATTTAATAACTCACAGCTGCTTAAAATATAACATCTAGTGACCTTCATTTGAATTATTTAACTTGGAATAGAATGGTTATTGCAAGAATAGAAATATGTAAATTGAATAATTCTAAATTAAGAAGACCACAATATATTTTAATGTTTGCAGGCAAGATTTACCACTTTATGTCAGAGTTAGTCCCACTTAAGCTGGAGAACAATAGAATTCATCTACAAGCAGTCCTTTTGGAACAACTATACAGGGACTATAGAATGCTCCTTATGAGAAGTGTCAAGATCCAGTATGTTTTATGACCATGCTGTTACAGCACCTCTATCAAATCTTTGCAGAAAATTTAAAAGAAAAAAGAAAAAAAGAAAAAAATTCACATCAACTTCCAAAGAATGAGATGGTACAGATGAATGAATAGCAATGACAAAACCAGATAAAATTGGATTTAAAGAATGACTTTAAAGGTTTATCTTTCACATCACATGTTTCCCGAAAGCAGTAATTGTGTTACTTATACACTGGAAAGGTTCTGACTCCAACATAATATATGCTTATTCAGGTTGCTAATCCTTAGAGACTGAACTATGCTCTGTCTCTTTCACTCTGTAATGAAGTACAGCTACAGAACAAAAGTATCATTTCAGCATTTATGTAAGCAAATACTAGTCACATAGGAGAGGAGAAGACTTCAGCATGATCTGGTAGAGTTTTCATGCCAAAGAGGGAAGAAAGGAGTTACGAGCACAGTTGGATTTATTTTGTATTTTTTTATCATTTCATATGTAGACATCCAAGAATAGATTTTGATATTTCATTAACTAATTTAAAGTTGTAAGTTTAAAAATTTAATATCCATCATTTGAAAATTAATAAGAAATTAGCTGCTCTCGACCATATACAAAACGGATGAGCATGGATGATGTTGCCCATATGTAAAAGGTGACTTGAACACAATCATAATCTCACATGGGACAGCTCAGTGTGGGAAAAATGAAAGAAAACTCCACCGTATTTTCTTCCGGGAAGTTTTCTTCCAATTCATTCTAGTACTGAAGCAGAATTTGGGATCAGGTTGCTACATTTTGGATCTCATCCCTGGGTTTCTGTTCTCTGAAGAAAAAGGTCTTTCCAAAGAAAGGAGGGGAAAATCAGGGAAACAAAGCAATGAATTGAAGAAATGTTTCCTCTCTTAAAGAGCTTGCTGAGGAAAGTTTCAAACAGCTAAAACCAGAAGTGTTCTGGAAAAACTGGAAGAATCTGGGAGGAAAGTGTTTTGCTGAAAATCCAGCCAAAGGCTTTAAGCGACAGGCAGATAATCCTCTCTGCTCAACATGTTACTTCAATTCATAATGAAATACGTCTGTCTTTCTTATCCTTTTACTTCAAGAAAAAACAGCAGTGGTGGTAGTGAGTAAATGAGACACTGCACCCAGGCACAATTCCTTTAAACTCATACTGAAAAGGTCTAAAAACGCATTGTCAAAATCAAGGTGCAAGGATCTAATTGTGATCCTAGAAATAACCTCGGAGTAACGGCACACATTACCACCAGCACAGCAGTAAGAAGTAACTGCTCTACTGCAAATCTTTGCAATATTCTTTTTCGCTTCACTGGGAAAAGACAATTCCATTGCATGATATTTTTTTTCTGCTTGAAAATTCCTGTAATATGGAATATGTCTTGCAATGGGCACATCCATGTGCAAGGAGTTTAGTTGAATCCTTTAATTCAATAGAAAATGAGTAAAAGCTACTTTTCTAGTTTAGAAGCAATCTAGCACACGTCTTCCAGACGTGTACATTTCTCTTGCAGATACAAGGTAGAAGGGAAAGAGACCTATGGCATCTATAGCTCATACTATTGGTACACAGTATCCCATGGCACTACACTGAAAGATATTTCTTCTAAGCGGTGTAAATTTTCAGAGATTAATCTCCATTTTGATTTTTTTTTTTGCTATCCAATCAGTATACTAACTGATTTCACTCATCTTTATAAATAGCATTCATCTTTCTATTGTCATTGAAATATAATTTACACTAGGCAGAGAGATTACAGACCTTGATTTTATATGAAACATATTTGAGTCATAGTGAGCAAAATAACTCACTTCCATCATCATTGTTCAGTAAAATGATTCTGGGATATCAAAATTATCTGTTCTGTCTAGTCCACCCCATTCTATTTATTATCCTTAAGTCTGACTTCTGATGAGTAGGCAATTTAAGGCAACATTCCAAGTTTGCCTCCATTGGTTTTCAGACCAATACTTCACTATTATATCTCCCAGTCTTCCAGACCAGAAGACCTGCCATTTTTGTAGCCATTGTCAAAGGCAGTATTTTTCTTCACGTAGTTTTCACATTCTGATTCAGAATCTAGTCAGCAATATCAATATGAGATCCTATTGGGAAAGAAAGAGCTAGTTGCCCCTCAGAAAAGCTCGCTCTGACAGACAAGGAGCAAGCTAGTCTGGTTGATTTAAATGAATACAATATTGGAGAGGTTATCTATGTGGTGCATATGACACAGGGTCAACTTTAGGCTTATTTCTGGACTCCTCAGTAGAAAAAAGACATGGACATATTGGAGAGAGTACAGAAAAGGGCAATGAAAGTGACTAAGAAATTAAAGTATGTGACATACGAGGTGAGGCTGAGAGAAATGGGTCTGTTCAGCCTGAAGAAGGCTGAGTGGAGATCTTATCAATATGAACAAATACCTGAAGAGGATGTAAAGAAGATAGACCCGGACTCTTCTCAATGGTGCCATTGATAGGACAAGAATCAATGGGCACAAACTAAAATACAGGAAATTCTATTTAAACAGAAGAAAAAAAATATCTTTTTATTCTAAGGGTGGTTAAACATGAGAACAGGTTGCCTAGGGAGGCTGTAGAGTCTCTTATCTTTTGCTTCAATAACAAAATAGAGTTATAGTTAATGGGCTTCCCGTATCCTTGTTTGGCAACCATATTTATGCTAAAATAAATGCATGCCTAAATAGCCAAGATAAGGGTCTTTAATCATCAGCCTGCAAAAAGAGGAAGCATTTGTTTCTTTCTACACTATAGTAGCAAGCAAAGAAAGGATGAAATTAAAGAAGAGTGCAGGAACTGCAGGCAAGAGAGTGTACAGCCTTCAACTTTTGAGGTAAATAAAGCCTATTAGCAGTAAAACATATATAGGAATTTTCTATGAAATAGATAAGTTTAGTGCAATAATTTTGTTAGCAACTTTAATTAGATGTTCATCAAAATCAGTAAATAATTTTCAAATGAAAGAAAAAGAATGTGCTCATTTCTGATGCATCAAGATGTAAATATTTTTTTTCTCTTTTAGGAAGCAAAGTGATATGAGAAGTATCACATGCATAGGAAGAACTGAACAAAGTTTCCATGCAGACATGCAGGTACTGTGCTGAAAACTGACTGGAACGTGGTCTTTCCTCTATAATTCTACTATTTTTTTCTCATCCCACTCCAAAAATACCATTGACACTGATTTTTGCATTTTAGCAATAATGGCAGAAATAATAATAATAATTATAATTATGACAATTATTATTATTATTAATAATAATAATCTGCAGCTTACTCAAGTTCCCCATCTGAGGGTGCTGACCTTACCTTCTTTGAAATCCTGAACAGAAGAACAATTTCCAACTGAGCAGAATCTGGGGCAACAGCGGATGTTTGCATATTGCAAAACTGTACCACTAGGCCAGATCTTTGAGAACAGATCCACCTTCTGCCCTGCATTAGACCTACAATTGGTAGAATAGAGCAACCTCCTTTTCTCTCACCCAAGAGCAGAGGCCCAGAAATGTCAGACATTCATTCTCCAGCTAGCTAGTGTCGTTGATAAGGCAAAGGAGCCCTGGCCAAGCAGAAGCAGTTCATTTTCATTTCTCCAAGGTGCTTTCTCTGTAATTTAGATACAGCAACCCTTTGGTGTATTTCCTAGAGGTGAGGGAAACAAAAAGCTGACCATGCGAGAACCAAAGAAAATACAGAGACTGTGAGATTTGCTTTTCAAAGTTAACATCCTGGCTAGTCCCAAAGATTTTATGTCCTCTTACTGCTTCAAACTCTTCTTTGTATTTTCATACCTGGTGTCTTTGAAATAGATGTTTTCCTTCCAAATAGAAAACTATCAATCAGTAGCCAAGGGTATTTATTTTACTTTTCCAGAATCTATTCTAAAATTACTTCCATGATGTCCATGCTATTACCCTAGCATAAATGCAAATTCAGCTGTCAGTCCCTCCTTTCTAATAAGTAAGTTGCATTACATATCGGAGGCAGAACATGACTAAATACTAATCCTAGAACATCTGATTTATTACAAATTCATACCCTTCAGAAACATTGAATATTTTGTATCCTCAGTCTTCTCCTAGGCAACCTACCTGCTTTTCTGATGCAGAAGGTGGGAGAATGGTGCCCGTTTCTGTTAAAATGTACTAGTTTTTCATCTTTCTGTCACATGAATGTTGTTTATAAGCAAGCCCATAAAGAATGATCCAGTTAAAGTGCAGCTGGGGCAGTATATTCTCTTTCTTAAATTTTACAACAGAGTATCAAAAAAAGCCATACTGATGATGCAGAGAATGTGGAGTTTGGTTTACATCAAAGGAATTCATGAAAGTTAATGTATATCAAAAATAAAAAGGCATCTGAGTCATTGCACAAAAGCTATTTTTGAACTTATATAATCAAATATACTTACGTATCATATAGAGAGACTGTGCCAGCTACGGCATGCATATCCTTCTACTGTAATTAATCTTTGCAAGTGCTTTCAGTCATTTTAGATCTACATTTACTTCTGCCTCACACAGTTGTGGTGTTATCTCAGTTTTCACCATCTGTCACAGGCATCAGAAAAAATTACTTAAATCAAAGATCATAAAAACGATTTTTAAAGCATTCTGGTTTTCATGCTTAACAGTTTCTGTAGGCTCGCACATATAATTAAGACAAAAACCACGATGTTACAAATGGAAAGGTATCAACAAAGAAGCTCCTACTTTCATGAGGCCTTTGCTCAATATACATACTTAGGTCTTGCATCTTTCACATCATGATTCACATCTTACATTTCAAACTCCTCTCTGTAAAGAAAAGATCCAATGGAAATAGCAAGGGAAGAAGAAATCCTTTGGCAGATCAGCAGTTGCCAGGGTGTCTTTTCATGCTTTGACAGTCATTAGGACTCTTACCCAAGAGCTATGCCATTAATGAGAAGTCTAATGACTTCCATTCCTTTTCTTAAAGGATTCAGCATGTCACCAATATTTATGAGGAAGCCTGCTGTAGCTACAGGGACATTATGTGCTTCACTATATTTCAAGCTGTGAGATGCTGAAAATGAAGCGTTAGCTTATCTACTTTTTTGATATTTTTTTTTTTAACAGTCTCTCTCTCACTCCCTCCTTTGTAAATAAATGTGCCACATTTCTTGCAGCCCAAAGCTAAAGAGATGTCTTCAGGCTTGTTGCCAGATCTATTTTCCTCCAAATATCTAACAGATCGTAGAACCATAGGACAGTTTGGGTTGGAAAGGACCTTAAGATCACCTAGTTCCAGCCCCCCTGCCATGGGCAGAAATGTCTCATGCTAGACGATGTTGCCCAAGGCTCTGTCCGACCTGGCCTTGAACACCGCCAGGGATGGAGCATTTACCACTTCTTTGGGCAACAAATAGTTCACCAGAAGCTCTTATTAACTGAGTGAAATGAACCTTCAGATGACAACTGTTCCAGTCCCTCCTGGGGATTTTCTATCTGTGTATAGTAAATAATTCAAAGTCTGGAGTTATGTACACTTATCCATTTAGAATACTTATTTTTTCAAAGCAATCAATGGGCGTAGCATTTTGTATGCAAAATAGTGGTTTCTAACACTGATCAATTCTACCAATTAAGGAAAAAATAATACATCTAGATGGATTTTTTTTCATATTTCTTTTTATGTCATAGTTTCTTTTCAAAATTTCTGAGGAGAAATTTGGTTTTCCTACCTTTCTGAGGCTATGGAAAGTAGTTAAGGGCCTTGTTTTGCAAACACATACTGCCTTAGTCACACTGATACTGCTCATGTGTGGAAACAAGTATAACCTTAAACATTTTTAAGACTCCTACCATTACTCTGTTTCCAGTTTATCCTCTAGTACCAGTATTATCTGCTAAGTATTGTATTTAACACAAGTGCACCTGTCAGGATATTAATTTAGACTGTCTCTTGTTATTTGCCAAGTCACCCCTCTACCTAAATGATTAAATATATAAAAAAGAGAATCCTGGAAATGCAGTGACAGTCAATAAGATCAAAACTCTTTGAAGTGTAGAAATACCACTGAAATACTAATTCAGCTCTTTAAAAGCTTAAATTGTTCCCCCAACACCTTTAGTTTGCTATCATTTCTCGAGGAAGCAGAAAGGAGATTCCTTCTTCTCCAATCTTTCAAGTAGTTTTAAAAGCACTATAAATACACTTGCTATCCAATCCACCAGCAGGGGCTTTAAAAATAAGTTATGTTTCTGGGCCTGTTCCTTGGTCATCTCTTGTAGAGGTTACACAAGTGATGATAAATACACAAATTTCTCTTTCTGTCTATGAAATTGCAGACACTTTATGCCTCCTGTGCAGAGGAAGCTCCTTTGTAATCAGATTTGGGGTTTTTTGTCTCCAAGAAATAAAAAGTGTTCTTCTCTGTCATAACACCCCATCTCATTGGCATTTTCCTCTCGTGCTCTATTTTGGCCTCACAGTCTAAGGTAATTATACATCACTGTTCAGTGATAGGCTTCTGTCTTTTAGAAACAGTCTTGACTGTATATTAACAGATGATCACAGGGAGATTACAACACTTTTCTCCACCCTTCTCTCCACTGTAAAACCCCATTCTGACATTCTACTGTGAATTCAGAGTGATTTTGAGAAGTTTGTACTTGACACAAGAATTATATCAGATGCACAAAAGTTTTTCACAGGAGACTGAAACTTTAAAATGTAAAAGGATTGTTCAATTTTATTTAGAGCTTTGGCAGTCTCTGAAGAAACTTGGGGGGGATTTTTATTTTTAATTTTTATCCAGTATTTAAGTTTTGCTTCCAGTAAAACCTACCTGAAAAATTGCTGAAAGTAAGCTATTGTCCCACTTTTTCAGTGTATCTTTATGGCATTTCATTGTGATTAAGTATCATGGGGTGAAAAATGAGTCATAGAACAGCACTGAATGACGGGTTAACATCCTCAGTTCTTTTTTTCCCTCTTGCTATGACTGGAGTTCTCCTGTTATCCTGTATCCACCAATACCTCTGTGACATATCATTTGGTTATAATGCAACTATGATGTTCTTTGCAGGATACCAAAGCCTGGAGTTGGATTTTGTATCTTTATTGCCTCAATGATCTCCAACTTTTTCAAGCACTTTTAAAACTATCTTCTCATAAATGACTCATAAGATTCCCCATGCAACTGATGTATTTACTCCCCCTAACTAGGCTAACAAGAGCTAGCGATTGCTTAGGAATTTTCTAGAGCAGTATTTGTCATATGCTCCTACTTGGTGTGTTCAGGCAATAACAGAGCACAAAAGCAGATTGTAATATTAATCTTAGATTTGATAGAAATAACACAGGGTTAGAAGAACAGATTTCAATAGAAATATTATTACAGCCAAAGATAAGCATTAACCTAACCTTTTCTGAAAGCTAACTCACTAGTGGCAATAATTCAACATCCTAATGTCCACTGCTTGAACACACTACCATCAATCAGGAAACTCTCCCAGGACTTCAAGACAAAACCAAATGGAAGGAGCTTTTGTGCAGAGCTGCTGTGCTAAGTGAGGAACAATCTCAAATGCCTGTGAGGGGGAGAACGATACGTAACAAGTGGAGGCAGATTTATAAAGGACTTTGAGCTAATCAGAGTCTCTGCTGGACTCAGGCCCCCTGAGACATTACATCTTGGGGAAATAATGGATACCATTAAAATGGCTATTTATTGCACTGTGGTATTTTTTTTTACTTACGGGATTTGCAGTATTCCCTCAAGAAATCTCTTAAATACCATGGAAAATACATCAGTAGTCAGTGGGAATTATAATGATTCTTAATGTAGGAGGTGCATTGTAAGGTATAATCTAAAGCACAGGTCAGAGAAATCAGACAAGGGAAAACTGCCATTGTATACAGTCAATGAATCTAAATGACTCTCTAATTATAATGTAAGCTGTTATGAATCCAAATGGTCCTGCATGAAAGAGACATTACTCACAAAAAGCTTATTAATCCCTTATGCCCAAAGAAAGGACACTGTGATGCAAAAGGCTATGTTTCTAGACAAAAGTGCTGTGAATCTGTGCCTTATACCTATTATTTAGACAATCTTCATATTTTAAGCCCTGGGGACCATGAAATGGAATTTTTCTCTAGTGTCATTTTTATTTGCCACAGGAATCTCCTTAGTTCTCTACTATTTTTAACACTTAACCTTAAGGAATATCTGGTCATTACTGAGATGAATGTGTATATGTTTATACAATTCTAACCAGGAGATCAGAAAATGGTTTTACAAAACCAGGAAAATGAGGCCCATAAGGCAAAGCCCAAGGGAATGTGTGCAGAGTAGGTGAGGAGCAGGCTGCCTTGTTGTACTCTGACACTGAGAGCTTTCCAATGGGAGGATTTGATCTTCTGTTACTGTCATAAGTAAGTACAAATAATTTATTATTTTTTGGGGTTTTTTTTGTAGCAAGTACAAATACTTGCTAAATAGTACAAATACTCCATAAGTACAAATACTCGAGTGGAGGCATAAGTGCAGATAAGCAGCTCTCACATGTAGAAACTTACATCTTGGGGATGTCAGATCTGACACCATCACGGCACAAAAATCAGGCACGAGATTTCCCACTTCCTAGTGACCAGCCTCAGCATCTTCCACATTCAAACTGGCTTTCTCTTGGGCTTTGTGGTGAAAGGCTGCAGATGTTTTTAAATCTGAGTCCTCGCTGATGAATTAACCCCTTCTATAACCGGCTCCTAGTAATCTCCTTGTTACATGATTCTATACAAATGTTGACGCTAACTGGTGATGCTGCACCTGCTTGTGCCAACAGAGTCATATGTACAGCCTTTCTGCCAGGCAAAGTGTTTTTGAAGTACTTCAGTTGGTCAGTGCTTGTATAAAATCTGTTGTTGACATGGCAGCAGTCATAAAATTGTCTTTTCTGCTTACAAAATTTAGACTACTTCTAACATCACACAGAATATGGATCCATGCAAGAAGTATCTGCATGCTAGAATGTGAATGCTATCTCCATTTAATTTACTGAAACATTAATTTTTAAGAAAATAATTACACTATGAAAAATATTACACTAGTACATTTATTGTCTGAGTTCATAGAAAGGTTTAGGAAGGACTTCCTATAAAATGCTTAGTACTTCTGTAATCTGACAGTACCACCATTGTGGTAATTCAGACAAGTAAAGCAAAGACTAATCTTTGCGTAATTAAACTAATCAGGGTGAGTTTCACTGGGCAAGAAGAAGCATTTTACCTGCTTTGTAAAAAAAGGAAATTCTTAATAGTTCACTCACCCCTTCTTCTCTAATATTCTTTGCTATAATTTGATTTTGCAGTATTTACATAACAGATATAATGGGATGTTTTCCTGCTTACCCTATAAAAGTGCTTTTCATCCTCCCCTACCACAACAAATAGCTTTCAACTATTTAAAGATGTTTAAACAATTCTCAAGTAATGGAAAAATCTGTTTGCCTGACGTACATTCATAAAGTTACTTGCAGAACTATGTACTGTTAATAGTAAATAGTTCATAACTCATCAATTTTCCAGTGCTTCCAAAACAGAAGTTCACCTCTTGCAAAAGAAAATATTTCTTGCTGGTCACAAAACCCAACATCACACACATATTCTGAGAATTATATAAAATCATATATCACCTACACTTTCCTTTGTTGTATAATGTTGAAATTAGTCACCTTATTTTTCTCTCATATTCTGAGAGGAAAGACAATTACTCTAAAGTCTTTCAAAGGAATTAATATGAAGGTAAGAAACTCCACTTCCAGTACAAGTCAAACCTCAGTGGGATTAGGAAAAATGTGTCATGGGGATGTCATGGTAAGCGCAGGGAACCTCTTGCCATGCCATGCAGCCCTGGACATCACTAGTCTCCCACAACAGGGCGAGGCATTGCTCCCTTCTGGTCTGGGGAACCAGCTTGCAGGCTGAGTGTCATGTTTGAAGGTTAAGGCAGGAAAAAAAAGCCACAAAATCACCAGTCCTCTCAGGTATTTGGGGTTATTTAGAAGAAAATAAAGTAAGAAAGAGGATTTAATTCTTGCCTGTGCTTTGCCCCAGCACAGGTTGGAAGTGGAGAGCAGGTTGTCAGTGCATAAATGTGTCTCTGTTTGCCTTGGTCAGGAATAAGTCTTACCATCCACCCACAAATTCTTCCTACAGAGGCCAATAAAAGATATCAAGAGGAGAGAAATACCTTCAGTGCTAAAAGGAAAAACAAAAGGAATGCTAACTTTTCATTGAAATTAGGAAGTCACTTTTTCCTAGAACAAACTGGGCAGACTCAGAAAATCTACCTCGTCAGAAGTCTTCTTCCTTTTTGGCTGAATTTTGACAGAGATTACCTCTGATATTAAAGCTCCAAATATTGACAAAAGTTACCCTTAATAGAGGCAATGTCAACTCACAGGACTTAACACACTTTCATGTGTCATTGAATCAGGTAATTATTTCACCAAAAATCCAGGACTCCCCTCTCTCCTGTCAGTAATTACTCATAGTAATTATGAGTACTAGTAATTACTCCTGATAATTATTCCTTACAGATTCACACAAGGTAATTTACTATCACTGATGTCATACTTCCTATAATTTTATAACTTCTAGATTTTTTTTAATCTAAAATAAACCAGTATGACTTAAAAATATTTAAACAAATATTTGTGATCATAATGCAGTGAATCACTGTTTTTACCATGCTATCTGCTCTTTAAGCAAATTAAGCACAATATTCACTAATATTTGTGTCCTTAAGTAGCTGTATGGAGAGAAATCAAATAAATTAAATAATTACCTCCTTCCTGTTACATCTTATTCAAATTGATGACATGTTAGATTTATGATGTTGCGCCTCTTCCAAAACTCAAAAGACTGAGTTAATATATATATTAACATTTTAAATACGCTTAAAAATGCAGGTACTTATTTGCTTCATCTCTTGAGTTTCAGGATAACCTTACTCTAAACCTTAAACATTTCCTCTGAGTATATTAATATTCCTCTTTTGATAAGAAGGGCTGTTTTGTAAAACCTTGAGTCATTTGGTCAGAGATTTGAAGACAATACAAAAATGTGAGCTTTAAGGACATATTCCCAGCAGTCAGCTTTACACCAAAAACTGGGGTGCTGTCTGCTTAATAATGGAAGTACTTCTAGAGCAAAGGTAAGTATCAAACCTGAGGTGCTACTGAAACTGCATTCTTTTCTTTCTCTTGCAGTTTTACATGTCACTTTATTATTTCAAGACTGACCACTGCTCTATATATATGCATTAGGTAGCATTTACTGAAAGTGAATTGTCAGACATTTCCAGCATTACAGAAATTTTTATCCTACAGTTTTCATCCAGCTGTGTTTTCTCTTGGACTAGTTTCATCCAGGTGTGTTTTCTCTAGGGCTATTCATCACAATAAAGACCACAGGAAAAAACAACAGTTATTCATTGCAGACACTGATTTTTTTTTTTTTTTTGAGAACTCATACTTTTTGATAGCAATTTGCAATCAATATGTGTATTATTCTGATGAAATAGTGTCTGCAGCTAAGATGTGCACACTGCAACAAATTCAATACCTGATTAACTTCAGACTCTCTTATAAATACGTTTAATGTTTTAAATTCAAACTTATTTCACTAATAGTCTTTTGGATACTTCACACATAGAGAACTAAAAGTATAGTGTGAGAGGAAATTTCAAGGTAGCTTGACCCAAAAGGTTTGACAGTGCTATTTCCACCAGGTCAGAACAGCAGAGCACACTGGTAGTGTTGGAAGCTCAGACTTTTCCCCTGTGTCCTTTTATTTCTTCAAAATCATTAATGTCTACAATGCAGTAAAAGAAGTAAGACACAGGTTGATTGCTGTCTCTTTTTGAGAAGTAGTATGTGCAGAAATGAGGTCACTGTCTGAAATCACTCCCCCATCTGCTCTGTTTAGCCTGTGAGTCATATGGAGAAAGAAAAAAGATTATATGAACCAGAGTTAATGTGAAACTGAAAACAATAGACTAGTACAGCAACAAAAGAAATTACTACTCCACAGTTTGCCCTGTTCCTCTCTACTTGCTTGCTAGCTTAAATGCATTAATTAAGAAAATAAATTGAAAACAAGGCAGTGAGAAAAAAATAGAATGCCTAATTGTGATTAAAACACACGAAGGGATCTCAGGAGAACCATGGTAGTCATGATGGAAAGTGAACATTTTCAATGACAGATTAAGTTTCTTAAGCATTCAAAAATAAATAGTAAGGGTGTTATGAATTTCATCAGGGATGAGATAATACTAGTATGTCTTGTCAGCACAACAGACTAGTGTGCCTTCTGGTCCCTAGAAATAAATCCCAAGGAAGTTACAGGCACTAGGTACATGGTGAGTGGTGGCACAGATAGAAATGCAAAGTGATAACATAAGAGCATAGTGGACTTATCAGCATAATAGTTACACCTTGCATTCAAATATTTTTTTGCAGAAAAATTTAAGAAAGGGAAGTTTCTTTCTATGCTTTTCTCTGCTATCGATATTCAGTACAAAGTTCACAGACTGTAAACAGCAATCATGTCTTCCACAACAGATAATATCAAGATTCATAGAAGACAATATTTATTTTCCTTTCAAATTTTTGTGTTCATCTACAGAAGTAGGTCAAAGTATTCCACAAATAGGTCATGATCTAAAAATGCCACTTCACATGGCTTGAAGCCATCTGAGAGACCGGATCTTAAAAAAAAAAAAAAAAAAAAAAAAGAAAAAAAAAAGAGTAGTTTTGGGCAGAATGAAAACTAAATTAAAAAATTAAAGTAGATCATGGCTTGTATGCATCTTTTGACCAAAGAGATACAGATTTACAAAATAAAGTATTTAATATTGCACATTTTTCATAAAAGATAGACAGCTTTAATAAGAAAAAAGACCAACCTGAGATGTGCTTTTCTGCACGACTTTGTGGGTGGCTTGCATAGTGTTTACATCTGCTTTAGGAAGAGAGAAGAAACAGCTGCTCACTGACTTTACACAGGCAAAAGCTGGGAGCTGGAGGCACCTTTGCATTTACCTGAGTAGTTCAACCTGCACCTGTGGGGCTCAAAGTCAGGCTGAGCTCAGCACCCATGAGAAAGCTGCTGCTGTGCCACTTCAACAGGTGCCCACAGCCACAACCCAAAACCCAGCCCTCACAGCGCTAGCAATTTAATCTCTGGTGGGAAAAGACAGGTTGAAATCCAATACTGCCACATTTGAGGGAGTCATAGAATCATAGAATAGTTAGGGTTGGAAAGGACCTTAAGATCATCCAGTTCCAACTCCCCTGCCATGGGCAGGGACATCTACCACTAAACCATGCCACCCAAGGCTATGTCCAATCCAGCCCTGAACACCACCAGGGATGGAGCATTCAAAGCTTCCCTGGACAACCCATTCCAGTGCCTCACCACCCTTACAGGAAAGAATTTCTTCCTCATATCCAGTCTAAACTTCCCCTGTTCAAGTTTGAACCCGTTACCCCTTGTCCTCTCACTACAGTTCCTCACGAAGAGTCCCTCCCCAGCATCCCTATAGGCCCCCTTCAGATATTGGAAGGCTGCTATGAGGTCTCCATGCAGCCTTCTCCAGGCTGAACAGCCCCAACTTTCTCAGCCTATCTTCATATGGGAGGTGCTCCAGTCCCCTGATCATCCTCGTGGCCCTCCTTTGGACTTGTTCCAACCGTTCCATGTCCTTTTTATGTTGAGGACATCAGAACTGCACACAATACTCCAAGTGAGGTCTCACAAGAGCAGAGTAGAGGGGCAGGATCACCTCCCTCAACCTGCTGGTCACGCTCCTTTTGATGCAGCTCAGGATACGGTTGGCTTTCTGGGCTGCAAGTGCACACTACCGGCTCATGTTCATTTTCTCATCAACCAAAACCCCCAAGTCCTTCTCTGCAGGGCTGCTCTGAATCTCTTCTCTGCCCAACCTGGAGCTGTGCCTGGGATTGCTCCGACCCAGGTGTAGGACCTTGCACTTGTCATGGTTAAACTTCATCAGGTTGGCATCAGCCCACCTCACAAGCATGTCAAGGTCCCTCTGGATGGCATTCCTTCCCTCCAACGTATCAACCGAACCGCACCCACTGCCACCAGCCTTTGCTGAGAGCATACAGTTTGCCAATTCGATGTAGAAGTAAAATTTCAGTGTGCTATTCTGACTGCACATATAAAACTCCACTCCACTCTCATAAGACCCCAACTACAGTACTGCCCATTCTTGGTAAACAAACCTATAAACTCACTGAAAGTCAAAGTAAGAGCCAAAATAAAGCCCCTATTTTTGCTTAAAATTCAAACTACTTTTCAAAACGAGCTGTCACCTAAGTTTATATATTCCAGCCCTTTACTTTTTTGACAAGAAAGTGAATGTGCAACAACTGACACAAACTAATAGCTGAACTCATAAATTCTATGTCACATAAAGGTGTGAATTCAGCTTGTATTTCTAGGATCTGAACACATGAATCTTGTTCTTACAAAAATAACATTTCTCCCAAGTACTAAAAGAAAGCTAAAAGGATTTTCATTATACACTTAAAGCCTATACCTGCAAATTCTCCTGTTTGCTCAACTTTGCTAGCTGGCAGTGAGACCAGATGTATGATGTGATATTATTTCATTATTACCAGCTGAATACTTAAGGTGCAGAAAACATGTAAAGAGAAAGAGCCAGTGCATTTTCACTAAGATTTATTTGGTGACTCCACCAATCTGCTGAATACTAAAATTTCTAAAATCTTTCATTTTCTTTCAGTTAATTATAGTGGCAACGTCTCTGCAGGTAAAAAGAGGTCAGGTGGAGATAGCTTGACTCACTTTGTTCTCTTTCACTTCACCCAGGCCCATTCTCATAAGGCGTACCAAAATACATTAAATTAATGAGACTGATTCAAGAGCTACAATTCTCCTAATACTTCAAAAGCAGAACACTAACCACAGAGGCAGCCAGCTGGAGCGTCAGCCCAAAGGATTTACATCAGTGGTTACAAAATGCTGGAGACATCTAAACAGAAACTTTTCCCAGTCAAGACAGTCTTTTATCTCTGGTTGAGATTCCATTGCTATGTTTGCAACCCCAAATGCTCCTCCTTGAAATTCTGCTTGCTCATCCCCACCCCAATAAATGCTACACCCTTATTGCATTAGTGACCCTTAGTTTTAAAACTGCTGCCTAGGTCTTTCCCTCCCCTATGCTATATTTGTATCCAGTCAATGAATCCAAAATCCCCTGCTAATTACCATCTAAGCTGTTATAAAGAATCTACATGTGTCACTGCATGAAAGAGGATTACTATACTTTAAACTTAGCAAGGCTTGGTAATCCCATGTGCTGTAGGACTGGACACCATAACCAATGCAAGTTTACAGGCAGCTCTTTGGGCAGTGTTTCTTTACCTGCGTTGTTTAGTTGCTACCACTACTGTTTGCTTCTACTGCAATACCCAAGAAGTCTCTGTTCACGGTAATTGTTTAACATACTGAGAAGCATGTGCAAAAAAATAATACAAATACATGCTGAGTAACATCTTTATTTAGTTAGGTGCTTTTAAAATTCTTAAAGCTGTAACATGCTTTCAAAATGATGATAACAAATTTCCTTGATGGCATTTTTGGCCTTTCAAAATTCCTTTGAAATCTGTTTTGGAATTAGTGAGTTTTGTTTACAGCAAGCATTGGAAAAAAAAGTAAGTCAAGCTCCTACTGTAAGAGCTCAGATAGTGATCCTAAGCCTATGCTTATCTCCCAATCCAAATATTTTTGACATCTGAAATTCCTGTTTAATGAACAAGAATGTAGTTGAAGACAGCATGAGAGTAAGTAGCAAGTGCTCTGTTGTTTTAAAATGTGTTTTCAAATTTGATCACATAATTTTAAAATAAGTGAAAAAGAATGCTTAGATTTCATTTACAGACAGGAAAAGAAAGCTCACTTTTGTTGATAACTTTGTCACTATCTAAGGTGTACACATCTCTGTTAAGTGGCACTACAAATCCTTTGTTCCCTATATTTGTAGGCCAACTGAAAGAGTTAAGTTTACAAAGATACAAAAGACCTGCCTAATGTCTTCCAATGCTCATACCTCTTCCAGAGAAGAGAGGGGATTATCCAGTAGTCATTATCAAGAGTTTGCAGGAAGGAGACTTTTGGGAAAGGCAGTGGTTGCAGGACAAGGAAACATTCATTGATCAGCTGTAGTGGTTTAAGCCCAGCCATAACTCATGTACTGGCTCTCTAACCCCCCCCCCCTTCCTCTCCCCCACCGCTCCCAGAGGGATGGGGAGGAGAATCGAAAGAATGTAACTCCCACCAGTGGAGATAAGAACAGTCCAGTAACTCAGGTATAACACAAACCACTGCTGCTACCACCAATAATAATAATGTAAGGGAAGCAACAAAGGAAGAGAATACAACTGCTCACCACCCGCAGACCAATAACCAGCCTGACTGAGGAGTGATCTAACCCATCCGGGTCCCTGCCCTGAGTTTTTACATCCTGGGCATGACATGCTGTGGTATGGAATACCTCTTTGGCTAGTTTGGGTCCGGTGTCCTGTCTCTGCTTCCTCACGGCTTCCTCTCCTCCCTGGCAGAGCATGAGACTCAGAAAGTCCTTGGTCAGACTAAACATTACTGAGCAGCAACTGAAAACATCGGTGTTATCAGTGCTTTTCCCAGGCCAAAAGTCAAAACCCGCGCTGCAGCAGCTACTAAGGAGAAGAAGGAGGCCTATGGGGATGCTGGGGAGGGACTCTTCATGAGGGACTGTAGTGAGAGGACAAGGGGTAACGGGTTCAAACTTAAACAAGGGAAGTTTAGATTGGATATGAGGAAGAAGTTCTTTACTGTGAGGGTGGTGAGGCACTGGAATGGGTTGCCCAGGGAAGTTGTGAATGCTGGCGGTGTTCAGGGCTGGATTGGACATAGCCTTGGGTGGCACAGTTTAGTGTGAGGTGTCCCTGCCCCTGGCAGGGGGTTTGAACTAGATGATCTTAAGGTCCTTTCCAGTCCTAACTATTCTATGATTCTGCGACTGCTACTGCTGAACCAAGGACATCAGCTAAGAAATGTAAGAAAATATTTATGCAGTTAAGTATTCCACGTAGGTATGAATATATGAAAAATACTTTTACAATAAACTCACATTTAATAAAAAACTCTGTAGAATGACAAAGCTAAGTATTTCGCAGGTATCTGTCCCTATATTAAGAACGCTTTTGCAGATGTCACTGTAGCGGCCTACCAGGGTCTGAATTTTACAGAGTATTTCTTCATTGAAGCTAACTAGACTTTTTGTCCTAGTGCCTCACGGCATTGAAGTCCATGGTTAAACACTTCCCCAGAAATTCATTAACCCAAAGTTAAGATTATTTCCCCTGTGTCCTCAAATTCAGCTGCTCTCAAACCACTGAAACCCAGGAAATAGTCTCACAAAAACATGTTCTCTATAAAACTTAACTCACACAAATGGCTCAATCCATGCAGCCAGTGGAGTACTAAAGACTGCAGAAACATGTAGGCAGGATTGAAATGAAACACCGTGGACCTCCGCAAAAGCAAGCCATTGCACTCCAGTAGAACTGTAACTCAGAAACAGAGGTGTTTTCCCCAGGGATCATTTAATCCAAAACTTTTTGGTATATACATAAAAGTTTTGCCATTAGGAGAAAGGGTATAAACTTTCCATTGCTTCCATTATTTTCCTGCCCTTTTATGAAGCTCACTTAAAATTTCTAGATAACAAGTTAACTAAATTATATAAGTATCATGATAGCTGTCTATAAAATGCCAGATTGTATGCTTTTGCTTCTTGATTGAATTCAGCTAAACTCTTTGTCCCAGCAACTTATGGCTTTAAGTTTCATAGGTAAGCTCCTCATTTCCCCAGGAAGACATTAACTCAAACTAAAGATTGCCCGGTAGCACTTGCCTTTATGAAAGGTTATAGAAACCCACTTCAAATAAGAAAGGGTTATATATTTTTATATAATACCTTCACCACTCTTATTAACAGGTTTTATGCATTACAGTATCTTCAGTTTTCTTTGATGGTGTCTAGTTATTTTTATTGAATGGCTACAATCAAACCACTCAGAAAGTGCCTTTCCCTCCATCAGTCTACCTAGCTTTCTCAGCCTCTTTAGAAGTGCTCTTCTAAAATTCCTGTGATCTCATGTCAGTTAACATCAGTAATTTCACCATGATAACAGCAAGCATATATTTTAGTGCTTCACTGTCCATGTATAGAAATCAAGTCATGATAGTGTTTCCAACATCCCTAATGCAAATGCCAAGACTGAGGACTCCACATCTGAAAGAGGCCATCATTTGCCTCCTTCAATATAATTTTCAAAATAAAAGGAAATCTCAGGAATCTCTTTCTCCCTACTCTTGAAGGACATATGCATTATCACTTTTTTCTCCAAAGACAGTATCTGAAATCATACAAAGTTTATGCTTTTGATATCCTGTTCTAACTGAAATCTCTCTCACCATTCCTGGCAGAGAACCTGTGGAGGGAATTTTACTTTGATATAACCTTTTGAAAATGATTTAACACAGTATTTTAATGATTAACATTATAACTTACCTAAGACAAGCATCAAATAATATATCTCTTCACATATGTGACTAAAAACCATCTCAGTAGATGGGCTAGTTAAAAACCTCCACTTCATGATAAGAGAATCGGCCCAGAAAGAGGCTAAGGACCTAATGCACTGCTGACCTTCTGCTTAGCTGGGTTTAACCTCTGCAGTGACCATGGTCCTTTTCAAAGTTGCTCCATAAAAGGAAAGAGATGTGAAAGAGGAACAGATGATTACTGAGCATTATTGAAATTCCAAAGTGAATGTGACTTTATCCTTTTTTTTTTCTCTATATGATGTGATCTTTTTAATATGTAACAGTAGATTTGCAGTGTGCTGGCTTAAGGATAAAAGGGAATCAAAGTTTGCAGGGAACAGCAGGTAAGGGCAGCTGGAAAAAACAAGGCAAGCTTGCAGCCACCATTCCTTAAGAACCTGAGAAAGTTACCCTCAGGCAAAAGGTCTTTCCTTGCTCCAGCTCTACCAGTGAGCCTAAGGAAAAGGTGTGACCTCCCCCTTGAAATTCTTCTACCTCTTTCTGTGTGCTGCTTGGTCACAAACTCTGTGTCTGTCTTTTCACAAGTGGCAGAAGGGACTTGCAATTATATTCCTGCACCATGTAAGATGACTTTCTAGGAGACAACATACAGTGAAGGTGAGCAAGGCTGAAGGAAAAGGCGCATCTTACAGAGAGACTCCAATCTTCCTGAATGTACCTGTTCAGCTGCAGCAGTGTTTTCCCAAAGTATTTTCCCTTCCCCCTTACTGGCAGCATGCTGGAAAATGCTTTGCAAAGACCTTTTCTCCCTTCCCCCACATCACATTATTCTTTACATCTGCTCTCTTACACTGAGAAAATGATGCAGGAAGAGTAGCCAGTGTTTTCCACACTAAATAATTTGTTGACTGTTAGAGGGCATATGGGCAGGACAAGTGCTGCCTTCAGCAGAGTATCTGTGCCCTCTGTCATTATTTTCTGCTCTCGCTGCCCATTCCCAGCTCAAAGCAAGCCCTACTTCCATCCGCTACTTGGAGCAGTTATTTAAAGGACAAGAGTTTTTTTGTACCTGCACTGCAATTCACAACAACACCACAGAAAGCCTCATTTCTTCTTCAATTTTTATCTAGGAAAGAACACAAAAAACAGGCTGGGGGAAGGGGAGGAGAGATGGAAGGGTGCCCCAATGTTTCTTCTAGCATATACAATGCTAATTGCAAATGTTCATGGACGTAACGTACATTATCTGAATTTAATACAGAATATTAAATCACAGAGGCATTAAGACATCAGAAGTTATTTTCATTTCTATAGCTATAGAAAAAGAAAAAAATATTTGAAGTAATTATCCATGTGTGACGATTGTTTTTTAACAAGTATTTGAATCCAGTTGCTATTTTGGTAAGGTACTTATTTTTAAGCATGTCATAAGTATCCACTGAATACTGCCAGATTTTCGTCTACCATAATCTACTGCTACCATTTATATAAGAAAGTTTAAGGATGATTTTCTGAAGATATGTTCTTTTTCACATATGAATTAATTCTGGCAATTTTGTGTGTGTGTGCTTCTTTATTAATAGCCACAGTCTTATAACATGCTAAAATCGTGTACTAGCAGATGAAAGCAGAGAAGAGGCATTTAAATTCCTGTAAAATTAGAAAATCATGCTTCTGTGCCAAACAAAACAGACTAAAGTCGTTCTCCTACTGTCAGTGATCTGATCAGCAACCTTACTGTGAAAGCCTGCCTGTCTATTCGTACTTGCAAAATATTTTCAAGGAGTTATTTATGCCATGACATGTGGCAGAAAATGCCCAATTTCAAATTTATCATACAGATACAGTTGATACAGAGAGTGGATCAACACTCATAATTCAGCCACTGAAACTGAAAATTTTCTTTCCATAAATGATGTGCATACAATAGGCAACAGAATTGAAAGATCAAAACCTTCACTGAATCTAGGTGCACAAATGAAGTAACATAAACCACCTCTTGCTCCAGATAACTTTCGTCCACTAAAATAAATTAGAACTTTATGTAAACTGCTATAAAGTTTGCAATACTTCGTTTGTTATAATAGAGAAAACAACATTGTGCATCCGAGGGAAAAACAGGGCATGGAATACTTCAGGTCTGCCCCCCACTCAGAGACAGAACCCTTTTACTGCAGAGGTGAACAAGTTGACGAGAGTGCTGCTGGCTGGGGAGGCTTCCCATGGCTGCTCAGGCAGCAGCAGTGAGTGGGAAAGGGAGGTCCTTACCTTACGCCCCGTGATAAGAATCAACTGGTAAATGTAGAGATTTTGAACTAGAATTCTGCCCCATTTTAAAGCAAAAAAAAAAAAAAGTCTTCGTGAATTTAAACACTTTGAAGCCCTATGAAAGGGTCAAATGATTTTTCATGTTTTCTTACAAAGCTGAAACAAAATTTGCCATGTTTTTGAAATGAAATACTGAAACTGGTCTGGAAAGCTCTGCAGTGAAAGAACAAGGCTCTCATGTTGCGCCTGTTTCAAAATGGCATTTTCTTAGTGCCAATCTGTATCACTGGGAAAAGTCCAGCAGACTTCATATCAGAGGTATATCTTTATCTCTGTGATGGAGGAAAGTGGAACTTATGTGTTAGCCCTCAGTCTTGTACTAACAGTGCAAGAGTATGCTCTCCAATATGTGAAAGTCATGGCAAAATTAGCTTACCTCCCTGTTACAAAAGCACCTCAGGTATTTTTAGGTATAAAAATATCAGAACTATTTGTGTTCTGAAGGGTACAGAATACCTTCAGCACAACAATAAGCTTTGTAAGAACCGACATGATGCGTTCACAGCCTTGTTTGTTAAATGCCAAATATTCCATTTTGCAGCACTTAAGGCCACAATCTCTGCTGCAGAGCTCTTTAGTTTCCCCAGCCTACCTCAACATTGAGATTTTTTTGTTCTTGCACACAGCCGGCAGTCTGGCAAGCTAATCGTCCTCTGCTGATTCTGCCAGATGCCTGTGAAATAGAAAGCTGCCCACCACCAAACAGACTGGCAGTTTTATGACTGTGACAATTGCTTGTGGCAAAATTATAATTAGCACACCAATGTTGCTATGCATTCTAAATTGGATCACACTGATTCGTGCTCCATTTTTTGTAGACACTCTGAATATGATTTTTAAACAATTGTGAAAACAGCTGCATGCTGGTTGCCATTAAAACCAACATCTACCAGATCTTAGCATCAGGCCCAGTAATGCTTCTCTCACTACTCCAAGAGATAGTGTAAGTGGCAAATAGACTACATTGTGTTGGTCCAGGGAACGCTGTCAGTGTTGTCCTTTGAGTTATAAAACATCTTCGGATGATTAAACAGCCCATGTAACGTCTCCAAGTGGTTGCTAATATGAAGTTTATACAGACTCTTTGCTAAACAGAACACTCCACACAGAGCTGTTGCTGTGATTAAATATTTTTCATATGTGTTTCCATTCCAAGCATTTTTAAACACCTCTAAGGAAGGGAGAGTGGGTGGAGAAATATGACATGCAGAGAAAAAGACTTGGAAGTTTAACATTTCACAACAAATATTCTTGAAGAGGTCAGAAATGCTGTGTTCCTGTCTGATTACTACCCAAAAGTGGCTCTCTTCTCACTGCCTAATCCCCAGGAACATGGAAGATGCAATCCCGCCACACACTTTTTCAGATACTGTTGGTATTGCTTGAGAAGGGGACATGCAAAGTGCACTCCTCCCTTTAACCAGCTCAGTGTGTTCTTTGCAGCCTGATGCAGCTGGTGTGAAGTCCTATGGTGGTGAAGGAGCCCCACAGACTAGTGTTTCCATAGATGCTCACTCCTGCATTGTGAACTTGTGCTTTCCCAGTGATGCAGCTGTGCTGCACTGCAATAAGGTTTCCAAATAATTTGTATTTCTATCTATTGCTTTCATTATGGAAATGGAGAGCAAAAACCCTGGTGGATTTTATTTTTTCCTGTAATCATCTCTAACAATGTGGCCACCACTGCAAAAAGCTTAAGCAAACTCAATGGCTTTTGCTCCTTTCAGGCAACTTACTTGCTGCAACCCAGAAAAAGCCATCTGGAAAGGAAACTGCTCAAAGTAGGGAGAGGAGCTGCCTGTCCTCACAGCCCCACTGCCAAGAGCTTCTGAAAACCAGCAGAGCCCACGTGGGCTATCCTGAACCAAACAGGAACCATCACAGATGGTGGCTGCTCAACACCCATTGTAAAGCCTGGCTGAAATCAGCTGCAATGCACTTGCAACTAGTAAAACAAGCCTAAACTGAAATGGAGAGCATAGTAGGCATGCTGAGTACCATTTTGAGGCTCTTGAGACAAGAGTTGAGATGCTCTGCTTGTGCCAGACAGCTGTGTTGCAGGCTACCAGGACCTTCCCCACGGATATTACCCACCATTGGGGTGCTGCAGCTGCTTGGGGATCTGCGCCATCCCTGGCTTCCCAAATCCGATTCTCTTTCAGACAGATGACAAGGAGGGCCCAGAGGGCCGCCCAGAAAAACTTTGCAGCCCAATGCACACACAGAACAGGCGGAGGGTGGGCATTCCTTGCAATGAACAGGAAAGTTTGGCCATGTGTTCAGCATTTTCTGAGTTGTATAAATGCAAAGTTTTGAGCACCTTAGTGAGCGCTGCAATATGGGTCATCTTTGCATCAGTTGTATCACAGCAGCATTTGGGAAAAAGCCCTCGCAGGCTGTCTGGGCTTTATTGGAGAAAACCCCAGTGTCAGACCCTGTTTCAGTTCGTGATCCCAAGAGTGAAACTAAAACACAAATGAGGTCAAGTACTGTAATCGGATGTTTATTACAAATTACAAAAAGATAGTTATTATAGAATCATAGAATCATAGAATAGTTAGGGTTGGAAAGGACCTTAAGATCATCTAGTTCCAACCCCCCTGCCATGCCCAGGGACACCTCACACTAAACCATGCCACTCAAGGCTCTGTCCAACCTGGCCTTGAACACCACCAGGGATGGAGTATTCACAGCTTCCCTGGGCAACCCATTCCAGTGCCTCACCACACTTACAGTAAAGAATTTCTTCCTTATATCCTAATCTAAACTCCCCTGCTTAAGTTTGAACCCATTACCCCTTGTCCTCTCACTACAGTTCCTCATGAAGAGTCCCTCCCCAGCATCCCTATAGGCCCCCTTCAGATGCTGGAAGGCTGCTAGGAGGTCTCCATGCAGCCTTCTCTTCTCCAGGCTGAACAGCCCCAACTTTCTCAGCCTATCTTCATATGGGAGGTGCTCCAGTCCCCTGATCATCCTCGTGGCCCTCCTTTGGACTTCTTCCAACCGTTCCATGTCCTTTTTATGTTGAGGACATCAGAACTGCGCACAGTACTCCAAGTGAGGTCACACGAGAGCAGAGTAGAGGGGCAGGATCACTTCCCTCGATTTGCTGGTCACGCTCCTTTTGATGCAGCCCAGGATACAGTTGGCTTTCTGGGCTGCAAGTGCACACTGCCTGCTCATGTTCATTTTCTCATCAACCAAAACCCCCAAGTCCTTCTCTGCAGGGCTGCTCTGAATCTCTTCTCTGCCCAACCTGGAGCTGTGCCTGGGATTGCTCCTACCCAGGTGTAGGACCTTGCACTTGTCATGGTTAAACTTCATCAGGTTGGCATCAGCCCACCTCACAAGCATGTCAAGGTCCCTCTGCATGGCATTCCTTCCCTCCAACATATCAACCAAACCACAGAAAAATTATTGCAATAAAGGGTATAGTGATAGGACAGTTTGGAAAAAAAGTAGGAAAAGAAGCAAGGATTCGGGGTGCAGAGAGGAAGAGAGATAGTCACCACCATGGATCCAGTGGTGTCTCAAGAATGTGTTGTCATCATCGCTGGTGGTGGGAGTTCTTCAGGGTTTGTAGCTGGTTTCGGAGCAGTGTCCCCTAAAAGTCCATCAGAGGTAAGTGTCCTTGTGGCGGCATCCTTCTGGAGTCCCCTTGAAAGTACCCCATGCAGTGTGTCTCGTGAAGCTGCCCTCATGGCCATGTCTCATGGAGTGTGCCCCTCAGGGTCCGCAGTAGTCATTGGCGGAGTGTGTCCTCATGGAGGTGTCCTGGACTCATCCTGATAGCAAAGGCTCCCTGGTGATGTCTCTTGGTGATTACCTTATTCCCCTTTTAGTATGAGTTGGGGTAGGGGAGTATCTCTATTCTTCATGTCATGTATTACATGTTCCTGGCGGACCAGTTTCCCTGGTCTTGCAGCTAGCTCTTCAACTGCAAGTGTCTGCACACACACAGGTGCCTGAAGCAAGTCCTCACACCAGTCCTCATGGCAATGGAGAGAAGGGTCTTAACTCTTTCCCACACATACCTCAAGCAATGGATATTGGACTCTTAACTCCTCCCACCCATCTCTGAGACAAAAGATAGGTGGAATTCCATCTCAGCTTCTCAGACCAATCTTTGAGACAATGGACAGTGGAGTCTGATTTCAGATCAGCCTCTCACACTGGCTAGAGTCCTTAATAGGGAATGTCCAAAAAAACGTACAGGAGCAGAGATTCTTGCTTCCCTAATGGCAATGTGCCTTGTAGGCAGGGATGGCTGCAACAGATAAGAATAGAACATTATTGCTGTAGTCACTATCATTGTGTTAACAAACTAAACACTGTTTACTGTTCAGGATAGGCATTTCTGTTGCTACTGCAAAAGCCATCATATTTTAAAAGAAAATACTCAAGACAATTTCAGTCTTCAAGGCCTGACAGTAAACAAGTAAATCACCCTTATACATGTAGTGATTAGTCCAGCCAAAATGAGAATGAAAAAAACCAGGGACAAAAGTTTTACTCCAGGGCATCTTCTTTACCATTCTGCACAATAAATCTTGAAAAAGAAGAAAAGGAAAAAACACCATAACCCAAACTTCAAACAGGAAATAAACACCAGCTTAAAGTATCTGCCTTGAATATGGACAGGCATTAAATCATTTGTTTGGGCGTACAAAAATTATTTTAATGATGAAAAACACTTATGAAGCCTTCTAAACAAGTTTCATTTATGCATAAGAACAATTTTATGGGTTTGGTTTTGGTTTGTTTTTTTTTTTTTTAATAGGATATTTGTCCAATTGATGATTAGAAAGAATCACTGCAAAAAAGTATCAGCTCTGCTACTTAAAAATCAGTATTTCTCAGCAACATGACTCAAGTCTCCTGGAAATTCAAGATAAGATTCCTTTGAATACAAAATTCAGTGTTTATATGGTAGCACTTCATAATATATTGATCTAAAAATTATTGAAGCTACTCATAGAAAAAAGTAATTCTCCCATTCCCACACTAATGTTTTTGTATCTCGAATAAAGGAGATAACAAGAAGGGAAAGAAGCAAAATGAGGTGAAATCCCCCACTTTTGTGTTTTTTATGGACACATAAGAAAAGAGCCAGTGGGTGAAATATCTGCTACTCTAGATTAGCTGGAAGGAATGGCTGAGGGACAGCTGAAAAGCCCTAAGAGACCAACAGCAAACACTGTGTCATAGAGCAATCACTTGTGTATTATACTGTTTTCTCCCACTGTCATTTGCTTTTTTTAGATGGTCTTTACAGGTTGGTATCATAGTGTTTGGTATGCTGTGAAAACGGACAGCAAATGGAAAACTATTGATCCAGTTACACTTTAGGTATTTATAGGCAATTAACTGGATTGATCATTTTGGTGCAGCAATTTGGAAAGTAGCTAGACTTTAGAGATGCAATGAAAAAGATAAAATCGAATGCAACCTCCTCCCCATCTTCTGCAAAACAGCTACCTCTTTTCACTTAGCAACTTCCCTCATCTTGCTAAAATTTCCTATTGATTCACACATTTTGTGAAAAGCATTTATTAGATGATAACATCTTCCGTGTCCATTTTGTGAGTGAAAATACAGATTGCCAGAAATTCACAGCAAAATCCACACAAATGGATGAGAGTGAAAAATCGCATGTGAGGATTTGCTCACAGGGTGTCTCTCATCTCATTTCATAGGTGCCAGCATGCTACCATCAATGGGTGATGTCATTTAAACAATTAGCACAGAATCGTATTCTGAATACTGTGTTTTGCATGGGAGAAACATCCCAGTGATCAGCACTATGGAGTTAAGGGTGCCTGCATGTGGCAAATGGAGAAGGGAAAGCAGTATTCCTCCCCATATGTACCTCCAGCAGTGCAAAACAATGCAAGCCATGCTGAGGGCGCACTCAATCCCATTGTCCATGTCACCGACAAAGATGTTGAGCAAGACCGGTCCCAACACCGATCCCTGAGGGACACCACTCGTTACTGGTCTCCAGCTGGACACTGAGCCACTGCCCCCAACTCTTTGCATGCGGCCATCCAGCCAGTTCTTTATCCACCGAGTGGTCCACCTATCAAATTGATGGCTCTCCAACTTAGAGACAAGGATGTCATGTGAGACACTGTCAAACGTTTCGCACAAGTCCAGGTAGATGATGTCAGCTGCTCTGATCATCAGTTCCATAGCCCCATCATAGAAGGCCACCAGATTGGTCAGGCAGGATTTCCCCTTAGTGAAGCCATGCTGGCTGTCACCAAGCACCTTGTTGTTTTTCATGTGCCTCAGCATGCCTTCCAGGAGAATCCGCTCCAAGATTTTGCCAGGCACAGAGGTGAGGCTGACTGGCCTGTAGTTCCCCAGCTCATCCAAGTTTGCCGATGACACCAAGCTGTGTGGTTCGGTTGATACGTTCGAGGGAAGGAATGTCATCCAGAGGGACCTTGACATGCTTGTGAGGTGGGCTGATGCCAACCTGATGAAGTTTAACCATGACAAGTGCAAGGTCCTACACCTGGGTAGGAGCAATCCCAGGCACAGCTCCAGGTTGGGCAGAGAAGAGATTCAGAGCAACCCTGCAGAGAAGGACTTGGGGGTGTTCATTGATGAAAAAATGAACACGAGCCGGCAGTGTGCACTTGCAGCCCAGAAAGCCAACCGTATCCTGGGCTGCATCAAAAGGAGCATGACCAGCAGGTCGAGGGATGTGATCCTGCCCCTCTACTCTGCTCTGGTGAGACCTCGCTTGGAGTATTGTGTGCAGTTCTGATGTCCTCAACATAAAAAGGACATGGAACGGTTGGAACAAGTCCAAAGGAGGGCCACGAGGATGATCAGGGGACTGGAGCACCTCCCATATGAAGATAGGCTGAGAAAGTTGGGGCTGTTCAGCCTGGAGAAGAGAAGGCTGCATGGAGACCTCCTAGCAGCCTTCCAGCATCTGAAGGGGGCCTATAGGGATGCTGGGGAGGGACTCTTCATGAGGAACTGTAGTGAGAGGACAAGGGGTAACGGGTTCAAACTTGAACAGGGGAAGTTTAGATTGGATATGAGGAAGAAATTCTTTCCTGTAAGGGTGGTGAGGCACTGGAATGGGTTGCCCAGGGAAGCTGTGAATGCTCCATCGCTGGTGGTGTTCAGGGCTGGATTGGACATAGCCTTGAGTGGCATGGTTTAGTGTGAGGTGTCCCTGGGCATGGCAGGGGGGTTGGAACTAGATGATCTTAAGGTCCTTTCCAACCCTAACTATTCTATGATTCTATGATCACTAGCCCACAGCACAGTCATTACAGTGCTTAAATTCTCCTATGAAGAAAACCAGTACCAAAAGAATGAAATCCAAGAAAATACACAGCTTTTATATGATGTTAGACATTTTGGCTATTAATAATACAAATATTACACTTTTGGGGATGCAAAAATGCTACTGAAGGGCAGCTTAAACAGGCCAGATTTGACTCAGTATGGCTACAAGTGCTACAGTTAGCCAAAGGCAGCCCTACTGCAACTCATCACTCCAGAATTGTGCTCTTTAAACTATCTAGCCAAGATCTGTGTTTTCAGTGATTTTGCTGTCAGTAAATTTAAAACAATGGACAGCTAATATACTTGTGGTAATTTGAATGCTATTTCACATTAGTTAGCCAGGTCAGCCTTGCTGCAACACTTGAATTAATTGTGGGAAAGCAGTATCATCAGTTCACTGCTAGGTAGCACTGACAGGGCTGTTCAGTAGCTAATCCATCAGTCGGAGACAGAGGCAGCATTTTGAAAGAAGATACAAAGCTTCAGGGATTGTCTTTTATCTGTGACCCAGTGACGGAGGCTGTATCAATGTTTTATTAATGAAGATGCTAAACAGACAACGTTTTCAGACATGCCTGGGCTTGATACCCCTAATCATCTCCACCATGGTCCATTTCCCAAAGGACAGAGCACATGAAATTCCAAATGAGGATCAGCAACTGTCTTTGCTTGTCTGGCTAACACCATGCCCACGGGCTCACAGGCATTGGCTACACTGTGTGCCATAAAGCAAAGCTCTCTGACTCCAGCACCACCAAATGTGGTATTGAAGGAGAGCAACAGCATCACATCGCTGTGAGGCAAAGGTTGTTAGCAAAAGGCTTAGCATTACAGCAGCAGAACCATGCCTTCCACCTGCCCCTAGCACTGCTCTGTTTTCCTCAGTGGTATCAATAGCTTGTACATCCTCAGGGGAGCTCACAGCACCCCTCTAAGTTCCACAGTAGTTTTCTGAACAGCCTTTTCCCAGACCTCACTGTAAAGCTATACTCTCATTTTATTCTTTATAAATGCTGCTCAAAAAGCCTTGTGACAACCTGCTTAGTGAAGAAAAAAAAGCATTTGCTCTGGCTATGGTACAAAATACATACAAATATACCTCTTAGCTATAAAGGATTTAATCTTCTTTCCAAAAGTAACTTCTAAAGGTTTTCTCTCTAGAAGATAAATATAGCTGATTAAGAGTGGTTATTGTTCTGTATTAAAATAATTTTTCTTAGTCTAGACCAAAGTTACTAAAATGCTGTAAAAGAAACCAGTGTTTGCTGCCAGCAGTAAGAACTGCATTTGTCATACAAAAATAGACAATAGACAGATGTGTGAAATTGTCTCATACTGGTCCGTGGACAACACTTTATTATTACCCAATTTTTGATACAGTTTCCTCAACTGAAGACATCAAATTAGGTAAGACACATTCATTTGATTAGTCTGCCGGGCCATTTTCTGACTCTTGATACTCTTCACAGCTCACTGTAGCAGTAGGCACATTTTAAATATCCGTGACATTTTTATTCTATTTATCACATCATAAAAAGAATAGCTTAGCTATAGCTTTTTGACCTAACTAAAGAAAAGACAGTAAGCCAGTAGAAAGAGTCCAGCCTAACTGATTGCTGGTTTAGGTTCATGACCCCTAAGTGTAAAAGGTTTAATATAAATAAATAATAAAAAGTAGTAATAGCTGTCAAGACTTCCTTTTTCCTAGTTAGGCAGTGTGCAATTGTTTTGCTTTCCCTATGCTCCTGCTGAAGATAACATATGGCTGTATAGGAAACTCTGCCAATGCAGTGCACAAAGCATCAACATCTTTTCTCATCATCACAATATTTAGAAGAAAACAAAACTAATTCTTCTTTTAAATGTAAGATCCTGGTGGATCTGCCTTCTTTTTTTCTCCTCAAATAAAAAGAAACAGCTTTATAATCCCTGAAAAAAAAAAGACAACAGTTATTTCCAGCATGGTGCTATCATGTATTGTTGCTATGGCGACTTAACAGTTGTCTAAATTCAATCAGTTCTCCCTATTATTTTGGTATTTTGTTTAAGAAATCACCACTTAAAGAAGAAAGCTCCCTTCCTCCCATTCCCACACATCATTTAAGAGTACTCAATGGGCTTATTATTGTACTGGTCACTGTGATGTGATCTTGTCTTGAAGCAAAGCCTCTTCTGAAGGAATTTCTCAATAATCGGCTAATAAACTGTGGAGACATATGACACATAGTGTTCTGCTTTTACCTTCCTCTATGTTACCTGATACATTTTTTCATCCTTATACACTGTTTGCTGAGGCTACTTCAGTATCTGTCCTTTTTTCAACTACATGCTTTCCTTTTCTGGCATTCTTCAGATAAGTAGAACTCCATTTTCAGAAACAGAAATTTAGCCACAGTGGAATCACTTTGCAGCTCCACAGTGACATGTGTAATGTTCAACATCACCAAAAGTAGGAGGTTTTCAGAGTCACTAAAGCCAAATTCTACTTTCCAAATAAGACAAGTATTAAGGCTTTGTAAGGCAGTTTGAGGAAAAAAAATCTGATTAAAGTAGATGTGAGATCATTTTAATCCCATAATGTCTAAAATGGCCATCAAAACAGTGCAAAATGAGTATAATTAACATGGAATCAAAGAAAATTCAGTACAAGAGGGGCATGGAGTTGAACTGAGTCCAAAGGAGGGCCACAAAGATGATCAGAGGGCTGGAGCACCAGCTTTCAGCCCAGTTCACCCCTGTATTGCCAGTCATGGACACAAGTCCCATGTTTACCAGAGGCCTTGACCCAGCGCTGGGGAAAAGGAGTTATTCCACTTATCCTGCTGTTAGAAAGGAAGTTCTATTGGAATAGATGATCTATTGAGTCAAAGAGTAAAGCCTTGTACTTTGTCTGCTAACACAGTAAGCTTAGTGGTCCCTTTCAGTTTTCTGCTCTTCTTTCTCATCTTTACTGTTCATTCATCATAAAACCAGACAAGCCCATATTTTAATGACAACTTGAGAGATCTCTTCCTCTCTGTCCAGCTAAGGACATTGGATTCAACTCAAGGTACTGTTTCAAAATGTTTTCCCTGTTTAAAAAGCTTACTGAGCTCTTAATGCATCCTCACGAGTACTAAAAATAAGTGTATGCATTTTACGCAGTGTCTGAAAATTAAGCTAGCCCTGACAACCAGCTCCCAAATTCAAGTTGTTACAATAATAGAATAGGGTATATTTGTATTTTAGGAATGCTTTTCCAATCGATGTGGCAGCACACAAAACTCACATCTAATCGAAGTATGTATGGTTTGCAGTGGTGGCATGCCATTATTTTGCCATACTGTTTCAATTCCACTTTTATTTTTATTCTGAAGGTATTTAGTTAAGTTGGTGGTAAAGTAAACAAACGACTCTGCTTACAGGTAGAGAGACATTTTAAGGTATTTCAGTGTGGAAAAACACAACAACAACAACAACAACAACAACAACAAAACAAACAAACCCCAAACCATGAATATTTCAGGGTTTTACAAAGGATTTTCTGCTACAAATCTTCAAGACAAATCTGAGACCATCTCAGAACATGTTATTATTTGCATTCATTTATTTGTACTAAACCCTCACTGGCTGATGCCAGGCAGAAGAGATTTATTTTATGCACCAAAGGATCTTCCATTTGGAGTTTACAATGAGCAGATGGGCATGAATGAGAGTAATGATCTTTTTCCTCCAGTATACTTCAATAAGACATCAGAAGATATTGCCTGGTGTCAGAACAGAATGGAGCTAATGCCATCTATGGATATTACTTACTGCATTTTCTATGTTCAAAAATGCTTAGGAAGTTCAACAATTTTTCAGGTTACCAAAAACACATTAAGGATCCCAGTCTTTGTCACGGAATAAGGTGAGTTTTAAGACTGAGACACTAATGGCAACAAAACCGTTACTTGACAAGTACCATAGCACACCACCACCAAACCCTGATGAGCTCTTGAATGTGTCAGGAACATTTCAGCTGTTTCATTGAATTTTCAAAGAAGTTTTACAATGGTTAATGCACATCAATTATTTACTCACAAGCCCTCTGAAGGTGCTGGGTTTTGAAGCATGTAATTGAGGGAGGACCGTGACAGTTCATGTTTCATGGACTGGCTCAGCTAGATGGGATAAACATACCTGAGAGGCCATAGGATCTCTTTGGACAAAAAATGCCCCAAAAGGGCCAGGCACCTTGCCATCAGCTCACAATATTAGACACATTCCTTTACGTTGCATTATCACTGCTGATTTGAGTCCTTTTGGGAATAAACTACTTTGAATGGGCAGTTACATGCAAAGAAAAACTGAAACTACCAAGACAAGATGTTTTGGCAGAAGATGAGCTGCGCAATAGAAGCACAGGAGCACAGATGAGACAGCCAGGAAGCCAACACCTGATCTAGGCACCTATGTGAACACTTGAAGGACACAGCAAGGAGCTACAGGCAACTTTCACAAATTTTCCACCAAAACCAAACCAAGTTTCCCATCCCTTTCTATCTTGTTTTCTGCCCTTAGTTCACCTTTCTATTTTGTTATTCTTGGGTCCACATCCTCATTTAACAGAAAAGTAAATTCTGCCCACCATTTATGCATGCCAAGCATCTGCACATCACTAATTAAAGTAAAAGAAAAATTTTTTGTCCACAAAGAAAAAAATTTGCAGAAATCACTTTGGATTTGGTACAAAAGGGAACCAATCAGGCTTCAGGCACCACTTCCAACCCTGCAGTTCTGAAGACACCTGCTCTAGCTGGTGTTGGAGGTGAAGTTTCTCAGACTTTAAATTACTTCTGCACATGTGAAGAATAGTCACAATACTAAAGCAGCTCGGTGCCCAGCCATACCTAAATCCAATTAAGGCTCAACATTTCTATGCCCATATCTCTGACAGTTTAATCCAACAAAACATATTCAGATTGGTACTGCTGTATACTAACAGCATCATTCTTCTTGCCATCAAGCACATTTCAAACAAATTTTAAAAACTGGTGATTAAAACAGAACCATGATAATAAAATAGCCCAGAATTTACAAGCCTCAGATTCAATTTCCCCCTTTAGGATGAGAGTTCGAATTCCGTCCTCCTGCTCTCAGTTTGGACCTACCCACTCTAAACCTACCAGGCTGCTCTGAGCCTGTGAAATTAGGGAACCATATGGAAAATAATTTCGTAATTCAGTGATATGGATCGGGCAGAAATAAGCATACCATGCTTACAGTGTACTATAAGTATACTGTCCTGGTTTCATCTGGGACAGAGTTAATTTTCTTTTATAGTAGACCCATGGCTGAAGCTTTCTTTTGTGTTTGCTAAAATCTGGATTTTGCCTTTTTTTTTTTTTTTTCTCCTTTTTTTGGTATTTTTAGCTTTTCTACCTTATTTCATGGCAATTTACTTTACAGTTGAATCCAATTACTACCATTTTTTATGTGAGGATGGCTAATGTCACTCTGCCTTCTGAGTGCATTTTATGAAAAAGGACCACTTCCACTAACTTTTTTGAGAGTAGGAGGGTGCAAAGGAAAGATGAGCTGCAGGTCATCAGAAGGGCTTTTCAGGCTGGTGCTCCAAGTCAGCAGAGAGGTCTGTCTTGGAGTATGAGCCAGACCCACCACACTCTTCTGCAGACTTGTAATCATGATAAGGCAGTGTATTCACCTTAGAAAACTTTATTTTCAGCACACTCTCAGATCCTTGCTCATCCCATCTTCTCAGCTCATGTGTTTGGGCTCCCAAGTTCAGCCACACTTGGTGCTGGTCCCATTCCTGCTTCAGCAGCCCAAACTTTACCTTCATTGGTTCTAGCCCTTCGTTTTTTACAGCAAGCTGAGTAGTTTCTTGAAAAATGCAAGGAAACCTTGGAAGCAAGAAACAAAATGTCAAAAATATTCCCTTGATCTACAAAACGGCTCCTGGAAGAGCACTGAATATCAAAACTTACATGACGCAGCATTTGAAACAAGCCATGTGCACTTTCCAAAGGAGTGTGAGGACTTTCTATGCACAGGGACATATCATTATCTGACTTGCTCCAGCTTAGCACCATTTCTCAACAGGAAAGGCTTCTACTGGCCCCCATAAGGTCACTTTGCCCAGGTGAGCACCTACGCAAGCTCGGTTATTTCAGTGCAGCTCTGCAAACTGTGTTTTTTGCACTAATAAGAAGGATTCCTTTTCTCAGGTCAACAAATCAGCAACACGCAGCTTTCATTTAAAACAATAATATAACACTTAAAAGGAATGTACCACCTAGAAAGAGCATCTGTAAACCTCAGATCCATATGTAACAAGGAGATAAGTTGCTATTTATAAAGACCCTTCTGAATACCTTGATGAAGTAGGCATTGATGGATGGCAGAGACAAATATTTCTACCCTCTACATTTTTACCTGAAGTCAATAGCTTATACATGAAAGTCCCCACAGGACAAATACATTTCCTGGTTTCAGCAGCACACAGAAATAGCAAATTTTGCATTACCTACAATCATCTCTTCTCTGCTTGATTGCCAGGTTTAATCTTCAAATTGAAATGCCCAACCAAATTTCAAAAACTCAGATTATATTTCACAGTGTGGCAGAGGTTTTTGATTTTTAAATAATTTGCCTGCAATGTTGTGACTCAGAAGAAGTGTGAATAACAGAAGGAAACTTATTAAAGACAGTTTGTTAGAGAGAATAGGGAAAATGTATTCACTCACAGGAGCAGGTCCAGTGTTTGATTTTATTAGCAGAGATCCAGAAGCTTGCTTCCCACTCTGCTCCAGCTCATGCGCTAATCACTTTTGTGAGGAGCCCTTCAAGTCAAGGCCACAAAAGCCTGAAAATTGATTCATTTTATCTCAAATAACATAAGAGTAGTCCCAAATTCAAGTTTAGTTTAAGTTACAGCTTAAATAAATCCATTCACCTCCAAGTATTCTAGAAGGTGGAACTTTTCCAGCTTTTATCAAAGTAGCCCGCTACAGGGCTAGGTATCCAAAAAGCACTTTGCCTTTAGCTACTTAGCAACACTTCTTAGTCACTGCCTAGTCTGGAGTACCTTAGCAGAGCCTTACAGTACCTTATATCTACTTTGAATGCTTTATTCAGAGGTGCCCAAATCTTGGGCAAGCTTATCATACAGGTCCCTGCTTTGAGCCTTTGCCTCTAGAATCCACTAATCAGTTTTTTCCTACTGCCATGAGGTCAGTTGTGCTTATATTTGCACACCCTGAGAACATAACCAAAGCAAGCCATGCAAAAAGTGCAGCTGAAGCAGGAAAAGACAGTGCCCCTTTTCACTCAGCACCCAAGTAAGTGAAGCCATCAAAGTCCGGATCACAAAAGTAATTTTTCTTGACAAATTAAAGCTCACATCACTGACTTTTCAGACCGCCACCACTGCCACAAGGCAGATTTGTGCAACTCTTGCTGTGGGGGCAGGAGGTTACCTCCAGATATTTCCACTAACCTAATCACATTCTGGGCAGATACAGGTATGTCCTGTGACCCCCTACATACACAGTTCCCTACTACACAACAGCACAGGACACGCAAAGGGAAAAGCTTCTAAGTCCACCTAAGACTTCTGCGCTGAACAAGTAATAGCGGGTGACACATCATACAGGGCTAGGGCTAGAAAATGGTGATTTTTTTTTTTTTTTTTAGCATTTGAGATAGACGAATTTTAGCAGAAGAAAAGATTGTGGAGTGGATGTTTGGCATTGCTCAAAGGGGAGCCCAGATGACAGCAGCTTGTAGTTTTGTAATTGTAAGAAAATAAAAGCCTGGGAGCTGCTGTGCAAACATTAGGTGATGGGTGACAGGTGCTGAAAAGGAGGGGGATAGAGGGAGGCTGGACCAAGGATGGAGGTTTAAAAAAATAAATTAAAAAAACCCAGCTGTTAGTGATTCAGATGAATTATGAAGTACTTCTTCACAGGGTCTTACCATTTCTCCCGTTGAAGCGCTTCTCACGTATGACACATTTGATATTTATTGAATAAGAGAAAGCATGCATTGATATCTCAATAGATCACTACAGAGATCCATCTGCTACTACAAAGACAATTAAACATACATGCAAAAGGACAAACAACTGGGTAGGATATACTGAGTAGGCAGGAGGTAGACAGACAAATTTATTTGGACAAAAGAAAGACCTGAGCCTTAGATCTGTGTGTCCTGGGATTATGTCCTGATCTACGAGGCTGCTCAGTAAGAGAGGCAATTCTTCCTTCTTCAGTGACATTTTGTGAGGAACAGGCCAGTTATGCGTTCAGGGAGGGGTCCCAGCTAACAAGTCCACGCAGAGTGAACAGCCCAGCACTTGGAGTTGGCTGATGAACTTATACTCAAATTAATTTCAGAAGGCAGACACTCAGTCTTAAAAGAGTATCTTATGCTATATAAGATAAAATGATCAACTGAATGGAACAGCTCAGCATATTATCAGAAGAGGTAATAACCTTATAGAAATTACTTCAAAAAGTTTAGAGTTCTTGAAGAAAAGACTGTCTTATTATTTTACAGATTTCTTAAGTTTTTACTCAACATTTCTAATACAACGTGTTTGAAAAGAACAACTCCTTAATGGAACAATTTATTCTGGCTTTCCTTCATAGAAATATCAACATCGAATGTAGTTATTTTCCTAACACTGGAAAGTTGAACATCTAAATCCAGCTACGGAAGAAAAATATTTAAAATGGAAGGTTACAGGCTGTTTAGGAAAGACAGGCCCGGTAGGCAGGGAGGAGTAGTTGCTATTTATGTTAGGGATAGGCTGGAGAGTATGGAACTCTGCCTGGGGACAGGTGAGCAGTCGACAGAGAGTTTGTGCATCAGGGTTAAAGGGAGAACAGCGATGGGAGACATTATTGTGGGGATCTGGTAAACACCGCCTGACCAAGAGGACTCGGTGGATGAAGCACTCTATAGACAGATAGGAACGGCCTCATGCTCACTGACCCTTGTTCTCACGGGGGACTTCAACCACCCTGATATCTGCTGGAGGGATGGTACAGGCCGGCATAAGCAACCCAGGAGGTTCCTCAATTGTGTGGAAGGCAACTTCCGTCTGCAAGTAATAGAGGAGCTGACAAGGAGAGGTGCCATGCTTGACCTCATGCACACCAACAGGGAAGGGCTGGTTGGAAATGTGACTCCCCAGGGCAGCCTTGATTGCAGCAATCATGAGATGGTCGAATTCGAGATCCTTAGAACAGTGAGAAGCGTGTGCAGCAAGTTCAGTGCCCTGGACTTCAAGAGTGCACACTCTGGCCTCTTCAGGAACCTGCTCAGTAAGGTTTCATGGGGTAAGTGCAAGGTCCTACACCTGGGTGGGAGCAATCCCAGGCACAGCTCCAGGTTGGGCAGAGAAGAGATTCAGAGCAGTCTTGCAGAGAAGGACTTCGGGGTGCTGGTTGATGAAAAAATGAACATGAGCCGGCAGTGTGCACTTGCAGCCCAGAAAGCCAACCGTATCCTGGGCTGCATCAAAAAGAGCGTGACCAGCAGGCTGAGGGAGGTGATCCTGCCTCTCTACATGGAACTGTTGGACCAAGTCCAAAGGAAGGCCACGAGGATGATCAGGGGACTGGAGCACCTCCCATATGAAGACAGGTTGAGAAAGTTGGGGCTGTTCAGGCTGGAGAAGAGAAGGCTTCATGGAGACCTCATAGCAGCCTTCCAATATCTGAAGGGGGCCTATAGGGATGCTGCGGAGGGACTCTTCATGAGGAACTGTAGTGAGAGGACAAGGGGTAACGGGTTCAAACTTAAAGAGGGGAAGTTTAGATTGGATATGAGGAAGAAATTCTTTCCTGTAAGGGTGGTGAGGCACTGGAATGGGTTGCCCAGGGAAATTGTGAATGCTCCATCACTGGCGGTGTTCAAGGCTGGATTGGACATAGCCTTGAGTGGCATGGTTTAGTGTGAGGTGTCCCTGCCCACAGCAGGGGGGTTGGAACAAGATGATCTTAGGGTCCTTTTCAACCCTAACTATTCTATGATTCTATGATTCCTTCTCATGAAATCCATCTGAGTAGTTTGCTGTCTAAACATAAAATACAATATTTATTCTTATTTTTTGTTTATTGGTCTTAACTGAAAAAATAAAAAGAATCAGAAAGATGTTTATTATAGCATGTTTCCACCCAAATTTCATTTCCCCCAGCTTTGAAATCACAAACTTGGAGGCTTCAATTGTAGAACTGAAATCCACAGCTTCATTAGCAGTTTAGTAGAAAGCAGGGAACACAATTATTCAGTACATGAATTGTATTTGTTGATTTGACAGATGTTTTACTCCCTCGTGGTTTAAACCCAGCCGGTAACTCAGCACCCTCCAGCCACTCACTCACTCCCACATTTCACCTGCCCCTAGGCAGGATAAGGAGGAGAATCAAAAGAATGCAAAATGGGATAAGAACAGTTTAATAACTGAAATACAATATCTTACTACTATTAATTATGAGGGAAACAACAAGGGGAGAGAATAAAACCAAAATGGAAAACGAAAAAAACAATAAACACAAGTGATGCACAATACAATTGCTCATCACCTGCTGACCGATACCCAGCTCAACCTGGGCAGTGATCTGGGCCTTCTGGGTGACTCCCCCGAGTTTATATAATGGGCATGACATGCTGTGGTATGGAATACCACTTTGGCTAGTTTGAGTCAGGTGTCCTGTCTCTGCTTCCTCCCATCTTCCTCTGTCGCTTCTCACTGGCAGAGCATTAGAGACTGAAAAGTTCTTGATCAGGGTAACCGCTACTTAGCAACAACTAAAACATGGGTGTGTTATCAGCATTGTTCTCAAAATAAAGCCAAAACACAGCACTGCACAAGCTTCTAGGAAGAAAATTAACTTTATCCCAGCCGAAACCAGGACATGATAGCAGCTGGATAGGAAATAACTGTAAAAATGGAGTATATACTAAAGGAATGCATTCTGCTTCTGAGAAGCAAGCATAGGGTTCAGAACTGAAATAAATAGCCAGACACAGACAAGTACTTTAGCAAGATACCCCAAAGAAGCAATAAAATTAACCAACTTTCTGACACACAAAACAGCAGATAAAGTATTCTGGAAGAAAGGAAAAATAGGACTGATTTACTCCAAATGTAATCTAATTTCAAGGACTACAAACCTGATTTAGGTTCTCTGTAACACATTTGTCAAATACAAAAGAGATAAGAGTACATGCCACATCTTAGCCAACCAAGCTACAAAACTTCCTATAAACCCCAGATTACATGGGAATCTTTTTTTGCCTCCAAGCTACATGCAAAAGAAAAGAAAAATTACCCAGGGTTGCCAGATGTGTCATCTTCAACTCATTCAACAGCAGATATTACTGGGAGCAGTCGATTACATAATTTTCTTGCTTCCTGTCTTTCAAAGCTATGTATAGCTTTCTCAGGTCCTCCAAATGTAAGAAACGTCACATCAAATGAAATAACTGGGATAATGCCAAGACAATTTCAGCTTGTGAAACAGATCTGCAAGGTACAGCTGGGGAAAAGCTCTAAACTGAGCAAAAAGACTGCTAAATTAATGCAGGTACAAAGTATTTTACACAAGCTGTTGTGTTAGGAGCAGTTGCCTTGGAAAAGCAAAGTAAAGTTTTCTAGAAACTGCAGCTATTGTGTAGAACAAGATCTACATGGCTTGTTGTACTGGGCAGGAAGAAACAGGCAGAACCAAGCTGCACTTCTTTCTGCCTCCTTTTGGCTTTGAGTGCCTTATTACAAGCTTTATGATTAAAAAGCAGTAACATCCAAAGAAGAGAAATTCTTAATGTCAGTATGGCTATATGTCAAATCAGTAGTGGCAGTCCATAATTCAGTTACTTAAATGTGAATGTCCTTGTAAAGCTTTGGTTTTGGAGAGTGAGGCCTGAAACTAAATCACAGTCACAGAATGGTTTGGGTCAGAAGGGGCCTTCATATATGACCTAGTTCAACCCCCTTGCGACAGGTAGGGACATCTTTCACTCCATCAGGTTGATCAAAGCTCTATCCAGCATGGCCTTGAACAATGCCGATGATGGGACATCCAACTTCTGTGAGAAACCTGTTCCAGGGTCATGTCACCTTCAAAGAATTTCTTCCTTATATTCAATCTAAATATACCTTCTTTCATCGTAAAATCATTGTCCCTTTTTCTGTCGCTACAGGCCTTGGTAAAAAGTCTTTCTCCATATATTTATACAAGTACTCTGCAGACCTCAAGTATGAGGCAAAGGTGCATGGCTGCTAAATTCCTTCCATAGGAGATTCTGAGAGTGCTTAATAAACATTCATTGAGTTTCATAACATCCTAGGAGATGCACATGACATTTTAGGGAAGGATGAGTTGAGGCACAGAAAGACTGGTTTGCCACAGACTGACTTTACATCAAGTATCTATCAGACATTTTGGAGTGCACAGATTACTTCAGCTTCTCAAGGGAAGTCAGAGCTCCAGTGACTTCTACGCAGTTATACCTACAGGCACAAACTGAGGATCAGACCAAAACAATGAGATTATTTCGGTAGAAATGAGAGAAACCAACATAGGTTTGGTCCCGGCAAAATTTAAATCTGAGCACCTAGCTCATATCTTGAAGTCTAAAAGAGTGGCCCCGTGCAAACCCTGAAATGTTTCTGCAGAAGCAAGATTTGAAGTTAAAAAAAAAAAAATAAAAAAAATAAATCTAGTTTTCAGACTATGGAAAAAATCTTCCAGACTTTTTCTGGTGGTCATACCATTATTATTGCAGAGGTCTGAATTCAATGCTACACAAGCATGTGCAAGCATCTAAGTGCACAAGTCATTCAACAGCAGTTCAAATTTGACAGTATCGCTGTACTTAGAAAGTGATAGAATGAATCAGTTTCTTTTAGAGGGTCTTAATGTAAACACACATTTTCCAAAATTAATCCAGATTCATCTTTTTATCACCTCTTTTGTTCTATACTGCTTTTGTGGAAGTGTGTGAGAAAAGGGTTTGGCGCAATATCTTCTATGTTAATTTCAGATGACTTGAGTAAGAAATTATGCAGCGTTAATCAAAGTTACCAGTTTCAAACAATTTTCACAGATGCTAAATGAGTGAGATTTATGTCAAAATACATTAACATTCAGAAAGAACGTTTTGTATTGGCAGGAATTACGAACATAAAAGCTGTAGAAACCACACCTTTCGCAGGCACTGTAATCAGTATTTCAAGGACAAATTAAGCCACTAAGTGAAACAAGAAATACTACCAAGGTTGTCCATTTATTTGGAGTAGTGTTTCCACTGAAATGAAAGTAATATGCATTGTCAAGGTAATTTTCTAGAGAAAACACAGGCACAGTCTCCATGGAAATGATGCATAGCAGAGTGTGCAAAAACCAGGCTGAAAAAATTGGGGGTTTTGTTTGTTTTATTTCAGTTTGGTTGTTCTATTTTGTTTGGGGGGGAGTTGCTTGTTGTGTTGGTTGGTGGGTTTTTTGTTTGACAGGGGTTTTATTTGTGTGTGTGGGTTTTTTATTATTACTTTTTTAAACAGAGGAAAGCTGTGTGACTGTTAGAAATGTTTACAGTCTCCCTCCTGACAATAAGATTGAGAGGACCTTAAAGCACTTTCAGTTCCAGGCCTTAAAGTACCTGAAATTTCCACACATCTTCCCTTTGTAAATTAATACAAGATTTACTACCCATTTACCTCAAGCAATTTGTACAAATAGTTTCCTTTATACAATTTTTGTCCATGTCCTCTTCCAAATGGCCACATGGGTATGAACTAACTGGTTCACCTCACTTTATTTTTACCTTTGTACAGGTTAAAAAAGAAAAAGTGTTTTTTTTGGGGGGGTACTTTGTTTTAAAAATATACTGCCAAAGACTAGACCAATTTATGTAAGCTACCTATTCCTCTGGAAAAGGATGTGTTTATCTGACCCCAGCCAACAAGACTTATCTCACTTTCACCAGCATAAATCTAGCTGGACTACACTGACAGTGCTCAAGGTCAAATGATTTGCATAGCAGCCTGCATCTCAGCTGCACAAACTGAAACAGTCAGCAGCAAAACACTGATTTAATTCTGTTCATAAAGTTTAACTCTTTTTCACCTCTTACTTGGGCTTGTGACTCCCTTTTGTGCTGTATATTTATAGACAGCCTTGCTGTGTTGGAAGAGAAATGCAGAAGGAAGAGCTACTGATATGATATAAGGCAAAAAACCCTAATCCTATTTTTTTTCTTCCTCAAGTACTGAAAAGTTGGCTCCACCTTATATTCTCTGCTTTTAGTTCATGAAAAATAGCTGTTGCATAAGGCGTGAATAATATTGTGTTATATAAATATCATGTAGTATATGAACATGAAAGTGTATATTTATGGAGTGGAAAATGCATAAAAAGGCAATTGCTTTCTTCCCCTTTAACTTAGTGGGAGTTTTCTCCAACAATTTCCTAGCTATACTCTTTAAAGCTTAAACATTTTCCAAGTGGATTTGGGAAAATCTGGCAGAATTCCTTCAACTTCAAACTGACAAAATTAGTCTCATTTCTCCCCAGTTTCTTAAGTTCTTATAGGTAGGAACTACATAAAGTCTCTTGTTATCATGCTGCTTGCTAAATTATTAGTGCTATATGTGAAATCTAAACAAGTAATGAGACAAGGAGGCCCAGGAGATGCATGCCACAGTAACAATATGCTGCATTCAAGTTTTCCCTAGCTGTTACAGCAGCAATGGTTTATTCTATGTCGAACAGGATCTGTGCTATTAAGCTGACTTCCTGTGTTCCTTGACATAGCATTGTTAAAGTCCCTTATTTTCCAACTGGGTTTTTTTCCTTTGATGTTGAGTTATTGATGTGCATACCCCTTCTGCTTTGCTCATGCGAAAAGCTATTGTAGGAAGCCCAAAAGAAAACTACACTAATTATCATTCTATACTTTTACTCACTGAAGGGACTAACAGGCAAATAAGATTTGTGAGACCTTTTATATCTTTCTGAATCCAGCATAAGGCAGTTGTCTCCTGTTTGCCTACAATTCTGTTTTGGGATTATTTTCCTTGGTCTTCCCCCCCCCCCCCCCCCCCCCCCCCTTCTTTTATGCTTAGGGTTTTCCTATTTCAGAAGAGAAGCACATTTTTAAAAAGAAAATATTCACTTTCATTTCTGTCGTAAAGTCTGAGATAATTTAATCCAGTTGCTTACTGAGGTAAGCCAAAGTGGTTTAAGGGTGCTACTTGCTACTTTTGGCAAACTCGACCTGTCTTCTAGAAGACTTGCTTTCATCTTCCCCTTCAAAAGTTCACATTTTACTGAGGTTCAACAATAAAGAAGCCAGCCTGCAGTCACACCACCTCGAGGTATTTCCATGATTTTATTAAAATGCACCTTTCTGTAAACTCAATCATTAAGCTTATTTTTCTTCTTTGCTAGACAAAAATGCTCTGGGACAAAACAGAAAGGAAGAGACCAAACTGAAAGCTGTGGCTCAAATTAGTTACAAAATCGAAGAAAGTGAAATGCCTCAGGACCCCTTTAATGCATGATTTTTATCTGTCTGTAGAAGTAGGAATAGCAGCTATTGGCTACAGCAGCTATTTACTGCAGCAGCAGCCTTTCCCTGGGTCTCATGAATTTATTACCCAACAGAATTAGCCTCTTATGCAATGCATTGCCAAAACTGCAGCTCTTCAACCTCCCAATGGATACACATATGGCACTGATCAGAGCACACATTTCCACCACCATCACCAGAGAAGATTAGTATTTATGTAATTTATCGGCACAGACACAAATTATTCTTGCAAACAAGAAAAGCAAAAGGTGAGAAAGCTGTGAAGAGAAGATAGGATGCTTTAGGTCAATTGCAAACAACTATAATTAAGCTTTCCTTTGATTTCTGCACGCATTGTTCTTCTTGCTTTGAAAGTCAAACCTCCCAGGGCTGCTGCTCTCCACTTCATTCATTACAGGGGTGACCATGGGACCCCTGTTCCTCAAGGTCAGCAACACTGACCAAGCCAAAATGCAGTAAGGTATGAAAGCAGCCATCAGCTGCTCTGCTCCATGAGCCAAGATGGTGGGTTACTTTGTAGGGAATGGTGGGACCTGAAGTCGATGTGGCACTGACTGGGCACCAGTTAACTCTAGAGACTCTAACCCAAGGGTGAGAGACTCTGTGCTGTGCAGCATGCAAGAAGTGTCATGCTGTAAATCACAACTATGTGTCAGTTGCTGTGGTAACTACAACTTTTTAAAGATCAGTTGGCAGATAAAACAGTTATACACTATCACACCCATCCCTTGTGCATAGGTGGAGGCTGCAAAAGTACGCATTCTTCAGTTTGCATAAGCATTTGTTTTCCTTCCATGAATTCTCAACCTTCACCTTTCTAAGTAATGAAGACAAGTCTGTAGGGAAGAAGAAAGAGGAGTATGAAGCTTCCCCAATTTCTCTGTACAGCTGTGAATACCAGCAGCCATTCAGGCAAAAATCTTCCATCTTCTGTTGTGGTTTAAGCCCAGCTGGTAACTCAGTACCATGCAGCCGTTTGCTCTCCAGCAGCCCTTCCTCCCCCTCATTCCCAGAGGAATTGGGAGAAGAATCGAAAGAATGTAACTCCCACCAGTGGAGATAAGAACGGCTCAGTAACTAAGGTATAACACAAACCACTGCTGCTACCACCAATAATAATAATGATAAGGGAAATAAAAAGGGAAGAGAATACAACCACTCACCACCCACTGACCGATTCCCAGCCTGACTGAGGAGTGATCTAACCCTTCCAGGTAACTCCCCCATGACATGCTGTGGTATGGAATACCTCTTTGGCTAGTTTGTGTCAAGTGTCCTATCTCTGCTTCCTCCTGGCTTCCCCTCCTCCCTGGCAGAGCATGAGACTCAGAAAGTCCTTGGTCAGAGTAAATATTACTGATCAATAACTAAAAACATCAATGTTATCAGCTTTGTTCCCAGGCTGAAAGTCAAAAACACAGCACTGCACCAGCTACTAAGAAGGAGAAAAATGACTGCTACTGTACTTGTAGCTGGAGTTGGTGTAGCTGCTGTGCTTGGAGCTGGAGTAGCTGCGTTGCCTGTTGCGGTTGGAGTTTGAGCAGCTGCTATACTTGTCACTGGGGTTGATGTAGCTGCTGTACTTGAAGTTGGAGTAGCTGTATTATCTGATGTAGTCAGAGTTTGAGTAGCTGTTGTACTTGTCACTAGGGTTGGTGTAGCTGCTGTATTTGGAGTTAGAGTAGCTGCGTTGTCTGTTGCTTTGCCATCAGATCCAGAGACACATTCATTGCCTCATTGTCCTCTCCCTTTTTTCTCAACCTTATGAATGCATCATTCCTAATTCAAATTTCAGCCAAGCTACCTTATTTGTTTGGTACGTAGACAGTTATCTTTCATGAGTTTACAGAAGAAAAACGTTAACATATTAGAGTGCTTCTAGGAAGCTTTTTTATCTTGTTATTATTAGTAGGCAATTTGCTAAATGTATCAGTACAATTCTTTATCTATTAAAGAATCCCTTATAGCATAATAACATCTTGATGATTGCTCGGTACAGGACACATGTGTGACCTATATTTGAACCTGATTTCAGCTAAGTCACTTAGTTTGTCATGAAGAAACTGCTAACACCATTTTGTGCTCAACATGATGGAACCTCTCTCTCCTTTGAGCTTTCTTTTGGTGTGTTGATTCTGCTCTCCTCCGAGACACTTAGAAAAGGGAGAAATGAACTGGGAACCCTGACACAACCACAACCACCCATTAGGTCATACCAGGACCCAACTCACAAATAGGCATTTCTGTTACACTGAAGCCTAAGAGCAGTTTGACTTGCAAGAGAACTCATGATGCACCACAAGCCAGCCTAACACAGCCAATGGATACACAGCTTATGGATAAACTGATCTGTATATACTATATTCCTATATGTGCCCAGGCATGCTGCATATTTATTAATGGATGAATTACCACAGAAACCTCAAAGCTATCTGCTGCTGAAGACCAGTTCAGTACGGTTTACTAAACCTGCAAGCACGATACAATATATAGTAGGCTTGCACACAAAACCAATTTTCAACAGTGAGCTTGAGATGAGTAGATTTTTAGCTTGCTGCCCTCAGTCTTGAAAACAGAAAGCTTATCTACACTGTCATGAAACATAACACATCTGTGTAATGCTCCTTGGTATTAATCAGAATGAAGTCTAAAGGAAGGAAACGTGGGAACATGGAAGAAAAAGAGTCAAGCATGCACTGTACTAATCTAGAGAAATATATTTATAACTTATAAGCTATTTTATCAAACATATAGATATGTTGTAGCAGAGCTGAGAGTGAGACTTCGCATACATGCCTGTTTGCCACCAGAAATGTGATTTGTGACCAAAACAAATAAATGCCAGAAGCCAAAATGCTTTCAGAATCAGAACTGAAAAGAGAGGGTTTGAGAGAACACTAGCAATGTAGGTTGAAATACTGCCATGAATCACGCAGCATCTATATGCTTATGTATGAGAATTAAGGACCTAATTTATTCTGATTGATATTCAGAGAAAGGAAACAAATTTGAACCAATGCTGCTATTACAATTTCCTCATTTTAAGGGAATAAAAGAAAGCAACTGAAGCTGGGTTTAGATGATAAACAGGAAGGAGGTAAATGTGCATTCCCACTGCCAGTTGTGCAAGTGGTACCTCCCTCCTGCCAGCCCACCCCAGCTACTCACTAACACCAAATGCTGGGGATTTATGCCTTCCTCAAATGCCTTCCATCAAAACACACAAGGACCAGTCTCTCAGCTTGAACCAACCCAAATCATTTTGGCTGAGTTGGGAGGACTACCCATTTGCACAACTCAGCTGGCAAAGACGAGGGATAGTGACACTGGTACATGGTGGGGAAAACAAAACAGGTTAGAGCAGGCAGAGGCTTCCTGCCTGCAATCAAAGTATGGTGAGACAACCACCTTCTTTTTTTCATTTTCTTAAAGTTTAAGTATTTCTCTAAATGAACATCTCAAAGAGTTAATCTAATGCCAAAGAACAGTTCTGAGGATTATTTCACAAGCAGAGTAGAGTCTATCTTTCCAAATGGGTAAGTATCTGTAAGTGAGCCAGCAGCTCGGGGGGCAATATTCCACTCAGGAAAGATAGTGAAGCTTCACGGACTTTGTCCATCAACAGCTACCTGCAAGGATCACTGGAATGAGTTGCCCAGGGAAGTTGTGAATGCTCCATCACTGGCGGTGTTCAAGGCTGGATTGGACATAGCCTTGGGTGGCATGGTTTAATGGGAGATGTCCCTGCCCACAGCATGGGGGTTGGAACTAGATGATCTTAAGGTCATTTCCAACCCTAACTACTCTATGATTCTATGATCTTCTGCATGCATGATAGATGATCATTCCTAGTCCACTATGGGAGATTCTTATTGTCTTCCTTTCGTATGGTACACTCATCAAGGCATTTATATTATTTCCCCTGTATCTAATGAGCGTTCTTTTCGTTTTCTAGGTAGAGTCTTTTAATAATCTCAACTACTGTAAAACAGGCAGATATATTAAGCAGTTCTGGCTGTATGGAGTTGCAAAAAAACCCAAAAAATCCCCCAGTGAAGGAGTAAACAAACCTCACATAAGTCCTCCTAGCTCTCCCACTGTTCATCCCACCGAGAGGCCACAAATCAAAACATATAAGGCATCAATAGGGCTTTATTTCAATTAAACATTATTACTGTTATGCTCTACTCATTGATTTTAATAGCAGAGAATTAAGCTGTATTATAAGGTTATTTGGGTCTCTTGCAAAACTGGGACTTCAATCTTATTCATCTCTTGAAGGTGTAACTATGTTTACTTCCAATATAACCACATTTACTTTTATCAGGAGAGAATCTGGCTTATTGCCTCAAAAGTTAGTGCCATGAAGTAATTGCACAAAAACACCAGTGAGAAAAGCCTTATCCTGTATGTAAGGCAGAGGTAATTGTGCTGTAATGAATTTGCCCGTTAATAGAAAGGGGAAAGGTAAAAAGCAAGGGTATCCTCCAAAAAGGAAACAACAACAACAACAACAAAAAAACAACTTCAAAGGGCACCCAGACTGTTGCCATGACACTTCTGCACAATTAATGTTTTCTGTCTACACTATCTTAAACATCAAAACAATTTCTAAGGCACAGCTACAGGTTGGGCAGGGAATAGATTCAGAGCAGCTGTGCAGAGAAGGACTTGGGGGTGTTGGTTGATGAAAAAATGAACATGAGCCGGCAGTGTGTGCTCACAGCCCAGAAAGCCAACCGCACCCTGGGCTGCATCAAAAGGAGCATGACCAGCAGGCCGAGGGAGGTGATTCTGCCCCTCTACTCTGCTCTCATGAGACCTCACTTGGAGTACTGTGTGCAGTTCTGGTGTCCTCAACATAAAAAGGACATGGAACTGTTGGAAGAAGTCCAGAGGAGGGCCACGAGGATGATCAGGGGACTGGAGCACCGCCCGTATGAAGATAGGCTGAGAAAGTTGGGGTTGCTCAGCCTGGAGAAGAGAAGGCTGCATGGAGACCTGTTAGCAGCCTTCCAGTATCTGAAGGGGGCCTATAGGGATGCTGGGGAGGGATTCTTCATGAGGAACTGTAGTGCGAGGACAAGGGGCAATGGGTTCAAACTTGAACAGGGGAAGTTTAGATTGGATATGAGGAAGAAATTCTTTACTGTAAGGGTAGTGAGGCACTGGAATGGGTTGCCCAGGGAAGTTGTGAATGCTCCATCACTGGCGGTGTTCAAGGCTGGATTGGACATAGCCTTGGGTGGCATGGCTTAGTGGTAGATGTCCCTGCCCACAGCAGGGGGGTTGGAACTAGATGATCTTAAGGTCCTTTCCAACCCTAACTATTCTATGATTCTATTATTCTATGATTTTGCTCTAACAAAGCACCCTGCTTCTACAGTGGCAGATATCTCTCCCCCTTTTCTCAACTAGTGGTTCACATACAACATACCTTCAAGCCCTGTCAAAACCTGAAAAACAGCACTTATTCACCGATGATTCCACTATTGATTCAATGGCATTCAAGTTATTATTAGACCCCTTCCATGGATGCATCATCACCAGTGCCCTGCTGACTTCCAGTGATAGCAGTCCACCCCTCTTACACTAAAATTGTCAATAACTCAGATCAAAAGAGTGCTTGAGACAGACTTAGATCAATGGAGCTGATGGATGATGCTCACTCCTACCTCACAGAGATTTTTAATACAAGCGATTTTAATGGTATTTCATTCTGTACTTCCTACAGCCCAGTCACTAACACTCTGGGATAATTGGGATTGAAGGATTATTGAAGTGGAATGTGCAACTCAACTGTGGTGATTCTCCACACTTGTTTACAACCCCCATTAGACATAGCAAAGGCAGAGAAGCACTGTGTTCAGTCCATGTCAGGTATAAAGTCATCCAGCTTTGCCTATTGCTTTGTAACCTTTTGTCATGGGTTCAGCAGCAGCAGTAATTTTTCTCCTTCTTGGTAGCTGGTGCAGCGCTATGTTTTTGATTTTGGGCCTGGGAACAGTGCTGGTAACACCAGTGTTTCAGTTACTGCTTAGTGATGTTTTGGTCTGGCCAAGGACTTTCTGAGTTTCATGCTCTGCCAGGGAGGAAGGGAAGCCGGGAGGAAGCAGAGACAGGACACCTGACCCAAACTGACCAAAGAGGTTATTCCATACCACAGCACGTCATGCCCAGGACGTAAAGACGGAGAGGAGAGACCCAGAAGGGTGGTGGGTGCACCGCATGGTCGGGCTTGGTATTAGGTGGTGAGAATTGTATTCTTTCCTTGTATTTCTCTTGTCATTATTATTATTGGTGGTAGCTGTAGTGATTTGTGTTATACTTTAGTTACTAAACTCTTCTTATCTCAACCTGTGGGAGGTGCATTCTTTTCGATTCTCCTTCCCATCCCTCGGGGAGCGGGGGGAAGAAAGAGGGGGAAGTGAGTGAGAGAGAGAGTCTGCATGAGTTAGTTTTAAACCACGACACATTTACAGCAGGTTAAAGTTGTTGCAAACAGAAGTGGGTGAGGCAAAAGAGGCAAAATAGAGAAGGACTAGGAAAATAATGGCGGGGAGCAAGAAAAGTCCACCAGCAGCTATTGTGTTCCTTGTCACCTCCCTTTCTTCCAGCCCTTGTTTGATTATTAGCTTGCCATGCCTTTGCAGCTTACGACACATTTGAAATTTCTATATAATTATTTACAAATGATGCTTATTCTGTAACTGTTCAAACAGTTCAGGAACAGCAAAGAACATTTGGTATTCTACTGAGCCTGAAAGGTAATTTAATCAGACTCAGAATGCATAGAAAACAATATATATATTAGGTGGGGTATAAAAGCTCCTAAAGCCAAATGAACTCAGAAAAGATACTGTGAAACATCAAATGACTTCTAATGCAAAACTGCCTTTTTTCTTTTTTTCTCTGCATTTATGTATGATAAACATAAGTTGGCTGCATTTAAATACTTTTTTTTCTTATTTCAAAGATAACTTAGAATCACTATTTTCATCATAAACTGATTATTAGTGACTAAGTGTAGCAATTAGACTGATCCTGTTGACCATTGGTGAGGTGTTCTCAAGCTGTGGAGCTATGTTGGAAGTAATCATAGGAATATCTGCAACACCTGGCACACTGCCTAAAAAAGTCTTTTTATACCAGGAGACTAGCATCCCAGATTTGGATGCCCTATACCAAGGTGTCTATGAAGGCCAAAAGCACAGCCAGCTCTAACCCACAGCCTGCTTCATCTCCTTTAAGAGTCTTTAGATGCTTTAATTCCATGGCCTAGTCCCAGCTTTTACCTGTGATTGATGCTCCAAGGCACACTACAAAAGATCACAGAAGCAAAACAGTTAAGTCCTATGATGACTGGATGGCCGCACCCAAAGAGTTGTGCTCAATGGCTCAAGGTCCAGCTGGAGACCAGTAACGAGTGGTGTCCCTCAGGGATAGGTGTTGGGACCGGTCTTGTTCAACATCTTTGTCGGTGACATGGACAGTGGGATTGAGCGCACCCTCAGCAAGTTTGCCAATGACACCAAGCTGTGTGGTTCCGTTGAAACGTTGGAAGGAAGGAATACCATCCAGAGGGACCTTGACACACTTGTGAGGTGGGCTGATGCCAACCTGATGAAGTTTAACCATGACAAGTGCAAGGTCCTACACCTGAGTCAGAGCAATCCCAGGCACAGCTCCAGGTTGGGCAGAGAAGAGATTCAGAGCAACCCTGCAGAGAAAGACTTGGGGGGGTCGGTTGATGAAAAAATGAACATGAGCCAACAGTGTGTGCTCACAGCCCAGAAGGCCAACCGTATCCCGGGCTGCATCAAAAGGAGTGTGACCAGCAGGTCGAGGGAGGTGATCCTGCCCCTCTACTCTGCTCTCATGAGACCTCACTTGGAGTACTGTGTGCAGTTCTGGTGTCCTCAACATAAGAAGGTCATGGAACTGTTGGAAGAAGTCCAAAGGAGGGCCACGAGGATGATCAGGGGACTGGAGCACCTCCCATATGAAGATAAGCTGAGAAAGTTGGGGCTGTTCAGCCTGGAGAAGAGAAGGCTTCATGGAGACCTCATAGCAGCCTTCCAGTATCTGAAGGGGTGCTATAGGGATGCTGGGGAGGGACTCTTCATGAGGAACTGTAGTGAGAGGACAAGGGGTAACGGGTTCAAACTTGAACAGGGGAAGTTTAGATTAGGATATGAAGAAGAAATTCTTTACTGTAAGGGTAGTGAGGCACTGGAATGGGTTGCCCAGGGAAGTTGGAAATGCTCCATTGCTGGTGGTGTTCAAGGCTGGATTGGACATAGCCTTGGGTGGCACGGTTTAGTGGGAGATGTCCCTACCCACAGCAGGGGGGTTGGAACTAGATGATCTTAAGGTCCTTTCCAACCCTAAATATTCTATAATTCTATGATTCTAATAGTCAGAGTCAGACCAAGGAGCGTCACACACTTTCATAAACACTTTAATGCCTTAGAAGACATAGGGCATCCTTGATTGTGCTCCTGTAAGAGCACTGCATTGTAAATGAAGCTGTTCAGTTGTCATGCAGACATTCAAAAAAGTAGCATCTTATCAACATACTATGTGCATACTAGATAGTACAGAAGGTCCTCTCAAGAAGTCTTCTTTACTTCTCATTTTTCTCTGCTGAATTCAACATCAATAGCTTCCCTTAAAATGGCTTGCCATTTTAATGTAGTTGTAAGATCACAAGCAGTGAAGGTCTGCTAGCATGAATATAGTGCTTTTCAATGAAAAGAAGCCAAGCCCTCTGTATTTTTTTTTTTAATTTCAGAACTGAGAAATCAAAGTCAATGCCTTTCAAAATGAGACCAATGCATAATTCCAAAATTATTTCATTGCCAGACTTCCGTTTTCAAATAAAAATAGAAGAGCAGAATTTATTTTTACAGTAGCAAATAGTCTCTGTTCATTCTTCTGTAACAGAAGGAGTTGAGATTTTGTTTATCCAAACATCTTAAAACAAATTTATGGCTCCACAGGGAAGGCCAAACTAAAGAAAAATATCAGTTCAAAAGATAAAATCAGGAGGGTCATTGCCAGGATCTGAAAAAGGAAGCTGAACAGAGAACATTATATAACTCTGTCGTGGTTTAAGTCCAGCTATAACACACGCAGTCACTCTCTCACCACCCTCCTCTCCCGGAGGGATGGGGAGGAGAATCAAAAGAATATAACTCCCACCAGTGGAGATAAGAACGGTCCAGTAACTAATGTAGAACATAAACCACTGCTGCTATCACCAATAATAATAATGATAAGGGAAATAACAAGGGAAGAGAATACAACCGCTCACTACCCACCGACTGATACCCAGCCCAACCGAGCAGTGATCTAACCCTTCCAGGTAATTGTCCCCAGTTTATATACTGGGCATGACATGCTGTAGTATGGAATACCTCTTTGATCAATCTGGGTCAGGCTCCCTGTCTCCACTTCCCTCCAGCTTCACCTCCTCCCTGGCAGGGCATAAGGCTCAGAAAGTCCTTGGTCAGTCTAAAGATTACTAAGCAATAGCTAAAAACATTAGTGTTATCAGCGTTGTTCCCAGGCCGAAAGTCAAAACCACAGCACTGCACCTGCTACTAAGAAGGAAAAAAATGACTGCTAATGCTGAACCGAGGACAAACTGATACTGAAACAGGTCCTGCCAAGGCCTGACAGTAATGCTTTGCATTCAACAGGTTGCATCCTCAGAGGCATGCAATAATGTGCACTTCTCTACACAGAGGTAGAGCTCCCACTTCAGCCTCAGAATGCTTAGTTTCAGTCATAATATATTAACTCAATTTTACAGTATGCTTTGACATTGTAGAAGAAAAGGCAATTTATGAATAGGAGGACAATATGATGCCTCCAAAGAAAGCCTACTATCTCACAGCTCTGCCTGATTTATTAACTTCAAAAGGAGAATAGCAACTACAGCTATAACAGGTCATGGTTTTTTTCCTCTTTTCAAAGTCTGCCACACATTAACAAACTAGAGAGGGAAAAAATTTCAATGACTAACAAAATCCATTTTACTGAAATATACTGTGTACCTCAAAGTATCTAACACACCAAGTAGTAGTAGTAACACTTGCTCAAGCCCCATCTTGAAGCAGTTTATTTTGTAGTACTGAAAGAATTTTCTATGGTCTTGTCAAAATGATAGGTGAAAGCATCACGAGCAAGACAACTTCCTCCAAGATCTCAGAGTATTTCAATATACTGCCAGCTATAGGTTCTGCTGTTCAGCCCTTCATATCCAGCCAACATCATTCCTATAATTATCCCCACCACAGTGCAATGAAGTATTTTTTCAGTGGCATATAGGCATGAAATATGTTCTTTTTGGTCACTTTAACACTAGAATAAATTGTCTGTAGAAAGCAAGAAAGTGAATAATAAAGCTTATGTTTCATCTCTCTGTGCATCACAGCTCTGCCCAAAAGGTGACTTAAGTAGCTTGAAACAATTTTGCCACTCCATCCTTCAATGGACAGACCTGAAAATCCAATTTCTAGGAACCAATTGTTTCAGGTTGTTCCTTGTTAAGCAAAACAGGTACTAATACCTTGCAAGAGGTAAATTGAAGTATTTTCCTACAACACTTAGTTCCAGGATAAGCCTGAAAAGTGTTTACGCTCAAGCATGAACTAGGCTGATATGCAATTTAATACAAGCTGTCTACCGAAATAGCTGGAGAAGCTCACTTTTTCACTGAAGGAGAAGTGAATCAGAGATACTGGTTCCCAAAACCTCACTACAAACTTCATGTCACTTCTTATGGACCCCAGGGGCTGCGTGGAAAACTACTTTGAGTGATGAGGTACCCTCCAGTTCCTAGTCTCCCAGTTCTCCTGACTGGGCTACACTGGTAGGCAGTTTCTTACATGTGCTCAGCTGCTTCTCCCATGGGACGTGCCTGGGATCACAGGAGAGAAAAGGAATCAGGGGAAAAGCCCATATCTGCTTCATTTGGACAGGCCTTGTGTTGGAGCAAGTTTCTTCTACTCCTATGACATGGAGAGTATAGAGTTTTGCAGTTTCAGTGCACTGTTTTAAAGATAGCTTTATGCCTCATACTAGGCACACAACCCTGCAGTGTGAAGAGAGACAGAAATCACAGAATCACAGAAAAGCAGAACTCAAAATTTCACTTAGTGAATCCTGTCACATGGCCAGTGACCTAGGGACAGACTATGCCCAAACCACTCCAGTTCAACATGTATTTCAAAAGCTCTGATGGTAAAAGCTCCACAAGTTCATCAGGTAGCTGCCGGCTGCACGTCGCTGCTCTCACCAGCGGAGGAGATTTCCAACATGCAACTTTCTTGCTGAGATTACAACCAGTTTCCTCCCATCCTGCCTGCCAGGGATATATATGGGACCGTCCTCTGGTCTTTGCAACAGCCCTTTGTATAACGAGCACTTGCATTCCTCTCCACCAACTCATCTTGATTAGATATGAGTAATCCTTTCAGCCTTTTCTTAGAGGTAATTTTTTGTGCCTGATCTTTCTTATTTTGCTATTCTTCCACCTTTTCAGTCAGCCAGCAACTTTCTTGAGATGTAGTTCCCAAAATAAACAACATATACCTATACTACAACTGACTGTAGACTGTGAGTGAGTAATCTTCAGTGTGGTACAGGTCTGTTTTAACTTTCAATGAGGCTAGATCTAGGTAAAGTTATCTTCATGTCACTAAACAGCCTCTGTAGAAGTCCTCCTGAGACAGAGTAACTTATAAAACCTTTAACTCTGCATCTTGACACTTTCAGGTACCACTTCAATCCCCTTTTATTTGTGTTTAAAGCAAACAAAAAAAAATTGCCAGAAGTTCCAGAAGAGTTTGCAGTGCACTGTAAGTTTCATGCATAGTGAAGGCTTCTTGTCCATCTGTTTTAATTTTCTTTCACTGAAATGTTGGGGCAAAATGGGGTTTATTCCATCCTGAGTAAAGTAGCCTGTGACTGTGTGCAATATCGCCAACTTCAGTACCACAATGATTACAGTATTGGAGCGGCTTATCTGTACATTGTGTGAAACATGAAATTACTAGGCAATATCACAAAGCTAATAGGCAATACAAATTCTGATCTATAAATGTCAAGTACTATTCTCAAGACACAGACTTGGGCTGTTCCTAACTGATAGTGTCTGGAAGTATAGAGACTTTCTCCTTAAGCAACTCTCACAGTACTTTCAGAAGCAACAAAGAAATCAGCAAAAGACAAAAAAAAAAAAAAAAAAAAAAAGGATTAGTTATATAGGGATAGATTAGAATCCAAATTTTACTTGGGTCCTAATGGAATCAAATTTCTACTGTCCCCTTGAGAAAAGCCCAATGGAAATTTTGTTATATGAAGTCTAACCTACTCAACAAATGAAACATTAAATTTAATGGCCTCTGTTGCAGCCATGAAGATGCTTGTGCTGTTTTCTCCTTTTGGCACCAATACTGAGAACAAGTAATGTTTGAAAAATTGATGCTGTTGATGCCCAAATAATAGGTCCATTTGTAGAGGATGTGATTCCAAAAAATATAAAAAAGTAAGGATTAAAAGTCCAAAACTCTAACTCTTCTAGCTCCTCCAGTTTAACTATTCAGTTCCACTTCCAAGATTAGCTTTCCATAACCACACTATTTTTTTATAATTCAATTTTCTTACTTGGTGATTTCAAACCAGAATATTTTCTACTGTTACTTTACCAAGTGTAAAAGCTGGGTTTGGGGAATCTCATCCTTTTTGCTAATTATATAGCTTTGGCTCCCTTACTGTTTAATAGTGCCAAAAGCTGGAAATTACAGACATGTGACAAATTTGTTGTCATACTTCAAATAGCATCTTATGTTTAGCATGACTGTTCCAGCGTAGATAAGACTTTTGGGAGCAATTGGTACCTTTGTGTATAGCTTCAAACAGTGTAGGAGAGATCCACATTGTAGACAAATGTTTAATGTTTTCTGAGGTCAGAGACCTATTTAATATCTGTTTAGTTGAGCAACAGATTTGAAACACAAAAAATGGTTGCATATTTCTAAAGACTTTGGCTACATGGCTTGCATTGTATTGTTTAGTGATACTCTGTCAACATGCAGTTATTCTAAAACCATGACTGACATTGCTTCTTCAGTGTAAACAGTGCATCAGAAGCAACTTCTGCTCCACTCAGGTGCAATGTGATAAGGCTTGAAAAAAAATGCAAAAGAAATAAGAATCCAAGACGACCATACAAATAATTCATCACTTGGTTAAACATTTTAGATTACATTAAGTACATGCAGAAAGTAGATAACAAAACCTTGCAGTGATTGTAATAATTATTAAGTAAGCTCTGTGAAATTGTAAAGCTAATGACATTGCACATTGAGCAGAAACTAAGCAAAGGAAGCAGCAATTGTGGAACAATTAACCTTGTTCTACTTCTGTAACTTTTTAAAAGCCAATTGCCATTTTAGACCTTTACAGAATAATGAAAGACTAGGAAGTATTATGCAATGAAGAGAAAATTTCATCTAACTGTGTATTCCCTTAGCACCATCTGGAATTACTGGAACTTACTTTGAGATCAAAGAAAAAGCTCATGCTGGTGTAAATGGCTTGTGAAACATTAAACTTCAGTTACTGGTCAGGTTATACATTTTTCAGACTGGTCTATTTAACAGCTACCCTTTGCTTTAGACAGTTGAAATAGCTTTGAAAGATAAACACATCGCTGTTGAAAGGGCAAGTGCAAGGGACTTCATGAATAAAGTGCTCTGGCTTGAGGGGCTCCAGTAGTATACAGGAACCAGGGTAGACAGGAAGCAATTGGCATGGCATCATTTGAACTTGACCAAAGTGAAAACACCAGTCTGGGAGGCTATATGCACAAGCATGGATAAAATACATGACTAGTTTCAATAAAACACATTAGCAATGTTTAGTGTCAGACTTGGAAAAGCACTGCCAATAAAAAGAACCGCTATGCCCCTAGCTGGTCTCTTTTTAGCATCTCCCCTGATGACTTTGAGGAAAGAACAGATACAACATTCGTATAAAAACTATGAAAAAAGGAGGTACATAGATGACACACCAAGATGAACAAAAAGCAAAATACTCTGAAGGACAAAATCAGTGTGACTGTGATAAATTGGACAACTGGTGCAAGAAGATGAAAGACAGTGAAGAATGAAATGATTGATTTTCCATTGCTAAATCTAACATTCAGCTGCAAAACAAGGACCACAACCTCCAGGGACTGGAGTTTCAAGTACACCAGAACTAAGTAAGGGTCCTTCTGACCAAAGCCACCATCTACTGCAGATATAATTTCATAGGTGTGCTGCATTTATGAGAGGCAAAGAATTCTAGTCTGTTCAACACTGATAAAAACATATTAATGTCCAGTTTTGAGCAACACACTTTGACAAATACAAAAAAAAAAAAAAAAGTAAAATAAGAGAAGCTGCTCATCCATGTTGCTGCCACTGTGAGAGGGGTCAGGTTGTATGCCACCTCCTGAAAGACTGGATCCTAGTATAGCTGCTACCTCCCTCACGCCTCCCATTTCACCCACTAGCAATGATCCAGCCCCATCTTCAGTCCCAGCTCTATCTCCCCTTCCCCTCCTGTGTCTTTGATTTCTGCAAAGGAAGTGCTGAACTTTATTATTTTTTTTAAAATTCATAATTCTATAAGCATGATTTTACCTTAGTTGTACTTTCCAAACTGGAAGCATGTGTTGAAACAAAGTGTGCTCTAAGTCTGAATGCCCAAGGTTGATTCAGCTTGCTCAAATGATGAAGAAACTTATAAGCAATGCTGTTAAACAAAAATAGGAGTTTAAATTGATAAACTGATGTTTTGGCGTTCTAGGGTTTAATCCTCCAAACAGTAGGAGTTTTATGTGTTGACCCAAATAAGCAAATAGGAAAAAAAACCACCTTCCTAGACTATTAGAAATAGTTGGCTTGCATACTACTAGAAAGATAGTTTTGGGCTTAAAATCGGATCAGCACTTCCTTCAGGTTGATATTCATGCTGTATTCAACCATGCAATTCGAGTAAACAGCATTTATGGAGGGGAAAAAAAGGTGACTTCAGACTCTGCTTCAAATATTTCAGGGCATCAGTTTCCCATCCAATTAAATTTTCATGCTTTGGGTCAAGTCCTGTGTCACACCAAGTTTTTAGCACTGTTCTATAGATCATCAGCATCACAATAAACACCTTTGTGTTTGGATATTATGCCCTTGAAAAAAATCCAAACCACTTTTCATAGAGCAGTGTCCATATGGCTGCTGAATATCTCCAAGGATAGAGACTCCACAACCTCTCTGGGTAACCTGTGCCAGTGCTCAGTCTTCCTCACAGTGAAAAACTGTTTCCTGATCTGCAGAGGGAACCTTCTGTGTGCTTCAGATTGCCCCATTGCCTCTGATCCTGGCACTTGGCACCACTGAAAAGAGCCTAGCTCTATCCTCTTTTCATCCTCCTTCAGGTGTTTATAAACATTGATGAGATCTGTGAACCTTCTCATCTCTAGGCTGAGCAGTTCCAGCTCCCTCAGCTTTTTCTCCAGTCCCTTCATCATCTTCGTGGTTCTTCACTGAACTACCTCCAGTATGTCTATGCCCCTCTTGCCCTGTGGAGACCAGAAGTGGATGCAGCATTACTAGCTTCACTCAAGTGTTTATGCAGTATTGGCCAATATATGCAGATGTGACAATCTCTTCTGACATAATTTTTGACTTTCCTAAGTAAAAGCTGCTTGCAATTTTCTAGTTTACCTTATGGTCCTAACTTTTTACGTATTCTTTTAGTATTTAGGCTAAGTGACTGTAAGAAGCCCTGATCGACACCACACACCTCAGTTTCTGTACGCTTATTTTTTTTTTAAGAGAAAAAAGTTTTTGCATTAAGCAGAACACAGAATTATCCATTACAGTTTTCTCTAGCAATACAGTAAGAAGTTGGCTATGTTTGCTGCTGCTCTTAAGCACAGTGGCATTTCAGAGAGCTGTGCTGTGCTCAAGAATGCTGGGAAGAGGTCAGGGCCCTCTCAAAAACCTATTTAAAAGAACATTTGAGAAAACCAAAAGAATCAGATGCTATGCAACAGCTAATTGAAATGCTGCTTCATTTTACAATTCTCTAATGAGGTGCACTATAACACAGTGACTGAAATAACTTTAGGTAATGGGACTACCTCTATTAATCTACTTAGAAGGAAGCTGTTCATTAATTAGGGTGGACAGAGCAATTGCAGGGTCTGAACAATAACAATGCTGCTTCACATTGTTGACAAGTATCTAATTAGAAATAAATGGCAAAAACCAGTCCAAATATATATCCCCCATCTCCAGAGAAGCACATACCACAGGTGTAGATAATGAGAGAATCCAACACATCAATCTTCAAAATAGACCCAGGAATCAGTTTAAAAGGCATTAACCCTTCATTGCAACTTACACAATTAGCTCAAAAAAGGTGCCTTGTTAAGACAGTCTCATTATGTCTATTGCAAGCCCTTTATAAACCTCAAGATTTTTAGTTACTTGAAGATTAACATCCCCACACACATGAAAGAATTAAAAAACAACAAGAAACAAAACAAACCAAACAAAAAAATGTCGACAGAAACCAAAACCACAAAAAAGCAAAACCTAAACCCACAAAAAAAATTAAACCCAAAGCCAAACACAAAAGCACAAATACCATCAAAACCCAGACAAACCCATCAACCCAAATTACCTAGAAATTACCAAGTACTTTGACCAAAGAGTCTCTGGAAAGAAGATTAAGAACAATTCAATATCTCTCTCTGTACAGCAAGGAAAATACAGTCCAGTCCAACTTACTTAAGAGATACCTTATCTTGCCACCTCAGGATGCCGTGCCATGAAAAACTACTTATGCAAGATTAACATAACTAGTTGTACATGTACCTGAATGTCTGGATTTGTTTGGAGTTTTCTTCTTTCTTTGGGTTTTGTTTAAACTTTGAGGAAGTTAAATATCTGACAATGGTATTTTCTGTCATTCAGATCAAGCAGGGCACAGAAAATACATGCTTCACAGAAACAGCTTATGCATCTGGAAATGCTGATATGCTTAAAAGATTGCAAGACCAAGGGCTTGATAAGTATATTGCAGCGTGTATTTTACCTCCTCAGCATATAATTTTTTTAATAATAAGCCATGCTTATTAATCCCATGACTCCTAACATACCACAGCTAACTAGGCAATGAGTGTAATGTCTTTCATAAGCTATGTTAATAAACCCTAGCATCTCTGTTCATGCTTTGAGAGAAATTCAGTAACCAAAGGGACAAAACTTGCAAAGAGCATTGAGAAATTTATGTCCAAGGCTGTTTGTCTTCCCTCTCAAAAACCTTAAGACTGTCTTTCCATTCACAATATCCTAGAGGAGGAGGGAGACCTGATCTGACCCCTCTGCATGTCTGCTTTGTGCAAGTGTGGCTGGGCAGGACTGCTCACCTTTGGGGATCAGAAAGGTATATTTATTCCCTTGATGTATGTTAGGCTTCCCAAACAGGGCAGGGATCTTTGTCCTTCTGAGGACCTAAACAGTAACAGGAGCAAGGTCTAAGTGGAAATCATATATGCTGACAGTGTTTACTGTTTCAGGATAGCCTGAAGCACATCTTGCTTACTCAGACTATTGAAATACACTTCCCCACACATTGTTATGGTCTCCACTTGTGGGGAATAGGACTTTGGCACTGTCTTGATCCCTCTTCCTGCTTTGTTCCTGTGACACATTAGCAAATAGACATGGGTGTAAGGCATCACGGTGAAGCACCTGAATAGTTTTGTACATCCTTTGGATAAGGCAACTTCATGACCATTTTTTACATGCAGACATTTAGATACTCTACCCCAAAAGTTGCCTTCAGTTGCGTGCTCCAATTTCATAGACTGAATAATTTTCCTAGACTGGTTTGGTTTGTTTGGTTTTTAAATGGAATTTTTCTTTTTAAGACTAATAGTTGACTGTCTATTAAGGCATGTGATGTCTTACATTCAGGAAAGATTAAAGGCAGAGTGTACAACCCACAAGCTACCCAGACACTTTCAGTACACCTGCCTAAATATAGCATACAGTCCTGCTGTGAACACTCCATCACAGATACTTAAGCAAAACTTTCATTTTACTACTACTAACCTTCAAGAACTTGACCTAAAAGTTGCAACCAGAATTAGAGCTTCCCACACGCAAATTCCTTTGGGATAAGGGAATGGCAGTATGAAACCTTCTCTTGAAGGACCTCGTGTTGCCTTCTGTACTATTTGATTCCTGATCTTCAGCCTTCCAGAGGATACTTCTGCTAGTGCAGCAGGCTGTTGTAATGGTAAGAAGCAGCCTGTTCCTTGGGGGAAGGGGAGCATCCGGGCCAGATTCTGCAAGTGACAGAGAAAGGCAGGTGGTCTGCACCCATGCTTTGGAGACAGCCAGACCAGCTGCCTCCAGCTCTGTCTCACCCAACCTACAACTGCAGCATCACTCCCTGGGCTGGTCCTGAAACCTGTCTTGGTTTCAGGAAAAGCCTAGAAAGCCAGACAGCTTCCCTGCACCTGGAGGCCAAACTACTCTCAGTTAGCAGGGTACCACGTACCCTGAGAGAGAAATACAGATTTTACAGCTTTTCACCTTGTTTTCAGAAGCTTTGAAGAGGAAGACACTCAACTTTCAGCACAGTTTTAGGACTTCTGTATAAATCAAGGCTAGTAAGCTAGTCCACCCTTTGAGTGTTTTGCACACCTTTTGATGGCGACAAAATGCAGTAACCACCCATCCTGGCACTGTGATATTTAGTTACAGGACAGTTGGATGCAGGCTTGTCTCCTGCTCTTTGAAGCCAAGCAAGAAGAGAAACCTGTATTTTCCTTAATGCTGTATCCCATACCACTTCACCCTTGAAATTAAAGGTGGGGGAGGAGGCAGAGGAAGAGCAAACAGACCACTAACTGTGAATATAGTCTCAGCAATTTACTTTTTGTATTAATGTAAACATTTCTCCCTGTTTAAGTGCCATACAGCTTTACTTCATTATTTGCAGCTAACTGTGATGCAGATAGAAGATAATGATTCCTCGCTGTAAATTAGATGCTATTATATGAGCTGTTTCAGATTGGCATCTTGACATTAAGAGATATATTTTTAGAAGTAGCCAGGAAATCTGCTCTTTTACTTTGGAAACTGTAAGCAAAATTTTGCTATTTCAAAATGCATACATTCATGAATGGCTAAACAAGCCAATTTCCCCATGAACATGCATCATTTATCAAACATTCTGGAGAATATGACCCTGCAATCCCTGTCACACAGCAGTCCCACTGACACCACTAAGGTCATTCTCAGAGCTACAGGATTAGACCTTTGCATTTGATAGCAAACAAGCAAGGAAACAGCTATTTTGAAGACTATACTGACTCCAGTGCCCTTGAATACTGCGAGTTTCCGACAGTGACCTTTGAATAAGCCCCCACTGCTGATCTGCACTGACAACTTGGCAATAACCTCCAAACTCAGCATTTCAGAATTGCAAGAAGAGATTGAGAAGATGATCTGTTTCTCTGCAGTATGACAGTATGGTTTATTTATCTCAGGGAAGCAGCTCAGTTTAAGAAAAAGGCATAGAATAGTTAGAATAGTTAGGGTTGGAAAGGACCTTAAGATCATCTAGTTCCAACCCCCCTGCCATGCCCAGGGACACCTCACACTAAACCATGCCACCCAAGGCTATGTCCAATCCGGCCTTGAACACCGCCAGCGATGGAGCATTCACAACTTCCCTGGGCAACCCATTCCAGTGCCTCACCACCCTTACAGTAAAGAATTTCTTTCTCATATCCAGTCTAAACTTCCCCTGGTTAAGTTTGAACCCATTACCCCTTGTCCTCTCACTACAGTTCCTAATGAAGAGTCCCTCTCTACCATCCCTATAGGCCCCCTTCAGATCCTGGAAGGCTGCTATGAGGTCTCCATGAAGCCTTCTCTTCTCCAGGCTGAACAGCCCCAACTTTCTCATCCTATCTTCACACAGGAGGTGCTCCAGACCCCATATCTAAGAACAGCTGAGAAAGGGGTAAAGAAATAGTGAAAAGAGCTGACATCAAAAGGCAGTGGAGAACAAAAGGAAGAGAATACGAGCTGCAGTCAGACACAGTAGTGATGCTGCCCCATCCAGCTTTTGTTGGGTAGAAACTGTGGGCAGAGTTGAAAGCAAAAGGGCATCTGGTTATATTTGTTCCTGTTCAGAAACAGCCTGACACCACACCAGCAGCTATTACTATAAGAAGTGGTAACCAACCAAATTTTTTGTGTGTATGCATGCATGGTCTGCTGTACTCTCTTGCATCTGTTTATACTGGAGTGTTTGCATGTAGGAAGACTATAGTAATAGAACTAGGGATAACTGCTTTCCATTAAGTCTTCAAATACTTCTGAAAAAGCTAACAGGGGACTACATCGTTCACATAACTCTCCAGGCAGCACATACTTCAGCTGATTAACGTGTTCAGGTGACCTAGTACTGGTCTTGAACAAAGACCAGTAGGATGAACATGAGCAGATTTGTAAAACTTACTTCAGTGTACCTAAGATAAGAAAATTCTCCATACAGGCAATGAAGACAAAAGAGATTCTGAAGAGTACTCCGGAGTCCTTCTGCAAGTCACCACCTATGGGGCACATCTTCTGAAATGCTCCAGAGGTCATGAAGGACAGAAAGATGAATGTCAGCCAGCAGCATGCCCTAGCAGCACAGAAGGTTATGTAGCAGTCCTGGGCTATATTATCAGAAGCAGTCAGCAGATCAAGAGAAAAGATTATCCGTCTTTGCTAAACACTCATCAGATTTTGTTTAGAATATTGTGCACAGTTTTGGCTCCCCAGTACACGGAAAGCATCAGTAAACTGGAATGAGTTCAGCAGAGGGACAGCAGAATGGTGAAGGCTAGAGCACTTGCCCTGTGAAGAGAGGTTGAGGGAGAAAGGGTGGTTCAGCCCAAAGACAAGAAAGCTCTAGGCACATCTAGCAGCAGTCCCCCAGTGCCTATGAGGTTATCCAATCAACAGAGCCATGCTCCTTACAGTAGTGCACAGTGGGAGCACCCCAAGCAAGAGAAGTAAGAGGCACAGACTGGATGCAAAGAATAAGTATTTTTACCGTGAGGACAACAAGGTACTGAATGAACTTGACCAGGTAGGCTGTGCCTGGAGGTTTTCAACACCAGAAAACCCAGAGCAGCCTAATCTGATCACACAACTGACCCTGCTTAGAGCAGAGGTGTGGACTAAAGACCTCCTGAGGTATCTCCCTGCCTCAACTGTCCATCCTACAATTTGCATGCAGTCCCTGCTCTCAATGGAGGGTTTTTTTGTGTAGGTCCATAAATCATGTACTGACCTTGAAAGTCAACAGGACTCTAGTTCCTCCTCCTCTCAGTGAAGGACCTCCACCTCCATGTAGTACTCCAATTTCTCCTACAGTTGAAGTCTGCTCAGGCTGGTGGCTCCTCTTCCTTTGGATGCACCACCAGGTTTCTAGCCTAGTAACCAGGGCATCTCTTTGAAGCACAAAGCTGTGGATCTAGGAACAGAAGGGGTTCAGATCCAGGTCTCCCACTTCTCAGGCAAGTGGTGGGCAGAAACCCTGCTGTAGTGGTGGGTATGAACTGAGGGACTGAGTGAACTCCAAGCCTGCCTCAAAAGCAAACTAAGCCATTAGTGAACAACAAAAATACCCAAGCTTGGAGTACCATCTTGCCTCAGCACCTGAAGGGAAGGCTCCATTGGACTTGAGGGGGTCATCACTGCAGATAACACTGCGCCCGGGCAATCTGAAGAGCATTTGTGGCTGCAGGAGCCAGCGTTTCACCTAAGATGGACTTATACCCCTTTGCAGGCAATCCATAGCTTTCAGTGAATTGGGGGGGGGGGGGGGGGGGGGGGAGTTGTCAAATTTCAGTGCTTATGGCACAGCAGAGCTTTCAGAAAAAAGAAAAATCTCATACTTATATTTAGCAAGTGAGCAATGAAGCAAAATGGCACAGCAAATGCTGACGGTGGTGAGGCTGTGGGGGTGGGAGGGGGGGGCGTGAAAACTGGCAAGAGCTTCAGAAGAGCAAGTTTTGGTATTTCAGAGGTAATGACGAGATGTTCTGCAGCAGGTACTGAAATTCCAGTATTTAAACATCATCTGAGCTTTCTCCCATCTCCCACCCCTCTCTCTTGTTTGAAAAATATTTACAAGGGGGTGAAAGGCAACCTTCAGACATGTGACCATAGCTGTGTGTTGAGGCTTTCTATAAATATGGGTTTGCTGAAGCACTAAGCTATGTGCTGCTGCAGTATGGCACTATGGCTTCTGCTCAGCAAAAGCTGTTTATATTCTCATTTCAGACCCCTGCTAGTGTTGGCATCTGGCTCTCAGCTACATGACTTTTTTGCCCTCTACCTCTAGAAGAGTAAAGCAAATGCCCTCACTCCCAGCTTTAGCTGGAAAGAAGAGTCTAGTTTTGTAGCTCAGACCTTCCTAATCAGCAACAATACAGAAGTGATTTAAGAAGTCTGATGATTCCAGGCTATATTTGGGGTGCTGTAACTCATTTTCTGTTTAGTCATCACTCATTCGGTGTTTCTGGCTGGATCCACACAGAGTTCTCTGATGCATAATTTAAACAGGCAAGACAATTTGCATTTCCCCCTCACTCTTCCCAATTTTCACGTTACATGTGTTTTGATAGTCCTGTCACCTGCATGTGTGCGGTAGGCCCATTTAAAACCCAACTGATCTTGGATACTAGCATTTATATAACTACATTTACATTCACAGCTCTTCAGTGGTGGCAGAAGACTTTAAAAAAAAATTAAAAAATGGGGTTTTCTGCCACAAAAACATTTCCTTTTTTCACCTTCTCAATACAGTGGAGTAGCAAGTTCAGTTCATCTTACAGAAAGAAACTCAGCTATCCTAAAGAAAGGGATTGGACAGATACAGGTGCTGGAGTAATCATTTGTATTTAATGCCTGTAAGACTCAAAACAAAACAGCTGAAACTTCTAAAAAATCTGCAGCTACAAATATACATAAAGCAGTAGCCAAAAAATACTGCTTTGCCTGCTTGCATCATCTTCCTCCTATATTTAGGAATCAAATTAAATCAGCAAAGCATGCAAGTGTTCAAGAGTTCTACAAAACCCCACTTTTATCTTCCCGCTCTTCTCTTCCCTTTTGCCATTATTAGCTATGCTATTTTGCCTTCGCATTTTTCTCCTTAAAAGTGTAAACAGAACTTATTTATATGCTCAGTTTGTTTATCTGTAACAGGAAAACCACAACTTTTTAGTGTAATTTGTTACTGAGCTTCTTCAATTTGCACATTGTGGGGTCACAATGCCTAGGTTGATCACCATGGAGATTTAGTTCAGACTACATTGTATTGTGTGGTTCTGGATGTGCACACCTGTGAAATAATCTCATGCCAGACTTGGCAGCAAAAATTATCTCCAAATTTTATTTACCTAAAGGCCTGCTTGCTTTGGCATGTGTGCAGATGGGCACTGGTGGTTTGGCTAATAGCCAAGGAGGAGATGATTAACAAAAACTTATCTTCCCAAAAGCATCTGTTCTCGACACTCCTGGAAAGAGGCCTTTGGGCTACATGAACCTCAGATCTGACTCCATACAGCTGTTCTTCTGCACCCTGAGGACATGTCACACCTACAGGGCTTGCAGCTAAACAGTTCATTCCATGAAAAGACTGATGAAATACATTTTTGAGTCAATGCACAGGCTGTGAAAGACAAGGAGTTAAAAGACCTGCTCAAAAACTGATAAAGACATTGTGGATAGACATGTACAAGAAGCAACTAAAAACAATGGAAGAAGGCTGGAAGCAAGTGATGGAGACTTATTAATCTAGAACTTTGGGATTCAATCGGGAAGAGCAGACTTACCAGTTAGAGTTGTTAAGTATTCCCTTCCAGCTTTTTATAAGATATTCTAACATACAACAATTGATTTTGAAAAATTGAAGACAAGGGTTTTAAGGATACTTGTACATTTCAGATTTTTTCATATAATTTTAAGCTAGTAACAAAAATTCATAGAAAATAAGTCAGCTGAAAGAAGGGGAAATCATGAACACAAAAACCAGATGAAACATTTCCACAAATTCAGCCTTGAAATAAGATGTCTTTTCCTAGCTGTGAGAATAATTAGACATTGAAAGAGCTTATCTGATAAGCGATAGACTCAGTAGAGAGTGGAGTCTTTAGAGATTAAATATCTAAAAAAATTCTCTGTCCAACATAGTGCAAAAAAAACCCTGAAATCCATAATATGGAAAAAAAAAAACCCAACAAAAAAAAACCCAAACAAAAAAAATCACCACACCAGAAAACCAAACAAAACAGAACAACAACAACAAAAAAAAAACCCAACTAAAACTTGATGACCAGAGTTACCATAGAATTTGTGAACATACAGATGTCCCTATATATTCCTTCCTCCACTAACCATACAAGGGGCAGTTTCAGACATCTGTGAAGCAGCAGGAAAAATGCCTGTCCCTTCTCTCAAGGTTTTGATTGTGTTGTCAGACATGACTTCACAGCCTCCACAACCCTGCAGATACATCTGCCCTTGCTTCAGGCACCCATGAGCAGGAAGCAGGAAAGTCCATGTCGCTGGGTAGACATATTCCAGAACTTCCATGTGGCACCTTCCTCTGCCAAAAGAACCAGCTGCCTGAAGGCTGCATTGGGCACTTTAGGCTCCAAGTGAAGGGGGTGCTGGTTTGGGGCTTTTTGGCAGACTTTAGCATAATTCTCCTTCACACACAATCTGCATATGCCATCTCACCAGCTTTCTTGCCATTTTGCGAGTCCTGATCACTAGAAGCAGTCATTATTTGCTCTCTGACTGCAAGTTTGTTTTCAGAGACCAAACTGTAACAGGATAATGAAAGCACCATTGGACACAGATTAGGTCATCTGAAAGAAACTAGGTAGTTTAAGGCTCAGAAGCAGACAGGCAAGTCAATTTATAGGGTTTTGTAATTCAAGACCTGAAAAGCCCTTATAAACTGCAGGTTTGCTTTTCACTATACCTTTCCTACAAATCATGAGCAGAGTAACAGAAGGCAGCACAAAGCTGTACTTATGAATCATTCTACTGTTCTATTGCATCTCTATTTGTGTTTAACATATGACATTAAGGCCTTTTGAGAGTGTCTAGAATCACAGAGCAAATGACAATAATGTCTTATCAAACAGTCTCCCAAGTACAAATAACATTTCATACAAGTCTTCACATAGCATACATTTACATAACTTTAAAAAAGCCCACGACAATTTACCTGCCCCACACTGTTCTTCAAAACAGTAAAAATCTATTCAAGACTCTCGGAAAAATGAGTGAGTATGTGAAAGATTAACATGCTGTGAAGCAACCATTCTCCTGGAGCTACTGGAGACCTAAAGATATATTTAGCCTCTTAGAATTATGGGGGGTTTTTTTACCGCTTTGGAGAAGGGCCATTGTCAGGTTCAGGTTTGACATTTACCATAGAAGCAGAAAAAAGTTATCTTAAGGCTCCGATTTATTTTCATTGTGTATCCCTCAGCAAATCCCCAGGCAAGGACAGAGGCTGGAAAATCTTGTGTGGCTATTGAGTGACACTACTGACACCCTTCATTTCAGCAAGGGCTTACTCGATGCAGCAAATCACTTTTGTGGCAATAATATTAGAAAGCTCTTTAAAGCAGAAGCTAGTATCTTGCACCAGTTCTAAGTGTTACAGGGATACTTACCGTTTAATCATCTTTGACACTGGGACATCTTATCACCTTTACATTCAGGCTTATATCTGCCTTAATTTTCATAGCCCCTCTAGGCTATGCTGTTGCTGGAGCACTGGCCAGTCTTTCCACAGCAAGATGAAGCTTGGACAAGCCAGCTTTGCACTATTTCAGCTCCAGAAGACTCATGACAGAGCTCATGTGACACTGTCCTAGGCAAGAGGCCCACAAGGGAGCCCCAAGATCAGGAAGACTAAACATGTGGGGTGAGGAAGAGGGACACTTTGCCATGCTGGGCAGACCCCCTCCTCTAGGATGCCTTTGTTCTCCCATTCAAAGTCCCTTATGTAGGCATCAGTAAGCCTGAGCTCCCACCCTTCAAGGACTGGCCAGCTCTTCACAGTAGAAATACAACATGCTTTTTATTAACACTCTTTTTCAAGCCTCTATTTATCCAGCTCAGTGACCTCCACAAGAAAAAAAAAAAAAAAAAAAAAAAAAAAAAATCAAAGAGCTTGAACAACTTGTTCAATCTGTCCCCAGGTCTGTGTGTTTACATCCCAGCCCCACAGCAAAACACCATTTGTCTTCCCTTCAATAAGAACAAGCACCATCGTAGGCCGCAAGATAAAATCTCCTTTAAGTTCTTTCTTAAGGGGAGGGAGAAGCTGAAAAAACCTGGCAGATGTTAGTAATGAGCTCTGCTGACCATCAAGTCATTCCTTCCTGCCAGCCACACAGCAGAGCAGGGCAGCTTCAGTGGATTAGGTTGCACCAGTTGATTTGTTGCCTTACCTCCACTCCTGCCTTTGGCTTGCCCAGCATGTCCCTCAGTGGCGCGGAGAATATGGGGAAGTTTTAGTCATCACTATCCTCCTGTGGTTTATTTTTAGTTTTTAGGTAAGTGATTACAGAACCATAAAATAGGTAGGGCTGGAAAGGTCCTTAAGATCAGCTAGTTCCAACCCCCCTGTCACGGACAGGGATGCATCACACTAGATCATGCCGCCCAGGGCTCTGTCCAGCCTGGCCTTGAACACTGCCGGGGATGGAGCATTTACCACTTCTTTGAGCAATCCTTTGTGCCTCACCACCCTCACAGCAAAGAACTTCTTCCTTATATCTAACCTGAACTTCCCCTGTTTAAGTTTAACCACTTTACCTCTTGTCATATCACTGCAATCACTGATGAAAAGAAGTGATGCCCAGGACACTGTTGCAAATAAGTTTTTACCAAGAATACAAGAACTATGAATAGTCACCAGCAATTTGGGTAGATCTTCCCTCTAACTCACAGCTGCTGTAAGTTGCATACTTTTATAGCTTCTGCAAGAAATGTTTCCAGCTATTTTGCAATTCTAAGCATTGATCTGTGAGTGAAAAATGTACAGAATATCAAGCAGATCTTACCTGTCTTTAGTTTTCATGCAGGATAAAGTTTCCCACCTTCCAAAAACAGGAGAGATTTCTATTTAACGATTATGGTTATTGAAGATTAGGTGTGAGTTAAGTTAAAAGATGTCTTTGGCTTCCAATTTAGCTATTTGCTCAGTTGCTTTTTATCACCTCGGAAACTGGCACAGAATCTAGATAAAGTTTCAGTTTAATCTTTTTTACTGCTGTAACCGGTAATGTTAGTGTCTCATCACAGGATGGTTTCATTTGGTGCATCTTTCTTCCATCCTCAAAGGGCTGCTACTGAGAATTGTCCCACTTGCTGGCTATGGATCAGGTCCTTTTGTTATTCCTTTAGTGGTTTTTGAATGGCCACAGCCTGGTTCCCTGAGTGGTCTTGACCTGGTCAGGAGTTTTAATTCTGCCTTTTTTTTCCCCTCCCTGCAGTCACTGGGGCCTTGGTACCATGATGTAGTCTCTTCAGAGTAACCCCCATTACAACTCTGTGGCTTATTGTGAACCTGGTGAATTGAAAGTGCTAGGTCAAAGATTAGAACAAACAGAATTTCAAACCCTGCTTTTGACCTTGAAAATTAGAAACTGCCCTTGTCAGACCAGAGTCACTGCTGATAGCTGTAACAGCCACATCTCCTTGGCACTTTGCAGCGAAAAACAAAGAGAGGTGACACTTATAAGTACTCATTTGTTACAGATTTTCTTCTCTGGCTGATCAACAATCTAGTCAGATGCGCCTGCAAACATTTGCAGTTTACTGAATATTTTCCGTTAAAGGGAGATGCTGAAAGTAATAGATCAATCCAAATTCTTTAACTACATTGTTATCCATCTGTTGGATGAGGCCTTCTGTTCTGCAATAGTTTGCCAGAATTTGACACTTTTCCATGAACAAGGACTAAAGCAAGTGGACTGGAGACCTCTTGTACAAGTTATTCAAACCAGAACATAAAAGTAATTAAGATTTGCAATAAAAGCTTTTTCTGCAGTGATCTGAGTTAGCAAGGTGAAGAAGAGAAACAAAGCCCACTTGATCAGATATTTTCCATTAGTCTAACTCACTCTGGGTAGTTACATGTAAGTTGTGTCCAGTAAATGGTACTTTCTCTCACAAATCTCTAGATGCAAACGTTTGAGTGATCAGTAGGTGTGGATGTGGCCAAGATATTTTCTAATCACAAGTCTAAGTTGTCTGCTGGTTCATGTTTTCACTAAGCACATGAAGTCAGTCAACATCACTTGCAAATATGCTTATTAGGTTTGCTGTGTCTTCTAATTAACATCAGCTGATGCAGAATCAACAAAAAGCTTTCTCTAGAAATTTTAGGCCTTACTTCAAATTCAGATCCCACAGCTTGTGTTCTACTTACTGGCTTATATTAAAAATGTAATTAAATCTCAGGCTAATAGCAGTTCATATTTACTTCCATATCAAATTCTTACACTGCTTGCTAAAACACATCTACTAAAGAGTCCAGAATATTGCATGATTAGGGATTGGGTGCTCTTATTTATCAGACAAGTACTTAAGAGATTCAACCATTCAGCAGGTCTGGGCCCAGACCCTAACATTATTATTATTCTTTTAGTTTATGCCAAGGAGTCATCCCTTCCCTACACAACTATTTTTCCTGTAAACCAGTAACAGGACACAGCCAGGCACTTGACATCACCAGCTAGGGTCAATAATAGCATGTTATTTGCTTGAAAGTTTAACAAAGAAAGTCTCCAGGTCCAACATGAAGATATCCAACTGTGTGTGCAGTCACAAGGACTCCAAGGATTCTTTAATGAGTGTCCAGCTGGAAAAGCCTGGAAGGCCTGAGAGGAGATGATCTGAACTCCATTTCTGACCAGATATTCATGTTCATTGTTCCATTGGTAAGACCCTCTAATTATTTGCCTGCTGTTGGATTCACAACACCCTCTTCAGTGCCTTTGCCTTTCTCTGGGTGCACAGCCACTAGTCCCCATACAGTTCTCACTTCTCCATGCTCCCTGCTCATTGCCCCATCTACTCACTTATTAAAGCTAAGACAAAATGATGCATCACCAATCTACTCCCTCTCAAGCTCCTTAACCACTCCTGCGTGAAACAATTCAGTCCTCAGTTTTCATTTCTTCCTCCTTTCTTACCCTCTACCACCTCCTGCTCCTCTTTATTTCTGCTCTCAGCCGTTATCCATTACTTAATGCACTTCAGCTCTGCTCCTTACTGCTCACACACCCTGTGGAACCTGCTGGATTTTAACAACTTCAGCCCAGCTGAACATCAGCTAAACATAGCTGGGGTGTGGGGAGCGAGAATCCAAACAAACCACAAACCAGTCTGTGTTCTGTCGACACTGTCACAACAGCTCTTCAACCACAGGGTTCTCCCTGCACCTGAAAGACACATGCAGTCACATACAAGACTGCTGAGTACACAGGGACTAGAGACAATATTCTGAGAATTCAGAATGTGATCATAAACACACACATATCCTAGAATATATAAACTATTTTTTTTCTTCAGGTGTTTAACAAGCCCAGGCAAAAGCAAAACCCTCGGTTCTCTTTCAAAAGCCACCTTCTGACAGATTTGAAATCCCTGCACCAAGCCAGAAGAACAGAATCACATTAAAGAAATAGAGTCCCTCCATCAAAACAAAAAAAAAAAAAACCTAAACAGAAAACCAAAACAAAACCACCAAACCCCACAAAACCAAAAAGAAAACCACTAAAACCCACAACATGACAAAAGAAAAAACCCACCTTACATGTTTCTCCCCTATAGCTTTGTCAGCTCACACGGTTCTGCTATTTCACAAATTAACCAAAGTCGCTGTGAGAGTAGAATATCTGAGAAGGAAGATCTTAACTTGAATAATTAACAACTAGGAAAATAATAAGTAATAAGTAATAGAGAACAATATCTCTGACTGAAAAGTGCTTTATAGCCCTCACAAAAAGTGCAGTATAATTTCACTTAGCATTGCCTCAGCAAACAAGGGTTTTGCTGTAGCTAAACCCAAGAGATGCAGTATAACAAAGAAGAAGGTTAACACAACATGAATTCATAGTCAGTATTAATTCTTCATATGTATCCTTCTGGAGAGGTCCTTTAAAACAGAAATTGAACATCCCTGTTTTTCTCCTGTTGCACTTGTGAACAAGAAAGTAGGATTTATTCTCCTACCAGAGCGCACAATTGCCTATATCAGGCTCAGGTGCATGAACAGGGGAAAAAATGCTTTCAAATAGTGAAAAACCCCACCAATGACATAAATATATATGAATCAGTAAAACTGTATAATCAGATGCATTCATGGTCTTTTTTATAATTACAGACAGTGCCCTGGAGGGCAGTCACAGAGAAGTAAATACATTTTTTGACTGTCATATGGGTTATATATTGCTAGCTGGAGTGTGAGCAGCATTCTAAGATGAAAGTCAATACAGAACAACTTAAGCTTTTTAAGCCCCTCTTTCATGCATACTTGAGCTGTATATAATCAGGGTCATCCATCTTAGAAAAACATTCTTCCAACACACTGAGATTACTGCTGCATGGAAGATTTTTCAATCCCATTTCACTTATAGCTCAACAGTGTTGGTGACAGCCATGTCAGAGCATTAGGCAAAATTGTGAAAATCAATTACATGCCATTTGTTTAACTTCTTTTATCATCTGTCTTGCTCCTTCAATTTGAAAAGTTATTGCCTCATCTACATCATCTTCCCCTTGCACCGTTTGTTACCTAGCCCTACATTTGCATTAAGCATTATCTCCTTTTCTTCAGTAAATGAACAAATTTAAACAAATGGAAAACTCTTAGAGTGTTTATGCTCCATTAAATCTTAATCCTGCTTTTATTCCTGAACTAAAGTGTTGATAAATTCATTCATATTAAATAGAACTTGAATCTCTGTAGTCCTTTCTCTTTAATGAGGCTAACAGAAAGACAATGCTACTCATTGTGAGCAGGGGTATTGCTTTCCAGTCCTGTTATTTAATTCTGCTTTATTACAGGTGTTCAAAACTGTACTCTATCCTATAGCTCCCTTTTCAGCTTTCATTAACCACATTTTCACAGAACAGAGCAATAACTGCAAGGAACACAGTTGTTTAGGAGGGGAGAGGCAGATGAGAAATACTGTTCTCCCTGGCTGCTAGAACATTTTTTTTTTGGCTGAAATACTCCTTTTACCATGTCAGGTTATTTTTAGACCCCACATACAAGCCCAATAGTTACCATAAGACAAGCTGCAATACTGGCATGCTTGGCAATATCTGTTAGTGGGATTTGCTACTAATAAGATCCCTCAAAAAAGCCCCAAAGCAGAACATCACTGAAATGTTGTCAGTACACCAGGTGCCAGTTATAAAAAGCCACCAAGTATCTACTAGCACACCTCAGCTCCACTACTTCTGTTTCCATCTCAAGAAGTTGAGTCCCGGTAAGACCAGAAGCAACAAATATTCAGCCAAATCACATTAAATGTAGCATTTAATACCTTTATGGATCAAGTTGTCTTTTTAAATTACTTCAGTTCTTTATTTGAAGGAGTGATATTACTTTGCAGAAAGAAAGCCTTGTTCTCTAAAGCCCTGCAATACCAAACCCTTCCCTTTGCTCTTAGTCATGGAGGAGAGTCACTGAGAATGAATCCTTCCCCTGTTAAGAGTAAAGATGTACTCAAAGCAAACCCACATGTGAAAAGACTTCTAGGATCAGCTCCTGCAGATTTGCTCTGGGGTCACTGGGGTCCTGGGGAGTGCATGAGGGTTGATTTTTGCATCTGTCAACCCCTGCACTTGAACCAGCCCTCTGACACCTGCCTCACCATATTTCCTTCTGCAGGTTTCTCAACAGCAGTATGTGACAGGGAAGATCAGGCTGTGTATTCTGCTGAGAACAAAAGGGATGTGTGTGGCAGTCAAGGACCAGACCTTGATTGCCATACATCTTTTCTTCAAATAAGGCTTTGCCAGGAAAAGCACAAAGCACTTTCAGCAGAGCAACTCAGTCCAGAAGAGGCCTGATTAAGCCAGCAACCCTTGCAATGGTGCGAGTTTCTGCTGTGCTGTCCCATGACACTTACTGGGCAGGGTTTGGCTGTGCTATGCTGCACAGCAGAGGTGTGTGAGGACACTTCAGCCCCAAGAGGGTAAACCCTGCTGGCAGTCTGGAGCTTTTAGAGATTCTGTGAAATATTTAGTGAAGAAAGTGTTCACCTGAACATGGAAGCACAAAGTGCTGCTTTCCTTCTGGACAGGAGGTGGCAAAAGCAAGGGAAAAGGTAAGTGAAAAAAAGAAAACTAAGGATTAACTGTGGCCTTGCCAGTGGAAAGCTCTCTGGATTTAAGCCCCATCACTCCTGCCTGTTCTGTAACTTGCAAGCTTACAGCTGTCCTGATCTGATGCAAGTAATGACATACCTGAAAGAAGGGAAAAGCCTGCAGATCCAGGCTCTGTTTCCTTGAAAGCAAACAGCAGGAAATGCCAATAGGATAACCCAACTAAGTCCATAAGCAGACAAGTCCGCAACTCTCACCACAACAGCATTCAGATTACACAGACACACTGACTGCTGGGGCAATGTTCACAAAATAGTTTACTTTTCTACATGAAGAATCATAACTGAGCCCGTAATTATTTATTGCCCCATGCCTACCTCCAAGAGAGATGAAGAGGTCAGGAGTGTTTAGCAGTCGTGTAACATGCAGAAGGAAAGTCAGCTGCACTGCCATAGGCTGTGGACTACACCACCTGTAACTCCTGAGTTACAGGTAACAAATAAGCATAAAAGCAACTAAAACTACTCAGAAACCCATTAAAAATAAAGTCCCACAATCCTACCTGATAGAAGCAATGAATTGTCTGGTTTGGGTCAAGGTAATTTAAATAATAATTACATTTTGAGCAAAGTCTGCCAAGTGACAAATGCAAAGCATCTATCACAACTGAGTTTGTTCAACAGCACTAGGAAGCTTCCCTCTTGGAAAAGAGGAGAAAGCCTAATTCTCCAATAAAGACAACTGGAAATCTTTCTTGTAGTCAGGTCAAAATGCTATCCTTCTATCCTTATTTTACAGGCTTTCCGAGATATGTTTTCTTTTGAATTCATATATCTTCAAAAAGCTCTCTTCGCCCCAGGTGAACCCTCCGCTTCCTTCTACTGCAGTTTCTGCAAGCACTTGCAGCCAGACACCAAGTAGCTTCCCACCCTTTATTTGCTGTCAGGAGCTATCAGGACAAGGAAGATGGGAATGTGAATATTCACCTATCTGCAGCTGGCAATGCAGGGTAGGTAACTGCTTGCTGGCTAGTTTGCAGGCAAAGTCCCTGCACCTTTCCTTTCTCCCCTCACTACACTGCTGGAGACACATGTAGATGAGCACCCTGGCCTTGCCTTAAGCAGCCCATAGTTACCACATGCCAGTACTCTGAATTATAGGGCATTGACTTTTCTTTACAAAAGAGAGGTATTCAGTCACATCTCAAGTAAGAAGTGGGGGGAAGTAGTGTTCCTCCTCTGAAAGGGTCAGACTGTGAATTATCAGGTACATTTCAACAGCTTGAACATTAATCCAGAGAGATTTACAGAGAAGAGCTGCTGCAACTACAGAGAAGCTGAAGGGATTTCAGTGTAACATACACTTTGCTTTTGGTTACCTTAGTTATTGAACCCTTTATCTGCACACAAACCCAACAGACAATCCATAGACAAATCCCCAGTGCAATATTTAAAGGCAGTTGGTGTAAATAATGCATAAAAGGCCAGCACAGGAGTGATTCAAGTTACACATTCTCAGACTTCACCCAATGTGGTGTGCAGACTCCAATTGTAATTTCTGCACTGAAATATTCGTGACACTTCACTGCCACCAAGAGCTTCGAAAGCCCTATTGTGCTATTTATTTTTTGAAACAGGGCTTTGTCCTGACTTCAGGGGAGAAGACACTGAAAAACAATAATGAGCAAATGTTTTTCTTTTTCATGGCAAGTTTTCCCTCCCAACCCATTATAAATTTTCATTACACAAGGAAGCAAGTGTTTCACTGCTAGGACTTCTTTCTTTGCTTCTATTTAATGACAGTGATTCTTATTTCTGGTGCAAAGACTGTTACAATTAAAGTGAACTAAAACTTCAAGGAACAGGCAGCAAGAACATGGGATGTTATTCTTTTCAGGAGCAGAGCCCTCATTAGCAGAAATTGAATGTAGTATTGAAAGCCAGAAGACAAAGGGGAATGTTTGCACTAAAGTATATCAAGATATTTTCTAGCAAGTCCTACCCAAAGTCAACAGGTGCTTTATGAAAAGGATGAACGGACCTTTACATTTTGCAATATGAGGATCTCTGATCCTAAATACACATCCAACAGGTTTTGCAAGACACCATAATCTTTCACCTGTAACTGTAGCAGGCTGCAGCAGCAGAAGGTTGCACTCTTACTTTCTCACCATTACTCAGGTCTGCCATTTCTCCTCATTCACCTATGTGAGATGAAGGAGCTGAAGTTGCCGTAGCAGGTCTAGTCTGGTCCAGTCCAGTCCACTACCCCACCACCAATCATTATATAGACCCCTTGAAAGGCAACCAGGTGACAAAGCGCTGTAGCACTATATGAAATCAAACCCTTCACAGCTGCTGATTTTGAGTTTTACTTTCCAAAGAGCAGGTATTCGGTATTTGCTAAGGTGTTAAGTGGAAAGAAATCAATGTGTCAGTTCTCCCTTTTGATGCTCTCTGGGTTCTTTTCATCATTAAAAAAAAAAAGGCAAGACCACCAAACCAACCAAAACCCAAAACCACAACACAACCCTTCTGTTTCTTTCTAGTCCTTCATTTGAATATATGACCCATGCTATCTCAAATAGATGTTTTATTGAAAAGGATTGTGTTCTTCAGAATTTTAGCATGTCTCTATAACCACCAATAACACAAAACTACTAAAATAATTCTGCTCTCTCATATGTACTATTGTTACCTGTGAGATTTACACTGTGCTTTTGAAACCTTGTGGCACAAAACACAAAAAATCACTTAAATTTAGACCCTAATTACACATTTCCAGAACAAGTAGCAATCATTTAGATGAAAACTTCATTCTATTATTTTCTCTTATTTTATTAACTCGTAACAATTCAACCTGGCAATTTCCTCCTTGCTTAAGGATTTATATGAGCTGCATTTACACAATCTAGGGTTTGGAGTAACTCAGATGATTCCTTATTTCTGATGTGCTACAAACACAACAAATGGAAACAACTTTTTACGTTATTTAATTAACCACAGGTCAAGCAGTTAAGTTGCAGAAGGGATAACAGTAATAAGTCACAAACTGCATATAAGACCATCATCATTTTTATATGTTAGAACAGTGCCTGAGGGCAAACATGTAATAGAAAGTCACTGTTCTGTTAAGACACAAACAACTCAGCCCTTACCTTTGCAAATGTATTAGGTTCCAAATGCATGAGACCAACAGAGGAAGCAGATAGAAAAATAGGACAAAGATTAAACAAGCGGAGTATAAGATTATTGGCGCTTTTGTTTTGCTGTTTCATCTTTTAGTCCAGGGCTTACTTGGTGTCATGGGTTCAGCAGTAGCAGTCATTTTTCTCCTTCTTAGTAGCTGGTGCAGCGCTGTGTTTTTGACTTTCGGCCTGGGAACAGTGCTGATAACACCGATGTTTATAGTTACAGGTTAGAAAGTTTTGGTTTGACCAAGGTCTTTTCTGAGTCTCGTGCTCTGCCAGGGAGGAGGGGAAGCCGGAAGGAAGCAGAGACAGGACACCTGACCCAAACTGACCAAAGAGGTATTCCATACCATGGCAAGTCACGCCCAGGATGTAAAAACAGAGGGCAGAGACCCTAAAGGGTGGGGGTGCACTGCTTGGTGGGGCTGAGTATTGGTGGTGAGCGATTCTATTCTTTTCCCTTGTATTTCTCTTGTCATTATTATTATTGGTGGTAGCAGTCGGTCTTGTGTTATACTTTAGTTACTAAACTGTTCTTATCTCAACCTGTGGGAGTTGCATTCTTTTCAATTCTCCTTCCCATCCCCCCAGGAACAGGTGGAAGAAAGAGGGGGGAGTGAGTGAGCAAACTCCGTGGCTAACTGCATGAGTTATAGTGGCTTAAACCACAACACTTGGAAAAGCAGGGAGAAAGCCCAATGAAAGGAAGGAAAGTAAAGGAATTAACTAGAAGATGGGAATTAGCTCAAAGTCAGCACAAGTCAGAAAGTACCTCTCAAAATGCCACCCAACTACGCAGGGCAGAAAAACTCTGACAACCACAGATGCTCTAAGCCCACTACTGGCAATAACAGTACCTTTTCCTGATAATTTCTGCTTCTTTATTCCTCAGGATGTAGTTTCTCCCTAGATTGCCCCAAACTTCGAAATCCAACACAGTTGACATAGAAACAAAAGCCAAACCTCTCAAGAGACCTGCAACCTGCTGTCTTGTAGCTGGGGATGGTAGGGAGATGAGTGGTGCCAGCTGGAACTTTTCTCACCTCAGGCACATGAAGTAAGTCTGCACACCTGCTTTCCCATCCTTCACAGGTGGGTGTATAGCTTGTCATGCTTACTAAGGGAAGTATTGAGAATAATTCAGTGTAGACTTGTTATAGAAATACTGCAACAATAATATCAAGTGATTAAGTTATGCTTCACTAGTGCAACACACAGAACATCGTTGCAATGTTCCTTCTCTTTTACTTTGCTTTCCTGGTTCATAAGCTGGTGGATTGAAGTATACCAGGGGTTACTGGGTAGCGCAAAGGGGAGAACAAGAGTAGGCATGTGTGCATGTCAAGAGATGGATAGCATGGTAATTGCAGTAATACCTAGATTGTGATGCTGAAAACACTGTGGGGAAAACAAACACAAGTCCTGAGCTCTGAAGTGTAATTCTTTTACTTTCCAGCAAGGAGCAGAAAACAATTTGATGAGATTTGCTGCTCTAATAAAAAAGAGGTTGTGTAACAAAGCTGTGGCTGCAGCATGCCTAGCTGTTTAGCCTACAGGTAAGGCAGAGCTAAAACCTTCCAGGTTGAGTGCCACCAAGCTGTAAAGTAGCACAAGGTCATCAGGTTGCCTCAATACCCAGGGGTCATATTCGTGTGGTGTGCTTGCACCTGTGACTTTAGCTGGTACCCAAGGGATACCTCTGCATGCTGTTTTTGGACCTCAGATGGTCTCTCCCAGAGCAGTGGGGAGAGTCTGTGTCAGAAAGCAGGTTGGGCAGTACTGCAAGGCGCTGCAGCCACCACTGATAAAAGCACCAATGGAAGCATGACAGGAATAAAATCAGAGTCACAGCTGGGAGGAAAAATTGCTCAAAGTGGCAACAGTGCCAGTTTGGGCAGGGTTATGGGACCGGGAGGCAGGTGAAATGTACATTATGTGACAGGGAAATGAGGCTTCATGTGGCCATCACTTTCCTAAGGAAGTGCTAATTGTCACATAAACCACTTGGGCTTTCCTCCAGTTGAAATTACAACCGCAGAATGTGATTACTTGCCGATAATGGGCTGTACCTTCATTTGCATGGCTCTGTGAATGCCAGAGCAGTGGCACTGATTTAAACCAGGTAAGTGCCTGGCCCTGAACATCCCACAAACACAGACTAGAGAGGTATCCTCTGCCTGCTGGATTTACGGGCATGCTGTGTTAGCATGGATGGGCTAGTCCTTGCAATTAGTCCCTTGGCTTTGAGTCTGGAGCCAGCTCAGCCATGCCTGAGATACACAGCTTGTGTGCTTAGCCCTGACCAGAGTTCCCTGCTTGCCCATGTCCATGCAATGAGGCAGGGATGCTGCATCCTGATGACCCACTGGGATACAGCTGAAGCAGGTGCTCTGTCTTAGGGCTGGGAAATGCCCTGGCTCCCTCCATGGCACTGTTCTCCCCAGACAGAGAAGCATCCCTGCCAAGCCCAGGTTTCATCAGTGGAGAGCCAAAGTGGCCCACAGGACTACTGCACAGCACTCCTTGGCATATGCATCCTCACCCAGTCTGGTCATTAGTAAGCATAAGAGAACACATTAGACCTTGGCTACTAAATTACAGTTTCCCTAGCTATTTTTTACCTCAGGGTTCTCTGCAAAAAGCCCATTTGGCACTGTATCTCTACAGTGTCTGTTTACATAATTTAAAGTGGCTTCTGTTCTAACCCATAACATAGGCTTTTTCTTGTGGTGGAAGGAGGTTGAAATGCACACATTGCTTTTGAAATCTGTCTCTGAACATTTCTTTCAGCAGCAACTGCAGATCACATCTCATAAACAGCCACATTTTTAAATGCGAGTTTCACATTTGTTAATTCTAATCTAATTATTTATAGAAATGCCCTTTTCTTGTGATCCATATTCTTCTCAAACCTTAGTGGTTTCTTGCTGTGAAAAATGATTCACGCTGGGCTGAATGTATTATGGTAGCTGCATATTTGTTCCTTGCCATGCATTTTCTGATCAAGAAGAATGACTCTGGAAATGGTTCCTGGGAAACTGCTCTCATGCAGAGTGCTGAGGGTGGGCTACTCCAGTCCCCAAATGTTAAGGATGCTCCTGAAGTTAATTGGAAGTGCTTGCAGAAGTGTAAGCAAAAGTCCTTACACAACTTCTAGTAAATATTTATAGCGTCCATTTTCTCCTTATTTTGCAATGTTGTTTGCAATGGTGTTTCAAGGCTCTTACCCTCATGGAAGGTTAGCTGGTTTAATTTACAGAGTTAAATTTAATTGTGGTGGTTGGATGGACCCACATAGGATTAAACTGACAGTCAAAACGAGAACTGGAAAGTTCAAATGTTTGTGCGAACATCTACCAAATCCATCTGATCCTTGAAACCACCTGTAAACGAGGTTGCCTGTGGGACTGAGGCTATAGTCCTTCCACGACAGGGTGTAAGTGCAAAGGAAAAGAAGTTGCTGGAAAGGGAATTGACCCCAGTTTTGGTGAGCTTAAAGAGCATCATTCAAATCTGGTTTACTGCAGGACCACACCGGTCTGCAGACGGTCAGAAAAACATGTGCAGCATCCAGACTGCACTTTTTGCCATTTCACATTCAATCATTCTGGGGCCAAAATGCAGCTGCTAAGCAAAGTGCATGCACAGTTGATGTCAGGCTGTGTGCCTCAATACACAGGCTGGCTGCCAGTGCCCTGCTCTTATTTACTGAAATCTTGTCAAGCACATCCCTGTCCCATAGCTGCAGAGCAAAATCTCACTGTCGGTGGTGCTGAAGTTGCTCATTGCTCCCGCCGATCTCAGGAAGGCTGCAAACAGCAGAAAGCTCAGTGTGCCTCAGCACCAAGGGAAGGCTTTGCTGCCCCTCTTTATGCAAGCTCCCCACTCTTTGAAATTCTCTATAGCAGATTTTTAATAGCCTAATTCAAAGTGAAAGCTTCTGACCAGTGGGGCTTTTTTCCTTTTAAGATGCATTTTTATCTTGAGTGGAGAAAGATATTTTTTGCACTATTGAGAAAGTCCTAACTTGTGTATTTTAAAAGGTGGTGTTGCTTGTTATACAAAATCACACAGGCAATCCATATTAACATGTTAATTACGATTCAACAAGTTTTCCTCAACAGCCTAAAATTAATGTTAATTTGTTTGGGTAAGTTTTGTTAAGAACTCCTGTACCATGGTTAACGGAAAACAGATCATTGCCAGAAAGGTTTGCTTTGTCAAGTGTCATCCTAATTGATGACAAGCAGCCACGCAGGGAGCATTGAGCTGGGAGCAGGGTAAGGATTTTCCTTCCATGGTTGAGATGGGTTATATGACCCCACCACCCTGCAAACTACAAAAAGGAGCATTGTAAGCTGGTTGTGTTTCTATCAATAAATGGACTCATTAGTGTCACATGATGGCTTGGCCTCATGTTTACCTCTATAGTCCTGGAGTACTGAATTTGTGTCATTTCTGATTTCTCCCTTCCACATCGCAGCTGCTCAATGTAGACATTTTTCACAGGCAATTAAAGGACCTACGACAGGAGTAGGAGTGAGAGGGAAGACACTATGTGTTAATTAGATGCTTTGCAAGTAATTGGCCCAGTCATGCAAAGGGAATAGCTGAGATTTGTTGTTGCTGTTGCTATTTTCACTGCTTACAAATCTGGAGCAGTTTTACAATTAATTGACTTAAAGCTTATACCAGATATGCGGAGTTTCAGTAATCGAGGGTTTGGGGGCAGAATAAAGGACTCACTTCTCAAATGTATCTAAAATATTCTACACCAAAACAATACTTGACATTGTTTTCTAGAATGAGGAGTATAAACATATATATAAATATAAAAACTATTTTTATAATGACTCAAACACAGTTAACAATTTGGTGGTTTTACCCCAATAATTCATTGGTAAACCATAAAATTAAAAAAAAAAGAAAATAATAATGTGACCAGAAAGAATTGTCCCAGTTGGGATATTAATCATTACCCTTACATATTATTATAAATTTAATGAGGAAAAATAACTAAAGGATAACTTTTTCTTAAATAAAACTAGATTGGTGCTATCAAGTCATGTGTGCATCTGCTGCACTTCTCTTCTTCCACAGCCTTTGAATGCTGCTGAAGAGCTTCAAGGAGGCAGCTAGCAGAGGTACAAGGCTGATGCTCAGGAACATGGAGTAAGATAGAATCATAGAACAGTTAGGGTTGGAAAAGACCTTAAGATCATCTAGTTCCAACCCCCCTGCCATGCCCAGGGACACCTCTCACTAAACTATGCCACCCAAGGCTATGTCCAATCCAGCCTTGAACACTGCCAGCGATGGAGCATTCACAACTTCCCTGGGCAACCCATTCCAGTGCCTCACCACCCTTACAGTAAAGAATTTCTTTCTCATATCCAATCTAAACTTCCCCTGTTTAAGTTTGAACCCATTACCCCTTGTCCTATCACTACAGTCGCTCATGAAGAGTCCCTCCCCAGCATCCCTATAGGCCCCTTCAGATATTGGAAGGCTGCTATGAGGTCTCCATGAAGCCTTCTCTTCTCCAGGCTGAACAGACACAACTTTCTCAGCCTATCTTCATATGGGAGGTGCTCCAGTCCCCTCATCATCCTCGTGGCCCTCCTCTGGACTTCTTCCAACAGTTCCATGTCCTTCTTATGTTGAGGACACCAGAACTGCACACAATACTCCAAGTGAGGTCTCACAAGAGCAGAGTAGAGGGGCAGGATCACCTCCTTCAACCTGCTGGTCATGCTGCTTTTGATGCAGCCCAGGATACGGTTGGCTTTCTGGGCAGCGAGCACACACTGTCGGCTCATGTTCATTTTCTCATCGCCCAACACCCCCAAGTCATTCTCCACAGGGCTGCTCTGAATCTCTTCTCTGCTCAACCTGGAGCTGTGCCTGGGATTGCTCTGACCCAGGTGTAGGACCTTGCACTTGTCATGGTTAAACTTCATCAGGTTGGCATCAGCCCACCTCACAAGCATGTCAAGGTCCCTCTGGATGGCATTCCTTTCCTCCAGCGTATCAACCAAACCACACAGCTTGGTGTCATTGGCAAACTTGCTGAGGGTTTGCTCAATCCCACTGTCCATGTCATCGACAAAGATGTTGAACAAGACCGGGCCCAGCACCGATCCCAGAGGGACACCACTCGTTACTGGTCTCCAGCTGGACATTGAGCCATTGAGCACAACTCTTTGCGTGCAGCCATCCAGCCAGTTCTTTATCCACCGATTGGTCCACCTATCAAATTGATGGCTCTCCAACTTAGAGACAAGGATGTCATGTGGGACAGTGCCAAATGCTTTGCACAAGTCCAGGTAAATGACATCAACTGCTCTACCCCTGTCCATCAGTTCCATAGCTCCATCATAGGAGGCCACCAAATTGGTCAGGCAGAATTTCCCCATAGTGAAGCCATGCTGGCTGTCACCAACCACCTTCTTGTTTTCCATGTGCCTCAGCATGCCTTCCAGGAGAATCCACTCCAAGATTTTGCCAGGCACAGAGATGATGGACTTGTGTACATTCAAGTTCCTAAGATGGTCTCGAACCAGATCCTCTCCTACAGTGGGCCCAGGGTCTTCATTCTCACAGTCCCTGCTTCTGCCTTCCAAGATTTGGGTGGTGTGGTCAGAGCATTTGCCGGTGAAGGCTGAGGCAAAGAAGTCATGAAGAACCTCAGCCTTCTCCAAATCCAGGGTAGCCAGTTGTTGCATGCGAGGCGTGGTGGCCTGGTTCGGGAATGACACAGGCGACCAACCCCCTCAGGCCGCGCGGGCCATCAGCACGCTGACACCAATGTGGTGGACAGCAAAATGGCCTTTATTGATGAACGACACAGCATTATATAGCCAGGGTTTACAGCGTCACTTCTGTCTGCTTACGTCATAAGTCGAACGCTATTGGCTATTGGGAGAGGGGCCCTGTCTTTCCGTACAGCCCGACATCTTCCGGCCGCCAGGCCTTAGCTTGCGCCACAACAGCCAGTTCTCCCGATAGCTTCTGGAGAGGGCCCACATTGTCCCTAGTCTGCCTTTTATTCGCCACGTACCTACAGAATCCCTGCCTGTTATCTTTCACATCCCTTGCTAAGTTTAATTCTAAGTGGGCCTTAGCTTTCCTAACCTGGTCCCTAGCTTCCCAGACAACATCCCTGTATTCTTTCCAGGCCGCCTGTCCTTGCTGCCACCCTTTATAAGCCTCTTTTTTCCTTCAAATTTTCCTCAGCAGCTCCTTATCCATCCATGGAGGTCTCCTGGCCCTCCTGCAGCACTTCCTTCTAGTAGGGATGTATCGCTCCTGAGCTTGTTGTAGGTGATCCTTGAATATCAACCAAGAGTCTTGGGCCCCCCTGCCGTCTAGGGCTATATCCCATGGAATCTTACTGAGCAGGTTCCTGACGAGGCCGAAGTCTGCTCTCCTGAAGTCCAGGGCAGTGAGCTTGCTGCACGCTCTTCTCACTGTCCTGAGGATCTCTAATTTGACCGTCTCATGATCGCTGCAATCAAGGTTGCCCTGGAGCGTCACATTTCCAACCAGCCCTTCCCTGTTGATGAGCATGAGGTTAAGCATGGCACCTCTCCTTGTCGGCTCCTCTATTACTTGATGAAGATGCCTGACAGAAGAGAGATCTTGTTAGTGTGCTCACTGAAAGAGTCCATGAAAGAAACCAAATAGGAAAAAAATTGCAGAAAACCAGATTTCATCACTTCTACACACAGCTGTGGGTGCTGTGCTCACTCTGATGCTTTCTGTGCTTTAAAGCTGAGCTGCTCTACTCTCTGGGCAAACTCAGGAATACTAATGGTGATTGAAACAATCACAGAAGAAACACTGAAGCATGTCTAAATGATGCACATCTTCCGTGTCATGCCTGTAAGTGTGACTTCTGCCTGGACAGTAAAGCTGTTTCACCAATAGAAAGGGGACAGCTGTGTGTTATTAACTAGTGTGAGCAGAGAGGCTGGAGAATTAACAAGCAGAATTAGTGGGTTTGCCAGCAGATATTTACCTTAGATTAGAAAAGGTGTTAGGAGAGATTAGCTGAGGATGGGCTTGGAGGTAGTGATAGGGGTCAGCAGGGACAGTAGAGGGCACTCAGGGACGAGACTTTCTGCACTGCAGCTTTCCCCAGGCTGAGGGGAAGGTTTGTGTCAGGTAACGCTCAGTGCTTGGCAGGGGGAGGTGGAGGATACAGCAAGAAGGTGACCATGTTCCTGTGGGGTGTGAGTGACTGTTACTACTGTGCTCCTGCAAAAGGCTCTTCCATCCCTAGAAACCAGCTGGTCTGATGCCTCAGGGTCCTGGGGCAGCCTAACATGGAGAGGAAGCCTGCACATCTGTAGTTTGCATGGTCTTTAAAAAGGCGTCCTACAATAAGCTACTATGAGAAATAAGGCTCAACAGACTGGAAAGTAAAATGCTTTTACAAACCAAAGGAAAACGAAAAAATTGAGAGAGTAAATTTTAGCAGCCTTGGCACTGCCCTGGGCATATGTTGAGTATAAATTCCAAGGGGACAAAGGTGATAAACTAAACAGGGAATATCAAAGATGTGCCATCAACTGCTCTTTCAAAATATCCATCAGGGAATACCGAAGATGTGCCATCTGCTCTTTCAAAAAATGCCAATGCTGCAGTGAGTGTCCACAGGACAGTAGAGTCACTTTGTTCAAGTGTCTTCTGAAAACAAAGGGGTACCCAGAAGGCAGCAGCTCTGAGCATCAGCAGCTCTGGAGGGAATGCAGCCCTGCCGCAGCGGCACGGTATCCCCTGTACCACACATTTGGCTTCTGGACAGGAATTAATTTTGTAAGAAGCAAAGAAAGAAACAAAACCCACCCAAACCAAAGCACACAGCTATATGAAACAAACAACCTTTTCCTACTGGTTTCCCAGTCTGCTTGCAGCAAGACAGTAACAGCACTAACAACAGTAGCAGCATGGGATGGGGAAATTGAGTATTTAAGAAAGTAAAGGTTAAATCTGCAGAGAAAGAGTAATAATAAAGCTTGAAACTGAAGTACCTTTTTGTTGATGAGTTTTAAGTTTTTGTTAAATTGTTTGCCTCTGGAAATAAATAATTATAATTTCATTAATAGTGAATGAGCTTTAGGGCTTGCTTTGGCTCCCTTCATGCTTTACCCTCATCTTTTTTAGCTGCAGATGACTGAGCTGCACTCAGCCTGACACACTAAATCCTGCTCAGGGTCAGCCTGAATGACTAAACTCCACTCAGCCATCCCCAGGAGGGCTGAATTATCATAGAAATGTTTGTCTTGGAAGAGGCATTAAAGATCATCTCTTTCTAACCATCTGCCATGGGCAGGGACACCTTCCACTAGACCAGGTTGCTCAAAGCCCCATCCAACCTGGCCTTGAACACAGCCAGGGATGAGTGTCCTGGGTTCAGCAGTAGCAGTCATTTTTCTCCTTCTTAGTAGCTGGTGGAATGCTGTGCTTTTGACTTTCAGCCTGGGAACAACACTGATAACACCAATGGTTTTAGTTGCTGCTCAGTAATGTTTGCGCTGACCAAGGACTTTATGAGTCTCATGTTCTGCCAAGGAGAAGAGGAAGCCGGGAGGAAGCAGAGACAGGACACCTGACACAAACTGACCAAAGAGGTATTCCATACCACAGCACAGTCATGCCCACTATATAAACTGGGGGCAGTTACCAGGAAGGGTTAGATCACTGCTGGGTCAGGCTGGGTATCGGTCAGTGGGTGGTGAGCGGTTGTATCCTCTTTCCTTGTTGTTTCCCTTATCATTATTATTATTGGTGGTAGCAGCAGTGATTTGTGTTATACCTTAGTTACTGGACTGTTCTTATCTCAATCAGTGGGAGTCACATTCTTTCTATTCTCCTTCCCATCCCTCCAGGGGTAGGGGGAGGAAGGTGGGGGAGTGAGGCAACGGCTGCATGGTTCTGAAATACTGGCTGATTGAGCTTAAACCACAACAATGGGGCAGCCACAACTTCTCTGGGGAACCTGTTCCAGTGCCTCACCATCCTCATAATGAAGAATTTTTTCCTAATAGCTAATCTAAATCTACTTTCTGTCATCTTAAAGCCATTCCCTCTTGTCTTGTCACTTACATGCCCTTTAAAAAGTTCTCTCTCCAGCTTTCTTGTAGGCCCCGTTTAGGAAGACAGCTATACAGTCTCCCTGGAGTGTTCTCTTTTTCAGGCTGAACAAGCCCATCTCTCTTATCCTGTCTCCATAGCAGAGGTGCTCCAGCTCTCTGATCATCTCTGTGGCCTCCTCTAGACTCACTCCAAGAGCACCATATCCCTCTTGTGCTGGGGGCCCCAGAGTAGTTTTACTCTTTGTGTTTAAATAAACTCTTTTTTGTTTCTTTATAGTTACTTACAGCTTAAATAATCGACCACAGTTTATGCTTGACATTACAATATTCTCATAGAAACAGAGTATATCGGAAGGGATCCTCTGGAATCCAGTATTTGTATGGACGATGTCCCCGCTGTGTCTGCTCCCTCCGCGGAGGGGCGCGGAGCCTGCACGGCGGCGGCGGTGGTGGCAGTGGCGGCGGCACGACGGCAGGTGGCGCTATGGCACCGCCCATCGCGGTCCCTGGCGCTGGCAGGACTTGTCTGTTCCTCTCCATATAGTCAGTATCAAAGCGGTTTATTAAACACATCGCCTGACATTTTTAATCCCATGAATTATTCGGGAAGAGTACTTTATTAGACTGTTTGTCTTCTTCCCCCAGGGCTGGGCCTCTTGTATTTGTCACCAGAGTGATTTGGCACATCGTTTCTGTGGAGAAATACTTGCCTGGGGACTGGAATAGATTTATGCTGCATGGGCAGGTTTTCAGGTGAAGTCGGATTCTTCTTCTTCCAAAAGCAGAAGTCGGGTAGGTGATACAAAGGCTTATCGAAGCCTGGTTTATTATGCAGTGTTTTTCAAGTAGTGTGAATTCATTGGTCTGTTGCGCTTTATGTGGCTTTTATCACAGCACATTCACAGGTATGAACTGTACAAAATAGCTACTTTATCCCTGAGCAACTGTTTCTTGCTTTTCTAGGACAGACTCCAAAGTGGCTATAAAAGATCTGTTTCTGAATGAGGGGAAAATCCACCAGATGAGGAAACAGTTGGGTGGGATGCTTCTGTTCTGCCAGCAGTGCCCATAGAAGCTGAGGCATGAAGCTTGATGACAACAAATGCATCAGCAGACCCAGCTGCACAAAGCTTCAGCTCTCTGCATTTCACCTGGCATTTTGGCACCTTGAGAGGCGCTTCAAGAGAAATAAAAAGGGGAAAAATATGAAAGTTAATTGGGAATCAAAATGTACCCAATAGTTGATATGCTTTGTCAGATTCTTTGTCAATTTGTTTCCTTTGTAAATTAGTTATGTTCTTTCAATAGCACGGAATCATAGAACCGTAGAATGGTTTGGGTTGGAGGGACCTTAAAAATCATCTCTTTCCAACCCTCATGTTGGAAGGCGGGGGGGACACCTGTGGTGGGGACACCTGTGGCAGGGATACCTTCCACTAGACCAGGTTGCCTACAGCCCTGTCCAACCTCTGCCAGTGGCAGAGCATTTACAGCTCTCTTGGGCAACCTATTCCAGTGCCTCACCACTCTCACAGTAAAGAACATCTTTCTTATACCAAACCTAAATCTCCCCTGTTTAAGTTTGCACCCATTACCCCTTGTCCTATCATTATGGTCCCTGATGAAGGGTCCTTCTTCTTTATGGAGCACAATTACCTAAAGCCATCTGGCCCCAGCCTCTCCTTTTAAGAGAAAGATTTCTGAAATGCTTCTCAGTATCACTGTAGGAAATGCCTGCTCATCAGGGGCTTGCAAGGATTTCTGTACTAGAGCAGCCATAGCATGCCCATCATCCCACACCCTCTCGTTCACACAAATACTAGATGATTTCCAGAGGATCTCTTCCAATGCCAACTATTCTGTGATTCTGTGAAATAGCTTCTACTCTCATAACCAGCTGTCCCCTTCCCACTGCTTTATTCTGTTACTTCTGGGAAGTGCCTCTTATTCTCAGTGCCTACTAAAGTTCGTGGGACCTGAATCATTCAGCACTGTCCTTTCCTGGACTGAGTCCACAAAATCTACAACTAAGCAAGTCTTGGAGAGTTAGTTCCCAGAAGTGGTGTTGAAAACATCAGTCTTTTCAACAGCTCTCAAACAGCCACAGCAATGACCCACAGAGCACAGCTGGCGTGTCTGTATCCAGCCCAAAGGGACTCGCCACAGGGTCTGCACCCTGACACCTGTGTCAGTGACACTAGATAATGGTCCATGGTGGAACACACAAAACCAGAGAAGTACTGTTTGTCTGTGGTAGCTCCTCCCTGAAAAGCCCCACTTTGGCTCCTCCCTGGAAAAGTCCCGACCCTTGGAAACCTTTCTAGATATTGCTGGTCACGTCTTCCGATGTAGGCTGGCCCCTTGTGTTGGAATGGGTGTGCATTTTTGCTAGTATAAAAGCCAGAGCCTCAGGCGATGCAGGGAGGCAGAACCTCATACCGCCCAGGTCAATGTTGCCTCCGCAGGGATGCCTGCTACGGTTGAGCCTGCCACCTTGAGCTGCAATGATGTTTCTCAGAGCTGGGTTCCTGATCGTCATTACATGGTCCTTGGGACTGGTATAACCAAACGTCAGAGCTATCCTTTACTGTATCTTTTGTTACCTCTATATTTTCTCTGTATTTATAAAGTAGTTATGATTCTTTATTGTGCTGCATTTCTCTCAACCCAGAATCCTCAAACTCCAGAGTAACACCTCACTGAGGAAAAGCAAAGCAAAGTAGAAAGGTCCAAACACCAAAACTGAGTTTCAAACTAAAGTGAGCTGGTTCAGCTTTATATTCACTAAACAGTAAATAACCAGAGTCAGGCTTGCTTACGCGGCATACTCTCCTTAATGAAAGTTAGATGTACTTGCTATCTTGCTACAGAGAGATCAGCAAAGATTTATTCTTTCTTTTAAACGCATAGCAGAATGGCCTTCGTGTTTGTATAATAAGTAACCCATAAAATCTTAAGGGGATTTTTTTTCCCTCAGAGGCTCATTTCTATCCCCATTGACTTAGTAAAACTATGATCAGGCTTGGGACACATGGGACTATGAAAAAAGTATTATACATTTTTAATCAGACACAGCCTGTTAAAATATTTGGGGAAAGAAAGACTGGAATCCTTTGAAGTGACTTTAAATTAAGTTTTTAAATTAATTAGGAAGTAATTTCTGTGTAAAAACTAGACCATAAATTTGGTTTCTAACTAAATACTGGGTGAAACCTTCATGTCACAAGTCATTGCTTGCAAATGTATCCACCGTCAGATTTGACTGAAGTTACTGGGAAAGATGCTCTTTTCTCCTTCTCTATGGGCACAGCGATTTCCCTCCGGTGAAAAAAAGGAAAGCTGAAGGACTTGTCATTATGTTGTTAGATGAAAAAAAAGCACCAGTTTAATTACTTTAATCACACTAGTCACAGATTTCTTTTGCAGTTCTGGTCAAGATTTCACTGGAATTTCTCTGTCACTGTCCTCCAAAAGCCTGTCTCTGGTCTCTGGAGGAAGCTGCTGGTGCCTGGTGCCATATTGATCCTCAGAACAGTGAGAAGAGCATGAAGCAAGCTCACTGCCCTGGAATTCAAGAGAGCAGACTTCGGCCTCTTCAGGAACCTGCTCAGTAAGATTCCATGGGATATAGCCCTAGACGGCAGGGGGGCCCAAGACTCTTGGTTGATATTCAAGGATCACCTACAACAAGCTCAGGAGCGATACATCCCTACTAGAAGGAAGTGCTACAGGAGGGCCAGGAGACTTCCTTGGATGGATAAGGAGATACTGAGGAAAATTCGAAGGAAAAAAGAGGCTTATAAAGGGTAGAAGCAAGGACAGGCGGCCTGGGAAGAATACAAGGATGTTGTCTGGGAAGCTAGGGACAGGTTAGGAAAGCTAAGTCCCACTTAGAATTCAACATGGCTAGGGATGCTAAGGATAACAGGAAGGCATTCTGTAGGTACGTGGCGAATAAAAGGCAGACTAGGGAAAATGTGGGGCCCCTCCAGAAGCTATCAGGAGAACTGGCTACCCTGGATTTGGAGAAGGCTGAGGTTCTTCATGACTTCTTTGCCTCAGTCTTTACCGGCAAATGCTATGACCACACCACCCGAGTCTTGGAAGGCAGACACAGGGACTGTGAGAATGAAGACTCTGGGCCCACTGTAGGGGAGGATCTGGTCCGAGACCATCTTAGGAACCTGAACGTACACAAGTCTATGGGACCTGATGGAATCCATCCGTGGGTCCTGAAGGAGCTGGCAAATGAAATTGCTAAGCCACTGTCCATCATATTTGAAAAATCATGGCAGTCAGCTGAAGTTCCCAAAGACTGGAAAAAGGGAAATATAACCCCCATTTTCAAGAAGGAGAAAATAAATGAGCCAGGGAACTATAGACCAGTCAGTCTCACCTCTGTGCCTGGCAAAATCTTGGAGTAGATTCTCCTGGAAGGCATGCTGAGGCACATGAAAAACAAGAAGGTGGTTGGTGACAGCCAGCATGGCTTCACTATGGGGAAATCCTGACTGACCAATCTGGTGGCCTTCTATGATGGAGCTACGGAACTGATGGACAGGGGTAGAGCAGTTGATGTCATCTACCTGGACTTGTGCAAAGCATTTGGCACTGTCTCACATGACATCCTTGTCTCTAAATTGGAGAGACATCAATTTGATAGGTGGACCACTCAGTGGACAAAGAACTGGCTGGATGGCCACACGCAAAGGGTTGTGCTCAATGGCTCAATGTCCAGCTGGAGACCAGTAACGAGTGGTGTCCCTCTGGGATAGTTGTTGGGCCTGGTCTTGTTCAACATCTTTGTTGGTGACATGGACAGTGGGATTGAGTGCGCCCTCAGCAAGTTTGCCTATGACATCAAGCTGTGTGGTTCGGCTGATACATTGGAGGGAAGGAATGCCATCCAGAGGGACCTTGACATGCTTGTGAGGTGGGCTGATGCCAACCTGATGAAGTTTAACCATGACAAGTGCAAGGTCCTACACCTGAGTTGGAGCAATCCCAGGCACAGCTACAGGTTGGGCAGAGAGAGATTCAGAGCAGCCCTGCAGAGAAGGACTTGAAGATGTTGGTCGATGAGAAAATGAACATGAGCCGGCAGTGTGCATTCGCAGCCCAGAAAACCAACCGTATCGCGGGCTGCATCAAAAGGAGCATGACCAGCAGGTCGAAGGAGGTGATCCTGCCCCTCTACTCTGCTCTCATGAGACCTCACTTGGAGTATTGTGTGCAGTTCTGGTGTCCTCAACATAAGAAGGACATGGAACTGTTGAAAGAAGTCCAGAGGAGGGCCATGAGGATGATCAGGGGACTGGAGCACCTCCCATATGAAGATAGGCTGAGAAAGTTGGGGCTGTTGAGCCTGGAGAAGAGAAGGCTACGTGGAGACCTCATAGCAGCCTTCCAATATCTGAAGGGGGCCTATAGGGATGCTGGGGAGGGACTCTTCATGAGGGACTGCAGTGAGAGGATAAGGGGTAATGGGTTCAAACTTAAACAGGGGAAGTTTAGATTGGATATGAGGAAGAAGTTCTTTACTGTAAGGGTGGTGAGACACTGGAATGGGTTGCCCAGGGAAGTTGTGAATGCTCCATCGCTGTCGGTGTTCAAGGTTGGGTTGGAGAGACCCTTGGGTGGCATGGTTTAGTGTGAGGTGTCCCTGCCCCTGGCAGGGGGGTTGGAACTGGATGATCTTAAGGTCCTTTCCAACCCTAACTATTCTATGATTCTATGATCCTGAAAGTGTTAATGAAATACATTTTTACTGCACTGTTTCCAGTCATATCGTAACTTAAGACAAACTTGAACAGCTTTCACTATTTTGTAATAGATGAACACATAATACTAAGTCCTACTGGCAGCATTATTGGGCAATGTATTTTTAATAATTACACACTATTTCAGGTGTAACTGTTGCACTGAACATTATGCCCAAATAGCTCTTTTGTCTTTGTCCCTTATTGCTCTTTATTCCTCCAACTCTATCAGCATCTCTTCTATTTCTTCAGTAAATTTAGATTAAAATCTACTATTTTTCCAGTGGTAAAAATAACCCTACCCTTTTCTGTTTTCTCCTCTGTGATTTCCCATTACATCAGTTCAAAAGAAATAATTGTTGTACACCTGAAACTTTTTTCTAAAGTAATCATTAAGTGTTCCCAGCATTTAAGTGATGACCAGTTACATGAATGAGATTAATAGTTTACTGGGACAAGAAGAACATAAATTACTTTTGGTCTACATAATTGTGTGATAGCAGCTATCAGGCATCATTTAAAGAAATGTGTCTCACCGCTATCAGTCAGACCAGGGCCTTTTTCTTCCCCTGGACCATCATGTTTGTTGTGGTTTAAGTCCAGTCAGCCATGCAGTTTGCTCACTCACTCCCCCCTCTTTCTTCCACCTGCTCCTGGGGGGATGGGAAGGAGAATTGAAAGAATGCAACTTCCACAGGTTGAGATAAGAACAGTTTAGTAACTAAGGTATAACACAAACCACTGCTGCTACCACCAATAATAATAATGACAAGGCAAATACAAGGGAAGAGAATACAACTGCTCACCACCCGATACCAAGCATGACCCAGCAGCAAAACCCCCTCTTCTGTGTCCCTGCCCTTAGTTTTTACATCCTGGGCTTGACGTGCTGTGGTATGGAATACCTCTTTGGTCAGTTTGGGTCAGGTACCCTGTCTCTGCTTCCTCTTGGCTTCCCCTCCTCCCTGGCAGAGCATAAGACTCAAAAAGTCCGTGGTCAGACCAAAACATTACTAAGCAGTATCTGAAATCATTGGTGTTATCAGTGCTGTTCCCAGGCCAAAAGTCAAAAACCTAGCTGCACCAGCTACCAAGAAGGAAAAAAATGACTGCTACTGCTGAACCCAGGACAATGTTAAAGGCTTGTGACTGTCTAGTCAACAAAGAGAGTGCGGTGTGAGCAGTAGCATGGCAGGGAGGGACACAATATCACCCCTGACCCTGATTCTTGCAATTCCCTACTGTAAAGAAGTCACCACCTTCAGATGGCATTTCAGAATGACTTGACCTGAAAACTCAGCCTGCAGCCTTCAAAAATATGATAAATTGCTAAGAAACCCACAAAACCATTGGTAGCACACATTATTTCCTCTATACTGAGCAACACCCAAATGCACTAGGTACTCAATGTTTCTGTCTGAAACACTGTGCCATCCCAAGCCTGCAGGGTCTGGGACATCAAATATATAGTCACAGTTTTATACTGCTGAACACTACACTGCCTAGATGCTCTGCCTCAACCATTAGTAAGGACTTTGCATAATATGTCATAATTTTTAAGCTAAATCTTTTCATGAATCTGTGATTTAGGATTCCCCATCTTAGACATGTACAAAGAGCTTCAGCAGTCACTCTCCTTCATTCTTGAAGCCAAGGAACAAAGTTGTGCTCTTGCTGTTTTGACCTGAAAGAGGTAACAGTAGTTGCATTTGATAGCAGTAACAACCAGAGACGGTTGTTAATATTTAACCCTGATCTTTTTTTTTCATGAGTAGTATTTATCCATGCTATGTCAGGGTGAGAGATGCAGGAGACAATCAGGACTTGGAAACTGTTGTGTATTACTGTGTTTAAACAACTCAGCTGGAACCAGAAGTCTCTTTAGTCTTTACCATACAATATACTCTAATGCTTTAAAATTGGAAGTCTGTAATAGACACTGGTCTGGGCGCTCAAGCACCTAGAAACAGACCTGGTGTAGGCAATCGTTATCTCCAGAAAAACTTCAGCTGGAGCCTGTCCATGCATAGACCGTGCTGTACAGCCACAGACATGTCCACATGTGGGTTGTACCTGATGACAACTACTGCTGTCCAAATCCTGCCACTTCTACTCGTAGCTATTTTTGCTGCCTAACAAGCTTTACCATTTTCCTCCTTTTCTTTTTTACTTTTAATAGGAGCATAAACCAATTCTTCAAAACTGGTGACTGATTCTGTGATTTACCATTTCTGTGATTTACCATTTCTCTGATGCCTCGATTTTCAGAGGATGCCCTGCCAAACTTTTGTGACTCACAGACTACATTAAAATGTCACAGATTACACAAGACACAGGGTCTCAAAATGCCCACTGATAAATGATATCACTAACAGCCATAAGTGAGATGAAGGAATTTTATTACCAGAAAACATTAGGCGGTTGCTTTAGAAGAAAGTTCAAATTAAGGCTTTTCTAAATGCAGAGCTAGAGAACTTTCAGATCAATAGAAATGGGAAGATGAAGTCTGCTGAGTCTCTCTTCTGTTTTTATACAGGTTTAATGAAAGCCTAGTGATCTCAGAGAAATTAAGCTCCTGTAAAGTCTGTGAAAATAGCTGGCTGCATAAACCATTCAGGGAGAGTCAGGAGCAGGAGCTTGCACATTGCCAGACATTAGAGAATCCACATAAGAAAGAGACTGGTCCTGATTCGGAGAAAACTTCAGGAACAAACTCGCCAACAAAGTTTTAAGTTGACAAGCAGGGATTCTTTATTGCAGCACCGGGAGACACAGGGGATAGCTCCTCCTAACGTGTATCACCGTATTGCCACACAGGTCATCCTTATACAGTCACTGGGCATACATACATATCCATGAGGCTACACATGAATTACATCATTTTCCAGAAAGTTTCCTGCATGCATAAAAAAATGTGGCGGAGGTCTTTGAGAGTCGTTTCTTCCAACAATCTTCATAACTGCTGGCAGTCTTTGAAGCACCAGCCTAGTTAACATTACAGACATAGCAATCATCCTGTCCTTCTACTTATCAGTTAGTTTAACTGCTCCCATCCTGGACATCTGCTAGTCTCAGATACTCCCCATCTGCAGGTCCTGTTTTCCTATTGTTTTTCTTACACTTTTGGTACTAAGGTCATAAGGACCTAAAGCTATGTCAACTACCTTCAAGCACTTCAGTTATTTTCCATTACAAAGCCATCAAACTTAAGGTTACTTAGAACTGATTACATTTTGTGCTTTTGTGCCTCCTCGTCTCAGTCCAGATGCCATCATTCAAGGAAAATACTTTTTTCAATACACCAACCATAAGACTCCAACTCTGAAGCCAGTTCCCATTAGCACTGCACTTTCAGAAGGACTTTTACTTTCTAGCTTTACTGTACCTCACTGCTCCAGAATTTTTTCCTTCCACCAATAAGCCCAATAGATAAATCCTGAGAAGTCCTTGTTGTGATTTACACTCAACCAGTAACTCAGCACCATCCAGCTGTTCTCTCAACCTCACCTTCAACCCTCAGGGCTTAATGAGGAGGAGAACCAAAAGAATGTAAACACCCAGTGGTTAAGATAAAAACAGTTTAATGACTAAAGTACAATATACTACTACTAATAATAATGATGATAAGGGAAATAACAAGGGGAGAGAATAGAAAACTAAAAAAGGAAAGGAGAAAACACAAGTGATGCACAATGCAATTTCTCACCACCCATGGACTGATACCCAGCCCAACTGAGCAGCAGTCCCCACTTCCAAGTAACTCCCTCCAGTTTATATACTGGGCATGATGTGCTGCGGTATGGAATACCCCTTTGGCTACTTTGGGTCAGCTGTTCTGCCTCCGCTTCCTCCTGGCTTCTTATGCCCCCCCTCACTGGCGAAGCATGAGATTGAAAAGTCCTTGATCGGAGTAAGCATTACTTAGCAACAACTGAAACATGGGTGTGTTATCAGCATTGTTCTCAGACTAAAGCCAAAACACAGCACTGCATCTGATACTAGAAAGAAAATTAACTCTATACCAGCCAAAACCAGGACAGTTCTTCTGCTGGCCATTGTTTTGGGAAGGGTGTTATTTTAATTTTCAGGGTAATGTAGCAACATAGTTGGCACCCTGTGAGAGTCACAGAAATCCAGATTCCAGCTCTTCAGAATGTGCTGTATAGATGAAATAACTGCTGAAGTGCCTCTCTCGCCATTTCTATAGGGACTCAGCTTCCACTAGAAATACTGCAAGGATATCGATCTGCTTATCGACTACACCTCTGCCAGCTTTGTGCCTGAGGGCAATTCTTTCCTATCGTGGTATTTACCACTCACTTGGACACATAATTCTCAGCAACCACGGGCAGTCTCCTTCATCCTTACTGTTGAAGGCCCTCTCCTCTCTTCCCTCCTGCTTTTATCAAGACACCTTCTAGGGTTTCCAAGAAGAAGAAAAAATGCTCTCTCTCCCTCATTCTCAATATGAGTCATAGGTAAGGATTAGAAAAGAGGATCATACAGAAGAGTTAGCCCAATGGTGCCAAAATCATCTAAATGTTTTAATATTCTGCATGGAAAACATTTTCAGCTGGAAGATTCCTAATTTTTTATTTACAGAAGAGATTAAAAATGAATACTCAGAATTGTGATAAATATGCCAAAGGGAAAAAGTTATTTGAAGTATCCTATGACATTTCAATATGCAATGGCAGGAAGTAGAAAAGGTGTGCTGATGTGGAAAATTCTTAATTAACATTTGAGTAAGTATTCTCTGTCTGCCTCCTCCTCAGCTCACTATGAAAGACTTTAATATCTTCATATATTCTCTATGCTATAAATCCTCAGTTCTACACCAGGGAGTGGCATGTATGATATTAAGGTCCTTTCCAACCCTAACTATTCTATGATTCTATGATTCTATGATCAACAGTTTCTAATTATAAATTGTGATGGGCACTATTGATCTACCTTCCAACAAGATACTTACCTCTGACTTTAAATGAATATTAATTAAGCTATTAGTACTCCTTTAAAAAAGCAAGTGGCTTCTCAGTCTCAGTAACTGAGCAGAGTAATTGTCATCAGTATCCCTAAATGTCAAATTCATTTTTTCACCTCCAGAGCAGTCGCCCTAAAAGGCAATAGAACATAGGTCCCAAACATCAAAACTGTTTCATTTTATACTGAAAGAACTTGCAAGCATTTTCTCTGTTTCTCAAATGATGCAGCAGTTATTCTATTGTAAGTGATGAAAAGGTGCACCAAATGTCACTGTAAATCTGTGTTTCCCCTTTGGCTTTCTATGCTAGCAAAACTCCAACTAGTTTCTGATCAAAGATGACAACAGTAGATAAAGGTGTTCAAGGCTGGGTTGGACAGAGCCTTGGGTGGCATGGTTTAGTGGGAGGTGTCCCTGCCCATGGCAGGGGGTTGGAACTAGATGATCTTAAGGTCCTTTCCAACCCTAAATATTCTATGATTCTATGACAGAAGGGGAGGATATTTCTGCAGGGGTGAAGGGCACACACCATCTCATTCTGTTGCTGCTGGTTTCTTTCTCTTTTTCCTGTAGAAAATAAATGAACCCTTGGCTGGTGATCAGGATTGCTACCTGTTGATGGTTTCTGTTAAAAACCTTTTTGCTACCTCTCTTCCAGCCCTACAGCCCCTGCCAAGGTTTCCATAAGAGAAAATTACAGGTCCCAGAAATGTAACCAAGGGCATGTGGAATATCCTGGGGCTGTCAGAGCAGGCTGGTAAAGATGGGATGGAGATATGTGGGAGGCTGTATTGCAACTGACAGAGAGGCAGGAGGCAACTATACTACTCCTCTCCCTTCTTAGCCGGTTGAACACTCTGCAGGAATCAGAGACAATTGCTGTTAGAAATACCTTCATCTGGAAAGGTTGAAGCACTCTGAAAAACATAAAAGGAAATAGCCTCAGAAAGGAAGGTAGGAAAGATACTCAAACAATTGTAGGAGACCTTCCTCTCCGTGCTACAGTCAAATTTGGAATCTAATTCTCACATAAACTGAGGAAAAGCTAACCTGGAAGATGATTATGTAGCAGAAACCCAGTAGTCCCATGCTGTTTCTTTTTAACACCTAACAATGAAATTGGGGTGTATCATTCAAACCTGTTTGTATGTCTTCTAAGATCACAATATTTCATTTTTAAGAAGTCCACACTTGTATTTTGCTTCCCTTTTTTTAAGAAGGGTAAATGGTGGAATTTGCATTAGCATTCAGCTGGGACCTCAAGAAATGGGTTTATTGCTATGGTTGCATCAAGATGAAAAACTCTGTTTAACTACAGACTAAGAGCATGGTGGTTTTGCTTTCTTAGGCAAGCTGCTCAGAGTAGTGGAGCAGAATTCACACCTCATTGCAGGCACCTTTTTCCCAAATGATATCCTATCCCTTATCCTGCCACTGTTGGGAGTAGCCATATGAGTGAGTCTGCAATACTTTTATTATCCTACCCAATTGCTCCATCAACTCTCCTTTCTCTGATGAGACAAGTGAAAGGGTTAGGGTTAGGGTTCGGGTTAGGGTTAGGGTTGCAGGAAAAAGATGCCCAGAGAAGGAAATGCTGCATGGCAGCCAGGAAACCCAGGCTCAAGCTTGTGCTAGCTGCTAGAATTGAACTCAGAAGGATCCCCAATCCCACACCTTACCTGTTTCTGCAGGAGGCTGGGAATAAGGTCTGTAATTTGGAGGCCTGACACAGAGTGGAAAACCTCTGCTCTGTTTCCGGCGTTGGAGAAGGATCCTGTAATTCAGAGTCAGGGTACCTGACTGACACCTACAGGAGCCAATAGGAAGAGCCAGAGTATCCAAAATGTTTCTTTTCTCCTAAACCCAGCGCACTCTCCTGGCCAGCATGCGCCACCACAGAATGAGAAGCAGAAAACTCCTGCTTACAGTGCTAATGAAAGAGGCAAGTTGTGTGCTCCAGACCCTATGTGTAAGGTTGCCACCTCACTTGAATCAGGAAACCTCCTTACCAGCCAGCAGAGCTGGTGCTGGCATGGGTTCAGCTGTCACAGTGCCCCTTTGCTGCTGGCCCATGTCACCCACAGCCCCTGGGTCCCTCCTGAACTGCGTCCATGAACGTGAAACTGCTGGCTGCCCCACTACCTCTCCCCTACTCAGGTATCAGATAGGAAAAAATAGATAAAAGTATCAAATAGAGAGCTTCTCAGAAATAATAGATATTAACTTGTTTGTGACTCCTGCCTCACCAGTACCAAATGAGGAGGTGGATCAGCTTGACAGCACAGTTGCTTAAGGCCAGTTGTTCTCTTTCAAATAAAAGGTTTATAGAATCACAGAATCATAGAATAGTTAGAGTTGGAAAGGACCTTAAGATCATCTAGTTCCAACCCCCCTGCCATGGGCAGGAACACCGCCCAGTAAACCATACCACCCAAGAATCTATCCATCCCAGCCTTGAACACCACCAGGGATGGAGCATTCACAACTTCCCTGGGCAACCGGTTCCACTGCCTCACCACCCTAACAGCAGAGAACCTCCTCCTTATATCCAATCCTAACTTCTCCAGCTGGACATTGAGCCATTGAGCACAACACTTTGCGTGTGGCCATCCAGTCAGTTCTTTATCCACCGAGTGGTCCACCTATCAAATTGATGTTTCTCCAACTTAGAGACAAGGATGTCATGTGAGACAGTGTCAAACACTTTGCACAAGTCCAGCTAGATGACATCAACTGCTCTACCCCTGTCCATCAGTTCTGTAGCTCCATCATAGAAGGCCACCAGATTGGTCAGTCAGGATTTCCCCATAGTGAAGCCATGCTGGCTGTCACCAACCACCTTCTTGTTTTTCATGTGCCTCAGCATGCCTTCCAGGAGAATCCGCTCCAAGATTTTACCAGGCACAGAGGTGAGACTGACTGGTCTATAGTTCCCTGGCTCATCCATTTTCCCCTTCTTGAAAATGGGGGTTATATTTCCCTTTTTCCAGTCTTTGGGAACTTCAGCTGACTGCCATGATTTTTCAAATATGATGGACAGTGGCTTAGCAACTTCATTTGCCAGCTCCTTCAGGACCCGCGGATGGATTTCATCAGGTCTCATGGACTTGTGTACATTCAAGTTCCTAAGATGGTCTCGAACCAGATCCTCCCCTACAGTGGGCCCAGAGTCTTCATTCTCACAGTCCCTGTGTCTGCCTTCCAAGACTCGGGTGGTGTGGTCATAGCATTTGCCGGTAAAGACTGAGGCAAAGAAGTCATGAAGAACCTCAGCCTTCTCCAAATCCAGGGTAGCCAGTTCTCCTGATAGCTTCTGGAGGGGCCCACATTGTCCCTAGTCTGCCTTTTATTCGCCACGTACCTATAGAATCCCTTCCTGTTATCTTTAGCATCCCTTGCCAAGATTAATTCTAAGTGGGCCTTAGCTTTCCTAACCTGGTCCCTAGCTTCCCAGACAACATCCCTGTATTCTTCCCAGGCTGCCTGTCCTTGCTTCTACCTTTTATAAGCCTCTTTCCTTCGAATTTTCCTCAGCATCTCCTTATCCATCCAAGGAGGTCTCCTGGCCCTCCTGCAGCACTTCCTTCTAGTAGGGATGTATCGCTCCTGAGCTTGCAGCAAGTGTTCCTTGAATATCAACCAAGAGTCTTGGGCCCCCCTGCTGTCTAGGGCTATATCCCATGGAACCTTACTGAGCAGGTTCCTGACAAGGCCGAAGTCTGCTCTCCTGAAGTCCAGGGCAGTGAGCTTGCTGCACGCTCTTCTCACTGTCCTGAGGATCTCGAACTCGACCGTCGCATGATCGCTGCAATCAAGGCTGCCCTGGAGCATCACATTTCCAACCAGCCCTTCCCTGTTGATGAGCATGAGGTCAAGCATGGCACCTCTCCTTGTTGGCTCCTCTATTACTTGCAGAAGGAAGCTGTCTTCCACACAATCAAGGAACCTCCTGGATTGCTTGTGCCGGCCCATACTATCCCTCCAACAGATATCAGGGTGGTAGAAGTCCCCCATGAGAACGAGGTCCTGCGAGCATGAGGCCGTTCCTATCTGTCTATAGAGCACTTCATCCACCAAGTCCTCTCGATCAAGCGGTCTGTAACAGATCCCCACCATAATGTCTCCCATTGCTGTTCTCCCTTTAACCCTGACCCACCAACTCTCTATTGACTGCTCACCTGTCCCCAGAGTTCCATAGTCTAGACAGAGTTCCCTACACTTTTTAGAGTTTCATTCTCTTTTTAGAGGAAGCTCTAAAATACCACTTGCTCTAAATAAGCTGAAGTGCAGCAAAAGAATAAAAAATCTGGTGAGTGCCATTTTCTTTGCAGTGCCCAGGATAATACACTCTTTCAAGGAGAAAAATAGACAAAGCTCACTTGCATTGCTGATTTGAAGGGGCAGCTTGCTCACCTCTCCCAGGCTGAGGAGAACCTCCGGGCAGCGCTGCCTGCACAGAGGATGCTTTATCCTGCTGCCAAAAGGCAGGAAGGTCTGGATTGCTCTGCAAGTGCTTGAGGATACCAAGACAGTTTTACTGATGTAAAATGTTCAGAGCTTGTGAGGCACCAGGTTACGCTGTAAAAACACACACAGCGAGTGTGAGCAGAGGAAAACTAAAAATCCTCATTTTCAAAGCTCAGGGGGACATATTCACAACACAGGTTAACTTCAGGGGTATAATTAAGGACCAGGTAATGCAGGTGTTGTGTTCAGTTAAGATATACTCCTTTCAAAATCTCAACTATCACCTCATATAGCATCAAACTCAATTTAAATATTGAGAAAAAGTTAATTTTTAATATTTGGGCTGAATAATACTGAAAGGAGGGCAGTTAAAAATTACATGAGACACTTGTGGTGGTCAAGTTGTCAGATACAGAAAGCACTTGGGGCAGCAGCAGTGATCTTGCACCCATGTTTGTAGCACTGTTTTAATCCCAGGACATGGCTCAGAAAATGCCAAGGCTGTGAGAGCAACCGAGGCTCGAGCAGAGAGCTTCAGGGGTACACAATGAAGCTAAAGAGCAGGAGCTTGGATAGAGCTGATCTAATCAAGCATACCAACCAAAAACCAGGGGCTACTGCTCCCCACTTCATGGGAATGTTCAGCCTGCAATCCTGGCTCCTTCGGGGGAAAATCAGGCTGCAGTGTGCTCTGCAGCAGGCAGCAGCAGCTGCCTTTCACCATCCATCTAATTGGTGCACTAATTATCCCATTTTAAACAGCTTTAAAATAAACCAGACTGCAGTCATGGCAAAAAAAAGATATAATGCGGCTGTGTCTGAAACATGACTACAATCCAATTTCTTTAAAGGTTGCCTGATACAGTTATCGCAAAAACCAGCTCTGCAGGAGCAGAGATTGATTTCACTTCCCTTCTTTTGCCAGGGAATAACCTTAGCAAAACTTTCAAATTGATGGTAATTCACTAGTTTCAAATGGCAGATGAAATAAATCTGTAATAAAGAGGTTTTCCCCAAGATGGGACTGACAATTTAAAGAGTTTAAAGCTCCAAATCGTCAGCCTGTGTGCTCTCTGTAATTTAATACTGGAGAATCTTGGCTAACTTCATTAAGAGGATGACAGTCAAATTGAGACAAATCATTCCATGGTGGGTGAGGGAAAAATACAGAGAAAATTATAAGCAGCAGGACAAATAGGTTATATTATCACACAGATACCTAACTTCCACATAAGTCTTAAAATAAGTTTCATTAACACCAACAATATATTTTACAACAGAGACCATGCTATTGTGAAATCAAACACATTGTTGCTGTACCTTTCTTAGGTTTCAATCTTGATTATTTTCTCAGGTTTAGTTCTTGATTATTTAGATCTTGATCATTAAGAGTGAATTTTGTTCTTTTTTGTGGCAATTTCTCAGTTCAGAAAAATGACCATGTTTTGATTTTTGAGGAATACCTCAAAAATGTCTTCACTAACTGTGTAATTCCGATAATCTCAGAGTTTTTACTTCTAGTGCTAGCTTGTAGTAAGATTGAAAAACTATTATTTGCTCTGTGACAAGATTCCCATCCGCTAGCATCTTTTAATAGTCATGCTAAGCACTTACTATGACTTCACACGACTCACAGTAGCCATTAAAAAAAAATGTCAAGAGAGTTGACTCCACTCACAGAGCTTTAGTTCTGTCTTGTAATTGCTGGAGTTTTGCCTGCTGGGAATGTCAATGGATTGTACAGACTTTCCCTCCAGAAAGCTGTTGCTGGTTTTATTAAACACATTCAGCATAAACTTCAATATTCAATATTTCAATAATTTTTTTCTGAAATTTGAACAAAATGATGCTGAATAACATTAAGTTCTTCCTGCCTATCAAGAATTTAAATTCAGAAACTTTGTTTCAAGCCTTGTAATAGCAGCTTTTCAACACCAGTCCTCTGTAGCACCCTCTCCTTTGTGTCTTCTCGTTTTCAGAGCCAGAGTGCTGGATGCTAAGGGAAAGTCTGCCCTGGATCAGCACTCCATTTCCCCATCTTTGGGCCATTGGTGGTGCACATCTATAGGGCTGTTTTTGTTCTGTGAGTTAGAGGTAGTGACCCGGGAGGAGTCTGTGTGGGTTGTGACTCTGGTTTTGGCTGAGCGCTGCCCTTCTGCTCTCATTCGCTTTCCTCTGTGCTCCCAATGGATCATTTGTCTCCTTAGGATGGGAGTCTCACTGGGAGTACGATTTCTCCCAATGGATAAATGCTGAGCATCTCATGAAAGTGCCCCATCAGTCATTTCCAAGTGCATTCATGTAACGCTGTGTTCTATGTGGTACCTGCAATCACCTCACACTTACAGACTAGAGACACAACTTTAGCAAATGAAGGCGTTCAGCTGGTACAGTTAAGGAGGACACATACTTAACCTGTTCTGTGCTATTCCTTTTCTGTTTTACCTCTGCACTCTGTGATTGTGAATATGTTAATTTCCTGAAACAAAGTCCACACTTCAGCATAAAATATTGTAGTGTAAGACTGAATAAAATGCAAGAGCTTTGGCTGGTATGGGAAATCTGGTTTTAATAGTTTTATCCAATTTGCATTCAGTTAGAATACATTTCCTTAGTGCAGGGCACAGGAAAATATTCTTCTTATAATTGATCGATTTAAAAGGATTCTGCTCTACATCAGCGAAGGGGAACAATATAGACCTGTGGCAGCAGACAACCCGACTTTGATATAAAAGCACCAAACATTAACAATTACAATAACTGACCTGTTATTTGCTTAAAAAAAAACTTAAACAGTGATTTATAATCTATCCATTCTCAGTTCAAATTGCCATAGGTCTCTAAATATTTTTGTATAAGGTAACTCTCAATGGATTTCTTCTTCATTCATATTCTACCCCTTATGTCCATTAAATCTTTTATCCTGCAACACAAGGAAACTTATATGCAGTAGCGGCTGAGCTCACACTGAAGCCTCTCACTGGGTGAGGTTATTCAAGAGTCTCTTTAACAGTCTTCTGCCTGTTGTAATGTATCCTTTATTCAAGAAAAGTCCCTTATTTCTTTAATTCCTTGTTTTATTCACATCTCATATGAATAAGAAGAGACTGAATCAATCAGATTTCACAGGGTCACAAAGTGGCAGAGGTTTGAAGGGACCTCTGAAGGTTTTCTGCTCCAACTCTCCTGCTCAAGCAGGTCACTCAGAGCCAATTTCCCAGCACCATGTCCAGGTGGCTTTTGAATATCTCCAAGGATAGAGACCTCACAACCTCCCTGGGCAATCTATGCCAGTGCTTAGTCTCCCTGACAGTATAATGTATACAACAACACTAAACAATCACAGAATTGTAGAAAAAAAAAAGAATCCTGGAAGGTCGCTGGGAAGTTTTCTAACCCATTCATGGTCTTAGGACAGGAGCAGTTATATCTAATCATTTTTGACAGGTATTCCTTTTGCCTGTTCTCCAGGCATTGGTTTTCCCCTTCCTCTTGCAAAAGCTATTTAGTGTATTTGAGGTAATTGTTGATTAAACATTATATTCAGGGTAGAAAGCAAGCCTGACAATCAAAACCTCTAAGAAAACTTGTGATAAAGTTGAAAATTCTCAGTTTGTATTGACTGATTTTAAAATTATAAAAATTATATCAAACAAAAATTATTAACACAATACCATAAGAAGTTTCCTGATGTATTATATTTCCCAGGCACTCTTTTAGCAGTTACAAACATGGTAAAAAATACACAAAGATGGAAATGGCTCAAAAGTTGGCTTTGGAAACCTCATGTCTTTGCCACACACCGAGTTCGATATGTTCTATGGCAAATATTCAGTGAAGAAGTAAAGACCCCCTGGGAAAGTCCAGCTGGTTCCAGGGGGACACCAGCACCAGAGCTCCTGAAGTTCCCATGCAGCGCTACCAGCCATACCGAGGTGCATGAGCCAGCTCAGTGGTTTTCTGAGGCGTGACACAGCATGGCTCTGCGATTGAAATGGAAAGTGAAAGATGCTGCTTCTGAGGTTAAAGCAATGTTTAAAAGGAGAACTAAATATAAACTTTTGCAAAAAAAGAAAAAAACTTTAGAAAAATAGAAATGTATGAGATGTTGACATTTTTGGGGCTGCTTGACTGCAACCACTAATGAAACAGCCTTATTCTTTAGCACACACACACAGAGCCAGAGCTATACATCCTGGCAAAAGAAAAATTCTTGTATGACAGACATCTCTATGTAGAAAGGAATCAAAGACTCTTTAGGAAAGACATGCTTTTCCTCTGATGTCACAATTCACGGAAGTATCAAATTCTCCTCTAAGTTATTCCAGTATTCCTGAGTTACTGCTCATTAGCAGAATAGGAGAATTCTCCATCATCTGAATATTTATAGACTGCAGTGAAATGGAATTGGGAATATTTACAAATTTAGACATTTAGTACAGTGATACAGCTTTGGCAAATGCCATATTGGTGGCTAATAATGCAGGAAAGAATTATCATGGGGAAATATGCTGTCATCATTTGAATTTTCAATCAATCTTCAAGTGTTCCAGAGTGCAAGAGATAGTTCCCTTGGATGTTCAGAAATGCTGAAGCATATCTTAACCAAGTGGTTAATTTTGTGTTTGCAGTTGAAAGGATCTTAACATGCTTTCTATGTTGTGGGCATTCCTATCTTTGCATCAGGTGAAGACCGTATAGCTGCAACTTGTATTTTATACATTAAAAGGACTGAGAGAAGCCTCCGGTGAATAAATATGTAATACTAATATTTCTTTTAAACTATGAGGAGCTTCTTAGGATATGGTTTGAATGTTAAGAGCAATCAGATCTTGTATTTTCTTCAGCTTCTAAATGTAATGCATTGTTTGAAGAGTAATCTACAACAAAGGATGAATGACAAATTCATTGGTCATAATGCATCTTTTAGCTAAAATAAATAATGGCACAAGAGAAGAAAAGGAAGGAAATTTAATTTGTTTGTGTATCTTAGTGCTAAAGTACCTGTACTCAGCTTGATTCCAGCTACTATTTCTGACTTTTTTTAATGTGTTTGTGTGTATACAAAACATTATTGAAGGTTTAAAACTTGACAAAAGTTGAGTATACCATGTTTATGTGAAGAATATTATATGAAGTGAATAAATTCCCTTGTTTAAGGAACTCTTTGCTCTCTCCTTTTTATAAAACACATGAATTGTTTAATTTTCAGTCCTTTGCCAAATGTACCTATAGAGTATTTTCCTTTCATTAATTGTGCTAGCTCACATAAATCTGTCAAATACTGCTGTTTAGATGTAAAATAGAGTGCTTCTGTAACCTGTGCAAAGAATTTAGAACTTCAACCCCCAAAAAACCCTCCAAAAGCCCAGCTGTACTGAAATGTCTTAGAAGTTGTGAATGCTCCATCCTTGGCAGTGCTCAAGGCCAGGTTGGACAGGGTCATGGGTGACATAGTTTAGTGTGTAGTGTCCCTGTCCACAGCAGGGGTTTGGAACTAGATGATCTTAAGGTCCTTTCCAACCATAACTATTCTATGATTCTAAGTAAGAACTATCATAAATAATAACAAAAACTCAAGAGTAATTGAGTTATATATATGAAACTAAAAGAGTGTGTAGTTCAGACATGCTCAGGGGAGAGGTTTTTTTCCTTAGAGCATCCTTCAAAATCAAGCCTTCCCCACTATTTTTCCCATGAAGCTCCATGTCTGTGCAGGAAGGGGTATCACATCCTGAGGCCTTTCTGTCAGGTTTTGCTGCAACATGCAAAAGCTGTCAGGAGGCACCAACGTAGCTAATGTGAGCATGTAAACCTTGCTTTCTGAGAAAAGCAGACAGAGAAAAGTCCACTGCTGACCTCAGATGTTCACTTAACTGGATAACTCAGGTTCAGCTGAGCTCATAGTGCATTGTCACATATGGTTTATTGCCGAGATGTGGACTGTGATTTGTATAACTTGCAAGCATCAGCAGCAGCAATTTTGAAGCTAATGTTAGAAGTGTAATTGGGTGAAATCCAGGCTTTTTTCAAGGTGGTGAGAATCTTGCCAGGAACTTTTAGGAGCTCCCTCATTAGCTGCAACGGACAAGCGGGTTCAGAAATAAAGACAAACATGACATAGGGTTTCTCAGCTCCTAGGAAAATAATTCTACACTGTGTTTAAATTATGGATTTATTTAGATAACACTTCCAAAATAATAGTAATTTTAAAAATAGAAATACTTCAGATTTCAAAATGGGAATGAGCCAGAGCCAGTGCTCGTCCAGGTGCTTTCTTACAGAAGCATCATGTGCTCTTAACACAATTAAAACATAAACACATACAATATTTAAACCTCAGCTGGGGCCTGTGCCTTTTTTCCTTAATTGGCTGTGATGGGTATAGAGTGATGCATAATGGCTAACTTGGCAGACTGCCTTTTTGCAGAGGGACAGGTAGAGTTAGTTTGTGAGAAGAGATGACTTATAAGAATCCCTTACTCCACTTGCTAGAATATAATGATTCCTTATCCCTGATTAATCTCCAGGAGGACCATTTGAGAATATATGTGAAGGTAGAAGTTGCTCACATGAGATCTTAGGATCACTATGGCTGATAAGGAGTAAATAATGAGAAGTTCATTTGTAAGTACACAGGAAATGTGCCTGTTGAAAATAAAGCCTACTGAATATTTAATAACTACTCCTGCTCTAACATGCTCCAGAAAACACCCTTGGAATTCTTTGTTTTCTGGAGTTACTAATGGTTTCTGATTCTATCAATGTACCAAATGTGAATACGAAAATGCAGCTGCTCCCTCATACTTTCAGCTTCTTTTGGCTGTAGCCATAACAAGGTGGAGTTTTTTGTTTCCAGGTAAGTTAATGGGCTTCCATTAACAGCAAATGAAAGACTTTTTAAAAAGCAAAGCATGGTATCAACCTGTCTCTCTCTCCTACATAGCCTAAACAGCAAACCAGAGACAACCAGGAGTAGTGTTCAAGGCTTTTGGTATGGAGTTGTACCAGACTAAAAATAGTGCTGACAATCTGGCATTTATGTTTAGTTGTGAGCTTCATGACACATAATATCATGGGCTTTCTGCTATTATTCACAGGCACTAGGTTTGATCTATCGCAGAGTGTTCACCTCAAAATTACTGCCATTTTGGGCTTCATTTGTTGTTTTTTTTTTAATGCATAAATCACAAATAAGGCAGGTAAGAAACACTGAGCAGTGAGGGTCTGTTCTAGGCTGGGCAAGTTTCTGTTGGTATGTAATTTATTTCCCTCAGAGACAGATGCTTTATTTCACTCAAAAGAATGTTCCCTACAAAAACATACTGTAAGCTATTTTATGTTATAAGGGACAAAAATCTGCAGGAAAAATCTGCAGGAAAATTGTTTCCTCAGATCAGCTCTGTAACTCTAGCATCGTCTCAGAGTTGGGACTGATGTTTTCAAGGGTCTTCAGTGCCCACTTCTGACCTTTCTACATTGGTGTTCCATTGGGTCCTCCTATACTTGGATCAGGAAGGTCATGTAACAGAAGAAGCCAGGGTCCCCAGACCCATCACTTCAGCTGTTTCTCCATTACTGCATGCCAGAAAGACTGGGGAGGGAGCAGGAGTTTTAGCTATGCTCTTTAACTGCCAGGACAAAACCATGGCTTGATCATGTCCCTTTATACTCCCTGTTGCTCTTCTTGCATCTGTGCTATTGGAGTTTCAGTCCAAGGTGGAGGCAAAATGACAGCAGAGACACAGTACAGTCTGTTAACCAAAGTGGCAGTTGCTAAATAAAGAGGAGTTGTCTGTCTCCCATAGGTGTCTGAAAACATACACTGAATCCTCAGGCTGATGCACTGTTCCTCTAGAGAGGCATACTGAAAGATAATTTGGTTTCTCTGCCTTTCTGCAGAGTGTTTGGCAACTCGTTGAGTGATGGCACATTTGTTGTCACTAACAGCATGAAAATTCCCGTGTGGAAGCATTTTTTGTTTTCATAGGTATGTGTGCTTGGGTGACATGAACAGATCACAAAATAATAAGGAACAGAGCAATTACCAGCAGAACTCATTTGTTATCTGCTATCAAGCCTCAGCAGCGGAGGGAACATAGTCATCTGCGTGCCCTAATGAAATGTGACAGACATTTAGAGACCGAAGGCTGACATTTCCTGACAGCATCACCATCTGCACAGTGAAAGCTGCTAGTATCTGGACATCATAATCTGTGAAGGGCTGTTTGCTATTGTACCTCCAAATCGCAGGTCACACAGATCCTGGAGGTGTATGTCATCAGCTTTGTATGCAGTCACTTCACAACAGCTAGGATCCTAATTCTCAGTCACTCACTGTGCTCCCTAGTAGGATGGTTAATGTTCCAAATAATCAAGCCAATAGCCTAAAATGTAGATATTTAAAAAGAAAAAAAAAAACCAAAAAAGCCTTCTAGCCTGCCAGCTAGATGGAGTTGTGTAACCTGATTTCTAAGAGTAAGGGATTTTTCTAGGAAGCAGGGATTTAGCATATATGATATACAGCAGTTTTTGCAGCTTCAGAATCATAATGTGGTGGTAGTTTCTACAATCCTACACACAATGCAGGTACAAGGAAAACTGTTTGAAGAACAGAAGATGCAATAATTACAGGGATTTTTGCCTAAATCAAGGAAAAACATGTTGCCTCAGATATGATAGAACACGAAGATTAAAACAGGGACTACAGGAATGGTCCAGTATTTTTTTTATCAAGCGTTTTTTTCAGAACAAGGAAAAAGGTGACCTTGAGAGACAACAGTACAGCTTAATTGGAGTAAAAAAAAGCAGGCACACCCCCACCCAACTAACAAACAGTGCAGGTTAACTTTATCTTGCAGATTTCAGTGTTCCCTTGCATTATAAGGCAAAGGAGAAAACGCTGAAGGCACAAGTCATGTTATAGAAGCATATGTACCAATGTGGCCTTGAAAAAAAATGGTGTTTTTTTCTGAGGTCAGGTACCCTGAAGAGTGGTCTTGAATTCCAAATCTGTTTGGTAGAAATTTGTTTGGTGTTTACTTCCCTGCCTGGCAGTGAACACACAGCACTCAAGGGCTTTTCTTTTTTCTTTTTTCTTTAATTAAACAAAACCAAACAGAGCACTAACACAGCCCCACAAAAGGAGAGACTTGATTCCACCTGATAGAGAAATATTCCTGGTCAGGTAGAAGCCCAGTGCCTTCCACAGTTTTACTTGCCAGAGCCTGGCTTGTGGCATGCCTCTTTCTCATCCATCCAGCTCCTCTGAGCACAGTGATGAGCAATTGCCACTTGACTAAGGCACTGATTCTTGAAGCCAGCTTTAGCAAAGAGAAGAACAGTTTGTGTACCTCCCAAATGCCTCCTGATTCCTCCTTGGTGGCATCCCAGTGTCTCAAGCGCTGAGGAAATTTGTAGTCTCATGTTCTTTCACCCACTTACCAGAGGGAAGCATGGCATGCGGTTGATTTCTTTAAATTTGAGGGTGATGGAAGGACACACATAGTCCTTGCACCTCTGGTAACTCGGACATCTCTGTTCTCTGGATCTCTCAATTTAACTACTGTCTGGAAGTGAATGTCTGAAAATAAAAACACATGATGTCGAGGGATGAGCCCCGAATGTATCTCAGCACTGAGGGTCATTTTCCCACACGGTGCAGCTTCTCATGCTCCCTGCAGGTTTCAGTGATCTGAACAAAAGAGGACAAGACGACCCGCTGCTCCTGCCTACCTATTTAGGAAGTCTAGTGCTCAGTAAAACAAAGTGGCTGTATAAAAATATCTGTAATTCTGGGAAATATGATAGGAGGAATTACATGATCCGACAACATGTTTTACTTAAGGTTGCTGAACTGCATGCTTATGAACTTCTTCTGCTGGTGAAGTACCACTGCAGATATTGAGATCTGAAAGTCTGCTTTTCTACTATAGTGAGCAAAAACTCAAACCAGGTATGTAGTCTATGGGAAATCTGAAGTCAGCTGGACCTAGTAAACTGTCACAAGCCAGGGCAAACTGTGTCCCAGGAGCAGTTTTTGCCTCGGAAGCAAATATTAAAGAACACTGCTTTATGAGTAATCCCTCAGCAAGAGAGAGCAAGGAAACACTGACTAACACAGTTGTTCCCTTGGAAATACTGAACTGTGGGAAAGGGTTAATATCCCACCAATGAAGCAAAGAAGATTTATTATATTCACTCTCCCTGTTCGGGAAGCAGATGGCTTTCATAGCTCGTCTTGTGGGTAAGGATTTTCAGAATGAGCTGTCTCCTATGAAAGAAATGAAGGGAAAAAGCAATAGTAGAAGGTATGTTTACTAAGCAAATATATTGCAAGTGCATCTACTATAGCAACTGGAGACAGGGGCTTCTGGGATGCATGTGCACATGGAATAGCAGATACTCATTTCTTAGGGCAGGAGGAAATGGGTCACCCTGCCAAAGGACACAATTTAGATTCGTGGATGTAGCATTTAAGTCTTCAGAACAACACAGTAGTGCTCATTTTCCCCCAGGAGTGTCTTGCTCTAATATTTTAGAATCAGTGTAGGTGGGTTCAGTTTCCAGCTTGCATAAGAGTTAATTTTCTTTCTGCACAAGTTCTACACCCAGATACTGTCACATGTGAATGACTCATGATGATCTGCACTGTGTGGCCTCCTGCTATAGGCAATTGAGGGAGAAAAGCCCAACACAAAACAGCACTACAACAACAAAATCCCACACTTCTTTCTCTTTAGGATATTATTTATTGTTGCTACTCACCTTTAATGAAAGAAAAGACAAAAGCCACACCACAGTGTGCAATTTCACAGGGGTTCTAATCAAACCCAAACTAAACATGAACTACTATTGGTTTAGTGTTAAAACTAGCAAGCTCGTATAACAAAATCCAAGTAGCAAGTCACTGGAGGAAAAGTTATTAAAAAAAGAAAAGCTGCTTACATTAATTAAACAAAGAAAATCTGCCTGGCAGACAAGAACAGCTTAGAAGCAAATGCATTTAAAATATGTATCTATTTCTTGGAGTTCCCCAGACCACTCAAACACAGCTAATATGTGTGCTCATCCATTCAGTCTTGAAGATTAAAGAAATTGTTGCTCATGTTGACTAAATCTGGGGAAGACATATTGGTCTCTAAAAACAAAAGCCCATGTTTGCCCACCAGATTTTGTGAATGAAGGTCTCGAAGTAGAGGAAAAAGACTTCATTTGTGCTTCTTTTGAAAGGCAGGGTACAGCACAAATTAAAAATATATTAGGCCTCAGAGAGCCCCTTTGTTCTGGAAAACCCAAAATAGGGAAAAAGGTTCTGCCAGAGCTTATCATGAGTCACCAAAAGACAACGACAAGAAAACCCATCCATTAGAAAGCAGGCTCCATCACCACTGCTACTCACTCTTTACTGAGTATCAAATAAGGAAGACATTACCAACAGCTTGGGTTTTCCCCCTCACTCCCAGAAACTATTTTAACAGTTGATCCCTGTGTTGCAGTAACCCATTGAGAGAAATTAGGTGATGTCAATACTCATGTTTTCCTTAATTTCATTTCTTCTGAGACCTGAGTGGATAAGCAGAGTGAATCCTACATCCTTTCAAGAACATATGCTACTTCCTCTTATCTTTTCCCCTGATTTAGATTAAACTTCTTTAGAAAAGCCTTCAGTAATGACATATTATCCCATGTATTTGACATTAGTACACATTCAAAGAACAACTGCAACATATTTCATGGTGGTCATATTAAGAAAGTTGCACAGCTATTTTTATATACTTACCATTGTAGACATACTACGAACTGAGAAACTCAACAAGTCACCCAAAAAAGAAAAGATAACAGCAAAACCAACATGAGTAGAGACTGTAAGATTCTTAGGTGCATTGTTTGCTATTGAATAAATATTCAAGGATTTCCAACCCTTAACTCTCTTAACTTTAATATTACCATTTCTATGCTTTTATTTTTATGACATTATAAAATTAAGATAGCTGTTTCTAAGCCACAAGGTTGTTGGTTTTTTTTTTATCTTAGAGCAGGGATTTTCAATGTAACCACACAGAATCAAAAACTTTATGAACAGTGGCATTTAGTAATCTTTTACAACATCCTGAAGGTGAATTTCCATTTAGGTATTGCTGCTTGATTACCTCACAAAGAATAGTGCATGTATCATAATAAAATTGTGACAATCAACCTGAATGAAAACTCAGCAAGCTCAGTGAAGGATAACTCCAGGCGCCCAATTCTTCTTCGTATGATAAATGTACTTTCACATGTTTGTGCATCCTTCTACTTACCACTGATAAGTGCTAAAAGGTGGTGAATTTGTTTTAAACATACATAGATACCATTTTGATTGCATTCTACTTTTCAGATATGAATTATTGAGCTGAATAGTGCATTGATTACTACAAACCTCATGAACACATTGTCTGTCATGTTTGTCATTGTATGTTTGTCATTGTCATGAACACATAAGATTGTCTAGTGAATCTGAAAATTGCTTCCTTTATTTTGACAAAAGAAACCAGAGACATGTAAGATATTAAAAGCTGAGATTTTTTATTTGTAATCAGACCTGTATCACATCTGTAGTAATTTCTCTCACCTCTGTTTTGTCCTGAAAATATAATCTGTCAGTGAAGACACCAAAAATACTCGCTTTCACCATACAGTAAGAATATAACAAGCCAAGTGTAAAGTTTTCTTCTGTGCAACACTCTCATGTGCAGTATAGATCTCAAGTATGTATCCTGAATGCAAGTGGTGTGCAGAACACCCTTTGTCAACAAGAAATACTAAATGCATACCTTAATTTAGAGATATATACTATAGCTAGACACATTATTTGGCTCTCAAGGAAAACTATGCTATTTAAGCTACAGCATTTGTTGCTCCTTGGTAAGACACCATTGAAAACCTCCTCAAGGCTCTGTTAGGCTTCCTTCCATTTTATCTTTCCAAGATATTAGAGGTCTGACAACACTGAAAATGATGGGTATGATTTAATGGTTGAGCAATAGTGTGTCCAAAAGGGCAAGGACAGTGAAGTGATATTGTAGAAGAGCATAGTGGGAGGAGAGTGGAATAGGTTCATATGAAGCAGAGGATCCAGCAAAAGCCTGGATTCACTGTGTTTTGAAATTCCTCTTTTTTAACACTTACAAAATAGGACATGCAAAAAATTCCCAAACTACAAACAGATTATTAAAATAACTACCAGGTACATATATAAAGAAAAAAAGGAGATATATTTCAAATTTATGGGATCAAAAAGCATTAACAAAAAGAAAATAACTCCCAAGAAATGAGGATTTTACTGTTCTATAGCTCTCCTTCCTACAGTACTGTAGGTGAATCCATGGCAAACATTGTTATGCACTATGAAGTGTCTCCAACAGGACTGCTCTTCATCCACTAGGCTTGCCTGCTCATTTGCCTCAGAATTTAACCTTTACTCATGAACAGTTTTCTTAGGTTCTTAGAAAGCAAAGATGCAAAGAGTGCTTACAAATGAGCTACCTCCCAGCCTAAGGCCAATTGACAAAAAGGCTAATGGTAAAAACCATACCATTATGACAAACACGCACATGCCTCACAACCCAATTACTTCCACCTTTCAAAGTCTGCTTGGCTGGGAAGATTCACCCCATGTCTATAGAAGTGAACCAACTGCGTACTTGCAATCCTGGTCAGTTTTCATTATCAGAGGATTTAGACAAACTTTAATTATGTTGAATTGTTCTTTGCACTTTCAAGCACAAGAAGATTGAGCTAAATCATCTTCTGTTATGAGTCAATGCTGTTAAATTACAAAAAAAAAGAAAACGAACCAAGCAGTTTTCAAAGACTTCATATTACAGAATGTGGTTATTCATGAATAAGCCTCCAGCCGTGAGAAAGAATCCTGAAATTGTTTAACACAAGCAGTAGGACACAGCAAGTTATAGCCAATTACTTAAATCAGTTTCTTTGAGAATCATCTAACTGAGTAGAAAAGCAATTACAAAAGTTTGTCTCCTTCGCAGATCCTGTGTGTCTGCCTCTCTATATTTCTAGGTGTATTACTACAATAATTCAGTTGAAGCAGAGCTACAAGCTATTCTAGAATTAAATATACTGTTACTCATTTCAGATGTTAATAGTGCAATCATCATTACAGTAAGGGAGCATAAAAGTGAAAGCTACATGTATTTAATTTGTATTTTCAGAAAAATCATGGATTTCTTCAGCGATATAGAGCAGTTAAAGGATAAGTTCTGTATTATCAGCTTAACACAGTGCTATTTAAAGTGAATCTATGTAACAATTGTAGATACCTGAAGTCACTTTATGCCCAGCAGGTGAGAAATATCTACCATGACAGAATTCAGACACAGTGTATTTCCATCCTTTAAGATATTAATAAATTCAAACCCTATTTTTAAGCCACTTGTCTGAATTTTCTGTAAATCAAGCCCCATCAAAGTTGCAAAACTGAAGGAAAAGCTGGCGAATTCCATATCAGCACATCAGTTTCTCTTCTTTTAGTATCAAGAAAATTAAAAGGAATAGTTGAGGCACAAGTGATTTTTATGCAGAAGTATAGAAGTATTTCAAATAAGTAGACTAAAACTTCAGAATTTCTTTTAACTTCTTTAAAAAAAGACATGTATCATAAGTCTGTGATCACAGTCATAAATCACAGTCACCATAGTCTTACTGGATTCCTCTTCCCCCCATTCCAAGATGAAGAAAAAAATTGGTTCATGGAACTTACCAAACCTACTTTATACTGCCATTTGAACATAGTTCATGTTTAATCAAAGCAAAGTAGAAACTCGTGCTTCAAGGCAGCCTGAAAGCATTGTTATTTCTTCAGTGAAGACAGCTGCAGTGAACCCAGTAACTCAAAGAAGAGTCCATCCAGCTGAACTGACATTAACATTGCACGCAGAACTTACATGAAAGTGCACTGACAACAAGCTTTTCAGGACAAGTCCATATCATAAAAGCTTGTGCTTGGAACTACTTTTATAGCTATGGTTATTGTTTCTGTTAAGAGGCACTGCATAAATATAGTCATCTAATGCACTTAATATTTCTCAGCTGAGGACTATTGCAGCCTTACCTTATGTCTAGGTGTGATTATACTTTGGTTTGCTTTACAACAGTAACATTGCACTAGCAATACAGCTGATACTAAAGAGAAGGCTGAAAATACGCAGACTGGAGAACTGAAAAAACCAATCTTCTCCTTTACTTCTTTTCATGCTTCTTGGTTAATTTTCCTCTTTCTAGCTGGAGGCTTGTACTGCTGTTTGTTCTCTTTTCCTTTTGCTGGCTCTCCTGGGAAACTTGTTGCACTGCTCGGAGGATAGCAGTTTGCACAATCTGCTTGCTGGCATTCTGCAGCTTAACTTCATCTTGCTCCGTCCCTGGCTTCTCACCTGCTGCAGCCAAATGACAAAGAAAGGGAACTAAGCATTTGTGACTACTCTCTGCAAATCTGAAGGATAAAGAAAGAGATGTAAAAAAAAAAAAAACCAAAAAAACAACAAACCCCAAAACACCACCAAACAAAAAAAACCCCACAAACCACAACAAAACACCCCTCTCCCAAAAAAAACACAACAACAACAACAAAAAAAAAACCCAAAAAAACCCAAAACCCCAAAACAAAAACAAAACCCAAAACCAACCATGAAGGGCTTGGAAACAGTTCATTACATAGGAAACTTGTGAATACAGAAGATGATGAAGTAGGGTAGATAGTGCCTCCATATGCTCGGTGCTACAGGACTGAATGAAGGATGCTTTGAGTCATAGAGCTCAGGCACTCATGCCTACTTCCCAGCTCTGGGGACAGCTGTGCCTCCACTGCTGAAACAAGAACAGCTGCATTTTGCAGTAAGACAGGGAAGGAGGGTTTTGCCATCCAGCTGTGAATCATCCTTTTTTGACTTGAGCTGTGCTTCTGGATGAGGAATTGGACTTCATTTTGCAATCCTGACATGTACTTTTTCACCATCATACAGAGAAATATCTGTTTCATTAACATTTCTATTTACTTTTAGTTCAGACTAAAAGTGCTCACCCATCAAATTTCAATTGACCTCGAGGTATAAAATTGTGCTAAGTGCCAGTTCGTTAGTTCTTAGATCCTTAAAAACATTTTCAAAAGCATTTAACAAGGCTGAGATTGCTGTAGGTAAAGCAGGAACACACACACATCCACAACACTGTCTGTAGCAAACTGACAAACACATATTTCTTATGTGGCACTTCCTTGTTTTGCCAGAGTAAAGATGAGGTCAAGTAAGGTGATTTTTCCCCTTCTGCTCTCATTGCCATATGCAGTACTGTGCTCAGCTCTGGGCCCCCAACATAAGAAGGATATTGACCTTCTGACCCAAACCATTCTGTGGTTCTGTGATTCCATGATTCCTTGAGCCAATAAAGCTACCAGCAAAATGATCAAAGCTTACTCTATGAGAAAGAAATTATTCATTACCTCTCCTGCTTCTTTGAAAGGGCTTCAAAAATATACTTATTTATATCATGTTCATATTATACATGTTAAGGGTAAAAGTAAAATACAAATGTGATTTAATGCTACTGAAATGGAACAATTTAAAAAAATGCTACTGTACTGACAAAGTTTGTCCACAATTAAGAGAATAAACCCATGAAAACTTAGAAAACATGTTTTAAGTTGGAAAAGCTGACTGAATGGAATCACTCGAATTCTTGGCACAGTCAGATTCCCTGATTCAGTTTGTTCCACTCCTCAGCACTTGAAACAGTGTTTTTTGGAAAAATTTCAATGTTGCTTAACAGTAAAGTACACATATTTCTTTATTACTCAAATAATATTACACTTGGTATTACACAATGAATCAGTCTTCTTGCAGGGCTGAAAAAGACCAGCCAATTCAGCTGATATTCAGAAGGTAATATATTAACAAAAGCATGGATAAACAGGAAATTGGAAATACAAATGAGTATGCTGGAATGGATTATAAGATTATATGAAATGTGGAATATTTGCCAACCCCTAAAGCCATAAACAGCTCAAAACTTATTATTAAAAACATACTGTCATTAAGCACATTGCTGTTTAAAATTAGTTTTTTCTCCTTAGGGATGCTTCATTATTTACTTGGTTCTTGACAATCTACAAAATCTGAACTTCAAATATTTTTACATTAGGAAGGTCATCCACAGCAACACCCAGTTGAAAAAACGATAGTTTTAGTTTTCCAGTGAATTTCTACCCAAGTTTTCAGTCATTTACCATGGAGCAAAGCCTGCCTGAAAGCATCACTCAGATAAGTGAGACCTACGTTATGTCTGCCCAGCTCAAACTCATTAGATGATTCTTTTTTCTTTTCTTTTCTTTTCTTTTCTTTTCTTTTCTTTTCTTTTCTTTTCTTTTCTTTTCTTTTCTTTTCTTTCCTTTTCAATGCAAAAACAAATCAAGAACAAAGAACCCACAACATCTGGGCTATTACTGCCCTGATGGTTTAGGTATGCCCAGAAGGGAAATAAGGCAGCTCAAACAACCTTAAGAATTTTACACTTGTGTGACACATTTAGGCGGACAGTAACACAGGTAACAACAGCTAATTGGCTTTGGACATGGAGAGAGTCAAAGATGTTGGCCTGGGGTGATGTGACCAATGAGACCATTGGCAGCTTATGCTGAACATACAGATTAGAAAGCAACAGTGAAAAAAAAAAAAAGCCCTTTTTGAGAAAGGTATCTGACACTGTGTGGAGGTCTAAGCTTGCATTAGGACCATTAGGAGAAGCTAGATGGCCAGCCAGGATCCAGACATGTTGAGCACTCAGACATGAACATCTGGCTCCCCCAGGTGTCTGGTGTCAATCACAGCTGGCCCATCTGGACATGCCTGAGCAAATGGTTCTAGATTGGCTCTGCCTGAGCAGGAGTTGGGCAAGATGACGTCCAGAGGTCCCTTCCAATCTCAAGCCTTCTGTGCTCTAGCTGGTGAAGCTGCCCTAAACCCCAGCTTTTCCACTTCCTGAAGGAGTAAATGTGTCTCTGGAAGACCATCACCACTACTTCCTCTTCTTCCAATTATTTGTTTCAAGAACAGAAAATAGCTTTGTGCTAAGTGTTGAGAAGGTCATTTATTTACTGATATGCTGGCGCTATTCTGAGCGGGATTGACTACAGAAAACTGAGATGACTCATGTAAGGATCCCAAAGGGATCATGAGCTGGAACATATCTATCAAACTGCACCACCTTGCTGAAATACAGACTGCTGTGGACATAAACAAAGGAAGAAATCTGAGTGCCTGTAAAATTAATCAGACATTTTAAGAACTGCCTATTTTCCATTAGGTAAAACAGAGACATTGCTCTGTTGTCTAAGTATTTGGTGTTAAGCTAATCAGAATAAGAGTTACTAAAGTGATAAGATACAATTAATTTTTACCTATGTTTTTTTAGATTTGAAGAATAACTAGCTTTATTAAGATTTCATTAAACAAGGTCATTTGAAGTAACTGCTGGGAAAAACTTGCAGGATACAGAAACAGCATTCTGCCTACTAGTTATCCTTGTCTAATGAATACTCTTTTTCTCTCAATGACAGAAAATCTTTTCTACTTATTCTCTATCTTTAAATGCTCACCTGGCTTATACAGGAACCCAGCACCCTAATTCTGAAAATCGAGAACTGAAAAATGCAGGTCAAATGATATTAAATACAAGTTAGCAATTTTACCTTAAGACATGACAAAGTCTCTTTAGCATGTTTTTAGCACCTTGTCTTTCATTTGGGAAGTTTTACACCAACTAATATAGCAGATGAAAACTAATTTGTAAACTCCAACATGGTTCCGCAATCCAAAGTTTAGTTTGAGAGATTAAAAAAAAAACCCTCAAAATTTTGGACTTACTGCAGGAATCAGTCACATATTCGACTTTTACCTAAAACTGGTGCCATGTATCAGTACCTTGAAATTCCCTTGGCTCACTTGAATATGTTTCCCATGAAGGAAAATTCACTAGCAGTTTGGAGAAAGAATAAAAGCATTTAAAGGCTATTCCAAGTATTCATCTCTATTACTAGAACTAATATTAGTGTCAGTCCAAGAACATCTTGCGTAGGAGACTACATTCTCTGCAATGTTTGCACTATGGAATATGCATAGAAAAGTACACAAGGAAAATGATAGCTACAGAGAAATAGCATTTAGCATAGATTAAATGTTGAAAAACTTCACTCTGGTTGCACATGGAGCTTTTATGATTTACACACTTTACATTCTTCAAAGCATCCTGAGTCACTTCCTTTTCAGATTGCAATCAAATTAGTCTCCTGCAATTCCTGTTGATATCCTCAGTGCCTTTTCCCTTTCAGTTTGCTAGAAGTTAAAATTAATGTTTTATAAACACACTTGCTAAGTAACACTTAATAACAGGTAATTTGTATGAATCAGCAGTTTTCTACCATATCTTTTCATAGGATCACTGGGAATACTATGATGAAGCTAAACTACCACAGGCACGATTTTGCTCTTGCAAAGATGCAAATCCATCCCAGATCCACTACTGCTGGCAATGAAATGTGGGGGGATGAGACACTTTTCAGTGAGTGCAGAATCAGTGATTTAGAAGGAAACAGGAGCAACATTTCTGACATGGACAGAGAGGAGGGGCTAAATGGTGAATGAGCTGTGGTAGAAAATAAATTGGAACTCTTAGAGAACACGGACTAGAAATAATTTTTCTCATACTTTTTGAGAAAAGAGTAGTCATTCATGAGCACGCATGACCATGAATGTAAACCCTGTCTCAGGAAACTACTCTTGTTCCTCAGTTATTCCTTTTGCTTCTTCAACTGTATGACCTTACTGCATTTCCAAAGAGAAAAATAACGCCTTTAATTTTAAGTCACCTTTTTTCCAAACGTGTGACATTTATGAAGCTCATCATGTCTTCCTGCAGGTTAGGTCTCATCCTGTCTTGAGGCACAATACAAACATCGCATTTGAAGGGAACAGCTTAGTTTATGACAGGTTCCATGAATCCCAAGGGCCGTGCATCAGAGATCAAACGTTTATGTTCTGCTTCACAGGAATAAAAAATGCAGTTTAATTTCAGCAAATGAATACCACTAAAGTTGTTCTGGAAAAAAAGAGATTTTTGTTTGGGTAAAAAGCTTTGAGCTTAAGCATACCTAAGCTAACAATAAAAACCACATTCCTCTAAGCAAACTTCTGAGCAATTCAGAACTTACAATTACTGAAAGTGTATTCCCCTGTTAGATACAATTTCATTTTATGCAAAACTTCTGAAGCTGAAAGAGCCATGAAGCAAATATTCTTTCTTCATTTTTACATTAAATTCAGCAGGTATATCCTTTAAGTAGAAAATTTACTATTTGTTTTATTAATATATTGCTTTGGATTGTGATAGTTAACCATTATACTATTTTCTGCAGCTTTGCAACATTAGAATTATTTTTCCATTATTAATAAAAATTAATAATATTCCAACAAAAATGCTACTGTCTGGTAAATCTATTTCAATTATACTGAAAATTACTACTGTAATTTTTATAATCTATATGTCAGTATTAATGAAATTTTAAAATGGAAGCAAGACTGTGATGATAAGACTTCATCATGACAAGGTCCACTGCAGATGTATGGGAGCTATATTTATTGAAAAAAAGTTACAGGATATTGCCTCAGTTGTGTTTATAAATTATAGATCTTTCAAAAAAATCTAAAGAACCTGGCAAGTTCGTAATGACATCATAGAATCATAAAATAGTTAGGGTTGGAAAGGACCTTAAGATCATCTAGTTCCAGCCCCCCTGCCATGGGCAGGGACACCTCACACTAAACCATGCCACTCAAGGCTATGTCCAATCCAGCCTTGAACACCACCAGGGATGGAGCATTCACAACTTCCCTGGGCAACCCATTCCAGTGCCTCACCACCCTCACAGTAAAGAATTTCTTCCTCATATCCAGTCTAAACTTCCCCTGTTTAAGTTTGAACCCACTACCCCTTGTCCTCTCACTACAGTCCCTCATGAAGTGTCCCTCCCCTGCATCCCTATAGGCCCCCTTGAGATGTTGGAAAGCTGCTATGAGGTCTCCACACAGTCTTCTCTTCTCCCAGTTGAACAGCCCCAATTTGCTCATCCTATCTTCATAGGGGTACATGTATATGTTGTAGCAATTAACAGCAACATTCTTTGTATCAACATTGATATTCTACTACAAGAAACAAAGTTCCTTTCTTTTAACTTCCCATTGGCATTAGGCAGTGATATGTCTCTCCAGCTTGTCAGCCACAGCATGGAAGTTCCAGGTGAGCCTCTTCTGGTAAATATTTTTTAACCTGTGACTTGAAATGCCTAATAAAAAAAATTAATAATAATAATAAAAAAAAAATCAATCTCCTTCTTTGATTTGCCTTATTGGTTGGTTGCTCGGATTTCAGCACTAGAAGCCTAATCTGAAGAAGAGATATAAAATACGAGGCCGCACAGCATCCATAATCAGGAAATGTTGATGAGTCATGTTAATTACACCCAGAATTAATGAACATGGCAGTCATCCAGGGCTGAAGGCTTTCCAACACATGTGCATAAACCCAAATTTATGCATGAGTGTCATTAAGCTATTCTCAGGATTAGAGACCCAATTTGTCTCCATGTCTCTAATGATGCCAGTTCAGAGACCTCATGAAAAGGTTGTACTCTGAAATTGCAAATTTAATCTTAAAAAATTAAATAAGAAATGTATTCTTAAGTGTATTAGAGTTGATTCTGTCCAGCACTGTTTCTCAAGCTCTAAAATGGAGCCCTGTGAAGTCCTGACACATAGCTGTCAGGTATAGGATGGCAATACTCAATTGACTCGATCCTTAACTCCTGCCATGTAATCAGCATGGAAAAGGAATCATATCAGGAAGAGGGCTAGCACAGATTACTTTGCTCTTCAAAACAATTAATAAGAATGAAGCTGGAACAACCCAGCTCTGAACACTAATACAGGAGGAATGGAAGGGCAAAGGACCAGAGCAGAAATGCAGATAAATTGTCTCAAAGGATGAAATATTTCCAGAGTATTGTTGTATCATTTTTATCCAGACATTAGCTATGTCTGAAGTGAAGTTTGGTTTGTTGTTTTGTTGGTTTTTTCCCCACCAAGTTTTGCTCTTTCTGTAAGTCTCGTTGGTTTGTTTACTATATATTTTTGAAGACTCCAGTGAGTTATTTTATGCCATTTGAAATATGCCAGCCAAAATCACGCTTCCGAAGTTTTCTATATTAAGAGATAATTGGAATCTACAGATACATTCTCTACCTAGCTTTGCTGGATGTTAGAAGACTTTTGGTATCCACTGCTATATAGTGTAAGCGAAGAACTATGTACAGGTTAATTAAATTTTCAATATTTAAACCTGGCTTATTTTGTAAAAAGTTAAAAAAAAAAAGGAAGAGGTTATCGGAATGTGTCAAAACCCAGCAAATCCTGCTACCTTTTAGATGTGTTTCAATTTATACCAGGTTATTCAGAGCCTAATTTCATAAATTGCCTACTTAGACCTCAGCTGAAGCACAGCCCTTCCTTATTTCTTGGGGAAAAAAAAAAACAAACCCAAAACCCAAACCAAACTAATCCCCCTTCCAAAACCCCTTACTTCAAGACAAAATGTAATGTTAATCTGTAAGTATTTAACAGAAGCAGTGATGGATACACATCCCCTCCATGCTGACAAACAGTAGCTGGATTCACTGACCAAAGTAAGAAAACAGTGTCATTATATGAGATATACATACTACAAAGTGAAGTAAATCTAAGTAATCCACAGGAGATTATATTTGCCTTAAATTTTGAGAAATACCTGAATAGAATACGGTTCAATTTACTCCTTCAGGAAGAAAATTTCAGACTCTCTTGAAGAAGGAAGACAGCATCTTCTGATAACATGACTACAGGCATTTGCGTGGTCAGATGATAGCAGCACAGAGCTCACCTGTCTTGACTTCCCTGGCAAGGCATTCTAAAGGAACCCAAACCTTTTTATGGTTATGCAGGTCAGCTCTTCTTTTCTGCTAACATCAGTATAGATTCTACTCCAATTGCAATCCCTTAAGAAATACCAAATCTTGTTCTGTAGGAGCTTGCAAATTATTGTGGAAAGAACACACTACAAATGGGTAATCACTACTCAGATATTTCAGAAAGACAATACAGAAATAACCAATAAATTGCTTGACAGAATTTTTGTTTAACTTAATATTTGCAAACTCAATACAACGGATTAATAAAATCTGTAATTGATAAGATTGAAGGTACAAGAATAAATCCGCCTTTCACTGCATTTTACAGTAAGTACATTTAATTTTCATTATCATGACAAAGCCTATAAGCTTGGAATCATATTACTTATATAGAATCATAGAATACTTAGGGTTGGAAAGGACCTTAAGATCATCTAGTTCCAACCCCCCTGCCATGGGCAGGGATACCTCACATTAAACCATGTCACCCAAGGCTCTGTCCAACCTGGACTTGAACATCACCAGGGATGGAGCATTCACAACTTCCCTGGGCAACCCATTCCACTGCCTCACCACCCTTACAGTAAAGAATTTCTTCCTCATATCCAATCTAAACTTCCCCTGTTGAAGTTTTAACCTGTTACCCCTTGTCCTATCACCACTGTCCCTAATGTATAGTCCATCCCCAGCATCCCTATAGGCCCCCTTCAGATATTGGAAGGCTGCTAGGAGGTCTCCACGCAGCCTTCTCTTCTCCAGGCTGAACAGCCCCAACTTTCTCAGCCTATCTTCATATGGGAGGTGCTCCAGTCCCCTCATCATCCTCGTGGCCCATCTCTGGACTTCTTCCAGCAGTTCCATGTCCTTTTTATGTTGAGGACACCAGAACTGCACACAAGACTCCAAGTGAGGTCTCACAAGAGCAGAGTAGAGGGGCAGGATCACCTCCTTCGACCTGCTGGTCATGCTCCTTTTGATGCAGCCCGCGATACGGTTGGCTTTCTGGGCTGCAAGCGCACACTGAAGCCAGCTCATGTTCATTTTCTCATCAGCCAACACCCCCAAGTCCTTCTCTGCAGGGTTGCTCTGAATCTCTTCTCTGCCCAACCTGTAGCTGTGCCTGGGATTGCTCCCACCCAGGTGTAGGACCTTGCACTTGGCATGGTTAAACTTCATCAGGTTGGCATCAGCCCACCTCACAAGCGTGTCAAGGTCCCTCTGCATGGCATTCCTTCCCTCCAACATATCAACTGAACTACACAGCTTGGTGTCATCGGCAAACTTGCTGAGGGTGTACTCAATCCCACTACCTGTTATCTATAACAAGTACAATGGAGCAATTCATCTAGAAGAATACTCATATGGAAGGACAAACTTTAGAAGTTAGTTAAGTCATTCTTTTTGTATATTCACTTTTTGATTTTCCTGCTCAATACATGGAGCCTATACACAATGCCAGTAAGGGTGGTAATAATGACTGTATCGCATATTACCACCATCCCTCAACTATGAAGAACTCCTTCAATATAGGCCACACAGCCACTGTGAAGATAGAATTCTTTTCACTGCTAACCTGAATAGCATTCAAGCCAGTGATATGGAAGTGAGAGGCACCAGACTCACTTGTTTAAGACAAGTTAAAAATAATGTGAAAAAGTAAATTCTGTGCCAGTTTTTAACACTATGTTGATTCATACTTTAAAGAAAGATTGCATCTAGGACTGTTGACTACTTGCTGAGCTTGCTAATTTCATCCCATTTCTGAATATCTATGAACTAACTTTCTTCCACCTCACTAATGAGATCTGCTGGTGGAGTTTCAAAGCAAGGAAAAGATAAACGTGTCAATGGGGAGGTCAGCACAAGAAACAACTTTTCCCCAGCAAAAAAGAACAAGAAATTCCCTTCTATACAATTTCTTCTTACCAGGTGGCAAACACTTTGAAGTATACTTGCAAGCTCCTAGCTGCAAATGGGTTCAGATAATTTTGGATGGCAAGTGGTCTCCATACTCACTACCAGTCATCATAAATTCTGGACAGAAACAACCATTATATCAGACTGCATGAAGGCTGCAAAGTAGTTTCACCTATAGCCTCCAAATAATGTCTGTCACATGGACTTTGTGAACACTAAGCTAGGAAAGAATCCTACATGTTATATACTCTTACATCTTAGGGTGTTTTTTTGGTACTGCAGAATTAGAGCAGTAGCAGAATGTAGCACAGCAGTAATGGGGACAAGCCATTCTTCTATTCATTAACAGGCCCCTGCATAGTGTCTTGATCTGTGCATTGTGAACAGGGTTCTCCAGGGGTAACTTCAAAACTGAAAAAAAGCAAAAGGTTATCAAGAAATTTTTTGTCTGCATCCTGCAGCACAACAAGTTGTTGCTTTCCCAGCTTTTCCACTCCAGAAGATCAGGACTATTCAGACAAGGAAGCACATCTGTTTCAGTGTGCAGCTGCTACATCTTCAATTGCAGCTTAATGAGATTCCCAAAATGTTTGGTACAAGATGCACTTCTGATCTGCAGTGTCATTACGCAAGTCTGCTACGCTGCTCCTAGATTAAAAATGTTAAGAACAGCTGTGCTGCCAAAAAGCTAGTTGAAAAGCTATTTGCGTTGCTGTTGTAAGAAAAAGGTGCTGAGCAGCGAATATTCTGACTTCTCTAATGTCTATCTTTAAGTGCATTCACACATCTTTTTTTTTACATAAAAATATTGATACAGAAATGAGTTCTACCTCCTCCTTCTTTCGGGATTGCAGGGTCATGAGTAAAGCCTTCAAGTTCCTAGTTATGGAGAAAATATCAGGTAAGAAGGGGTTCTTCAACTGACACAGAAAAATAACAAAATTCATCTGAAAGATGAAATCACACAACTCAAAGTAGATAAAGTGTAAAGGATGGGAGTGTTAAGGCACTGAAACAAACTGCCTTGATGTATTCAGATCAAAACTGATTCCTTGCAAAAAGATATTATTTAGCCAAAAATAAAGATCCTCAGTCAACCAAACACAGCTTTGTATAGTACTAACTGGGTGAAACCAATGCGATGATGAAATTCTAATTTGTTTTGGGGTTTTTTTATGGTCTTACATTATGGAGTAGAATTCTAAAAATATACTAAAATGATCACTGAAATTATACTCTAGCAAAAGTTGCTGGAAAAACCATTAGGTAGTTCAGATAACTTTAATAGGTTTCTAACTTTGTTCTCCAGCTAGTTTTAAAAATGCAGGCCATCTCTGTGCTGTATCAGTACACACACATAAGGGCAAAGGTCCAGGACAGAAGTGTTTAAGTGACTCATGCAAAATAGCGTCAGGAAAAAAAAATCCTTCAAGCATGAAAAATTCCTATGTCTCCCACTTATTCAGGCAGATCAGAAATAAACAGTATTAATTTAAATTTTTTTTTACCTTTCCACTGGAGGAAAGAAAGTTTTAGGGGTGAAAATACGCATGGAATATGCCCAAGGTCATTTTGGGGAAAAGTTAACTGAAAGCAATTTGCAAAGAAGTATCAATATATTGATTAGCAACATATAAAGTTATTGTTAAATCTGATAAATCATAGAATCATAGAATAGTTAGGGTTCAAAAGGACCTTAAGATCATCTAGTTCCAACCCCCCTGCCAGGGCCAGGGACACCTCTCACTAAACCATGCCACCCAAGGCTCTGTCCAACCTGGCCTTGAACACTGCCAGCGATGGAGCATTCACAACTTCCCTGGGCAACCCATTCCAGTGCCTCACCACCCTCACAGTAAGAATTTCTTCCTCATATCCAATCTAAACTTCCCCTGTTCAAGTTTGAACCCGTTACCTCTTGTCCTCTACACTACAGTTCCTCATGAAGAGTCCCTCCCCAGCATCCCTATAGGCCCCCTTCAGATATTGGAAGGCTGCTAGGAGGTCTCCATGCAGCCTTCTCTTCTCCAGGCTGAACAGCCCCAACTTTCACAGCCTGTCTTCATACGGGAGGTGCTCCAGTCCCCTCATCATCGTCGTGGCCCTCCTCTAGACTTCTTCCAACAGTTCCATGTCCTTTTTATGTTGAGGACACCAGAACTGCACACAAGACTCCAATTGAGGTCTCACGAGAGCAGAGTAGAGGGGCAGGATCACCTCCTTCGACCTGCTGGTCATGCTCCTTTTGATGCAGCCCACGATACGGTTGGCTTTCTGGGCTGCAAGCGCACACTGAAGCCAGCTCATGTTCATTTTCTCATCAGCCAACACCCCCAAGTCCTTCTCTGCAGGGCTGCTCTGAATCTCTTCTCTGCCCAACCTGGAGCTGTGCCTGGGATTGCTCCAACCCAGGTGTAGGACCTTGCACTTGGCATGGTTAAACTTCATCAGGTTGGCATCAGCCCACTTCACAAGCGTGTCAAGGTCCCTCTGCATGGCATTCCTTCCCTCCAACATATCAACTGAACTACACAGCTTGGTGTCATCGGCAAACTTGCTGAGGGCGCACTCAATCCCACTGTCCATGTCACTGACAAATCCTGATAGTGGAAGTGAGCACTCCTTTGCAAAATAATGATGTGGTCATAAAAGAAAATTTGCTGCATTCTATAGTTTTTGCTAATGCTTTAGAACAAGTAAATGTTTTGCTTACTCTTTCTTACCTTACAAGGAAAGATATTTCTTCTGTGGAATTTTATTGTTATCAGTCTTTTATAAGGTAATTTGGCACTGATTTTTTTTTTATTTTAATTCTAGAATACACTCGCTTTCGAAGTTTCCTATGAAAATCTGCCAATTCAACAATTACAACTTCACTTTGCTTTTTGACCTGATCTATGACCTTGAAACTTCATGTTTCTCTACTGCAGTGGCACACATACCTCCGTCCTTACATCCAAAGATCAGTAACACTTTTTTTGTCTATTTCTCAGCTTCCCTAAACCAGTTCAATTCAGGAAAAGTAAGGAAGCTAAACTTCATAATGTGTACCTTGTCCAGTTTTCTACTATATGGATCATCCTCCAGTGTAAGGGCAGCACATCATGTGGGAATGCTCCTGCTAAAATGAACTCCCAGACAGCTCATAGAGTTTGAATGGCATTTCCTATACACTAACCTGTCATTAGTCAACCAACACAACAAAGTGCAATGAAGGCCCAGTCAAATTAAACCAAGTAAGGAGAAAACGTACTTTTTGCAGTTCCTTTCTCTGGAGCAGACTCAAAGTTAATTAAAACTGGGTATGAATAAAAATCACACACAAATAGTTTTTTGCATACCTGTAATTAGCAATTTACTGCCTCGAATGAGCCAGAAAGTCCAGTTTTGAACACAAAATATTGGTTTTTTTGTAACAATTTTGATGTATCTAGCTCAGTAATATCCAGGCTTGTTTGGGAGTTGGTTGGTTGGTTTTTTTGTAGGGCTTTGGAGGGGGCGTTGCTTTGTTGTTTGTTTGTGGGGCTTTTTGTTGTCTTCTTTTATGTGTGGGGGGGGTTATTGTTGTTCTTTTTGGTGTTGTTTGCTTGGGTTTTGTGGTTTTTTGCTTACATAATAGCTGTAAGTTTTAGGCAAAAGAGTTGAAGCTTAACTGGAAAGTATCTATTCAGTCAATGGTCAGTTGGCTTTGCCTTTGAGAAAGTATATTAAACTCGATGAGCTTTTTCCATTTAAAAGTTTATAAACACAGTGTGTTAATTCAGTGCTCTGCAATACTGTATCCACTGCCTTCGTGAAGAGAGCATCATCTTATTAATTTGCAAAATCTTATCTTTATCTTCAGATAAACGAGCTCCATTATTTTTCTGGAAGACAGTTTCTTTTCGATTGTTGCTGTTTTGTTTTCTTTTTTTCCCACCCCCATCCTGGAAGGATGTTTAGCATTCTGGCCCAAACCACTTATAGTTAGACAAATCTTTTTCTTCCCCTCTCCGACCATCCCAAAACAAAAATGAACAGAAATTAAGGTTATTCATCAAGGTGGGATAAAATCAGAAATTCGACTCAAGACTTTAAACTCTATTTCTCAGTAAACTTACGGCATTCTGACAGCATATGGCCTTAAGTACTATGAAGATACTATAATGATGTAGAAAACCCCTGGGGTTTTTTAAATTTAATTTAATTTAATATTTTATTTTTATTTTTCATATCTGGTAAAGCAATAATGCCACAGCAGGTCTAATTTACAGTGAAGAAAAGCAATTAAGAAAATGCAATCTACTCAGGCTTGCTCTGTCTGAACACAAGAGATTGTCAAGCCCCTCCGATTGCTTTATCATCTCTTTTAGAAATTCCTACTTAGTTACCCTATGTATATTATGGCAACATTTGCAAGGAAACCATGGGCTTTTCTTTGAGTAAAAGCAGACTAAAGAATGATGACTATACAAGACAGATTTTCACAACTTTTTTTTTTTTTTCTTTCTTTCTGGATTAGAGTTGTGAAGAGAACAATTCATGCAGTTATTAATGAGATTTGTGGTTTGTTCATTGTCAGCCTTTGGGGAAAAATAAACATGTTTTCATTGTATTAAAGGTAATCTCTTCCTGCAATATTCCAGTCCCATAGTGCATTTTAAAAATTAGTACAGTTGATGGTGACAGTCTGTCAGATAGAAGGAATTCAGGAAAGAGTCACTAATACTGAAAGGTGTAGGACAGAAACCGGCTGCTGGTTCTATTAAGAGACGCAACCTGGTCCCAGTTTCAGAACATGATGTACAAGGAAGTAACAAATTAGAGAGCAACTGGGCTGTTAAAGAGACAAAATGAATTTCTGATTGTTGAAAAAGGATATTAATTTCTGACAGATTTAGACTGTGCCGAGTTAGGAAAGTCAACTTCAAGATCATTTTTTTAAACAAAGGTATAAGGATTTCGGATTCTTATCCCTCTACAGATTGGATACAGAATTTCAAAGGAAGATAAAACTTCCATTAGCTTTGCAAAACAAAGGCATTAATAGTTACTCATTGTCAAGTTGCAGCTTTTAGGTTCCCTTTTTATTGACCCACTATTTTTACTGACAATTATACATCTTTAGTGAAGTTAATTTCAAGTCATTTCACTACAGAAGATATCATGCATGGCTTACATTTATATCCTGGAGCTACTGCATCTCTCATCGCTTTCTGAACAACAAACTGCCTATTCTAAGCAGAATGTATCAAGTCAAATAGAGATTCTCTGCAGCTTCCTTCTGTGGTGTAGCACATATATACTACACAGCACAGATTCTAAAACCTTATAGAGTGAGATCTCACATTAGACATGAGTTCCTGCTGAAATCAATTTTGTTTCAGTAAAAACTGTACTGAAAAAACTTTCTCTTCTCTTCCATTCAAACACTTGAGGCGGTGGAGAGGAAGGAGGAATGGAAATTTGTAAAGTATTTCCACGAGTTTCAGAGATTGTCTCATTGGCAGCCACTGGTGTTGGTGCTGGGGGGATGCTCATTCTCCATGCAAGGCCATGCAGTGACTTTCTGACCCTTTTGTGCACAGTCCCCTGCACGCTTGTACAGAAGGCTCCTGTTGCTGACAGAGGTGACCCTCTTAACCTCTGGCTCCGCAGCTAAACACATCCTAACCTTAAGTCACCTTCTTTGAAACCACCTGTCCCTGCTCGGTGGCGGCTGCGGTTCAGCCGTCACTCCCTCCCCGCAGCCCCGGAGGAACTCTCTGGCACGGACGGGGCCTTCCCACGGGGCTCCCATGAACGGGCACGGGAAGCGGCTTCCCTTACCTGGAGCGAACACCATGGTGTCGCCGGGGCGCGGCGCGGCTCGGCACCTCGGACAGCACTCGGTCCGGCACGGCTCAGCACCTCGGACAGTGCACAGCTCCGCAAGGCTCAGCACCCCGGACAGCGCCCGGCGTGGCGCGGCGCGGGAGGCGGCTGCGGGCCGCGGTCCCTCCCTCTACACTGCGGCGGGGCGGGGAGGGGGCCGGGGCGCAGCGCGGCCCCGCGCATCCACCGTCCGCGCCGACACGGACAAGGACACTCTCAGGCAATCATCGCTGCCACAACTCGTTGCCCTGCAGCGGCATCAGGGGAAGGGCAAAGAAGAGAAAGGTAATAGCGATCTGCTCAGCAGGGAAACCGGCTAATTGCTCCTAATTAACTCGCAGCAATCCCCCACTCCTGCTGACTGACATTTCGGGGTGCGTTGCTTTCACCACAAGCTAACAGCACTGTTAATAGGATCCAGAGACACCGGATTTTGTCACAGTACTTTAGTTTTCAAAGGTTCAAATGCTGAAGAATTTCTACTCTGATTTCACAGGCCCGTTAACCCAGCTGTACTGAAGAGAAGCACTTTGATTTAAGAGGCAGCATGAATATTCCAGCATATAAAAGATAACATCAGGGACAGAAGGTAAATAAATTTATGAATTATGAACAAAATAAAAAAAGAGGAGGGCAAGCAGCAGGAGAGGGCAAAACTTACATTTTCCCACCAAATTTTATATTTCACATTTAATTTGCTTTTATTTGTAAAACCCATGCTCAGAATTCCTATGGACCCTGAACTTCTATAACAGAAGCAAGAAGCACAACAGCCACATGGGACAAAATTTAGGGAAACTAACTGTCCTGTATAAGCCTAACCTGCAAGAGGTACTTTGAAAAATACTGATTATCAGTGCAAATTAGAGAAAGTGGATTAAAAAAATCTCATTAATATTTGCATGTAAATTTCTGCAATGTGCAATACATTTTCCAATCACATGTTCATAACCCACAGAGAATATTTTATTCTTTTCATAGTCAAGGTTTTTGCACACAGAGAATTCTCCAATTAAATCTGGAATATTGTTAAGTCTCCTAATAAGGCCTTTCTCTTAAAATACAGATACAGAAAAGCACTGACCTGCTTAAATAATTCTGCTCATGTACTTCAGCAAGAACTCAAGAACGGCATCACCATCATAGTCAAACTAATCATCTGGTGACAGGTTTGGTTTTTGTTGGTTTTTAGTTTGTTTGCTGGAATACTACATTATTTCTCCTTGGGAATGCCATTTCTGGTATCTGATTTCTGTATATTTCCTTTATTCTCCTTAGCAATTTCAGCTTCTTTATTGCCATTTGTTTCCTTCTCCTCTCTTAGCTCAGAAAATAAATTTCACTTCTCTCAAAAGCAACTGAATAAACAAGCATTACACCTCTGGCTGCTCAGAAATGGTGCTCCCTCTAAGAATATTACTTCAAAAATCTTTATCCTAACTTTCTTCCCTCTATCATCATTCTCATTCACCTGAAGTATGAGCATTAACAGGATACCTACAAACTGAATTAGAACAATTTCTAGTACAAGTATCCCACATAAAATACAGAAGAGATTACAGTCAGTAATATTCAGCATTCTTAAGAGAAAGGTGAAGGAGGCTGTGTAACTTTAGAAAATCAGGACTGAAAAATAATTTGGAAAGACTGCAGGAAAACTTGCAGTGGTATTTTTTTATGATGTTACATGGCACCCACATACTTGATCAATGCATTCAGTGGAGATCCAGCCTTCAAGCAACAAAGATGTCAATCCATTTCTCTCTCACAAATTATATTTATCTATTTGATATATTCCTAATAGATACAAATGATATGTATGTTTCCAAAGGACTGGGTTTCGAGAGGGTGGAGCAGCTTGTAAAAATATTTGCAAAACAGTAACTATGATTTAGTGATCTGAATGCCTGTAAGAAACCTGTAAAATTTTAGGTGAGCATTTGTAACATCTTTCTTTAACTGCTATCTGTAATTAGTCTAATAGATTACTCTAAACAGGCACATTTTATTTCAACGATTTTAGTTTTCTTGCTCAAATTAAAAGCTCACAGCAATTAATGTTTTCTGACAGAGGAGAAAATGTTATCAAAGAGCATCTTGGGTTTCTTTTTTTTTTCATTTAATTAATTTTTGAATTTCAGATTTGGTCACAAGTTCAAATGCACAGAAATCACTGAAATAATTGCACAGGGAAAAATTCTGTAACGAACTGTCACCTCAAAAAATGTGCAATTAATGCAGTACAACCACCTAAACAAACAGTGCACTAATAATAATTCTCATCCAACTTCAGATCAGCGGAAAACAACATCAGTTATGCCCTGTTATTAAAAAAAAACCAACAAAAAACCAAACGAAAACCAAACATTAAGCATGAAGCACAGTGGTAAAAATGAGATTATGTCCTTAAAATACAATACCTGGCCTTGTTCTTTTAAACATGCATTTAAACCAGCAACTTGCATGAAACAGAAAATATGAAACCACTCACAAAAACACCTGTATATATTTTTATAAGTAATTCTACACTCCCCACCTTGTGTATTGCTTTATTTCTTACTGTTTGAGTGAGGAACTCCTAGTTCCTGTAAAAATCAGGAGACTTAAAATTTTTCTAGTGTCTATCTTCAAAGATATTTTTTAATGTCTTGACTTACTCAGAGGATACTTTTTGTAGGAACTTTAACATTTTAACAGTTAACTAACATTTTTAGACAGTCACAAAAATCAAGTTGACTGATGTCACTTTAAATCATCTGTTGCCACTCATAATTCTTTGGTTTTACATCTGACATAATCCCTTTATTCTAAAGGAGCTGAAAACAATTACTTGGTCACATATATTCAGAAACTTAGTAAACATGTTTTAAGGAAAAAGACATTTTTACCTGATAATGTTCCATGTTTCATTAACAAGAATATACAGCTAAAATTTCACAGGTAACATTTTACACTCTTCCAGAAGAATCATTTGGAAGTAATCACTTAAGTATAAATGAAAATATTTTATAATAAAATAAAGATATGAAGAGAAAATCAGGGAGATTTCATATGTTTACATCAAATGCTAATTTTACATTTCACAAAATTTTTCTCCTCAACTCTGAGAATGAATTAGCTCTGAGACGTTTTTTTTTATTTCCTCACACACCTCAACATTAATAATCAAACCTAGCTCTTTATGAGGGAAGATTAATATTATCAGTAAACTGCTTGAACTACTTGATGTCTTTTGCTAAACTGGGTACTGTCATAATGATCTTCAAAAAGCAATTACAGTCATTGACTATCTTACAATTAAGTTTAACAATAAAAATCTTTACCAGCCATGGCGCAATACATTATACCTGAAACTGCAAGGAAACTTTTTAGAGGAAATAATTGTGACTGAGCATCAGCAAGAAATATCTAAAATTATTTAGATGAATATCTGAACTGTCAAATGGCAATATGTATACCAGGTATCAAAATGTTCTATATTTAGACTAGAACAATTAATGCTTCTTTGATTAATATGCCTCTAACAGATAGATACAGAAAATTAACAAAGACGGGAAAAAAGAAAAATCAAAATGGGCAGAAATACCATTCTCCTCAAAAAAGTAAATGAAAAGCCAGTTACCTTTCTATGAGTACTCCAGAAAAACAGCAATGCACATATTTCCAGCAGCAAAAGATGTGAGACCTCCAAAGCCAGCAGCAGGAACACATGACATTTCCAGAGACAGGCAAAAGTGAATACCATTAGATTAATGTCACCATTAGAGTTTGAATACAATAGTCTATTAATTTTTCTCAGTTAATCTGATAAACTGCATAGTAGTCCAGGGCTGAAGTGTACAAACGTGGATAATTTTTAGATAGAGTCTAGGAGAAACAGCTGTACAGTTTTGTTTTTATTTGGTTTGCCTTTTTAAGCATCACAAAGATGAGTCCACCCCAGGACTTCTCACAGCATGTAGAGATCCCAAACGCCTCACTTTGATCTAGGGAACCTCTCTAGCTGATCACATCACCACCCTCCCAATATCTGAATGCCTTGCACCCGTTATCTTCCAACAGTCCCATAAGAATTAACTTGGTATCTTTATATTATAAATGGGAGTCAAAGGTACACAGTAGCTGAACAAATGCAAAAGCCAACCAATAAGAAACAAAGATCTAGATACATTTAGGAGCTTTAAATACAAGACTGAATAATTCAACTAAAACATTAGTACTTATACAGCTGTGCAAAAATCAGTGGAGCCACAGTAATTGCTGCTCCTACCTGCCACACCTCTGTAGACAGCCAGTCCCTTCACCAAGACAAATGAGTCACAGTCCAAAATTGAGAGCCTTTAGATCACATAGGAATTCTTTCATACAGCAAAGAATTCAGTCAAGTCCTTGGATAATGAGCCTGTACCTAGCAGAGACACAGTGAAACATAGGAAGAGACTTAAAGGACCTCACAAACAACCACTGACTCATGACATGGACAAGGCCATACCATTCTGCACCATGGTAATGACTCACAGGATAAGTTGGCAGTCTGTCACAAAAAAAATTCATCTTTAAACATTTTTTATTCTACCAGCACACCACCACATTTGTTGGACTAAAAATTATTATTTTTGCATGTGTCTTCCTCTTTCCTACAAGAAGACTCTGACCACATCTTATTGGTGTGTGTAACTTGACACAAGTCATAAAATTAGACATATGCTCAAGTCTTCAAAGAACTTAAAAAGAGAGAAGTAAAGATGCATTTATGACCCATGGCAAAACTACAAGCCAACGAGCTAAGGAGAAAAAAAAGTCAGCTTTAAAATAAGTAAAATAATTTACAAACTTTCAAGAAAATACTATTTCATGAAAGTCCTCAATAACTTCAGTTATAATATTCTGATAAATGTAAACAACCTTAATATTAAACTACATGCTTAATTTAACACTCAAAGAAGAGAATGAAGATACGTGAAATGCAAATATCAAAATCATAATTTTAACATGCTACTAAATAGTTTTGATTTTTCAAGAACTAAGAATGGGAAACTATACTGAATTACATCAATATATAAAATACAAAGAACAAATACACAATGTGGTTTCTTAACTTGTCCTATAGTCAAAAGGATAGGGACTTCATCATACATGGCTAAAATTTAAACCATTTGGACAAATAAGATAAATATATGAATTTTAAATTGTGTTCAAAAACATTAACTTTGTCACAAAAGAAAGGATTTTAAAAGCAGAGTATCAAAACTTCAAATTATGTTAGCAAGATTCACAGAGCATAATCCATGCCGAATTGAAAAGTATCTCTAATAGGATATCCCTACTTTAGCAGAATTTATCATATCCATCAAGTCAAGGCTCCCTTTTGACTGCATTTAATCTCTCCTTGGAACAATGGGAGAGTTACGAGAGAGTCATACAACTGCATAAAAGAAAAGTTAATTACTGAAGTGGAAAATTAAACCTATGTTTCATACTGAAAACATTTACTAACGCTCTTAAAGTGGGTAAGTGTTAACTTTAATTAAAACATGTCTGTTTAACATACCTCTATTTATCATGGCAGTCATCATATTCTCAAGAGTTCCTGATTTATTTCAGTACAGTATTTAATGTACAGTGCTGAAAAGTTAAAGAATGAAACCTCACACCAGCATGACAAAGTTTATGTCTCAAAAATCATGGTTTAAGCTCTATTTTTACACTTTAAAAGCCTATGATCATTATAAATCTTATTGGAAAATCTGGATAAATTAGTAAAATTTAAAAAAATAGATGTAAAAATAAAATATTTAAATTTTATTAAAATACAGAAAACTGTGAGAAATATCAAAGAACATAACTCATACCTGGAAGATCTTTTCACTGAAAAAAAGCAACTCTTGACAAAGAATGCCTTCTGCAGTCTCAGATACACAACCGAAGAACTACATTTAAAACTTCTTACTCTGAAGTACCAAATAGAAATGTAAAAATACCAACGATTTTTATATTCAGGCCTTCAAATGAATCCATATTTATTCCTGGAAAGAAATAAAGCCAAACATTCTGAAAACTTTGAGTTTACCACAGAAGTCTAAACTAAAAAGGCAAGGGGGGAAAAAATCTTAACATGAAATCTTAACACTCTTGCTGACATCACCTAATGAAATACATTATACTTGGGATTTATCTTATTTTCAATAACTAAAGAGATCAATGAGTTTTACACAGTAAGTGATACAAACCAGACCTAGATAAGTATGAAGTGAGTATCTTCTAATACCTGTAAACATTTACTTAAAATGCAAAAATACGATTTCCCATCCTTTCGGGGTTTTGTCCTTCAGTGAATTAAGTACCCATTGTCTTTTTTAACTACTCTTTCCTCCTTAACCTGAGCAATTTGTCACAATTCAAGGGTTCTGGGATTGGTGGATGAGAGGCAGTGTCAGATTAATTTAAACAATAAAAAAGAAAGAAAACAAAGCAACTTCAAACCCCAAATTCTGTCTTCCTGAAAAGCAAAAATGAAGCACACATGTATCCCTCTTCAAAATCCCAGAAGTCTACCACCAGTGGTTGTTGCAAAGAGTTATGTCTGATCCTTCGTGTTGCCTGACTGCTTCCCACAAATGCTTTGCACCAAGCGCTGTTTCATTGCTGTGCATTTAACGTCATGCCAAAGCTGGGCAAGTTGTGCTCCGCTCATTCTCCTAACTCTAGCTATGCACTTCTGCCACTTACCTTGGACCAAATCTAATGAACTGTTTCAACAAGGTAGGTCAACCTGAAACTAACTCACTGAAGCACTGAATTGCTTTGTTATAGAAACACACTCGACTGGCTTCTCCTAAAGCCACAAAAGCCATTAAATTTGAAGCAAACAAGACAGAGGAAACAGGTGCAAAAGGTAACAGCAAAAGGGGAGAGAACAAGATTGCCCCTTTTAGCAGTAATTTGCAGTTTTACTGTGACAGGTGAAACAGAAAGCTGCTGCCTGAGGAGGCAGCTCCACAATAGCCAAAGTTGATCTAAATTGGGACTGCTCTTCCACCAACCCTAGTACTGAGGCAATCATGGGGGGCTACTAAGAAGGTGAAGGAAAAATGACTCAAAATGGTTATTAGTTTTCAGGTGCTTCAGCTCTCTGTGAAGCGGCACCCTGAGACACTGCATGAGTGCTACTGCCAGCAAAAGAATGACAATAAGTTGCAGCAACCACAACATTGGTTGCCTTAAATCACCACGGATCAGATTCTTTGATCTCATTTAACTTTTCCATTAACTTCTAAACAGGGAAACATCTCATGATTTAGCTGTGTCTTGGAGGCAAAGCCTTGGTGCATTACTTCTCTCTATTATTACCCAGGGTAGGTAGACAAATAGGTTTGAGTTAAAGAGTGCTAAGCTTGTTCCTGTGCTCTAAGAACAGCGAGAAGAGATCATCCCTGCATTTAAGCTGACAGGCATTACTTTATTAACAAAATAGAAGACACTATCCAGCATATTAATGAGTAATCAGAATATTAGCTCTATCATAGTTCTATGCATAGTAAATTCTACCTGGAGAAAGTAAAATTCTTTTCAGTTTTGCTTGAAACTCTCCACCCTGAAAAGCCTTCTAAAAGAAAGACTTCAACAAGAATAAAAGAACATAACTTAGGAAAGAGATTTGTGCAGACAATACGAACTTTAAGAAGTTGACTATATAAGACAAAGTGAACTGTCACTCATTTCATTATTTCAGCTGAAATAAGAAGGTTCGGCTACTTCCTCTTCCCTATTTACCCTCATCTCTACTCCTGCCTGAATACCTTCATCACATAACTTGCACCAAAACAGAAGTAAGTTCACCAGACTTCTTTGTGAGCAGGAAAGAGGGGGAGATGGAATAAGACTCACCTTTTCAGGAGAATTAATTTTTATGATACAAAGTCTACTTGCTTTTCTACTTTAGGAAACTGTATTGTCAGAAAAGAAGCTTTATAGCAGAACAGAGACAAATCAAAGCCAAAGCTTAAGTTTTGAAATAAAGATTCAATTGTAAACCATCTTGCCATGCAGAATTAGCCACTTTCTATTCACTTTTCACCTTCGCAAAGTAATCAGATCAAATCCTATTGCCATCTGAGAAAACATTCCTTTGTGTCCCAAGCAGATCTCATGAAAAATTCAGTTATTTTGTAACAGGAAATGGGGGGATGATAAGACTTCTTTGGGATACAAATATGTATCTCTGGGTATAAAGAAAAAAGTGTTAATGTTGCTTAGATATAGACAGTCAGTATAATTAGATATTTCTAGCCTAACAGAGCTACCCGAATAGACACTCATGGCTTCAATACCCAGAAAAAATAAATCTATACACTGATTCTAAATGCTGGAGATTAAGGTAATGAAAACAAATCAATAAATTATGATCTAAGACTACCAACTTCTTAAGCAATGAAAACACATTCTTAAATATAAGGTACCCTAAATACAAATCTGAATTTAATTTGTATTTAAGATTAATAAAAGCAATGTTTAGAACATTTTTCACAGGATATTCTTGCTTTCACTCCCAACTCTTCTCCCTGACTTTGCCCATGCAACCTTAAACACAACAGAAACATATAAAACAAGATTTGGCAGTATGCAAAATAGAACCAACTAACTTATCTGAAGATACAGCCCTGAAAACTTTACTCTGTAAACCTCAATTATGCTAATGACTGCTACAAACCAGACATATATCATCTGCATATAACTGACAACTTTCCCTGAAGAGGAACTCCAGCATGAAGTTACGTACGATCTCGTGTTAGTACCATTTCCAAATTCTGGAGTAGAAAAAAGCAAGGTTTTGATCTCCCAGTGGAGTTCAATCATACTACATCTTCTCTGCACAATCTGCAATGCCACTGCAGTGGTTTGCTCTTGTAAGCACAGCCTGTGGCACCACTGATCCTGAAAAAATGGATTTTCATTAGAAAATAATGAAAACTCAGAGTATTTCTGTCTTTTCAAATATTCTAAAAACTGAGCTTCATTGCATCTAAGTTGCTTGCTAATGCAGACTACTCAAATGTCCACACAGGCCATTGGGAGGAGATCAGAACACTACAAATGAAAGCACTCATGGTTTGGGTTTTTTTTTCCTTTTTAACAGAATGAGTTTTGCATTAGAAAATAATTTTTTCAGAAGACTACTTTTATGCTTTGGTTGAAAAAGTTGAAATTATCCATTTTCATAATTCATTATTTTGTAATTCCAAAAAAGATTATCTATATTCAATGCATTTTATCCATTCACTTTATTGCTGCATTAAAAGACAGCTTTAAATCTATTTATATGCATAATATATAGTTACTGACTTACATACTTATTCAAAAAGGCTCAGAATAATTAAAAAAATAAACCAAATCTTTGGAATTTCCATTCAGTAAGAATCTAAATTTCTTGTTAGCAACACTGGTTTTACAAACCTGTGCTCTTTCAAGAACTACAGACTTTAAAATAAAGTATATCTTGGAAGGAATCTGAGATACAGATATCCAGTAGTTCTGCATTTGCCATGCTTTTTGATATCCATATACTGAGCAGGTCAGATAAAGTGCAACTTTATTCAAATGGTCTACAAGTTTTTTCAAGTTTATTTATAAAAAAATAGGTGCTTAGCTACAGATTATTAAAAAAACCCAAACAAATAAAAAACAACCAACCAACCAAAAAAACCAAAACCAAACAGTAAGACATCAAAAGTCTATTTTTATTTTAAAGAGCTCTAGTGCTGGTCATATTGGAACTGCTTAAGTTCATCAAGATTCAGAGTTTTATAAATATCTAAAGGAGCAGGGCCTGCAAAAAGCCCCAGTAAAAATCTATATAACAGTGGAAATACATTGAAAAAAGTATCAATATTGTATAAATCACTATTTTTATCTCTGTGATTATTTCAGATTTCTTGTATTACATTTAAAAATAATTTCTGAGATGTCTTGATTCTTATGACACTTATTTAACAAATCTATTAATGGAAATCCTCTATCTGTTTCAAAATGAATGTTGTTATAACTGTTTTAGATCTAGATGGAGACAAATGACAGACCAGCTGCTGTAATGGAATTTTTAATGAAACTTGCACATTTCTGTCTGATTGAGAATAGTACTGTGATCTACAGACAAACTGTTCAAAAAAGATGAAAATTCCTTAGGTCTGTCTTTACCTTCTAGGAAGACCTATCCTATTCTGCAAAGATCTGTAAATGTTTACATTCTAAAAGTGGTATATTGTCAGCAGTGTATGTACTTCATTTCAAAAATGCTTTGTCTATTCTGTAAAACAAATTGGTGTCTAAAATGATAAAAGACTTACTAATAGATAATCTGTCCCTAAAAATACACTCTAAGCTTAGGGCAGGCTTTCTGATCTCATCTGATATTTTATTCTATATCTCACCAAACTCCAACTCCATTAATTTAAATATCCTTACTCACTGGAGTCAAGAAGGCAATCTCTAGATTAAAAAAACGGGGCCTGATCTTCAGAAGAACTCCGCTTTGGGTACCTAAATGGCAAGATTTTGAGGTGTAATTAATATTCTGTAGCTTACATGAACAAACAGAAGCTGAACTCCTCAAACCTTTGCTACCGAATTCAGAATGAGCTGTTTTCTTTCACACAACAACCTTTAAAATTCTGATCTCTTTTTAAAAGATTAAAGCAGAAAAAGCAAAGCACAAGTACTCCACTGTGAATTCTTTCATCTTCTAATGCTTGTTTAAATATCGATAAAGAAGAGTGTATAGAAGAAGGGGTGGGGAGTGCAGAAGGGCTGGAAGGTGTTCTTACCTGAACTTCTAGTTTCCAAACTGAGTTGTGCCAAATAACCAGTAGCACAATTTGAATCAGAAATGAATCAGATACAAAAACCCCACACTATTTTTAGGAACACATGGTTAAAATCACATAATACCAAAGCTCTTATTTCAAGTGTTTCTTTTCACTCTAAGTTATTTAGTCTTTTAAAGCACAAAACCTTTAAACTAAATGGTTATACTTCTTTAGTGTTTAGATCTTTTTGCAGTTGAGAAGTCTTTGGTTTTGCATCTCACTTAGTGTTGACTGTATAGACACACTTGCACCACCACAAGAACCTCATTTCACATCAACCAACATGTTGCTGCATTATCAACATGTAAACTCTGGTCACACAAACACTTGTATTCTTAATGCCAACACACTGAAGCCACTTGGTCACCTTTGTAACATGGACAGATGTTTGGTATAAGCCAGAAAGAGTAACTGATTTTTTGCTATCAGTATATACGAAAGACAGAACTGCCTCTGACTTCACAAACCATAGACAGAGAAGTTTATGTTCAGGACTAATTCCATGTGTGATATTTTTGCGTGATATTTTTGCTACTTAACTCTGAGAAAAACAAGTAATTGGTATCTAATGTTATTGTAGCCATCTATGCTTTTAAAGCATTCTGTCATTCCTGCACACACACTAATTAGCTATTTGCCCGCTGTTGGAAACCTTGTTAGGAATATTAGACTAATCTGGCCCCAACAGAGTCAACAGCAAAACACCCATTAATTGGACAGAATCACATCCTCTGTCTCAGGCACACTCCCAGGCATTCTGTTCTAATAATTCATGATTCAACCCTTTAAGGTTGTTTTTTTTCTCATGTAAATGTTCACTGCTGTAATTTAAGCTCATTACTTCTTGCAATTTTCATAGAAGACCTAGAGGAAATTTAACTTTCTTCATCTTTTACACTTTTGAACTCTTATAACAACAGATCTCTTCTGTACAGTCTTATCAACCCCAATTTTATCATCTATATAAAAAAAAAGGCAAACAATTTTAGATAAGAAAACATAGAAAGACAAATATATTTAGAAAAAGAAAGTAGATCCCATTTTGGACCTACTATCTTTATATCTATGATAATATACAGTAAAACATTTTAACAATGGTCATTTATCATGTTCCTCAAGAGAACCAATAAAATGCAATGAATACACATCCTCTGATGTTGCACAGATACAAAATGTATAGTTTGTTTACAAACTAATTACTGAATGTAAAATGAAGCAACATTTTAAAAAAATATATTGGTAAAGGTCCAAAGTTTACATTTTCTAAAATATTATGTTCATGTTTTATTTACAGACCAGCTTTCAAACAATTATTGGCGTTTTAAGATAACTGCTTAACCTGATGAGTACATGAATAAAATGAAGCTGTAAAAAGAGCCAACCAAACAAAAAAATAAACCCCAATAATCAAAGTTCCACGAAACAGTTCCAAAAACACTATTTTCAATTTCAAGTTAGAAAAGCAAGATGTGATCTACCACATGGCAACTTACCAGAAACTGGTCTAACACTTTCATATGCTATAGGTATCGCAAGTGACTGGTGTTACCCAGCCACATGCCTAAGAGTGCAGGTTTTTGCCCATTCCAACTTCAAATGAAGCTTTGACAACTGCTGTAGTATTTACAAATTTAAAACAAAGGCTCCATATCCCTTTGGATTACATTACGGCTGTTACTGTGTCTTCTTTTGTTGACTACACATGGCAGAATGCAATCCAAAGACCACTTACTTTGTTGGACCTGTGAGTTAGGACTTTAAACTAGCAGCATCTACCCAGCCTGTCTAGGAAAAAAAAACTACAACAGCAAAAAAAAAAAAACCACCACCAAAAAAAAAAAAAAAACAAAAAAACAACAAAAATCAGGCAACTGTATGTAACAGGTATAAGTGAACACTGATTCTGGGTCAATTAAGACTGATGTCTTTCACTGAAGTCTCCCTCTTGCTGAAAGCTATTGTGTTGGAAGGCAGGAGTTTTTAAATTCAAACAGGACCTATTAGTATGACCAGCCATGACACACAGGCTGAGTTGAGCACTGCGGGCAGGTATGCAATCGCCCATGGCTGTGCTCTGCAGTCCGGAGGTCGGGCAGTGATACCCTGTCACTCGCCAGTACAGCTAGTCCTCCTCTGCTGTCAGAAACACTCCTTTACCTTAACTGTGGTGCCAGCTTAGGTGAACGGAAAGTTGCGTAATAAAAACTACAGCCTAACACTGTATTAGCTTGAACTAATTTCTACTGGATCAAGGTTAGGAACATGTCTCCTCCATGCTGCACCCTTTCTGCCTTGTGGCTCTGTCCCACCTCAGGGGACCTGCATAAGAGTAAGCATGGGAACAGATGAGGCAGACTCTTTCCCCATAGGTAACACTGGTGAATGCTGTGACCCTTCTGCTTTGCTAGCTAGGACCACTGAATAATGCATTTTCTTCAGGAAAGCAAGTATTTCATTAAACTTGACACCCTGACTACAGTAAGAGGATATCCGAGGGAATGGAATAAGAAGCAATTTAATTTTGACCACTATCCCCCATTACAGTCTGTTGTACCAATCCCGAGCACCTGCATTAGGTGAAAAAAGGAGGAATTAAAAAGCTTAGGGAATAAATGTCTTTTTCCCAAAAACTGTAGGTATAACACCTTCACAATTATGAAAATCAAGTATTTCCTTTCCATGTCTGTTATTTTCTGAGATGTCAGCATTTTCAAACATAACTCACTGATTTCGATGTCTACATCGTACGCAGTATTCCATACTGGATGAAACAAAACATCAGCCAGTGATGATCCCTGTTTTATAGAGAACTTGATCTTATTCTCAAATTAAATCAGGTATTAGTGCATTATACTGCTAATGACAGCAAAATACTTCATATTCTAAGAATATCCATCTCTGAAATGTTTTAAAACACCTAACCAAGCAACGCTATTTGTTACTATGTAGCATTCAGATCCTCTAAAAATATGTTTTCTTGAAAAGATAATTCTCAGTCTAAATGTATACCAACAATAGATTTTGTTCAATTTAATTTCTTATATTATTTCTGACACAGTTTCTGCTTTAGCTTTTAACTGCAAGCTATAGTTTCTAACTGCTGCTCTGCTTCAGCAGCCATAGCTGCTGCCTGTAACTGTTCCGTTTCACTTTGGATGGAATTGGCTGTCGTAACTTGTTTTCTTTCACTGTGCATATTGTTCTCATGCCTTTTTAGATCAGATGCTTTAGCAAATGCTTTAGTGCAGGAACTGCAGACAAAAGGTTTCTCTCCTCGATGTCTTCTTTCATGGTCTTTGAGGTGGGACTTGTGCTTGAAAGCTTTATCACACATATGGCATGCAAATGGCCTCTCATTACTGTGAACTCTTTCATGCTTTTTTAGATCTGGTGCACGAATAAAAGACTTTCCACATACCTCACAACTGTAAGGTTTGTAACCAGTGTGTATTTTCAGGTGCTCTTTCAAATGAGCTTGTGTGGTAAAGCCCTTTGTACACATTTCACAAACAAATGGTCTATCAGCAGTGTGTAGCTTTTCATGTTTTCTCAATCGTGCTTCATCAGAAAAGGTCTTACCACAAGCTTGACATACAATGTGTTCCCTGTGACCGTAAAGTAAATACTCAAACTTCATATCTCCGGCTGCTGTGGTCCAGCCTGGTGTCTGTTCATCTTTTACTTCACTTATGCCATCATTAAATGTCAAAGCCTGAGGGGTCTGAGAACCCAAGTCTTTTGATTCGGTTGTTTCCATGGGCTCTACTTCTTGGCCATAGCAGTTGACTTTTCGAACCTCTTCACTTCCCAACTCTTTCAGGATTGCCTCTTGCACTCTTAGGGTAGTGGTAGGTGATTTTCCATCTTCCTGACTTGGGGGAGTTCCTTCCACTGTCACATCTGAAGGACTGTCATCATGATCTCCAATTTCTTCCACCTCATCATCTTGGGTATCGTTAGGTTCCCCCATAGGACGGTTTATTTTTAGACAGTACTTGGTCTTGGACTGCGTGTTCTCTTCAGGACTAGATACATCACGTTTTTGAGAGCAGAGTTTATCCAGAAATCGAATACCAAGAATCTGTCCTGAAGACATCATCAAATTTACATCCTCCTTCTTAACAGAAATCTTTGCAGTATACATGTAATTGAGAACTTCCTCAAAAATGTCAGAACGAAGAAAATCTATTTCTATTACTGATGAACTGTCAACTTCCAGTTTTTTGAAAAGCTTTTTGAAGTAGGTACTGCAGGCAGCAAGCACGCACCTGTGTGCTCGGAATTTAACATCTTCAACCACGATAGCTATGTCACAAAATTCTCCTTCCAAACGTTGTTCATTTAATGTTTTCAGGAACACAGTTTTGTGATCATCATCATTATATTTAATGGTTTCAGACATACTGATGAAAAACTCCTGTAAAATGACAAAAGAAAGTTTTGTAATTTTTATAGAGTCATCAAGGTCATAAATACCCAAAGACGATGCCATTTATACACTAAAAGAATTTCCAAATACTTTTATTTTTTTCCAGTATAACCAGAAAAAACCTTTCAGATGACAAAAGCATTACTCTCAAACTTCTTTTAAAATTGTGAATAAATACAGGTCTTTTTCTAGGTTAGACACTTTACAGTGATTTATAAAGGGCATTTTTTTGTATGAATAAATTACTTGTTTCAAATATTTATTGATTCAGTTATCCAAAACTGTAAATTTTCTCTGTGAAGCTGCAATTCCCAACAGCAGCAGAAGTAATTTTTACAGCTAAAGGAATTGCTAATAGTAAAACAAGGTATAAGAAATACTCTAAATGTATCAGCATAACAAACTAAATGTGAGATAACAAACACAGGCCTTACCATGAACAATGCGGGAAATTTTCTGAACAAATGATTATTAAATATTTGGCAGATGAACCCTCACAACGGGCCACCTTCAGCCTGAAAGACAGGAAGATAACAACATTTTAAGCAATTATAAAATCTATTAAAAAAATGGTTTTAAATTTGTGTCTTAAAACATGGTGTTTCTAATTATTTGAAATTATACAAAATGCACTGTTAAAATACCCAGTTATTCTGACAGGTCCTAGAGACAACCGCAGAAATTGATCTGAAAGTGCTGTGGTCATAAGCCATGTGTTTACTTGCCTCTGGCTACTTTACTTCCCTGACTCCACACACCTGCGACTTACTTTGCACTATATCTAAAAGTCTGAAAAAATCCTCCACAGGAATCATGACAGCTAACCCAGTGACCAACCCATCAAGAAGGTGGTGAATCTTCTGCTGAACCAGTGGGCTGAGCTGGCTTAGCAGAGGGCCTGGCAAGCAGATCAAGCACCCTAAAGGACAGCGGACTGGGATGCGGATCGGGGTGCATTCAGGACCAGTGAAAAAGACACCAAAGATACCAGATCTCCAAACAATCATACAAACATAGAATAGTTGGGTTGGAAGGGACCTTCAAAGGCCATCTAGTCCAACCCCCCTGCAATGGGCAGGGACACCTTCAACTAGATCAGGTTGCCCAGAACCACATCCAGCCTGGCCTTGAATGCCTCCAGGGATGGGGCATCCACCACCTCCCTGGTCAACCTGTTTCAATGTTTTACCACCCTCATTGTAAAAAAATGTCTTCCTCACGTCCAGCCTGAATCTCCCCTCTTTTAGTTTAAAACCACCACCCCTCGTCCTGTTGCAACAGGCCCTGCTAAAAAGCCTCTCCCATCTTTCTTATAGGCCCCTTTTAAGTACTGAAAGGCTGCAATATGGTCTCCCTGGAGTCTTCTTTTCTCCAGGTTGAACAACCCCAACTCTCTCAGCCTTTCCTCACAGGAGAGGTGTTCCACCCCTCTGATCATTTTTATGGCCTTCCTCTGGACCCTCTCTAACAGGTCCATACCTTTCCTGCACTTAGGACTCCATAGCTGGATGCAGCAGTCCAGGTGGGATCTCGCCAGAGCAGAGTAGAGGTGCAGAATAACCTCCCTCGACCTGCTGGGCACACTCCTTTGGATGGGGCCCACTATATGATTTGCCTGCGGGGCTGCGAGCGCACAACGGACATGCTTAAGCAGCAAAATTATAACACAAAACGCATAATTGAAATTATTCAATCCCAGTCTCCCACAAGCATCTAACTGCGACAGAAGTAGGAAATGCAGCAGAGAGGAGGGAATCTTAATATGTGGTTGAGAAGAAACCCTCCATCACCTGACACAGAGATATTGGGAACTTCTTTCCTTAAGTCTAATCTTTCCTTGGCCATATACAAAACAGAAGTCGATGACAGGCATGCAACTTCCACCCATAGCGTTTGGGGTTTAACATGGTATGGAAACACTTGGCTCCCTACAAATGCCTTCACATCTCAGCATATAGAGCACTGGCTACAAAAAAAAAAAAAAATCTAAGGAAAGTCAAAATTCTTTTCTTAGTCCAAAATAATAATATGTTAAGCTAGCCAAATACATAAATATTTGAAATACACAAAGAAAAGCAAACCCAAAAAACACTGTGCATTTTTCTTGGCTGTCTGGGTCTACTGTCCCAGGAAAATGCACCCATCCAGCACTAAAGACAGCAGGACAAAACTAGTTCAACAGTATCCATTTAAAGAATTCCTTGCAAGGTGGGAAAATGCTGCTTTCTTTTTAAGCAAACAGCCAAAAGTCAGTGTTTATAATCTAGCAACAATCCCGCCCTGTTTTGTTAAAACAATGCACAATTTTGCTGCAATTCTGCTGAGACTTCTTAAGTCAGAACCAGATATAGATGTAGCAATTGGCTGAAAACAGTGTTGCAGAGTAGACAGGGGCATGTAATTGGTGCGAGAAATACTACTTTGCGAGAAGAGTATGGCAGGCACTTGACAAGAGTATCTCCAGCACCGACTGAAGCCAGAGGGAAACTCCCATTGCCACTAGGTCACTTATTCCACGGGGTGATTCTAATTATTCCTGCACACACGCTTTATACACTACCGGTACCACCGCACGAACGGGAAAAATACGTCCTGTATTTTCCTATATACCCTGTATAACTGTTCTGGCAGCTCCCGCCGCTGCCGCCTGACACACGCTCGGTGCCTCACCCCGGCAGCTCTCCCGGCTCTGGAGGCGCGCTGGCGCGGCGCTTACCGCCCTGCTTGTGCCCGCAGAGCCAGCCAGGCGCACGCCCGCCCCATGCACCCGCCATCAAGGACGCGGCGCAGGCGGGTTCCCGGCAGGGCGCAGCCCAGCCCAGCCGGGCCACCGCGGCCCGCTCGCCGCCGCCGCCACGAGAACCCGCGCCGCCACCGCCGGGGTCAGGCGCGGCCCTGCGGCAGGGAGCGGCGCCCGCGCTCCCGAACCGTCGCCAGGGGCGCCCGCGAGCAGCAGGCAGCCCCTCTCCAGAGCGAGCCCGGAGCTACCCCCTCCCCGCGCCGCGCCGCCTCACGGGACTGCGCGGGGCCGGCGCCTCCGCCTCACTCACTCCTTCCCCCTCCCCTCCCCGCCCCAACGGCTCTCGCGCGGCGCCCGCGCCGCCGACAGGCCGCGGCCGCGCGCCCCTTTGTTGCGGCCGCCGCGCGGCGAGCGCGCGCCCCAAAGTGCGCCCCCATCGCTGGACTCGTCCTCCTCCTCGCCCTCCCCCCACCCATCCACCCCCCCCACCCACCGCGCGCGCGACAGGCGCGCGACGTGCTCCGGGCTGCTGCAGGCGGCGGCGGGCGCGCCCGCGGCGCCTCCATCTCACCCAGCGCCAGCTTTAATGGGGCTGATGGAGGCGGCGGCAGAGTGCGGGGGGGGGGCGGGTAGGGGGCGAGCGCGCGCGCTCGCGCGCGCATCGCAACGGCGGTCCTGCAGCGGGGCATGAGGGGTTGGAGGAACAGGGGGACGGCTCGCGCTTACCTGCCGCCCGCGCGCGCGCGCGGACCCGCACTTCCCGGGGAGCGCGGGGGGCTGCCGGCGCCGCTGCCGCCACCACGCGGGAGGGGGCCGGGGATAAGGGGGGGAAAAGGAAGGGAGGGGAGGATGGAGGGAGGGAGGAGGGGGGGAATTTGGGGAGGGGGGAGCCGGGGGGGGGAGGGGGAGTCCGCGCGCGTCTCTCCGATCGTCACCGCCGCCTCCTGCACGAGCGCCCAGTGCGCGCGCGCGCGCCAGGGGCGGGGGTACGTGCATGCGCGGTGCGGGAAGGGCGCGCCTGTGCCGGGGAGCGTGGGGGAGGCGGGGGCGGTGGGGAGACAGGGAGCTGCACCCGCTCCATCGCCCATCTCGGCGGGGCAGCGTCGCTGCGCCAGAGGCTGGGCGGAAGAAAGGGAGCTGGAACCGGCGCCCTACGACCTAGGGGCTGCCCTCAACGAACGGGAGCCGGGGGATATGTTCCATCCGCGCCTGCGCCCGAGTGTACGAGACCGGCGGCGGCGCTCCCCTGCTCTCTCCAACCCCCCCTCCGCCCGTGTAGCGGCGCGCGGCGCGGGCTCGGCTGAGGCGCGGGGAGCGAGCCGCGAGGGAGCGGCGCTGGGAGGGGCGGGGCCGCGAGCCGGGCACGCCGCGCCGGGCGGGCAGGAGGCGGTGCTCGCTCGCGGTGGCGGTGTGGAGCGCTCGGAGCTCGCGCCCGCAGCGCCGGCGCCGCGGCTCTGAGAGCATCGCTGGGGCCCGCGCGGCCCGGGGCGGGGAGGGGCGGAGAAGGGCGGGCAGCGGGAGGGTTCAGAAACGGTTGGTGGCGGCCCCGGGTACGGCTGCGGGGCGAGAGCAACGCTGGGGCACAGGTTTGTGGTCAGGTGGCCAGAGCCAAGGGAGAAGCGGCTGTGTCTCCTTCGTCATGTGCTGCTGGGGCAATGTGTGGTGTTACAGCCTATGCTCCAGGGATCTGAGGCAGTGAAGCTACCGCTTCATCCTCGTGTATTGCCAGGGAGACAAACGGCTGTGCTGGACTGTCCCTGAGGCTCTGCAGCCTCAGGAGACTAGGAGCGCTCAACAGCTGCAGGCGTCCTTTCTGCCATCAGCACATCCAAACTCTGGGACACGGCCTGCTATTCTGCCCGTTGCTGGCTGATTCCCTGCACCACAGCCACAGACTATCCCATAAGTTCCGTATCAATGCACCTGACGGCATGCTGCACAACTCTGTCGGTTCCTGTGAGGTGCTGCGGGGCAGGTGCTGGGCCCTGTGTGTGTGCTGCCCTGTGTGTGAGCCTGCTCTCCAAAGCCGGTAGAAGCTGGTGCCTTTGACTTCATCTCAGCCACATCCCTGAACCAGAACTTCTTTACAATGTGCCTGGATATAACTTGCAGATCTGTGCCATTTTCTGTGGGGCTGTGCTGCTGTGTCCTGCATCCCAAAGCCAGGGGAACCTCTGGTGCCTTTGGCTTCTTGACCACATCCCTAAACTGGAACTCTTTTATGATGCACCTGGATGTGATCTGCAGAATAGTGTCATTTTCTGTGGGACTCTACAGTGCAGGTGCCTGTCTTTGCACATGTGCTGCTGCAGCCTGCTCACCAAAGCCAGGTCGAGTTGATCCCTGTGCCACAGGAGCGAGTGGTGCGTGGTGCTCCTCTTGTTCAGGAGCTTCAGCCACGCAGCTCTTCTCCACTCTCTCTCTCAAGGCTTCATCTTGTTGGGGTGGATGGCTGGACACTGTACAAATGCCTTCTGGTGCAGTCCCAGTGACTGCTATTGAGGCAGCCCTTGATGTGAGCCGCCAGCATTGCTGGGTTGTGTTCTGCCACTCTTCCTGAGCTCCTCCTCCTGGAAGCACCAGTGCCCCCATGAGCGTCAGGATCAGGTGCGGGCTGACTGGTGGGAGTCTTCCTGCCATCAGCTGCCCGCACCTTGTCTGTTCTTGTTCTCACCACCAGAGCCCAGCAACGTGCCCAGTCCTGCCGTGCTGCTGGCTGCTAGCAGGGTCCCTGGCTTCCCGTACAGTCGTTGCCCAGGACCCTGCTCACACTGCCTGTGCTCTTCACAGCTGCGGCTTTGTCAGTGGGGCTGTGTGGGGCAGGCCTACTGCTCTCCAGCCACGCAGCTCTGGTGCCTTCGCTGCAGATGTGGCAGAGCTGAGCAGCATTCGGGACAAGCTGTTGGTAGCAGCTGTCTGGGCTGCTGATTGCTGTTCCCCTGGTACTGGCACAAACTACAGGGGGTGCTGGTGTCACAGGCAGCAGCTTGCAGCACCTGCTGGTAGCTCTCGCTGCCCGAGCTGCCGGTGCCGGCCGAGGTGCCGCAGCGGGAAATGGTGGCAGAGAGACTGTCTCCTGGTGTGACACCACTATGCGGGGCAGTGCCAGGCGGTGCCCAGGCTGCCCGTCAGCAAGAGTAACTGAAGAGTGAAACGCTTTTCCTATGAAATTACCCTGTTCCCAGCTAATGCAGGTTAACATTCACGCGTTGGTGTCATTTTGCTGTTTTCCTATCTGAGGCACCAGACTGGAGATAACATTGAGCTGTTGAACCAACAGGCTGTTTCCAGACTGTTTGAATTGCAGGAAGCTGGTGCAGGGCCTGGGGCACAAGTGTGATGAGGGACCTGTGGGGGTTTAGTCTGGAGAAGAGAATGCTCAGGGGGGAGTTTTCGCTCCCTACAACTGCCTGACAGGAGGATGGAGCCAGGAGGGGGCTGGTCTCTGCTCCCAAGTAACAAGTGACAGGACAACGGGAAACGGCTTCAAGCTGCGCCAGGGAAGTTTAGATTGGATATTGGGAACAACTTCTTCCCCAAAGGGTGCTCAGGCACTGGAACAGGCAGTGGTGGAGTCACCGTCCCTGGAAGTGTTCAAAAACCGTGTAGACGAGGCCCTCAGTGACACGGGTTAGTGGTGGCCTTGGCAGTGCTGGGGAATGGTTGGACTTGATGATCTTAAAGGTCTTTTCCAACCTGATTGATTCTATGATTCTATATCTGTGGGGAAAAGTGCTCTTTGTAGGATGCGCTTGGCTTGTTAGAAAGTTGTGTAATGGAGGGAAGAATAAGTGCCACTTTCTGCAGACACGTGTGAAGCGCTGGAGGTGGCATGCGGGAAAGGCTGGAGGTTTACATCTGATGTGTTCTGAGTGGTGACTGTTTTAAAATGTATTTGAAGTGTTAGTGGCTTCTTGTGTGTTTGTGATGGTTAGATTCCTAAAGTCTGAGTTACCAGTGACAATACAAGCATTGCACTATTATGGCCAATTTTCGTATATTCAGATTGTATCTTGGTCTTGCGGGAAAGGTTACCGTACAAGGACATATAGATTATTTGTGTTCACTTTTCATGGGTCAGATTTCTCATCAGGGTGTGTGAAAGTGAAGATACAAAATGCCCAGTATTTGTGAAAGGGAATCACGGAGCCTGTTAGCATATTCCCAAGAGTCAGCAAGGATGGTCCATGTAAGCCTCCTGAGAGTGAAGTGACTGTGCTAGGACAGAGGGGGACAGTCAGGGAGCAGATGCTTCTTGCAGTGTGCGTTTCCCTCAGCAACCTGGCAAATTTGCATGCGAGTTAGTCATGTTTTCACATCATTTACCCACTTCTGTATTTTCAAGATAAAAGAAAGATGGAATAGTAGAGACAAATGAGGAGGAGCAGAGAGTGGATGATGGAGGTTGGCAGCACAACCCCTGGCTAAGCTGTATGAATAGAGATGGTGAGAGGCCATATCATCTGAATAAATGGTTGAAGAGCACTCATTGTTTGCACCTGTGCCAACAGGGACACAAGTCCTCTCTAGAGACCCTGATCTCTCAAATCTTATTTAATAGTATTGAATATTAAGCAGAAGAGCATTTTAATTATATACTTTTCTTACCAATTCATTCTAGTACAACCTGTGACATGTTTATCTACCTACAGTCATGTATAGTAATGCATGGTGATTGATGTTTGTCAACAATTGAGGTAGGTAAGAGATGCGGATATGTGAACGCAGCAGTTTGTGCTTTGTGCATGCACAAGGCCCTCCATGTTCTTTCTGTTTCTAAAAGCAAAATAGCCTGGTTTAGCTGTAACTTGCATAACTTCGCACACCTTTTTACTCTCCCTCTTGGATGGTCTCTATGTCTGTTCTCATTGCCTTCTTTGGGGTTATATTTCTTCATGTTTGGGGGTTAGCACTCCCTTTTCTTACCAATTTTTTCTATTCCTTCTCTATAATCCCACCACCCTCTCATTTTTCTTTTCCTTTCTTCCTTTTCACTGTCAGTTACTTTACTGTAGACCCACTTGTTGACTTTGTCTCACATCCTTAATTGATTTGAACCATATGGACAGTGAGTGAAGGATGGATGCCAATTTCCAGTGCCAAGTACCAGAGGAATACGAAATTTCACTTTCTCTTCCTTTCCTCCAGCATTCTCTCTGTGTTTCATTATGTTATCTTCCTGCCTTATTCAGTCATGATCCTGTACTCTGGTGCTGAAGCTGAGAAGTGCTGCTGGAGAGCAGCAGTGTCTACTGTCTGTCATGCAAAGCATTCTCTTTTGAAAAGAGGACACTAAGCCGATGCAAGATGTCCCAGAGGAGAAAGAAAGAGTGGTACATATATTTGGATCCTTCATACTAGGTAAATACGTTATCCAATGAGCAAGAGCCTAAAATTACACATTCCATTTTAACCTGAATATTTCTTGACTTTTAAGTATGTAAAATATAAGCAGAATAAAAGACATTTTGGTGAATTAGTTAATATTAACTAGGCGAGAATTCCTGTTTGTGTTGCAGACCTAATGTTATGAACCACAATCCTAAGAAATGACTGATACACAAGAGTATAACAGCTTCTTCATGCCTGATCTATCAAAAAAGAACAGATTTCTCATTCACAGGTCAGGTATATTTTTTGCTTTACAGAGCACTTGTGTCATCTGGTTCTAGAAGACTAAGCCAGTGGTTTCAGTTTCAGCCATGTTTCATGTGCAAGGCAGAGTTTTTCAGTATGCAGTTAATAGAAGAGACTACCACTCTGTGAATTATTTACTTTATGTCAAGCTTGTAGGGCAGGCAAATTTTTTTGGATGAATGATGTGCTGGTGTGAGAATGGGCAGAGCAAAACAATTAAACTCTCTCTGAGGTCGAGTCGTGGTTACCAAATTATCATGTATATCGTCATGGCTATGCAAAAGTAATCTTTATTCAAATGTGAATTTCTGGACATAGCATTTTCTGCAAGAAGCGAAGCTTGCCAAATGTGAACAAGTACTGCTTACTGTGATGTATTTCGTTTGTCAAAATCCGGAGCCTTTATCTGATGTTTGAGTACTGGAAACTGTTCTTCATCAGTATGGGTAGGCTATAATTGAAATATCAGGCATCTCACAGCTACAGCCCTTGGTCCCCCTCCAGCCTTATTCTTTGTCAACCTCATGTTTTGTTATTCCTGAAAGGTAGATGTTTATGGTTGCAGCAAGAACAACTCATTAAATTCACCACTGCTATTTTTGTTATTTAATGCTCTATAAATAAACTAAAACCAATACCTAATTTGATAGTTTCACATGAGTCAGCTACACAGGGTACAACAGAAGGAAATGGAACCTTGTCCACGCTACACAAAATGCTTGAAATTCTCTACCTGAGACTGAATGACCAGAATCCAGAATGGAGAACTTCATACAACTAACAGCTTGCACAGTATGACATTTTATTTAAAGGTAATTGAGTTTCTTTAAATTTGCTAACAACCATAAAATTTCAGTTTTGAAAAAATGCAAATTTTAGAATGGTCGTCACTTACCCTGACTATTCTTGTTTGCACATTACAAGCCTTCATTAGCACTAGGGGGAACCCTAGGAGATTAGAAAGGTTCTAGCCCATTAGCACCTGCATTTTGATCTCACTATTGTATCTGAATATTTGTAGAGAGCATGGGAACAATTTTTTGCTTGATTGATTACAGCAGAATTCAGAACTGGTCTCATCTATCTCTGAAGTCATTAAAGATCACTGGAAAACACATCATTGGCAAAAAACTCCATAACCACAGAAAAAAACATTTCTACTGAGCTGGATTCAGGCCAGAGGCAAAAAAAGCTTGTAAGTGTGAGAAGTGCTAAATATCATTGATTGTAATCTGTTCAAGACTAAGAAAGATTTAGATAATGGGAGGAGTGTTTGATTTCTTTTCAGGGAATAAATGTGCCTAGAAAGCTAAAAGAGTTACACTGATGCCATGCAACACGAAGGAGTTAAGATTGTTCTTTTCAACTTTCTCATTCCCATGGATAAACATGCAACCTTCATTATCCGTCATTGAAAGTGCAGAAAAAGGAGTGACTTCAGTATCAACTTCTCTTCCCTGAACTGACAGTCTCTTTGTTTGTAGTAAATGTATCATGAACTGTCCTGAAGAAAGAATTAATTCTAATGGTCTGTAATGTCAGTTATTCAGACTAGCTTTCTTCTTATTACTTTCTAAAGTTGGACTGGCACAGGACTGTTAAAGGCATCAGCACCTCCTGGGTCCTATTCTCTTAGGCTGGTCTGAGCATCCTTGGATCAAAATCCAGTATTTCCACAGTCGATCCTGGCCTTGGAGCAGTCGCAGGTCCCACAGTAAACCATTCCCCTAACCATCTGCTTGTACTTCTTCTATGGGTAGCAGCAGGCCTTATTGTTGGATGAAATTGGTTTTCTATATTAATGTTTTGCAAAAGTGGATGTGATAGATATAATACAAAATGAATCTCAACAATGTGATAAGTTTGTACCTTTCCCAAAAAGGCTGCATAATTTTTGCCCAAGAGGCCAACAATATACATAAGCTGAGATAGGGAGGTGGTGTGTATGGGTTTGATTGGTGGACTCGTGATGGATATCAGTCTTTCATTTGCTGCTGAAATACAGCAGACACTTCTGGTTTCCTATTCTGAGAAAAAAAAAAAAGGCAGCAAAGAGCTTCAAAATTTTTTGGAGGGCAGCAGGAAGTGTTTTACAGTGGGAGACTTTAAAAGCACAAGCTATTTAGCTTCCTCAAAAAGAATGTATTATGATGGTTTGATTACAGCAACTAAGACATTTAATGGAGAGAAAATACTGAGTGAATAAAGGGATCTTTAGTATGAAGACAAAAGACCTGAATTGCCCATAGCTGGAAGCTGAGACCATGGAACCATTCAGATAGGCAATGAAGTGTATGGTTTTTCAAGCAGAGGGAATGCTTAACTGTTGGAACAAGCCAGCAAGAAAACTAATGGATTCTCCATCTCTTTAAATCCTCAAGTGAAAAAATAAATGCCTTTGAAAGTTATGCTTAGTCACACAGTACTTAATTGGCTCAAAGTAAAAGCAGCAAGTGACACTGTGTCCTGTTTTATATAGGAGGTCAAACTAGATGGTTATAATATTTCTCTAGTTTGCCACTCTATGAAATACTGCAACTGCCAAAGACCAATATTAAAAGAAAAATAATGCTTTGAATTTAAGCACTCCAAGGATAAAGAAAGCAAAATTGAGGTTACTTTAGTAATCTTAACTATGATCCCCTGTGCATTTGCATTATAATGCACTCTTTACTGCTTAGTCACTCAGATTTTCCTCTCAACATGGACCATTACAGAAGTTACATTCCTAAATTTTTAGAAATCAGATTCTTCTGTTGCTTGATTTAAAAAAATGGTTCCTAACTCTTTTCTTTTATGTGGGTCAACCCTTATTGAGGGATGCAATGAACAAATAATTGTATAAAGGAGTGGCAGAATGAAAGGCACTTTGTATCAAAGTCAAGTTAATGAAAATATGGTAACTTAGGATCTTTAGGAAGAGAGCATACTGCATTAGACCATTAAACTTGATCTGCTTATAGTAAAAGGCAGCACAGGTAGGGAGAGCGCATGATCCTGTCATATTAAGAACCAATATTCTGTTCATAAATGCAGATGGAGGACACTGGTCATAACCCAGTTGCAGAATAAAATGTATTTTTGCAGGAAGGATTTTCTTTCTTATATTTTTGTGTGTTGAGATGCAGACAAATATGAGACTACCACATGTGTCGTGGCTTAAGCCCAGTCAGCAGCTCAGCCATGCAGCTCTCGCTCACTTCCCCCCCTTCCCTCCCCCCTTGCTCCCGGAGTGATGGGAAGGAGAAGCGAAACTCCCATGGGTCGAGATAAGAACAGTCCAGTAACTAAGGTATAACACAAACCACTGCTGCTACCACCAATAATAATAATAATGATAAGGGAAACAACAAGGGAAGAGAATACAACCGCTCACCACCCGCCAACCAATACCCAGCCTGATCAGAGCAGTGATCTAACCCTTCCTGGTAACTGCCCCCAGTTTATATAGTGGGCATGACGTGCTGTGGTATGGAATACCTCTTTGGTCAGTTTGGGTCAGGTATCCTGTCTCTGCTTCCTCCCGGCTTCCCCTCCTCCCTGGCAGAGCACGAGACTCAGAAAGTCCTTGGTCAGCGTAAACATTACTGAGCAGTAACTAAAACCATCGGTGTTATCAGCGCAGTTCCCAGGCTGAAAGTCAAAAGCACAGCATTCCACCAGCTACTAAGAAGGAGAAAAATGACTGCTACTGCTGAACACAGGACAACATGCCTGTTATGAAAAGGAATAAGACTAAGAAAATTAGCTGCCCAGAAATTTGCTTGGACCGCTTTTTCTTCATTCAGTGGGAATATTGCCACTCAGAAGTATATGTGAACCCATAATTTATAATCCAGTGTATAGATATGCCTGGCATATCAACTAACATGAGATTTTTAACACATTGCTTCATATTTAGCAAAGAAAAATCAGATTTTGATTGAGAAAAATAGAGAGAGGTATTCAATTATCTTTTAAACCCATTATGAAGATATCTTTTTCCACAGCTCTGTACATAACAGCATTTAGAAATAAATTTACTAATTTCTTGTGAGACCTCACTTGGAGTACTGTGTGCAGTTCTGGGGTGCTCCACATAAGAAGGACATGGAACTGTTGGAACAAGTCCAGAGGAGGGCCACGAGGATGATCAGAGGACTGGAGCACCTCCTGTATGAAGATAGGCTGAGAAAGTTGGGGCTGTTCAGCCTGGAGAAGAGAAGGCTGCGTGGAGACCTCATAGCAGCCTTCCAGTATCTGAAAGGGGCCTATAGGGATGCTGGGAAGGGACTCTTCATGAGGGACTGTTGTGATAGGACAAGGGGTAACGGGTTCAAACTTAAACAGGGGAAGTGTAGATTGGATATGAGGAAGAAGTTCTTTACTGTAAGGGTGGTGAGGCACTGGAATGGGTTGCCCAGGAAGTTGTGAATGCTCCATTGCTGGCGGTGTTCAAGGCCAGGTTGGACAGAGCCTTGGGTGACATGGTCTGGTGGGAGGTGTCTCTGCCCATGGCAGGGGGGTTGGAACTTGATGATCTTAAGGTCCTTTCCAACCCTAATTATTCTATGATTCTATGAATTTAAAGTAAAATAATAGTGTAAGTACATTTTTAGGGGAGAGGGGAAAAAGGGTTTTAGTTTACAAAGTTGCCTGCCTTTGTTTCTTAGCAGTCCTCAACATTACATTAAAAAGTTGTATGTTAGAGTATGAAAGAAAACCCTAAACCTATATTTTATTAATTTCTTGTTTGCCACCTTATATTTTATAGGTCCTTCCCAAATGTCATAGTGTTCAGAGATCTCTTCCAACATCCACTAATGTACCAAGAATGGCTCCCATTGATTTCCATGGAGACAGTGTCAAGCTGTGTGAAGAATAGGATTGCACATATTTTAGCTCTCTTCAGATGTAGTGGAGTTTTATTCTGGTAAATCCAAAGCTACTACTGCAAATCATCAGTCTCATTTCTTAAAAGATGAAAAAACCCAGCCTCTCCATTTAGTTTGATGAGAGTTTGGAAAAATAAAAGTCCTTTATTAGAATCAATATAGGTATCATTACGGCCTTTGTCTGCTTTCTCAGGACTGGATTTTGCAAAACTTGTATTTAATTAAGTGATTATTTCTATTAAAAGAATTGAAGTTACTTACATCCTTCTGTGTTCTTCAGTGTGAACAAAGTTTGTGGAATAATATGACTATCACCATGACTATGCTGAATCCCATTAGATTTACTGTTTAAAACTGAAGCAATCCCCTGTGACCTAGTCTGGATCGCTTCCAATGTTCATTATTAGTATATTCTTCATCTCTGCCTCATATAGCTACTTGTCTTGCCCAAAAGAAACAATGCATTAATTACTTAGTGGTTTTGGCTCCATTCCTGTATTAAAGTTTACAATCCCTAAGAATTCCCAAATACTTTTATTTTTAAATCACTACCATGTCAGGATTTTGGAGCTTTCTTTTAGTAGTGTAGGATCACAGAGTTAATGCAAGTCCATATTTCTGTGCTTTCTTAAAGAGAAAAAAATTGTGAGACCATTAGCTTCTTACGTGAAATTAAAATAGTAATTAATAAGCATTAAAAAGGATTACAAAAGGAAAAATATTTGCCTTGTTGATGGATTGAGAACTTGACTGGGAATGAGAAAGCTGCATTCTGTACTCAATTCTCCTCTAAGAGGTCATGACTGTGGTCACCTCACTTCTGTTTCCTTCTCTTTCTTCCCTTAAGTTGTGCTCATTTTGATGCTTAGTTGATAAAGGTTACCAGAAGAGTCACTGGCTCCAACTACATTCCCTTCCAGATTAAAAAAAAAAAAAAAAAAAAAAAATCCTGTGATCATTTTTGGACCCCATTCTCATATTTCAGTATGAAAGGAGTATTGGTTATGTGATTTGGTGGGTACAGAGAAGCCCTTACTGACACGTAGGTACATATTCTGTAGATAAGAATGATTTTCATCATCTCAGAAACACCCAGAAATGCTTTACATAAGAACAGAATTTAGTGTCGTATTAAGTGAAAACTGCAGGTAGGAGTGTGCCCTCAGCAAGTTTGCCGATGACACCAAGCTGTGTGGTTCGGTTGATACGCTGGAGGGAAGGAATGCCATCCAGAGGGACCTTGACATGCTTGTGAGGTGGGCTGATGCCAACCTGATGAAGTTTAACCATGACAAGTGCAAGGTCCTACACCTGGGTAGGAGCAATCCCAGGCACAGCTCCAGGTTGGGCGGAGAAGAGATTCAGAGCAGCCCTGTGGAGAAGGACTTGGGGGTGTTGGTCGATGAAAAAATGAACATGAGCTTGCAGTGTGCACTTGCAGCCCAGAAAGCCAGCCGTATCCTGGGCTGCATCAAAAGGAGCATGACCAGCAGGTCAAGGGAGGTGATCCTGCCCCTCTACATGGAACTGTTGGACCAAGTCCAGAGGAGGGCCACAAGGATGATCAGAGGACTGGAGCACCTCCCGTATGAAGACAGGCTGAGAAAGTTGGGGCTGTTCAGCCTGGAGAAGAGAAGACTGTGTGGAGACCTCATAGCAGCTTTCCAACATCTCAAGGGGGCCTATAGGGATGCAGGGGAGGGACTCTTCATGAGGGACTGTAGTGATAGGACAAGGGGTAATGGGTTCAAACTTAAACAGGGGAAGTTTAGATTGGATATGAGGAAGAAATTCTTTACTGTAAGGGTGGTGAGGCAGTGGAATGGGTTGCCCAGGGAAGTTGTGAATGCTCCATTGCTGGCGGTGTTCAAGGCCAGGTTGGACAGAGCATTGGGTGACATGGTTTAGTGTGAGGTGTCCCTGCCCCTGGCAGGGCGGTTGGAACTAGATGATCTTCAGGTCCTTTCCAACCCTAACTATTCTATGATTCTATGATTCTATATCTAAGACAAAAGAATTGGCAATCACTTACTCTCTGTATACCAGCCATTTCCTCTATAACCACTTCAAATAATCTCTGGAATACATCCAAATTAATAGTTCTGACACATATCCTGAAGGAAAATGGCTGCCTGATAGGGATAACAGATTTGAACCACCATCAGTACTTCTTTAGTTGTGCAAACTTCAACAAGTTGCTTTGCCACAGTTTTCTAAATCATTAAGGGATCCAAAGATAAGTAGATAAAAGTGATGATATGCACAAAATACTAGCTTAAGATAACAGAATTTAAGCAGCTCTCTCCTTTTCTCCCCTTTCACTTGTTTATGAGCAAATAATATATAGTGGTCAACAAAATACTTTCCTGTACTGTGAGCGTGGACCATAGTGTCAGGTATGACAGGTGGCCACAAGTGATTTCAAGGGATCACAACATTCAATAGTTTAAATTCTCACTTTGTAAAGACCTATTCATTTTGCCGTTACATGGAAAGGAATTAACAGAGTAGAATATCCCTAGCAAAGTGACTAGGGTTTGGGTTTTTTGTAGTTGTTTTTTTGGGGTTCTGTTTGGTTTTTAACTTGGTTCTTACCAGAACTAGATCCAGAGCATACACCACCTATTTTGGTGTTGGTTTTTTTTTTTTTTTCAAACTAGTTTCCTATGAAGTGCAATTCTGAAAAAACCTAATACAACAGCTTTCTGAAGCTTAGGCCTGGCTGTGTTTTGCTATTGACTTTAAACACAGTGGTCTTTACTAGTGTTTCAGGGCATCCTTGTAGCTGTACTTGGCTTTGCCACCATTGGAGACGCTTGAAAATGTCCCAGTACATTGTAGCTGGCAATGTTTAACCTATCGCAAATAATCTGACTTTAACCTCTGAGAGAACTGTTTAGATGTATTTGACTGATGTACAAGAATCCCCAGGGATAACTTATGTCCTTATGTATACTGGTAAACATAGTTACCAAAATGAGAACTCTAACAACTACAGAATAAAAAAGGTATAGTGCAACACGTATGGCAAACAGTTCAATTTGCAATTGGTCTGTTGCAGCAAGAAGTTATACCACTGCTGAATGCTTCTTGCTAAGGCAGGAAACTTATGATTTTTCCAAATCTGAAGAACTTGCATACAAGGGGAAGATTGGAAAAGATCCATAGGTTATAGCTGCTGCACGCTGGAATGATACTTGACTGTGGTGTGTCACTTCTCCTTCTGTGATGATGTACAGCTGGACATGGTCTGAGAACAGCCTTGGTTATTAGCCACAGGATTGTCAAAATTTCTGCCAAAACAGACTGCTCTTAACAGCTTGTTTGACTGAAGTTCTTTTTGCTGCTTGTGTCCCCAGAATATGTGTTTTCCAAAATGATTCACAATGTTAAATGCACATGGGCTTTACAGTCACAATCAGGTTTTGTGCTTCAGCCCCGTACAAGTTGCATGAAGTACAAGAAACATAATTCACAATACTTTATTGGCTTGTGTGAATTAGTTCCATGGAAATAAGCAGAAGTTATACCTGCTTGTTTTGAACAGTTTAGGTTTTATAACTGCAGTCTGTTAGAGTCTTTTCCACGGGACACATACAAATATTTCCAGCAGCTATGACTGCCACCAAACTACTTGGAACAAGTAAACATTGCTCAGTCTCTGTAAATACAAAGAAATTAATAACAATCATGCCTTATGGTCATCACAAACATTATTCATTCTGCTTTACCTAATGCATACTTTGGACTTAAAATGCCCACACACATCCCAGCCAAAACTGATATAACTATAGTGTTAGCGATATAACTACAGCCTGTGATGGTAATGTAAATAAGCTTGAAATGTGCTATGATTTCAAAATAACTTGGGGTTACATTAATAACTTGTAGGACATCTGCATCAGAATTTGCAGACTTACAGTCTAATTATTTTATGCACTGGCAACTAAACTAATCTGTATTTACTGTTGAATCCCAATTTATTACTCATGGAATTCAAGGTGGATGGATAAGCGTTATTCTCTGCTTTTCCAGCTTCTGCAGTTTTCTTTCTGGTTTTATTTTGACATGAATGCAGAGAGATGGTCTCAGAAATGTGGAAGGAGAAACACACACTAAAAAAGAAGCTCTTTTCAGAAAAGCCTAGAGGAGCTTCGCAGCTAAGTCACTAACTATCCAAATGGGATACAGAAGAAGATACAGCAGGTTCTCAAAGGCCTTGCATAAACAACACGATGTACATACACAGTTCAGGAATGATTATTACAGCACCTTCTCAGTCCCGGTATCTGTATGTAATGTAAGTCAAGGGAGAAAGGGATGGGGAGGACAGAGAAGAACCATTTTCACAGCATCAGCATAATAGCTCTGGCTGTTACACAAAGTAATGCTTCCAGTCTAAATCATCCTTGAATGGTGTGTCTCATGCAGGTGAAGTCAATGGAAAATCTATATAGTGCTTTAAGAGAGGTTCTGTGTCCTAATAGGCTTTTCCATCTCAATTGTCATCTCTCCCTAAATCAAATGCAAGTAGTCATTGCTGATGTTCATACGCATTAGGTGGAGATATATGCAAATAAAGCAGGTGTGTGGTACACTGCTACTGCATATTGGCTAGCATTCTCTGAGCTTACCATAATCAAAACAGAATTTTCCACATGCTGTCCAGTGCTGTCCATAATGGTAGTACTCACTGAAATAACTGTCAGGGTTATTTATGCACTTATTTAGTTAGAGATATTTTCCAACTGCAGCAATTTCCAGATTTGCTTTCATATTAAGGCATATGGTTAGTAACAGATGTAAACCACATTTCTTTGTGTCAGCCTTATGTGTGTGCAACTACATGCTTTCATACATGATAAAATGACAACAAGCAAGATTCCATATACATTTGTCATGATTTAACTCCAGTTGGCAACTGAGTACCACACAAAACCAAGGTGCTGTAATTCTTACTTCAGATACTTCCATATGAGGGAGTGTGGCTGCTGTTTCTATTAGACCATCCTCTTAATTCTTCCCATCAGTGCCTATGGGACTAGCCCTAGCACACACCGAAAGCAGCGTAGGCCATGTGTTTGGTACCTTAAGAGTACAAGCCTTGATTTCAGAGAAGTCTTTCAAACAGACTGAAACTTGGCAGATACAAGAATGAAACGGCAGCAGCTGTAACATCACCTCCTACTTTGATATAGGTTCTGTAGATGTTATCTCAGTAAAGGAAGCAAATTTATTAGCTTAAGAACATACAGACTGCAAGTTCATGCTGCTTTTTACTGCTTTTTTTTTTTATATAATCAGCAACTTTATGCTTGCATTAAATATTTCATGCACCACACCAATCAGGAACACCTGTTAGATCTTTGGATTGGTATGCTGCCTGTGATAAACACATAAATGTATTGGCTTTCACAAGTCATAGGTGTTGCTATGTGGATATAACTGTATGAGTTTGCAATAACAGAAACAAAGCTCTCTAAAGACATCAGGTTAGACAAGTTGAAAGTGGTAAAATACTTTGCCAGAGCTCCTGAGTAAAATGGAGTTATATAGCAAAAGAATTTGCAAAGGTAAAAGAAAAGGAGGGGCTTGATATGAGAAAAGCTAGTGCCTGAAAAATGTAGGGTTAAAGTACTTGCAGCTTAACTTAGGTCGAAGATAAAGCACAATGTTTGTGTTGTAAGTCTGTGGAATTTAGTGGACCCATTAAACATGAATGAATTATTTCACACCATCCTTCTACATATCATTTGGTTTAGAGACAGTGCCTCCCAAATATCTGCTAGCTTTGCATACTCCGTGTCTGCCCATCCTGCAATAAATTTTGCAGGAAGGTCACACTGTTCTAACACTTTGCCAACTATCAGAAGAAATACAGATATGGGTGGTTTCAGCTGGTTTTGTGGTTACTGGGGCATCCAACTGTGCCAAAGGTGAAAAGTACACCGTGAGGAAGACTGCTTACTTCATCTTGAAGACCCCTGCCCACATGAGAAAGACTGCTTCCTTCACCCTCAAGACCCCACCCCACAATCACTGGAGAGCAGTGCGCAGACACCAAGAGGAGACTTATGATAATAAATTCCTGGAGCTGGTTATAATATTCCCTGCCAATACGTGGGAACTATGAATATGTATATGGCTAATGCAGTAGTGAAAGTATATAAACCTGTAACAAACGCTAATCAGTGCACCCCTGGCTACAGACACGTGCCCAGCACTGTTGCTTTTGCTTTATTGACTTTGTCCCTCAATAAAACCCTGTTATCTTGTTTAGAGGAGTGAGCTTGTATTTCGCACTGCCTATTAGCCTGCTACACTGAGTGTTAACATTATAGATGTTTGCCTGTTTTGCTGTAATAGTTACAAGATTGACAGGGTTATGTACAATCAACACAGAGGCTAAATATATCGTAACAGCCTTAGTCATGGCAGGCTGCTTTGATTCAGCAATGTTCACTTGCAGTTCTCTGACATGCTATTGAAACTTTTTGCTTGCTTGTTTTGCAGAAGCAATTTAACCAGGAAACGAGCTCAGCTAATCACTTGGCTTTTCCTGAAACGTACCGTATGTTGCTCACAGGCAATAACTCAAGGAAGGCTTGGGTCCCATTTCACTCTCAGAAGATCATTAATGAGGAAGGACAAGAGTGAGGATGCGACAGCTTTCCATTCTCCTCGTGTTCAAACACTCTTGCCCGCTCTGGCTTCCAGAGCACTCGACCTCACCTCTCATCACGTTGCCTCCCGGGTACCCACACCAGGCCGCTGCTCCCGCCGGGCCCCCCCGCCCGCCCGCTTGGCGGGACGCGGCGCGGGCTCGGCTGAGGCGCGGGGAGCGAGCCGCGAGGGAGCGGCGCTGGGAGGGGCGGGGCCGCGCGCCGGGCACGCCGCGCCGGGCGGGCAGGAGGCGGTGCTCGCTCGCGGTGGCGGTGTGGAGCGCTCGGAGCTCGCGCCCGCAGCGCCGGCGCCGCGGCTCTGAGAGCATCGCTGGGGCCCGCGCGGCCCGGGGCGGGGAGGGGCGGAGAAGGGCGGGCAGCGGGAGGGTTCAGAAGCGGTTGGTGGCGGCCCCGGGTACGGCTGCGGGGCGAGAGCAACGCTGGGGCACAGGTTTGTGGTCAGGTGGCCAGAGCCAAGGGAGAAGCGGCTGTGTCTCCTTCGTCATGTGCTGCTGGGGCAATGTGTGGTGTTACAGCCTATGCTCCAGGGATCTGGGGCAGTGAAGCTACCGATTCATCTTGGGCATCCACGGGCATGTTGGGCGTGCTCGTATGCAGACGGTCCATGGGCTCCCTAAAGAGATGCTGCCTGCAGGCAGGAGGAGGAGTCATGGGATGGAGACCGCTGCCGTGGCACTGCAGCCTCGATAATGCCTGCAAGCTTGGCCCCAGCACTGAAACAGCTCCGTGCAGCCCCATCCCGCCGGCAGCCTCTCCCTCCTGCCCGACCCTCACCTGGGTGTCCTCTCCAGGCACAGCCTGCCCTTGTGCAGAGCGGATTGGAGAAGCAATTTTACGATTGATTGGTTACGGCAGAAATCAGACCTGGTCTCATTTAACTCGGAAGTCATTAAAGATCACTGGAAAACGCATTGGCAAAAAACTTCATAACCACAGAAAAAAACATTTCTACTGAGCTGGATTCAGGCCAGAGGCAAAAAGGGCTTAGAAGTGTGAGAAGTGCTAAATATCATTGATTGTAACCTGTTTAAGACTTAAGAAAGATTTAGATAATGGGAGGAGTGTTTGATTTCTTTTCAGGGAATAAATGTGCCTAGAAAGCTAGAAGAGTTACACTGATGCCATTCAACATGAAGGAGTTAAGATTGTTCTTTTCAACTTTCTCATTCCCATGGATAAACATGCAACGTTCATTACCAGTCTTGTAACTGAATTGTAATTCTAGTGATTTCGTTTGGGTTACTTCCAGGTGCTGTGTGGAAAAAATCCCTTTTAAAGGAATATTAGTCCTCTGAAGTAAAATTCTGAGATAAGATCATACTTCAAAGAAATACGATTCAGTTTCATGAAGCATCTGGAGACCTATGATTTTAAAGGGCACAAAATCTTTAAAAGACAAAATTGTAGTTTCTGCTAACAGTGGAATATATACATTCCATATAAAGTTTACCAAATGCCAAAAAGTTTGTATCTAGAAATGGGAATACCTTGCAGAATTCTGCTTGCTGCCCAAACAAAACTTGCCACAGCAGAATTCCTTTCTTCTTTTCTCATTCTGTTTCAAGTCAGGCTCCAACCGTTCTTCATTGATGACACATTGTCGTGGTTTAAGCCCAGCCAGCAACCCAGAACTGCACAGCTGCTCGCTCACTTCCCCTCTTTCCTCCCCCGGCTCCCGGAGGGATGGGGAGGAGAACCGAAAGAATGTAACTCCCACCAGTGGAGATAAGAACAGTCCAGTAACTAAGGTATAACGCAAACCACTTCTGCTACCACCAATAATAATAATGATAAAGGAAACCACAAGGGAAGAGAACACAACCGCTCACCACCCGCCAAACAATACCCAGCCCGATCTGAGCAGTGATCTAACCCTTCCTGGTAACTGCCCCCAGTTTATACACCTGGCATGACGTGCTGTGGTATGGAATACCTCTTTGGTCAGTTTGTGTCAGGTGTCCTGTCTCTGCTTCCTCCTGGCTTCCCGTCCTCCCTGGCAGAGCATGAGGCAAGTCCTTGGTCAGGGTAAACATTTGAGCAGTAACTAAAACCGTCGGTGTTATCAGTGTTGTTCCCAGGCTGAAAGTCAAAACCACAGCACTGCACCAGCTACTAAGAAGGAGAAAAATGACTGCTACTGCTGAACCCAGGACAACATATAACATCTCTTACAGTTTCCGTTCACAAGTTTGGTCCTTAAAGTGCAAACACACAGTAAGACTTCAGTTCAAAATGACTTTTCCTGCTTTCAGTGCAATCTGGTGTATCTGCTACATATCTGCTGTATACTATAGCCTTCTTTCAGGATTATATCCTTCAGACCTGTTTGTTTGGGCTAGTTTGAATCCCAGACCTCAGAGCCTACAGTGTTTCTTTTACAAAGTAAATAACTTAGATATTTCTTTTTTTCTGTGTGATATAGGCTGATGCTATATATTTTCTTTTAGATCTGTCATAACTTTTTCCCTGTCTGGCACTGTCCTGGTAATCCGAAGCACAAATACAGGCTGGGTAAAGAATGGATTGGGAGCAGCCCTGAGGAAAAAGACTTGGGCGTATTGGTTGATGAGAAGTTCAACATGACCTGCAATATGCACTTGCAGCCCAGAAAGCCAGCCATGTGCTGGGCTGCATTCAAAGAAGCGTGACCAGCAGGACAAGGCTGGTGGTTCTCCCCTTCTATTCCACTCTCATGAGACCCCACCTGGAGTGCTATATTCAGCTCTGATGCTCCAACATAAAAAGGATGTGGACCTGCTTGAGCAAGTCCAGAGAAGGGCCACAAGGAGGAACAACATGCTGGAGCATTTCTCCTATGGAGATAGGCTGAGAGCTGGGCTTGTTCAGTCTGGAGAAGACAAGAATCAGGGGAGACCTTATAACAGTCTTCTAGTGCCTAAAGAGGGCCTACAAGAAATCGGGAGAGAAACTTTTTAAAAGGGTGTGTAGTCATAGGACAAGTAAGAATGGCTTTAAACAGAAAGAGGGTAGATTTAGGTTGTATAATAGGAAGTTCTTTACTGTGAGGGTGGTGAGGCACTGGGACAGGTTGCCCAGAGGAAGTTGATCCATGCCTGGAAGTGCTCCAGGCCAGCTTGGACAGGGCTTTGAGGAACCTGATCTACTGGAAGGTGTCCCTCCTCATGGCAGGGGGTTGGAACAAGATGATCTTTAAGATCGTTTCCAATTCAAACCATTATATGATTCTGTTTGAAGGTCTGCCTCCCAACTCCCAATGCCATGCCTAATTTATTTGTACTTGCAGTGGAACAAAGACACAGAAAATAATATCAATTCAAAATGACAAGTCTTCCACCCAGCTGATATGTCTTTGTCACAGAATACTTCTGGCTGCCTATGGTGAGATTATGGAGAATATATTGTATGGCCTGTAGGGGAAATAAATCCACACTCTAATCTCCTATATTTATCCTCGCCAGTGACAGATAACTTTCTCTGGCTGAAGCAGGGCTTTTTAGAGCTGTGCCCTCAGACTTTATCACTTCTGTTACAAACAGAAATCTACCCCAGCAGCTGAACCCACCAAGCTTGTGCAGGACAGTGACACTGTTGTCATTCAAAATGCAAATTTCATCACCTAAGTTCTCGTACTGTTTTGCTTGCATATCAGACAAAAATGGTAATTAATCAAGAAAACGGCCATCTAACCTTCACTGCTGAGCTTCCAGAAGAGCTGAACTGTGTTGTATTATTGGCAGCCATTTAAGTGTTGTGGAGCAATGAAGACACAAAAAGTTATCAAGAGTGAGATCTAGAAGAGAAATTACTTCAGATGCGGTATTCTAGAAGACCCGAGAGCTGGCAGGTGCTTCTCAAATGCCAGCCAGTGTTAATTGTTGGTGCCAACCTTATTCTAGGTCTAGAATAAGGTTCTGGTAACTCTGATCTGAGAACTATCTAGTAATTTTATTCAGAATGTGTTATATAACAGTAAAGAGAAAGGAAAAGGAGTTGCTTTTCATGTTCTGGTACTCCTATGATCTATAAAAGCAAGATCCTGACAAGCTGTGCTGTTGAACATACAACCATGGAGGAGGGCATGTAGAGGAGTTGACCCTTGAATGTCAGCAGATAGTTGTTACGAACTGGATAGGCATCTCTTTGTAAGTGAAGCAAATATACATTCAGACACAAACAACGTATTTGTAACCATTTGTGAGCTTGATGTCTCTCTTACTTCTGAACAGTAGAAAGTGCCCTTCCTCATTGGTCCTGACTGTTTTAGGCTTTTCATGAGTTCTTACAACTTTCTGGGGAGAAGATACCAACCTTCTTTTCAGCTTTGCTGTGACTGTAGTGAGAAGACAAAGGGACTGTAGTGATAGGACAAGGGGTAACGGGTTCAAACTCCAACAGGGGAAGTTTAGATTGGATATGAGGAAGAAATTCTTTACTCTAAGGGTGGTGAGGCACTGGAATGGGTTGTCCAGGGAAGTTGTGAATGCTCCATTGCTGGTACTGTTTAAGGCTGGGTTGGACAGAGCCTTGGGTGGCATGGTTTAGTGTGAGGTGTCCCTGCCCATGGCAGGAGGGTTGGAACTAGATGATCTTCAGGTCCTTTCCAACCGTAACTATTCTATGATTCTATGATTCTATGATTCTATATTCTTACTGTTGAAGTCACCTTTATATAGATATGAGAGTTGGCTGCTTCTGTGCAGCAGATGACTGAGCTTAGTCTAAAGGAAGTTTCTATTAAATATATTGCAGGAAATATTAACTTTTTCTTAATCAGCCATGAAATTAGCCATGTATATTTTAACATCTGCAATGGGATATGCTGAATTCAGGTTGACATTAGATTTTAAGATGGACATCATTAGCCAAAGATGTGCAGCTGGAATAAGATCACTTTGGAGTCTCAGCATTAGCTGTTTTTTCTTGTAGATTCAGAGATAATACTAGCTTAGCATAGAAATACTTTGAGCTTGCTCACACATATTTGTAGTTTCATGCCTGTTTATGTAGGGATAAATGCAAATAATCATACTACTGCATCATTAATCTGGACACTACTCGACATTTGCGCTCATGACTGAGTCATTAGCAGCAGCTTCACTAAGATAGCAAAGGGAGCTGTGCAGGCACTGTATTTGGACAGTCTTTCCCCTAGTTTTTCCCTGGTATGTGTTAAAAATACCATGAAATAACACATGTACATAAGCCAGGAGAAAAGTTGGAAAGGAGAGAAGATGCAGAAGAAAGGAGCTGGATAGATCAAACACAAACAGGTTAAGCTGGAGAATATGAAAGAAAGCAGGAAGGGACAAAGAAAATTTAAAATGACTGTGAAGTGGTGGGATAAGCACTAATACAGGCTTTCTTCTCAGAGTTTGCAGAAGTTTCCTTGTCACAGGACCACCTCATGCAGATATTCAAGACAGCCTGTTATTTCTGTGATGGCAGGCAACATGTTGCAGTGTTTTCATGTTACATACTCACTTTTATGGATCAATATGACAAAAAGTATTTGTACTGACATATTGCATCTGATTGCACAAAAAGAATAATCTTGTGACATGTCAGTCACCAGATGGCATTTTGAATGGAAAACCAAAACAAATCCCTTACTTAATGCATATTCAAGGTTAATTTCATAGAGATACTCTTGGAACAAATAATTTTCTGTGGAAAAAAAATATGCGCGTGTATGTGTGTGTCTTTGTCCAGTAGCTTGGGATTTAGGAGCTCTAAGGATGAGTGGTTAAATTGTCAAAACTTCTGTGACGATATAAAAAAGATTCACATTTGTCTAAGTTGGTTATGAGTTAGAGATTCAACTAAAGGAGCATAAATGTCTTTAGAAGCCTTCAAATGCTAAATCCATCAACTGAGTTTGGCCAGAAAACTGATATGTCCAAGAAACAACCTCATAAATACATCAAGGAAAGGTATCTGTGCTAGCATCCTCTTGACTTAAGGAAAGAATGAGCATCATATTAGCTAGACTCTTCCTACTGAAAGAGGCATTGAAGGTTTCATAATTATTTGCTTTTGTAATTTCAGATATATTGTTTTTCTTTTTCTTTTTTTTTTCTTTGCTGTATTGTATGATTTATGATGCATCCTTCCCTGAACCCTTTAACGTGCTTTGTCTAACCTGCTATATTTTACACTGTAGTCACCTGGGATTATTCACCAAAGAACATATGCTCAGTACTTGAGAGGAACATGTGTGCTGTAAGGCAGGACTTCGTGTGGAAACATGCTGCTCTGGATTGTAATTCAGGCAGCTCCAAAGCTCCACATGTTCTGGGATCTGTGTTTTCAAGTCCAGATTAGTTGAAATCATTGCCTGAGCTTTGGTTGTGCACAGATGAGTCCTGGTACACCTCCACACAGAAGCAGACAGCAAAGATACTTCTAGAAAATGAAAAAGAAATTCCTAGCAAACTCTGGAAAATAAGAAACAAGAATAAAAGGTTCATATTAAAGTTTTGCACTGGTGAAACCAGAGCTGGTAGAATGTACAGATAAAAGTCTAGTGTGTTTAAAAAATGAAAATAATTTCTAGTGTCAATAATCTTTTTTTTCTTTTTCCTCTATGTCACTGTAGTCATTCTCAAAGACAGACCACTAATCCTACTTACAGTGAGTGATGATCATTGCAGCTGCAAGAGTGAGGTCATTGATTTATGGAGGTTATAGCTCCATTTGGGAGCATGAGATGAAGGAAGAGAGTTGACTGAGATAGCTGTATAATTTGTGTCTACTGGTTTCCCTTAAGCAAGGATTTTTTAAACTCTGCTCCTGCCAGTCTTTACAGCAGCCATTAGTTCTAGCTGAGAAGCAGGACTGATGCTGAAAGGGAGACAGATAAAGGGTGGAAAATGAATCAAATGGCGTAAAAAAAAATTACAGTATGAACAAGGGCTAACAGTACCTCCAAGATAATAGAATAATATGGCTTCAATAAATGAATACAGGAATTTGTGAAAAACGTTTTTATCTAAGACCTATTAGTAATATACCTCATTGTTTATTTAAACCTAAATTCCTGTTTGAGACAGAACTAAAAGATGCATAACTAGTAACGTGCTTTTTAAGCATATGACCATGTTTTTATTAGGAAGGCTGGTACTTTGTGTTGCTCTGAGAGAACCCAAAGCACCCATGGACAACCTCTTCGCTGATGTGGCGTAACAACAGAAGACAGCACAATTTGCAGTACAAGACTGAAAGCCTTTGAAATCTATAGATTTAAGAAAAGTGCTACATTTCCCCTGTACAATGGAGTAAGAATTTCTCATCCATTAGTCCACCCGCAGCACCTCAAAACACTGTTATACTTTGGGATGTATAGGGGGTACTTCAGGAGGTCCAGTTCAGCTCCTGTTGTCATAGAAAGCATTTCTTATGTGTTCATCTAACCTCAGATCCTGTTTGAAAGGACTTTGGTCTTACTCCACTTGATGGAGTTTGGTGTCATTTCATCAGAACATAGCCATAGAAAACATCAACACTGAAAGCCTGTAATTAGAGATAGTGGATTTCGGGAGCAAAAGAAATTGCGAAGGCATCTCAGGAGATTAGATCACTGGAGTCAGCTGAAGTACATTCAGTACCAACAGAAAACACTTGAAAACAAGTATCCTCTTCTTCACGTAATGGAAAGACGAGAATGTAGAAATTGTTTTTTAATCTCTCATTAGCCAAGTGTTACTCTTTTATTTACTTCAGGAGACAGTGGGTCTAAGACTTGGGATGGGGAAATGGCCCAATTAAGGATTTTCCTCGAAGTTAACAGTATAGAAGAGCTGAAATGAATTTTCAAAATAGTGAATGATTGGAACATACGTACCTTGAAAAACACTTTTCCTCTTAATGCTTTGTAATAGCTAGTCAAAAGAAAGTGGGGTTTCCTTTGGTATTTGAACTCTATTTGAGATAGCTTTTTGTGTAGGGTCTCTGAATGTACCAGAACTAACAATATAAATATGATGCCAGACAGTTTGATCAAACGTGGTTGACTGGACAGAATTTTCTTCGGGCAATACAGCTCACAGTATATAGCATGTGCTGCTGGTGTGTTCAACAAACATAAAAAAAAAATCAGTCAATGTACCTCAGCATTGCCTCAGGCCTACACAAATGCTTAATAGACCAGACTATGAAAAAGAATTAAAAATTAAGGTTTGATTCCTAGCTCTAGAGAACCTGGACCATTATTGTTCCTGTATAAAACAGGGGAACACGTTTCTTTACCTCACCCTTTTTACTTGTGAAGAGGGAAGATGTAAAGGTGAAGCTCGTAAATGGGCCTTGTGATCTTAACTAACAGATTATCTTGATGGCCACAGCTGATGTGATTGCTTGCTGTGCCCATCCTTGCCTAGTGTGTAAGACCCTGCCAATCATCCTGTTCACTTACTTCAGTGGTGCAGAGCAGCCAGTTCTCATGGGGCCGAAGCTGTGACTCCATCTGTAATAAGTGAGGCTGCACCGGTGTCTGTGTTCGTAACGATGTTTTCACGTAACAGAATACCTCTTTTACGTCAAGAAGCTGGACAGAGACCAACAATAAATGAGAAGAGACGGAGACAAAAGATGGTTGGTAGAAACAGGCAGGTGCTCTTTATTTCATGTGGCACAGCATTAGGCAGACAACCCAAGAAACAGTTTCTAACAAAAACCAAAACTATTGATTCCATGAACCATCCCCTGAGCTAGGTCTACGGCCAGCAGTGGCACTGAGATGTCCTTGCCTGTCCACTCTCATCTCACAATTCGCATATGCTCAGGCTGTATCTTAGCTGTGAGTGTTCTTTCCAAGGAGGCTAACTTTTCAAGATACAGTATCTTTAGACAGCATACATACTGTGCAGTATCACTAAAGTACAATCTCCTCAAGCCATGCTAAAATATAACGCTAACTCTGGAGAGAAGGCTGTGCAATCTCTCTGAGGTAATGCAATGCTGTTTCTTAGCCAAAGACATGAGGAGCACCTGAGGGAAGATCAATATGGCTTCAGAGTCTATCTTTAAACTCCTGATGCAGTAGTGAGAACCTGGCATGCCGTCTGGGAAGACACGGGGTGATTACCTCCTCCAGCCCTGGCTGCCATCAGGCACTGGTGACACCAGAGACCTAAGCCTACCACCACCACAAGGGCTGAGAACAGAGATGCTCTTGGACTAGGAGGAGAGGTCAGTCAAAGATCACAACAGACTGTAATCTTTGTGTTGGGCATTAGGCAAGAGGTAAGCAATGATGGTGGTAAGAGGGAGTTACATAGCACTCTGAATTAAAGGCATGAAGAATGGCTGGTGGAAGGAAGATGTTTTAGAGGCTAAGGGCAAAGTTTTAAAAGCCTTGAGATATTACTTTAAATTATTATCTACAGGTTATTCTCTCTATATATACTATTTTTTTTGTAAATTAAGAAAATAAACATTTATTAACAAGTCACTGAGTCAAATCCTGCTCTCCACTAAAGCCAACTCCATTGACTTCAGTGTAAGGGAGCCCTGTGTAAACAATGAAGGGAAAATTTGGCCCTTTATGTCCTGAAAAGTCTGCTTGTACCCATTTCTTTCAATTCTGCAAGGAAACAGAGATTAAGGGTGAATTATTTGCTATGATTTTCTCTTGAGCTACCAGGGGAGTGTCAATGAGATGTGGCAAAGGAGCAAGAAAAAGGAACAGATAAGTAAGTACTGCTTTAAAGACAATTGTATCCATGTTGCAGAACAAAACTACAAAAACAGAGTGCATCTGGACCAAATGCTACTGGCCTTTACTTTCATAAGCAACCACAATATCCTTCATTTAGCTTCGGTGAAACAGTACATAACCAGAGAAAATGGAAGGAACCAAATACTCCTTTTCCTTTGCAAACATCATATGCCCAGAGGTGAACACTGTCATCCCTTTGGATGCTCTGCTAACGCCAACTTCTGCACAGTGCAGTGTCAGTTGCTGAAGACAAAATATATCTACTGTGCAAATGAGTAAAACCTGTGGTGACTTACAAATATAACTTAATGTTTCGAATATTAAAAAACACTAGGTGCTTTTAGACACAGAACAATACGATTTTGGATGCATTTACCACTTTTATTTCACTATGCAGAAACATACATTCACCATGTGTTGTGATGCAGCTGACAGTGTAATGGATGCTATCCCTTCAGTGGGTATTATAGCTGGACACTAATGAGTTTTCAGTGAACATTCTGTACAGGTTAAGGCTTGACTCTGAACTAGATAGTAAATGTTGACCAGATTCTCAAACAGACTTTTTTCTTGTTTTCCTCTGAGAACAAACGGGAAATCAATAGAAAACCATCATGGTTATTTCAGATTAATAATTTTCTAATGCTGCAAACTAAGTAAAATACAGATTTTTTTTTTTTCTCCAAAATAACTACATATAATTTACAAGGTTAGGATCTGTGAAGGGTGACTGGAAGCTGACTCTGAACAATGCTGACAAAAATCATTAAAGTTAATACACTAAAATCATTACTACCTTGTAAGGTATTCAGTCAGGTATACAAAGCACACTTTGTAAGCATTTAAGTATTTTGATAAGAGTAAAGATTCGTCATTGTTTATCGGGCAGTAATAAAACCAGATGAAACAAATATAAGATTCAAGTTGTTTACTGAATAAACTGTGTTATTGGCACATCTAATGTGTGGTAAAACATTATACACAGTACCTATACAGCTTCTAGCATTTTGGGGGTAATCTTCATTTACAATATCTGTAAACAAAAGGCTTGCCACCTAACAAATTTTAATTTGTTTAGACTTTCATAAACTGTGAAAGGCTAGAACTGTTTATGTGTTACATGAGATCACTGTTTATATTGTTTATGAACGTGCAGGTATAGCTGAAAACTTAGACATTTTAAGAAAATTAAAAATGCTGCTTTTCTGTAATTTTATTGTTGCTTCATGCAATATTGTTTAACTGCTGCTGATTCAGATTGCTTTCTATGGGAAGGTATCTCTGCCAGTTTCTTTATTAATGGTCAAAATCAATTCTTCTGCACTGAATTTTTCCATAGACAGATACAAGTCAGTCAGGTTGGAACTGAGACTCCGTACAGGCTCTCGTATTCCTATTGGTGTGTATATCTGGATTCATATGCAATCCAGGTTATTCCTGTGGGAAAGAGAATCAAGTTAATTATTTGAAGCAACTACACTCTTGCAAAAGAGATTGTGTCAATTTGTGTGTGTAACAAAAGCTGTCTGAAAATGGCATCATCCCAGTATAAGCAACTGGGGCCAAATTCAAAGTCCACTGACGCCAATGAAAAGAATTAGTGACATCAATAGACTTTTAAGCAAGCCACATTGTGTTGTCTCTGAAACAATTAGCTGAACACTACAAGAATCACAGCTACTCACTCCTCAGTAACTGGTTCCATCTTCCAAATAAATAACAGGTACTGAAATTCAGTTTTCTTTAGGGTCTGTATATCCAAAAGCAGGAGAGCAAAACAGCTTCAAAAGGTGCTGTGCATTATACTCTGTTACTTACACCAAGTGCTAGGGACTATATATTGTTTTAAGAACAAAATGCTGCTATCGACTTAAACAAATCAGACAAGCAGCTATTTTTTCCCATTATGCATACAGCATTCAAAGCAATTTGTGCAATGGTGTTGGCATTAACAGCCTTTGCATAGCAGGTTAGTATGCATGACATGTTTCTGCACACAGAATAAATATAGTAATATTAAGACATCTGTTTAGCCAGCCACAACTAGAAGCATGCCTTTACCCAAAAAAAAAAACCTTGGCACAAAAAAAGCTGCATTATCATCTCATCCTGATAAACAATGCTGCTTTAAAACACAAAATGTTCTTTAAAATACAAGAAAGCCAAGACATCCAAATACTGACACACTAATTCGCTGGGTTTAAAGGAAAAATCAAAAGCACATTGGGTCACACCTTTGCAAGTCAGGAATTAAAACTTTCATTTGTAACATATCTGCATAGGACATTTAAAAAGCAGCTGTATGTTTTTCCCTTGGCATTTTTAAACAAAATGCGTACCTTTAAGAACAAAATAGATTTGTTCTTAAATGACATAGAAGCAGACAACAGATTTTTCTGACTTCAGAATTAGAAAATTAGACTATATCAAAGCATGGACAATGAGGACTTTCCAGAGAGCCAACATAAGCAAATGAGTAGTTTCTCTTTCTCCAGCTGGCATCACTGAATGAAGAAAGATATTTAGAACTGAATGTGGTTTACATTTAAATACCGGAACTGATAACAAGCACAAATGCAACTTGTGAATGCCAGTGAAAGAAAGCAAGGAGTTAGAGGTGAACTATGGTAGGAAAACAACATCTGCAACATGCCAGCCCAGTAAATGCCTAGGAAAATCATCTAGTCCTCTTACCTGTGGTCAATCCTCCCCATCTTCTGGTGTGATTTCTGTCTCTTTATGTACCACTACTTTGGTCACTGACATGTCAGGGTGCTGCTCTTTGGCTTCTTTAATTGCCTGAGCCAGCGCCTATCCCAAGGAAACCACAGAAGGGCAAAAACAAAAAGGAGGTGGAACATGCATGATCAGTAGCAAGGTGGAGAGATTCATGAGATATTACACAATTTACAAATGAGGAAAATGATTAAAATATGGAATATACCATCACTGATTTAACTACTAATCCAGTTTAACTTAAGGCATGCCAGTATGAATAGTATCTTTTAAAGCAATGTTTAGAAATATTCTCTTTGGCAGTCTTCAGGACAGCCTTCAACAGTTTATAGACTTTACCTGATCCGGTTTATAGACTTTACCTGATCATGATCAATATCTGCATCTCCTGTGATGACTATTCGTTTCTCAATTCTTGTCTCTGAGATACCGCCTTTCACAGTCTAGATGGGAGGGACAAATGCATGTCAGTAACTTAAAGAGGGCTGCTACTCACCCAGAGAATGCTCAGTGCAGGAAACCAGAGGTGACTGGACTGATCTCAAACACTACGCACATAGGGAATGACCCTGAACTGCAACCAGAGTAGCTCTGAAGTTAGGCTGCTCTGAATGGACTATATGACCTCCAGAGATCCTTCCAACATAGATGATTTTATGATTGTAGTCAGTCTGCACATGTGTCAGAAGAGATGTTTGTATGCCAAAAATAGCAGTTATTTATGGTAAATTCATCCCATGAAAAAAGAATGGACATACAGACAGCTTGTATTAAGACCTAGTTAAGCCCGACTGCAGGCTTCGGAAGGACATATAGGGCAGTATGACCTCTGTATAGCTCACTTACTGAAGGGTGAATTTCACTATAGAAAGAGGAAATCCTGTTCTCGGTGAACATAGGTAAGAGAGATGTCACAGCACTAAGAGGGCTTCTGCTTAGGGAAGAACTATTATTTAGATGCTATCTTGGAACTTGGAAGACCCAACATCGTTTGTCTGTGCAGCCATAAGCTTTTGGCTTGGTTGTTGGCAAATTCCTTAGCAACGTGACGGTGCTGTCTGAGTTGACTCCATGTCCTGTTATGACCCCATGATACATATATCCTATGTGCTTTCAACACCATGAGGAGATAATAGCTGAGGACTCAAACAGTTATAGTCATGTCAGCAGAGCTTCATTCTCAGGCAAATTATTCCTTCTAGGCTACAATATGATGCCAATGTGGCTACACTGCTTCCAGTTCCAGATAGTATTTGCAGCTATGTCTTTGCACAGCAATGTTTTGTGCTTGCATAGACATACCCAAGGAGTTTATGATTTTCAGAACTCTTGTCAAGCCCTTGGAAGATACGTTAGTGAAGACAATATAGTCAAAGACAGGTGAATGAAGACAAATATCCAAAACAGGATTTTGCCCAGACAGCATAAGCATGTGTCCCTGCCTTAAAAGAAATAATAGAACTGAAATTAACATACACCCTTGTGGAAAAAAAAGCTCCCTGTTTTCTGAGGACTCACTTTGGTGATATGTGTAGTGGTTGTAGTGCTGGTGGTTTCAGATGTGATAGTTTGTGCACTCATCAATACACCGGGTTCTGAGTCAGCACTGCAATCCACCTAGGGAACCAAAAGAGAAAACCAGTCATCAAAACCAAGATCCTGAGCACAGGGAGGCAAAAACTGGACTGGCGGAAGTTCCCTATTTCTACAGTTCTTCATAAAATGAGTATCTAATGCTAGGAATATAACTGCTGTTAGGGTGATCATGTGCCAGTATTTCTCTCTGCATCTGGAGACTCTCCTTTGCTTCTGGAAGGACAGATGAGAAGCTGAGGCCCTGAAATCTGTAGCTTCATCACTGCTCTCTAAAGGCCCAAGAAAAGGACATGAGAGTCACCCTCAGGTAACCTATTCTTATGTCCACCCTCTCCATACTAATATTTAATATTTGAACAATATAGAATGGATTATTTTAAAGCATACACTTAAAGATAGGTGAAGAAACATGGGTTCCTTAAAAGCATGTTAAATTAGACTCTGGATTTTGCAGAATTTCTTACCTGAGAAGACTCATACGTAATGGTTTTTGTTTCTGTATGGACTACTGGCACTTCCTTTGTTGAAATTTCAAGGTTTTCCCCACCAGCAGGAACACTACTGAAACTGATAGTCTCAGTCTTCACAACTGGTGACTGCATGAACAAAAAAAGGAATTGGAACATTTGGCAAAGCTTATGGATTTCTCAGAATGTTCTTCGGGTTTTTTTTTCCCTTTGGAAATGGAGGGGGAACAACTAAAAAATGGTCTGGACTTAATTAAAAAAAAATAAAAAAGAGAGAAAATTCCGTGTTCCAGTGGTACATACATGTATATACTGCTGGCCACATTTAGCACTATCCTGGATTTCATGAAAACAAACTTCAGAAAAAATCTAAACACTACAAGAGGCTCACAACCTGAAAGACAGGAGGCTCCCTCTGACCATGAGGAAACACCTTTTCACTGTAAGGTTGACCGAGCACTGGCACAGGTTGCCCAAGGTGCTTGTAGAGACTCCATCTTTGGAGATACTTAAATGCTGTCTGGACGCAGTCCTGGGCAACTGGTTCTGGTTGACCCTGCTTGAGCAGGGGAGTTGGAGCAGATGACCTCCAGAGGTCTCTTCTAACCTCAACTGTTCTGAGATTCTGTATTTTCTTAAAACGACAAGAGAACTAATCCTACCCAGGCTTAGTCTTCCATCCAGCTCTCAGATAAAAGAGCAAGAACAATTGATTTTTTTTTAACCCTTCTGCAAAACAGTTCTTGGAATTCTGCTCAGATAAGGAACCTGGGCTGTTTAAGACATAGTGCACTAATTTACAGCTGTGCCAACCATGGAAAAACATATGGTTTTTGTTTTTGAGGACACATAAACTTTGCCAATCTTGATGGGCTTCACAAAGAGAATGCCAGCTGAAAATGCCACCAAATTAGGTATATCTCTGCAGCATGAAAAGCGCTTTTGGGTAAAACATGCATGGCATTTTCCCAGTGATGGAAACCAGCAGCAAGTCTTGCAGGTGCCACACAAGGAGGAAATGAGAGGAGAAACTGCCCGCTGTAAAGATGCAATCATAACAACCTCAGTATGCTTTCCTTTCCATGACAGAAATTATCTTAGTCTGCTATTTCCCACATTCACAATTCAGCACAGACATGACCAATTTAGTTACAAGTTACCTCAAAATGAGGTTTCCTTTCCAAAGACTCTGAAATGTGGACTGTTGTACTGTGCTCCTCCGCTTGCTCACATGAAGCAGCAGCAGCAACTCCTTCCTGTTTGGTTAGGGCTTTGCCAGCCTCCTCCCTTTTTTCCTCCTTTGCCCCCTCAGTCCCAGCAGAGCCCTCCTTCTCTTTCACGCCAGCAGCCACCACTGATGCTGCCTCAGCCTGGGCATCCAGCGCAAGTCCAGCCACTTTAGCAGGATCCCTGCTTGCACACACATCCATCCCACGCCTTTCCTCGATAACTACAGTCTCCTGCACAACCTTCTTCACGATATCCTGATGTGGCTGAACTGACTGCTTCATTTCACTGGAAGTTATCTCCTGAGATGTTGTCGTGTCTATTCTCTGCAAGGAAGAAAAAGAAAAACCCCTCAGTGTTTGAATCAGACTATGCTACTTGCAATATCTCCTCAGGCTAATGCACTGTGAACATAAATACAAAAATGGGTACTATATTTTGCCAGTTTATTTCTCTCACATTGCATGGGTTTTCATTCTTGGGATGCTATCAGAATAGTAGAAATGAAAAACAAAGCAAAAATCTCATTTTTAAAAAGTGAAATGTCACAACGTTTCTCTTGTTGGCATTTTTGTGTGAGATTTATAAAGGCAAAATACAGCACCCTGCAAAATGAACAAAATAAAGTGAAATGAGAGAAAACAGTGGGTTTCGATTTTTTTTTTCTTTTCCGTGAAGTTTCAATTGTGGTCTGTTGTAACAAAAGAAAAGGCACAGAACACATGCATTAGTTATATAGTTTCTGAGTTACGCACAAAAAAACAAAACAAAAGCAAAAATAATTGGTGTGTGGTTATAATGTTGATGGAGGGAATCAAATGGCCACCTGAGCCCAGCTATGTGAAGTAGAAGTAACCCCTCCTATGAACTCAGTCGGTTTTCTCGCAGACTCTATTAAACTGAAGATATCTGAACCATCCAAGGTTTTTTCACTGGTGGACTGTTTAGTCTAAATAGACAAAGAAATGTAGAGTCATACACAGAAGAAAGGTAGACCCACATGCACAGACATGTTAATTGCTAAAACCAGAGGCAGAGACAGAGGAAAGGGAGAGAAGGCTGCGGGAGCACAGAGAGGTTGGAAACGGGAACAAAATGGGAAAATAAATCAGAGCATATTCATTATGGCTGTAGTAAGCAGTAGTTACAAAGCATAGTTGTTAGCGTTGGCGTTTTGCTGGTTCAAGCAAACCTTTTTTTTCTTTTATTTTATTAACAAGCCACAGCAGCAATACTACATTTCAGTAACATGGACTTAAATAAACCAGAAAGGTTGAAAGCCTTATATAATGTCTGCTTCAGACCGTGGACAGATTCAAAGTATGAGGGGAAAAAAAATAAGCTGGGTTGTCTGCTGTCAACGTAAAGCCAGGCAGCAAGAGAACCAAAAGGTAGGGTGGTGTGAAGGGATTGTCTAAAAGAAGTCATGCTTTAAACTTTAAACCATGGTGTGAAGTCAAAGCCACTTGTTACCACTACTTTGGATGAAGACGACTCAGTAACATAGTGAGCAGTAGCAATGGTAAATGGCTGTTCTCTGGAATATCTCCACTCAGACAGGCTCTTATCTCTCCGGGCAAATGCCCCTGCTTTTACAGCTTCACTGCCAAGTTGTTTTTCTGCTTTGCCATGCTGCAAGCTTCCCAGTGTACCATGTAACTGCAAATCTTGGTCCATCTTGAGTGTCTTTTTCAAACTCTCCTCTTCGGGACTTTGTAACTGTATTTCTGCTTCCTTTATAGGTGTCAAAGAGTCAGACATCTTTCTTTTTGTGCTCTGCATGTCGGATCCCCACCTGGCTTTCTCATCAGTGACAGGCTTGAGGATTTCATACTCTGACACTACTGGAGTGATTTTCATAGATTCTTGCACTTCCCTTTCCATTTTTTGCAAAGCTTCTACTGAAGGCTGTACTGCTCTCTCACCCTCTTTAGCTTTACTTGTCATGGTTACAATTTTCCCAGATACGGTATCATAGGACTTTCCTAGGGTGAGCATTTTCTGCTTATTCTCCTCTTTGGATTGCATTTCACTTTCCAAGTCCTCAAAGCTCTGCATTAGAATGGTACTGGATTTTAACATCTCAGGTGGAAGGGTAGTTTTACTGCTCACAGTCACTACTTTGTATGTCAGACTTTTTTTCGATTCACCATCAACTACCTCAGAGGGTACTTTGTCTATAATAACCCAATCCTCAGTGCCCTATATTTGAGATATAAAAGCTAAATTAGAATACCTGAAGGTTTGTCTATACATCAGGAGCACTAAAGCATGAAGACTTTTAAGAAATCAATGCCACCTCTTCTGAAAGCATGTAATAACTTTTACTGTTGTACCTCTTAGAGCAGTTATCAAGCAAATAAACAGAATCAACTTAGGCAAAGTATGATTTCTTTGCATATTCCTTTCCATTAGAGGCCCATATAACATGGACACAAAAAATTTACTTTTACCAAAGCAGATAGCATTTTAGTGCATCATTTAAAATGATGATTGGAATCGTCCTGAGGTTAAAAATCATATATCACAATGATTTGTAATGCTACAGTCAAAAACAAATTACAAAAATAAGGCAAGTAAGCCCATTCAACTGTTCCTCAGCTGTCACAAACACACTGTTAGGAGACTGTAGAACAGCATGCATTCGTATGTAGCCACAGCCTGCACTGAATTTCCTTGTTTTCATTAGAATAACATCAACCCTCTTTTGAATTGTTTAAATTGAGCAGTACAACACAGTAAACACAATACTACTGAATATTCTGAAGGGAACTTAATGCAGTATCTTTTTTCCTCCTTATGCAAATATGCTATGGTATTCGCTTTGACTATGCAATTGGCATCCAGTTATTTGACCTTAAGACCACAACTTCTGTATTTAACTAAGCAAATGGGGTAATTTAAAATCAAGTTAATTAAAAAATAACCTCTAGGTATGATGGGATACTTTTCTGGATAATGATTTGATGAGAAGTAATCAAAGTGCCAGCAGATTCTCCTTCCTGCAGCTTCTTCTCTAGCACACTTGGCTAATAGAAAAACCAATAAGAACACAAAGTTCACCATCACTCAGCATAATCTGAATTCACTTGACAGTATAAAGGAACTTCATTCTAATGACAGAAGTGCCCAATTCACCATAACGTTCTCAGAGATGCTTATGCTGGAAACGCATGCACAACTGCAAACAACATCCACAAACAGCACCGTGCAAGTAGACTTCTAACTAGCAGAGAAATCAGTCTCTATTAGGAAGCCATAAGCTCTGGAGAGAACTCATTACTCAGAATTTGGCCTCCAGATTACATCTCTCTGGAACTTATGAAATAATAATAGTAAAAAAAAAAAGGGGGTGAGGGGCTTGGAAAGGAAAAAAAAAATAATAATGTAATAAATCATTGCCAGCCTGACTGCATTTCAAGAAAGTATTATTTGGTTTTACCTGCAATTCAAGGAATGTAGTACCTCCCTTCTGCAAAAATATGAGTTTTTCTGATTTTTCTTTTTCTTCTTTGGTCTAATGTCAGGGGAATAAACGGTTTTAGTAAATGGAGGGTATAAAGTCCACTATAAAATAGCTCATCATATTTCTCTACAAATCTCATCATATTTCTCTACTCTGCAAGTTATTAATTGCATGGGAATTTAGGAAAAAGAATTAAACAGATAATTTTACAGAGGTTTCTAATAAGTGAAATCAGTGTCTCTGCAGTGAATGCAAAGCAGACACAAGCATACTATTTGTACAGCACAAAACCCACTAAACTGAGTAACACTTGAGTGTGGATGCACTGTGTTCATTTCATCTTTCATTATTCATTTAACTGTGCCTGGTGCCAACTTAGATGGCTTCCATAAGTAACCTAGAACAGGCCCTTCCACCTTCACCCCAGACTTAGCTCTCTCCTGAGTTTGCAGCCTTCTCCGCTGAAGCAGGCAGAAGGTGTGCCCTGAAGAGATCCCAGCTCTCCCCTTCTTTCTTCTTACAGGTATAAAAGGTCTCAGAGTCTTTTTCCTATGCAGGAAGCTAATCATGGCTCCATTATCTCTATAGTGTCATACCAAAATCCTCCTCACTTTTATCCTATCATGCCTTACCAATGCTGTGAGGACAGTATCTCTGAAACTCGACCAACTGGGAAAGCTTTCTATGCTGGCAAGGCTCAATTTCCTAAGTCTTTTGAGCCCAGCTTCTAGGCTTTTTCTTAGACCAGAGCAAGTAAGCCCCTGCAGAGGAAAGCAGGTTTCTTGCCAAACTCTTTCTACCCACTTCAGTGGCTAGTGTATTCATTAGACATGCCAGTGGAAGTGCTATGAATGGCATGATAAAAGCATACTCTTTGAAGTATGCGTACTCCATGTACTCAGGAAGAAAGGTAGACATTTACAGAACAATACAAAACTAGAAACTAGAAAAAGGGAGAAATGGCTCATCTCCTTGACTGCAGTGAGATGCATAACTTGCTTATTTCTAAAGTTTAATCCAATTGAGGTCAGGCTAAACACTGTCAAGGAATTTGTTAGTATGATGGCTTTCATGTTCTGCAGCTATCTGGCTGCAATAACAGCAGATATTTGAAACTTTTATCTTTTGCAACTAAAGAAAACCAAAGTATTTCCCCCATTATTGTAAGAAACTAACCGGTGATGAGGCAGGCTTAAAGTCAGACTGACCAAATGCACACAGGTGCCCACATTTTGAAAAGGCTCATTTTCCCTTCTGTTCTTGTCTTATAGTAAAGAGCTACAGGTAACAGCACTGAATAATTTTTTAAAGTGGATATGCTAAGTTAAACATGTAACTTCTTTGACTAGAAGAAGCTACTACATAACGCAGATCTACGTGCCCTCTATCCTACCGCTACGTTTCTCAGTAGACACCAAGGTGCTGATTTTGATATGCATAACCTCAGTTTTTTCCTGAAAAAATTCCTATCTCAGCATGACTTGTGAACTGATACCATCCTGTTTAGCACCACCAAACAGGATGGTGAGATGTTATCTATTGCAGGGGTCCCTTAGTACCAGAAGTCACATTGGAGTTAGGCTCCGATAGGTCAAATCCCCTCAGTTTTCCACAGAAACTCCTTCATTTGGATGAGAATCTGTGGGGCAGCTGTAGTTTACTGAGATGCATATAAGATATAGTTACTGGACACTGCTTTTGAGCAAGTCTTTTTCTTGCAGTAGGAGAACAGATACATCAGATAAGGGCAACTCTTGCCCTTTTCCTTTCCAAATGAAATGTGTTTCCTCAGCCTATAATTTCCAGGCACACCTACAGGTTGGGCAGAAAAGAGATTCAGAGCAGCCCTGTGGAGAAGAATTTGGGGGTGTTGGTTGATGAGAAAATGAACATGAGCTGGCTTCAGTGTGCGCTTGCAGCCCAGAAAGCCTGGGCTGCATCAAAAGGAGCGCGACCAGCAGGTCAAGGGAGGTGATCCTGCCCCTCTACTCTGCTCTCATGAGACCTCACTTGGAGTACTGTGTGCAGTTCTGCTGTCCTCAACATAAAAAGGACATGGAGCTGTTGGAACAAGTCCAGAGGAGGGCCATGAGAATGATCAGGGGACTGGAGCACCTCCCGTATGAAGACAGGCTGAGAAAGTTGGGGCTGTTGAGCCTGGAGAAGAGAAGGCTGCATGGAGACCTCATAGCAGCCTTCCAATATCTGAAGGGGGCCTATAGGGATGCTGGGGAGGGACTGTTCATGAGGGACTGTAGTGAGAGGGCAAGGGGTAATGGGTTCAAACTTAAACAGGGGAAGTTTAGATTGGATATAAGGAGGAAGTTCTTTACTGTGAGGGTGGTGAGGCACTGGAATGGATTGCCCAGGGAAGTTGTGAATGCTCCATCCCTGGTGGGGCTCAAGGCCAGGTTGGACAGAGCCTTGGGTGACATGGTTTAGTCTGAGGTGTCCCTGCCCATGGCAGGAGGGTTGGAACTGGATGATCTTAAGTTCCTTTCTAACCCTAACTATTTTTTGATTCTATGATTCTATAACTGGGTAATGCTTTGCTACATCCTGCGCATTTTAATGATAAATTGCTATTAAATTTTCAAAGTAGTAAAGACATTAAATGAATTGGTGGGGGGCAGGTATAAGTTTATTTCAACTGCACTCCTCTGAAGCTCTGCTAGCCAGCTGCTCCCTTTTCAATGGTTCATTACATCCTACCATGTTAAATGCATCTTGTTCATTATATTTACAATTATACTTTAAAGAAAGAAAGCCTGTATTGTCAACTACAACCAAATGAAAATGGTCATAAGATCTATTGTTATTTCTGACCAAGACAGTAGGAGCAACATTAAGACTCTTCAGCACTCTCCAAAGAGTAAGCTTTGGGCACCATGTCTGCTTTTTAGGTATTTTATGTTAGTACGTGGCCCACGTGATGTTGGACCATCACGTGGTCTAATGTGATGACCACTCTAATGCGTCTGATGCTTGTATCACCCACTGTTTAGATGGGTATAATGTGGGATAAGAGGAGCTGGGGCCTTTTTCTTGGCAGCATCCCTTTCCCTAAGAAGAGAAGCTGCCATGTGCTATCTGCGTGTCTCCAGGGATTCTTTTCTTCAGAGAGCTGTGGGTCTGCAATGACAACCTTTAATTTAAGGTAGGAAGGAAGAAAAGTCTTTCGAATTCTACTTTCCAGACAATTTTTGTCGAGTTCCTCACAGCATTACGCCAGTGCTGGGGGTACAAAAGCAAACTTTATGACCATTTCCTGGTCTGTAATGCTAAAAACAAGTGGCAACCAGACAGATGATTCCTGGGAGACAGAAACCAGATATCCATCCACAGTAGGATAAAAAAATGATGTTCATGCAGACCACACATGCATGTTTCTTTTTGTTCCACTAGATTTAAACCAAGACTCTGCTTTTTGTTGAAGATATATGTATTTTATGGCAACGTGAATTTTACATTGTCACCTCTACCTCTCATTATCTTCTCACAAACTAAATTAAAGGCAGCTTTTTAATTGGCAAGTTTCTTGCAAACACTTTAAGACTCCACAGTGAGCAAGACTTTTTCATGCATGCACGCTGCATGAAAATGCATACGCTTCGCAATCTGCATTGGGTCTTCAATGAAACGGTATCCAGCAGACTACAGCAACTACCAGTTCCCTTATGGAACTCTCCAGACAGGTCTAATTATCATCATAATTTCTTCTGTGCCTTCTAAGACTGAAAGAATTTTGCCCTTTGCTCTGTATTTTCTTGTCACGCTTGGTACCATAACCCCATCCGTCCCACTACATCACTGCTCCCAACCAGTCACCATTATTTAAATCTTCTCTCCATCACCTTCATGGTTTCTTTCATGCATGGCTGGGCTTCCTCAAGGTCATCGAACCTGTAACAAAGCCTACACTTCTCACCCTCAGAGAGACCCAATTCTGCCATGCAGCTTACAGTGAATTTCATACTCTAAATATACATATAAAAGTTATCTGTTCTTTCTTGCATCTTTGTTACTAGAACCTGAGTCCTGAGAAAACGGAGCACCTGCAAGTGGGGAATGGCCTCTACCTACAGCCTTTAACCTACTGAGAGCTATTTTAAGTAAAAATGAATAGACAAATACATAATGAAGCCTTTCATCTCACGCTGACCTCTTCAGGCACTAGTGGTTCAATCATAGGAGCTTCCTCCTGCCTTGCTGCAAGCCGAACGGGAGATGTGGAAAGCCTCTTCTCCCACTCATTAGATACAGCCGTTTCTGTGGAGGTTTCCAAGAAGGTACGTTTCAGCTCACTTATATTGGTCTGATGTTTCATCAGATCTTCCTGGGTTTTGTCTAGGTCCTGGACAGTTTTAAAAGAATAGAGCAGTTTGTAATACATCCTAAGCCAGCCAAGTTTTTGAGCCAAAACACACAGCTTGGTTAGTAAAGAGGGAAGTAACATCTCAGGGAGCCGGGGAGCACAGCACTAACACAACACTCTGTGAAAATGTGGCATTTTGAAAGATATCAGCATAGCATATCTTGTACAAGTGAGCATAAATATACTCTTAAAAAGCTTATCTGTACGGCTATAATTTACACCTGATAAAGAGGCTTCAAACAAACATACATATGCGCGTGGATGCACACATATATACGCGCACACATATATCTATATTTATAGTACAAGTTAGAGGAGTCATCGTATTCTGAGAAAAAAAAAGTCTATTTAATTTATTAGCAGGTGGGAATACACGGTTCATGCATCATAGTGCAGATTCACAGTTTACCACTAAAACTAACACACATGTACGTACATGCACTGGTATATACCAATACCAACCTCTAACATAAGATTACTATGTTTGACATACACATTTTCACCCTGTATTCGCTTAATCAGACTATTCTGAAAGAAGTGAAAAAGAAAGGGAAAGGTAAGGGACACAGTATTGAAAGGATACAAAATGCTGTTTTCTACACATTTCTTCACAGAGAACCCACAATAACATGCTGAGAGAGGTGAACACCTCCAACATGGGTACTTGAGTAACATCTAAACCTTTCATTTCTGTACCTGTGCCTTTAGATCTCCGTCCTCCTCTTGATCCGACTGCCAGCATGAGAAAGATTAGAAAACAACACCTTACCCACTCGTAAGACTGAAAGCTTTAGGAAAGTTGGCGAGAGGAACACACTAGGTTAAATTCACATTTTCTCTATGTTAAGGGCTTAAGGAGAAGGAATAGACACATTGGCTGACTTTGCACGGTTCCCCTAACTCAGAGCAAGCCACCTCTTTTCAAATTTGTTATTTGTGAACAACGGACTCTTAAAACATTTTCCTTTTACAAATATTGTTGCATTCCACATTCATAGATCTCTATGTAGAGAGCAGCAGTTTGACATTATCACCAAGATTACATCTGGTGTAGGACTGAATGGCAACAGCAAATTCTTTGGAAGTCCAAAATACTGGAGTTTAAATATGTGGCATTTCCTGGGCCACAGGCAAAGCCTGGCATAAACTCACCACAGGTAAACAACCCACAATACTTTTTACACAATGAAGCACATTTTATTTCCTTAAAACGCTATTTCTCTAACCTCAGTCCCTTTCTGTATTTATGTAATTTCATTTCATATTTAGCCTGTATATATTCTTTCAGGACCTATGTGCAATGGTGGTCTTCTGGAATGACACAACACATCACATTTACTTCAGCTCACATTTTCAAAAGCAACATAATAAGCCCAGTCTTGAAGGCTGAATTTTCAGAGGGCAAATATACTGCATGTTTTAAAAACCAGGTATTCATAAGGAAAACTGAGGTTTACAGAGTCTTCTCCCCTGAAATAAAGGCAGCAGCTAGGGAGATTGTCACACATTTTTCAGTAATAAACTGAACATTTTAAATGTCACATTTTTAGGATTATGTTTTACTTTCTGTAGGACTCAAGGCTTGAATTTGCAGAGTGCAAGAGGCACTTGAAAGCATTTTGTAATCCTGACTTGTTCCAACAGACTTTGTGAGACCCCACCTGGAGCACTGTGTTCAGCTCCAGGGCCCCCAGCACAAGAAAGATATGGACCTGCTGGAGTCCAGAGGAGGGCCATGAAGATGGTCAGAGGGCTGGAGCACCTCTCCTGTGGACAGGCTGAGAGAGTTGGGGCTGTTTAGCTAGAGAAGCGAAGGTTCTGGGGAGATCTTAGAGCAGCTTCCAGTGCCTAAAGAGGAGCTAAAAGAAATCTGGAGAGGGCTTTTTAGAAGGGCCTGTAGTGACAGGACAAGAGGGGGACAAGAGGGAAGGGCTTTAAAGTGACAGAGGGGAAATTCAGATTAGGTACTAGAAAAAAGATCTTTACTGTGAGGGTGCTGAGGCCCTGGCACAGGTTGCCCAGAGAAGCTGCGGCTGCCCCATCCCTGGCAGTGTTCAAGGCCAGGTTGGATGGGGCTGTGAGCAACCTGGTCTAGTGGAAGGTGTCCCTGCCCATGACAGCAGGGGTTGGAACTAGGTAAGCTTTCCAGTCCATAGGATTCTATGATTCTATGTTGTTGCTCCATTTGGATTATTTTAATGCTCATGCTGCTATTTTATTGTTAATTTTTCATATAGTCCTAATTAGTCAAATGACCCATGGGAAAATCTGTTGATTACTCTGTAACTCAGATCAAATCTATTCTATTTACAGCCTAGTCTGAATTGTCCTGACATGCCATACAGAGAATCTTTCCTTGATAATTTTAACAGTCTAAAATATTAATGAGATCCTACTGAAAAGTTACAGCAGTGTTTGTAGGAATACTTTGTCTTCTACCAGATGTCAGACCCAATTCTGCTCATGTTTGCAGCTGCAAGCATATTAATTATGAAAGCATTATACGCAACTCAGTGGAGTCACATAGGTTTGAATTTGCCTGCACAGTCTTTATACCATGTTGTGGATATGACACTCCTCAGTGCTAAGAAAATGTAATTTTTTTAAGTTTCTCCTCTGAATACAATCCCTGGACTCCTGGTGGCAGTATATGAAGATGACATGTGACATTACAGTCAAGGAAAGCATTAGATATTTATAATGTGGAAATACCTTTATGTAGATAACTTGAAAATGGTTTTGACTGTCTTTTCCCCTCCCCCCTCTCTCACACACAAGATGAAGATTACACAAGCAAACAAGTGTATAGAAAAACCCAGGGCACAACCTGGCCAGGAAGACCATCCAGGTGGGCTGTGTTGGTGTGGGTGACTCTGCCACTGCCCTGCTATCTGCACAGTGTGGCCTTGCAGCTTCCAAATCAAATGCAGAGATAAGAGGAACGTGCAGGGAGCACTGAAAACGCTAAGCTATCACACTCACTCATATGCACATGCACACACGCACAGAGGAGGATCCCGAACTGCCATAGGAAACATGCAGTTTAGCCCTCATGCCCAGGGTTGGGAAGAGATGAGGCAGAACACTCTCCCCTGCCATAACTGGGTGCCAGCGACTGTACAAACCTCGGTGGCAGTGGTCTCACCATCAGCTGCAGTATCCGTCTGCTCACTGTCAGTCTATTTGGTTAGACAAGTAACCAGGTTCCAAGAGGAAGGCAGGAATAAAGAATAAACCCAGCTCATCAGTACACGTGGCTCATATGGGGAACTGTTAAATTCAACATCCCTGTGAACTGCATTAGCATTGCTTTTCAAACCACGCACAAGTCAAAGAAGCAAAATAAAAATGCTATATTAGTAAACAGAACAGACTCAGAGGAAGACTCGAGGCGTACTGTACACAGTATATGGCTTTACTGGAACAAATTTATAAGCCAAATAAAACATTACTGGAAAAGTGTTATTCGAATAGCATTTTTTTTTCTTAAGAAAGCCAGGTGGCTTAAAAAAAAATGGGGAAAAAAAGCTAATATTCTCTAAACAAACTTTTCCTCCCAAAATAATTTCTCTACAAAAAAATTACTCATCAAATTTTTGTTCTAGCCAATACAGATCAATTTGGTGGTTGACTTTTTATCTGGAAGGGGAAAGGATCACTAAAATAAAAAAAAAAGGCTACTTTAACAGTCACCTGACTTTCAGCCCCTCATTTGTACAGAAGTTGTTCTTGTCTCCACATTTATATGCAATGAGGCTGTCTGCATTACCAAGGAGTTCAAGTAACTGTACCCCCAGCCCATCTACTGTCTGTCTGTGGAGTAATGGTAAGGCTCAGATCCCATTCGGTTCCAATAAAGAGCAGCTGATAGTTAACGACAGTAAAAAGAAAGAAAACTGCCATTAAAAGAATAAAAAAATACTTCTCATTCCAATTAAGAATACGGATGAAAGCAGGAGAAAAACAAAAGTAACTCCCCCCCTCCTTAAAAAAAACCAAAACAAACCCAAACACTTACTAGGTAAGAATGAGAAAAATGAAACAAAGCACAGCATTGCACAGACTGATCTATCCCTGCTTTGCTCAACATCATGAAGAAAGTTTAGTGGAGAATGCAAATGTCAAGATTTAATAAATAGAGAGTAGAGGATAGGTTACTACAGGCTGAGAAGAGAGTTCAAATGACTATTTTTGATGTTATGCAAGCTTATGGAAAACTAGTAAGTAATCAAAGTGCTCTCTAGTTCCCCAGATTGGCACATCCCAGTTGTTTCAAAGTAAGTGAAAGCTCTGCTTTTGATTAGTGATTTTCTGTGGTCCTTAGATAATGTAAAGTAACCCAGGCAGGTAATGTAAAACTAAGACAATACATCTCATCCTCAAATCGCACCTGTATGAAAAAAGACAAAAAAGCAATCTACTGATAGATGAAGTATCAGTCTTAACTTTGACTCTCCTATCTTCTGTTATTTTCCGACAACTCAAATATTCCATAAAACTTGCTTTTTTGATATTTTTGCATTGCTTTATTTTTTGTCATTTATGCCTTTAAATAATTTGTACTGCTTGCATGCCAGGCAGAAGAACAGGCAGGCATTTTGTACTATTTGGTTAAGTGCATGAATGCAAGTTACATGCAATATTCCAAGCAATAACCACTCACTAGACAGATCACTTTTATTTTTAAATGAAATTGTAATGCCAAAATAGTCTACCCAGATGGTCAAATCGTTTTCACTAAAGTGTTAGAAAATTGTTTCTTTATTAGTGAATGATCTCACATCTTTACAACAGAAGATGTCCCTGCTCATGGCAGAGAGGGTGGACTAGATGACCTTTGAAGGTCCCTTCCAACCTGTTCTATGATTCTATGATTATAAGCAATTGTAAAGGCATGGCAATATAAAGAAAAAAAAAATCTATGTGTTGTCACTCCTATTTACAAAAAAAAGAAAAAAGAAAAAAGAAAAAAGAAAAAAGAAAAAAAAAAAAAAAGAAAAAAGAAAAAAGAAAGAAAAGGGAAAAGGGAAAAGGAAAAGGAAAAGGAAAAGGAAAAGGAAAAAGGAAAGGAGAAAAGAAGAGAAGAGAAAAGAGAAGAGAAGAGAAAAAGAAAAAAGAAAAGAAAAAAAGAAAAGAAAAGAAAAGAAAAGAAAAGAAAAGAAAGAAAAGAAAAGGAATTAATGAACGTAGGCACTTAAAAGGAATTAAAAGATTTGTGTCAAGGCACTGTAACATGAGTCTGGCACACAGGGTTCATTAAGAACTTGAAATTGGGAACATTACAGAAAAGTCAATAGAAATATTAGCCGCTAAGGTACAAACACAAAAGCTAATGAAATCTAAGGTTTGAGATTCTGTCTCTGACTGCACAGACTGCCTCCAGATGCGCTGCTCAAGGGAGAGCAGAGCTCAAGATGGTATGAGATTGGTTCAGGATACTGCCTGTACCCTTCTGCATCACTGCGAGCAACCCTTTGTGAACTAGAAGGAAAAAACGGTTTCTATTTCTTCTACCACGACAGCAATGAAATCCTAAATAAGGCACAAAATTTGCTTTATTGCAACATACATGTCTGCTAATAAGCCAATCAACAGCCATGGAGTTGAAGTCAGCATTACTGAGTTACTTGAAATAAATATCTGGGCTTATCGCAGAGCAGGGAATGGTGAATTGAGGCTGAGCAAGGCAGGTCTCCTCTGGAGCGGAGAGCAAGAAAGGTTGGGTTCAATTCCGAGACGGGCTGTAGTGCAGCTGCTCGTGGGGCTTGTGGGCAGGCTTGTGATTGAGCAGGAAGGGGAAGCAGCTATCTCCAAGGATGCTGCGGCTGCACCTCCTCTAAATTGTGATCATAATTGCTGTGATTTGTTTTGCCAATGTAATGCAGACATGCCCGAGTTTAAAACATATTCATTTTCATGCAATATTTTGAACAAGAAATACCCCCTGGATTAGGCACAAGTCTGTGTTGTCTGCCAGGAAGCACTGCCAGAATAATCACCCTCATAAAAGAGTGACACTCGAAAGCCTATTTAATACATTTTTATGCTCAATACTTCCTAACTTTGCTAATGAAAAGAATTGCTCATTTCTGAAAGAGGAACAGACCAATGCATTACATAAACACTGCCTCGTTATTGCCTCTGGAGCTGGCACTGTATTAACGCTGTTATTGCTATTAGATTAATCCAAGTGCAGAGCTAATGCAAATTGAGACCTAAATGCTGTCTCAAAGTGAGGACACAAAATGAGACAGCAACATTTTGGATGCCTTTTATCAGAAAATGCACATTATTATTTAGTTGTTAGGCATCAAAGAACCAAAAGCATCTAAAAGCAATGTTTTTACAGGATAAATTGATATGACTTCTGGCTTTGTACAAAAAGGAAATGAAATCCTGCACCAAATCCTACAAAACCAACAGCAGCGGATTACACAAATGTTTAGATGCGCAAGTGGGTTTATTGAAGACAACTACCATAACAGCATTGAAAACTGGCCAAGATGACTTTACCAGTGGCCAATTGGTCTGTGATTGTTTGACCTGTTTTTGGTTTTGTGCTTTTCTACATGGAGCAAAACTGTATTTTTGAATCTGAAGATGAAGGGGAAAAAGGAGGAAAACCTGAGCTCATTATTTTATTCTGTCAACAAAGAATAACAGCACCAGCAAAAACTGAGATGCCAGTTACTCTGTTACCTAGACAAGCAGATTCCTTTTCTTCTTCTGGATATATTACGACTTCCACAGTTCCCAGAACCACTGTGGACTCCTACTGCAGTTGATTTATCTGCCTGTGATGACCCTGGTGGCTTGAGGCATTGGTTTTGAGAGTGCTAACTGAACACTGCAAATGGCAAGCTGGCCCACAGCTGTTGAGCAGCTGGCCCAATCTGACCTCTCACTGATGTATTGGATTTAAGCATAGGAAAACAATTTAATCTACAGCAGAGATGGGATCAAGGCTGAAAATCCAGATCCACGTTTCACTGGACCAGAAAGCCTTTTCTGTCAGCTACAGCTGACAGCCTCTTGAAAAGCGCTTAGTCCCCCTGAACATGCTAAAGTTGGTGAGGGTGCCTGTTATTATTATTGGGTAGCTAGTTACACAAATATAATGTATATACATGTATATGTAATTATGCAGGAAATTGTACTTAATACCCTCTATTTAGATAACTATTCTAACCCTAGTATAAACTGATGGGGGGGGGGGAAAAACGGTCTGGGTGGGTTCACATACAATACAGCAGAGCTGATCAGTGGCAATTTGTTTAGTGCAAGTCACCTTGCATCAGCTGACACAGTTTAAACCAAGCCACTTCTACACAGTGTTGTGCCTGACCCTGGGCCCCAAGCTGTACTCCCAACACAACAAGAATAAATAAGAAAAGGAGGAAAAAAACTAAGCCCCAAACAAAAAAAAAATAAACCAAACCCTCCCAATCTAACATAGCACAGACAGAAATGAGGCTCTGAAAGTAGGACCACTATTGCAGCAATCTAACACTGGTTAGGACTGAAGCACTGAACACGAAAAAAAGTGTGTTCAATGCCGAGGTACACACCTCTTCCTCTGAACTGTCACTCAGGTCATTGGCAAGTGAGGCACTCAAGGAGGCCGCCTTGGGCTCCAGGTAGCAGAGGCACATAGCCAGAGGAAAGGAGAGAGTGAGGGCGTATGGCACTGAGAAAGAGGCAGAGAGCAGAAAGAAAAAAATGAAGAGGAAGCAAGGCACCAGGGATGGGGAGCGGATGGGGAGGTAGTGCTGCACGCTGGCAGGCAGGAGGTTGGTTTCAGAGAGGTTAGGGAGTGACAGGTAGCCATCGTCATCCAGGAGGGAAGGAAATGACTCTGGAAGTTGCAAGGAGAAGGAGAACAGCGTTCCGCCTTTGCTGGCTTTTTGCTTATAGCTGAAAGCCACATCTTGCTCGGCGGAGCACACTCGTCCCTTTCTGTCAGAGTCTGGCTCCGACTCGCTGTGCTTTGGGGCACTCTCTTTGGGCACCTCACAACCTAAGGACTTTGTTCGAGTGCTCTCCTTGCATCTCCTGCGAAGCTTTGCTGAAGATACATGGGGGCCAGGCTGCGAGGATGGCGAGGGGTGGTGGGAGTCGGTGCCAAGCAAAGATGGCTGGTGACAGAGAAAGAGCAGCAAACAAGGTGCAAAAGCAAAAGGACAAAAAGAAAACTGTAATTAGTTAATTTTCCTTTGTGATGATAAATAATATAATATATATAAAAAATTATAAACAGTATTTCAACACCACAGCTTTCTACTGAGTTAAATGGTGCTTGTTCCCATGCTGCACACCATAGGTATTACTGAATCAGGATTACAGCTTACAAAAGGCAACTTCTTGTTTCAGCATTTGTCTAGTCATCTGCAGTATGGAATTTACATATAAACCTTCATGGCCATATGTGGAGTTTCAGGTGCTGCCAATTTCCACTTTCTGCAAGACTGGCTTCAGATTGTAAGGAGCTTTCAAACATGAAGCAAATGGAGAGCAACAAAGAAATGAGGGAACGTATTTCTGATACCAGTACTGCTTGAGACAGTGCTCCTGCAGTCAGGAGGAGACCCAGTGGGGGCCAGATGCTTCCCATCTATGCCTTGGGCAGACTCAGAAGTAGTAATTTAAAACACCAAGGATTTTAAAACTGTATGTGCCCAAATTCCTCTATTACAGAATTAAAAAAATATAGGTCCCAAACCCAACTAAAACATGTTCTAGTTTGGGGGAGCATAAATCCATACATGAGCTGTTACCATGGGAAAATCTGGACTAGCTTGATGCCCACCCCAGCAGCCAGCTTCTCAGCATGGCTCCCACTACCATGCAGGCTGGCCTTCGCTGGGCATCCCCACAGCCCTGCCCTCCCCTCTGCCCCTTTCCAGCCATGTGCCCTGCTGTCCCTCTAAAATGATTCCATAGCACGTTAAAAGAAGGGAGCTGACCAGAGGGAGGTCCCCGCCCCACACAGCCACATCTCTTCACAGTTAAAAATGATGCAGAAGACCAATCAATAGCAAAGCGGTAAAAATGTACCCAACGCTTTTGCTATAAATTTTACCACAATGCAAAGAATATTGGCTACCAACAAGCAGGATTTGCTTTGATATACTGCTTGTAGGGCATCCCACCAGTCTTTAAGGTCATTCAAGGACAAAAAATTGGTAGGAAGAGGGAGGCGATTCAGCAGGAGGGGTTACTGGCACCTAACATGCTCCCTGTGGGTGGCCATGACCACTCTTTAGAAGGACAACAACCACCACTGCCACCAAAATACCCCAGTACAACAGACCTGCCACAACGCTGGTGGATCAGAGACCTTCTGGCCAAAGACAACTAGGTGCACTTAGCTGAAGTGACACACTGGCTCCATGACCAAAACCTAAGTGCCTGAGTTGCTCCATCCACCACACATCTCCCCAAAGAGCTATAAAAGGCATTTCAACCTCACTGCCACTCCCACCTCCCAAGAGCAAAGTGACTTCAAAGCAGAAACAGCATTTGCCTGTACAAGATGGTGCCAAATCAGAGCCAACAAGCAGGATCCAAGTCTTCGGCACAGGATGCATCAGTGCTAGCTACTAAGCCGAATCTTCAGCAGGTATATTAATTGGTAGGAATGGGATTTAAGCCAAATATTTACATGGAAGAGCTCCTTCCCTTTTCCTTAATGTTTCACTTCTCTCTTTTCTAACCAGAACAGTTAAAAACCCAATCTATCAGTTCAGGCAATCTGTATTCCTGAATTAAGCAATGACAACCAACCCTAACTTCAAACTGCTTACAAATGTCTTCTTCACAGGCTTAATACAGTAACCTCAAGTCAAAATTTAATGCTGACAGACTCACAGGAGTTGATATGAGCTAAATACACAGAACTTCTCTTTATAATGTAAAGGCAAAAAAAGCCAAAGTAAATTTATTCTTTGCTAATACAGACTATTCACTTACTGACATCTTTGCAGTGTTAATATTTAGAGTAACTTCTGGTACTAAAATACACATGGATAAAACAAAGGAAAAATGTCTTAGTGGAAAAGTTGAAAACCTGCCTATAAAATTTATATACCCTTAAATAGGAACTGATTTTTAACTTGTCCTGTTTCGTGAGACCCTATTCTCTTTATGATGAACGACAAAGCTGTTAGTAGGTCCAGTGCAAACAGGACTGAGATCTCTATAGACTTATCAAACTGAAACTCTATTAACAAATGTCTTAAACAGAACCTACCTCTTAAGTTGGGGGTAAAAATCATCAATTTGTACATGTTTAGTACCATCAAAATACTGTCCTAAAAATATCTTTGACTATTTCTAGGCATATAAAAAGAAGAGATGATCTTCCAAATGCAGCTGATCTCTCCACTTACCTAAATTAATAACCACTTGGAACACAATTACTTTCTATTGGGTATTTCTATTGGGTATTTCCTGCATATTTGATTTTCACAAACACTTCCCTAATCAGAAACTAACGGAGTTTCAAGAAGACCCCAGTTTAATTTTACAGAGGTTATTTTTTTTCTTAATGCTACAGTTACAGACCATACTTTAAATAGAAAGTATTTTCTCATGTCTGTTTCTGGGTTTTGGTATCTTAATTGCAACCTGTTTTGAGGAATTGATCCTTTAGCTATTTAGCTCATTCTGGCCTTAAACAATAAAGTTAGAAGTGCAGGTTCTAACACTTGCATGCATGACAGTTTTGTGGGTGTAAAGGCCTCCATCAAGGTTTTTTCCCATAAATGAAGAGAGTAAATCTTACTTGTTTAGCAAGTGCATTCTATAGTACACCTTTTGTGTGATATGCTGGATTCAGTATTTCTTATTCTGTTTTCTTCTCCACAATATACAAGAAACAGAGGACATTTTATGCCTGATCTTTTCTGATTCTACCTAATTTCTCTTCACTGTCAATCTCTGAAATTCAGTATCTTCTCTGTCCCCCTGCTTGATTTACTCCATCTTAATAACTCAGTAGGTATAATGCACAGCTATATCTGTACGTGTATGAGGTGGGTGTCAGACTGGAGATGGTGAGGGATGAATAGCTTTAACATCTGAGCAGAGAATCATCAAAAAAAACAGTTTTCTTCAGTGCAAAACTTCAACAGAGGGAAGCAGATGCTTTTGTAAGCCAGAAAAAAAAAAAAGCTTATAATAGTATATTAATACCCAAACATTAATAGAGAAAAATGCTCATTGAAATACATGCAAGGAAATAGAGTGTTTTGAGAAGTAAATGAGAAAAATACAACAGTTTAAAGTACAGAGCTACATACAAGAACACAGAACTATTTTGTTGCCTTGTCAAAAACCAAAAACCATGATGCCCATACTGAAGTCAAAATACGACTGAAGACCAAAAGAGCAAAACGTGCACTGCAAAGCTACTTTCAGCTATTTCCTTAAAAGGTCTTGAATGCTGTGTAAAAACACTATGCTCAGTGTTAAACAAATTTGAAACAAAAAAGTCCAAGGCAGGAACCAACTTTTACAACATCATATGAAATGCAGAAGGAACATAAAAATATTGATTCAAGACATGTATATACATGTACCTACACAGAATATACAACCATGTATATTCTAGTTTCCTTTCACAGAATGAGGGACCCCTTCCCTCCCTCCCTGACAATTCTGTGTTTCTCCAAGCACTCTCTAGGCAGGTCAGTTTAATACAAAACCCTCAAAACTCTACCTTGGTGTCATGGCGTATTGCCGAGACTGGGGTGACTTCCTCTGCTCTTTTCTTTTTGCTCTCTTCATCATCTTTCTCTTCTTCTGCCTTTTTCTCTGGGGTCACAGTGGTTATCAAGTTGGTCTGAGAGATGCCCTTTGTTGTGGCGTACTGGCCAGTACCAACCTCTGCAGCAGACACAGAATCCTTCATGTACATTTCATGGTTTTCATTCACTGATGCTAAAAGCAAATATTTAAAGAGGGAAAGTCTGAAATAGCTTTTGCTGAGAAGCTGCATAAAATTAAAAAGCTGGGTTAGCAAAACATTTAAGATATTGCTGAAAACACAACTATGTCATGTTTCAGGAAATCAGAAGCATATGCATACCTTCAAAGAAATTGTTTACTTGAAATAAAGCTTGTACCTTTTATATGCATAAACATATATTATGGATGTGTATACACACATTAGTGTAGCTAATGTGCACATTACACAGTTGTTAAGTGTTAGCAAGCCATTAAAAGTGCTGCTGCAGTAAAACACTAGAAAAAAAAAATCAATGTGTTGCCACAGTTATCAGGCAGGAAACATAAGGAGAACCAGCTACGACATCAGCCATGGGGGTGAAAGACGGGTTTTTTATATCTGTCAGAATATAACAATGCAGATCAAAGGCACAATAAGTAACATGCTGCATTAAGGGAAATGATAATATTGATGTAACGCAGGCATAATATCTGAGAATCATAGAATCATAGAATCAAGAAACGGGATCTTTGTACTAATGAGTATTGAAGCCTGGTAGCAAAGTGAGCTCATTATCCTAAAAAATTCTGGGAAATGATGACATTCAGTTCAGCAGACCAAACCAGAAAATTTGAGGATGCAAATGTTTAAAAATTTAGCAAACTTAAATATCTATAAGTGATTTTGAAATAAATAGTAAACTTACAGATAGAACGTAATCAAAACATTATTATACACACAGACCCCGCTCTTGACTATTATGTAACTGATTTCTAAGTCAATAGGACTACTCAAATTTATAGTTTGTTGCATCTGTAACAGATGACAGGGCCAGGATGACAGTGGAATCATGATTCAGAATGTTACAACCACGTTTGTGCTATAGTAATGTTAGTGAAGTAATCATAAGCATTGATTAAAAAACCTCTTTTCCCCATCTGCACTTATGCAAATTAACATCATAAAAACCTCGCAGAGACTAATAAATACTGGGGAAAAGCATTTAGGATATTTTCTCTCTTGGGAATGAGCTTAGGAGGCAGGAGAAAGCGAAGGGAGGGAGACATTTTGTTTAAGATGTTGCAAACAAAATAACGCAGAAGGATAATTTCTGCTTTGAGACACATGCACAGCGATCAGGTCACCAGTTGCTTGGTAACGAGCAAGAAGCACATCAGAATTAGAAGATTCCAAAATAATTAATGACAAGCAGCACCTTTAGGGGAGAAAAAAAGGCTTGTCACTAGTATTCTTAAACCAAAGCTTCTCCCCCTCCCCACAATCAACTATACTCATTGCAATTCATTTGTGATGCTATGCAGAAAAATTCACCTTTATTTTTTATTTTTTTTTAATTCTAAATTTAGTCTCAGTCTTTTTTTCTACAAAAATAAACTGCAGCCTCTTTTTACTCAACAGCCAACAACAGTAACAGCTGAAGAAGTAGCTGAGACTCTGAATCACATGCTGGCTTAAACTAGAGGATCAGCAGAACCATGACCTCCATCAACCATGGAGAAAGAGAGGAGGAGGAAGGATGTACTATTAACCTGTGTATGTTACTCCCCATCTCCCATCCTCAAAAGAAATGCATGGAAAAAGCCTGTCAGTGCTCACCCAAATTGGACATGAGAGAACTGGAAGCAAGTGTCAAGGGAAATATTTAATTTATGAATTGGAATGTAAATGAAAAACCTACACAGGAACAAAAGCCAAATTAAACCAAACCCCAAACAGTTACTCCTGTAAACCCTGAAAAAGTGTTGAAGCTTGACTGTTCAAGCAGGCAGGTCCAGTCTAGCAAGTCCAGGTGCCTTGTGCTTCCACAAAGCAGGGAAGTGCTTTGCAGGTGTGAGACCAAGGACAGAGGCTCCACAAAGAGCGGGCTCCCAATGGCCTCCTCCAGGCAAACACTGTAAGGACTGCAGCAGTACACTGAGTACTATTTCTCTGTGTCCTCTCCTACCCCTGCAGTGAATGTGGAGGTACTCACAACCTCCACTCAGCTGAAGCCCAAGGAGATGAGATGACAAGAGGCTTATACAGTTACCTAAAGCAGTGACCACCACGATGGTATCTTTTGGCAATGTCAATTGAGATGACCTTACCCCCATCTAAGCTTCGAGACATAGTATAACGTTTACTAGAAGAGCGCTCAAAGTAAGGTGCGGGACGGTCTATGAGGGCACTGGCTCTTCTCGTCTGGGCCTGCGTCCGGCCACTGTAGCGAAACTTGGAGCCCAGTGTGAGGAACTTCTTTGGAGGTGCTTCTGGCAGCAGGAGCCTAAAACACACCAAGCAGTGCACCCATTACTCCGCCTCCTCCAAAAATCAGTCCACTATTTCTGCAGAGGAGAGAAGACAACTGTTGGGTATCACTCTCCATCGTAACTTGTGCCTCACAGGTCTGCAGCTAAAAGGGAATCAAAGGATGCTCTCATACAGCATGACAAAACTGCTTAGCTAATGCATTTGAAGAGTTGAGTTCTTCTTAACAGGCAAGAATCACCCAGTACCTTCCTGCTTGAAAATCAGATTATTTTCTAATCACCAAAACTAAAAATAAGTTATTCCTTGTATTAGGGACCCTGATCTGGGCTGAATCATAGAATGGTTTGTGTTGGAAGGGACCTTAAAGATCACCTTGTTCCAACCCGCCTGCCACAGTCAGGGATGCCTCACCCTAGAGCATGTCACCCAAGGCTCTGTCCAGCCTGGCCTTGAACACTGCCAGAGATGGAGCATTTACCACTTTTTTGGGCAACCTGTTCCAGTGCCTTATACTCCAGATTTAAAATGGTGCTGCTATACTGAAGACAGGGCCAGAGCAAATTTCCAATGTATGCCAGGCAGTATTCATTCACAGGGAAGGCAGACATTTTTCAGGTTAGAGCCTTCTCATCCTCTCTATTTTGGCTATGTGAATTTGCCACTCCATTTGCCAATGGAAAAAAGCCATTCTTGTGCTATGAAGTTTATGTTTTAGACACTGTTTTTCCTCTAAAATCAGAAAACACCCCCAAAATGCACACTCAATTTCTTTTTAGTTCTTTTGCTGCTAATACTGCATTTCATATGAACATACAGACAGGCTGAACCAATAGTTTTAAGAAAAAAGAGGAATTCTTCAGTCTTCCCAAACATCTTTAGAGGACTTCCTAAGCACTGGAAGCCCTTTTGAGTTTCCATTGTTAAGTATCTCTTTACTGACTATCTCAGCACACACAAATTACAGCATTTATTCCACTATCCCAAACTTTTCTCAGGTCCTCTTAGATGTCAAAAACACAGCTACCCAATTCCTCAGCAATACAAAAATGACAGCTATGGATTGGATATTCTGGGTGACTACAAATACACCACTGAACACTGTCTGTATTTTCATTTGAAATGAAATATATATGTACATATTTTTTTAGACTCTTACCCACATTCCCCAGTAACTTTCCATGTAAGTTGCTCTCCCTATACAAGCATATGCGCAGAAGTGCAGCAGATTCCTTCATCTCTTTAATTATAGCGGCTGGTAATATCATGACACAGATAAAGCAAAACAATTAATTGGGACCATATGGTCATTTTAAACAGAATCTATCGAAATAGTATGAATAATTTGGGTGAAACATTTAAAATTTTGCAGAAGCAATAACCTTCCCTTGTCTGCTCAGAGATGCTTCATGATCAATAAGACAATTTGATTAGAAGGGGCCTGCCACTGCTGACAGAACTGGTCTTTTCTGTTGCGTTTTATATTACACCTTTAGGAAAAGAAATCCACATACCTGAAAAATGTATGGTGCTCAACACACACTTTCCATAAGCGCTTTGCAGCACGATGATTTGGCAACTTAAACCCAATAGTGCTTTCAAACTGCTCAAACTACACAGGAAAAAAAGAGAAATTTTAGAGAAAGAAAAAAAAAGAAAAAGAAAAAGAATAGATGCGGTGCATCTATTTTTAGGCAGTGTACACAGGATCATCTTCATTTCCCCCATCTGTATCACCTTATGGCAAGGGTGTATATAACCACATATATACACATCCTATAGACAACCGTGTCCAGAAAGGAAGCTGTGAGTAATAATGAATGAGAATGGTTTTTTTGGGAAAACCCAGATAATGAGCAAGAGGCTTTTGATGGTGTCAGTGATATTTTATGCCCTACAGTAACAAAGATGACTTGGGAGACTTCTGAGGAAAACATCATTTAAGTGTTTTAGCCCTGTTATTTTAACTTTACCAGTTAACAGTGGTAAACCTGATAATAGTCTGGAGGGCAGCAATAGTCCCCAGGGACTGATCTGGTCTCATGCAGCCTTAGATTAAGGAGATTTACAGTGAAAGAACTACAGTTAGTAAATCACAGTGTTTTTAGCTAATATATCTCCTGGAGAGGATGAGGAAAAGACAGGTAATGGAGAAGAGTCAGCTGGGGATACTAAGAGACCTTTGTAGGTTGTGCTGCAGATTTATATATTCCAGAAGCAAAAGCTGTGCCAATTACAACTACTGTAGCAAGTTGATGGCTACATGCAGATGATGAGTAGGTGAAATAGTGTTGCTGCAACTGGGGAAAGGAAGGCAGAAGAGCACTTGTAGGGAGGCCTGGGTCCCTATGTGGAGTTGACAGAAACAAGGCAGGAAACAGCAAAACAATAAAAGAAGATAAAAGTGACACATGGGATCATGAATCACATTATCATCAAATGTGATCTGGGTAGAGACTGCACTGATTATTTTGCGCGAGGAAGTACGACCTGGTCACAGGATGCTACATACCAAGACCACTCAGAGCTCAACGTGCTTCAGTGGTGGAGAGCTTGAGTGCAGGCATTGGGAACAACACTGGCTGTGTGTTTTGGTTTTAAAACCAAACTGAAGACCAGGAAGTTTCCAGTCCCTGGGCAGGTGGGGGCCCCTGGGAGATTTTCCAGGTCATTTATGAAGGTAGTTCTGGGGACATTGGCTCAGACTCCCTACTGCCATACTGCATTAAGAAATGCCAGTCCTCATCCAGGTGATTTATCTCCCGCTACACAGCTCCACCCTCTAAAATGGATACGGGTTTTCCACCTATCGCACACCGGTTATTGTACCAGCACTTAAAATGGAGATACTCCTTTGCCTATGGTGATCAGAACTACTCCTGGGATTTTTCCTGAGATTTATGACTTTATCTATGGGTTAACACATGCTCAATCCATGAGGTAGGTACTTGCTGTGCATCGGGCTGAGCCACGAGAGGGCACTCACTGTATGAGATTTCACATCCCCTTCTCCAGAGCCAGACCAGGAGTTCCAGGGGACCTGGGAGGGCTCGTGTGGAGCTACCAAAACCGCTCAGTGATAGACGCCTGGCTGCTTTTTAATCAGTCACTAGATTTCTGTTCCAACTCCAAATGTACTGGTCTGATATGCTCATACAATTTGGTATGACCTGTCTACTAGTGGGCAAGATGAAAGGATGCTAATTTAATATATAATGTGAAGGTGGATAATAAGCACTCCATGAATAAACAATATATTAAATTCTCAAAGTATTCATAATATGGATGCGCTTTTCATATGCAGATGGCCATACTTTATGTTAGTTCATGGACGTAAACATAAAAACACCAAAGAAGGTTTTACCTGTATTTTAAATAAAGTATTTACCTAAGCTTTCCAAAGAAATTCAGCACAAAATGTATAAATGGAGAGGAATATTAAAGGCTTGTAAGACATGACAAATCAACAAACAGAACATAGGCTTTTTGAAAAGGTTCATTCACAAAAGAGTGTCAGGACGCCCTTACCTCCCCTGGTCGGATTTTGATGTAGAAGTTGTTCCTTTTGTAGGAGATTTTCAGAACCTTTGGCCACGCAAATCTATTTATTCTGAGTCTGTCTCGATATATTAAAAGACCACTTGCACAAACTCCTAACATGATTTCCACTCCTTCAGAATCCTGGAAAAGCAAGTAATGCACTTTGTTAAATACTTCTCTCCTTACATCTTACAGTACTACAGATTCTTACATGCTGTGTTTCTATCTGAGCTATGTCTTTTTAATGCATCAGCTGTAGTGACCTGATTTCTGAGAGCTACCCTACTCACTGACTGCATTCATGCAAGCAATAGTAAGGTTGGGTAGGAAGTGTTGTGAGTGTTTCCTCATATTTTACAAAGACTCCAAAAGGAGGGGAGAAATTTTAGATACTATTAAAAGAAGGATATTAACCATATAGCAATGTTTTATTAGCATAACAAAAAAGTGTTATTAGCATAAATACCGGATTGAAAGTAAGTGGGATGGCATACAAATTTACTTCTCCTGGCATCATTCATCTCTATGACTAAGCCTTATGAATCCTTAGATAGATTTTTCTTCCTTAGTTTGCCAGTCTTGGCTTTCATTGGTTTGATAGTTTCTCTAATGCTGTTGTGTCTATGCTCAGTATTTTCACTTTGAAATGTGCAGAAAGTTAGGCATTTGGATCAGAAAGATTCTTTCAGAAGTGTGTGACTGTGCCTGTCCTATAACCCATGTTTGACAGAGAAGCTGGAGGTCAGACACATTAGCACTACAAAAGATTTGGCCGCAACCTTGTCAGAATATACTCATAAATACGTATTTTTTAAGCAAGAAGTACACATTTCTCTTTCCTTTAGAAGACTTTCAGTAGTCTAAACTCAGTCTTCAGTGTTTGCTATCACCACTAGCCTGATAATTCTGTGGGGTTTTTTTTATTTAGCTCAGTGCTAATACTGCTGGAGAAAAGAAGGATCTACCTTAAAGCACAGAGTTCTTCAGTACTTATTTTAAAATAACTTAAAAGTTATAAAAGCCCAACAAGAGAAGCTATGAAGACGTCACCCTATGATAATCGTGAAATGAATTCATCCTTTTCCTTTGGTTTTTCTGGCAAGCTATCTATCACACAGTGAAAATCTGATTGCATTTTAAGATGAACACAACGGCACGCATGGCTGGTCATGATGAAAAGGCATATATAGCACGGCTCAAAATACAAAAAAAATACATACCCCACGTATGTTTTAAAATCAGAGCCACAACACAGAATTACTGCCTCAAAGTCACTCCCATGTTAGACAACAAAGAGAGGATGAATGTTCTAATAACCACAGAATCACCCCTTAAAAGCAGATTTTTCCTAAACAAATCTCTCATGTGGCATCACTGTCAGGTAGTACATATAAAAGACAAAGCTAATTTTTTTTCAGTGGTCTTTAGTTTCAGAGTTTTCTAAGCAAAGTGCAATGTCTAAATACAGTGAACACATTCTAAAAAAGGAAGTCTCATTGCCAGCAATCCCATTGTATGGCCAATGCCTGAAATGCACATGTGCTCACATGCAGCACACAGATGCAGGTGCAAGGGGCTCCTTTTGATACACTTTCCCAACAGTTTGTTGAGCAATGCCTTCTTCCTTTATCCCCACCTTTGCAGCAGATTTAATTCCATTCAAGGTTTCTGTTACCTGTCAGTGTCAAAGACTGCTTTTCAATGGGATACTTACTATGATGTAAAATGAAACCTGAATGAAAGAATTTGGCTTTTTTCACAAGTGATGTGGTTGCATGGAAAACTGTTAGCCATAATGTCGGAAGCACAAGATGCTGAGCTGCACATCCCTGCAGCTCTGCATACAAATGGGGGGCTTTATCAGACTGGTGACAACCCAGAGGGCAAATCTGTCTATTTAAACACATTTTTTATCGTACCATAGTGTTGGGTAATTGAGAAGTAGCTTTAACAGCAGCTGATGAGTCCAGCATCTGTTGAATACCTAAGATATTGGCACAGCCTTAATGAATTGACATTTACGTAGAGACATCTGCCACAGCATGATTTTCAATAAGGCATTCACAGAGATATTTGTCCCATAGCCTGATACCATCAGATCTCACTGGCAGACCTAATTAAAACTAAACATTACTTCTCACGCAGTCTACTTTTGCCACCTTCAGATCAGTTTCCAAAATTACCACTGCATTTCTTAACACAGACAGACCCAATTTGGTTACCACCCAGAATCATAGAACAGTTAGTTTCTTCAGCTTTTTTGATTCAAAACATCACTTCAGAGGGAGATCAGCTTGTCTACCCACTTCTCTTTCCATAGGAAAAACATAAGAGTAAGACTGGATAGTAATAATTTCTAGGAAAAAAATAAAACTCAGGATATCCTTTCTTAAATTCCACAGCCTTTCTCCAATACCCTGGAAAAAAACCAAAATGTAGGCCTTAATGCTATGCTATGTTGAATTATCAGTAACAACGTCTGCAATGTATTTAGAACCGGAACTCACTTTGCTGCTGTTCTGAAGATTTCTTTGTGTCAGAAAAAGAATGCTGAAAAAAAGCTACTGAGCGACATTCACCAGTCCATTTCTATCTCTGCTCCAAATGTGCCTCAAGATTTTGCGCCTATCTGCAAGACACAGAGAAGGCAGCGACATGCCTCCTGGTAGAGCGCTGCCCGTTGAACCATGCCCAGATTTTTCATTTTCAGTGAAGGCAATTAACAGAACACAAAAGATTGCCTTGGATTCTGTAACACACATGCACAGCTCCTATGAAATGCCGCAGGGACACCGTTGCAAACCCTTTCAAGATCCAAGCTGCAAATTTATCTTGGTTCTTGAAAGGATCTGCTGCAGCACAAAACCAGGCTCACAATAATTTGACCTTTACAGAAAACGCAGTGCTTTCCACAGCTCAGGATTCTTTGTTTGGCAATCATTTGTTAAGGATGCTTTGCTAACCTCAAAGATGTTAAAATCCATTAGCCTTACTTCGAAGAGTGAAGAAAAATAATTATTTATTTGGAAAAAAAAAATCCCACAAAAAAGTAAAAACCAGACAACCAACACTATTCTGGTAGGTGGCTCTCCCAAGCCACAATAAGAATGACCATGTTTTATTCATAACTTAACCTGCTAATGATTAGAGAAACTACTTTATCATGGGAGAATGTTTCCAGCAGAATTACTGCCCTTCCAGTCAAGCGCAAGACCACACTTCAAAAGAGAGAGAAGCAACTGTGTCCCCATTATGATCAATCTGATTAGGTTTCCAGCACAGCTAAATAATTGCTTGAAAGTCCTCTGTAGTGTTAGAAATGATCTGCTTATCTAGTTAAGATACCATCGTTGGCCTTATTAAATCAGAAAATAAAATGACAATTGGTCACTCTCTGGACAGCTTCTGAAATCCTCCCTCATTTCTCTGTTCATTCAAAATTTTCCCAAAGGATCTGGTTGCTTAATCAACATGAAAGGTTGATGTGCAACATCTTCCAATCTATAGGCTAAGTTATGTTTCAGTTATAAGATATATTTATGCTTATCCCATGAGTCACCTTTCTTTGTGTTGACACATGATTTATCCCACAAAACGCCTGTCTAAAAATAATAAGAAAGAATAAATCATAGAGTCCATGCAGATGCAAATACTATGCCACAGGAGAAAGATGACAGGTGAAAGAACTGGAGTACATACCTTGGCATGATGGAGATCTACTCCATACATTGACAGTTTTTTGGCATTCTCAAGGAAATGCATCTCAGCCTCTGCAGGTGTCATTCCCCTGAGGAAAAGGAACCAGTTGTAGCACCATTATTAAGGAAACAATCCAAAATAAAATCCAGCAGCTGGAAAACACTTTCAGCCTTACAGAAGCAGCACATCCCTTAGGTAGTAAGGGTACCCTACCAGAGCCAAAGCTCTGGTGCAGATCTACACTGATGCTCTCTGCTTACCTGTGGCTCTTGTGCAGCTCGATCACTTTATCCTCCAGCTCCTTAGTATGATTCGGTGCAAAGCGAAATTCGCTGATGTAGTCACTGCCGTACTCATCGGGGTCGTAGTCACCAAGCTCTGACTGCACGGTGTAGGAGCCCAGTAGAGCCAGTGTGACGAATGAGCAGGGCAGCCGACCTGATACGATGTCATCTCTCAGCTGCAAGCAGAGGTAGTACCTGCAAGGAGCACAAGGACAGCTCAGAAAGTGCTCTTTCACCAGTGCCCCCAGAGGAGCACCACTCAAGCAGCAGCAAGAGGCCTCCGTTCCTCTACTAAACTGCAGACAACTCCCAAGCCCAGAGTTTTTCAGTTGTTAACAAGGATAATAATTTTTTTGGGAAAAAAACCCAAAACAACAACCCAAAACAAACCTTACCTATCTTATGGGTACCAATGCCTAATTTACCTTTATAAAGAAGTATGGAGATCATAGAATCATAAAATGGTTTGGATTGGAAAGGACCTTAACGACCAGCTAGTTCCAAGACCTTTCACTAGACTAGGTTGCTCAAAGCCACAACCAACCTGGCCTTGAACACTTCCAGGGAGGGGCAACCACACTTCTCTTGGCAACCTGTTCCAGTGTCTCACCACCCTCTTCCTTCTTAATATCTGTATCTACCCTCTGTCAGTTTAAAGCCATTCCCCCTTGCCCTGTCACTACATGCCCTTGTAAAAAGTCCCTCTCCAGCATTCCTGTAGGCCCCCTTTGTGTACTGTTTAGTGACATAGATGGAGAATTACCTATTAAACATCCCATGTTTCTATTATACATCACTAATATATATAGCTATTTAATGATACTTTTAAGGAGAAAAAAAAATTAAAGCCCCCAAATACTGTTAACCGAATAGGTGCTGAACTCCAAGCATCCAAAAAATATAAGTTGTCTCTTTAGCAAACTGTTGAGCTTTTTCAAAAATACATTTAGACAGTAAATGCTGTTAAAACTACAGTGATAAGCAGTGCAACGGATCACCGAAGAGAATAAAACTGGAAAAAGGGAAGAGCATTGGCTTGGTGGTGAAGACACAATGTTCCCAGGGGAGATTTGAGGGTGACAAGAGAGAAAAAACAATCCTTTCTTTTGGAAGACCTCTGTTGAAGTGTGAATTCTTGCCACACTGACTTTCTGCGCAGTGCCTAAGACAGGGAACCTCTGATCTAAGCCAAAGGCTTCATGCTACCTTAAAAGCAAAAAATAGTCCACAAAGTAATGAAGGTTAAAAATATCCACAGGCTGCAAATTGTTATAAAAGGCTATGGAAGTTTCCTGGTGGCACCAAACGCGCCACAGCTCGGAAGTTTTCGTACCATATACCAAGGAGGAAACCAGGTGAGTTTTTGTTTTTCTTTCTTTTCCTGTGGTTGCAATCTGAACACAAAACCAGGGAATAGAGGTGCAGACTGCAGAGCTAAGTGTCTTGGATAGAAAGAAGGAGCCAATCATTACCACCATGTTCCTGATACCGTGCACATCAATTGCTTACCTTGTCAAATGACATACAGAATTTACACGCATGCTTATTCTCATCCTACTTCTTTCCTTTAATAGTTATGACTGTACTTATAATAACAACTTACTGCCACTGGCAAAAATGGGCATCAGGCATCTTTGTGAAAATTAAACTCAACACTCAGGAATATGTATTTTGGAAAAGCTGGGGTTTAGCATTAAATTACACATAAGTCTTCTTAGCTCAGAGGACAGACCCTTTTCACAGTGTCTTTTTTGCCAAAGCACTACAAATTTTCCATAAGCTTGTAAGAGAAAGGAAGCCAATGGGAATACAAAACATTCCTTTTCTTGGATAATTAGAGTTTAAGCGCTACTACAAACAACTTTTGAGCCCCTTCTAGAAAGGTATTTAATGCTTTAAACACCTGGTAATATCTTCAGATAGCTGGGCAGGGTCTGGAGGGTAGAATTTCACATTAAATGCAAACTGCCAAGCACCACCTGGAAAAGAACACAGATTGACTGAAAGAACACTGTAAGTGCAAACAGAGATGCTCATGCTGTTCTATTACCAGCAAACTTTAAAATACTCCAGCCAAGCAATTCATCAGAACAGGATAGAGTATCTTCTGCCCATACATTGCTCTGAAGATACTACTTTTCCTTCTCACAATTACAGTATTAGATCATATTTTACAGCTCTTTTCTTATTTAGTAAGATTTCCACTGAAGCAAGGATCCTAAGGGAGCAGGAATTTATTTCTAGCACTAAAAAAATCCTCAGTCTGAAAACAGTGTTATACTGGATTTAACCACCTGAAAACACAGCCTACACAAGCTTTAGAAACTAGTCACCCAAAACACAGAGGTGCTGGAAATACTGCAGGCCAGAGTACAAATGGCATCTGAGGTGGAGCAATACGCCAAGGTCTGGCTTCCAAAGCACCTCACAACATCCTCAGAGTGCTGCCTCAGCACATAGCTCCCTGTCTCCAGCAGACGTAAATTACTGTGCGGACAAAACTGCAAGGATGAACACAGACAGCATGACTGAAAACCAGTATGTAACACTAAGGAATTCTTGTTTGGTTATTTCAGTAAGTTTAGGTGACCCATGGGATGGATACTGGTTTGCGCCACTGCAGGGTGTGAAATTTTTCATGGAGCTGTAGTTTAAAATGTTGTAAAGAAAGAATGGCAAGATTAAAAAAAAACCTGAAAGAGTTAAACACAGTATGTAAATATAAAAGCTATTCTGAAAAAGGGACACGTTATGCTGGCCCATGTCTCAAATGCAAATAACAAGCAGTAACAAAAGTCCAAACCACAGTGTTCTTACAAGCAAGACAATGCCTCTTCAGTATATGACTTTTCATTGAGGCCTATGTGACATATACCTCTTATAGGTACTTCTGCCACATAAATTACAGTAGTGAAGAAACCAAAGCCAAAGTAATGACGCTTCTTTTTCCTGAAACATGCTGATATCAAAGTACAGATCTAACTAGAAATAAATAGATATCTCTTGAAAAGTCCACATAGGCTGTCTAACAAGGAAGCCACTCATGAATGCTGTGAAAACCAGGAATCTTTCTTATAAATCTGACAGAGTAGAGGTTTCCAATGATTTCCAATTCAATGGCTCCGTGTGCCTAGATACCTCCTGAAGAGGTCTGAAGGTGTATCTGCTGTACTCCCACTGGGAACTGAAGTGGGAGTGGAGCCATGGCCCAAAAAAATCTATTCATCTGGCTCACACAAAGTAAATCTAACCTGTGATATAGCCAGTTCTAAAGCACGGGTGGTTAAGACACCAGAGCAAGAAGCCTTGACCCCCCCACTTATAGGGGTTTAGTAAAACCTACCACTGTTTTATACAGTGTTACACTTGCTGTGTGTTATAACTCAGCCTCCTTTCTCAAATACTGCGATGAAATCTCTGTGGTCTGCAGTGGAATAATGGATATCAGAGTGTTGTACAACTCAACCAGCATTTAGCAGGATTATATATTTGTCTTTTGGAAAGTGTCATGGGCAACAGCCCTACTTTTCTACCATTATCCTGTTCCAAACTCCCGGGGTGAATTGTACAGAGCAAGCAAATTATTGCTGTCATCTTCTGCAAATGCATCTGTCCCCTCTGTCAAGTCCAGGACGATACTCTTCTGCCCTGGTTAATCTCTTGCTGTCACAACCTTTCATTGTCCATCTCACCGCTCAGGCAGATATTAAATGCGTTTTAAATCAGTGGTGTGGAGCTGAGCTGCTTTATTTGCATTGACCATCAGCATAACCTGACTTAACAAGGTCTGTATCACCTTCCTCTCCATCTTCTCACGAGATTAAAAGGTGGCAGATTTTCATTACTTTTTATTGCAAATCACTTACTTTTAATGAAAATAATACTGATGGGAGGGCCTTCAGTAAGTGGGGAAGTTTTCCAGCCAGTGTAAATTAACCCTTTGAATCTTGGGAGAAGGAAGGGATTCATTTGCTGGGCCTCACCCATCACTCACGTGAACTACCAGATGTATTTGCTTGTGAAAGCACAAGTACTAGAAGAAACCATTTAGAAAATGTGAAAAGAACTGCTGGGTCTTTCCTGCTCAAAGAAATCAGACACACAAACTTTTCATCAATTTTAGGACGTGATGGGTGCAGAAAAAGGCAGGTCGGATTTTGAGCCTGCAGTCTTGACAAGGCTCTCCTTCGAGAGGTTTTTGAATTTCTAATGTAGCAGAGGGCTAAATTTAACAACTGAGCTTTTTAAAATATTCATGTGAAGCAGAAAATTGCCTGGTTCTCTGTCAGTTGCATGGTCATTTTAGGAGCAGAGTTCAAGCTTTTGACACACAGGAAGGAAAGGTATTTTAGATAGAGTGCGATCTTTGCACCAGTGGAGTATTTCAGTATGAGGCATGAACAGTGTTTCTGGACATGATATAAACATCAGTAATTCAAAGAAATAATTTACACATATGGTCTAGTCCCTAAGGTTACATTGCTTAATGTCAAACTTCAGTTTTTTACATCTCTGAAAATGTCAAGCTGTTTTCAGCACTGCAAGTTCATGTGTTATGAGTCTCTGGAACTGCTTGAACTCACCATGGGGTAAAATACCTAAAAGACGCAGGTAATTCCTTTGCCAGAGATTTGGGAGAGGATGCAAAAGACGACTGTGAAATCGGCTTTGTGTCTCTGGGGGGGAGCATGCCCTCCTGGGGGAAGGCATCAAGAAGGCAGCCATAGACCCATCCCAACTCTCCCCTCACCTTATGGGTGAGGGGCAGGGAAGAGTGGGCTGCCAAGCCTCTGGTGCCGGGGGCCCCCATGAGATGGGCCCTTCAACCCAAGAGCAGTTAAGTTATCCTGGCCATTTAGGAACAAGCCCAAAGGATCAGAGGCTCTGCGCAGCAATGGGCATCTGGCGCCCATGATGCCCTTCTTGTATGCCAAGGAGCCCCTCTTTATCTCACATCCCCACTCAGTGCCACAGGGGTCTGATGTCTTCACAAACACTGACGGTTTTTTAGAGGAAGAGATTTTTTTGTATAGATTTTTGGGTGCCAGATACACCAGAATAGAAGTTTTCCAGGCCCCCTGAAATGAACACACAATGATAACAAACTTACTTCGTATCTGTTTCTTGATTTCCTTGGCAGGGTCCAACCAATTCTGCAAAGAAAATAGTTCTTTTTTTTTCAATTTGAATTAGAAAACACAATAAACATTTTTTTTACAACAGTGCTATGAGTCAAAGCTAGAAGATGCAAAGGTCTGCCACCCCTTTCTCCCTGGAGCAGCAGTAGGCAGGAATAACATTAACTTTCAAGATGTGACCCCGGGTAAAAGCAGGACTTTTAGTAACCTTCCCAGACGTTGAATCATAGAATCACAGAATGGGTAGGGTTGGACAGGGCCTTAAGATCATCTAGTTCCAATCCCCCTGCCATGGGCAGGGACACCTCACATGACCATGTCACATAAGTCTCTGTCCAACTTGGCTTTGATCACTGTCAGGGATGGAGCATTTACCACTTTTCTGGGCAACCTGTTCCAGTGCCTCACCACCCTCACAGTAAAGAACTTCTTCCTTATATCTAACCTGAACTTCCCTGCTTAAGTTTAAACCCATTTCTCTTTGTCCTATGGCTACAGTCCTTGATGAAGAGTCCTGAGGGTCTAGATGGCTTGATATAAGAAATAATAAAATATAAGTTAATAAAATAAATCCACAGAAATATGTTCCAGAGTATGTTCTGGGAAAATTAAATTCCTACAAGCCTGTTAAAAAGGTTTTCTCCCTGGAGACAGAGGGAGTGTGTGGGGAAAGCAGAGGCAGAATCACAGCACCAGGGCTGCCCCCATCCATGCTGCGCAGAGCCTGGTGACTACCCAAGACAAAATCCTGACAAGGAGGTGGGGAATTATCACAGTGATGTGTTACTACTCCATGAATGTCAAGGAGCAGATGAAATTCCTCTGGAGGAGGCATGCAGCAGCTTGGGGTCTCTTATTGCCACCCCTGCCTTGTCCTTTAACAGACTCGATTTAATACTTAAAATGCGTCACACAGCCCAGAACATAAAGTTTGCTTCCCCTAGGAAAGTTCCACTTTCTCCAAAGATAAACGAACATATCAGAGAAAAAAAAATACTGACGAAATATCAAACAAGCAGAACACAACAGTGTCCCCCCCTCCAACAAAAACAACCAGTTTGCAGCTGTCCAAACCCAGTCTGTGGTGCAAAACATGAGCCTCATATAGCTCCAGCTATTGCTGAGCATGAAAGCACACTATGCCCCATGAAATATGCATCAGGATTTCTATTTTCAAAGATGACATAGTGATGTGGGCCCATGTATTGTGTGGTTAGAAGTTATCTGGCAGAGGATGGAGGTGAAATGTTTGACATTAAAAATATGCATGTTACTGATCTATAAATGTGGTGGCAGGCACTTACTCTTTTAGCAGTTTAGCTCCAAAAAGCTAAAATCTATACATCGATAGATGTTTAGTGCTTCTAAACCACCTGTTAAAAATTAATACATTCTTCTCTTTCCAGTACAGGAAAGCACACTTATCTGGAAATGCACTTAAACATCTGCCTCACTTTTATCACAACTCAAAACTAAGCATATGCTAAAGTGTCATCTTGCACCAGCACGGACCAAGTGACTGCTTAAGTGATTTTTCTGAATCAAACAAAATCCTCACATTTAGAAGTCTGTAAAGAAAGGAGAAGAAGACAAAAAGACTAATTTATTTTTTATCACATCACTGAAACAAAGGGAAACCAAGGAAATATGTGTGTTATTCTCACAAGCAAACAGCTAAAGAAGTATAGTAATAGCTCCAGATCCACCAGGGAAAAGCTTTGAGGCCATGAAAAGGTGAAAGTATCTTCAGCTAGTGAACTCAGCTGGGCTACTGCATATGTTCGTAGGAAGTTTTGTTATTGGTTTCTTTCAAAATATTTACCTTAAAGTGCCAAAATCACACAGCATGTTTTAAATTATCCTTTGATACTCTCATCATAATGTGGCTAAAATTTTATATATATATATCTTATATATATAAGGTATATTTTTATATATATATCTTTAATCACCTGCCCATTAGATCATCTTGGACAGTGTTAGTAACTTATTTAATACTGAAGTAGAGATGCAGAGAAGCAGAATGTGATTCACTATTGCTACCAGCTGCTTCTGAAGACTAAACAATGCTTGACTTGACAAAGTCAAGACTTAAAGCCTTACTTTATCGAGTAGTTAGCAGAAGCAGTCAGTCAACTCCTGCCTATCTGTATCCCAACCACAGTATTATTAAGCCATATTATAGTATTATATGTTTAGTAGTGTATCTATGAATGTAAACCTTTCACCTACAGCAGTAAAGAAATAAATCATATCAGAAAGAGAACCAGCTATATGATTAACTTCTTTCATGTCATAAATAGCCAGCACACAGGGAAGCCAGGGAAACACAGGGGATGCTCTTGACAAATAGTCACAAAAAGCCAGTAGCTTAAGACATGTCTATGGAACTTGGCAAAGAAGAGAAAAACAACTTCTAGACTATTTGCAACTGTCTGGGGGAAGTCTTGGGGAACTCTGATGTCCATATGCCAAAGGCTGGCTGCAGTTTGGTGCGTTACCTTTTGGTTTTCTGCGTCTCTGTATGTTAGCCCAAAGTAGTCTTTTTCCAAAAGGTTCAGATGCTCGCACACTTTGTCAAACAGCACTTGACCTCTGGAACGTTTCTGTGGAAAATGAGCAGGTGAAAAAAAAAATCACATTTGCAAAATAAAGTAATATAAGCATTAAAATAACATATTTTCTGTTCAGTCTTCAAATCAATAACCCCAAATGATTTAATTAAACTCACACACCTTTTAAACCTATTGACTTGGAGTTTCGTACGAATGTGCTGAATGGGTAAACCTGCTTTTCATAAAAGTTCAGGCCTTCTTGAGGAGTTAAAAATAAGCCAATACATGTCATGTTTCAAGTTTCAATGAGAACATCTCTTCTGTATTTCAGAAATTGCAATTTCAAATGCATGCAGAGGTCATACCTCAGCAAACCAGGGTACTCTCCATGTGCAACAACAGTGGTACAAAGTATTCCTGGTCATGGACTATCAGAGCTGTGACTGGGGCTGACTCACTAGAGGAAAACCAAATGTGAAAGTATTTCTTGCTTTGGGTAACTATGTGGACTGATTACAGGATTTTTTTTTCTCTAATATATGAGGAAACATGGTACCACCATCTGCTGAAATCACTGAAAGAGTCTAGTATCTCACTGAGAACACAGCTAGGTAAGAAAGCAGCTTTCCAGTGTCCCACTAATCTTCTTTACTGCTAACATGTTAGATGAGAAGATCTCTCACTGTTAACAGCCAGAGCCCTTAGCAGAAGCTTCATACTATCTCTCGTAGCAGCTGGTAAAAATACAGGCCATCCTAGTTCTCAGTGTTATATGCGACACAGAGAAAAGATATCCAAGAAAACCAAACACAGACAGAAACATCCTCTTTATAAGCTATATGTGCCACCTTTGATATGCGTTAATTATGATAAACAATTCAAAATTATTCGGGCTATTGTTTCATTGCTGCCTGCTTCCCTAAATGCAGCTGAGTCGAAGGGAAAAGAAAATCTCTTCATTTCAACCACACACATATATAAACATTTCAGTTACTGTCAGCCCTGTATTTTCTTTAACTGTAGCATACACATGACTTGAGGCAGACTGGAAATGCACTACTTTCCTCAAACACAATGCAGGAGGCCAACACAGAAGAGGAGAGAACGCTGCCTCTGAATTTATGCGCGTCGGCTGACAGAGCTGCGCGCAGACCGCACTGCCAGCCCAGCAGCCTTGGCCGGGGGGTAGATATTTCACAATCCAAGCTGACACAGCTATGCCAACAAACCCACGGAGCCCAGCGCTGGCCTCAAACTATTTTAGAAGTGGTAAGCAAGCCAAGAAGAAAGGAAAAAAGAAAGGAATTGAAGGTTGCTGCCTAACACCCTGTGAAAACATTACGAGAGATGATGGAGGGAGCTGTGCAGCGTAACCTAATTTATGTTATATTCCGTATTTCTACTGGGGTTCTGACAGTCAATTAGAAAGGAAGCAGGGAAACAACCTCTAGATTTTTATCAAAGGGGAAACTGAAGAGTGGCTGACAGAGCCAGTGTTCTCCAGCGGAAGAAAAAACAGGACCAGAAGTGCATTACAAGCATATTGCTGTAACTTCATTTTCTGTGTCCTCCAGCATCATTTAGGTAAACAGCTCTAGGGCCTTGCTCTGCTTGTCTCAACCTTTCCCCCTTGTAGTAGGAAGCATAAATATACCCAAGCCCTGTTATAATGTCAAGCAAAGGTTTAGCAAATTCTTCACGCCCAAAACTCGGAAGTAGATAATAAAAGGTTGGTAGTTTTATACTTGAAGCTCCATGGAGAGTATCAGGTGGATAAAAAAACCCTCACTACTGGTGTGAAGGGAGGAGCCAACTCAGAGTCTTAAAGCCAAAATAGTCACATTTCTCCTATAAGCAAGCCATGCTGTGTTTTACCAGTGTCTATCTTTTCTGCTTGATAACAAACCAAGTGATTATACTGAATGGAGAGAAAAAAGCAGGTTAGCTCTAGAGGATACCTGCTTTGAGAAACGTTATGTCTGTACCACTGCACCATTAACATGTACTTGAATTGTGACAATCCAGTGTCCTCTTAAGAGTCACACAAGGCCAACACAGGAGCTGTTTTATGTGGCTGATCCATGCAGCCACACAGATGTCAGGTTTGAGGAATAGCAGCTAGCAGCTGCAAGATAAAGTGTTTTAATAGGGATCTGCAGGAAACAGTGTGAGGCTGTGCTGTAACAAAACCCAACTAACGAAAAACCTCCTCGTGCTCAGGATTTCTTGTTTGGCTACACATTGCAGTCAAGTGAGAATAAGTATGGCAAGCCCGGAATAATTTGCATGTATCATTTTTTGTCTAGCACAAAATGTATCCTCCTTCTCCTGTACAAAGACGCCCAAGTCACTTCCCACGAAATTCCTGCTGTGTCAGGATATCAGAAATCCCTGCCAGAGTTTGAGAGGATGTCAGAAATACCATATAAAACTAACAGCCCTTCCCAGACAGGGTCCTCTCATCACCAGACACCAGGTGTGAACTGGTGATGGTTAAGGAGAAGCCTTACCAGGAGCACTGTCCTTCTCACTGACCACAGAAATGACCATCAGCGTCCAGACAGATAAGCCTCACACTGCAGCCTTGCCACTGCCCCTAAGCATCTCTTCCCAGGTCAGAGCTGACCTGTGGGATCACTTGGGGAGTGGGGGCTGCCTGGCAATGGAGCCAGCCCTGCTGTCCTAATGCAAAAACCAAAAGAAATCCCTTTGCACCTGCAAATATGCATCACTGCTGCTTCATACTCATGTGGTGTGAGCACACACACTCTCTTTCTAAACCTGTTTCACAGAAACACAGTGAGGGTAAGCTACTGCATAAATCCATGGGAAATCAAGAGGTTTAAACAGAAATATATAATTAAAACAACTGAACAGACCTCCTGTGCTCTTGTTAATTGCTTTCATTTTACTGTGTGCCCAAATAAGCATGCCAGACAAGGAATGGGTATCATTGCTTTGGCAGGGAGAGAATGGGAAGGAGAGGAAATAAAGGTCACCTTACAAATTCATACAGCTCTTCAACACACCCTGAACCTTTGCTCTGCACCATTTTTGGGTGACATGTCTAAGGCAATGAAAGACTGACAGCCTACTGGTTACTGTGGATCACAAGTTAATGCCAAAGTTGCCAACCAATTCTCAGCTGTCTAAAAATTGTGGATAAAGAACTTAAAAAGATGTAAGACTTCATGCTATAATACACTGGCCTTGCAAATTAGAAGTTTTTCTGAAAGGTAAATATGTCAAGAGGATCCTCCAGAAATATTCTTTGCTATTTTTCAGCCATGAATGGGATGAAATGAAATGTGCAAATGTGGAAAAAGAGACACTTAAGCTTTGAGAAATCAAGGCAACAGAAAGAAAGCAAGACACAGAATCATACAATCATAGAACAGCTAGGGTTGGAAATGACCTTAAGATCATCTAGTTCCAACCCCCTGCCATGGGCAGGGACACCTCACACTAAACCATATCACCCAAGGCTATGCCCAACCCAGCCTTGAACACCACCAGGGATGGAACATGCACAACTTACCTGGGCAACCCATTCCAGTGCCTCACCACCCTCACAGTAAAGAATTTCTTCCTTATATCCAATCTAAACTCCCCCTGTTCAAGTTTGAACCCATTACCCCTTGTCCTATCACTACAGTCCCTAATGAAAAGTCCCTCCCCACCATCCCTATAGGCCTCCTTCAGATACTGGAAGGCTGCTATGAGGTCTCCACACAGCCTTCTCTTCTCCAGGCTCAACAGCCCCAACTTCCTCAGCCTATCTTCATACGGGAGGTGCTCCAGTCCCCTGATCATCCTCATGGCCCTCCTCTGGACATGTTCCAACAGTTCCATGTCCTTTTTATGTTGAGGACTGCAGAACTACATACAATACTCCAAGTGAGGTCTCACAAGAGCAGAGTAGAGGGGCAGGATCACCTCCTTGGACCTGCTGGTCACGGTCCTTTTGATGCAGCCCAGGATACATAGATGTAACTGTATAAATGAGTACAGAAGCCTGGGAGCAAAAACTTTATGCTTTTCACAGTGTCCTCTCTGCAGCTCTATAAAGGCCAGGGCTCTCAGTCGAAGTTGGAATGGGAATAAACAGCCCTCTGGTCAAGCTCCCAGTGAAAGGAGCCAGCAGCAGAGAACTTGGCAAGCCTGCACCCACCAGCAACTCCCACATGCAAGGCAGAGGAGAAGCTGCCTCTCTCCTCTCCAGGTTCTCCTCAGTTGTGGAACTCAGCTTCTTTCTCCTTGGGAGGCCAAAGGTCACAAAAGACTCTTGTGTCCCCTACTTAGCTTCTCCAGAAACAGTCCACACTCAAACCTCTCCACATCAGCTTCTTCAGCCCATTTCCCTCCATTATACCCCTGTCCTTACAAGATTAAGAGTCCAAGATAAACACGTTGTACTTCACTGAGAGTGAGAAGTTCAAAAATCAAGTACTTCCATCTTAGCTCTGCCTGGATAACATTATCATAAATTCAGTTATTCTCATTGGTGGACATTTGGGTAAATGTCTGGTACTGCTTAATGCGGAAAAATAATGACCAAGTTTTCTTTTGAGTAAGACCATAAACTGTAATGTACTTATGATAAATAAACATTATTACAGTGAAAAAATGCAAGCCTTTGTTACAGATACATTATCCGTTCAGCCACAAAATATGTATTACACTTTAATATAACAGAATCACAGACTGGCTGAGACTGGCACGGTCACCTACAGCAGGCAGCCCAGGGCCATGTCCAGATGGCTTTTACATATCTCCAAGGAAAGAGATACCACAACCTCTCTGGGCAACCTGTGCCGGTGTCTGAGTGCCGCCAATGTAAAAAGTGAGGTTTTTTCTGTTTTTCAGATGGAATTTCTTGTGTTTTGATTTGTGCCCATTGCCTCGTGTCCTGGCAAATGAGTACTACTGATCACAGTCTGGCTGTCGTCTTTACTTCTCCCATCAGATGTTGATAGACATTGATAAGATCCACCTCAGACTTCTCTAGGCTGAACAGTTGCACCTCTCAGCCTTTCCTCATCTCATCTTTCAGGAGATATGCTCCAGGCCGTTCATCATCTTCCTGGCTTTTGTTGGACTATCTACTGTGTGCTCATGTCTCCCTTGTGCTGGGGAGGCCAGAACTGGATTCAGCACCACATGACTTAAGTAGTTGGAAAGGATCACCTCCCTTGACCTGCTGGCAACACTGCCCAAGATGGCACCAGCCTTCTGTGCTGCCATGGCACATTGTTGACTTTTGTTCACTACGCTGTCCATCAGGACCCTCGGGTAATAATAAACCTTTATTGCAGCAATTAAACTACCAAAACCATATGTTACTGTGTTGTGATAAGCAGTGAGGAAAATTACATGGGAAATGAGCAACCAGCAACTTAACAAAAAGACGTGACACCAACTTCCTTGTCATGCAGGTGCTAATAAGATCCCAGGAACCCCCTTTGCTATTTAATGAGATATAGGTAAGAGGTCCGGAAGATTTCAAGTGTTATGTGCTGGATGATGCTTCCCAGACTGGAAGCTAGCTGTACGAGAGGGAAGTTTATCAGGATCCAGAACTGCCACCTCCAAGAGACAGCTTTTGCTTCTGTGCAAGAGTGTAGGTTTGGCTGCCCCATGCTGGGAGGTTCCATCTCTTGGAAACACCTCCTTCAAGCTGCTGTGGCTCCCAGTTTGGCAATCCTGCCCTGCCCCTGAAACATGACCATTTGCAATCTTCCTGCAAGGTATTTTAACACCCACCTTAGTGAAACAGCCTGAGCCTCTCCCTTGATGCATCCTTACCCTGAACAACACACCTTCATTTGCTGGATAACCTGCAACCTACAGGACCAGCTGTCTTTCCCAGCTTTATTCCAGCAGAAAAACACCCGTGCTGAGGACCTGTCACCACTTGGGCTTCTTCCAGACTGAATACAAACCTGGGTCTGATAGGTTTCTCCATGTAGGGGCAATGCTACACTGGGACTGGCATCTCAGCAAATCTGCAGAGCCCCTATTTTCACAGGGTTTGAAGACATTGGCTAGGCAATGCCATATCTGGCCTGACACAGCACACTATTTAAATCAAGGTCCTCCCCAGTCCCTTTGAACCAGCAGGGCCATGATAATGGGCTCCTCATGCATCTCTGCAGGTGTTAAGGAGTTAAGCACTGTGTACCTGATAGAGTGTAAGTGTTAGTTAGTCTACTCTCAAACTCTATTTTCACTCAGGAGCAGATTACCTCCTCTCACTCATAGTGAAGTAGAATGAGGAGCTGAAAAGCAGAAAACAGCCCTCCCTGCCTCCTAGAAATAAAAGCCATTGCAGCCTCCCAAGTGCCGCATTTTGGAGTGGTTCTACTTTTGCATCCAATGCTGCAGGCTCACATGGATGCAAAATGCTGAGCAAGGGCTGCCTGCAGCATGCAGGTATGCCCCTCCTGTTTGAAAGCAATTACAAGAGATCACATTCGGACCAAATTTTACAGTCAAGGGAAAACACAGAGAGAGTCCCACAGCCAAACAGCTATAACGGGATTTCTTTTAGGCACCAACAACCATCATCTCTGCTGCACAGTAAACTGCAAGGTCAGGGCACCCCATGAATTGAAATTTCACCTCCCTTTCTGCTCAGTCAAGGAGCACAGCAAGACGAAGAAGTACCACAGCTGTGGACCTGGATTTTAAATGGAAAGAGTGCACACATATCTTTTTGCATAAATACATATTAAAACAACATTGCCGCTTTCCTCGGAAAAGCTGTCAACCTGCCAGTGAGCAGAACCACATTAGCACTAGCCTGGCTAGTTAAACTCTGTACAATTACTGTAATAACTCCAGTTGGGCACGATCACTGGAAGAAGGACAAATAGATTAGTATCATGAAATCCCGGTAGGAATAATTGGACTTTAACTGATGTTGAGGTTATCTGGTTCACATTCCTAATTAGCATTTGCACTTTCCAATGGTTCTTAACAATGCACTGAATAAATGCGCCGGCTGGCTCTAGCCCTGCATGCTGTAATGTATTTTTGGCATGCGGCTGTGCTAACCTCTCCTCTCTCCCCATTCTTTTTGGTGGAAAAGAATTAGCTAATTTTTTCATTTACAATGCGCAAGATGAAAAAGATTCCAATCATGTCCAGCCCACTGATTTTATTTCACTTTACTATTTCAATTTCAATTGCATTGTTGCAAGTTATTTTGGTCAACACTTTGGCTTCTACACTGCACAGGCCACACGGTAGTCTCTTCTGTGCAAAAGCAAGGAAAACACCCATAAAAGTTAGAATGTATATGGCAACAAATAACTAGCAAGGGGAAGTTTCTCCCTCCTCATGTTGCAGCTTCTGTAATTATTCTTGCAACACAAACAAGTGTAAATGATTAACTGGTTGTCAGGAATACTTTGTTCTTGTCACAGTGAGCACTCTCTTCCCACAAATTCTCCCAGCTGAGTCTCTGAGTCGCTGAATTCCAGCCTCCTGACAACACACTTTTTCATTCTTTCCTCATGAATTACCCAATGTACACAAAAATATGCCCAATCCCAAGAAAAAAAATTACTTGCGCAAATAGCCATTTACTTGCAAACTGAAATGATCGAGTATATATGCATGCTTCCAAGATCACTTCCATATTGAGAACTCCATGTCTGGAGGAGGGATCTGAACATTACATATATGTCATAATTTAATATGCACAAGCAAATATGTGAATAATTGAATGCATATAACATGTGCATGCACAAACATATATCAATTTAGAAGTGAATGTTCAGCGCGGTGCCAAATGCAGAGGAGCTGGTGACCACATCACAGGGCTTCTTTACCTATGGAGAGTCAATCAGAAGTCCTAAACTCACGCAGTCATTCTGGTAAGGAGCACATTTTTATCTGTGAATGAAATCAAAATCTACATAATGTGGCATTACCCGTGTTTCTTTCTGAAAGAGTTGAGCTCAAAATACAAAGGGCTGAACTGAGAAATTCTAGAAACTAATCATTGAACTTCAGGCCAAAAAATTTCTAAATAGGAAGGAATGTGTTTTTTTGAACAAATATTGATTAGAAGATGAAAAATAATAGCAGAAGGTTTATTTTCTCAAGGAAGATAAATTGAAGAAGTCACTTCAAAGAAGTTTAACTTCATCCACTTCTACACATTTGTGATTAGTTTTCAAAGGATTTGCTCTTGTGTGTTTACAATTTTCCACAGTTTCTCTCCACATGGGAAAGAAGACAAAGGAGAAAGGTGACAGAAAAGAAACACCAAATTTCTTCAAATCTGTTGTTTCTCAACTGAAATCCCCCACAGGCAGAAAAGTGGGGAACATCCAGGAAGAGGAATAGGAGAATTTTCTGGAGTGCTAACTGGCAAGTTTTCCTCTGGTTTACTGAAGTACCTCTTACAGACAACATGCAAAACTTGCAGGATGAGAGTTTTTAAAAGCATAACACAATTTAACCACTGGAATTTAGGCGCCTACATCCTCGTGGTGCTTGCCGAAAATGGGACTGGTAGTTCCAGAAACATCAACATTTAGTTCATCTGAAAGTCTGGTGTGTTGAGAGCGATGTTCTAGGCATTATACAAAACATTTTAGAGTCTGCTACAGAACAAAAACTTTGCTGAATTTACCAGCACAATGTTGTACACCAAAGACAGTGGTAAGATACTACAAAATGACAAAGCACATAGCAAATACCCTACTCCTCTCTCCCACTTGGACAAACAGAGAAAAGTTTAAAGATAAAAGAAATTACCTCATCCGGTCTCTTTACTCCACCTATTTTATGTTTCCTAGGGAAAAATCTTGGGTTTGGCATACACAGAGTAATATAAATGTATCCCTTGGATGGACATAATACTGTCATCAGTTTGTAAGCAGTTTGCCAGCACATATGGGAGATACTGAACAAGACCTTTCTGCCAGCCTTTCAGGTGGCAAAAAAATACAGGCAAGGAAAAGAAAAGCTTCACAGCAAAACACATTAATTTTTTTGGTTTTCAAAAGAAAGTACCATTTAATCTTTTACAAACTTTAATGGTAAACTGCATTTGGAAATGTCTCAGGTCACAATTCCAAATACAATCTACTGAATAAACAATTTACCCAACTGTGGGGAGAACTAAGAATTAGGCAATTTCAGAAAGATTTACTTGAATAAAAGCTGTGCAAAAAGACTTTGTTTTGTTTTTTTTTTTTTTTTTCCAATGTGAGTGTATTTCATGTAAGGAAATTACTTTCCTGAAAGCCGCTTCCCAATACAAGCTCTGCAAATGTTCGATTACTTTATTAACTTTTATTGTGTGAACTTGCATATGCACCTCAGTAGATAACTAATATATTCTAATAGGTTAAAATAAAAACTGCAACAGTATTTTGCCTGTCTTTGCTTTTTAATTTAGAATGCCATCCCATACTGCTCTGCACATATAAATGAACACCAGAAAAGAAAACTTAGAGTAGACCAGAAAGTATTTTAATATAGAGTGACAAATGATCATTGTCTTTTTTCCCCTCATGGTAGTATCATGATTTATCAGCTTATTGATACTAACTGTAATTTAGCACACTGAAATACCATTCCTGAAAAATTACCTTTTCTGGCACCTATCTTTTAAGTATTTAATACAAGCATTTAGGTAACTATGTATCACTGTCTATGTTGCAGTTACATACCTGCAGCAAGTGTCAATGACATTGTGTAACATGACACAGTTTTTATCAGGAGCAACCTTCTTTAATACCGTTTTAGCTTGCAATCCTTAAAAGCCAGCACTAATCTAAAAAAAACCCCAAGGGACTGCTAAATCCCAGTAAGAAGATTGGTGACCTAGTCCTGATTCTGGCATCAAACCAAATTAGGGTTTTGCCTTCTACATCAGCAGCAGAGATCACATGAGCACTGGCACCATACGAGCTCTAAGCGTATTGACGCACACGCTACACAGTTTGTACACTTAGGAAAAAAACAGGCAATGCATGGTCATGGCAATGCAAAGCAGCAAATGAGCGCACCTGAGAAATAATACTCTGGAGCATGTCTGTATATATGGAAGTGTAACAGCCATGGCTTCATGTGCATATTAGCTGCAGAAATACCTGTCGAATGTGATAATTTCCAAAAGCCTGGGAATCCCAACTGCATCAACAGAATTCATACTGTAAAAAGTGAGAACTGGTAACAGCTTAAAAGCACCACTCTCCGACAATGGAAAAAACAGTGGATACTGTTTCTCTAACAGCAGTTCAGTCCTCAGCATGCTTGCTAAAATAAATCTAGTCTCACACATTTGCTAAATCCTCACACAAAATTATATGTATTAACTATAAATAAAATATGTAATATTAATAGATAATAAGTATTCCATGATTTTGGAGGCTTTTCAACAAAGTACCCCTCCTTGCTCAGCTTTCTGAAGAATACAGACTGTTGGGCTTGGATTTTAACTAGATGTGCAGTTGACCCTTTGGCTTAATGCCTCCTGATTGCCCTACTACTTCCTTCAGGACGCTCTGCGGTAACTCAGGTGGGTCTCTTGGGATTCAATACAAGAGCTGAAGCTTTCCAACAGGGGTTATAAATATAAATATTTTCCTTATTCTGCCTATACTTGGATGAGCTCAGCAAACACCCATCTATCCTGCATAACTGCTAACTATGCACAAGTCTAGTAGTACCAACACAGCAAGGGGAACCCACTGCTACAGGTGACATAAATTAGTCACTGACATATATCAGCAAAAGTCAACCACAAATTTTATGCTTATTTCCAACTGAAAAAAAGCTCATCTGGCAACACAGCCCAATTTACAGCATAATTTTGCCATATGAATTCAAAAGCCACAGAGTTCTTCCTGACCTACATTGCCAAGCTGGGTTGAAAACCATAAATAAATCACACAGAAACCATAGCACAGAAAGATGCTTTTGAGGGAGGAGAGGAAGCACAATGATCAGGCTTTTAGATTTGGGTACCTTAGACAGTATTACACCATCAGTGCTGGAGTTTTCAAGAAAAATAACTTAAGCCTCTTCTCAGGCTACATCCAAGCTTCATCCAATTCAGATCAAAACTATTTCTGCCAGAGCAAGATAAACCATGAAAGATAGACCTCACCCTATAAAAGCTTTTCAAGCAGGTATTTCCTCACCACCCAGTCCCATCTCTGATACTTTGTTCACTGTGTCAACAGATGGGGATAAGAAAACATAAAAGCAGCCCAGCAAACACAGCATGAGGCCAATCTGGAAAAAACCCACCCATATGAGGTGCTAGCATTTCATTATGACGGGTTACATTTTTAGGGGATGATAATAAAGTGGGTATTTACTTAGCTTTGGTCTGGAAACAGAAACTCTAAGTGTTAATATGGGGACACCACCTATAAAATGGAAGTGCCACGGGTTCAGCAGCAGCAGTCATTTTTCTCCTTTGTAGTAGCTGGTGCAGTGCTGTGTCTTCGACTTTCGGCCTGGGAACAGTGCTGATAACACCAGTGTTTTCAGTTACTGCTTGGTAATGTTTTGGTTTGACCAAGGACTTTCTGAGTCTCATGCTCTGCCAGGGAGGAGGGGAAGCCGGGAGGAAGCAGAGACAGGACACCTGACCCAAACTGACCAAAGAGGTATTCCATGCCACAGCATGTCATGACCAGGATGTAAAACAGAGAGCAGAGACCCAGAAGGGTGGGGGTGCACTGCTTGATCGGGCTGGGTATAGGTGGTGAGCGATTGTATTTTTTCCTTGTATTTGCCTTATTATTATTATTGGTGGTAGCAGTAGTGGTCTTGTGTTATACCTTAGTTACTAAACTGCTCTTATCTCAACCTGTGGGAGTTGCATTCTTTCGATTCTCCCTCCCATCCTCCCAGGAGCTGGGGGAAGAAAGAGGGGGGAGTGAGTGAGCAAAACTGCGTGAGTTAGAGAGGCTTAAACCACGACAGGAAGCAACCAGCACAAGAGTTGGAAATTAATTCAGGCAGTCTGGATGGGAGCTGGAGCAGGTAACAGGCATTTGAGTGATGTAGAAATAGGGCAGTAAACACAACAAAATGCAGGGAGACTTGGCCAGGCAGTGACATGAAAATCAGCAACTTCTCTGGGAGTATGAGCATGGGGTATTAGGGGGAATGGACACATTACCCAGAAGTAGCAGGAGGCTTCAAAATCTGACTATCTGTTTTGAGAAGGGAAAAGGGCAAGCAAATCCCTTCATCACTGTTTGTGATCTATATTCCAGTAGTGCTTAAAAACATGTACAGAGAAGCAGCACAGGCTCTCTGAAATGAGGACCACCCCAGGTGATGAGCCTGGACAAGACAAACGCAGAGGGACTGACACAGTCTCACCCTGGTGAGGCCATCAGCAAGGAAGGTAACAATGACAGGACCCTTGGTGCCAACAGACCTCTGTCTGCGGTAAGAGGTGGGTAAAAGGTAATCCTCTCCTGGGTTCTCACAAACAGCAATGAGCCTCGCACTGAGTGCGTATGACCAAAAAGTGTTTAAAAACTTTGCCAGATGGAGAACAAGCTCTTGTTGCCTGGCTCATGTCCAAGCGGTGCACCAAGGGGAGGGAACCGGAGGCAACATTTCACTAGGAAGTTTTCAGCTAATCATTTATTCCCTAGAATATGCTGTTTCAGAGCAGCTGAAACTATTTCTCAATGTAGGTCGACCCCTCTCAATAGTTTTCACCATTAAGAAAATCAGCTGGTGCCTCTAAAGTACCAAAATAAAGACTTTGATATTGAATTTTGATTTGATTTTGAAATGATGCTGAGCCCACCATTTCACTGCCTAACTAATTTTCAGAAACTATTAATGAAAGATGAGAGATAAGAGGACTAGATGCAAAAAATGGATGTGGAATAGACATATATAGATAAAAATATATTTTTTGTTGCTCTTTTAAACTTTGGCATTTATTTTGATTGTGACTATGGATTATGACCATGTCCTCTGCTATGACAAGAAGTGGAATTTAAAGCCTGATCTGCTGTTCATTTGGTACGATGTCTGAAGAAGTGACTTGGTTTTAATTCTTTGCTCTCCTTCAATCACAGAATCATAGAATAGTTAGGGTTGGAAAGAAACTTAAGATCATCAAGTTCCAACACCCCTGCCAGGGGCAGGGACACCTCACACTAAACCATGCCACACAAGGCTCTGTCCAACCCAGCCTTGAACACCACCAGCAATGGAGCATTCACAACTCCCCTGGGCAACCCATTCCAGTGCCTCACCACCCTCACAGTAAAGAATTTCTTCCTTGTATCCAATCTAAACTTCCCCTGTTTCAGTTTGAACCCATTACCCCTTGTCCTACCACTACAGTCCCTCATGAAAAGTCCCTCCCCACCATCCCTATAGGCCCCCTTCAGATACTGGAAGGCTGCTATGAGGTCTCCACTCAGCCTTCTCTTTCCCAGGCTGAACAGCCCCAACTTTCTCAGCCTATCTTCATACGGGAGGTGCTCCAGTCCCCTCATCATCCTCGTGGCCCTCCTCTGGACTTGGTCCAACAGTTCAATGTCCTTCTTATGTTGAGGACACCAGAACTGCACACAATACTCCAAGTGAGGTCTCACAAGAGCAGAGTAGAGGGGCAGGATCACCTCCCTCGACCTGCTGGTCACAATCCTTTTGATGCAGCCCAGGATACAGTTGGCTTTCTGGGCTGCAAGCGCACACTGTCGGCTCACGTTCATTTTTTCATCGACCAAAACCCCCAAGTCCTTCTCCACAGGGCTGCTCTGAATCTCTTCCCTGCCTAACCTGGAGCTGTGCCTGGGATTGCTCTGACCCAGGTGGAGGACCTTGCACTTGGCATGGTTAAACTTCATCAGGTTGGCATCAGCCCACCTCACAAGCATGTCAAGGTCCCTCTGGATGGCATTCCTTCCCTCCAACGTATCAACCGAACCACACAGCTTGGTGCCATTGGCAAACTAGCTGAGGGCGCACTCAATCCCACTGTCCGTGTCACCGACAAAGATGTTGAACAAGAGTGGTCCCAACACCAATCCCTGAGGGACACCACTCATTACTGGTATCCAGCTGGACATTGAGCCATTGAGCACAACTCTTTGCGTGCGGCCATCCAGCCAGTTCTTTATCCACTGAGTGGTCCACCTATCGAATTGATGTCTCTCAAATTTAGAGACAAGGATGTCATGTGGAACAGTGTCACACACTTTGCACAAGTCCAAGTAGATGACATCAGCTGCTCTACCCCTGTCTATCAGTTCCGTAGCCCTATCATAGAAGGCCACCAGATTGGTCAGGCAGGATTTCCCCTTAGTGAAGCCATGCTGGCTGTCACCAACCACCTTCTTGTTTTTCATGTGCCTCAGCATGCCTTCCAGGAGAATCTACTCCAAGATTTTGCCAGGCACAGAGGTGAGACTGACTGGTCTGTAATTCCCTGGGTCATCCATTTTTCCCTTCTTGAAAATGGGGGTTATATTTCCCTTTTTCCAGTCTTTGGGAACTTCAGCTGACTGCCATGATTTTTCAAATATGATGGACAGTGGCTTAGCAACTTCATTTCCCAGCTCCTTCAGGACCCACGGATGGATTTCATCAGGTCCCATGGACTTGTGTACGTTCAGGCTCCTAAGATGGTCTCGGACCAGATCCTCTCCTACAGTGGGCCCAAGGTCTTCATTCTCACAGTCCCTGCTTCTGCCTTCCACGACTTGGGGTGGTGTGGTCAGAGCATTTGCTGGTGAAGACTGAGACAAAGCAGTCATGAAGAACCTCAGCCTCCTCCAAATCCAGGGTAGCCAGTTCTCCTGACAGGTTCTGGAGAGGGCCCCCATTGTCCCTAGTCTGTCTTTTATTTGCAATGTACCTATAGAATCCCTTCCTGTTATCTTCACCATCCCTAGCAAAGTTTAATTCTAAGTGGGCCTTAGCTTTCCTAACCCAGTCCCTAGCTTCTCGGACAACATCTCTGTATTCTTCCCAGGCCACCTGTCCTTGCTTCCACCTTTTATAAGCCTCTTTTTTCCTTTGAATTTTCCTCAGCAGGTATAATACTTGCATAAAACTGAAGGAACTAAGAGGGGCCCTATCTGTCCCACCATTATGTGTCCTTTTCTATCAAGGCTAAAGGAGACTTTTCCCCTGAATACCATGCAACCCAGATGTTCCCAGCTGTGAGGAGCTGAGCTTCTCCTGGCAAAGAGGAAATGCTCCAGTCCCACAAATGCCACACCAGCATACTCCCTCCACCTTGCAGCATTTCCATACGGCTTGGCTCAAACTGAAACAAGTTTTGTTTTGATTTTGATTTCTTTAGGTTCAGTGAAATAATAATAATAATCATCACCATCACCACCACTACTAAAATGAAGCCCAAATGTTTTGTTGTCTGGTTTGGGTTTTTTTTAATTACCAAACTGAAGCAACAGAACTTTTTCTGCTCAGCCTTACCGTTGATTATTATAAGCTAGACAACATCAGAATTGATTTCCAGACCATTACGCTTCTTGAACTGCAAGGATTTTAACTCATAAAAAGCTACGTATGGTACTTGGAAAACACATGCCAGAAGAGCTGCATATTAACTGTATTCAGCTGGAACATACTCAGGCAACACCAAGACTCCTACTGACATGTGTCAGGTAACATAGATCTTAACTGAATCCCCTGGCTAATCTAAGTCAACCCTAATTATCGGGTCTGGGGATGGAAAACATTCTGTGTAACTATGATGATGCATCTCAATCCAAACACATTTACTGAAACACATCCCAGGGAAGAAACAGAAAACTAAAAAAAACTCTTCATATTAAATTAACTGAAATGTAAGCAATGAACAGGTCAAAAGGAAAAGTCTTATTGAAAAAATTCCCTCTTGCATTCAGTAATCAGTTTCACATGTAAAGTCATTTGCAAGAGGCTGCGTGGAATTCATTAAACAATTAAAATGGGCAGGGGGTAACTGAAACTGTATCCTTCAGAAAGCAGGGTGCAGCTTATTACAGAATTTCCTTCCTGACCTTAAAGCCTACCTCAAAATTGATGAGAAATTATATATTATTGAACTCCCTGAGCAAAAGTGGCGTGCACATCCACACTGAGACAGGTTCTGGGGGAGGGCTAACTTGTATGCTCAGGGAGGGGGCAACAGGGCCATATGCTCCCCCACTGCCACACAGAAATACAGAAGGGCTTTTCCTCCAGAGGCTAGCTTGCAAGTCAGGACAAGAAATGCATGCAGCACTGAAGTCAGCCACCACTCTCTTTCCCTTCTGTGAGTGGCAGAAATAAGTCTGCTCGTTCTTTATTTGTGAAGCCTGTCCTATGACCATCTTTAAGGACCTATTTTTTTTTTAACGAAGTATCCATGTAATCTCACTTTTTAACAGGAAAAAGAAAAATTCATGTGCAATACAATGCTCCCATCCAACCTGGCCTTGAACACTTCCAGGGATGGGGAATCCATAACTTCTCTGGGCAACCTGTTCCAGTGTGGATGTTGGGAAACCCATTAAGAAAATAATGTCTCCATCAGGGAGGAAGTCACCAGAGGTTCATTACAAAGGTGCAGCAGCAGCTACAGCATGGGACACCCAGCTACTGCCTAGGTCCCAGCAGCAGCATGGCTAAGAAAACTGGAGACAAAAAAAACCCTAACACAGTGTACCTTACGAGTCCTCTCCTACCTCAATTGACCCTCACAAATCAAGAAGAGAGGATATCAGTAAGCTTTTTTTGAGATGTCAGTATTCCATGTACTCTGCAGCCTATCGGAATCCTACAGCAACTCACTGTGCTTGATGTAGGGCTGCAGAGATGCCACAAGACAGGCTGCCATGGAAACATTTGTTTTCATTTACTGGTGTCCTGCACAATAAGAAAGTCTGAGTGGTAGAGGAAGGAAGAAAGAGTACAAATTACCAATGAGCTCAGACAGCTGAGCCTTTGAAAAGTAAGTTTAATTATTTTACCATTAATTTATACAGATTACGTTATAGCTTTCTGATCTCACTTTGCGTTTAATAACATGTATATGTTTAAAGCAGAAAAGAAGGCAAATTACAAGCTGTTTCAGGAAGACACTTCGAATTAAGCTACATGTAAGGGAGAGGATGACATCTGGTTCCACTTGCATCTTTTAATTAAAATGCAGTAGTCTAGATAACATAAAATTGAGATGGGGCAGAGAGGGAAGAGAAATAAATCCTAGAAATAGCATAATTATACTATAGTACTTGAAAACCCCTACTTAAAGTAGAAAGGAACCCAGAAATAAGTTCTTTCTAATTGCTTTCTTGTATCTTAGGAAAAACCTGAGCTAGTGTGTTCATTGTCTTTTTCAAGGTTATCTGAAACTAATTTGCAGTTTTGGATCTTGCTTTGTCTTTGGTTCTTCAAACCGACATATGAGAAGTGCATTAAACAAGGATCAGTTTACTTAACAGAGAAGTCTTCAGCATCCTCTTGGAAGTGCACTCTTAGCCCCAGCTCCAGACTTGATGACTTTTGACAACACATTTCTTAACCTGATGCTGGCTGGAAGAACGCAATGAAGAGTCCAAAGAGAACCACTTCCATCAGGGGTGGACATCCAGGTATAAATCACTGCTCAGCACTCCTCTAAGCAGAATGCATCTGCTCCTGTGACTGAGTGCCCATGAGAAGCCTCCAGCTTCTTCATGACATAGGAGAACCATGTAGCCACCCTGAGGCTGGTTTTCTTTGACAGAGTACCAGGGACAATGCTGTTGTACAGCAAATACTTCAGCTCCGAAAGCCAACAGCTGTCCCCGGACAGGTGAAGTACCTTAGGTGGACATCCCTTTAGATACATCTCATGCAACATGAAAAACCCCTGGTGTTACACATGCAAAGTATTGAATGTGAGAGACTGAAAGATAAAGCAGAAGGCAGTAAGAATGTTCAGCATTAAATATGCAATAAGAAAAAGGGGCTTCTGAAGCAAAGGACACCAATGAGATAATGGATTAACCAAATCTGCCTCAGAAGCATCTCAATCTGTGAGTGCGTGCACTTTCAGCTGTCAGGTCATTAACTGGATAAACACATAATTGATAAGTTCTAGGTTGTGCTCTACTTGAAAACAATAAGCTCCTTTTAAATGATATTAATATTTAACATACATAAAAGCATTTGCCATTTGCAAAGCACTCTACAGAGTACCTGATGGATTCTATAACGATCTCCAGCTCCCAGGCTAGGAAATGCAAGTCTGGAGATATAAATACCTGTCCTGCATCCAAACCAAGATTCACTGACAGAGGTAATATTTTAGTTCAACACTGTATTTCTAAGTTTCTGATCCTTCTAGATTACACTGCTTTGTAGCCTTCAGTGGAAAGACGCATGACACAGACAGAGTTGAAAGACAGGAGCTGACAACATGGGATGACATTTCTGACTCACATTCACTTACTGTCATATCCCTAGCCTGGGCTACTGTCCATACTGAAAGATGCATTTAAGTGGGTTAAACACAAGGATAGAAATATTAAATATTTGATTACCATGCTTTGTCCACCCCTCTCCTCTTTCTATTAAGGAACTGATCTTGGGGAATTCACTGACCTCCATATTTTGTTAGGTCTTCCAGTATACTTTCCCCTCCCTGCAAGGGATACAGTAATTTCACTTGTAGGTGATACTTAAAATAGAATAGCATTTTTCTGAAATGTGACAGATCATTTCTCCTGCTGCAGGACCGAGTTTCTGTGAAACAGCCACAGAATTTTGTTATTACCCAAAATTACTGTCGGAGAACTTCACCTTCAGCCTCCTACATAATTTCCTGAGATGTCTCCTGAGACAGACCCTCAGTCTCCCTGCCCTACTAACTCCCTTTGTATATACTTTTTCTCCCTGGCAGAAAAAGTACAGTGAAAATCACATAATTTCTCTTGGCTGGACATAGCACCCTTTTGCTATAGCTAAACCTTATGCATATGGAAATGGTCTCCCCTGGTGATCTACCAAGTGATCCCATTGGCCAAAGTGGGCTGTGCCAGAGAGGCACCTGCTGTTGCATCCTCAATACACACAATATGCTGACAATACCACCTAGGAAGGGATGCAAAGTCCAGATCACCCATTTAAGTTATGTAAATGCATGCACCACGCCAGCTGCACTTGTTCCCTGAAATACCTGCGCGTCCTAACTAACTTCTGTTTTAGTGAACCCAATGGTCTGCCCATCATCATAGCCTTACAGCTTTGTCATTTAAGGATTCATCCTTTTAAGAGCTCTATTCTCATCAATATTATATTCTGCCTAGGAAGTCTGACCATCTTAGAAGCAGATAAAGTGATCATTGATGACAGTCAATACAACTTCAAAATATTTCAGGACTAAAGTAGAAAAAATACATACAAAATTTATACTGGACATTATTCAAGAGCTATTAAATATTTGCAAAGTAGAGAAATCTGACAAGCAATAAAACATGATGGCTTCTATATGCAAGCACTTTGACACTTCAACAGAGTCCAAGTTTAGTGAAAAAGCAGAACTTCCTGAAAGAAACTATTATTCACAGCCTTTTTTTTTTCAGAAGTGGAAATCTAGCATAACAAATTTCCATTCCTGCTTAGTCTTATATTTTCATAAAGCTCAGCCTGCTAGACGAGATTTCCATAGAAATCCTATTTGGTAAAATTTGCTTGACTGCATTCCAGAAAGTGACTCACATTTTACAACCAAGTGGCTAAAGCTGAAACGAGTTTGACTCTTTCCATCAAAGCCAGTATTAGCCAATTTTCCAGTTTAACGGTTCTCATGCTAATCTTAACAGACAAAACTGGGACCACAGGTCAAGAAATTATAGAATCACAGAATGGTTTGGGATGGAACACGTAGTTCCAATGCCCCTGCCATGGGAGAGACACAGTCCATTAGACCAGGTTGTTCAAAGCCTCATCCAACCCGGCTTTGAACACTTCCAGGTATGAGACAGCTTCCCTGGGCAACCTCTTCCAGTGCCTCACCACCATTACAGTAAAGAATTTCTTCCTAATATCTCATCTAAATCTACCTAACTTATAAATTCTAAAATCTAACATTTAAAGCCATTACCCCTTGTTCTGTCACTACATGTCCATGTAAAAAGCAACTCTCAGGCCTGTCAAGGTTCCCTGTGATAGCATCCCTTCCCTCCAGCCTGTCAACTGCATCACACAGCTTGGTGTCTTTGACAAACTTTGCTGAAGATGCACTCAATCCCATTGTCCATGTTGCCAACAAAGATGTTAAACAGTGCCAGTCCCAATACTAACCTCTGATTAATGCCACTCCTCACTGGTCTCCACTTGGACACTAAGCCATTGACCACAACAGTTTTGAATGTGACCACACAGCCAATTACTTATCCACTGAGCGGTCTATCTGCCAAATCCAAGTCTCCCCACTTCAGCGACAAGGATGCCACACAGGACAGTGTCAAATGACTTGTACAACTCCAGGTAGATGGCATCAGTCACTCTTCCCTTATCCACCAATGCCATGACCCCATCACAGAAGGCTTCCAAATTTGTCAGGCACAATTTGTCCTTACAAAAGCCATACTGGCTGTCACTAATCACTCCCTTCTTGTCCATATGCCTTAGCATAGTCTCCAGGAGGATCTGCTCCATGATCTTACTGGGCACAGAGGCGAGACTGACTGGCCTGAAGTTTCCCTGGTCTTCCTTTTTTCCCTTTTTTAAAAATGGGGGGTATGTTGCCCCTTTTCCAGTCAGTGAGAACTTCACTGGACTACCACAACTTCCCAAATATAATGGATAGTGGCTTAGCCACTTCATCCGCCAGTTCCCTCAGAACTCAGAGATATAACTGATCAAGTCCAGAGACTTGTGCACCTTCAAGTTCCTCAGATGATCTCAAACCTGACCTTCTCCTACAGTGAGCAATTCTTCATTCTCTCAGACCCTGCCTTTGCTTTCTGCAATGATTTAATACTCACATAGTATGTGGCCAGATGGCTATTGCTAGATTGAAGGAAACAACACAAGACCTGGCCAGTGAAATTAAAAGATATTCGAAAGCACGGCTACTAAGTCACTGTAAGAGCAGTAAAATCACAGCTCCTGTCTGAAGCTAACTCCGAGCATAGCAAAATTTGGCCCAGACTGTAAAGCCAGTTAAATAAAAAAATCAAGCTCCTCACCTGCCACTCTCCAAAGCACTTAAAAAGAGAATGGTTGGAGGACACAAGGGCTGAGCGTTATCTGATTTTAAAGACATTATGATTTGGCTCCCAGTCATGAACTCCTTTCTTCCACCCTCTCTCCTTCTTTGTGTTCCTGCAGATTCTCCTTTCAAGCCTGTATCTCTACCTTTACACTCGCCCATTCTCTGCAGGTGGCTTTTCTTTGCAGTGCCCTGTGGTTATCAAATGGAAGGTTGGCTCTCCCAAGCCCTCCAACACACGTCCTTACCCTCCTGGCTGCTGCTGGGCCAGAGCTCAGCCTTGCCTTGTGTGCAAAGCCTCCTGATCTAAAGCAGGCTCAGGACAGGTTGATCCACTGTCCAAAGACCACTTTGGTGCCAAAAGCTGAACAGAGAAATGGGACCACACTGAGATGAGTCCACTCTTATGATCACTCTGAGATGCTGAATTTGCTCACTTTCTGCTTCTCTGTGACCTTGTGGGATTGCAATCAAAGCATCTTCTTAGCATGGGTCAGCCTGTAGGCACAGACTGATTCCTAAGTGAGAGTGTGGCAAAGACCACCCCTTCCAAAAGAAGGCTCCTGGTAGAGTCCTAGGAAGGAAGGTGAGTTTCCTTACAGAAAACCACCAGCACCTTTCTGCTAGTAATGTTTAGACACAGTTAGGATTCACAGACATCATGGATGAGGACATAAAACTCCTCATTTTCACTGCTATTCACTCCCGACGTCTCCCCTGTCTTCCCTGGGTATCTCTCATGCCCCCAGTAATCTCATGATGGGTCAGAATTAGTTTGGACAGTGACTCAATGTGAGTCTCAACTCAGCAGAGTACCAAGGAGAAGAGAAGCCTGACAGGATCAAAATCCTTTGTTTATGGGTTTTGCTGCCCATAATTCATTTTCTGCATTCTGTTGTGGCATGTGCTGACACAAAATTAATCTAAAGTCTCTGTCTCCTCCAGGGACTGCCCATGATCCCTCACCCAGCTCAAACCTGGGCAATGTCTTCAACCTCCAGAGAAAACAACAGAAGCATCTCTTTGCTTGGCACTGGCAAAGTATCAGACCATTCACTATTTTCCTTTAACTAGGAATCTAATTTCAACTATTTTCCTCCAGACAGGATGAAAAAAAACAAAGACAAAAAGCAATTTACCTCTACTTCACATGCATATTCCGATCCGTCCAGGAGTGTCACTTTGCATTGCATATTTTTCGGTTTCTTGACAATCTTTAGAGGAGACTTGGAAAGTTTGCTAGATGATGATCTCTGTGAAAGCTTGTCGTCCTCTAGCTGCTGGTATTCCAGCTGTTTTGCACTTGCAGCAGCAAACTCCTGTTCTTTGTCTGTGTCCTAAAAGAGAAAGATACTTTTTCAAGTGAGATAAGCCAATCATGCTGTGCAGTACACTATGCACCCTGTATGAAGTATTCAAGTGAGCCTGGTGTGGGGCTTGGATAAGAAAGTCGCTGAAGAAGGATGGATTCTCCTTTACCTATTGAAAAGACTTCCCATATTCATCCCAACCCTCCTTTCTCACTCCAAAATGTAGAGAATACCCATGAAGGATTGACATGTATAAAAATACTTTAGGCTTCTATTTTTTCCATAGGTACAAAAGCCCACTTGGACTTCATGGACCTGTCTGCTCTGTTGGAAATGCTGAATAATTGGTAAACGTGATGAACAGATATTCCTACAGTTTCTTGATATTACTTTCAAGTCCTCAACCTGTGAAATTGTATGATTCCATAGTGCCATATGGAACAGGAAAAGACCATCAGGTTTGCACTAATTTTGCTGTCTGTTAAGACAGCAGTATCCGAATCAGGGCTTGGATCCCTGTAACAGTGTGAATTTGCAGGGGGATGCTGACATGCCTGGGAGAGTGAAAGGCTCTGTGAGCAAAGGGTTAAACAAACAGGATGGAAGTGAGGGACCAAACAACTTTCATGTGCAGCCAGCTGGCTAATGGATGATAAATACAAGATGAGAGGCTGAATTTTGCTCTCTGCAGATGCCTGGTAAGTCCCTTAAGCTGGCAAGAACTAGGTGCTATTTGAAAGACAAATACACTGCGGGAAAAAGGGGCAAAAGAAACAACTGTGCTTACTTTTGCTTGGGTTTATCTGAGGGTCAGACCATTTGAAGAGTTACTGTGATGCAGCACAGCACATAGTTTTCACCACAGCACTAGATGAAAGCCAGAACAGCTCTACAGCATTTCACCTTCCCTAGCAACAGCTCTACGTCGCAGTCATTATTACCCTTCTCATCAGTTATGCCCCTGATAGTCTCCAAACAAAACCTCAACGTGAGCGAAGTAATACCTAAGCTAAAGTTTAAATAAAATAAAATTAAAATAATGTATCTCTATTATGTCACTACAAGGAAAGAAAACCCAAACATGTTTGGCTCTGAATGATGTCAGTGCAATAGGCAACAAGCATTGCTGGAAATAGAATATAAATTAATCCTCCAAGTCTGTTTCCATTCATTGTATATAATAAACCTTGACTGAAGAAAATCCATCCAAATGCTTTAATCTGCTTTGAGAGCACAACAACCTTGCATCATATAATCAGCAACAACAGTGTACTGCTAAATCACAGGGAACTTTCCCCTAGAGATTTCATACAAACAAGCCATAATCTTCACCTCTGCCTTTGGGTGAATGGGGGAAAAAGGAATTTGGAGTCAGCTGTACTACCAACAGCACCGGCTCCCACCAACACCACAGCAAATCACAAAGAGGCAAATGCAAGGAGGCAAGGCAAGATCGCACAGTCCTCCTTAACCCACAGCCATGATCTCATGGGCTTCCCTGGGCAGGGAGACTAAAAGAAAGTGGAACTAGAAAGATAAAATAGCAAAAGCTGCTTTGAAAATCCACTTCATTCCCTGAGCCATGGAAATTCTTCCCCAGGAGCAGCCTCACGCCAGCCAGCTCTTTCTCCATCCAGCTCCAGCACCGTGTCTGGATGTCAAGGTTCTCACATACCTTGAAGACTGGTGGAAGATGAAGGAACAACGTATGCCAGTGGATTAGCTGTTTGCTGAGCATTTAACACTCACGGTTGCTGTGAGGAACGGGGAGAGCTCCTCCATGCTTACAGCAAGGCTGAAGGTCAGTTACCGCTCTACCACAACCACAGCCAGCTGGCAAGTGGTCCAACCTACTGCACTAAGAGCAAGCCTGAAGATGTCTCCTGTTAGCGCCTCTAGGAAGAGCTGTACTGCTGCTGAAGGGCTCTTTGATGATTTCCATATGCTTTGTTAAAGAAATCTGCCAGGGAACGTGCACACGCACATGTGTAGGTGCAAAAGTCATTCCAGGGCTGGAAAAAGTATACTGTCATACCTGGTGGCTCATTAAGATTTCTGATGTGAGTGTCAAAACCCCTCTCCATCAGACCAACAAAAAAAACCCCAAACCAGTTACATGGAATTAATCTTTTTCAAGAAAACAGACAAGCTGCTTGAGAGAAAAGCACACAACAAGGGAAGCAAGCAGACATTTAAATTTTAGAATCATCTTCTGCCTGCAAATATTTCTGCGAATCCTAATGGATTGGTGATTATATGTCTTCATTAAGGCATTTGGTATTTCAAGACTACAGCAGATATTTGCTTATTTATAAATATTAAAAAACCCCAGTATTAAGGTTATTTCATTTGTTAAGGTTCCCATATACACGAAGATCAATGTGTCTAGTTAAAATCATACAAAAGATTTTCTCTCATTTGCCTGGAGAACAAAACATGCCAAGAACTATTACAGAAGATTCCCCAAACTATGCTGACATGTTCAGGCACTGAGGTACTTTCAGACTGTATTAAGCATCTTCTTCCTAAAGAAACCTGACATCCTGGTATCTAGGAAGAGGGGGGGCAAAAGTGGCCAGTGAAAATCCATGTACTCAGTGAATTATCTTGAATTCTGCAAGTGCAGTTGCATTTTGTCTTAAATTCTTCTCCAAGATACTTTTGTGCTTTATTTCTGCAGTATTGTCAGTGTTGCAGACTGAATTCTTGCGCAGCACAAGCTGCTTCAGGATTTGTGTTTTTTTCAGCATAAGGTCTCTTATTTTTGTCTATATTAGTGCACCTTACTCTGACACAGCATGTCCAATCCCTTCTGAAGCTGGACCCCTCTCTCAAAAAAGCCTTTGGAGTCACAGTATTCAGCAGTAATGCTCTTTGATGCTTCACAGCTTCTCACTGGGGTATGAAGTTACCAAGCTTGCACAACACATGAATCCTATCTACTGATTGTAGCTGCTCAGAAATGTTAGTGTCCAAATTCCATGATGCCTTCTTGCTTTTTCTCAACAAGATAGAAAGGCACAAAGATAAGTAAGACTGCATTACTATACCTGATAGGAAGGACTCATTTCTCTAGTAACTGCTAATCTCAACATTAAGAAGCCTTTAAGTCTTCATTAAAATGTTCTTTTTTATGCATATGGAATGACAAAATGTCACTGCCATGGACTGGTAACTTAAACCTTTCTTCCCAAGGTTCTCTCATTGACTTTTTTAATGACACCATTCACAACAGCTCTGTCTCAGTGCTGCGTTTAAGTAGCTCTTTCTTGTGACAGAGACACTAAAGCCACTACAAAATATACTGGGCAGATCACTGTAGGGGGATTTGGCAGTCATGTTACAATATGGACTTTTGGATTCAATCTGGTCATCTCAGTGGGAAGGTCTCACATATCCATTCACAAACCCAGTTTTTCTATCAAGGTTTCTTACAGACACTGGCTGACAAGTGGTAATCTTTCGGAAAGGAACGGATCATGCAAATGAGATCATCTCAGGTCTCCAAACTAACATCTACGTAAACACAGATGGACAAGTTTGGTGCCTAAGGAGTTGCTGGGTTTTTTTGGTGGCTATTGTGGGTTCTGGTTTGGTTTGTTGGGTTTTTTCACTGGGGACAGAAAGATTACTGAAGATGCCTGGAAGAATAGAATTAGTAATACTTATGCCTAGGCTTGATAGAATTACACTTTAAACTAATAACATTTTGTGCAGTACCTTTCTCTTCTGGACAAGCATCCATGCCTCTTTTCCCCACAGTAACCACATGCAATTTCTGATCCCTTTCAGAGACCAAAACTGTTCCAACATATAATCGGTGGGTGTGGAAGCAAGAGCAGAGGCGTCTTTGGTGTGCATGGAGTGATGGTGATCAAGGGTTATATTAATGGTAAAAATTGTTGGCAATCAAAAAAAAAAGCAGTTCTTCCAATAGTTGATCTCCAATAGAAATAAGCATGAGAAATCCTGCTCTGCCATGTCTACCTCTTAAGCTATTAGACATGAGACATCTCTTTTAATTTGGTCCTATAATCATTTGTTGCCCCAAGCACTTACATAATGCACTCCTAAATGAGGGAGATACATAAATACTTTGTATCTGAAATTGTTCACCTCCCCACTTTTTCCCCACCAGCAAGTTTGGGCTGTAGCTCCGTTTAAAACCCAAAAGCACAGCCAGCCTCTCAAACAGCTTCTACAGAAGGGTAACACTGATTTTAAGTAACACCTCACATCTGCTTGCTTCACCAGCACTGTCTCACAACTAGGTAAAACAACAGGACCCCACTTTTTAAAGGGTGAAGGAGAGGTGGAGTTAGACTTATTCCCCTTTTCAAGTGTGAATGCAATCGAGTGGAGGTCATAACCTTACAGAGCTAAGAGATGTAATTTGCAGGTACCTCATTAATTGTGTGTCACTTACCCATGAAGAACAATGCCTGTTAATCCTATAGACTGGAAATTATTAACAAGGAAAAAGAAAGCAGTTTCCTCAAATTTAATAAGTGCAACAATGAACCAAATGGAAAAGCATGTGAAAGCCCTTCTGAAACCTATTACATGAATAGTTAGAGCAATTATAATGCAGACATTTCAGAGCTACGAGAAGCTTAAGGGTCCACATATTCTTCACGGCTCACACATCAGACAAGCAAGCATGAAATCAGTTTCTAGCAGGCGTCAAAGAAATAAACTCTAAAAACATCTTCAGCTTCTTAAAAACTGGCACTGTTTGCTATTTAATGCAAATGGAAGACTGCAGATGTTTCCTGCTTATTTAGTAAGACTTCCCTTATAGTTAAGCACTGGAGACAGAAAGACCTAACACGAATTTCAAAACACTCTGCATCAGAACTACTGTTTTTAAAAAGCAAAAGACCAAACAGTCAAGATCTACAGCATCACATGAAACAGCCTTCCACACATATCTGAATATATATTTCCACTCCTAGCACACCAGGCTCCTTTTATCCCAGGAGTCATAAGTGGGGGCAGGTAGCTAGTTGGGTGCAGCAAGCATGCGTGCAGAGGCTCCCTTACCTGCTCCTTTTTCACTGGCGTGCTGTGGGCTGCCACAGCTGAGAACTGCTCAAGCGCGTTATGATGCTCTTCGCTAAGCTGCTGCTGGTCCTGCGGCTGGGTCTCTGTTGCCCCTTGCTGAGCAGTGCTCTCCTGCTGATCCTGCTCTTTATCCTTGGACTCAGAGTCCGATCCTGGTTCTGTAGTCATGGTTGGTTATTCTGTAAAACAAGGAGAGCAGATCTACTGAGTATGATCTCGTAGTCGTGAATTTGTAAGTTAGGCTCACAAAACGAAGAAACATCAGACGCAAGTTTTAGTCACATATGCTCAGCTTTTAGAACTAAAGAGGACCAACAAGGTTCCATAGAAAACCTTCCCTGGTACAAAAGAGATCTAAATGCATCCATACTCTAAGGAAGACCATGATGCCATAAGATCTTATTCTACATCATGGTGCCAACAGGATGGTGCCAGACCCTTTTTCAGTGGTGCCCAGCAACGACAAAGAGCAATGGCCATAAAGGAGAATACCATACTGAGAAAAGCTCATGTGACTGAGGGCCCTAAATCCAACACAATTCACTGCAGCTTGGGCTTCCGAACCACGTGGAAACTTTTGAAAACACTAAATCTTTTGTTCTTTACACTGAAGTCAACAGGGCTTGAACTCCTCAGCACCTGCACTCCCTTTAAGAAATGGAGTCAAGTACTTTTGATACTTCCAGGCAACATATATGCCAGAAACACCTGAAGTGGGCCCACCAACTTCAGTGCAAATGTACAACTGTCCTTAATTCCACTTCCATCCTTTGCACTTGAATTCATCAACACTTCTGTCATTTTCTTCTAAGTGCTAGAGCATCCTGAAGAAAAAATATTTCCATTAAGTCATTCTATGTGTTAGATTTAAAGTAAAGCGAATATGACTTTCCTTGAATGTGAATAAGGTTTCTAGGTTTGAACTCAACTTTGTCCAATACTAAATGAAAATTAAAACATTATAATATCCATTTAAAATCTTAACTATTTCAATTAAATAGTTTAATTACAAATATGTGTGTGGCACCCAATTCTCAAACTACATACAAGCTATACCCAACGTCAAAAAATCATACGATTTCGTATCAAAACAAAGATTTGAAAAAGCAGACTTTGTGCCACTTGAGCACAGTGTGCTTTTATGTTTGTTACTCATCCATTCTTAGTCCTTGTGATCTTATCCTTGAGCATTTTGCTTTTAAGCAACTTGAAAACAAACCAATCTGCTGCAATCTATTTCTGTTCATCATCAGGCCACGATTTCTTTAACCTGGTAACCATAGCTACTATGTAAATATAAGCAGTTCCACAAAATATACATCTGCTAATTCATCTGCTAGGAAGTCACTATCAAACCTTAACATACACAACAGTGTTTACTAGCAGAAGCAGGTTTATTAAGGAACACCAAAATAAAGTACAGGCTTTTATTTTTTTGTTTACTTAGATGTTTAATAAGCTACATTGCTTGACAGAAATGTTTTAAATTAGGCCAATTATTATTTTCAAACTCATTTATGTATTCTGCACTTTCAAGGCTAAGTTCTACAGTGAGTATGTGCCTCTACATCAAGAAAGTGCACAGCATTCAGCCTGTGCCCAGTTTTTGCACTGTGTGCAAGGCTAGCAGGGCTCGTTCCTACCTTCTGCATGTCAAAACAGCAAGAGAGAGAAGCGGAACTAGAAAGCATACATGGCAGATATAAGCTTCAGGCCATATTTTCAAGGTACTAACGTGTGGCACACTTGATTAGGAATACATCATAAATTTCTACACTCAAACAGCCACAGTTATATAAAAAACACATTAAAATGCATTGTTTAATAAATTTTCTTTAGCATCTCCAAAAAGCAATAATTAACTCAATATCTTTTAAAACGTGACAGTCAGAAAGGCATTCACCTGATTAAACTTTAGGTGTCCACATCTGAGATGGCCACTTTAATCGCAGAGGAGAAAGCCAGACATTTCAGAGCATTCACCTATTTTAGATGCCTGCATTAAGCTGAGATAAATCACATACTCGTCGTCTGACTCACTACAAAGGAAGCCTAAACAAGTTCCTCCAATACAGATCAAACAAACCCATCCTCCACCTTTAATTCTATTAAGTCACTATTTTTTTATGCTTTAAAAATTGAATTGTAGAACAATGCCAATCTCTCAGAGTTTTGTTTTTCCCACCTGTCAGATGAACAAGGAATAAACTATTTTTCAGCTGATTATGAGTGCACGGCACTCATACAAACTCCCCCCCAAACCATGTTTTGTACAGGTGTATGAAGATATGAAATGCAAATTAACCAACTAAATAAGTGAACAAAATCAAACTATGTATTTGAATTTCTTTTCCATAAACTATGAATTAGGAAGTAACAAAAAACTGCCTTCCAGCTAGAAAAACCATTCACCAAACAACACCAAACAGCACAGATGACCAATACAAAGTGTAATGCTTGGAAGTTGCAGTACAAAGTCTTTTTTTTCTCTCCCTCTTCATATGAGTTAGGGCAGTGTAAATAGGAAGCAACTGACATTATTTGCTTTTTGGAAACTGCCAACCCAACTATCTCAAAGCATTAATCTGTATAAGATCAGACTGACAGTCACTACGAACCAAAAGCCTGTCTTCCTTCAGCTGTCATCAATGTGTTTCTGGAAGCTCATTTTTGCACCTTATGTAGCTTCTTTCCTAATGAACATTTGTATCCTGGCTGTTCATGAGTATGGAAACACAGCCATTTAAATTAGCTTCACAGACACAACTTCATGTAGCAAGAGATTAAATCAAGCTTTACTTTTTTTTGCCAGCTATAGTTTTGTATCTCAAGGAATAACAAATGTGGTTCTTAACTTCTTCCCACATGAAGACATTCCTACATGAAGCAGAGCCTCCCAACACTGTGAGTAACTCTCTGGTACTGTTTTTCTCTCCAGTTATATGGTCCTCGCTTGCTCTAAGAGTGCGTTGTTAGAAAACTTTTTGTGCGTTATCAAATCTTTTAGCATAAGTGATTTCCTGGATACAATATTCCTGTCACAAGTCAGACAGCAGATGGATTTAATTAACCCAAGGTTATCCATTTCCAAATGTCTTTAGTTCCCTAGGCATACTAATATGTTTGATAACAAATACTGAGAACAAAATACTATTGATTTCACGCTGCTATCATACAGATGTAAACGGAAGCAAAACAAACATTTTGAATCCAATTTCTTACAAACTCCTTGGATGATTGCATTATTACTATTTATCTCATTCCATTTAGTGCAGGTTGAAAATACCTACATTGCAAGACAGAAAACATCCTTCTCTCAGTTCACAATAGGTTGTTTTGCCTTTCTCAGCAAAAGGCTGCTTTATCCAAATGCACTTCAAAAGCATTTTGGTTCTTATAAATGGCACAACAATCCTCCTAGGAAGAGGTGGTTTCACTTATTGGAAGAAATAACAATGATCTTAAGAAATTTAACAACATAAATATTACTCTACCTTTGTACACAGCAAACCTGACAGAACAGCTAACAGTGTCTACACATTTGTCAAACATAATTGGCTGAGAACTTCTTATTTGTTTATTTACTATACTTGGACGTGTACCAAAATCATGACTTTCAATGTGTATTTCAGTACAGGAAGAAAGAAAAGCTTCTTCTTAAACTTTTCCTGTTGCCAGCACAACCCTGTATCAAATTCCCCTTTTTAGCAAACAGAAAACAAACTAATGAAAAGACACTAAGAGCACTACCTTATACAAATGAGGTAATACTACGCAAGCCAGATGTGCTCTTGGATAGCTAAGTTTTGGCTTACAACCCAATTTTCAAAGATTCCACAAGATTCGCTGAGTCCAAACTTAACCCAGATGCTGCTAATACTGGAGAGTCAAAGGCTAAAGTCAATTTGGCTACAAACACTCCCCCCTCCAAAAAAATCCCCAAGAACTAGTGTTAGTTTACTACTTTAAAATAAAGTGAAAAAATGTATGTACTTTCAGCAGTGTGAAGGCTTAAATATAAGTGACTGCTGCAGAAGAATAATTAAGGGAAGATGAACACTCATATACTATCAAGGTATTAAAACACAACTTCAAAAGACTACATGACATTTTTTATAATATTTTTTATTAGATCAAATCACAGAAAATAAATCTTTTTATACCCTTACACTGTACAAAGTAAAGACATTACATAGGGATTGCAAAACCTGCAAACCACTTGTGCAAAAAGCCTGCATCTTAAAACCTTCCAACACATCTAGTCCTTGTTACCTACAGTTGCCAACACATTGCAGCTTGGGAGATTACCATTTCCATTACCAATTATTTGCTATGGACTTAAAGCACAGAATCAACTAGGTTGGAAAAGACCTTATCATCAAGTCCAACCACTACCCAAGGACTGCCAAGACCACCACTAAACCATGTCTCTAAGGGCCTCATTTCTATGTTTTCTGAACACATCCAGGGACGGTGATTCCACCACTTCCCTGGGAAGCCTGTTCCAACACCTGATCACCCTCTCTGTTAAGAAACTTTTCCTAATATCCAGTCTAAACCTCCACTGGTGCAACTTGAGACGGTTACCTCTTGTCATAGAATCATAGAATAGTTAGGGTTGGAAAGGACCCTAAGATCATCTAGTTCCAACCCCCCTGCCAGGGGCAGGGACACCTCACACTAAACCACGCCACCCAAGGCTATGTCCAATCCAGCCTCGAACACCGCCAGCGATGAAGCATTCACAACTTCCCTGGGCAACCCATTCCAGTGCCTCACCACCCTCACAGTAAAGAATTTCTTCCTCATATCCAATCTAAACTGCCCCTGTTTAAGTTTGAACCCGTTACCCCTTGTCCTCTCACTACAGTCCCTCATGAAGAGTCCCTCCCCACCATTCCTATAGGGCCCCTTCAGATATTGGAAGGCTGCTATGAGGTCTCCACGCAGCCTTCTCTTCTCCAGGCTGAACAGCCCCAACTTTCTCAGCCTATCTTCATATGGGAGGTGCTCCAGTCCCCTGATCATCCTCGTGGCCCTCCTCTGGCCTTCTTCCAACAGTTCCATGTCCTTTTTATGCTGAAGACACCAGAACTGCACACAATACTCCAAGTGAGGTCTCACAAGAGCAGAGTAGAGGGGCAGGATCACCTCCCTCAACCTGCTGATGGTTACTTGGGATAACAGACTGGTCCCCACCTCACTCCAACCTCCTTTCAGGTAGTTGTACAGAATGATAAGGTCCCCTCTGAGCCTTCTCTTCTCCAGACTGAACATCAACCAAGCACCAGAATTCACTGATAAATGACAGCAGAGTCCATAATTTAATTAACTCAGCAGTCATAATAAACCTTTATTTACACATAAATACATGTTAGCGAACATATCTGCTATATTAAGCAAATGGAAATCACATTACAAAAGAAACTGCAAATTAATTTCAAATAAATTGGGATGTAATGACAAACCAAAATTGAACCAAGTATAATTGAATGTACTATACGTAGTCACTATTTCCTGCAATGCACAGATTAATGATTTACATTTAAATGCTTCCTTGATCTAATCAATTCTTTGTGGAAAGTTCTTTAATTACAATACTTTCTAAAGATTGTTATGAATCATTGCAAAAGTCCAAATTTGGAAGTTATGTAATCGAATAATGATCCTATACTTAAAAAATAATGTTCTGCATAACTAGAGACGTATTTATCCAATAATGATGAGACGCTGATGAGAAGAGCATATGGAGAACAATATTGCTGCAAAGAGCAGTAACAGAAATGTCAACATATGTTTCAATAAAAGAATACATGCCAGAACACCGACTTCTAAGCTTGAAATACAAACTGTTTCCACTAGACTGCTTGAAGTCTCAGCTCACTTCGTTCCAGTTGGGTCCCTCATTAGGAAAACAATGTCTTTTTGCTGTTCCTCTTTAATTTGGGTGAGTTTTGCCCCCACTCGCAGTGGGTACCTCTGCTGCAAAAGCCTGGTGCAGGACTCTCCCCAGGAGATGCAGGACCTCTGCAGCACTTTGCCAGGGGTTAAGACCACCTCTTTCTTTACCCATCACCATCCTGGCAGCAGCAACCAGAGGCCTTACAGAGGAGGCATCTCCCTGGCATTATGTCTTCTCCAGCAGACATCAAGGAGCCAGAGCAACTGCAGAGACATAGCCTCAATGAACACAGGTGGGGAAAATAAAACCTGAAAGGCCAATGGGATGTGCCTCCTCTCAACTGCATGTTTCTGTCACCTCTCCTGTGCCAGCACCAGTGTGATTCTGGGGGGGCTGGTGGCCCAGCTGGGAACACTGAATCTCCCCAGCATGGGGATAGGGAAGCAGCATCCCTTGTTCTAGCATCAGTGGGCACCCATCCGTCTAACACGGCTGGCGGCCTTCACCCCAGCAAGTGCAACCATTATACTTTAGCTCACACACACAGTGATTGTTGAGCACTGCATCTTAAACATTAAAAATATAAACACATCAGAGTCAGCATGGGGAAAAAAACACTAAAAGAAAGCCAAAAAAGTAATAACAACATTGACAAGATGAAAAACAATGGAGAAAGGTACTAAGCACCAGGATGGGCAGCAATTGTGCCAGTACAGCACGCTCTGTGTTGAATGACTTAACAGATTTGGTGGCACAAACCATGGGCCCAAACACTGCTGCAGGAGAGAGACTTCAGGGAGGACAGGAAGGTGTTAATTAGCAGTAATAAAAAAGGTTGGCTGGACGTGTTGCAGAACATGGGATGGGTTAAAATACTTGTTTGGCCTTCTAGGAAAGTGCATGATACAGATTTCATGAGTGAAATCTGAAGTGAAACCATCAAGTTTCTTGAAAGAAGGAAAAACAGACAACATCTGAGGAAGGAGCCATGTAATTCAGAGGAGATGGAGGAGACACCTTAAAACCAACAAACACACTCTTCAGAGGGGACAAAAAGGCAATGGCAGATCTGAATTACCCATTAGGATCTGAAACTCCCCCACCTCAGGCACACATGCACCCTCCTCGTACTACCACTGAAAGAAAACTCTCTAAGTGTTTCTGGAGAGATTATCCTCTACCTAGCAAGGGTGGGGATGGGAAGTGCCAGGAGCTTCTAAATGATGAGGGGAGGAAATACACCAAAAATGGATTGTTCACCAAAGCAGAACCAAGGACATATGACTCGGGGATGTACATAAAAGAACAACATCAACATAGAAGGAGAAATGGAAACTAAAATGCAAAGTGACTTACAATCAGCAAGAGATGCAGCAAACAATAGGAAGAGAGTCTATAAATAGATTTAGAAGGAAAATCAGGCCTGTTACTGAACACAGGAAAGGCTGAATTATTCAGTGCCTCATTTAACAGCAGCTAGCTGGGACCAGATAGTTGGGGCATCTTTCATCTGATGTGCAGAATGCGCAAATGCAGGCTAGATGGAGTAAGGGAAGAACAGAGCAAACACATTAGTGAGCCAGGCTGTTTCAAGTTAGCAGGAACCAGTCTTGAGGATCCAGCAACAAACATCTCTAAACCATTAACCACTACTCTGCAGATGCCATGGAGGCCAGATAAAGCCTAAAAGAAAATAAAAGACACAACACAGCCCCTGATCTTACAAAGGAAAGTGGGGACAGAAAAGCCAGAAATTACAACACAGTTACTACTAGAGCAAAATGCTGAATGCTGGAGCAAAATGCTAAAGGATTTCTTATCCTGTAAAAATAATGAGATTAGAAAAAAAAAAATATACCACAACCAACAACAATAAAACATGAACAGTCAAGAAGAACATATCAAAAAGTCGTACGAAACTAGGGCAATGCCTCTCTCACTCTCTCTGACAGGGCATCTGATAAACAGAAAGTGGTACAGATGACAGAGGCTATGTTTAGAAAGGCTTTTAAAACAGTCCCAATGTGACTTTTTCATAAGTGAACCACAGAAACTGTTTAAATGATTAAAAGGGGGGAAAAAAAAGTTGTATGAATGATTTTAAAAAGAAATCCAAATCCTAGCCTACAGTTACCAGTAGCACAGTGACAACCTGTGAGAACTTACCAATTTGAGGAATCACAGCCCTTTGAGCATCAGTGAAGGCGAGTGCCCAATCCATGCTCAATGGGGAGGCTGGAGCACGCTGCTGGCATACTCAACAGACTTAAAGAAGAGAAAAGCAGTCTCACAGAAAACCATACATAACCTGAATCTGACTACATTCCCATAAGGGTAACAGCCACAGAAGTGGGGACCTCAAAAGTGAAAAGTGATATGGATTAGGCAGCAGGCATGAAGCAGCATGAGGGTCTGAAGAAACACATTAAGCAAGACGAGTTTGTTTCGCACATGATGCTGGACCTGTTCCATGTTCTGCAGCACCATGTTTCAGTTTGGGGTTCATATTTTTTGAGAAATATGCATTAAAGACTGCCAAGAAGAGAGTAGGAAGAACAGCGTACATAAAAGAACACGTCAGAAAATGTCACCAGCAGTAAAAGGTTTAAAGAGCGGAGTTTGCTTACCCCTAGAAAAGGAATAGAGAGAGGGGAGCTGATAAGAGACTTGCAATACATACAAGCTTCTTGCAGAGAGAAGGTAAACAAGCACTTGCTAACAGTGGAGCAAGAACTGGATTGTCATCAAGTGGGATTTAGAGTAGATGGTATAGCAACAACAATGACAGCCAAGAACAGGTTATCTGTAGCTGTGTGGAGTCATCACTGGAGACTGCACGTATAAAAAGCAGCAGCAAAATTCTCAGTTTGCAACTTCATAAAGCATAAGCAAATAAAATTTTGCTGACTTTGCCACCCCTTCCACTTGGGTTGGCAACCGTGAATTCACAAAATGCATATATTTCCTTCTGCTTCAGAGCATAGGGATGCACAGGGTAACATTTTTATCTCCTGGGTATCTTTCATTCCTATGATTCAATGAAATTACCAGTGTCTGTTTTGCTCTCATGATGGGTGGATTCCCACAGCAATAAACCCCAGAAAAACTATGATTTCTGTTGCTCATCCTGAAGACACCAGATCATAGAATCATAGAATCATAGAATAGTTAGGGTTGGAAAGGTCCTTAAGATCATCTAGTTCCAACCCCCCTGCCAGGGGCAGGGACACCTCACACTAAATCATGTCACCTAAGGCTCTGTCCAACCTGGCCTTGAACACTGCCAGCGATGGAGCATTCACAACTTCCCTGGGCAACCCATTCCAGTGCCTCACCACCCTTACAGTAAAGAATTTCTTCCTCATATCCAATCTAAACTTCCCCTGTTTAAGTTTGAACCCGTTACCCCTTGTCCTCTCACTACAGTCCCTCATGAAGAGTCCATCCCCAGCATCCCTATAGGCCCCCTTCAGATACTGGAAGGCTGCTATGAGGTTTCCACGCAGCCTTCTCTTCTCCATCTGGTCGTACCAACTGGATCACCCCAAGGCTACCCCAATTTCTGAACAGGGCAAGAAAAATCAGGCCACCATAAGCTGTTTTGGCTGGTATTTTTCCCACCCTGCTGATCCAAGCAGTATTCCCCATGGGCAGACATGGATTTACCAGAGGAAGAAGTGAATCACATTCTCCCACCAAACACTCAGTACAGGTCTCCAGAAGATGGAGTGCAGTTTCTGCTGCACCCTTTCCTACCCCAGAGTGGGGGATGGCCCTGCCTTCCTCATCCCCAGTGCCAAGATTCATCCACCTGCTCCAAAAGCAGGATTGTGGATCACTGTTCACACCACAGTTCCTGCAGATGGCTCCTGTATGGAAGAGACCATGCAAACTCTCCTGGGAGCACTGGGTATAACTATAGAAGTGCACAGAAATTAAATCCAAGCCTGGTGGCTCCTTCATTCATTAAAAAACCCACACAAACAAACAAAAAACCAAACCAACCAACCAACCAAAAACCAAACAAAACCCCCAAAAGGTAAAAGGAGGACTCCTGAGAAACACAAAAAACTGCTGCTTACAGTAGACTTCAGCAAAGCATCTGCTCACTGAAAAGCTTTAATCCGCTCAAATACTACAATTACAGGAAGGTAAGGGGGAGCAGAAATAACACACAAATAACTCGGTAAATAAGTACGCTGAGAAACAACAGGGAATTACAGGGCTGAGGCAGATATGAGGAGGAGGAAAAGGAAATGGAGGAACCAGTAACGGAGACTACAGCAGCATCCCACAAATGCTGGTCATGAGAGAACTGCATAAAAACACCCCTGCCTTCACCCTCTCCTCATTTCACTTTAAAAAAAAAATCCAGACAAAAGAAAACACAGCAAAACTTCTTGTAGTGCTGTGATTACAACTGATTGATGGATACTTCATCAAGAAACTAAAAGGCAAGAAAAAGACCACACTGGCACACATTGGTATTCTGCAAAGTGACTTTGATTACTTGGGTTACATTTCCGTGAGGTTTTGACCTTTCTGAATCGCTATGGAGCCAAGCATTCACGTGGGGCCCCTGTGCATCATTCACTATTTAAAAGTTGTATTTAATGCTACAGAGACTGAATGCGCTTGAGGCACCAGATTGTTCGTATTCTTGTATACTGAGCAGAAAATAAAATCAATTCACAATTTAAAATGAATAAATAAAAGAGTTGCAGGAGTTGCTGACACATGGCAGGTGTGCTACGTTATCACACTACCCTTAGGCCAAAATACTGTAACACCTGTGAACAATATTTTCTGTTTCATACACTATCTAAATAGACTGCTCTTGTGCTCAAAAGCTGGTGACTGGCCTAACCTCACTGGAACAAGGGAATCAGATAGGCAAGGGACATATCAGAGCATGAAGCCCATCTCCTCCAAGGGCTTCCTGCTCCCCCTAAACAGACTTCTCAACAGACTTCCTAACTCAGCTGATGCAAAAGCTTACGAAGTAAATCAAAAAATGATGAACTGAAATTTAAAATATCAACATGGCTTTTCTGATTTCCTGGACATCTTACTAACTAGAATTCAGCAAATAAACCAACAGAGTTTTCGTTTTATTTTACTGCGTGATACTTGCAAAAGTAACTGATGAATTAACACCACCTCCCCCAGCCTGTTACTTGCAAAAGTGATGTAGTATTACAAGTTGGGGTTTTTTTCTGCAGTGAATGGATGCTTTTCCTCCATTTTTACAGTTTGGGGCGATCATTTTTTAAGTTTTTGCAGCCTTTACTCCAATCCAGTGCGCTTCAAAGAAGGAAAAAAGGAAGCATTTGGGGCAGAGAAGACAGACGTTTTGCAGTCAGCTGGCTAATGACTCTTTCAGCCAGCCGCTGCCATTTCCATCATCCCAACAAGACACACGGCTGCAGCCAAAAGCTCTGCTCCCTGTTCCCAGACCTGGCACAGACCCTCTCATACTGCTGCCTGAAGCCTGCTCAGCTTCAGCAGGCCACAATGTTTTCCAGGAACCTGCCCAGAACTGAGCCTTTAAAGATTTTTTATAAGGAGGTCATCAATTATTTCTTCTTAGAGGAAGCCATTCGACATGGGTCATGCAAGACAGGGGGCTTGAGGGATGGATGGCTTCCCCCACAGTGTCCCAGCCCACTCTCCATCACTGAGGTCCTGCAAATTTTCTGGAACAATGGATTAAAATAATTGGGAAACCTTCAAACTCAGGCAGACATGAAAGAAAGGAAGAAGTCACAGATAGTGAAAAATCCCAGAGGAACCACCCCTGAATCCATACTGGGTCCTAGTTTAATAAATGTGTCTCTATGTGAGGAAAGTCATCACATGGAGGCCTGGGGCCAAAAGCACTCCCTCTTCATCTTTCCACCATGACCACCCCCCCTCCTCCCCCAAACATCATACTAATTTTACATCTCACTTTTCAACTTTTGAAGGCATTAAGCATGTCTGATGCAGTAAGGCTACATGATGAGGCATCACAGTGTGTTTAGTTATAATAGCTTTTGTTTTTCTGAGATGGATTATTCACTTTGTAGTTAGTTTTTAATCTCCTGGGCACTCACGTCAGTTTTGAACATGAAACACACCCAGCAATATCAAGTAAGAGACTTTCCAGTTTGGAGCACCACATCAGGAAACCACTGGCTCCCCAAACAAATTAAAATCTTTGAAGTCTAAACAACTAAACTAGTGGCATCAGACAGTCAGCTTTTTATACTTCAACACTTCTGGGATCCCCATGCTCCCCAATGCTTTAACTACTCAGTACTGATTGCCAAAATACTGTTTGGCACCAGCAGCCAGCCTGTGACACCCGCGCTCCGGGTTACACTGTCACTCCAAAACCATCCTCCCAGCCCAACGCTGTGTGCCAGATATCAACTGGGAGAAATGGCCAGCTCCCAACATGTCCCCCAAAAACTCAAGTGCACATACCAACAGTCAGCCACAATGCCTCAAAGCCACCAGCTGTTAACATGCTGGATGCAGACCAAGACCTAAAGATGGTGTGGGAGCAGGGACCTCTAGGAACAAACTGGTCAGATTGGAAACGCATGGACAACAAGGAATTACAGCAAATCCAGGCATTTGCAGAGTACACGGAGTAAAACAGATTCTCTCCCAAGCTTCAGTTACACTTCGATGACGAGTTTTCAGACCATTTTAGTGACGTGGTTTCAAAGCATGGGAAGCTCATGCACATGTTGTCCCAGTGCATACTAGTCAAGTCCTGAGGGTCCTCTGTATGATCCACAAGGAATTAAGAGCAAGCTTTTGATGTCTTCACATAGCATCCCTTATAAAGCCAAAATCTTTCACCACCTGTGCAGCTACATTAAATTATGAGGATTTAGAGACCAGCATCCAGTACGCTATTGCAAAGAAAATAGCTATCTTTAAACAGGGTCTAACCCTTTTTACCTATTCAACCCTGAAATACTATACATACAACTATACGGTAATTGCTTTATATACTCCTGACCCAGTATTACACTAGATTCATCTCTGAAGAGAAATGTCACTGATCTGGCAACAGAAAGGAGAAAGTGGCAGTGATTCAGCTTAATCACAAAACTGAGAGTAAGAGGGAATGGACAAATTCTTGCTGCAGAAAGAGGAAGAAAAGCTCTTTGCAGCTTTTAAATCACTGGGGATTCAAAAAGGAAAGTAAGCCACATAAATCATTATAGGTTACTCAACAGAAATTAATCATTTAAATAAAATAAAAATCTATTCTGTATCAAGTTTATAATTTGAAAGCAAAAGTGAAAGTAATTAAGCTAGATACTGCTATTTCCTAACTCATGAATAAATGACTTGACAATCTCAATTATTTTCTTCGTTATGTACTTTTCCTTATACTTAGCTCTGCTAAATGTTTTATGGTGTGTTTTTAAGGCTACAAACCACTAATTTGATAGCTACTAAATAATCCAAATGACCTACCTTACTTTAAGGGAGAAACCTACAATTCAGAAATAAAGTAAAAGACTTTGACACCAGATCCTGTTTGGTGTGCTGAGTTTCAAACTTGTCTCATGTTAACCAGGAAAGCACCCAAATCAGTGAAACAGGCCCATAAATGGTGGCTTTTTCCATCCTTCCTCCTAGTGTAGTACAGGACCTAATGCAAGACTCTGGACATTTGACAAAGGACCACTGTGCATTGCATCTACTGATTATTTTATGCCAATCCATTTCTTTCAGTACCCTTCAGATGACAGCATGTAAAAATCAAGTTATTCATATATTACATCATGTGGTAGTGTGCAAAGGAAGAAATGCAACTGTCTTACTCTTTACTGGAAAGATTTTCCCAAGAAGGCATTTATCATTTCACAGTTTAACATCAAACAATTTTGATATCTTAGTTCACAACTGAACCTTCTCAGGGGCTAATAATATGCAGAAAATACAGAGAATTACTTCTTACTTCATCATAAAATGTGGCTCACTGACAAAAAAAATCTTCTAGTAGCTATAGCTGATGCTAGGTAAATGACAGAGTTGCATTTCACCTCTCCCTCCCCTCTTCTGTTCACTGTGCAGCCTGTTTTCTGTGGGGACAGAAATCTCCATGCCAATACTCACACAGCCATTACATCTGAACTAAAAAATGAATGAAGTAATCCATCCCCTCCCTGGATGTCATGAATGCCCTGGGGAAGTGGTACCCTGCAGCTGGAGTCCAACCCACTCTGCTCTCCGTCGCCATCACTATATGCATGTGTTTCACCACAGCTGGGGCCACCTTTAAGAAATCCTTTTTTCTCAAGGTTTGCAAGGAAGCAAGAAACCAAATAACCCTTCCCCCAGCTGCAGAACTGCACTAAATATCCCTACAGCAACAGCCACCGAACATTATTTTTGAGAGAAAAGCACCTTATTTTTGAGAGAAAAGCACCACCAACAAAACAAGCACATCAGATACATGCCAGATCTTAATTAGGGGACCCATTGTTTCAAAGTGTCTCGCATACCAACATCCGTGATTCATGATCCCCTTTCCACTTCCCTCTGTCTAAACTCTACCTGGTATGTATCTAGGTCCCCTGTTACTAAAATCCCACAATACTGAAGTTTCCATGTTCCCCACAGGCCATTTATTCCACTGCCTTCCTGTTTAGGAAAATTCTCCTAAATGACTGACCTAATTCTTCCTATTTGAAATGTAGGCACACTCCTCCTTGCCCCGACAAAAGTGGATGCATAACATGGCTCTGCAGCTTGCAGACGGCTGCTGCCCGCCCCTCAGACCACTCTCTCCTTTCCCTCTTCTGGCAAGTCCTATTTTTAGTCCTCTCGCAGGCTCTTTCCTCTGTTCTCTTTCCTGTTCTCCCGTCAGCCCACCTCTTTCCCAAGCAATAGCATCCAAACCCTACTTTCAGCTGAAGATCAACTGCGCTTACTAGCACTGAACAGATTACAAGGATGGCTTTATTTCTGAGTACGCTTCTTTATACCTCCTGGTAGCAAAGAGTTCAATATTTTCACCGTATTATGACACTTATCAACTTAGTTTAGCCTTTGATATCATCATAATCCCACACTGTTTCTCTAAACTCCTGCCTGAAGATCTCCCAAGTTGAAGAGAACTATCTCAACTCCACTGTATTCAACAAAAACACCACCACCATCTACTAGGCAGATATTATTTGATTTTTTTTTTCATTTTATGTTTTTAAAGTTTATTCTCTTGTGCTGAATATCATTCAAACAAGTATTTACTAATGTACGAGATCTAGTTTCAGTGACAGAATGCACGTGATTGATATCAGAACAACTGTGGCTCCCTGTATCCGCAGTACATACAAGACATGATACTTTCATTTATTAAAATATTAGAGAATACAAGTTGGAAACATTTCCAATTTCACTTATAGCTTGCACCCACTGCTGAAATACCCACCCCAGAAGCAGTCACCTCAGTCCTTGGCTGGTTTGAGGGGCATTATTAGCAATTTGGCAGGCTGATCCCTAGGCACGTTTTCTGTAGTGGTTTCACAGGAGCTAAGGACATTTCCAACAATTGCAGGAACTCAAAATTCTTGTCTGTTTTCAAAAGCCTTGGGGCCATTAATGTGACCTGAGTGGAAGTGCTGTAACCTTTAGTAAATTGGGAGCAAGCTCACGTGCTGGGAAAGGAAAGTCTAGTCTACCCCATTTTATGGTCTCTAGCCAAGTCAAGCACGTTAAAATATGTATTACTTCTGTCTACCTGTCACTTCTTGTAATATGCTTAGGTGAACCCATGGCTGCAAGCCAGAACCCAAACTGTTTCAACACAAGCAGTGCTTTTGGGGAAAAGTTATTTGCAACAGAAGTGTCAGGTCCCTTTCGGTATGCTTGGCAAATGCTTGCCTCAACTCTTACTGAACACCGAAAGTTAAATGGTGAGGAAAGACTGCAATTTCAGGTTAATCTAGGTATCTTAATACACTTATAAAATTAACTCCATGATATGCCTTCCCAGTGAAAAATGGAAAATCAAAAAGCTGATTGAGGCTGATACCTTTAACCTGTATTTTAAGAACAGCTTTGATACTGGTTTCTTTAGAGGGAACAAACCCCCAACCTATGTTACACCACCAAGGAGAACATCTACACTTCCCATCCCTGGTACTGACAGTAAACGTGCCATGGAAATGTGGTGCCAAGGAATGGGCTGACACGCCTATATAGGATACCATTTCATTCAAACCAGTCGCTAGACAATGGCTGGCATTCAGACGACTGAAAACTTGCAGAGAAGCTAGTTCAAGCTGGCTTAAGCAGATGCAAGTGTGGACTTGGGATATTTAGGAGTTCTTAAGAAGAAAAGCAGCTTTTCTGCTGCAGTATTTCAGGGTGGGGTTCTCAGACTTTTTTTTTTCCCCCTTTTTGTCTAATCCATTAGCGCTGAATAAGACCAGAAACATGGCAGCGTCCTTTGTGCCCAGAACCGCATCTAAGCCTTGGAATTACAGCTGTAATTAATGGGTTTTCCAAGCTGGAGAGGGAAAGAATCAACCAGGGAAAAAAGCTAAACCAAAAGAACCCCCAAAAGTCCCCAGCAGCCTGAAGACTGAGCAAGTTAAGGGTATCTTCTTTTATTCACACATACACACTCACTCACAAGCACACAATAAAGGGCAAAACTCCCAGAACACACATACTTGAGGCTCTAGCCTGCTTTTCATTTGTGATCTTTTAGGGTCTTGTAACAGCATGCTGCCTTCAGGAAGATGAGGGTTCCTTTTCTTTCTTTTTTTATCTGCAGGTCAGTGGATTGCAGGTCAGTGTATTGCTTGACCTACACTGACATAACCTTAAGTGAAACAAGTTCAAGTGTGAAGTTTCACCAAGTGAGCTGTATTTTGTTAGGGTTTTTCTTTTTTTTCTCTCCCTCCTCTCACACTTCTGAAGAGAGGAAATGCCTGCTGTGAAATCTTGTCCAGGATTTTAAATGCTACATGAAGTGTTTTCTTTCCATCCCTAGTGCGCTTCCCAAGGACTGTAAGCTCTCCAGGAAAAAGAGGTGTAAATTCCTTTCTCCTTCCCTGGTGAGTGGGAAGCAGTTGGGCTGGAGAGAGAGCCAGCATCCCCTGCGTGCAACAGCACCCACCCAGCACCGGGTGCTGCCTGTAACCACGCTCACGGAAGTGAGGACAGAAAACACCATTGGTGGGATAACCAACGCCAAATGCTCTTCACTGCCAAACAGCTCCAGTTGTAACTGAATCAGCAAGAACCAAAAAACGACTAACTTTTGGTGTGATGATCACTCTGTTATTTTTTAAGCAGCCGGTTGTACTACCCTATATACTGCAGCCACACATTCATTAGGGTGGGTCATATTGAATTACGTGTGGAAAGGCTGAATTATTATCTTTTTGCAGCAGCCTTGGTGTTGTAACACCCAGAAGTTTCATATGGGACAGTTCTGCAACTTATTAAACTGGACACATTTTTGTGCTCTACAAGCTTTTAATTGTCAAGGAAGATCACGTACACCTATAAACATATTAAATGTATTATAAGTAATGCCACATAGAATCATAGAATCACAGAATCATAGAATAGTTAGGGTTGGAAAGGACCTTAAGATCATCTAGTTCCAACCCCCCTGCCAGGGGCAGGGACACCTCACACTAAACCATGTCACCTAAGGCTCTGTCCAACCCGGCCTTGAGCACCGCCAGCGATGGAGCATTCACAACTTCCCTGGGCAATCCATTCCAGTGCCTCACCACCCTTACAGTAAAGAATTTCTTCCTCATATCCAATCTAAACTTCCCCCATTTTAACCTGTTACCCCTTGTCCTCTCACTACAGTCCCTCATGAACAGTCCCTCCCCAGCATCCCTATAGGCCCCCTTCAGACACTGGAAGGCTGCTATGAGGTTTCCACGCAGTCTTCTCTTCTCCAGGCTGAACAGCCCCAACTTTCTCAGCCTATCTTCATACAGGAGGTGCTCCAGGCCCTGGATCATCCTCGTGGCCCTCCTCTCAAATTAGTTTGATTTTATGGGAAAGACAATTCCCTTAGACTTGTCCATATGTGCTATTACCATTTGACATAAGAATAGAAACTCCACCAAGTCACTATTGCACATCTGTTTTAAACACTATTCAAAACAAAAGGGCTGTGTTTTTTTGTCGTTGTTTTGAGGTTTTTATTTTTTTGTTGGGTTTTTGGTTTTGTGGGTTTGGTTTTTTTTTCCTCAGATGAGGGCTCACGTTATCATTCTCTGTCCTCTCAGAGGATGACCTCTAGTTACTGTAGCGTGTTAGAAGCAGATTTGTTAAGTCATATATGCACCTAGCAAGCTGAAGTCCAGCACACATCCTTTCCAACTCCTCCTCATTCAAACAAAAACCTGTCCCATAGAAGGGAAAATACATTAAAAGTGCTATTTTCAGACCAAAATGTACTTGAATGAAAAAAAACTAAACTCAGTACTGAGAAAAATGACAGAAAGACAAGACTGTTTCAGCCTTAACACTGCATTGGCTGTAAGTGTCCTAGCAATTTGCACCTTTACTAATCTCAGCAGTGGGGCTTGACCTGTACAACACGATTTAGAGGTACCCTAAGCAGATGCAGAACTATTTCCCTACCTTTACACTTTCAAAGGCAAAAGGACTTGGAATTCTCCTTCAAACTAGCAGTGTGGGTTTGCAACACGAGCTACAGCGTGCTTACAAACCCCATACTCAGTGGCACGGGGTGTCCAACTTGCTTTAATTCTCAGGTTCTGGCAGGCACAGGCAGCATGCTTTTTGGGATCAGAGTAAAGCCAGTGCAAAGCATGTGGATGACAGGCACTCAGCCCTGAACATTCATTGTATAGATCTCCTCGCAGGCCAATGCCCCTTGCCTAATGCAGGCTCATGCTACTCTCCCAGTTTATATTTATCCCTGACCCAGGTGCTGTTTTCCAACAGTGAACACAAGCTCACTCACGCTGAGGCCCCTGAAACAAAGACAGGAATTTTGCCCCCTTCTACACACACCCCCTATGTGTGCGTAAGCCGTTAAAATGATTTCATACAAACCAGGTTCACGTGTCAAGGAACAACTGACCTGGACTTTCTGAATGTTCAAAGCCAGTGTATGTTTGGCCCTACACTTCATATGCTATATGTATTTTGCCTCCCTGAAGCCTACAGCAAACAGCTGTCATTAATATTCACCCCTTCTGCTAACACTTTCCTTAATCCCTAACTGACTTTCCAGCCTATAATTAAACTTTCCAGCTGCCACAGTTGGAGATGGCACCGATATCTATTATTTGTTTCTAAACAGTCTCTAAAAAAGCCTTTTTTCCAATTTCCAATACCACGGGCAAGGACAAAAGCCTCTTACACTTACAGGTTTTAGGCTGAAAACCTTCCATTCACTTACAGATTGCCCCATATTTTGCTATGGAAATCAAATGACCAAGAAGTATTATCTTAATAATTAAATTAATGCATTTTTATAGTGCCAATAAGCACTATAAAAATAAGTTTTCAAGCAAAGAGCTTGAAACCTGACGGATATATGTTACAAGTGTTTCCACATTTTGCATGGAAAATATACTGGAAAGAGCTGTATAAGAACCATCACTTACAAAGATGTTCAATCCAAGCCCAAAGCTTAAACAGCAGCTCTGAGATGAAAGAATTAAGATTTGGAAATACCTTGTGAACAGATGCAATGAAAGACTAAACATATTACTTTGGACTGCAACAGTCAATTGGGGTTAACACTTCAATTTTGAAAACCTGTTTTTCACATTTCATGTAAATGATTACATAAACAGTAGAGATGGCTGGCAACATTTCTGTCTGATGCTATTGTTACAGTGCTCACGAGGACTTGAGATTTTATGAGAAAATGACTGGCTTCACAGTTGAAAAAGGAAGGGAGAAGAGGTCTGAAGTAAACACTGTATTTTCTGGTAACACAACACAACCGGATCCTGGGGCAGCTGAACAGAGCATGTTAGGGCACCATAACACGCAGTACACACCCCCCCCCCCCCCCCCCCATGTGCTTCAGTATAATAATGATCCACAAACCGTTCAGATCCAGGACAAGAAAACACCACCAGACAGCCACACACTGGTGTTACTTTTGTAAGCCCCAAACACCTCAGACATCTTTTGAGCTTCTGAGTCCACAAAGCTCCCCCATCCCAAACCTGATGGTTGAATAACCACTCACAGCATCCTCAATCCCAGAGCTCTACAACTCCTTCCTGTAAACCAGGAGCCAATATCTCCACATATTGTCTGTTATAGAGTAGGGCAACATTTGCTCAGCAGACAAAGCACTATCATTACAAACAGTGAGCGGGATCCATTCATAACATGTCTGGCCAGCGTCCACCAGCAATCATGACAACCCACCAGCCTGCAGCAATCACACTGCCTGCTGATGAAGACATGAGGATGTTCAGAGTCAGCCACCCCTGTGCCTCCTCTTAACATGTTTAGGAGTCACAGCATGCTTTGGATTTGCCTTTTGCCCCACACGGCAGAGATAAATTAAGTGCTCAGATCCAGTCTTCACATTTCAGAAACCACAGGCTGGTTTCTTTGGGAATGAAGGCTGCAGCCTTGCTGAAAGTTAGCTGCTATTTAAACCAAGTGGGGCACCTTCAGGAAGGGAACACATTCATTTTCAATTTTATCCTGCTGGTCGAGGCTAAGAATTTAACATTAAGGTTCTAATGCTGAAAAGTATTTCAGTAACTGTTCAGGATTTATCAACTACTGTAAAGTCATGTTGGTAAGCTACCAGAAGATTGATCATTTCAGTTTTGTCAAGTCTAAAAGCATGGCTGCTCAGTGAAGGGATCATACCAGGCAGGTGCAAAAAATCAAAGCCTGGACAGCTATGGCTTGTTCCTAGTGGCAAGGCAAGAAAGGTCAAGATTTTAAGTGGAAAGGAATATGCTTTCAGTTCTATCTAAACTACAGTTGAAACTTTCTTCTTACATTAAACATATAATTTTAAAGGTAAATTTTGAAGAGTGTATGTGACACGTTTAAGCTTCAAACACGTATGCTTTCAGAGGTTAAGAGAAGGCGAAAACAGCCTTTCACTGAAAACTGTTAGTCATTTTTAATCACAGGATAACTCTACAAGAGGTGTGACTGATGCAATTTAAATTTTCACCTGACAAATTGAATTATTAATCTTCACAGCACCTACAACAAACGATCAAGTCAGTGAGCTACCAGCCCCAGGAGCTACTACAGAACATCTCTAAGACAGAGAAGCAGAATTTCACAGCACCCCGGGGTAAAGCACTTCTTGCAGGCACTGCAGCCAGGAGGGCACAGGACCTCTGTCCTTGTCCCCACTGCTATTTCCCAGCTTCAGCTTTCTAAAGCAGGGGAGGACCTTGGGCAGCCCAAACAATAAAAAATACTGTGGTTTGCAAGGAAGGTGACAACAAAACAAAGCTGAGGGCTTTATCTACACCTGGAAAATGCTGTACGTTCTGTACTGGCAGCTCTGAAAGGGAGGACTAAAAAGCTTGAGGAGCTTTTTACTTGCATCTGAATGAAAGCTTTACCTATTGCAGGTCATTTCCCTACAGAAGGTAACAGGCCAAGCTCACACTAAGTTTTCAAGCAGTTGCCTTTTTCTAACAGAGTGCACTTGTCATTTTGTCTTGCAAACCCAATTCTGGAAGATACAATGCTTTTTGCAGAGCTGTCATCTTAAGTGATGTTGAATATTACTCTTAGGTACTAATTTTCTCTCTCTCTAATATTCAATATTAGATCAATAATCAATAGATCAATAACTTCCCTTTTAAGTGTCTAACTAGAGTTCAAAAAGAAATAAAGTTCTAAACAATTTCCACAGAGTAACTTAAAATGGGGTTTCCATACACCACAATTTCATAATACAGGATTAAATTACAGTGGGTTAAATAAATTCTTAAAAGGAAGGCAAAATGCAACCAAAAAGTAGGATTCCTTGCTTGAGAATCTGAAAATGTTGGGCTTAAACATGCCAGTAGTCCAAGAACTACTTCTGCTCAGCCCACTTCTCCAACTAGTATTTTTTTAAGTAGGAAGTAATTCTGTTCATCATGTAAATGCTTACTCAGACTCTTGATAATGTTTGTGCTATCCCTTCTCAATTTCTGGACAGTTTCTTTCACGCTCAGCAGCTAACATTTAATTAAGAGATATTTAACCACTAGTATTTTTTAAACAATGGCACGTATACAGAAATAATTGCCCATCAGAACTACTTTACAAAATCAAACTACAGCCAGTGGAAACAAAATACAAAACACTTGCCTTCAGCTGAACTAGTTTTGTTTAGAAAATGAACAGACAATGCATTTCCTTGGCTGAGACCTTGACTTGTTTTCCAAGTCCCATCCTGCAGTGACTTTTCTTCTTACCACATCTACAAGAGATCTATCAAGGAAGCAGACTCACAGCTCTGCAGGTGAGGAATGACAACAGCCCTGGCATGCCTTAAAAAAAACAGACATAGCAAAGCATTTCTAGTAAACTGTGCAAAGTAGTATGTACTTAATGTATCTATTTTATCCCTTTATAATTGCTGGGAAGTTACAGAATTACGGATAGCGATATATCCCTGCTAGAAGGAAGTGCTGCAGGAGGGCCAGGAGTCCTCCTTGGATGGGTAAGGAGATGCTGAGGAAAATTCAAAGGAAAAAAGAGGCTTAAAAGGTGGAAGCAAGGACAGGTGGCCTGGGAAGAACACAGGGATGTTGTTTGGGAAGCTAGGGACCACACTGGGAAAGCGAAGGCCCACTTAGAATTAAACTTGGCTAGGGATGTTAAGGATAACAGGAAGGGATTCTATAGGTACACTGCAAATAAAAGACAGACTAGGGACAACGGGGGCCCTCTCCAGAAGCTATCAGGAGCACTGGCTACTCTGGATTCAGAGAAGGCTGAGGTTCTTCATGACTTCTTTGCCCCAGTCTTCACTGGCAAATGCTATGACCACACCACCCAAGTCTTGGAAGGCAGACGCAGGGACTGGGAGAATGAAGACCTTGGGCCCACTGTAAGAGAGGATCTGGTTCGAGACCATATTAAGAACCTGAACGCATACAAGTCCATGGGACCTGATGAAATCCATCCGTGGGTCCTGAAGGAGCTGGCAAATGAAGTTGCTAAGCCACTGTCCATCATATTTGAAAAATCATGGCAGTCAGCTGAAGTTCCCGACAACTGGAAAAAGGGAAATATAACCCCCATTTTCAAGAAGGGGAAAATGGATGAGCCAGGGAACCTCAGACCAGTCAGTCTCACCTCTGTGCCTGGCAAAATCTTAGACCAGATTCTCCTGGAAGGCATGCTGAGGCACATGAAAAACAAGGAAGTGCTTGGTGACAGCCAGCATGGCTTCACTAAGGGGAAATCCTGCCTGACCAATCTGGTGGCCTTCTATGATGGGCCTAAGGAACTGATGGACAGGGGTAGAGCAGTTGATGTCATCTACCTGGACTTGTGCAAAGCGTTTGACACTGTCTCACATGACATCCTTGTCTCTAAGTTGGAGAGACATCAATTCGATAGGTGGACCACTCAGCGGATAAAGACCTGGCTGGATGGCCGCACACAAAGAGTTGTGCTCAATGGCTCAAGGTCCAGCTGGATACCAGTAATGAGTGGTGTCCCTCAGGGATTGGTGTTGGGACCTGTCTTGTTCAACATCTTTGTCGGTGACATGGACAGTGGCATTGAGTGCACCCTCAGCAAGTTTGCCAATGACACCAAGCTGTGTGGTTTGGTTGATATGCTGGGGGGAAGGAATGCCATCCAGAGGGATCTTGACATGCTTGTGAGGTGGGCTGATGCCAACCTGATGAAATTTAACCATGACAAGTGCAAGGTCCTCCACCTGGGTCAGAGCAATCCCAGGCACAGCTCCAGGTTGGGCAGAGAAGAGATTCAGAGCAGCCCTGTGGAGAAGGACTTGGGGGTGTTGGTCGATGAGAAAATGAACATGAGCCGACAGTGTGCGCTTGCAGCCCAGAAAGCCAACCATATTGTGGGCTGCATCAAAAGGAGAGTGACCAGCAGGTTGAAGGAGGTGATCCTGTCCCTCTACTCTGATCTCAAGAGACCTCACTTGGAGTCTTGTGTGCAGCTCTGGTATCTTCAACATAAAAAGGACATGGAACTGTTGGAACAAGGCCAGAGGAGGGCCATGAGGATGATCAGAGGACTGAAGCACCTCCCATATGAAGATAGGCTGAGAAAGTTAGGGCTGTTCAGCTGGGAGAAGAAAAGGTTGTGTGGAGACCTCATAGCAGCCTTCCAATATCTGAAGGGGGGCCTATAGGGATGCTGGGGAGGGACTCTTCATTAGGGACTGTAGTGATAGGACAAGGGGTAATGGGTTCAAACTTAAACAGGGGCAGTTTAGATTGGATACAAGGAAGAAATTCTTTACTGTGAGGGTGGTGAGGCACTGGAATGGATTGCCCAGGGAAGTTGTGAATGCTCCATCTCTGACGGTGTTCAAGGCTGGGTTGGAGAGAGCCTTGGGTGACATGTTTTAGTGTGAGGTGTCCCTGCCCATGGCAGGGGGGTTGGAACTAGATGATCTTCAGGTCCTTTCCAACCCTAACTATTCTATGATTCGATATCTTAGGGTATACTGTATCTGTATAACATGATGGCTTTGGCTTGTTGCTGTATCATTTATTGCACACAAGCATTTTGGTTGTTTGTTTTTTTTACTTAAAAAATAAATCACAGCAAGATTTCTTACAAATCTATGGAGATATTAAACACTTGACTGATATTCACAAACTCGTTAGGAGAAGGATGCATAACTACACTGACCGCATTCTTCAAAGACACATCACAGGATCAGGTCACAGGGGGCATCTTCTTTCATACAGCTATCTTGCTTTTAGATAGAAAAAATGCCAGCAAGACTTAGGAAGCAGTGCTTCGGATGATGGAAAATGCAGGACATAAGCAAACAGCAAAATAAAACACAATAACCAAACTGCTACTGGAGTGAGGCGATCCAGAACAAGAGATGGGGAAAGCACTATCATCATGTCTGCATGGCAGATAGGTAAAAATAAAATTGGAACTGAAAGTGAGGGAGTCCAAAACCAGGTAAAGTATTTACTTCTTATTATGGACACTCCTGTTATAGAAGCTGCTGGTGTCTTTCTGGCCAGCGTAACACAGAAACTACAACTGCCGTGACTTTGTGGGTAACCCTTAAACCCCACCGTTTGCTCTGGCAAAAGGCATTTTATGTCTATTCCTGTGGCACAGCACTGGAAAGTTGGTAAAAATGTAAAAAGAAGGAGTTTCTTTTTCTTCTTCAGTTCTGCATCCTTAACCCAATCACTGTTCCCTTGGGCTGAGAAAAGGACTGGCTTTACTGTGCTGCATTGCCCTGTTAGCAGAGAAGCTGCAAATTAAATATCCATCATGGTTTATATATGGTATGAATGCAAGAAACACGGTTCTGAGTTTGTACAATGAAGAATAAGTCAAGAAATCTGTGTTGCTGCGCTGGTTTTGGCTAGGATAGAGTTAATTTTCTTCACAGGAGCTAGGATGAAGACATATTTTGTATTTGTGCTGGAAACAGTGTTGGAAACACAGGGGTGTATTATCAGTTACTGCTGAGCAGTGCTTACACAGAGACAAGGTCTTTTCTGCTTCTTCCACCACTCCACCAGTGAGTGGGCTGAGGGCAGATAAGTTGGGAGGCGGAGGGGGCTGGCACAGCCCAACTGACCCAAGGGATATCCCAATACTATATGGCATCATGCTCAGAATACAGAGCAGGGGGAAGACAGAAGAAAGGGGGAACATTCAGAGTGATGGTGTTTATCTTCCTAAGTATCCATTACACATGATGGAGCCCTGCCTTCCTGGAGATGGCTGAACACCTGCCTGACCATGGGAAGTGGTGAGTGAATTCCTTGTTTTGCTTTACTTGCACATGCAGCTTTTGCTCTACCTGTTAAACTGTCTGTATCTCAATCCACGAGTTTTCTCACTTTTCCGATTCTCCCATCCTACTGTGCGTGAAGTGAGTGAGTGAGCAGCTGTCTGGTGCTTAGCTGACAGCGAGGATTAAACCACAACAGTCACACAACTGGCAATTGAGAATAAAACACTTTCAAACTTTAAACATGAAGTTCTGGATGGTTTGATTTGGCTTTGCAAGAACTGTGGTCAATTTGTACACATCAGAAAAATAACCTCAATAACAACTCTTTGAAGAGAGAATAGCGCTTTTCCAGTAACTTTAGTTACATCAGCATTTCACCATCACAATAAATGTGTGGCATATTTAGTTACATGCAAAGCAAGTAAGTACATGGTTTATGCAGACAGACAGCCTAGCTGAATATATTTAAATATATTGATGAAGGGGGTGGGTGCTCTCTTCTCTTTGCCTTGGACAACCAGCGGGGGAGGAAGCATCATATGCTGACTCTTCTTTTCCAACCGAATACAGGCGGAAAGGGATTCCGAAGATTGGAATAAACTAAGGCAAGTCAACTATTCCCTAGTTCTTGAGGATGTCATTAAATAGGGTGGTGTGAGAAAGGGCTCTGGGTGGTGCTTCTCTTTTTTCCTTTACTTTTCCCAAGATATAATCCATTAATATATTATTATAATCTACAGAGAAGACCAGTGCCATTGAGGGCAGGAATGAACACAGACTGCAAACCAGTGTCAATACCAAGTCTAAACTAGTGTAGAGCCTGTCCACAACCTCTGTTTGCTGCTCATAGCACACTACCCCTGCAAGAAAGTGATCAAACCCCGACAGTGTGCTGGCACAGTATAAAAGGACACTCCTAATTGCCATGCGACAAATTCCAGCCCTAATCCTGATAACAGAAAGCCTGCAAAACTCTTTAATAAATCATAGAAATCAGACGGAAATTAGGTCATCTTGCTCACGCCTCCCCTCCGCACTGCGAGTTTGCTACCCATACGCTGCTGCTGAGTGCTCTGTCTTGGCAACTCCTAAATGATTCAAGTGCTGAGGTTTCTCCCAATTCCCTGGGCAGGCTGTTACACAGCTCAGTGAACCTCACCATCCATACGGTTCCCACCTACGACCCTCATCCTCTCCACCCCAGTTTTGCCTCTGTCTCACTTTGTTCTGTTGTTATTTATATCTCCCCTTTCACTCCCCAAAAATCCACTCTTGATGCTACCTCAACAGCCATCTGGCAAAAATTGTTGCTCAGGAAACGTTCTTCTGCCTCTCCTGTAATCCCACTGTAGTATGCTGCTATTTTTAGGAGAAAAAAGGAGGTGGTAAGGGAATGAAAGGCTGCCAGCTCCAGCTGTACAAGAATAATGCTCCAGTACATGGAAACTACATTACAGTGTTTCCCTTTATGCACATATAATTAACCAAAACTTTCAATCTTCTGGAATGATCCAAAAGAGAGACAGAAGAAATGGAAAAGACAAATTCCAAGGTAAAAACCTTCCATCTCACTTTACCTTTCAACCCCACAGCTGGCCCCTCCTTCCAGGGCTGTTCTCAACATTTCACATCGGTGTTTGCCTAGCAAGACACATGGTTAAACCAGACACTTGCATTAGAAAATGATATATTAAGAAAGCTCCTTACAACAAGAGGCAACTATGCCTTGTACGAGCCCCTCAAGTGGGAGTGAGACCTGTGTTTTAACTCCCGCTTTGAGACAAGGTGGCGTGCTGACCTCTGAAAAGACAGCTGCCCACCACCCTCCCCAACCTGCCCGGCCCACAGTGGAGCCAGATGTCCCATGCAAAGGGCTCTGTGCAACCAGCACCTAGACTTCCAAGACCATCTGACTGAAGCAGAAAGACCCTGCTTTCCTGAGAGAACACTTTCATACCTCACCCACCATCTTTATCAAACCTCATATTTACTGATATGCAAAGTTAAGAACTGCTAGGTTCTTAACAAACCTAGGAATACTAGGAACAAACCAGAAGTACTAGGTTTCTTGCTGCAAACAATTTCCGTATTCAAGAGACAATACTCCTCTCTGTATAGAAGTATGTTCCGTATACTGACCCCAACAGAGTTGTGGGGCATCCGCAGCAATCACACTGTGCTGGGGAGCGGAGGAGCTGAGCGCTGCCTAACCCAACCCTTGCTCTGTAACAGCAGTGACTTAATTGAAAGAAAACAGTGACGAATTCAGTGGAGCTGGTGAAGTAATCATCTCCAGGGTCCTTACAGATGTTACAGCTTCATGACCCAAGCCAGTAGAGTCAGATTTTGACACCTCTGCCTAAACCAAATTGAGCCTTGCTTATTGATTTCTGTGGGAAGACTCACCTTCTGCACTCTCGTGAGGTGGAGAGCATTGAGGCTGAGCCACTGCAAGGGGGAGAAGCTCTGACGATGAAGAATGCAGAGGGATAATCCCAAATCAGGAGGAGGGGAAGTGGAGCAAGTGCTTGGCCACCTTCCTGGGTGATGGGAAGGATGGATTGTGCCAGAGGCTCCAGCACCAGCAGGGACCCCACCATGGAGCTCAGAAAAAGGGTCACCCAGACAGGGATCACAGCCAGGGAAAGGGGGCTTGCAGTGGGAGCAATAGGCAGAAGTCTGGCTGGGGGAGCAGGACACAACTAAAGAAAAGAGCAAAACCACAGGGGTAAGTGTGCAGCTTGCTCTGGTCTGACATGGGCCAGAGATGGGTGTTTTCCCTTCCTCTTCCATGAACATCCCATCATCCATCAACAGGGCTCCAACCAAGAATATGTCAGGGTCAGCCGTTCCCACCTCAAATATATTCCCCTGCTTGCTACCTGCAGCCCATGTGGGATCAAACTGAGACCCTACTTTAGGAAAAAGGCTGTTGTAAAACCCAAGCAACAGACACACACTATACCTTGGTAGTTCAGATTTTAACATAGCACAAGAATAGCATGATCAACCATTCTCCATTCCACACAGGAACTTCCTTATCCCACCTCTAACTCATTAGAGCAGTGCTATGACTTTTGCCTTCTGTCACATCTGCCAGTAGACATTTCATGTAAATACATGCACTTAAGCATCTATTCAAAGCTATATCCCGCTTTTTTTTTCTCTTCACACACTCCCTCACCCCTTCCCAAAATATTTCTTTGTATTCACATATGCTTTTCATTTATTCTAGCCCTTTACTCCCCACACGCGCTCTGAGTCCCCAGTTTCCACATTCTTCTTTAACCCTCTAAACTATAAAGACTTTTCTCAGTGGGATCAAACATCTGGCGGGTGATCCTCATGAGGATTTCAGTACTTCTTTTGTTTCCCAATTTGCCAACAGATCAGTTTTGATATGTAGTGAAGCCACTGAAAGAGATTCTCTGAGGCACTCAAAGTATTTCCATGATCTACAAAGGAAAGGGTAAAAACTGAAGGGGTTACAGTAAAATGGATTTTTTTTCCCCATTTCTTATTTCTATGTACTGTTTTAAACTTTTATTTATGTATTACCCTTCATATACTGCGTCCTGTAGGATGGAAATAGATACATGATTTAGATCATTGTAATTTCCTTTTGCTTTTATCCACTTTATTCAAGAACACCCAGCTTTGCTGATACAGTCAATGACCAAGTAAAAAGTAAAGATTTCATCTTTCTCCTGAGACAAAAAGCTGTCAATTACTAAAATTGTATTAATATCAATTACTTGGGGAAGGTGCAGGAGATACTGAGTTTCAGGTCTATATACCACATTATCTCAGATTAACTCAGTTGTCCCAAATACTGACCCAGTTCTGCTTTTCCACAGATATTTAGTCCCCAGCAATCCTACCAAGTTTCCCCTGCACCGATGCTTTGGTGACAACAATTGAGAGTGGCAGGGGCAGGAGCAAAGAGTTTGTAGGATTTCTCTTACCAACACCGAGATAAGTGCTTTGAGCTCCTCTTCTCCACTACCTGTGCATTTAAAATTTTAAGAAGTGGAGGTCTTTCCAAAGAAAACAAGTTTTTCTCTTTGGGCATTTCTAGCCAGCTAATGCAAGAGGAAGTGCTATGTGTCGATATACACATTTAGACTTGCCATTCCACAGTATTAGCTATTAGAGAAGGCTAATACTGGAGATTAAAAATTAAAAGAAACACTCTTTAAAACCTAGCTAATGCATCACCTTTTCAGTAGTTCATCTCTTTTAAAGATTTCCTTTATGATACTGATTCAAACTGCTTAGCAGTACTTATTTAAGTCTAGGTTTGGTAAAGGTCTTTATTACATATCTATGACTTTTGTACCAAATAGAAATCTGTCATGATTGTTTGGAATAAACATGTTTTCAGATTAATTTTCAGCCTAGTTGACAGAAATCATACTTTTTAGTCATAATAATCCATTTATTTTCACTTGAGAGAAATTATGTCTAAACAAAACACCTTGAAAATTCAAACTCTGCAGCCATAACGTATTTCAAGTTAAAAACATGATAAATAAGATGCTAAAATACAGTATCCCAAGGCCATGCTACACAAACTGAAGAAGCACAATCCTGCAGACAAGAACCCTCCCTGCATGGACCCACCCTTTGTTTTCAAAGCCCAACATACACTGAGTGTGCACTGAGCATACACAGATTCTCACCCAAGGATGTATTTTGATGTGAAAAAGTCACACAGTTATTAATACTTTCATGTTGAGAACGCTGTAGCTCAAGAGATAAAGCTGATGCTTCATCTCATGAGAAACAAGTATTCTTTTATAAAAGCTTATAAATGGTTTGATGTTTTCCCCGAGACAACAAGCAGTCATTTCCTGGTACATGAGATTTCCATGAAACAAATCTGAATGTCACCCAGCATGAATAACACATTTAACACATTTCAAGAACTTTCTGTTAACTCAAGATCATGCTTGAAATACAAAGAAGTGACACTTTATGTATTAAAAAAACCCCAAACCAACACAACAAACCATGCATAGCCCCCAAGGAATTCAGAACCATTGCACCAAACAACAAATCTAACAAACATAGGTGCGAGCACACTGCTGTGGGTCAAACCTACCACGAGTGCCCGTATTGTCTATAACACCACACACACACCCCCAGCCAAAGACAAACCTGTAAACAGTGATTCTTTTTCAAAGACTAGATATTCAGCAGGTTTCCACTAGAGAAAGGAAAAAAAAGGTAAAAAAAAAACCCAAAAAACACCTTACCCTCCTTAATTTAAAAATTACATAAGCTTTAGCTTCACCTTCACTTGCTCCTTCTCAGAAGACAGAAGAAAACCCCAATTAAAATAAGACCTCTCCAGTTCTGCTGCAGCTCCCCAGCAGACAGACTCAGCCCTGCCCTGTGAGAAGCTGCCAAAGCGGAGGTGCTGGGGGGGGGCTGGGGCTGGGTGCCACACCCTGAGGTCCCCCCCTACTTCCCCTCTTCCTCCTCCTGCTCCTCAAGGCTAAACCTGCCCACCGCAGAAGCAGGCTCCCATCGGATGAGCTGCTGACACACATCCAACCAGCTCCTCGGTCATATGGGGCAGCCTTGGGGAGAAAAGGCCATCAGCTGCATCATTAACGGAGGGATGCGACTGTGTCCAGTTAGTTTGGAAAGAGGCCCAGGCTGTACCAGTCAATACAGAGCAGTGTATTTTTAATACTCCCTGATGTGTTTTGTGTTCTCTGCTGCAGTGAGCAGGTCTGCAGCACACTGGCAGCTCAAGGAGCCTTCCTGCTCAAGCAGCGCCGTAAGGAATAAACTTCCAGTGTCTCTTACTCTAATGCAGTGCTCTCGGGGTTTCTTCTCTTCTCATTGCCATGCAGGTCTCAGCCTCACCTTAGTGCTGAAACTTTCCAACCCAAGGAGACCAGCACAGCAACATTCACCTATAGTATATTATGCATGTACAATCACAGGTGCAGCAACACTCGTGAATTTAACCACACCAGTACTGCAGCATGATGATCTCGACCTTTCAATACTCTATGAAAGAACTACTTTCCACAGATTTAGAGAAAAAGCATACACTGAATTGCACCTGACCAAGATTTAGTGGTCAAAACCTTACAGATTTTGTTTATATTCTCATTTTCTATGAGATTTAGTTATACCTGCTCTTTTTATACAAACCTTTCAGCTTTCTATGGACACAAACACTGACAATATTTGAAGTAAAATGTAAAAGATATTCAGTTCACCACGCTGTAAAAAGATGGATGCACGTGGGACACCCTTAACCCAGAGCTTTAATGTTGACAAGCAGGCCTTTGACTTGCCATCATTTTGACAGAAAGGACTTGAAACATAGTGGGTTCTTTCCCTTCGACTTCCAATCAACATGTACATTGAGTTGAGGATACACTTTCCATTTCTGCCTCAAACCCTGGAGAACAGAATTAGAGCAATGACCACCTCTATCAAACACAGTCATCAAGCACAGCCCCAAGAGAAATAAGATCAAGAAACCGCAGGGACAGACTGTCTACACTACTTGGCTACTTGTGATGGCCACAGAGTGGGAGTTTTATACTCGGTACATATGATAAAGTTTTATTCTCAGTATATATGACAAAAGTTTCAACTCAGAGTGAAAAACAAGAAAGCTTAAAAAGCCAAAATGCTGTTCCACCAGCCCCTCTGCTCCAAGCAGCAGGATGCAGGAGGACGGGCCCGCACTGCCTTCCTGCCGGCCACACGTGCGTCGTCTCCCTTTGCCCACACACCCTGCCGAGCACCGCAACTTTCACACCGCTCTTTGCGGGGCCACGCGTGGGGTGTTTGTGTTTGAGGGGGGAAGCAGCGCCGGGGCCGCCGCTCTCGCGTACCTGGGAGCTGGCGCCGAGGCAGGATGGCAGCAAGAGCGGGGAGCCGAGATTCGTCCCCCGGGCGGCCCCGGCAGCGCGGGGCGGAGCGGCCGCAGCCCGGCGGCTCCGATACCCGCGGGCAGCGGGGCCCCCCCACTGCGGACCCGGGCCGGCGCTGCTACTGCAGCGGTCCGGGGACGCGATGTGCTCCGCACAAAACCACACCCACCGCATTGCAGAAGCCACGGCCGGGGGGGAAGAGGGAAACAGCCCCCCCTCTTCACCGCAAGGCACGCAGCACCCCCCGGCCGGGCAGTGAGGGAGAGGAGGGCCCGGGGCGGAGTGCGGGAGAGCCGGCTCCCCCTACACCGCCTGGGCGCTGTGTCCCCCAGATGAGCGGGGCAGCGGGCATCCAAGGGGGGGAAGCAGGTCCGTTCCTCCCTAATCCAGATCACCCCCTCACCCCCCCCGCCATGCCTCTGCCGCCTACAGAAGTTTCCCACAAAAATGCGTATCGCCCTAAAAAAATCGCAAACACCCCCCCCCCCCCCCTTCATCCCTCTCCCCTCCACAGCTGCAGCGGGAGCAGCCCTGTCATGTCCGTGTCACCGTCCCCCATCCCCCCCCCCCCCCGTCGGGCCAGAGCGAGCCAGATACCCCGCGGAGCCCCCACTGTCCTCCCCGCTCTGCAAGGGGGCACAGCTCGCCGCCTCCCCCGGCACAAACCCCCTAACTCCCACCGGCACCCTGCCTTCACTCACACGCCAACCACCACCGCCCCCCCCCCGCCCCCCCGCCGCTGCTAACTTAAAAATGGCTCCTAGGAGTGAGGTTTTTATCTCTATAAACCTCATTTATATATATACATATGTGTGTGCGTATATATATAAAATGTATGTAAATATTAAAAAGGAATGCTGTCTGTCCCCCCCCCGGGTATATCCTCCGCTTCCCCTTGCGGGGAGGACACTGCACGCACCGGGTGCGGGAGCAGTGGGAAGGTACCTTGGCGGCGGCGGCGCGGCGAAGGCGGGGAGCGGCGGCGGTACCGGGGAGCGGGGCTGCTCCCGGCGCAGCGGCGGGAGGCGGCGGCGGCGGCGGCCACGCGTCAGCAGCGGAGCCCGGCTCTGCCCAGAGCGAGCCTCCGCCGTTTCCCAGCAAATCAGGACTGCGGAGGCTCCTCCGGAGAGAGGGAGGGAAAAAGGAAAGGGGGAAGAGAAGGGAAGGGGAAAAAAATAGAGGGGAAAAAAGAACAGAAGGGGGGAGTGTGGGGGTGGGAAACCCACTCCGCGGAGAACGGCAAAAGCTGATGCCGGCAGGTTTCTGGAGCCAACACCCCACCCCACCCCCCCCACCCCCCCCTGCCTGCTGCCGCGGTGGGAGAGGGGGGTGCCGCGGGCAGCTCCCCGAGCACAGCAGGGAGTGCACCCTCTTCTCCAGGAGCCCGGCCCCGGGATCCCCACCTGCGTCCGGATGGACCCGGCCTGTTTTTGGCTCAGCTAAATGAATTCTTCTATTTCGACTGATGAGTTTAGCTGTGGCAGTTGCAACCAAACCCTAGAGATGGAGAGACTCCCTGTGAACTTCAAAGGACTAAGCTGGGTGCTGGCAAGGTCTGGCTTTGATTTGCACATGGGGTTTTTGCTTGGGGGGTGGGGAATGTATCAGCCTTTTTGATTTTAATTTCTAGTGACAAACCACATACTCGTAAAATCCGGACCCTGTTTCACTCAGCAGCAGCATCAAAACAGAAAAAAATGTAGGTCCTGCCACACATCAGCTCCCGATCCAGAAAGGGTAGTGCAAAACTGGAAATTACTTCTGAGTTTGCACTACAACACAGACCACAACATGCCACATGTCAGAAAGCATCAAAAATTCCTAACACATACGGAAGCCGCATCGGAGGGGATAATCCTACTTGCACCATTCCATTTGGGTAAATACGTTAGCATCTCTTAGAGCACACAACTACCTACACGCATAGCAGCAGACACTGGATTTGAAACTCTGCCGCACCCCGGCACTCAGAAGCACCGCTCCTTCGTTTCTCTGGGGGACGAGAAGCGGCTGAACTTGCTCTTTTCCAGGGGAGGAACTGACCGTGAGAAGGGCAGCGAGGGCTGGGGCTATGTGGGAGCCTTCAATCCTGTTGCAACACAGTGGACCAATTAGGCTTATTCTCCTTTTAAGTACTGCATTGAGAGCTCCCCAAGATGATAAGATCCAAACTATATTCAGGTCTCTGCTATCAATTGGGGTGTGTGTGGGGGGGTAGTATCTGCTTTAATTAGCAGCATCTCTGGGAGATTTAAGAAGGGAAAGAGGTTTTGTCAGTAGGCAGCTGATGTACCATTCCTCAGATCTGCAGAACTGCACTGCTCTGTATTTAATGCAGAATCGTAACGAGACATGCACACACACACACACACACACAGACCCTTCACCTGCTGTACAGGAGTGCCTTTTAGCAGATCTGGCACACTGTAACATGCACGGGAAGAAGAGAGGCTTCAAAAGGAAAATGCCTGCTATCAACTGAGAGAGGGCATACCTCTAGTCAGTTGAAATACAAAGACTTGTGTACTCTTCTCCTGGAAGAGCTCTGGAAGCCATCATGAATCACAAGGGAATGGACTTGACAACTAAGACACACATTAGAGTTAATAAGGTTTGACTGGGGGGGGGCAGGAAGCAAATTAGGAAAAGGACTGAGTTGGTTTGAATCAAAGCAAGTCTCAAATGCAAGCTAGGAGACTTGAAGAAATACTATTTGACAAACAATGCCATTGTTTTTACCTGAGATTTACCAGCTCAACATTTTGCAGCTCTTGTCCTGCCCATTACAGAGGAAGGTGTTGACACTGCTTTTAAGCAGAGATAACACTGTTGGAGTATTAGTGCTTCCTTCACAGCAACACATGTTGTCCTTGAGCACTACTGAAGGCAGATTTGCCCCACAGCTACAATATATTCTCTGATCCCTTTTGTGGATATACTACATATATAATCTCATCTTTCATCTGAGAATCTAGAAGGCTTTCAGCACGTTGATTTAACCTCAAAACATCAAGTGGCATTAACAGGCTGTTCCTACAAGCAGGAAATCTTTGCAACAGATATGAGATAGCTGATACTTCTGGGATACCAATATGGGCCTAAGTTTCAGAATACTCAACACTCACAGTGTTTTTATTTTATTTGCATTTTCAGATGTTACTTTCTAATCCCCAAGTGGGTTAGTTGGCCAGCTTGCCCTGACTTCTGTCAGACGGAAGCTCCACGGAACTTTAGGTTTCCATGAATCAGCAGGTTTTTATAATTATTTTAAAATCCTATTCTTCCAGTAATTTACAGCCAGCCTGAATCCATACTCTTATCACATAGGTGGAAAACATGAATAATTCTTCCCGCCCCCTTCACTGGAGTTATCCCAGTGTCCATTTACATGAAACGAAGCCCAGATGACAAGTCCCAGCAGCACTAGAAGAGACTGTTCTCCTGCCTGGACATGAGACAATAGTTTTATTCTTGCTATTTTCTCACCTTCCTGGAAGTGGTGCTTCAGACCTGGATTTCAGGAGCAAATGAGTTCAATGATGACATTTGAGTTTGTTTGTCCCAACTCCCAACACATCAGGCTTGGTGTGGCCCAAAGCAGTCCTTTCTCACCACCATCAAACGCCTGATGAGCAGCCCCTGCTCATAGTCAGAGAAATATAAATCCTACATTGTGTTCATTAAAACCAGCACCTGCTTCGGAAGGAAGTGGAGTGCCACACACTCGTGGTAGCTCTAGTGCCCAGCCTTTGAACTCTTCGTATCTTGCTGCTCTAAACCCAAGCTCAACTGCCTGCCACTCCCCATGCACCATCTCCTCTTCATTTCAATGACTGTAGAGAACTTCTCCCAGCCTGCTTCTGCTGGGTCATCATCCCCTTTCTTTTTTTCATATCCAGCATGCCCCATTTTCCGTCCCCCCTCAGCACCTTCTTTCCCCTCCCTCCATTACCACCATATCTCTCGCCAGGGGCCTCCCAACCCTCTATTCCTCCTTTGCCCTTACAAGAGGTATTTCTTCATCTTCCCTCCAAAACAGTTTCCTTCCCCTTGTGCTACATACCTTTCCTGCATTTTCTCCAGGCCAGGATTCTCCCTTTCCTACCCACACAAGGAGCTGGATGCACATCAAAATTGCTCTATGCTGGTCTGGAATCCAGGCAGTTCCCACCACCGCAACCTCTGGGGAGGAAGGCACATAGCTATCGATATGCCAGTACCCCACTGTATGAGCGAGAGTCACCCAGGAGATCAACACTCAGCTGAAGACATGGGTAAAATAGGCAGCAAGTTCTGCCCTCCACTCCTTTTGCTATCCATCTATCACTTGGTTTTCTGGTTTCTCCCATTTGATGAACACATGCAACTTGCTCTGGAAAGCCTGCAAAGGTAGGGAGGAAGGAAAGGAACTGTTTCTGGCATGAAAAGCTAGAGAAGAATAAAGGCAAAGACAGCCTCTGACATGAAGTAGGTAAATTAGAGGTGGGGAAGGAAAAGGTACCAACACATGCACCCCCTTTCCCCGTGGGGTACTAGTTGGAGGAGAGCAGCCGTATGGAAAATGGGCCTGTGCAGAGTATTTGGCTACGACAAGGACTTTTTCTTTTATAGGAGAAGGGAATGGGGAGACACATGGTCTCTGCCAGGAAAGGATGAATAGGCAACCCTGGAAGAGCAGGGACAAGGATTATTGCCCAGCCCTGGGAACTGCTGCCTAAAACATTCTTGTGATTCCCTAATTGATTGGACATGGCATTCAAAAGAGCACATTACAGAAAAGCAAGACACAAAAATGGTATCAAGCCTAGCAAAAGGCTGTCTCAAGCCCAGCCAACGATGAATTAGCTGGGTACAGCACTTTGAAAAATGGCAAGTACCATAAAAGTAGTGGCATTATTATAGCATTATTAAGAAGATACTTCTTAGCAGGCAGGAGCTTGGCACTATCTGTCTAGACGGGTAGATGGGTTTGGAGTCGAACTGACTTTTTTATTTTTTTTATTATTATTACCGTATCCACTTCCATTTATTAAAAGCAAACTGCTCTGCCCATGACTCATGCCGCTTAGCTTTCTGCATGGCAACGAAACAAAATTCTCATAATTAAGAGCCATCACTGTGAGACAGCAAATGAAGGTAAGATTTGGAAATCAGACCAAATCTTCTATTTCTGTCCTCCCCTACTGCAAACATAAAGCCCACAGACCTCTAATTAGCCAATATTACCACTGCCTTCAAACATGTGAGTAGTAAACTTTCAGGTGAGATACCCCTTAGTGTAACTCAGTGACACAGCAGGTCAGATTTACTCTTGACCTCAGTGCAGGGATTTATTTGGTCTGTCATTTGAAGTAAGTCTCGCTCTGCCAGACAGTGCCAAATCCATCCCTTTTTAAGATTACTGAAGAAGCAATCCATAAATTTGGCCCCAGTGCTTCTGCAACTGAAATCCTGCCTATATAAGATTTACTGCAATTAATTCAGCACTGCCCTTTGCCACTTTCATATCTGTAGCTACTTTCTGGCTGAGAGCATTAACTGGATTATTAAGCAATTACCACCTGCTGCAGTTCTCCAGCCCCCATTATAAACCAAAGGTAACCAAATTTTATGGATATATGATGCTTTGTGATGTACCTGAGGCTGTGCTGCAAACAGACAAGAATTAGTTTTCAGATAGAGTAATAAACTGAAGCTTGGAATCTCACTTAAGGTTTTAATTTTGAATTTATTTTGTCTGTTCATAGTCATTAATATGGTTTAACTGTACTCTGATTTAATATACACTGACTATAGGAAACAGAAAATACAGAAGGTATGCAACGTACAGTTAACACCAATTTATTTTAAGTATGGTTCCTAAACAGCCTAACAGTGAGGGAGAAAAGGACAGCTCTCATTTTCTATCAGCAGCTCCAGGACTCAGAGCTTCCTAGATGGCAACCACCTCTATCAAGGTCACCATAGACCACCTTCCTTTACTGGGGTGCTTTTTGTTTAGTCCATCAATTTCAGTCCATGAAATGGTGTCTTTTTTTTCTCATTCCCACAGTGCATGGTGCTTTGCCCTATTTGTGGTGTGTTAAGCAGGAAAGCAGATACCTTCTTTCCCTCTTTTCCATGCCATTAAACCCAGTGTAGCATTTTAGTTACCAAACTATCTCAAACTCTTCTATGTCTTCATGAAGCATCTAATTGAGAGAAGGACTTGAGGAGGAATTTACAATGAGCATAAGCATAAGTCTTACTGACTTGAAGGAGAATCGATGCTCATATTTGTTAAGTACTATCAGAAATAGAAACACCATCCTGAATCATAACCACCTTCTACAAATCCCTTTATAAGATACTTTTTCCTTCTATCACCTATAATTAAATGTCTCTCAGTAGCCAGGTTAATAGGTTTGGCCCCCAACTGCTTTTATATCATTTGTCTTTGCAAGCTGCATGATTTATCAGGGAGGGAGGCACTTTAATGAGTGTTTGTACAGCACCCAACACAGTTCACCTCTCATCTTAATTAAGGTTAATAGCAATCAAGGGAAGCACTAGTAGATTCTGATTTAAAGTACAGTGAATGCTTGTGCTTCTCATAATACCAAAGTGTTATTAAGAAAAGATAAGAAGTCCTGCCCACGAATGAACACATTTATCCTATATCTGTATTGGCTCTCAGTTACACATGCTAACATGTCAGAGGCTGTTTTCTTTAATGGTTGAAAGATTACTTTAGTTCCAAGGATTTTTTAGAATTAGAACATTTCTAACCTGGCATGTCTAATGAAGAATTTTAGGTTACTTGGCTATCCTTCCTGTCAAACAACCCCTCTCAATTTTTATTCTCCCAGAGTGCCAGAAGAAAAACCGCATCTGATGCTTGACAGTAAGTGAACTTTACTCACAGAAAGGGAAAGGACTGGTGGTTTTAATCTACCAAATGTGCTCATTGAAGAAAACAAGAAAGCAAAACCCCACAATATACAGCGCAATTTCTCTGTCTCTAGTTAGAAAAGTGAATATTTGCTCCCAGTAAGCTGCCTCCTCTTGCTATTACTTCTTTCCTTGCACAATATTTTAACAGCAGAAGTGGCTGTTCTTCACAAACCAAGGACATGGTTCTGTGTCCATGCTGCTCTTGGCTGCTCCAAGCCCACCCAGCCAGACACAGCCCTTGCTCCTTGCACCCTGTCCCCATCCCATCTTCTGCTATGCTTTCCCAGTTACATGTCTGAAGTACCAACAGAAGAAAAGTCTACATCTTCCCCACCATTTCCTGGCTGCTCCTTCCAGCCTCCGTCCTGCCCCTGTCACCAGGCCACTACAAGCATTTATTAAGGCCATGGGAAAAAGTAGGCAAGCCAATCTGAGTTAAAACTAAAAAGGGAGGAGAGAGAATCATATAATAGGCTCATAGAATAGTCAGGACAAATCTGAACAATTCCTCACCATGATTCCCCATGAGATCTCATCAATATGAGACTGAAAAGCAGGCAGTGTGGTGTGACACGAGAAGGGGAGATGACAGCAGAGTCACACTACCGCCTCTTCTGGTCATGCCAGCCTATGCTGGTGTCAGACTGTGACGCTGGCCACCAGCCTTTATTTATGTGAGCAACTGCTCAAAAGTATACCCCTCGCTTTCAGCCCCTGCTGGACTGGGCTCCCAGGGAGCAGTCCACCTTTGCCTAACAGGCACCCCCTGAGCACAGCCAGGAGCCCCTCCACCTTATGTTCATAGCTGGTTAGACACTTTCAAAATGCACTGCTTTTAAAAACATGCTCTAATTCAGTACGCAGTTTAAGTCTCACACTGAGTTGATGGGATGCTGCCAGTAAAACTGAACTGAAGGTAGTGAGGAGACACCCATCCTTTCCTTCTGCTTTGACAGCTTACCCTGCAACTCACTCTCAGTACTCATGGACAAAAAACAGGGATACCAACCCAGGATCTTTGTGTCTTTCCCTCGGCAAATAAACCGGCATACCTTAAGGGCAGCTGCCCTGTGCGCACCCAGCATATTGTATCCTGGGATAGAAAAGTAGCAAAAAGTCACACTCCATTGGTTTCTTTCTAACTGCCATACAGCTAATTGCTTACCCCACACAGACCTGCAAAACAGCCCCAGGGGATCTGGGTTTGTATCTTTGAAGAGCAATCCTCTCAATAGCATGAAAACGTTACTATCACATTAACGGGGGGGGGGGGGGGGGGGGGGGGGGGGGGGGAGGATCACCTTCAACTCACAGCTTTAAGCTAAACAAATTTCACTCACCCAAGTGACAAGTTATATGTATTTGTCCCCTAGGCACTGAAGAATATCCAAGGCAGGCATCTCAGCCTCTCACCCTCATAAAAGCTTTTTACATTTAGCAAATAATGACTATCACGAACAGCCTCTCACAGTACAAATGTTTAATTTACCACACATCCCCTGAACCAATAATTTTAGGACTGGGTTTGCTCAGTTGCCACTGGCTTGCTCCCGTCAGCAACCAGTATGCAAACATCTGTCCAGCTGCTCCCTCAGAGACGCATGCACAGCCTAAAGTTGCCAAGCAACATCCTCGATGCCTTAAGCATCGTGCCAGCTTGCCTGCTTTAAGAAAGTAACTCAGAAAAAAGGCCGGTAGGAAAGCACAAGCTTACGTAAGGACCCTGCATTTAGAAGAGGTGCTCTGCCTCTGTCCCAGAAAACTTCTGGGCACACGATTTGTTCCTGGTAGTAAAATAAATGCAGCTAGTCCTGTCATCGCCTCTAAAAAAAGAAAAAGAAAAAAAAAAAAGGGGGAAAACAATGTGTATGTTGGAGTTTCTAAGGTTGAAACTGAAATCTAAACAAAGATTCAGGTTGAAAAATCTGTTTTCTGGGTGACAGCAGGCAGTGTTTACCGCCTTCCCTTATCCAAATTAAGGAACAAGCAAACACTGATTCAGTGCAACTGGGACGCCAATGCAGTGCCACTGGTGGCAGTTAAAGGTAAACACATCTCTGTGGTCACAGAAAACCCCCATAAAAACAATGTATTTACAAAAAGCCTGAAAACCAAAGAGGTTTTCACAAGGCTGTGTCCTCCCCCACATTTGAACTCATTTTTCCTCAAGCATCAGTCAAAATATTTTCAAGGTTCTCTTTAATATACCGATCAAAGCAGCCAAACACACATTCTTTACAAGGTTTTAATGCTAGCTCCTCTCCCAAAACAAAGTAATAAACAGAAAAAGTGGGACCGGCATCTTTGTTGCAAGATAAAAATCATGTTAATAGTGTCAGGACTTACAAACAGTCCTCAGCTTCCCAACTTGCTTGCAGGAATCCGATGAGACCATGGTGATTGATTGCATCAGCCTGTGCTCTGGTATCCTGGCCAATGAAACTGCTTTGGAAAAATTTGCAAATGCCATTGCACCTATTAACACCTACCATGAACTAGCAGTGTTCTTAAAAGTAACCAGAGCTCATAGTATTTGGAATTTCACTGATACCTGAGGTGCCAGACAAGTGCGGTAAGGCTGTAAAAGGTGTAATTTCCTTTTGAAACTGTTTTCTCCTGACAAGACACGTAACTGCAGAAATAATGAAAGCCACAAATATTTTCTCAAAGGAAAAACATGGTGGCATTGAGATGAAGTATTGCATTTATACAGTATGCATCACACAGTTGTTTCATTTGCAACTGCAAGAAAAATCTATTATTCAATTAGTTTGGAATGAAACGTCCCAAAGCCCTCCAATTCTGACTTCGGTATTGAATCAATTTCTGGAGGCTTGGGCCATTTTACTGCTTTTTGTACAGCAGCTAGTCTATAGTCTAAGTGTTATTTTAGTGGAAGAAAGAAATTAAAAAGAAATGTAAGCAAGCCAGATAAATGAACTCATACAACAGCCTTCAGAGTTCAGATTACTTCAGTGATTTGCTTTCCTATGTTCCTTTCACATTTTGGGGAGCAAAGTTAGTAAAAGGAAAATTATGTATAGGAACTGTCATGTTCCTAAGGTTTTTATGGCTGCTCCTTGTTCTCTACCCTCTATCTTTACCACCACTAAGTCCAGCACTCCCAATATCCCTTCAGGTCTTTCTGCCAGGCAAGAGAGAGCATATGCAGTAGCTATATGCATGCTGACAGGCAGCACTGCACATGCTGGTTGTCTATCACAGCACACGCTTTTGGTTACTCAAACAGGCTATCTGCTACTACAGCCTCACAGGACATTTAATGGCTGAGCTCATGCTAAATCATTTCCCTTAGAGAGGCAATGTTTGCCTTCAGACCCTTCTACGCCACATCACTGCTCTTTAATTCTCTCACCACTATGCAGGATAGATCTGAACACATAGTATCAAAGATGCAGTAGCAGTGTCTCGTCGTATAGAGCCTCTACTTCTTTCCCCCAGCCACACACCCTCTGCTTTGCATTAAGCATACAAAGTCCTGCTTTATTTTCCTTTTTGGGAAATTCTGCCACTCTTTGAAGAAACCTGAAAGTGATTATACAGATGAATGATGAAACCTGAGCTCTTGTTCTCATGTTCCACCCAAGCGAAAAAGCAGAAGATACAGTGGCTTATTCTTAGAGAACTTAGCCTCAAGCTTCCACCACAACTGTGGCAAAATACTTCTTGAGGTACAAGAGTGCCAAAACCCTTCAAACGCCAAGATCATTTTTGTGTAGTACCATGAAATGAGTTTCAAAGTGGTTTTGTATCATCAGTAAATTCCTCACTGGCAGGTTTTGGGTTTTTTTTACCTCCCATTTTTAATGATCAGCGATTAACATTAAAAAACCAAACCAAATCAAAATAAAACTCCATCCCCCCCCCAAAAAAAAATCAAAAACCCAAACCACCAACACCTTATAATGAACATTTCTTAGAATAACATGAAAAAAAGTCTACCCTTTGAAATAGATTTGCTATACTCCACAACCCCCATGAAATCAAATACTCTGACACATGTCCACTATTATGATTAAAGTAAGGACTGCTGAGGTTAAACTCCCCAGTGATTAACTTACAAAGTAAAGCAAAGCAAATTTTTATTTTCCTGTAATTGACTGTCATCTTGAAATGAGCACGAATTGTAAGGTTTCTCGCAAAGGCTGCATCATCAATGCGAACATTTTATTCACTTACCTTCTTCAGAGTCTCTAAAGCTAAAATTGTGTTCCCCGTTATTTATCTATTTTACTTAGACTAATCAAATAAAATTTTCACTTTGCAACTTCGCAGGCATCTCATGTATAGAATTCATCAGTCAATGAATTTAGAGCAACATTCACTAGGCAATTACAATGTCTGGAAAACTTGCCATAAAACAGCAGTTATCATGTATTATACACATGCAATCTGAGTTATGGTAAGACTATGAGGCATGTTACATCTTTTTTTCCTTATCTTTTCTTTCCTTAATACCCTCAGCTTCTGTACAGTGAGTACAGCAACTGCTCTTAACCACTTCCTGTTACTTCTTTTAGTGTCTGAAATTATAAGACACTTTCATGGTACAACAGTGGTGTAGAAAAAGTCAACTCAAGCTGGTTGCCAACTCAAAATCAAAAGTAGAGTGATGGCTGCTTGAAAAATCTGGGATGCAAAGTGATAGGGCAAAAACTCATGGCACCCCGTTCAAACTTCACTAATTCACAGACTAAACACTTTTTACATAAAATACAGATGAAGTAACTCTCTCTCAAAAAGAAACATGTTTATATCACTTGGTTTGATTAAATGAAAGCGACAAACACATTGGCCTGCACTGCATTAGCTGAAAGAAGAAAACTGCTACCAAAGATATTCCGTTCAAGTTTTGTCTTGGGAATCCACATGCCAGATTGAGAGACGTTTATTTGCATGAACTATCTGAAAATATAATTATGATTTCCAAAACAAACAAACAAAAAATAAAAAAGAGAGTTTTTTGGTTTTCCATACGTACAAAAGACAAAGAAAGGGATAAAAAAAAAGAAGACTTTTGAAACACCTACAAGTAGTTATTTATCAAGTGTAAAACTTACAAAGTTAAGGATACGGCACATTTTGGGTACAAGTTCCTTAGCCCACAGAAAATAGTTATAGCTATACTTACGCAATTCCAAATATTTGAGAGTTTTACATATGGGGAATAACTGTACACTGTGTGCACAGAGATGACACATTTGAAGCAGAAAGCGAGAGAGAAACAGCAACTGCTTGCAACTGCACAGCTGACATCAAGCTTGAACAAGCCCACGGAGCACCTCCACCTTCTGGGTCGCCAAGCTGCAGACCTGCTGTGGGAACTCATCTGCGCAACTGCGATGCAAGTGAGCAAACACACGCCTGAACATAACTCTGATGATACCAGGATCACAGCACAGAAAGCCTGTACTTTGTGGCCAGCCTGGCTCGTTACGAAGGACCAATAGCGAATCTGACATGAAAAACCTAGGTTCTGTGGAATAGATGAGCTGCAATACCTTCTAGTGGAGTGAACTAAAACCAGCCAGAAATTCTTACTAGAGAAAGCGTTTTGAAGGCATTGCAATGTAGCAGTAATAGAACTTCCAACTGTATTGTACATTCTCTTCCCTAAATTTCCAATCTTCCTAAGCATGTTTCTATAGAATCAAAGAATAGTTTGGGTTGGAAGAGACCTTCAAAGGTGATCTAGTCCAACACTCTTGCAATAAGCAGGGACATCTTCAAGTAGATCATGTTGCTCAGAACCACATCCAGCCTGGCCTTGAGTGTCTCCAGGGATGGCACATCCACCACTTCTGTGGGCAACCTGTTCCAGTATTTTACCATGCTCACTGTAAAAAATTTTTTCCTCACATCCAGCCTGACTCTCCCCTCATTTAGTTTGAAACCATTACCCCTTGTCCTATCGCAACAGGCCCCGCTAAAAAGCCTCTCCCCATCTTTCTTACAGGCTCTAGTTCTCTTTATATACATTGATTTTGGGAAATAAAAACTACCAGGTCTTTCTGAGAGTTTCAATTCTTCCTTCTTCCTCCCACCCACATCTTTACATCTTCTGGTTTTGCTTAAGCATCATGGCTCCGAAGAGCTGTAAAGCAACTTGCGGAAGGGAAGCAGAGTGTTGTAACTGTCTGCTACTAGAATAAGAAAATTAAACATGGAAAGGAGAGATGGTATGAATCATGCTGAGTTGTGTGACATTTATTAACTCACCAAAAAAAAAAATTGACTTTTTGAAAATTTTAGTTAATAACAGAAACTCAGCATTGTGTAACTCAGACTCCCCAGTGGACAACAAATTATTTGGACCTGCTCTTATCCAGGCTTCTTATATCTATATAGACTATAATTTTCTTTATGCTTTGTAGTCTTTATTGTACTGTGATAAAGTACTTTTTACTATAAAAGAAACTCAAACTAAGCATGTGTATGAGAAAAAAACAAACAATACATTTTGTTCAAGTGTTCGTCATTACACTGATAATGCACCAACCTATTTTAACATCTATTATGTTTTCCAGTAAATGATTTTAGGAGATGCTATCCTGAAGTTATCATAAGCAATGGAAGGATTTTCATGACCAGAGTCAGACCAAGCAGTTTGCTTAAATGAACAGGTTTAAATCTGATTTGAAAGCTGCACCAAACCCGAGTTCACTGGTGAGAGGAAAGGAGGGGCAGGCAAAAGCAGCCCTCCCTCTTCCATACCCATTTCCTAATGCATACTCTGCTCTCAAGCAGCCTCCCATAATTACATCAGATTTCACAAGACCATGTCTCTGGCCTGAACACTTTTGCAGTTTATAAAACTAAGAATTAAAGCAGCATTACAGAACACAAATATGTGGCCTCTCTGCCTCTTTGCACATGGGTTGCGCGTTGGTGCTTCTGAAAGGCCTTATCTTGACATGTTCTTTTCCAACCAAATCACTGAGAAGTAACACAAACTTTCTAAACCTCTGTTTGAAAACCTTATCACTCACTCAGCAAGAGCCTGAAACACACTAGCAGGAGTCCCAGAGAGTATAATAAAGGTCAAAAAAAGAAATGAAATATATCTATATCAGCCACAGTAGTTTTGCATAAGCAAACATGATACTCCTCCCTCCCCCCCCTCCCCCCCCCCCCCCCAACAGATGGGTCTAATCTCAACAGCTCAGTGCATGAAATCTAGGACCACTGAAAAGGATGGGAAAGCTCATCAGTTTAATGATGCAAGTGTGTCCCTGCCCTGAGCAGTCTGATATTCCTGGTCGTCAAGCAGTTGGCCCAACAAATCCAACAGAATTAGAGTGCCAGAGAAACAGTGCATTGGCTGACTCTTCTGTTTTATAAGCCAAAGATAATTTTAATAGCCGTACAGCTGTATAAATGTGTACCATGGGAAACTAAATTCTGACCCAATCCCTTTACCAACACTAGTAATGCTGTTTTCATTAAAGAATTTTTAAAAATACTTGTTTTTTTTTTCAAATAAATGAAAAAAGTACATTCAAGAGAAACAGCTACATTATTACGTTTAGTAATGAACTAATTATTCCAAAATACATACTCCTCCCAAATGTATTCTAGCATATGATTACAGCCCATTTGATAATTCCAAATGCAGTCAGTATCTGAAAATTACACACACACACTTCCACAGAAAGAAAGCGACTGTGTTTAATATGGGCAGTTAGTGCAATTACAATAATTCCTCATCTAAGCTATGAGCACAACTTGATTTTGCATGTGACTCTCAGCATTAGACCCGCTGGACCTCCCTTTTCCCCCAGCAGCACATGAAGGTCAGCTGCTTTTAGCACCAGAAATTTAGTGAAACAGCTTGGTTTGTTATTTCATTGAAACTGGCTTTAGTCAAGGCAGCTCGCAGCTAAATAGCAGGCAGAACAAGAAAATTCAATTAAAACAGCTCTGAGGCAAAAAGGGAGATGAGTGTATTAGGAAAACATAAATGGGAATTTAAATAGGTGCTACAAGAGCACAACCAGGGCCATGACACAACCCATCTCTCTCTCTTTTATACCCAAGTTCTTCTCCAATTGTGAAGAATATTTTTAAACAGGCCGTATCTTATCTCCGCATGCAGCGAGCAGGCACAGAATAGCTGGAGTTTTCACTGGTCCTGCCACACCAATCCTTTCTTGCAGAGAACTTGCAAGATAACATGGCTTGGAGTATTCCTCTTTTCCAAGCTTAATAGTTTGTTCCCTACAGTAGAAAGAAGACATCCTTTCAGCAGGGCAGCAGTGGCAGGCATGCACGCAAGGAGGCAAGTTGGGTGCAGACAGCGTAAGAGCTGCCACCAACTCCTAAGCAAACGGGAGCAGAAAGCGAGGTGCAGCCCCTACAGCTCCAGGGCTGCTCTGCCAGGAGCTTCAGAAATGAGGCTAAGTTATTCAGGCCAGCAAAAACACTGCCAATATTCATGGAGTCACATGAACGGCCACATAATCCTTTTTTTTTTTGTTGCTTAAAATCACTGCAAGTTACTGCTCCACATGTTGTCAAGGATAGCATAACATTTGCTTGGGATCATTCACTCAGGATCAGAGCAAGCTTGGGACCTCTTCTCTGGAGCTTGTTCTATTCTAGATAGTCCTGGAAAAGAATGCCACCCATGAATTGTGCAGCTGCATGTCTCCCCAACAGCCAGGGTCTTCTGGACTAGGGTCATCTGCACCTTGCTTTGCAATTAACTAAATTCCTTCCCTTCATCCCTGCTTGTGGCACCACTTTTATCTCCCAACTGCAGAATGCTATCTAGATAAGGGAGCATCAAACTCATTTTACTCCCACCAGATACAAGACAGTCCAACATGACACAGAAGAGAAGCAGGAATAAAATTAACATTTTCATGATACTCTAGTACTTCTGTGTTTCTCAATGAAAGGTCAGACTTGGTTTTGTTTTGTTTTTATCTGAACTGTGTAAGTTTCATAACATCTACATGTTTCTTCTGAAAACAGCCTTAACAAAAATTGTCTTTCAATAGCTGTGATGCACATCTACATCCTTCTTGCCAGCACTAGATCAGACCCCAGGACCCATCCAAATTACCAATTCAGTTCTGTTTCTGTGACTGTTCTGCAAGTTAAAAAACCCAAAAACTCATCAAAGCAATATTTGAGTAACACATGCTATTGAAGTTCAGCCTCAAAGTTTTTACTCTTCAGAGCTAACTGACAACAGGCATTCTCTGAACTAACTAAAGTTGTCTGTGGTTTGATTTTTGGCGTTTTTTTGTTTGGTTATTTTGTTTGTTGGGTTTTTCTTGGGTAGATTTGGGTTTGTATTTTTTTGCCTTCCCCCCCCCCCCTTTTTTTTTTTAAGCATCAAAGTAATGTGGTTTACACAGCAGTCTTAATAATCAGAGAACTAACGGACTTGGAATGAAGACAGACCTCAGAGAAGGCACTGAAAAAAACCTTTAATCTTTTCTGTCATTCACACCACCTACTATTTGGGCCACATTTTTTTAAGAAAACAAAAGATTTTTCTCCCCCTTTTTTTTTAAGCTCCAATTTATTTAACAGCTTTAGTAATCATTTTCATAGTATGAGAATGAGAAAGCGGTTTCTATTGATACACATAAGTAACATTATCAATTCTTCTCCTGTAGCATCTCAGAATTCCAGGCAGTGATAAGACTTAAAACATGCTTTACCCTGTAAATACCAATGACAGATAAGCCTTGCTTTAGACACCCAGGATTACGATTAGCAACAGGGGTAAAGTGAAATATTCACAGGGAATCCGAGTAACTTCAAATTTCTTACATATAATTTTGTTTATGTTGTGTCTAGAGTAAGTGTAACTTGGCAGGAGTGTAATATACTGCAGACAGATATGGCAGCATGAGAAAAGATAGCAACTCTAAAAATAAAGGCTCTAACAGTATCATAAGCAGGAGCCAAAACGCAGCAGAAATACGTATTTGCTGTTAGCGAGGTGAAAGGGATGGCTGAAGCTCATGCAGCAGAAAGGCCGACTAGGTCTCTGACAGACCATTTTTACTTTGAGCGAACACCGGTAATGCTGAGGACGTAAACAGACTGAAAAGCTTCAAAGGAGCATGCCACAAGGGTCAACTTTTACCCATAGAAAAATTGACAAAACAAATAGGAAACCAATATTCTACGTAAAATTACCCACTAGAATATGTTAAACATTAACCTTACAGAAGTCAGTACTTAAGAACTGCCAGAATTAAGTTGCCTTCTACCAATACACTATTTCCAACTCCCTTCCCTTGTTTTCTGGTTTGGTTTTTTTTGTTGTTGTTATTTTTTGTTTGTTTTGTTTGTTTTTGACAGGAAGAAACTGCTGCCTTACCCAGTGTAAAGAGTGAAGAGTACTTAAAGAATTGAGCTATGAAGACAGAATTATTTATTTCCTTGCGTGCCTTCCTGTAGTGTTTAACACTGATAAATGAGCACTGCAAGAATAGCCATCGATACTGATAATTGCCATTTTTCCAGCCACTATTTTACACAGGAAACAGAGCCACGCAAATTAAAGTCAAAAGCATCCATCAGTTTGGTATGCCCAACTTGTGCCACCCAGGGAAGAGTGCTTACACCATTAGATATCTTCTAGCACAATCCCAATACTTTCAGCTACAGCTCATAATTTTTGCACTGTAATTCTCAAAACTCAGCTCAAACCACAGAAAAGAGAAAATTCAGATAAAGTGACCCAGCATCACTGGGGAACTCTGAGTCAGTGGACAGGACTGATTCATCAGTCAGGTCTGACCTGCTACTTCATCACCTGTATTGCCTTCCCCAATTTATCATAGCCCTTCTGCAAAGAGTAAACAGGAGGCTGGCTGGCTCCAAGCACACCACCAAATCAGTCCTACCCAGGACAAAGTAAAGATACCACCCTCCCGTCCCTTCCTCCGACTTGTTTCTATTCAGCTCCCTTCTTTTTCCCCTGCTTTCTGATCCTTGTCATACCCTCCACTCTGAGGCTTTCCTTCCATGCAGCCCTAGTCTTATCAACTTGTTCAAATCCCCACTGAACACAAAGTTTTCATGCAGTATTTCTCTCAGTATGGCCTTGCCAAAAATCCACACACCCTGCCAGACTAATGGGCTTTGCCAGAAAGCACAAGTGTAATAGAATTTTTGAGAAAGGGCTGTCAAAACATTTGAATACAGATAAAACAATGTATTATCCTTTCATTCTTGAAAAGAAGTTTAAGATAATTTTGGCTTGGGAAAAAAACACCAATAAATCCCTTCTCTTCCACTCCAGGTGCCACACACACTCCTTTTGGATAAAAGGGTTAGCCTAAGTATCAAATTGGGAATAATTACAGGTGGTAAAACACTTTCCATGAGAAACACCAGACTAGCAGTCATTCTTGCTAAAAATCAAACAAGTTCAAAAGCATAGGACTTTATTTGAATCATTGATTAATTCAGGCTGGAAGTAGCCTCTGAAAGTCATCAAATCTTATCTGATGAAAACAGGGTTAGCTTCAAAATTAGATCAGGTTGATCCAGTGTTTGTTCTGTCAAGTCCTGAGTATCTTCAAGGATGAAAGGTCTACATACTCTCTGGGCACTCCATGTTGATATTTGATCATTCTTGCTGTGAAATTTGTTTATTTACACCTAGCAGGAATTCCCATTGCTGCCATGCCATTTCAGGATGGGCCTGATCACTTTCTCTATAAACCATTCATAAGATCCCGCCTTTAACTTTTTTTTTCTCCAGAATAAGTAAAGCCACACTTCCTTCCTCTCTTGGCCTGTCATTCTGTTCTTCAGTCTCCTTGCTATCTTGAACTTCCTTCCCATGGAGGCAGGTAAAAAATAAATGCAAGCTAGGAAGTACTAAACCAGATGATTAACAAGGAGGAATGATTGATCTTTTGGGGAATGAGGTGAGGGATGCAGAATTGATAGGTTTCTTTCCCCCTGCCTTCTCTGAAAAGAGCATGAAACTGATGGATGACTTTGTGAAGGAACATATTGTTAAAAATATTGGCAACATATCACCAACCTTTGGCTCTACTTAATCAACTAAAATGGCTGTCTCTGAAAGAATCAAATTAATATTCAACATGGAAGATGAAGAAAAAACAGGAAGATGAAGGACGGAATGTATTTAGCTGACTCATCCTTTTGAGATCCCTGTTTAATGAGACTTTGCCCACAATGGAGAAAGAATTGTTTCTCAAGTAAAAAGTTCATGGAAAGTAAATCACTTCATCTGTCGCCACTGAAGCAAAATATTGGTGGTAGGATGTTAACTGCCATGTAAATTCCTACAACATTTAATTGAACCCATAGGTGACGTCATTGACTTCTCCCTCAGAAAGGTTAGTGTGTAGCCCCACACAAAAACAGTTGATAGTGATCTCAGCTGCGATATAATCACCTACCCATGCCAAGGGCATTGCAGTTTTTCTGGTTGTCATAAGAAATACTTTAACTGTGTCCCTGTGCACATGCTTTCGCCAACTTTGCTTTCTTGTCATTCTCTGCCCCTTCCCAAAGCATTAAAACCCCATGCGCTATTGTCCTAGGGGTTTTTTTTGTATGATTGCTCTGCTAGAGCAATGCAAGGAAGGCTGCCTAGCCTCCCTGAACTAGTAACAGCACATGAGCCTCACCATCAGCACTTGTCATATGTTTCTTGTGCAAAAAAATAAAAATGGCTGTTTGCTGGCAATTCAGCTACAGTTGTGGTTCCTGGATTAGGTGTCAGGGTCAAAAACTAGTTGTAAAAACCACAGATCTCATGCTTTCTGCATGGAGCCAGATTCTCATCTGGCTCAAGCTGGCAGGGCTCCACATTGACAGTCTGGCTCGCAGTGCAAACGGGCTATAAACATGGTCTTTGCTTCATCTGCAAGGCTTTGGGTATCTTAAATTTGACAACGACTGAATGAAACTTTACTCTGGGGTTTAGAAGCAAATTATTGAACTGACTTGTTAAATTACATCTCATTAGCAGCAAGAACATTACAATCACACCCTTTGTTAGTTGAGCTTTCAATCTGATTTTGTCAAGACCATTTAATCGTTCGATTTTCTAAAGCAGATGATTCTGAAAGGTTGTGCAAAAAGCATAAAATGCAGCCACAGAGTGATGACCTTTTGAGCAGCCAGTGAGGGGGGGTAATTTATTCTTTTTTAATAGTGAAACCAAAATATCCTAAGACTCCTCAGATCAAGTCCTCGATGACTTCACATTCAGCTAGCATACTGTCAACCCAAAGGTGCAAACCCTGACGAACATCACAGTGCGAGAGCTTTGCACACCTATTTTTGAGGACTCTCAGTGAGCTGCAACTTGATATACACCACAGCAAAAGTACTGCCACCTGCCAGCAGAAGAGAAAAAGAACTGGAAAACAAAGTTTGAGCTACTTTTGTAGTTCATCAGCTAGATATTAAGGATGAAAAAAAAATAGAAAGGAAGAATGGCTGCTTCAAAGCCTGCAAGGAATCACTAGGTTTAAATTTACCTCTGCAGAGAATGAAATCACATCTGAAGCTTATACTATCTTTTTTCCCAGAAGCAAAGCATATTTACTTGTGAAATTTTGAATAACATAAAATGAAAAGCATGTAAAATAGATGCTCATAAAAAATTCTGAAAATAACATCTTTACGGAACATAAGGGCCACAGACCTGCAAAACTTAGTAAAAATGTTTTAACACCCTCCTTGTTCACTTTCCAAAATTATTCTGCATATTCTCATACACAATCACTTTATGCTTTCAACTGTACTTGAAAAAGGCAGCCCTGTGGTAGTTTTAAACTGTAGGTGCCCAGACTGGCTGATAAACTTAAGACTGGAGGATTACAGTGTGCTCTGAGCACAGACTTGGCTTCAGAAGTTTTCAGGAACAAGAAGAAATGGAGCCACCCAATTATAATGTGAAATTCCAGATCACACCACTTCCCACCAAAGATAAAGACCCACATTAGCCATTGGATAGGTTCTGAGAATAATTCAAGGCAATAGGTTTAACCTCCAAAAGTACCAAGATGTTTGGGAAGCATCTTACACAGGAGCTCCTTCCCTCCCAGTTATACATGACAACAGAGAAGATATTGAAGTTTCAGCCCCACACAAGCTTGTTGGGAGAACATGACACACAAAATCTTTTCCGCATCGTTTATCCTTCCTCCTTCCGACTGCTATCATCACCATGCTTGGGTGCTATCCGAGTACACTACCAAGGACAACAAGGGGGCTGTACTGGGACGCAGAGTCACACGCGTTGTGAGCCTCCTGAAGAAGTTGGGACAAGCTTTCCTAGTTGTGTGCTTGCAAAGCAAACAAATGAGATGTGTTGAGGTGAAGCATAGTCTAAAATACATATATATATATATATAAAAATAAAAAAAATACAAGGGCTTATTTGTCCTGGCTGATCCGTATTTACTCCCCCCATCACTATCAGCAGTAGAAGGAAGCATTTAGGTAGAATAAAAAATAGTAAGAAAAATGACTGTGCCTTGTACTCCAATTGTAACTCCCAGAAAATGAAAAAAAGGTCTGAAAACCTTTGCTGTCACTTCCCAGTGGAGTATGGCCTCTCCATTGGGTGGGAGAAACACCCCAACCCTTCATTTTGCACTCTAGTTTGAAATTGGTACACTGTGCAGCAAAATAAGTCCTGCCCAATTTATACATGAAAAAGCTCTGCAAGCACCAGACGGCCCACAAGGCTCACGCCTGCTTCAGGAAGTCCTGGGGCAACCCATAACCAGAGCTGACTGCACACTGGTCATCACACAAGAAGGACCTCTGCCATTTTTGCAAACCTGTGTTTCTCACAAGCATCATGGCCACACATCAGAGGAAAGTTTTGGTGTTAGTGGACAAGTGGCATCTTGAGCATCCCACCTCAGATGATACCACGCAATCACATAAAACACAGTACATTTTAAGCAAGTTATTGTTTCTGATTTACAAGGACGTCACCACTGGACTTTGAGCACAGCAGGTTTGTACATTATGTGGGGTGCCTCCTTTGTGGCACAGATTTCAGCACTGTTACAGCCCATTTCAAAGCAGCTGGTGTATAAACAAAACAAAGCATCCGCAGCATGCAGCCCTGGGCACTGAAGGGATGCTGTGCTGTTGGAGATACTTCATCCGCAGTTAATGGCATCAGAGAACACATCTCCGATTAGTGGCAGGGAGGCCTCTTGAGCAGCTGAAACACTCCAGTCTGGTCATCAGCACTAACTGAGGGGAGGAAAAGGGTTATTTTGAAGTAGTGTAGCCCAGAAATTAAACCCAAGCCTCTTAAGTAGGAGGCTGGAGGATTATTCCACCTCCTCCCTAGCCCACAAAGTAAGTAAAATGCATTACCTGTTAGCATTATAGGCATAATTTAATTCTTCTCTATTAAAAAAAAAATACAAAAGGAATAAACCAGCTCTGTCATTACTAAGCACAGAGATAACCCTACTCACCGGACGTATGTACAGAGTGGAAGAAACTCAAAGCACTCTAAATTTTTACACTGCAAGGATGAAATTTATAAGGTCAAGGTGATCCCTTTGAACATTTTCTGCCCAGTCCTCTTGATGTGTTGGGTAAAAACATCACATGTATTGTACAGAGTAAGAAGTCAGTCCAGAGAAGCCCACGTGCAAGATGCGAGTAAACCAGAAATATAACATCATCCAACTCATTATAGTGTTACAAGAAAAGGGAAAATATTCGCATATAAGAAAACAAAGTACTATGAAAAAGTATTTGGAAAAGAATATGCAGTAACCATCGCCAGCAGCAGAGCTCTTTCACACTTAATTTTCTGCAGAAGTCTTAATTGCAGCCTTTTAGCAAAATTCACGTTCCTATATTAGTTTATTACTAATTTGCAACATATATAAGCTTGAGAAACCAAAATAATTTAACTCTAAAAACAGTCTACAGAAGACCACCGTCACATAATTTATGTTGCTACTTTCAAAGTACACATCTCACAATCAATTTTATCTTATTCTCCCACCTCCCTTTCCAGAATTCACACCACCAGGGATGGAACATGTATAATTTATGAATATCACTGCAAATACCATTACATCATGTTTCCTTTGAGGGGAAAAAAAAAAAAAAAAAAAGAAAAAAAAAAGGAAAGAAATTAAGAAAGCACATTTAACTTTTTCCTGAAGGATCAACAATGCCAGGCAGCACAAGCCAGTAGCCAGATCTGTCACAGTGGGGTAGAGGTTTTGAGTATCTGCACTGCAACTGCAGGAATGTGAAAGCCTTGCCCGTAGCCAGCTGGCTGTCAAAGCATGATTGATTACTTACTCAACCAAATTACAGGAACAACCAATTTTGAGGTGATTGGTTTGATTTTAAATCCTGATTATTGTTCTAAACACCCACCCTTAACATCAGCCTGATGCCATTCTAGGAGACTTCATTAGGATTTGTGTTCCATTAGACAAAAAATGCCCCAACACACAACAGCTATGCTTGCATGAAGAGCAGCTGCACTTTGCCAGGACATCTGCTAAACCAAGATTAAACCCAAGCCTCTTGCCACCTTGATGGACAAAACAAGCTTTAGCACAATAGAAACAGGAAGAAGAGAAAAGCCTTCATCTGGGCAACCCAGGGAGCTGACCAACACATATTTTTACTCTACTTGGGTGTAATGACATACACATAGCCAGAGCACAGTGGTGGAGGATATGACATTTTTTATTAGTCCTTAATGTTTATTTTACTATCTGTCCATGCAAAGATAGCCTCCCAGATCATATCTCATTAAGTGCATAATGAGCCAAATTATTTTCTACTACTGTAAATCGGTGCAGGTCCATTGATCTCATTACCAGAGAGCAATTTACACTTGCAAAGAGGGTGGGTGACTATTTCTAAATGAGGAAAGGGAGCAAAAGCCCTAATGCTGAGGAGCCAATTCAGGAACAAAATGCATACAGATCACTGTCATTTTTTTTTCCTCATCTGAACAGCTATATTTATGCCAAATATTCACAGTAAAGAGCTAAATATTTTTTAGAACAACTTATTGAGCTTTGGAGACTTTGATGACTCTCTGCCATGTTTACAGAGTTGAATAAAGACAGCTTCCTTCCCCTGCAAAGCCACCAGCACCTGGGACTTGCCTGGGATTTCTAAAGCATTCTTCCCTCCATCCCTTGGCAATAACAGCCAGGGCCACTGACCACCAACCGTCCCACCCACCCTCTCCTCAGCAGCCACCATGGGTGACATCTGCCAAATGAAACGCAGAAACCTGAGTAACACCTCTGCTAACGTAATTGCCAAAGCATCTGGTGGACTGTATGTGCGTCATAAATTTGGGGCAGGGTAAGGGTCCAGAAGGGAACAAGAGACTAACCTCTCTGCCACGCATTGTCCTACATGAACTTTAAACAAAAGGATGAGAGAGAGGGATCAGTGCACCTTACTCTACGAAATGATGATTTGTTTACGTTTCCTCTTGGTATATTATAACATGTCTTGCTACAATATTGGCTAGGTAGGAAAACTCATTTCAACATGGAATTACAGAAAGCACTTGTAAGCAAACAGACAAACCAGAAAATTACTTATTTTTGCATGGTGTATTAATCGCTTTCAAGCAGATGAATCTAAAGGCATCATTTGTTAATTAATATAATGAAGAATTATTCCTACTGAATTTGATTTATTATTTAGTATACACAGCTGTAGTCTTCTCACAGAAACTTCCAAACCAGCTCAATAGAAGGTACTTAGTTGTAGTGCACAGCATGAAGTTTAAGCAAAAAAAAAAAGATACAAAATGCTTCAATGGGCAAAATGCAGCTTATTTGGCAGAAGTAACGTCTCACATATAATATTTTCAAAAATTGCTTGTGCAGCTGCTTTTGATTCCCATATTCAGCTCAGAAAAAGGCTGAGGAGATGCTGAAGACTGATAATTAGCAAGCAGGAATCCCTCCCAGTGGTCCTCCCAGATGGTTGTTATTAAGCAAGACAAGTGTGCTCTGCTGGGCAACAGGCCACAGAAATCACACAGGATCCTTTGGATCTCTGGGGACAGGATCCTGGGAAAATCATCAGCAAACTGGGATTGTTTTCTAAATGTCTTGTGCTGTTATAGTGCTCTCGCAATGATGGCTGCTGCTCTGACGACTGGGATCTGATGAGCCCTTACTTTCTGGGAGACCCACAAAAAGAGACAGGATGTCCCTCAGCTCATTACCAAGTACAACCTACCACAAAGGGAGAGGAGTGTCCTTCTCACAAATCCCTAGTATAATCAATAATAAAAAACATTGGACTCTAAAGCACATCATCCCAGATGGGGAAAGCATATGGAAGAAGCTGGAAGGACTGTGCAGAAAAGATCTCTCTGCCCTGGGTCCAAGAGCCCAACCTCCAGCTGCTAGAAGTAAGGATGTTCAGATTTGATTAATAACTGCAAAGTGCTATTCTCTCCTATGCAAGAGCCTGTTAACATTTTATCACTTTCATTATCTGGAGGAGGTATTAAACTGCATGAATGAGAAGCAGTTGCATCCCTCCCAAAATGCTTCAAGAAAGGGCTCACATCTGAGGTATAGGACCAGAGACAGAGGTGCTTCGCAGAATACAGCGGAGCAGGCGAGAGAAGCCCATTGGATGACCAGCAAGCCCATGACCACCAGCCACTGCTTCTCTTTGGGTGTCATCACAAACAAAGAGTTTTAAGGAAAATGAAAAGCTCACAAGAGCCATTCTGGTACTAGTCTGAAGACTTGACAGCTACTGAAAGTCCTTTTCTGGCTATATTTTGTACAGGAGCCAGGGGAAAGGAGAACCTAGAGAAGGGCAACAAGTAAAAAAAATTCTTTTTTTTAAGGGAGAAAAAGAAGAACAAAACATAAAAGGGAAGAAGATTACCCAGTATTTTATCAGCTGTCATTCTGGAAGAAATGTCTAAGTGAAAGTGGAGGCAGAGCAATGAGAAAGAGGGAAGAAGCTGGACCATGAACCTGAGACAGTGATGGTAGGGAGAAGAGTTGAGGGAAGGCTGTACTAATGCTGCATCAGCAGAGCTCTAAGCTAAAAACATGATACCATAGGAATCCCAAATTTATCCTGAAAAGTCAAGATGGTTGTACACTTTCTGCCAGATACATTCTGCAGCATGCTAGCATCATTCCTCTAAGTAATGAAAATAAACCCTGGGCTACTGACAGACTGCCATTTAATCATGCTTAGAAAGGATATTTCCACAAGTGAACTGGCATAGGAGGAAGTAGCAGCATTTTATGGGGATATGGAAGGGAAGGAGGTTTTCAACAGCAGTCGTGATACATTTATTCAACGCACATACAGATTTTTATGTTGCTGGCCAAAGAACAATTCTTTCTGCAAAGCATAGTAACCTCATAATGGATGAAAGATGCATTTGTTTAACATGTTGCATATGCAAAAGAATTAATAATGATTAAACCACTGTATTTCAATGTCTTCAGTCAAAAGTTCAGAGAAAATTAATATAATGAAAAAATATTTACAGAATAAAAGTGATGAACCAGAAACCTAAGGATTCTTTTGTGCCCAGACATAAGAACAAATCTAACCACATTAAAATTAGATAATCAAAATATCTTCCAGTAAATGTGAACATTTAGAAAGTATAGATCAGTTGCTAAAATGTTAACCTTATCACAATGATTTCCTTCTCCTCATAAGACGTCATCTACTTATCTAAGGTTGCTATCAGACATTCATTAAGAGCAAGGAACATTTTGTAGAGGTTAAACAGTGAAAGCTGTCTTTGGTGACCACTCTTGATAGTAATAGCAAGCCAGACGGCTCCACCTCTGGGATTCTTTAAAGGCAATTCTCAGCCTAACCATAGAAGTTGCAAGACTTTCAAAGGGAAGTTTCTCAGGCTCTTTTTTTAAACATTAAGTCAGATCAAAAGAGCTGTTCTGGTAAGGTATCCAAACAGAAACAAGCTTTCTAGTGCTGCATGGCTCTTGGCCTCGAGTTTCCACTGTGATCTCAGTCAGAAAGTTTTAATAGGTCTGCAGTCATATCATAGAGTTACAGAACACCAGGTTGGAAGGGGCCTCAAGGATCATCTGGTCTAACCTTTGCTTCAGATTCAGAGAAGCCACAAATATCAGGATAAGAGGAAAATGAAAAAAGCTGAAATGAAAGGGAAATGAAATGTGAATGTAACATTTAAATTAGAAAAAGAGGGATTTGAGGGAAGAATGGGAAACACAGGAAACTCTCCAGCCACTTGTGTGTCTGTGCAGACAGCCACCAGCCTCATTAGTCCCCCATCCCATGCAGCTGCCTGAGGTGAGCTTGTGACAGCGGGGTGAAGCCAGCAGCGAGACAGGGGCAGAGCATCACAGGGATCAGGCTGCAGGCAGAGCCCTGCTAGAGCAAGGGGAGCGCCCTGAGATGTACCCGGGCTCCCTGTGGCACGACAGGAGGGCATGGAAGGACAGCAAGGGCTGGACACAGCAGTGAGGTGCCAAGCAGAATGGCAAGCAGATGTCAAGAGCAGTTACTCATTTAGAGAAGGAAGCAGGGGGGAGATACAAAGGAGACATCCATTTGCAGTGAGGTGGGAAAAAGGCATCCGAGTGTTGCAACAAGTAATGTGGCAAGGAGAGGGGAGGCAAAACCACAGCAGGACTTCAAGGGGAGAATACTCCATTGACAGAGTCTCAGGCGCACTTCAGGACAGAGACCGCATTTGTCAGTAAAAGGGTTCCAAGTTTCTGTCTCTTAACTTTTTTTTTTTCCTGGTAGTACAACAGGTGGTTCAAAGATTTCCTTTCCCATTTATCTGCATCAAGCAGTAGGAATTCATTAGAAGAAGTATATTTTGCTAGACCGGATTGGGACATAATCCAACAAACAACTATAAATCAGCTTAACTTCAAGAACATAATAGGGTCTTTTGACATTGAGACTACCCACATACCCTGTCTTAAATAGGTGTGGAGTGTGTGCATGAACATCACCTAATTCAGCTTTTAATTGCATGATGGCCTCTGCATCTTCTGGTTTACCTCCAAACTGCAACCCCTCTTTAAGCACACACCCTTCTCTCATCCCACTTCTCGCCAGCAGGCTTCAAGCAAGGTTGCCCCCTCCCCTTTCTTTAATAAACTGGAAATGTTGCAGCAAGCCAGTTTAATAATACAGAGAGTAGTACCGGTATAACACCAGCAACACTGAATTTTAAACATAAAGCCAGTACATTCGTACTACAATATATGTAAAAAGTTATTGATCAGGCTCATCTGAGATGAAGTGCAGTCGGAGATTTTAAAAGATCTTTCCTTTCTAAAATAATAAAAATATTATTTTCTCTCAACAATAAAATAGCAGATATTAGGACTTAATGTAGGTCAGGAAGAAATGAAATTATACCCCCACACAGGAAGTCTTTTATTTTATATCATCACCAGATATGTCAGTTTCCCTATATTCTTTTCCCCTACTTCCAGAAAAAGTAATACCAGTGAATTTCAGAATGGATGAGGAAGCCCTCATTTTCAAACAGTGATGGATTATTTCCTATTCAAAAATAAACAGCAGATTTAAAATTATTTTACTCCTTATCCGATAAAATAAGCCAAACCAGGAGGCAAGAAGATACTAGCACTGCGCAGGAGTTTTATTGAACAGCTCCTGAGAGCTCTATAAATATACTTTGGTCATAATGCCATCTCAAATATCTTACTCAGAGGCATCATCATTTATCAATACTGCATTTTTTCTGCTCTGATTGAGCTAGTTTGATGCAATGACAAAACTGATCTTTAAATATTCAAAACTCTGATTATTGCACTTTTATGAGAAGCATACTTTTTTTGCTTGAAAATTAAAAAAAGGCCCAGTACTGATAACATTTACATTCTCCTTTGGAATAAAAAGACTTGTCTTCATCACTTCTGTTTGCAATTTACTTTATCTCTTTCAACACTGAGCACAGCAAGGAAGAAATATTTGCATTCAAAGTGTGAAAGCAATCAAATCAAACAGAAAGTAAAATCACCTCTGGAATTAATGAAATTCTTATTCCTCTCTTACAACATGAACTCAGCACTTTCTTTTCCCCACCACTAACCAGCTGCCAATTCTTTCTTTAATCAGAATTATCAAGAAAACCAAATCTTCAGGAATTTAACATTGTATTATGCATTGAAAAAAGTTATGAAAAGTTGTTTGTTTTTTTTTTTTTTTTTTTTGTATGCAACAACATGTATGCTTTAACTGACAAATTAAGATCAAATCTCAGTTCTTCTAGAATCTAAGATTTTCAGGTAGGTGTTGTCCCTTTAGAGCACGGACAGGAAGGATAAAACCATTACAATTTAAGACAGGAAGGATAAAACCATACCAAATGCTATTGCATACTCCAGTCTGATCTAGTTTTATATTGCTATTTACACAGCAATCAGATCACAAAATAGCTCCAACTAACCTCATACCTACTTCATAAGGACAATTGCTGCAAACATGCACGGGCTTCAAGCACAAGGGGCATTTACTGCAAGGGCAGGCAATCTGGCAAAGCAAGCTAATAAAACCTGGATTACATGTAACCTCAAAAGTGCACTGTAGGCAAAGCAGTATTTTTTGCCTATTGCATTACAAGGTATTATGTCAAATGGCATTTTTCATGGGTTTTGTAACAAAATGAACCTCAAATAATTTTAATGGTGGGTATTCGGCTTTAATAATGCTATTTAAGATTAGATACTAAATTGTATAACTTGTGTCTTCAGACTGTTCAATTTCATTACTTTCTCTCATAAAAGAAGTGGCTTTAATAACTAAGCTTTTAAATTGTTTTCCCCATAATAAATAAATGAAGCCAAAAGGTACTTGTCAGCCCTGAAGAGTTGGATCCAGTCCCACAGTGGACATTAAGGATACAGATTAGATCTAGCCAACAAAACACTTAAAGCAAAGATTTTCCCTATTAGCTATAGCAATTTTTAAACTGAGATTCAGTAATATGATTTTAATGCCAGGTGAATGAGGTCAGACAAAGAAGAAATTACGTCAGCGACAACAGGCAAATTCTTACCAATTTAATGACTACAAATTAGAACAAGCTTTCCTTCAGAAACCATTAATGTCTCTATAAGCACAGAGGATACCAAAAGCAAATCACATCAGACTTGTGAGAACAGAGCTACAATACAATGATGCTTGTTATTATTTCTTATGGGCACATTAAGAAAGAAGCTATATTAGCAGATCCATCTCTTCCCTAAGTAAAGACATAATTTAATGATAAAAGCAACAGTTTAGGCCATGAAACCAATCCTCTCTATCTCAGGACAGTAAAGTCGCCTTCCTGATTTTGATTCCTGTAGTTTATACTGATGTCCTTTTAACAGCAAGTTTCTGGCTCATAAATTTCCAATGCCACATGCTACCATGGCACAGACCCAAACAGGTCATGCAGCTACCAAAGACATCAGTCCCCAGCAGAGAGTTCAAGTGAGGTATCCAAAGCCAATGCAAGACTGTAAGCGCTGGGTAGCTTTAGCTCTCACACCAGCAGGCTCAAGTTTGTGTTGAGAAGAGAGATGAAAGTACAAGAGAGGGGAACATAGATCTAGTGTAACACAGGTGCTGTGCCCGCCGCATAGAGGAACATTAACAGCCAGGAGCAGACCATACCATGGTCTGAAACACTGATCTAAATTAAGGATCTTGTCATCTTAGCGCCCTTAATCTAGTTAGTTGATGTATTAGTGTATTCTCTTCTTCTCAAAATACACTGCCTAGCCCTTCAATTAGCTGATGCCAACTGCCTACCCTTATGATTTACTTCCACAGTGCATTGCATATCTGCTACCTCTACCATAAAACAAAGCATAGACAATAAATTATTTTATAACTTAATTTTGCTTAGAGATACTGAGTCCAAAATAGCCAAGTCTTCTTAATATTCTACCTCTTCTCCACAATTCCCTGCCTGCTCCCACACCACCACCACCACCACCCCACTCCCCTTTTTATTTATAGCTTTCTTTTTCTTTCTCTTTCAGGTTAAACAGGCCAAGACTAATTACATCTTCACGACCTGCAGTACTTGAAATCATGAATCATTTTTGCTCTTTTCTACTCCCCGTCTCAATTCTAGCACTTTCCTCCTCTAACAGGGTGACAGAAGTGATCAGAAAGCTTGAGACACGATTTTCATGTGCCAGAAGCACCTTTGTAACCTCATGTTCTCAAGACCTCTCTTTCCTTAATTGCTGCTATAAACTCTGCAACAGCTTTCCTAAGTACAGCAAAGCATCTTTCCTCCAGATTATTCTCGACTTTGCCATTCTGCAGTACAGAGGGACTACCTGGCATTTGCTTTGTCATTCTGGGCCTTTCTATACCCAGCAGAGGGACATTGTGGACCCAGAGGCACCCACTATTTATGAACTTCCCCTGGTGCTGCCACCTCCCTGCCTGCAGTTCAGCACCACAGAATCATAGAACGGTTTGGGTTGGAAGGGACCTTAAACATCATCTCGTTCCAACACCTCCACCATGGGCATGACACCTTCCACTAAACCAGGCTGCTAAAAGCCTCATCCCACTTGGCCTTGAACACTGCCAAGGTTGGGGCAGCCACAGCTTCTCTGGGTAACCTGTGCCAGTGTCTCATCACCTTCACAGTAAAGAGTTTGCCTTTCTGAGGTTTCTCTCTCCTCCACTGAGCTTCACCACAGGTGATTTGGGACCTGTCTGGGAGGTTCTGATGCAGCTTTGCCGTGGGGCCATGTTTGGGGATGTAGAGAACTCTTTGGGGACCCTCCTTCCCCCCAGCACCAAAACAAACCACCACCACTGTGGTCACCAGTGGTGTTGCACATGGCAAGCATGGGTTCAAAGCCCACCTCTCACAGATTCAAAGACAGGGTTTGAGTGAGGTGCTCTGTTATCTGGTGGGTGACAACAAAAACTGCCTGCAAAGCCTTTGCAGTCAATTTCAGCCTCAACTAGAAGTATGGTGTTGGTTACCATGCAAACCGGCTTGTGCGTGGTGCAGCATTTGAGGTGACAATGCCGTATTATCCAGCACTACAAAAAGAAAGATACTGCCTTGCTTTCTTTTAATCTTTAATTTTACAACTAGGTTTTAAAGGCACAGTGGCATTTCTTATTTGGACCAAATTTAGTTTAAGGAGGGAAAAGGGTTTTTTCCAGGATTTAAGGAAAAAAGGTATTCCCATGTTTTGTTTAGAAATTGCCATTTAATTACCTATTTAGAAGCAGTGATTACAAGAAAAAAAACAACCCCAAACAACACAAGTTATCTAGTGATCTACGGGATCACTGTAAGACTCAGAGACCTCAAGTGACACAAACTTATATTTGCACTCATGGTCCACTCCAGGAGAAATGTGAAATTAAATAGCATGGAAAAGTAAATTAGATTTAACAATGTGTTATCTTATTTTTTCTAAAAAAATTCAACAGCTAAATAAATGCTTGAGATTCTTTATTTTTTTTTTCTACAGAAGACAGTATTTAATAACAAAAAAAAAAACGGTCAGGCAGTCCAGCAGGTTCACCTCAACACTACTGTCTCTGTAGGGTTGAGAGACCAAGTTTACATCTGTATGGGGCTGGAAGTTGAGAGGTTGCCAAGTACACCAGGATCTTAAACCAAAACCCATGGCCAGGGCGGTTTCAACATCCACATTCCACTTCCCATGGCCACCGCTCCCAATCCTTTCCCCCCATGCTGCAGCCATCTGGGCCCCCCAGCACCCTGCCACAACAGTTGCTGATTTCATGCAGCCGAGGTAACCATCTCACTGCTCCCTCCCAGCACCAGATGTTTCCCATTAACTTTGTCCACACTCAGCTTGCAAGTGTCAACTGAAAGGCCTGACCCCAAATATTTGACAGATGAAACAACAACGGGCTCTTTGCCAATGACACAGGCCTGGATCCCAGCCCCTGCTCCACATTGCTCTGGCTCCCAGCAGAAAACAAGCCAAGAGCTGTCTTGGGATATGTGTCAGGGATCTCCTCTACCTTTGCAAGGGGCAGGCAGCTCCACAGATCTCTGACCACAAGGGCAAATCACACAACCCCACCATGCCTTCAAGCTGCAGCAAAGGCCTGCAACTTCCCCACTTCTCCAGTTTGGAGTTTAAAAGGTCAGAGGAAAAGGCAAATCTGTGTTCAGTCTGAAGTATTTCAACTTCCTCAGTCTGAGCCAGTTTAACAAAAAAAGAAAAAGAAGTTGCTTGTTTGAATTATCACCACCTTGAACATATGAACAACTGCTCTTCATGCTTGTTTCACAACATTGTTTATCATCAGGACACTGGTGCCATGGGGCCATAGCTATCAAATACTTCTCTATTTTAGTTTATATTGGTTCAAAACATGATATCCCTTTTAATAAAAACGTAAATAATTTACACAGCCTTTACCAGAGGATTACATGTTACAAAAACTGAAATATTAAGAAAACAGTAAGAATAAAGGACAGAACCCCACATGCCTCTTTAGAGAAGCATTACGTACCAGAAAACTATTCTGTTGACTGGATATTAACATCCAGTACATGTTTCAAAATTCATTACTTCATAACTTCACAATTAGCTTTCTAATTCTGACTTCATAGACTAACACGCTGGTTTCCAACATGCCACATCAAATAATGTGAGAATACATACAGGAGTTAACCACAATATAGTCCAGAATCACATTATTGCCATTCTGGCTTAATTTCTGCTAAACTATATGCCATTTCATAAAAGGATTACTATAGCTTCAAGTGCACATGCAAGATATAAGCAGTGTTTCAGCTGCCATTCATATACTGACTGTATCGAGAAATGTCTCATTCCAGATAATCATCAACAGAAGTGATGCTTATCGCAATTCCTTCACTATGTCCTTTATCCACAGTGCAAGGGCATTCAAGGAAAGGAACTGGAGTTTCTAATCTTTAAATTAAACACTAGATGGAGCCCACTTCCCAAGACTGGAAAAATGAAAGTTCTCCTTGCAGCGAATTCTTACCAGCCTATTGCAATATCTGGTCATGCATAAACATGACAGAACTCTAACAGCTGCAGTGACTGTCGTTACTGCAGAAACGTATACTGGCCAGCAATTAGATCTCTACATAAAAAGACAGGCTTTAATACTGAGTAACTGCACAAGAATTTATATTCCTCTACAGATACATTATCGTCATGTAAAAGACCTGCAATGCTTGGATAAACCAGGCACATATGGATTTTTAAGTACCCTATAACAACCAAATTGCTGGTTTGAGAGAACTACGACTGAGTCTGATCCCTCTTGATTTTGACAGTAAACTCTACTGACTCAACTATGTGAGAATTTTGCAAGAATAAACTGATTTTAAGTAGGAAGGATCAGTTTTCAGTTGGTTTGAATCAGTTCTGACAAGAAATTTAATCTGTGATGTTTGATAAAATGCCAGCTCTCTCAAATGAAACATACCACATGTTTAACTAGAGATAAGTGAGCTTTGATGTTAAAAATAGGATGCAACAGCACCAAACCACAGTATAACTATTCTGGTGAGAAGGAAAAAGAAATAAAAAGAGAGCCAAGTTGCCAAGATCCAACTTTAGCAGCCTCATGGTTACTGGATAAATACCTTTATCTACAGCTCCACCACAAACAATTGCTACTTCTGCCATGTTTTGGCCATGCTCTGGACTGGCTTCACAATCAAAGGGTAAGCAGAAATCACAGGCAGACAACCCTTGGCCTTTCCTTAGCTTGCTGAAGGACATGTTCGCAGGAACAGCTAAAAGCCAAGCAGACAATAAAGTTGTGCAAAGCCTGATATGCGATTCTCAGCAATGCAATTCTGCTGACGGCCGAGGTATCACTGATTGCTTTAACCTTTGCTCACCTGAGGCCACTGCCTTCACCTAACTCTCTTCTTAACAAACCTATGATAATAGCTTCATTGAGGTTAAGATTAGCATGAAGGCAGTTAGCTTTACCACAGAAGACTACATTTTGCTCACAGTGTTTCATCTTTCTCAAACAAAATTAACCACAGTAACCCAGCTTGCTTTTAGGACATTTTCTGAATCATCTTGGAGGAGACACTGGAGGAGAGAAGGAATTACTAGCCACCAACTTGGATCCTAACAGCAATTTTCAGAAGGAAAAATAGCATCTGTGAAGAATGGTGCAAGTTCTCTCTAAAGGACCCTACTTGCTCCTTATTTCTGTGAAAAATCTACATAGCACATTTTCATGGTCCCACATCCCTGCTAGCCTTCAGGGTCTTGCTGCTGTGATGCTTTGAAACCAAGCAAAGGTCTTCAAAAGTGAGATATGCTGCTAGGAGATCATGGCTTGTACTCACCATCATGTTGACAAGTGAATGCTCAGCTCAACCGAAGAGCATGCACAGGGCGATACTCGCATCTGCCCAAGCTATTTGTCAGACCCAGGGCTTGTGAGCAAACATGTTGCTGTTGTAAAAGCAACAGGCTTTCCAGCTGGAGCAAGCATACAGTCAACTCAAACAATAATATTTCTGTTGATGAATATCCTGGTTCAGTCCTGTTACACTATGTATGTTTTCCAATATACCTGAATGGAACATGTATCTGCTCTTAGATGGATTCACGTTCTGGTTTTGGTTGTTGATGTTGGTTTTTTTTTTGGTTTTTTTTTTTTAAACAGTGGGCATAGTAAGCACCTAACATTCATTTTAAAAGCAAATCTGAAAACAATTACCATTTGTTTGGCACTTGACCTAAAACCATCTGGGGGAACATGCCCATTTACTTCTACAAGCTTCTGGTTCAACAAAACAGGGACTTTCATAGCAGGAGAGTATCTCACCAACTGCACAAATTAAGCGTCAGCAAAAGGAGGAGACAATTGAAGTACCAGCCACAGTTGCAGGTTTGACTAAATAGTAATGTTTAACTACTTCCTTATCACAATCTTGCGGTACAACTATAATTTAGGAACCTTTGCCACTGTAATTTTCTCTGCTTCATTTTCTTTACAGCTATGCTTTTTATGTGTCAGACTAAATACTTGTTCATCAGCACTATTATCCATGCAACAACTGAAAATAAACAGCTATGGGGAAAAAGCGGAGGAGAAGAAATAGAAAGTCTTTGCATACATATAAAAAGTTAGAATAAAAGGCATATTTACCCAGTGTAGTATTTGAGACTGGAGGAAAAATATTCATGTAACTATCATGACTTTGTCCATAATTCTAAAAATAGTCACTGTGCAGGCACATGGAGCAGCATGATTACAGTCTAGGTAAAGTTAAGGTTAAAATCTAAAGCTTTTAGTTTCTCACAGCAATAATCCTGATCGCTTTCAGCTTTTGAGTATGGAAGGGAAGAGACACTGTGACCTTGCTGGGATCTCACCCATTGACCATGTCCCATCACAGCTGGGGCACAAGCAGCCAGAATGACAGTTCACTTGCTATGTGAGTCGAAGCAGATGGGATAGTGGTAAAAAAAAAAAAAGTGCAAAAATAAGAGAAAGCCTTTGAAATCCCACTTGGAGTTACTAACTGTTGCTTTCCATATTCACACATATTGTTTCCAAACACAAGGAAGGAAAATCAACCTGTAAATTAAACTAACTCCCTTCTGTGAAGAACAAAATCAAGACAACAAAATCAGAAATACAACAGAAAAACTGGGATTGGGTTAAACACTTAAATTCAGTCACTTGCACATTTATAAGCCATATCCTATTAATAGCACATTTTTTATATTTTATGTTTGTTTTCAAGTGTTTGCCAGACTAACTCTAATGTTGCAGGCCATCTTCCTGAGAACACAAAGGATTACTTGGGGGTTGTCTAAACCATAAGCAGTCGTTTGCTCCTCAAAAGCCGCTGTGGACATCTCTGACTCATACGCGCTCCTCTTTACAAGCTCCCCTACTTCTTCCTGCAAGGCCGCCTCAGTATTTAATCACTTCTCTCTTCTCCATAGTAGCTGCTTGGCTTCACATCACCGCCTCAAACCACCTACTTCACGTTGGGGAGTGGACTCCTGCTCAGTCCAATCAACTGTAGGTTTTAATCTGCCTTCTATTCGCACTCTCACATAATTTTTGAAGGACTGGGAATGGCCATAGCAGAGTCAGTTGTGAGATCCAACCAGGCTGCCCAGGGCTTTACCCAGTCAGGTCTTGAAAATCCCAAGGATGGGGACTGCGCAGCCTCCCCGGCAAACTGTGCCCCTGCCTGGCCAGCCACTCTCATAGTGAAAATACTTCTCCCTGTAACCAGTGTGAACCCCGCTCCTTCCAACTGCTGCCCACTGTTTCCTGGCCTTCCACCACATACTGCTGGGAAGAGCCTCGGGTGACAGCAAATGTACTCTTTTAGTGAAAGGAAATGAAATATCATTCCTTACACTTTTAGCTCTGATATTTATCTGTTTATGCAAAGTACACTTTGCACTTTGATTTACATTACTGTTTCAGATTTTAACTTCGCTAACTGCATTTGCCAAAAATTAAAATATAACCAAATCGGAGGGAAAGTGAAAAATAAATCTAAGAATAAAACTTGGGTGGAAATGCTCATCCATGTGATCACATCAAACTTCCCCTGATGTGCCATGGTGATGGCAGCCCTTCAACACTCATATTATTGCATTTCCAGATACTGAAGCGGCATATCTTTAAATAGGTGTAACATAAGAGCCAACTATTCATATACATTACAAAATAGGCTAAAAAAGAAAGATACATGCTGAAGCAGAGCCATAAAGAATGCACTCTGCTCATTTTCAGACTCAAAGAGGTTTGGGTAGTCTGTCCATTCCAGTAAATACACGTTACTTTTGTTCCTGGGCACAGGAGCTATTATTCTCTCAGGCTGATCAAGGCTTCTTAGCACATCAAAGCACGTCAATCTGAAGCGGCAGTCCACTTACAGACCTTACTGCTACTCAGTTACCAAATTGCCACGTACCAGTCACGCAAAAGGGTTCTTAACTGCACTCCTAAGCCACGCTGAGGAATAAAAGGTACATAACCAGAACTAAGAGAGGAGAAAAGTGCAGCAGTGCAACAGATGCTCATCCTGACTGAAAGGTCATGTGAAATGTGATTAGTGCCATTATCCTCCAGGACTCTGTATACTGCCTTGAGACAACAGCTTTCCGGAATAAGCTATGGATCAATAAAAAGGATTACACAGCAATACTTCGGAAATGCTCAAAAGCAAAATATCAGCTTTTATCTCAGATTTCTCCGAAGCTGTACCTGAGAAGAAACCCTTAAGTTTAAGGCCCATCTTTCAGTCTCAGGCTCTTGCACTGGTGCAAAAGATGCAGGTGCCACAGACTGTGCACATTCAAGGGAATGAAAAGAAATAAAGAAAGAAAGGTAGAGAGGTGATGCCACACACACACACCCTGACAGGGTGTGCACCAGCTAAACCCAGTGGCAATCTGTCAGATACCAGCCAGCACCCAGCCCCACACCTTACCCAGGATGGGGCCACCACCACACTGGGGAACACTTGCATCTCCCTGGGACAGTGCAGCCAAAACCATGCCCATGTCATATTTGCATTCTCCCTCAAAATTTAAGGCCTTGCATAAATGAGGTTGTCACCTCACAGGTGAGAGGCAAAGCAAGTTGTTTTCCTTAATTGAGCCTATTAGTAGTAACGAGTCACTCCTGCTAGGTCTAAATAGCTCAGAGATAAATCCCAAGGCTGCTAAGCTGCCAACCACCTCCAGTCAGTGCTCAGAGGGAGCTTTACTCCTACAAACAACGCTGGGTGAATATTGCCACCTCCAACCATGCTTCTGGAGCAAACCTATGGACTGATACCTCTGCAGCAAATGCTTTCTCTGCAGGTGTCCAGTCACCTTTCATAGAAAGTCCAAAGTGCCAAGGCCTCATCCCCAAGGAGCAACAGCACGCATCCCCAGATTGGTATTCTGAGGTCAGCCATCTGCATGCAAGTAAAGAGTATGACCCTGAGAGGGCATTGTGCCTTTTTTTTAAACTAAAAAAAAAAAGAGATCTCACCTGAGACTACTTGGGATGTTAATCTTTTTCACAGAAAACTCTGGTACAATATTTAATGCAAACACACTATCAACACATCATCTCTTCAAGTTCACACCACAGGCAACACAGGTATTAGGAAAAGCAAGAACTGCACAGCATTTTTCAGAAAAGCCATCCAATGAATTAATCATTTTCTATCTGAACTATTTGCAGAAGCAACTGAATGAGCCAGAAAAGAAAAATTAAAATGTTCCAAGCCGTTGCTTCACAGTGTGTCTTACAGAAAAGTAATTTTAAAATTATTACACTCAATCTCATAAAATGACACTATTTCAAATTAATCCACTGTGTGTTAATTCCTTCACCTTTACCAACAGTAAAACAGGCTAAGAAAAAACCACTTCACCAAAAAAAGCTGAAATTCAGTAAGCTTTGCCTGTTGCTTTGACAAGACAAACATCACAGAATTAGCTTTCATCCAGCCCAACTTCCAACAAATAACACTCCTCTTTCTCCAGAGTAGCATAAGTAAGTGAAATTAATTTTGCAGACTCACCAAAGTCATCCGGATTCCAGGAGGCAGCCAGTTGTGCAGTTTGTGAAGTCCATGATTGTAGTATGTTCATAGCAATCAACAGGAAAACAAAGCAGAAAAGGAGGGAAAAAAAAAACAAAACTCTTCAGATTCAATTAATAAGACAACATTATTGTTTTCTATAAAGTCTGTGTTACAGAATAGTTTCAGAGAACTCATTAAATGGACTGAACATACACCCACACCCTTAATTTACTCTAAAAGAAAATGAACACAATAGCAATGTCACATTGATAAAACAATAATAATTACACTCTAGTAATGAACTGTCAAGGTTGGCCTTCATAAGGAAGGCTTTGTGAGAGGGCAAAATATATTTACAAAAGAAAATGGCAATTCTTTCACAGTACCCCCTCCCCATTACCAGTAACAGGTGAACAATATCACACCCAGAAAAGGTAAGTTATTTTCTCATATTGCTGACATTTCTAAATCCTTGATGAGGAAATGTAACATCTGTCAAGGAAGTAAGTCTAAAACCACCACAGGCCACAGCAACTGCTCATTTTCAGAATCCACAGTCAAGGATGGGGCATTGATAATTTACTCTTCGCAATTAAGGGCTCCTGCGGCCTACCCCACACCTGAGTATCTACACACAGTTACACATCTGCAAACTGTCAGGAACACCCAAGGTGAAATAACACATATATTTTACTTGGACCTTGAGCAGTGTCTGGGTAACCAAACCCAGTAAGTGTCACCTCTCCTACCTATAAAAAGCCCAAGAACAAGTTTTACAGCTTTCTCAGGCTCAGCGTTGATTTCTTTTGGCAACCACTCCAAAACATTCAACGAATTCAGCATTTGGTATTTTGCTTTTTGATTATTATTCCTTTGGAGAGGGAATGCTTCAAAGAGATTTGTACAAAATGCCAATTACTATGGATTAGCCTAAACAAATTGCACATGTGTACGTAATGGCAGAGAAAGCATGCTCTTCTTTTGACCAGAGAAACCAATTGCATTTGCAAGTTAAGAGCACAAAGCCATGAGTACAAAGACACCAGATGAAGAAAGCATTGAAGCCTGCAGTGGAGAGGAGGTGGCGGTGAAGGAAACCAGCCATCTTCTCCCAGCAGCTGTATGATTATCAGATTGATTGTCATTGAAAACAGCACCAAGGCTGATGAGATGCCAAGAAGCCAAAAGTCACTGCAAAGTCTCCTGCGACAGACTGGAGTTATCTTCCCCATTTCATAGGTTTTGACCATCCATATTCTTCAAATCAACTGTTCTCAGGAATACAGATGTCCTCACAACTCAGTGATCTTCTGCTGGGTCCCAGCAAAGGCACCTGGGGCCAGAGCAGCATTTTGCCCTCCAGAAATCCTAAAGCAGTGTAAGAAGGCAGTGAGCTACCTGCACAGACCCTGGTGTGGTTTCTTTCTGATCTCTGTAGAAACCATGCCTTATGAAGGCAAATTTATCTGTTGGTGTCAAAGAGGAAAACATAACTGGCACAGTCAACTAATTTGCAGCTCCCCTGTGGATTACAGCTGATGAAATATCTCCTCCTCTGCCTCCATGGCCCATTAATAAGACAGCACAAAGACTGCAGAAGAAGGATGATGACTGCTCATGTATTTACCACTTTGCTAGGGAGCAACTTTTTTTTTGTCGCTGTTTTTGTAGGAGTGCTTTTACAGAAGGAGCCTTTCCAACGCCTTCATGTGAAGAATATTAGAGGGAAAAGGGAAAAGAGATTGCAAAGGATTTGCCTTCATTTCTGATTTCTCTTGTCAGTCTTGTAAACCACAGTCCTTCTCCAGAGACGTGACCATATACCATCACTGTCAATGTGACTGCCCAAGGTATTACCTACCTTTTCCCCCTGCAAGGGAATTTGTGATTACTTGGAGGACCCTTTTACTGGAGCAGACATGACTCCAAGATACTCCCGAGGACTGTAACGGCCACTGAGTGACCTGACTAAACACAGGACTTCAAATTAAGGAAAGTCAGATTTTGATGGTGGCATGGAACAAGATGAACATTAATGAACTTACCAGGAGATGAGAGGTCAAGAGCTCACAGGAAAGCATATGTTGAGTAGGTGGGAACAAGGGAAATGTGTTGCACAAAAAGAGGAGGAAGGAACAAAAAAATAGCGTGGATGACTGAAAATCTGTAGAATCTGAGCAGGAAATCTGCTGAACTAGTTTATTTAGGATGTGGAGAGGATGGAAGAGAGGGATAGTACTGCAGCACCTACATTGACAATACTGCACATGCATTTCTGAAGCAAGAACAAAAGGTGGTTGTTCAAGTTTGACACGTTACAAGGGACAGCTTTCCATGGGCACCTCGGAAGGTTTGTGGAGGGGGGGGGAAGTCATGACATGCCATGATGGGATAGATATATGAATGGGTGTGATGTAAATTGCCTTGAATACTGAAACAGCATCCACTGCCTACACTACATGCCAGTTGCTTGGCTCACAGTGAGTAGAAATGCATTAGAGCAAGACCACAGGGACATTTTGCATTCCCCGTGCCCCTCTTTACATGCTATTTTTGCATGACACTGGTTAGGAAACCAAAAACATTGGTTCAGCATCAGGCAGTAATTTTAGGGTCAATTGCTTCTTCACCAGACACTGAAATCACAATTTTTCAAGCACCAAATTAACTGTGAATGTTTTAGGGGACAGTGAACTTTAGTTACACACTATTACTGTGGGTCCCCATCTCAAAACCCTATCTTGTTAATCCCTCTTGTTATGCCAGGTGGGTTTTTTTTCCTAGAATTGCACTTTAAGATGAACTCTGCAATTACACTACTTGCTTTTTGCATCATCAACTTGTTCCTGACTATTACACACTCCCCAGCATACAGCTTTCAAGTGGTGGCATTCACTTTCAAAACCATGTGAAGCATTTGATCCATTTATCAGAGAAGTACATCAATATAGGTTTTCCAGCTGAAAGCTCCGGAAAGTTTCCTCAAAACTTTTATGCTCAGCTTGGACCCATTCTTAATTCACAGGCAGGGTAAAAGACTCATCTGGCACCACTGCACCATGAAATAAACAAACAAGAAAGCCTTAACGAGGTTAGCTGTTCAACAAATAAAACAAAAACCAGGGCTATGCATCTTTCCCTAATACTGTTGGTACAATACAGAACAACTACATGCCTTGAAGCTGCATCTGATTTTACTTTGGATCTAGCTGAATCAAACTGGTATATAAACAGCATCTCAGGCAATGCTCCAGTGGGCCAAGAAAGAAACTAATGGAAATTGGAAAGCTATTGCTGGGGATGATGTCAGATTTGGATTTATGACATCATCTGCCAGTGGAAATTCTAGGATAGAAACAGACTTTAATATCTTACTCTTCCATGCAAATGTTATTCAAGTGTGAACATGAAAAAATGTTCTTTAAAACGGAAAAGACCATCCAGCAATATCCTACAAATTCTGTACATCTTCAGCTAATCTAAATGAGAAGTGCTATTTTGTATCAAAAAAACTTTATGGAAATAAGCTAGCTGACATGACAAATGATGAAATCAGCAGTGCTGTTGAGATTTCACATTTAAGTGATGCATAACAAAGTTGAGTTTGGTTTGTTTAGTCTTCGTGTCAGGTCTACAGCCCCACCTCCACAGCTTGCTACCTAACCATTGAGACAGCTGCCTCAAGCTTACCACATCACAAGCACCTATACAACTGAAAACTCTCAGCTGCTTTCAGTAAAGCAAAAGCACCATTAAACATCAGCAGTATCAAAATCTCCCCTCTATTCTTGCAATATAAAACCCAAGCACTATTTGAGTTTCACAAAATACAAACTATGGTCAGTCCTCAGAAGGTGAGAAAATTCAGGTCTTGCCAAAGTCTCCTAGGTTCACCTAAGAGCAACTCTATGAAAAACCGATACTCTCATATGTAAATAAACGTAGTATATGTATGCATACACACACAGATACACACATACATAAATTATATCTAATTTATATAAAATTTATATTTTTCTATCACCCAGCAGGTGGCACTCATAGCACAAGCTCCCGAGGCTGGAGCACAGGGGGAGGCTGCGAGCAGGCACAGCTCTACAAGAGACACCATCTCCAGAAAGGTAAAACCACCAGGGTCACAAAATCATCTACCAACCTTTTGCAAGACCTGAAGCATCAAGTGCAGCATCTGGGCCAAAATGCCATTAAGCTTACTGGCCAGGCACCACCTCCATTAATTCTCTCAACAGCTGCCAAATCTCAAGTGCTTTTGCAGCCTTTCCAGAGGAGCAGCATTGGTGGAGCTGGAAGGGTTCTGGGATATTTTCAACATAGAAGTATTACATGATGATGTCAAGAACAATACAATTAAATGTAAAGCTTGCTTCGGACTTCATCACTTCTTTTCCCCATTTAACACACCCAACTAGTTTTCAATTAGTCCCACTAATAATTTGGGCTTTTGAAGATCTCATGAAAGAGTAAATCAGAACTGGCAGAGGAAATGCTGTTTTCCTTTGATTAAAATTTAAGACTTGTTTTCACCCATGACTTAAGCGTCACTATTGTACGTACGCTCTTAAAGCACCTCTTCTTCAGCTGAGTGGTGCTTCAACTTCAGCTTGAGTGGGTTTGTTTTTAAGAGAAACATTTTCCCTTTAAATTCAATATTCCACCCATCTGCCTCACCTCTTTAAAAAATCAGTTCAGAATCATCCATTTGAAAGCATCAGCTCTGCACGGAGCAGTGCTGTTCCCTGTAAGAGAATGCTTCATGTCAGACTGAAAGATGCCTTTCCAAGGTCATTTCATGTTCCAATGGGTTTGTTATGAAGTTGTGGAACAGCAGATAAGGTTGTGTGAGATAGTAAAGTGCCTTCCTAAGCTAGTTCTGGGCAGTAATGTGCAACCAATATTTGAGCAACTGACTTCTATAACATTTACCTCTGAAAGAAACTTCATATGCTGAGATAAATGCTGCTGCAGGAAGGGCAGGAATAGTACTGAGAAACTGATAGACTGTTTTCCTGCTAGCTTCCAATTAATTTCAATTATTTTTTTTTAAAGGCCAAAGAAAAGGTCATTTTCTCGACAAATTTACATTAACTGCATGTGCTTATAGCAGCTGGCAAAGGCTAGGGGATTTCTAGGAACATTAAGGGGGATCTCTGCAGGAAGTTTTGTTAAAATATCCGACCCTTCATAATGACGAGAATTTGATGTTAAAAAGCGCTCAATTCAGAATCAATAGCAATGCCTCCAAGTTCCAAGAACAAGGATATCAGAGTAGCTCTTTATTAGCAACCAAGAGTAACAGTTTCCAAGGTTAAAAAGGGTGGGGGGTGGGAGGGGAGGGAATACATAAAGAATATATCCAAGAATGTTTCTTTGAAAGTGTTGTAGTCACATTGTGAGGAATGATGATCCAGTATTTTTAGATGCTTCTAATATAGCCCAAAAATGGAGGAAACCATATAACAGTATCCTCTTAGCAAGCTTTTAATACTGCCTGAGCCTATCCCAAACTCCAAAAGAAGGTGAGCATCTGGCAGCACATTGAATTGCGTGTCACCATTCCAGCCATCATACCAGGGGCTAAATCCTTCCCTGGAAAGAACAGGGGAACACGCATATTAACTCCCGAGGGACTGAAGCAGGGAAGGGGGGAAGGAGAGGAAATCCTTCTCACAAATGGCTAGCTACATCTTAATGGGGTTTAATGCTTGATGAAGAATCACCAAATTGGGAACCAAAAATGCGGGCAGTTAGCACCGAAACAGCCCTAGCGAGAGGGTGAGGGGGGTTCAAGTCCCACGCGGACATTTGGGGGGGGGGGGGGGGGGGTTATCCAACAGCCCGGCAGGAAAAATTAGGAAAATGGCCACCCAGCACTGAACTGTGCACAAAATGCAGAGTTTCGGCGCTTCCAGCTCTGCACTGCACCCTGCGCTCCCAGCCCCCCGCAGCCCCACAAGCTCCCGAGCGCCCCGCAGCCCCCTCTCGCCGGCGGAGCGCGGAGCTGCGGGTCACCGTGCGCTGTCCGCCCCGCTGTCGCCGGGGCTCCACTGCTGCGACTTCTGATTTTCCTGCTAGTATCACTTTTCTAATGAACTGCTGTTACTGCCGCAATGTAAACTGCCGGCTGAATAGTTTTAGCTTTTTTCGAACATCTGACCGTGTGTGTATGCGTGTGGAACACCGCATAAATACCCCACTATTACACATTTTTAACTCTGCAGACGCGCTGACCCCACCGACCGCCCGCAAAACCTTGCGGCTTCCTCAGGGCTGGCACCAAGCCTACACTAAACCACCCCAAAAACGGGCTCCGGCACCCCCGTCAGTACCGAACGGGCTTACCATCGGATGTTCGCCCGGCCGCGCTGCAGCCTGCGCAGCGCGGATCCCCCCACTCTCTGCCCACCCCGCTCCGCAGCTGCACCGCGCAAAGCTCGTAACTTTGCCACTGCGTCCCAGCCCCCGCACCTGGGCGGATCTTCCGCGGACGATGCCGTGGGAGCGAAAGAGGCGGGAAGGGCGGCTGAGGGACAGGCTCCCGCAAGAGCAGTACCCGCCCGCGGCACTCCGCACCGCGCGGCTCCGCGTATCCCCCACCACACCACGGGCGGCAACTCCGCTCTGCCGCCGAGGGGCGGTGGTGGGGGAGCAAGCCCTGACCGGGGGCACCCCGAAACGACCTACGGGGGGAGATGAAGGTGGAGGGATATCCCAAACAGCCAAAAGCAAAAACGCAGAGGGGGAGGAAAGAAAAAGGGGAAGCGACAACCCCGCAGCGCAGATCCGCGCCCTGGCCGCCTCCCTGCGCAGAGGCGCGGAGCGGTGCTCAGCAGCACGGCGCCCCGCGGGGGCAGCCAGGGCAGCGCACGCCCGTCGGCCCTCCCCGCTGACCTCAAGCCAAGGACAGCTCGGCGGTCCCGCTGCGCATCGCGACCCGGCGGGCCGGGCTGCGCGGCGGCACCAGGGCTGGCAGTACAAGGGCGGCCCGGGGAAGCGAGGGGAGTGGGGACGGGCAGCCCCTCACCTGAGCCTGCCTCGGGACGTGTTCTCCGCCGCCGCGGTAAGCGCCTCCTCCCGCTCTCCGCGGAGAAGGCTGGCGCGGACAGCCGCGGCCCGCAGAAGTTACGCGGAGCCGGGCTCCCACCTGCAGCGCCCAGTAGGCTCCAGCAACCCGCACGGCTCAGCTCGCCTCGGCACCGCACGGTTCGGACCGCCCCCCTCAGCCTCCCTATTGGCTCCGCCGCAGCCGCCCCGCCCGCCTGCCCGGAGCGCCCTCCGGGGCCGCGGTGGACGTGGGTGCCGGACCCCCGGGGGCAGGTGAGGAGTTGTGCTGGGTATCAGCAGCTCTTGCCCCCCCTTCCCCTTCCACCCGGGCCCCGGTTTTTCCCTCTTCGGGACAAAATAATAAAATCCGTGACTTTCCTTGGTGCCATCATTAGGCATGTGAAGAGCCTGTTGGCACAGCCGGCGCTGAGAGGCTCGGATGCAGGGGCTGCCTCCCGATCCGACCTAGCTGAACACGGTCCTTAACGCTCTGGGGAGGCAGCAGGATCCCAGAAGTGTGTAGCACGGTGAGCGCTCCACCGCCGGATCCAGGGAAAACAGACTTCCTTGAGACAACTGAAGGACAGGGCCGGGTGAGCAGACCGGAGGTCCTGAGCAATGATGCCCACCAGAACACCCCAGCACCTCATCCTTTCAGTCTCTTTCCCTTAGCAACCCACAGCAATTTCCTGCCTTTTTTGTTTAAATTATAGGTAGCCTTTAGACAAATGTGCTCTAGACACAGAGGAGGACAGTGTATAGGAAGTGTGGAACAAAAATCAGAATACAGCTGCACTGATGGAAGTGTGAAAAGACTTCCCACACAGTGGTAATCTCCCATTGGATTTGGGATCACCCTGAATCTCAGGAGAAGTGAGGTGGCACCTCTGGGAACACAGCTGTCATGTGATGGGAAACCCTCAGCTGCATTTGGAAGTGATAGGGATGCCCACACAGAAGTGAGAAATTCCCTCAGATAAGTACACTGAGGAAGAGTTAGAGCTGATCAGGGCTGACTTATCACGAGCAAATGGTCGTGAGATGTCCTACTAGGAGGTAGGAAGCATGTTATCTGCTTCGGGTGTGATGTTTTAAGTCATTAATGCCAAGATTATAGCTGACCCCGTTGAGGTCTGGAAGTCACCACGAGGCTGACTTATCCCCTGTGGGAGGCAGCCAGCATCACCACATTTAGCAAGCCTGCCACCTGCACAGTACCGGCGCTTGCCATCCAGCAAATCGCTGTTCCTGGTGGTGGGGAAAGTCATCTCCCTCCCCAGAGCTGAGCAGCAGAGGAAGGCGGGATCCCTCGCAAACACTGCGGTAGGAAGGGCTGCAGCGTCCCTTGGAGCTTGGCCAGCAGTGCTGGCTGCCATCCCCGCCTAGAAGTTTACCCACGGTGAAAATTATTACTGAATTCCACCACACGTCGTCTGAAGAGGTCAAAGGATACCTGTGGCGAGGGTCTCCTTGTAAGGAGAGCGCAGGGTGCCAGCCACCAGTGGCAAAGGTTGAAGTTCCAACTGGAATGTTTAGTTCAGGACGGGAGATAATTTTCCGTGCTAAGTTAGGCTGAGGTCGGCTCAGCGAGAACATTCTGCTTTCCAAGGGAGTTGTGTGGCAAGCAGATTTCCTGGCCGCCTGCTTTTTTTTATCCTTATTTTTTTGTTTATCCAGGGAGCTGTGTACAGCTATTGACTTTTACAGCTTTGCAAACTGCTATGCAAAAGGTGACAGGCTCAAAGAGCCAGAGGCAAAACTTAGTTAAATAGCCTCACTTGATTTTTCTGGTATTTGGCAAAGTGTTCATAGGAAATAAAGTCCCAGGTCTATGGCAGGATACACAGGATGAGGTGAGGGAGCTGGGCCTGGCCCTAGCCAAAGCATCAGCAGGCATCCACCAACTGAGAGCCACTGGTGTTGTCACAGTGGGGATGTTGTCACAACAGCTCCAGCCGGGGATGGCAAGGCCAGGCTTCCCAGCTAGAGCAGGGCTACAAGGCAAGGAGTGAAGCTGTGAGCAGGAAAGTGACTTCGGTTATGCCACATAGATTTCCACTGGCTATCATGGAAAGGGCCGATGGTGCATCCCATGTTATAAGGGTTTTTTATCTCTACTAAGGTTGAGAGGGGCACTGGAAGAAGCAACGTATGTAGAAAAAGTGCTGTAAAATGGGTGCTAGGGGTGGGAAGGCTCCCAGGGGAAGCTGTTGCTTTGCCATGTATTGGAGCACATATCTGGGTCTTCAGGGAAACTGGCTCTAAGCATTTCGGAAGCAATCACCCATCCTCGCTTTATTGGACAAAATGGCTGAAGTGTATTTTGTTCCGCTGATGTGGGAAAAGGCCTTGCCAGTCCCTGTCAGGGAGGCATTAATTAAAGGAACTAATGGCAAGTTCCTAAAATATCCATCAGAGTGATCAGGATGTCTGCCGAGAGAAATCTGACTTGCTGTGCTTCAAGTTGTGCCAAGTCATTGTGTTCATCAGGAAATGAGAGTGTTCTGGGGCAGGTAAAACACAAATAAATCACACTGACCCTCCTCCGGTACTTTCCAGGAGGTGGCTTACATACATTCATTACGTATTTACTTAATAGGCTGTAACAGCTCAGAGGCATTTTTTCGCTTATATTGCAGTTAATGCTTTCAGCACATTGTATAGGATTCTCTCCTTACTAGAATTACCATCCTAAGCACCCCTATCTGAAATTCCCCTGCTAAGGATGCATTGCAGAGGCTGCATTTGAAGAATGTTAATCTGTTTTATGGTAACCTGGCATGGCAACGTGCAATAATAGGTGATATAAAGTTGAAACCTTGCAACAGAGAGGACATTCGTCTCTGACCATGATGCGAATGTGGAAGTCCCAGGAGTCCTGGCTGGGGAGAGTGCAGAGCTTATGAGCATGGAGTGATGAACAAGGGGAAGTATTTACAGCATCACTCTAAAGAGCCATTTACACCAGAGAGCCTCATTATTTCCACACATATCAGTACTTCCTAGTGTGGGCTGGCCTCATATACCAGACTTTTATGGGCTCTCCGTATTATTTGCGTGGCAGCGGTGGGGTTTTTTACTTTAAATGAACCTAATTAATAATGCTTTGTCTGCCGCTGCTTATTAACACACTGCTGGGAGACCAAATGGTGGGAGAGGAGTGCTTGGCTGTTGCTGCTCGCCAAACTCCAAAGGAGGTGTCCAGCCCTTCTCGAGCTCCTGAGACAGTCAGAGGTGTGGATTTATAACTAAATTCGAGTTCACATAAATGGAAAAATAAATACCATAGTAATATACTATGAAGACAGCATTTTCTTTGCAGAAAGATCTTTCTGAATGGTCCCTGTGGCCCCTCCATTGCTGGCACATCAGCAAGCAATGCCAGATCCTGGCACCCCTTGCTTCCCAGGGGCATCTCACAGATCTCTCACTATAGCATGGGTCCTCCCTCCCTTGCTGTGCAGATCAGTTCCTGAAAAGTTTTCTAGTCTAACAACTTACCTGCTTACGGCAAAATCCAAGAGTACTTGTTTAAATACTCCATTTCCAGTAAATGAAACCATACACTTCTTTGCCCACACCTGGTCATTTTAAATTGATGGGGTTTGTTAGAAGGACCAGGGCGGTGTTTGTTATAATTTGCCAGTCACTGAGGTTTGCTTTCAAATCAGAGACCATTATTATCTGAGATTAGAGCTATCCACAGCTTTATTTTTATACTATCATCAGCTCACATGATGTTTAAAAGACGACAGAAAGGGGCAGCATCCCTGCCCTGGCAAATACACAGTTTCAGGACTGAAACAGATTTATTGGAATCAATGTGCACTTTACTGTTGATTTCTTTGTGCAGTGAGGCCTTCTTTAAAGCCTGACAGTTTTTTCTCTGAAGGCTGAAATGAGACTAACCTGCTGTATCAACACTGAGTAGTTTGACATTATCTCTCTCTCTCCCCCCAGACTTCTGAGACACTGCAGAATTATGCTTATCACATTTACTGAACGTGCCCAAGCTGCTTAAAACAATACAAAATGCATGAAAAATTCAGTTTAGCATTGGCAGGGGGCTTGACCAGACGGTCTAACTGGTCACTTATCACTAGCTATGACTGTAATTGTGTGTCCACATTGTGCTGTCTAATATTTTAAGTTCATCCTACACCATATTTTCATTCAGGGAAAGGAATTTACTTTAGCATCATTCTTTCCCCATGTCACAAGAGCAATTTTTCACTGTTGATAAGAAAATGGCATTTTTTGTTAAGAAATTGCAAATGACAGAGCTGTGCTATGTCACTTGAGCTTTCCTTATTTATTGATTGTCTCCTTGGTTAGTGGATAATTCTGAAGAATTTCAGAATAATAACAATCTATAGTATGTATCTATCAAACTGTACAGAAAAGACTTCAAATAAATTATGTGAATTAGCATTTCAGCATATGAAATGCTGCTTTTGCAGCTTCCAAAGCTTGACTCATAAAGAAGATAGCAAGACACTTATTATTTGACATTTTAAGTGGACTGTCCAGAGGGTTGTGATCAAAGGCACAAAGTCCGGCTGGGGCCAAGTCACTAGAGGTGTAGCCAAGGGTGTAAGGTTGGGTTCAGTCCTGCTTAACATCTTCATTAATAATCTGGATGATGGGGCAGAGTGTACCCTCAACAAGTTTGCTGATGAGACAAAACTGGGAGGAGTGGTGGATACACCAAGAGCTTGTGCTGCCATCCAGAGGGACCTCAAACAAGCTGGAGAAATGGATTGACAGGAACCTCATGAAGTACAATAAAGATAAATGCAAAGACCTGCTACTGGAGAGGAACAAGCCCAGTCACCAGTACAGGCTGGGGGCTCGTCAACTGGAAGTCAGCTCTGCAGAGAAGGACCTGGAGGTCTTGATCTAAAAGCAGCTGACCAGGAGTCAGCAATGTGCCCTTGCCACAGAGGTCAGCAGTATCCTGGGCTGCATTAGGAGGCATGTTGCCAGCAGGCTGAGGGAGGTAGTCCTTCACCTCTGCTCAGCACTGGTGAGGACACAGCTGGAGTGCTGGGTCCAGTTCTGGGCTCCTGGCCTCTCCAGTACAGGAGAGAGATGGACTTATTCTGCTCTTATGAGACCTCACTTGGAGTATTGTGTGCAGTTCTGGTGTCCTCAACATCAAAAGGACACGGAACTGTTGGAACAAGTCCAGAGGAGGGCCATGAGGATGATCAGGGGACTGGAGCACCTCCCGTATGAAGATAGGCTGAGAAAGTTGGGGCTGTTCAGCCTGGAGAAGAGAAGGCTGTGTGGAGACCTCATAGCAGCCTTCCAATTTCTGAAGGGGGCCTATAGGGATGCTGGGGAGGGGCTCTTCATGAGGAACTGAAGTGAGAGGACAAGGGGTAATGGGTTCAAACTTAAACAGGGGAAGTTTAGACTGGATATGAAGAAGAAATTCTTTACTGTGAGGGTGGTGAGGCACTGGAATGGGTTGCCCAGGGAAGCTGTGAATGCTCCATCGCTGGCAGTGTTCAAGGCTGGATTGGACATAGCCTTGGGTGGCATGGTTTAGTGGGAGGTCCCTGCCCCTGGCAGGGGGGTTGGAACTAGATGATCTTGAGGTCCTTTCCGACCCTAACTATTCTATGATTCTATGATTCTGTGACTTACTGATGTGAGTCCAGCTAATGAAGATCATTGAGGAACCTGGGCCTCTGAGATATGAGGCGAGGCTGAGAGAGCTGGGTCTGTTCAGCCTGGAGAAGTCTCAGGGGGGATCTTAGCAATGTGTAGCAGTACCTGATAGGAGGTACCAAAGATGAGGGAAGCAGGCTCTTTGGGTGGTGCCCAGTGCCAAGACAAGAGGCAATGGACATAAATAAAAACACAAGAAATTTCATCTGAACACAAAACCCCCCACTTATTACAGTGATGGCACTCAAACACTGGCACAGGTATCCCAGAGAGTCTGTGGTGTCTCCCTCCTTGGAGATATTTAAAAGCCATCTGGACATGGTCCTGGGCACCCTGCTGTAGATGGCCCTGCTTGAGCAGGAGGGTTGGACAATGTGACCTCCAGAGGTCCCTTCCAACCTCAGCCATTCTGTGATTCTGGGACTAATTCAGATACCCCACAGAGCAGCACTGTTCTTACTTCCCAATGGCAAAATAGCAAAATATTCTAGTGAAATTCCTTTTTCTGACTTTGATGAAAGAAAATGTGTTATGCATCATTAAAAACATACCAGCATATTAAAACCATATTATGCTTGTAAAATAAAGAATGTTTTTTCATCTGTTGCCATCAAATTTATGCCTGTGTTAATGTGAAAAATTAAATAAATCCACATGGATCTCCTAATTAGTGATGCAAAATAGGTATATTATTTAGTTTGAAAGGAAGACATTTATGTTCAAAGTTTGGGATGGAATATACACACTCCCATGTTTCAAATCAAAACATATTGGACAATTTCCAATAAGAAAGCAATGTCAAGATGAAGGAGATGGCAGGTTGGCCATTTTGCCCTGTAATGGCTCCTCAGTCCAGGCTGAAAATACAGTAAAACCAGAGGAACATCTGTCCTTGATCTGGTTGACCTGAATGTGCCAGGACAGAATGGGTGGCAGCCTACAAGTGTGAAGTCTGGACAGTCACAGACCACACTGAAGTGGAAGGGCATGCTGATCATCTTTCTTTCAAAGGAAATGGAAGAGAAATTAAAGCCTCATTTGTTTAGTGGTAATTGAAACAAGACGAGTCACCGCCCAAGGTGCAACACAATATAGGAAGGCTGGGTTGGAAACTCAGCCATGTGACTAGAAGGGTTTCTCTGGAAATTGGTTGCAAAAAAGAAAGGCAACAGGGCATTGATTTGGTTGAAGCTCTGCATTAGCTTGTGGGTGGAAAGAAGCACAAAGGAAGCAGGCAGCTGGACAGGCAGAGTGTGTGTGGCCCCAGAAAGGTAGCCAAGAATAAATTACTTTCTTTCTTTCCAGCTCTGAAAAGGCTGGAAAAATATCTCACAAACAAGAAGGCCGCTTCTAACTGTAAGGTCCTCCTGTGTCTGAGCAGAAAAACTATTTGTATTTTAACAAACAGATTTTACCCCACTCATAAAAACAATTTTGACTTGAAGTGACCCTAGTGGTGTGTGCAAAGAGCAGCTTATCTAACTGCAACATCATACAACCTACAGCACTTAAATCAGTGCCCCATAAAGCTGGCTTAGAGTCCCATCCTGCTATCAATTAGAACTCTTCTCACAAAACAGTCTGAAAAAGATGTGTATTACAGCCTCAGAGCTATACAGCTTCTCCCACAAAGTTATGAAACCTTTCTTCCTTTAGGGATAAACAGTAAAGCAACATCTAATTTGTATGAATAACTCTTTCAGCTGCTTAAATACTTCCAGCTTGATGAATTTTTTAGGCTGTTCTGATTTCTCTGAATGTATTAATCTTCCACACCTGTTAGTTTGTTGGAAACAGTGGAACATGCTGTGCTATTAGTGTTTCACCCTTCCTTCTCTGCTTTTTGAAGATTCATGGTTTGATAGCTTTTTGAAAATAATAAAATACTAGTTAACTGTCCTTTAGACGGATGTCCAGGTAAGAATTTCTGTCTGGATGGTCTGTGGGATGAAAAAAACCACACTTGTTGACAAAAAACCCTGTCTTACCTTACTTTAGTTGTTTAGTCTAGTCGTGGTTCTTGCTGAATTGAGAATTTGCGGAAATGAATAATAGTGCATGGACTACTGCTTTTTTCTTGCCAATTCCTCATCTCTAGATGCAATGCCATTTGGGTACAAAGCTATCCAGATGTGTGTCGCAGCTTGGTTTCCTGGAGCTGTCTGAGGAAATGCTTCAAGAGTAGCAGTGCTCTCTACCCCAGTGACGTGATAAATCCCTTCAGGATGCTATGTAGTACCGGAGCAGCAAAGCTTTATTTCATTTGCCTTAAATGCGTCCCTTTCCAGTTTGTTGAAAAGCATTCCTCCCTTACAAACATATTTTTGAAGCCCACAGAAAATGCGTTTTGTCATGTTTGACTGAACTTTCTTTAAAATTTGACAGTGGAAACTATGCTTCTGTAGCCTGAGCTGTTTGTAATCTGGGCTTTTCCACTGATACAACAGAAATAACTCCAATTTGAAGGTGAAAATTTTAGCCCAAATTTCTGTGCCAACAGCACACACTAAAGTCTACAGCGCAGGAGGAAAGAAATGCATGCCTCAGTCCTCTGAATGAACAGGTGCCTCAGTGTTAAAGACAGATTAATATTGATTTGGAAAATTTATTTTACATATCCCCTATTGGTCTCTCTGCTTCTCACTACCCTGTTGCAATGTTAAAGACTCAGATGCCCAAAGCACAGCACGGCTTTTGTTTTCTCTTGCACGCCTTAATAAGTAGGGAGAGGGGAGAAGGATTTAGATATCCCTGATGAGATGGGATGAGGCTACAGGTTGCAATCATTTTATAATAATTTTCAAGTTGCAGATTCCCTTGTTTTGACTTCTCTCTCATTTTACTTCTTTTTTGAAAATGTACAGTAGGGGGGACTTATAACTGCATTTTGCTGTAGCAGCTGTATTTGTGTTTTATTCCTGGTGCAGCAGTGGGAGCTTGAAACACAGTGCAGGACCCCCAGCTCCTTGTCCTGGGATGGGTTTTCCACGAAAGATCTGAGCTGCAGGGACAGTACCTGCTTTTAGCCTTGCATTGTGCAGGGCAAACTCGCTGTTGTGCACTCTGCTGCTGGAAATGTCCACTGCTAGGTCTGTCTTTGGGACTCATTTGTCATGGTTTGTGTAGATGGGCCGGGAATCAGAGCTGGTGCCAAGGCAGGCACTGTGATTTATGGGGCTTGCCCCACTCTGCCCAGCCTGTGCTTTCCCGCTTGTGTCCCTGGCCACGTGTTCAGCCGGGTGGTCCTCAGAGAACAGGCCAGTCCTGCCTCTGGCCAGACAGACACTGCATCTGCTGATATAGGTGGTCTAGAATGGACATGGAGAACCAGGTCCAGCTGTAGGTAAGGCTGCTTTTATTTCCATGTGAGCTGCCACAAGCCTAAGAAGACATTGAGCAGAACATGCTCACGCTGCCTTTTTACTCTCTTCTTTTAAAGCTTAGGCTTTTATAGTGGAGAAAATAAAGATGACAAGTGAGCTGAAAACATTCAGAGGATCAGAAGATTTATAAAGGTGATTCCTGACAGCCTTTTTATTTTGACTGTCATTCCTTTATGACATTTACATTTGCTGTGATGGTTACTATTACTACCCTTTACGTTCTTGTATGTGATTTTACAGCATGGCTCACGGATTGATTACAAAAGGACCATTGCATATGCTTAAGATCAATAATCTGCAGGGCATGTGATATTTAAAAAATAAAAAATGCTTGAAGCAGGATTGTTTAATAGACTTACATGTATTTTCAGACCATACTATTCTCCCTCATAAACCCACAGATTCTTCTGGAGAGGAAGGGTTAATCTTCCTAACAGCTGCAAATTTTTCACAAAAGCAAGTGGCACATTTATCGTTAAAAAAATCCAGAAAATTAGTCCAGGCCCTTCACACTGGTGGCTGAAAGATGATAATAATTCCTTAGTGAGATAATGTTTGTCTTGGGTGAGTATCATTGTGGAATCTTTTTTTTTTTTATTTAATTTTCAATTTTAAATAAAGGGATCAAAACTAATGATTAAAACAGGACCTCAAATTGGCTTCTTAGTTATTACAGAAAGGAAGAGATTATTAACATTCATGAGGGCCCTACTTATAAAACAAAAAAGACTTCAAATGAGCTGAAGGATGAAACAGATTCTGCAAATAGGTAACGTATTAAGAAATACTGAATAGCATCAATTAGGCTCTATAACTACAAATATGTTGACATATTTGACTACTTTTGTACAATTTATTAACTCCACACACTAAAATCAAATGCACACAACTGTAGAAGTGGCAGAATGGATGCATTTAAGTCCAGTTCTTCTTTGACACCAGTAACATCTTTCTTAATCATGTGAGTGGGGGAAAAAAGCTTTTCAAAACTGAGGCTATAATTTTTCAGATTTGCTGGAAAGACAGTGAATCTGAAAGCAAAGGATACAGCTTGTCCACTTTTCAAACTTGGCCCAACAGAAGACAGCTATTAGCTTTACTTATAATTTCTCGTTTCAATATTAATGTGGACACTCACTTAAAAAAAATCTAACAACACTACAAAACCCTACCTGTAATTAGTGTGTGTTTTATGAGTGGGACTGGAAGTCACCACTTATGGTCATCGCTTTGGTGAGGCAACTGGCAAGAGCATATAAAGAGCAGCAGGGTTGTAACCTGGGATATTACCAAAGCAAGAAGATTCCTATGCATTCCAACTTTGGAGTGTTACTTGTGTAAGGAGTAAAGAATATAGAAAGTCCTTAAAGAAGAAAAATGAATATGTATTTCTATATATTTTTTTATTTTAGTGAGGGCCATAACTTTTTCTGTGAATTACTCATCGCATTTTGTCCCACTACACTATAGCTTATACATGTAATCTAGCAGGCTGTCTTGCTTGCAGTGGTTAAGATTCATTTCATCAGTGTCATGGTTTAAGCCCAGTCAGCAACTCAGCCACTCAGCCGCTCACTCACTCCCCCCCTTCCTCCCCCTCTTTGGTCAGTTTGGGTCAGGTGTCCTGTCTCTGCTTCCTCCCGGCTTCTCCTCCTCCCTGGCAGAACATGAGACTCAGAAAGACCTTGGTCAGACCAAAACATTACTAAGCAGCAGCTACAAACATCGGTGTTATCAGCACTGTTCCCAGGCAGAAAGGCAAAAGCACAGCACTGCCCCAGCTACTAAGAAGGAGAAAAATGACTGCTACTACTGAACCCAGGACAACCTTACTCTGTTTTATGGCAAAATCGGCTTTCAGCAGGATTTGGATTATTTTCTTCCCCTTCTCAAAGACTTCTTCCGGTTGGTGACAGCCAGCATGGCTTCACTAAGGGGAAATCCTGCCTGACCAATCTGGTGGCCTTCTATGATAGGGCTACGGAACTGATAGACAGGGGTAGAGCAGCTGATGTCATCTACTTGGACTTGTGCAAAGCGTGTGACACTGTTCCACATGACATCCTTGTCTCTAAGTTGGAGAGACATCAATTTGATAGGTGGACCACTCGGTGGATAAAGAACTGGCTGGATGGCCGCACGCAAAGAGTTGTGCTCAATGGCTCAATGTCCAGCTGGAGACCAGTAACGAGTGGTGTCCCTCAGGGATTGGTGTTGGGACCACTCTTGTTCAACATCTTTGTCGGTGACACGGACAGTGGGATTGAGTGCGCCCTCAGCCAGTTTGCCAATGGCACCAAGCTGTGTGGTTCGGTTGATACGTTGGAGGGAAGGAATGCCATCCAGAGGGACCTTGACATGCTTGTGAGGTGGGCTGATGCCAACCTGATGAAGTTTAACCATGCCAAGTGCAAGGTCCTCCACCTGAGTTGGAGCAATCCCAGGCACAGCTCCAGGTTGGGCAGAGAAGAGATTCAGAGCAGCCCTGTGGAGAAGGACTTGGGGGTATTGGTCAATGAGAAAATGAACATGAGCCGGCAGTGTGCACTTGCAGCCCAGAAAGCCAACCGTATCCTGGGCTGCATCAAAAGGAGTGTGACCAGCAGGTCGAGGGAGGTGATCCTGCTCCTCTACTCTGCTCTTGTGAGACCTCACTTGAAGCATTGTGTGCAGTTCTGGTGTCCTCAACATAAGAAGGACATGGAACTGTTGGAAGAAGTCCAGAGGAGGGCCACGAGGATGATGAGGGGGCTGGAGCACCTCCCGTATGAAGATAGGCTGAGAAAGTTGGGGCTGTTCAGCCTGGAGAAGAGAAGGCTGCATGGAGACCTCCTAGCAGCCTTCCAGTATCTGAAGGGGGCCTATAGGGATGCTGGGGAGGGACTCTTCATTAGGGACTGTAGTGAGAGGACAAGGGGTAATGGGTTCAGACTTAAACAGGGGAAGTTTAGACTGGATATGAGGAAGAAATTCTTTACTGTAAGGGTGGTGAGGCAGTGGAATGGGTTGCCCGGGGAAGTTGTGAATGCTCCATCGTTGGCGGTGTTCAAGGCTGGATTGGACATAGCCTTGGGTGGCATGGTTTAGTGGGAGGTCCCTGGCCATGGCAGAGGGGTTGGAACTAGATGATCTTCAGGTCCTTTCCAACCCTAACTATTCTATGATTCTATGATTCTATGTATCACCCCACATGATAATGTCATCAATGTATTGCAGGTGTTCTGGAGCTTGCCCCTGTTCCAGTGCAGTCTGGATCAGTCCATGGCAGATGGTAGGGCTGTGTTTCCACCCCTGGGGTGGTCGGTTCCAAGTGTACTGGACGCCCCTCCAAGTAAAAGTGAACTGTGGCCTGCACTCTGCTGCCAAAGGAATTGAGAAAAATGCATTGGCAATATCAACCGTGGCATACCACTTGGCTGCCTTTGACTCCAGCTCACACTGAAGTTCTAGCATGCCCAGTACGGCAGCACTCAAGGGTGGTGTAGCTTCTTTCAGGCCACGATAGTCTACTATTAGTCTCCACTCTCTGTTAGACTTTCGCACTGGCCATACGGGGCTATTAAAGGGTGAGTGGGTCCTACTGATCACCCCTTGACACTCCAGTCTATGGATCACCTTATGAATGGGAATCAGGGAGTCTCGGTTGGTGCGATATTGCCGCCGGTGCACTGTTGTGGTCGCAATTGGCATTTGTTGTTCTTCGATCTTCAGCAACCCCACAACAGAAGGATCCTCTGAGAGACCAGGCAAGGTGGACAGCTGCTCAATTTCCTCTGTCTCCAAAGCAGCAATACCAAAAGCCCATCGGTACCCTTTTGTGTCTTTGAAGTACCCTCTCCTGAGGTGATCTATGCCAAGGATGCATGGAACCTCTGGATCAGTCACAATGGGGTGCTCCTGCCATTTCCTTCCAGTCAAGCTGATTTCAGCCTCCAGTACAGTCAACTCTTGGGATCCTCCTGTCACTCCAGAAATAGAAATGGGTTCCACCCCTTGACAGCTTGATGGCATCAGGGTACACTGTGCACTGGTATCTACTAGAGCCTCATACTTCTGTGGGACTGATGTGCCAGGCTATCTGATCCACACAGTCCAGGAAATCCGATTGTTCCCCACCTCCACCTGGCTGGAGGCAGGGCCCCTCTAATAGTCATCACAACGTTGGACATTTAAGTCTTGTAGAAAGGGATTATTCTTTATCACAGGAGCTGAAGTAAAATCAGCTCCTCCACTCCATCTGGGAACCTGCTTACCAGAGACTGAAGCTGCAGCTTTCATGGGATGATCATCCTTGACCTTTGTTCTCCTCTTCAATTCACACACCCGTTCCTCCAGAGCTGAGGTAGGTTTTCCATCTTACTTTGTCATGTCTTCTCCATGATCCTTCAGGTAAAACCATAGGGTGGCCCGTGGCGTATACCTTCTATGTCTTCTCTCTTGAGCAGTAGGACGCCTTTTGTTAACAGCTGAGACGTGTGTTGGTACACGTGAGGAGCTGGATAGATCATCTCTCAATTGTTTGATCTCCTGGGACAGTTTTTCCACAGCTGAAATGATGGAAGGGGTGAGATTGTCTTCAAACTCTCGGAGTTTATGGATCATTTCATCCACTGTTAGTGGTACTATGTGATTCCAGGTTACTGTTGCCACTGAATGGGCATATGATGATGGTGCATACCGTGTAAATTTCTGCCACATGGGTCGGGTACATTCAACTTCATCTGGATCTATGGGTGCATCCCTGGCATTTGGCTTGATGTGATAGATCATCTCTACAATGGCTGATTCCCTCAGAGACTGGATGCCTTTCTCTAGAGTAGTCCACTCGGCCAAACGACTCATAACATCGTCCTTGTATGGAAACCTTTCTTTCACAGCTGCCAAGAACCGCTTCCAAAGGCAGAGGGACTGCTTCTGTCTTGCAATTGTTTTGTCAATTCCCCCTTCCCTAGCAAGTAATCCCAGCTTCTTGGCTTCCCTACCTTCTAATTCGTGACCGTCAACCCCATTGCCCCAGCACTGGAGCAACCAGATGATGATGTGCTCCCCTGGTTGACGGGTAAAATCTTTTCACATATTCCGTAGCCCGGTTGAGGTCCGAGGCCTGGAAGTCACCTCTTCTTCTTCTCCCTCTGATTCATGTGATGATGACTCCTGATCAGATGCTGTCCCAGGTAGTAAGTGTATTGCCATTGTTTCTTCATCTTGTTCCTTCATCTTTCTTGTCTTTGTTTTGCTTTTCCGCTTGCGTGCAGGGGCAACCGATATTGGCACGAACTGGTCCTCTGGTTTAGCTGCAGTGATTATCACTGTGGTTGGAGTGGCTGCAGTATCTGTTGTTGGGGTTTTGGTAGCTGCTGTACTTGTCGCTGGGGCTGGTGCAGCTGCTGTGCTTGGAGCTGAAATAGCTGCACTGTCTGTTGCGGTTGAAGTTTGAGTAGCTACTGTACTTATTGCTGGGGCTGGTGTAGCTGCTGTGCTTGGAGTTGGAGTAGCTGCGCTGTCTGTTACTTTGCCCTCAGATCCAGGAACATTTTTGTCCTATTGAAGGTGCTGGATGGTGTTGAACAGGGCTCGGTAAGCATAGGCCAAGCCCCAGCACATTGCCATGATTCGTCCCTCTCTGGTATGACCAGAATGACAACACGCCTCATCTAAGTGTTTTACTAATTTGTCTGGATTTTGCACTTGATCAATGGTGAAGTTCCAAAGCACTGGAGGGGCTCACTGGCCAAGATACTTGCCCATACTATCCCACACACCCTGCCACTCATGACTGTCCAGCCTCAGGGAAAATTTTTTGGTCCTCGTATATTGTCATCTAACCCTAGACAAGGCCCAAACCCAACTCTGCTTATCTCTCAAGATCAGATGAAATGGTCGTGGGTAAAACACACTCTGTATGTGTGCCAACATGGTGATCCCCATCACAATCAGCAGACAGGCCTCAAGGGTACCTAAAGGCTATTCAAAACCTTCAGAACTCTTAAATGAGGCTGTAAACGGTCTGGTGGGGGGGGCTGGGAACGTAACGGAATGTCTCCTTCACAGGTTGACCACCTGAGGAGGGGAAAAAAGATGTGTAATTGCTAACCACTTCTATTATATACCTCCCAAAGTATAGAGGTGGTGACCACACTGGGAACGCAAGCCAGATCTGTTTCATGATCAATGATTCTATTGTATTACAAGTCATTACCATAAAGTACAATGAAACAAGAACCTTATCCCAAGGCCCGAAGCCTATAAAGACTAACACAGCAAATACAGGCAGTAAGTAAGGTACAACATGCTGAAATTCTGAGGTCAAGAGCAACAACTTTGAGAGCCAATAAATGAGCATTGTGATGAGTGACTATTAATCCAAAACAATGAATGCTTATCACAAATACAATTAGACACACTCTGGTCAGATATGTCGTTATCTCAACCCTTCATGCCCCTGTTCAGGCGTCAAAAAGAACTGTCATGGTTTAAGCCCAGTCAGCAACTCAGCCAGTGAAAGTCAAAAACAGAGCACTGCACCAGCTACTAAGAAGGAGAAAAATGACTTCTATTACTGAACCCAGGACAATCAGTCTGTTTTTCAGAAACAAATTTAGATGCTAAGAATCTTTCTGAGCTGCTTTCAAGTAGACCTGCCAATACTGTGCCGTACATGACGCATGCTAGAATCGTGGGTAGTGTGAAGGGGTATATGGTACTGATTTCAGTGCGGCCCCCATGACCTGCCCCAGCAGAGAGCAGAGCCTGACACCAATGCAGTAAAATATAAAGCCTTAAAAGTGTGCTCAGCAGTTTGGAAAGGTCAACCATGTGTTTCATGTGTTACCATTTCCCTGATAAGCCTGCGGCTGTGCCAGTTCAGAGGACGTACTGTGCCTTCAAAATTATATTGCAGTAAAACTTGTCACTTAGCATTTACGCCATGACCTTTTAGCTTGAGAATAAGAGAAAAATTAACATTTTAATGTTATTTACAAAACCGGTTTTAGACTTTTTACATTCTTTTGATAACATTGTATGCAGCTTTAGTCCTCTAGCACCGTGCTTGGTAAAGCATCTAAAAGAACAAAATTACTTTTAAATGTAGCCATTAAGTGCTCCCCTGAATTAGAACATTATTGGCTAAATTTCATGGCTACAATAAAGCAGGTTACTGGAGCAGGTTTTGAGATTTTAATTCAGATTTATAATAAGACAGAAGGAAAACAGCTAATGGATATTGACTACCAAAGTTTATTGTGACGAAAGATAAAGGCTAAGAGACAGTTCAATCAGCACGACAGTCCTGAGGAACTTTTTCTTACACTGAAGATGGATTTGTGATACTATGGATTGCTCCATCCTAAATAGGATAGCTTTTTCCAAGTCTTATGTAAACTTTCAATTTATATTGAATTAAGACATTCTGCATTGAAATCAGATGTTTGTAGGAATTGCATAATATTTTATTCATTATTTTGTAAAGTAAGTCACTATTAAAAATTTGGTGGAACTTTAACTTTACCATGAAGTAACGAGGATGTTGCAGTAGAAGTAACAGTACAAGTTCAACTCTCAAATAGATTTTGTTGTTGCAGAAATGTTTTCTTTTGAAAAATGAAAGTATTTTTGACTGACCTGTGAAATGGGGAAAAGAAAATAATCAATAACACTCATTGGCGAAACCATTCCATCTATTAACAGGGGAGGAACGACTTAAAATCAAATATTTGACAGCATATACTCAGTATTCTTAACTTCAGAATTCTATAATTAAAATCCTAGATTTATAACCTCAGTCCTAAAAACTTACCTATAGCAAATGCTATCAAACGACAATGTAATAAACTAAGATAGTTTACTATCCATTTTTTATCTACTACTCATTTCAACTGTATTTTGACCTAGAAAATCTTACCATTCTAGAAGGAAAAACATGCCTTGGGACTGTAGATATAATCTGTTTTATCTTGCTTATAGGCAGGAAACCATCAGCAATTGCTCCTAAAATGTATTTCAAATTTTATTCCAGTCTGTGACTGGCTGATGCAGCTGATACGGATACTGATGGCCAAGCTCAGACTTGAGAGAGGATATCATGCTGTCAGACTCAAATGCAATTTCCCTTACTGTACCCCAGGCCCAAGCAAGGCCCCAGTAAATAACTAATCCTGCGGAAAATTCTAAAACCTCTAGGCTGTGAGATGTGAGTTTGGATGTCTGCGGTTTAGTTTGGATAAAACCCTTTAGGATTTAAGAGTTGCAAGATCTACTTGTCACAACCAAATGCATTCTGCAGACTTCAGACTTCAAGCCATCTCCTGCATGAGTGTAATAGGTAGGAACATTTCTAGGTTCCCACATCAATATTTTGGACATAGAGAGATAAGGAATGTTTCCGAACACGGTGTGTCCTTCCAGCAAAATAGAAAACTCTATCTTCTCTGGTTAATAAGCAAACAGTGCATCTGAGTAACTCTTACCAGGACAGCAATGACTCCTATGACTGGTTCTTACCTTATTTTTTTTTTTTCTGAATAGAAATAGGGCCATTCTCACTAGTTTAGACTAATTCCACCTTGTAAAACATATAATAAAGTAACATTGTTATTAACCAAAAATGAACTTATAAAATGAAGAAAATACATCTGAATTCTCTTTACTAGAAGTTTAGGCAAATACTGTGAACTACCTGATAGGTTTCTATTCCTTATGTTAACAAGTTGTTGCAAACGATACTACTGATTTTTCTAAAATTGCTTTCTATCAATAGTTTGCAATATTTATTTAAGAATGATGGCTGTATAAAAATTTCCTTCAGTGAACTTTTGTACTGCTGGTAAACACAAACACAAGGTTTTTGGCACTCAGACTTGCTTCCAAGTCTAACAGTCATTGAAACAGCTCATCTTTGCAGTCATTATTTGCATTTACCTTTACTGAAGTCTACCTCAATCAATTGAACTCTTGCAAACGGCCCCTTTGCACTGCACTTTGGAGCCCTCTTGGCCTGGGGGTAATTCTAGAGCTGCCTACAATTATCTCTGAGTGGCTTTAGCTTCCAAGCTGGTACCTAAGAGGGGGAAGTATGCATCAGCAACTTTGTGGCCAGCATTTTTTGCTCCTTGTAGTAACCACCCTAATTCCTCTAATTTCTACAACTAAGCAACTTTTTAAGCGTGTATTTTGCATTATATATTTTAGATATATGTTTATTCAATTGGAAAGAAAGAAAATTGAGCAATAAAAGAAATACCTTTTAAAGCTGCTGAATAAAGTAAAATTACAATAACCTACACAGGTGGAAGAAAAAGCACATTCATCTTGTGTTTCGATTAACAGATCATTTGCAGGAAGAAATACTGTATTAGAGCAAAATCAAGTAACAAATACTTTCTTGTTTAAAGTTTTATTGTGCTTTCAACGAAAATAGTTTTGAAAGTAGACACATCATCATATTGTTTATGCAAGCTATTTAAGCTAAGCAAAGGACTTTTCAAAAAGATGCTTTTTTCACTTTAGCAAAGACCTCTCCCATTGATTTGATACTTTTTATGGATAAAAACATCATTCGAGAATGAGAAATATTTCCATTGAAATTACTTATCAAATAATAAGCCATTAGCTTGTTTTCTTTCTGGAAGGGATGATGCCAAATAAATTACTTTTATGATAGGTCAAATATCACCAGCTCTGAGAGCCTTGAACATAGTTTTTAAATGCTTTAGTGGATCTATAACAATGAACTTTATACTGCTGAGGACTTCTGAAATTCCAGATCATCAAAATGTATTTATTCAGCTCAGCTTACCCATTCAGGTGCAGTTCAAGCATCTTCTTCAAAGGAGAACTTTACTGAAGAGTCAGAGGACACAGGAACAAAGAGAAGGGTTTAGTTTGTTTGTTTATAATTCTCCTTTGCAAGATCCCCCCGGAGCAGAAAAGAGAATAGTTCACAGTCTGGTAAGATCAGAACAGCAAAAGTATTTGCAGTATGGCACACAATAAAGCGTTGCTTACTTGGAAATACTCTATTCCCAGCCAGCACCATCTTGTGAGACTCACAGATACCTCCAGGCCCTGCCACAGAATTGCTTTGGGAGCTAAGATTCCCCTCATCTCTGGAGACTTTTCTTCCCCAGAGAGCCCTAAGAAACTGATGCAAAACAGATCTGACCCTCTACAGAATATCTGGTCAATTTTCTTTTTTTTTCCTCTATGAAGGGGTAGATTTTTAAATACTAATTTAAAATTTGAGTTTCCTTTTTATTCCCAGTGACACTGTCCATATCCTGGTAAATTTGTATTTTTTTTACAAGCCTGCTTTTTCTTTAATCATGCCATGAAGAAGACCACTAATTCTCTCCTTCTGGATGGTTTCAGCAAGACCACACACACTCTTTGCTCTGAGCACTATCAGACTGGAAAGAGATGAGAAGACAGAGCAAGAACAAAATACCATCAGGAACCCAATGCTCTCCCCATCTGAATTGTTCCTCACCAAGCCAGCAGACTTCAGGACCTTTGGTCTCTGCGGCCTGGCTATCAAAAAAACATTTTTTTTCACTGACTTTTCATTCCAAAGTGGTGGCAAAGGTGCAACCAAAGAGCTCTCAATTAGCCCTTGGAGGTAGTCTAAAACAAGCAGTAGCCCACACTGTACTTTTTGGTTAAGAGACAGTAATACCAGAGAAGTGTGTTTTGATAAGCCTGAGTGAATAAAGGGCCTCTGTGGAGTACCTAATGAGAGAAGTTTTGAAGTGCAGTATGCCAGCTATATGGAAGGAAGACACTGATGGGAAATAAAGTCTCTGTATTAAAGTGCTCATTGATTAGTTGTTTCCAAAAGCACAACTAGGATCTATTTTGAGCTCACAGTGGGTACTCGTCCAAGCTATGCTTTCCCTGTTTCAAACAAATTGGCAAGCTGGAAAAGTTTGGCGCAACTACACAGACTGTAGTGGCCTCCATTTTAAAGGGAACAACAATTTGAATTTTAATCTCACCTAGAGAAGATTCTGAGAAGAAACTTGTGTTTCCTGATCTAAAACTACAAAGCATTCAGTTTGATTTTGGCAGCAGTGATATAATCTAACTAAGAAACAGATTGTGGTAAGTATCTCTGCCTTGACACAAAAAGCTCTCATTTATCTTCCTGTCCAAGATGACATCATCAGGGAGACATTTTTTGTAAGATGGATCTCACCTGCACATCTGGAAATAAAGCCATAGTTTGTAGATATAGTTGCTCAGTTTGTACCATCTGTGGAGTTCCTGGGGCAGATGTTTATACATCTGATGCAAGAGACACTGGAGAAACAGTCTCAAAGTGCAATTGACTGCCCCTACTTCTGTAGCATGCACAGTGACATTAACACTAAATGTGTTTTGTCATCAGGAATTCAGATAAAGTCTTTCTGAGGTCTTCAGCACCATAACTTCTAGCTCCTGGAGCTCCTTATGTCTTACCTTAAACTCATGATTTTTAAAGATATATTTTATAAGACATCATTTTTTTTATAGATGTGATAACTTGCAATGCTCTCTGGTGGCTCCATGGGGATGGGCACACTGCACATTCTTAGAGTTGCAGTTCTAAATTTGGTCATCTTTCTCTGTCAGCATCCAAAGTTAGGTGTCAGTGCTCTTCCTTAAACAGCTTTGGCTGATCCTTCTCCATCTGCCTCTCCTATTGACCACTATTATATTTAACATCTGGGTTAAATATAATAATTTATGTTATAATAAATATGCCTGGGTCTGAGGTTTGCTAGTACTGTGGATAGAACCGTTCACCCACTGTCCATGGGCATGTTCAGGAGCTGTTTGGGAGCTGAGCTTGCCCCAGCTGCAACACTTGCTTTGGCAAAGGAGCTGCTGTGCATAGGCCACCCTTTGGGCACTGCAGCAAACAGAAAGCCCTATGTTGTGTATTACCAGCCACAGAGACTGCGGGGGAATCCAACTATTCAGCAGCTCAGTCATACAGTGGCATTTTTGCATAAACCTGTCTTTTACACTTAATTTTTTTTTTTTATTTCATACATAGAGTGTCTATTTTGTGAGTGCTCTTTTTATTCAATCATGAGGACACACACTCTAGGACATTAAATGCTCCATGAGCTCTGTTCATGCCATATATCTTTATTATATATTCCTACTCTTCCTGTGCCCCTACCCACAACATTTTTTCCACCTGTTAACTTCAGCTTGTCTTTTGATGGACATCAGGCCTCCTGTTTGTTAGTCTATTCTCTAGCTGCCCATCTTTCATATTCTTAAGCTTGCCTTTACTTAAGTTGCATAATAATAGTAACACAACTTCTTATTCTTCAGGCTTTCTTCATGGCTTTGCCTATGGACAACAACTGACATCAAACATAAAAATAAGAAGCGGATCTTTGATTACTAGAGTTCCCCATGTCAGACTACCTTCTGGGAGATTATTCAATGCAATTTTCAATATACATATCAATAACTGAAAGGATATAATTTATTACTGCTGCTGATCACAAGTAAGTCTAAAAATTCATTTTTATTGGAAACAAACAATTGACTCAAGTGTTTCAAGAAAAGCCTCTGAGCTTCAACAGAAAAAAACAAACCTTCAGTTGGATGGTGAAATAAATCAAGAGTTTATTTGCTAGTTTTTAACAGTCATTTGCTCAAGGTGAAATACAGCCTCTGGCAAGCATATGCAACAATAAGTGAAAGGTGTTTGTACTGAGAAACTTGCAGCAAACGTCTACTATTTTTTCTGATAAAAATTTACTTTTATGTGCTGCATTATCTTTCTAGCTAACATCTTAGTTACCAGCTCCTAAAAAACCTGGAAGGAAACTATCTGAAATGCCATGGCAGATCCAGATAAACGCAATCATGAACATGTTACTGTATCGCACTGCATACAAAATGGAAATTAGAATCAGTATTATATTGAATTAAATGAGTGTTACAGCCTGCAAAGCATGTTTTATGCATTTCAGTACTAAATTTTATTTATCTTCTTCCAAAATGTTTCTTTTCAAGGTGTGTCCCATGCTGTTAGATTGACAATGCTGAATTACCTTGTAGCATAGGAATTTTGGGGAGGAATCTAGAGGGTTTGGTGACTGGGCAGAGGACAGGTGGTGCATCTGGCACACACTGAAAAATATGGGAGGTGTTTTGGGAATGTAATAAGAGTACGTTAGCTGGATGTTTCTGTTAGAGTATTCAGTAGCAAAATATTTAATGATACTGACATTTAAATTGTGATAATTAGATTTCCTAGTTAGTGCCACATTGAGAAGAATGGGAACAGTTTATATATTGCTCAGAGCTATTATTTCAGACTGTCTGCAAATTCTGATTGGCAAGAATGACCTGGTTCATATTCTATTTATATATGAGTTTTATTTTGGCTTTAATGAAAGCTTAGCTTTTGGATCACAGTTCTCTACCATTATGTGGCTCTGTGGATGGGAATCACAAAAGGCTTGCTTTCAGCCAAGCTCAGAGCTTCTCTAGTGAGATAGGCCCGCAACTCATTACCTCTGCAAATAGTAGTCTGCAAATATGGCCATGACACCCACCATAGTTTCAAGGGAAGGGAGGTTATATAAATGTCTTAGAAGGTACACCGGACATTTGAGTAGAAAACATTTTCTTTGCAAAATGATTGCAGAAGGAGCAAAGTAAATGCTTCCATTATTATCTCTCCAAGACATTTGTCCCCTTGTTGTAAAGGTTTGCTATACCACACAGAATGGAGAGGAGCACCCACCATAACACAGACTGTCCTCATCTAATGGCCAGTTTTGCTGCCTTTTACAGTATTTGCAGGGAAGCAATCTACGTGAAGAAATGTCTTCTGCCAGCTGACTTTTTTTCCCTGCAGTGTTTTTGCAACAGAACAGCTTTGGTGGATGGGATGAGGAAAGAATCTACTGTCCTGTCCATCTTAAGAAATAGGATTATTCTCATAGTCATGGAGAACAGGAGAGGTGCCTGAGGACTGGAGGAAAGCCAGTGTCACTCCAGTCTTCATAAAGGGCAAGAACGATGACCCAAGAAACTGCAGCCCAGTCAGCCTCTGTCTCTAGAAAGGTGCTCCATCAGCTCCTCCTGGAAGTCATTTCTAAGCATGTGGAGGAAAAGAAGGTTATCAGGAGTAATCAACATGGATTCACCTAGGGGAAGTCATGCTTGACCAATCTGATAGACTTCTCCGATGGAATGGCTGGCTGAGTAAATGAGCAGAGAGCAGTGGATGTTGTCTACATGGACTTCAGCAGGGCTTTTGTCACTGTTTCCTAAAACATCCTTGTAGGGTAATCTCAGGAAGTGTGAGATGACTGGGCATTGAGGTGGATTGAGAATGGCTGAATGGCAGAGCTCAGAGAGTTGTGATCAGCAACACAGGGTCTAGCTGGAGGCTTGAAGATAGCAGTATTCCCCAGTGGTCAGTACTGGTTCTAGTCTTTATCAATTTATTCATCAATGACCTGAATGAAGGGACAGAATGTACCCTCAACAAGTTTGCTGATGATGCAAAACTGGGTAGAGTGGCTGATACACCAGAATGCTATGCTGCCATTCAGTGAGACCTGGACAAGCTAGAGAGTCAGGTGGAGAGGAGCATAACGAAGTTCAACAGAGACAAGTGCAAGGTGCTGCACCTAGGGAGAGTAACACCACAGCCCTGTACAGGTCAGGGGTTGACCTGCTGGAAAGAAGCTATGTGGAGAAGGGCATGGATGTCCTGGCAGACAAGAAGTTAAACATGTGCCCTTGTGGCCAAGAAGGCCAATAGTATCCTGGGGTGCATCAGGAAGAGTGTGGCCAGCAGGTTGAGGACAGTTGTCGTCCTGCTCTACTCTGCCCTGATGAGGCTGCATCTGGAGTACTGTGTCAAATTCTGGGTTCCTCAGTACGGAAAGACAAGGAACTACTGGAGAGGGTCCAGCGCAGGGCTGTGAAGATGATTAGAGCACTGGAACATCTGTCCTATGAGGAAAAGCTGAGAGAGCTGGGCCTGTTTACGCTGGAGAAGAGACAACTGAGAGGGGATCTTATCAATACACATAAATAAATATTTTAAAGATGGGTTCAAGAGTACAGGGCTAGACTCTTTTGAGTGGTGCCCAGCAACAGGATAAGGCACAACGAGCACAAACTGAAATAAAGGAAGTTCCATCTAAATATGGGAAAAATTCTTTACTCTGGGGGGGGCAGATCACTGGAACAGGCTGCCCAGAGAGGTTGTGAAGTCTCCTTCCCTGGAGATACTAAAAATCCACCTGGATACAATCCTGTACAACCTGTTCTAGGGGAGCCTGCTTTAGCAGGAGGGGTTGGACTAAGTGATCTCCAGAGGTCCCTTCCAGCCCCAATCATTCTGTGATTCTGTGATTCTCTTCTTAATCTTCTTCGAGCAGAGGACTGGCCTCATTAACAGTTCCTTCAGTTCACATAATAAATGAACAACTTCAGTATGGATATCCTTGTCAGAACTTTCAGGAAGGCAACTTGTCTTCTGAAGTGTTGCCTGCTGCCAGCTTACTGCATGGCCAGGTGTGGTTGTATGCAAGTGCAAGCCATTGAGGAGGTGGCATTGCTCAGAGAGGACCTGTTCACGGGAAAAGAGGGCTAGAGTAGGAGTGGAGAGGCAGAATAAGTGCATATGGGATAAACAGTGGGATGCAGGGATGCATGGTGGAGATGGATGGCGATAAAAGACTAAATAATATGGATAAGAGTAAAGGGAAGCGAAAAGAGAGAACACAGAGACAGACCGTCTGTAGCCACTGGGGTGTTCTGCCCTCCAAGAAGCCAGTCTGATCCCAGGAACATCTTCACCCTTCTGCTGCCAGTCAATATCTAAGAAATGCAATAACAATGTGTGAATCTCACCTTCTCTCATTTACAAACAGCTGGCTTGCAGTCTAGCACAACCCCCCACTGCTCCAGCAGCAAAAGTGATTAGGAAGAAGAGATTTATGCAGTAGTTACGTGGATAAACAACACTGCTGCTGAAGTTCAAATGACGCATGGCTGGTTTTTGAAAAAATCATTAAGCCCTTCAGACTAACTTCAAATGAGCCTTTATGTAAAGAAAACCAGAAAAAAAAAACAGAAAAAAAAAAACAGAAAAGAAAAGAAAGAAAAGAAAAGAAAAGAAAGAAAAGAAAAGAAAAGAAAAGAAAAGAAAAGAAAAGAAAAGAAAAGAAAAGAAAAAAAAAGAAAAAAGAAAGGAAAAGGAAAGGAAAGGAAAGGAAAGGAAAGAAAAAAAGAAAAGAAAAGAAAAGAAAAAAGAAAAGAGAAAAGAAAAGAAAAGAAAAGAAAAGGAAAGAAAAAAGAAAGGAAGGAAGGAAGAAACGAAGAATGAAAGATGAAGAAAGGAAGTAAAGACTGCAGAACAAAGTATTCAGAATTTAGAGAAAAGCATCCAGAATTAGCAGGGACTCAGTATACTCCCCATGTGTCTGCTCACTGTGAGACAGCCTTTAATGAAGTGATCATGTAATATTTCATCCACAAGACTTTGCCTGATTACGCACACAGGGAAATGAGTATTCAGAATTTTTGCTGCTCTTGTAAAGTACATTTCTGTAGCAGGCATTTTAATTTGCTCCACAATAATTAAATGTATTTATTGAGCTGTAGTAGGTTAACAGGGGAACTACCTAAGGAGAAGCAGAAGGGAGGAATGACTTGATGAGTAACTAATAATTCATAAAATTCTCATAGTGACAGTTCCTACAGGGATTTCTGAATTTGCAAACCGCTTCATCTCTGTTTTAATTTATTTATTTTTTTTTACTGCACACATCAGGCATTATTTACTTTATCTGGCCTGTAAATATCGTAAGAGTTGAAACTAAATAACAGCAGTCCCCTTAGAGGAAGCACTAAGATTGTCTTTTGACCTATATTACTGTTTATTTTCATGAAACTTGCAGGACTTAGATAATAAAGAACTTTAGGCCAACTGTCAAATCTGGCCAGTGACAAGTACATGGGCCAAGAAACAGGCACCCCAAGCTCACACTAGCACTCATGCTCTTACTCACACTTGCAGTTACTCAGTCAATCAGTCACCTGGGTGTGAGCACCCAAGCCCTGTTTCCCTGCGCCAAACAGATGGGAGTTCGCAGGTTTTTTTCCAGTGTCTATAGCATTAGATTTACTCAGAAGGGTTTGACTCCCACATTTGTGAAACTTTATCCTGGGTTCTCTGGTGGGGAATGCCTGGCTGAATGGAAAGCACCAGTGCTGCCAAACCATGTATGTAAGGAGTGAGGCATCCAAAAGGCAGGCTGCAAATCCCTGCTGGGTGAGCATCATCAGCTGGACGGCCTTTAAAACCAAATGTGCCTTTTCATCAGAAAGAATACCTCTGACAAAACACATACCCTCAAGCCTGAAGTATCTGCAAACAGTCAATTTGCTCCCAGTATGGAAGCTTATCATCAGACAGCTAATTCAGCTTTCCTCCACTGGGAGAATAAATTCTATTTACTTACCTGTTATCAGCAACAATTGTTGTTTAAAAAGAATGAAAAAGAACATGATTGATTAGTTCTTTCCCCAGGTCTTCAAGGATCCAAGGCTATTTTTGTCATTTATCATGCTACATTCACACAAGCATAATTTCTTTCAAGGTACCAGTGTGGCTATCATGGTAACGGAATGGATTATTCAGCAATGTGTTAGCCATTAGTAGCTGTTTTTCTCCAGTCTTCACTCTAACATGCATATAAGATTTCTAAGGCTACCGTATGCCTTACAGCTTTTTCTCCCATACTTTATTTAGACAGAAAAAACCTGTTGGTTTCTGTATAAATTTCAGTGTCTAGAAATAAACTGCCATCCTCTGAGCTAAAACTGGAGTTCATATATATCTCTTTGCTAGCAGAAAAAAATGAATGTAGAGCCTTTATTCATTTATTTGCTTTCCTGTTCTTGATCTGTATGTGTAAATATGTGCATTTTCTCTTGTTTTGCTGAAAAGTCTTTTACCCGGGCTTAGGTCCTGTATTCTGCCCTGGGCATTCTCTTCATGGAACTGCAGTCAGTCAAAATAGAGCCAGCAGAGCTGCAGCCATGCCCTTGCTTATTTGCTTGCTGTTAAAGTCCGTCATTGGTTCTACAATAGACAATACGACTTCCATTTGCGACAGGTGGCGGAGCAAATGCAACCCAGACAGGACCTCACCCAGCACAGCAGCTGTGGCTCTTCCTCCCCTGGGACCCTCCATGACACAGCCAATACCCTTCCAAGGCACGTTTGTTCCTAAAAACTGTCTGTGTGTTTGGATAGGGACAGCATACACCTCCCTTTCCCTGGACCCGGCCTTTCTTCTCTTCCACCTGGCATTTTCACACTCTACCAGGAGTTTCTAAACCAAGGCTCCATCCTCAGGAACTGGGAATCTGCCAGTGCTGAAGATGAAGGTATGCTCACTTCAGCAAGGTGGACAGATTGTTTTTTTCCCCAACAAATCATAAAGGAGGAGTGTGAGTTCTGTGGGCCACTAGTTTTGGCAGTCAGCTAAAACTGCCAACTTCGGCACTCAGGTGGTGGAACACAAATCCCACCACAGTCCAAGCCTTCTTTCTTTCTTCCCTCCTTTACTGCCTCAAAAGCTCCCTACTTATTCAGCTGCCGAGGTAGGTGAGGAGAGGAAGAAAGGCATACAGGTGATCAGAAGACAGATAGCCTAAGTGGTGCACTCATTCTCTTGTTTTAGAAACACCAAATGTATATGCTGTCTCCTTCTGTCTGGCACCTACAAGGATCTCATCTTGCCATTCTTGATCAACAATAGGCGCTGTAAAAGTACACTGATGCTTAGACTCATTTTTTCAAAGCATGTCCATGCCCTGTAGAATCTCATGTGGAGTAAGAGGACCTTTGGGGATAGTTGTTGCCTTGACTAAAAAAGGATTCCCGCTCTGTGTGAAGGCAAGGTGGGTGCATCATGAGACAGTCCTATCGAAAAAATAAAACAAGGAAAGAGAAATTACTGCAAATGAACTTCACGGGAATACTCTGAGGCCCCAGCTCAGTTTTTATCTGAATTAACATTAAGATCATTTTTTGACTGGATTAATTTTAATCAAGTGAGGAGAGTTACTGGTAGGCCTGCATGAAAGCCAGAAAATGAAAGAAATGCAACCAAGGAGAAAACCTGCTGCTCTGCTGGATTCATCACACCTTGTACTAATCCACCGCTCCCTGCCCTGCTGGGGAGGAGGTGGGGAGACAGTGACTCTGTGGGTGGCCAAAAGCCAGCCAAGGTTGATCTTGTGACTAGAAGACCAGCACTTCTGCGGGCCAAGCCCTGCACTGACCAAAAGTATGCCGTGGGTGTTGGATAACCATCATAGAAGCCTCCAGGCTGTCCATTCAATGTGAGGTGTTGGAGCAAACACACAGTCAAGCGCACATGGGCTGGCATCTTCATCCCCTTCAGCTTCCAGCTTGGAATACCAGGGTGGAGTATGGAAGAAGCCATGTGCTCCCTGGCAGGCAGCAAGGCCCTTCTGCTTTCCTTGTGATTGCTATGGCACGTGACAGCAAGCCTGCATTGGGTTGCTAGGACCAAGACATTACTCCATCTCACTTAATGAAATCATCATCTCCTTGCAGCAAGAACAGTCCCAAAGCCCAGGGAAACCTCCCTTTCAAAGGGTCTCCAGGCTATTACTCTTACATAATGGAATAATTGGCTGTAATGGGAAATGCTCAATGAGATGATGCCAAAAGGACTGTCCCAGAAAAAAAATGGAAAATACTCCTTTAATGACTTCACATAATCAGAATTGTAGGAATTTCTGTTTAAAGATGCAAGCATGCATTTTTCACAAAAACTTTTATTATGTTTCTTTAAAAAAATTCTTTCCTTTAAAACTATAAAAATATAGGAAGGTACACTAGGTCATAAAAACAAAATGAAACAATCTGTCCTGCTGTTTCTTGACTGGATACAAAATGCAAGAGGAAATCTGAACTTTTAAATGCTGTCCCAACATCATGATTTCTGAGCAGCTTACACTGAATATGTAATATGTTGGTGCTCTGAGCAACAGAAGACTAGGGATGCTGGTAGGTTAGTGAGTCTTTCCTAAGGAAAAATTAGCCCATAGCTTTTAATAACAAACTATTTTTTTCCATGTTATTTATAGCAATGTTTCTAGTTCTGAGTCACACATGCTGAGAAATGTGAATGAAATCGTCACTGGTTTTTTTGTTGCTTTCTGTAAACAGAAGTAACCTGGCACCTCTCATACAAATGGCGCTGCGCATATTTCTGAACCCGTGAAACGAATATCACGATGATTAAAAGTAGCTACAAAAATAAGGCTTCATCTACAAAATAATAAGCTGTACCAACTTATTCTCATGGATTTTAAAGATTCATTTCGGAAAAACAGTCCTAGCAGGACCTTCATTGCAATCAAATGACAGCCTAAACTGGAGCAATCTAGAAGAAAACAAAGCTTAAATCATAACACTTCTATGTCTGTAAGTAGCAGAGACTCTTCACCTACACCTGCGTTTACCCCAGTTGCCAAAATGTTTGGCTACATTGGGAGATTTAGTGTTTTGGAAGCTGCAACCATTTTCTATCACTTTATGCTATACTGCTATATTTTTAATGAGGTCACTTACTGGAGAGTTTTGGAGCAAAATTCAGAGCATTCCCAGATTGATATGGATTGCCAAGAACAATTGGAGATAAAAATAGAATGGATGACGCTTTCATATAGGGAAAACTGAAATCTGTAAACTAATTTTTAATTACAAGGTTCTTGATCTGGGAGATGTGTGATATATCCCAAATCTAATTAATGCTTAGCTTTTTTTTTTGACTGATTTATTTTTTTTTTTAACAGATTTCTAATGTTCCTCTGTGCTATTAAATATAGTAGGCCTGAGTTTCATGAGCAATAGGTTTCTGATCCTTTCTGACCACTCAAGGAGCCCTGAAAGTGAGCAAAACTGGCAAGAGACAGCTTTACACTCTTTTGTCACATTCTGGTGATTTCAGAATAAGACCTGAATCCAGTATAAGTGAGAATAAAGGTAGCTTTGCTTCTTAAAATGGAACAAACATATTCCTTGTACAGGAGGACTTACATATCTTTAGCAAACCTTTGGCTTTTGCATTGGCTTAGGTACAGGGAGCTGGGCAGATAAGCTACCTACAAAGAAAAACATTTGAAGACTATGTTTATCATTCTAGCTTAGTTATCATCTGCCATCAGCCAAAATATCCTAAAACATTTCTAAGTCCTCCAAGAGAGGAGCTGCATCCTTTTTCTGTTATTTTATTTCTGCACAATGGCCTAAAATACAAAGGTCACTGACTCTCCAAACGTTCACACTTCAGTGTGACTGTTCATGTTATGCTGGTTCAAGTAGATATCCACAACCTCATAAATGAGGGTCATTCTTGAGACAAAATTAGACCCTGTTGACTGCTTCTTATAAAACTATCCACATCCTCATTTAATTTACATGGAGTAAAGTGAGACTAAGCTCAGGCTTTGAAGTTAATAGTGTATTCCCTGGGGTCAGTTCAGTCCAGTCACTATCAGTGTCATCACTGTTTTAACAACAGACTTTGAGGCTTTGTCTTATTGAGTATATATTCATATATCCTGAGATTTTCTTGAAAGTGAGCTTGAATTCAGCTAGCAGATTTAAATTGACATCTACTCTGATGCCAAGAAAATATGTGTCTCTGCCTTTCAAGACAGGGAGCTGAATATTACTGAACTGACTCTTTAGAGACATGCACAAGTTTGGATGTTAATCAGTTAACTCAGTACCTAAAACTTCCTCTCAAATTGATTGAGTTAGCATGTTTCCAAACTTAAATAATTGATTTGTTTTATGCCTTGCTTATTAACCAGCTCTGCTCCATTGTGGCCTGCTATAATCTCCAGTGAGGGAAACAAAATTGGAGGATGAAGAAAAATAATGATGAGAGCTGTCTGTTCTTCTCTGTTAGCACAGGGAGTTGATGGACCATCCATAGCTGTTTAAATAGACAATGTCAATAGAAAGATTGGCTGTGGTGCCTATCATTTACTGGTAGAAAGTAAATCTTCACTATTGCTTGCAATGCAATGCCTAAGATGAAGAGCTGTATCATAATGGGGAATTAAAGCCAAGCTATGAAAAGCCTTGTTGCCCGCAACTAATCTGAAGGATGACAGTATTTTGAAAAATGGATAAAGGCTACCTGAGCAGGGGGGGAAACTGCAATATCAGAGAAGACACAGCATATTTTCCCATCAGCAATAGACAATATATCTCCCAGTATTCAACATATTGGCTGTTGCAATCATATTCAATACAGCATGTGATGGTTTTATGCCTTTGATTTACTGTTATCTTTAATTAATGGCAATTCTGTCTTTCTGAACATTAAATGAGTTTGGTTTATGAATTCTAATTGTAAAAGTCTCTCAAATTAACAGAATGGAAAAAATATATTCATAATTAACTATTTTTTTTTTTTAGATTACAATAAGCTATTACTGGAAACAGAACAAATGTGTACAGAAAAATGATTAAACTGTGCAGTTCTTCATGTTGTACCACGTTCCTCTGGCTTCCCCATCTTGGATAGACACAATTCTGGGTTTTTTCAAGCCCAGAGCCTTCCTTTTCTTTGCAGCCACAGTCATTTGGTTTCAATGGAGACACTTCCTGAGCCTCAACCACCCAGCAAGAGGAAGAATATGAGCACGCTGACTCAGGCTGTAGATCATAATTTTCAAAGGCTAGAGGGACTGGAAGATTTTCCGCCACTTAATATAGCAATGAGTGTAATCTTCCAGAAGAAATTTCACTCTCCCACAGCCTTGTCTTGAATCTTCCGTCAAAGGAAATGGGCTTATATATTGCTAAAATATCTTGAGCAGCTTTTGACACTTCAAAGCATCAGTGTGCTCAGCACAACATGGACTAGCTAACACTTCCAAAGCTACTGTACACTGAGGATCACACTGCTTTAGAGACAGACAAAATTCTTCCAAAACAGATGTCAAAACTGACACGGCAACCGATCTCTCAGGCAGTTCTGCTGTGTGCTCTGGCTGTCGCCTTTCTTAAACCTGCCACAGGGCAACGATCAGCATACTTGCCATTCAATACATGTATTTGCAGCTCTTTCATGTTATATTAAAAAACTACCTCTGCGAAGCCAAAAGGACACGTGAATGTAATTTCTTTTCCCACAAAACATTTGTTGTGTTCTTCAAAAGGTTAACCCACCTTACTAAACTGTACAAACATAGTTTCACTTTTATTGACACTCTTTTCAGACCATGAAATGACTTGAGGTTTAATCTATTTTTATATATATATACTGGAAGAAACAGACTAATTTAATAAGCTCCACACACAGAGATATTTCAAAACTATGCTCTCTAAAGCTCTTTCTTGCAGTTGCAAGAAGGTAAAGGGAAATGGCATGTCACAAAGAAGAGGTGATTGTTAAGATAAATATAGTTATATTTACAGGGCTGATATTAAATTTTATTTGTTTTTTAGTCCTAGGTATGACTAGAGTCTGTTGCACTGCTTTAATGCAGGAAATGTTCCATGCTCCTTGGGTTGTGAATAGTGGGGTTATATTGTATGGTTGTCTTTTCCTAGGAAAAAATAAAATTACTATTTAAAAAGAAAAAAAGAAAATTTTGAAAGGATTATTTCATCTCAGCACAAAACTCTTTTTGCAAATGCTCTTCACTTCTGATGGTGTGAGAAAGCAGCATGTGGAATACTTAGCAGGCCGGCTGCTCACTGGGGCGGCAGCAAGTGTTGTGACCTCCAGTCTGGTGCTAGATAAATGCAAGTGTAGGTAGCAGTTTGGTCACTTCATTTTGCCATATGATTTCCAGAACCAATTTTCCATAACTGTCCTTATGGAAGGAGGAGTTAAGGGTCCCAACACACCCAGCATCTCTGTGGGCCTAACTGCAAAAGCTGATAAACTACAGTGTCATAGAATGGTTAGGGTTGGAAAGGACCTTAAGATCATTTAGCTTCAACCCCCATTATTGTAAGCAGCAGCATCAGCTGAATGAGCAGGATGGTGGAGTGGAGCTAGGAGCCAGGTACACAGCAAACTCCTGTGTTCAGCAGCCGTGAGTCCCATGAGATTTCTTCCCAAAGGCTGTGTCAACTCAGGAGGATGTGACATCCATCCAGTGCAACCTCTCAGCAGCCATCCTTGTGCCAAAGCAGAGCAGTGGGCTGGATCCTTCTCCTATGGGAGACCATGAATCTGTGGGGCACCAATCTGGCTCATGATGCTTCTATTAAATGCTCCAAACTCTGAAACAACAGAAATATAGCAGAAGTGTGGAGAACTGGGAATCTGGTGATAGCAAATTTTCTCTGTTGATGATTCCACCCAGTATTTACTGGTGAGAAGATAACTCAGGGATGCCATGCCACAAATTCTGCTTCCAAATTTAGTAATGCATTTTAAAATGCATTTAAGTAATACTGCTTTCTTCTGTGGAAGTGGATTTGACTATGTCTGCAGGATCTTGGGTTTCATAGTTCATGAAATTGCTTCACATAGCAAAATATTAAAGAACTCATGCAGATTATGTAGGCTATATAGGTTAGGAAAACAATGGCACACAGCATTACCTAATTGTTGCCTGAGACTTAAAAGGAAAAAAAATAGGTAGTTCAGACTACTCCACTGTGAGCCTATAGAGAATCCAACTTGTAAAAATGTATTGAAAAGTCTCTTGAACAACAGGCTGGTCAGACTGACCAGAATAATAGCTTCAATCTATATTAAAAACCCTTGTAAGCACAACAAAGGGAACAAGGATTTTGTTCTTGACAGAACAGTCCTGTCAGTGCTGAAACTTACAACCCCTTTGTTTTTTCCTCCCACCCTTTAGCTGAGCATTTGGGTCATTACTAATCCTCAAACTGACAATACCAAGTGATATTTATGGTAAGTGAGACTCCCAGGACTGCTGCCTATCAAAGTCTGTACCAAAGTGATCAGGCCACAGCCTGAGTGCTGAGTCCATTTCTGAGCTCCCCAGTACAAGAGAGAGATGCACATACTGGAGAGAGTCTGGTGATGGTCTGCAAAGATGGTGAAGGAAATGGAGCACCTCTCCTGTGAGAAAAGGTGGAGAGAACAGGGACTGCTCAGCCTGGAGAAGAGGTGGTCTTATCAGTGTGTAACTGAGAGGAGGGTGCAAAGAGGATGGAGACAGGCTCTTTTCAGTGGTGCCCAGTGACTTGAAAAGAGGTGATGGGCACGCACACTGAAACACAGCTTCAAGAAACACTTTTCTACTGAGAGAGTGAGCAAGTATTGTCACAGGTTGCCCAGTGAAGTTGTGGAGTCTCCAACTTGGGAGATATTCAAAAGCCATGGACATGGCTGGGCAGATGGCTCCAGGTGTCGCTGCTTGAGCTGCAAGGTTGGACCAGAAGTCCTCCGGAGGTCATACCCGAAGTTTCTAGGCTGGTCTTGTTTTGTTTTGGAACAATTTTTTACATGCTGCTTAAATTTTATATTAAAATGCAGTGATAATTGAGGTACCAGTTGTAAAACTCAAATCCCAGCTCAGCATTCAGCCTGGGTCTACAAACAGGCAAATTCATGTGTTTCAGTCAGCATAGCTTTAATTGACTCATATTACAAAACCAAAAGAAATAAAAAAGGCAAAAAGAAAAAAGGCAAGAGCCCATTTTTTTGCATCTACTTTGTTGATTTGTGGTACTTCATTAAAATCCATAGCTTCAAGTGTCATGACAGATCAAGTAAAATATATATTTCATAATATTATTTGTTACCTGAAATAAGCTTCCTTGCTAATGCCTTGTTAGACCAGTACACAAGATCCACAACTTCTGCCTTGACAGACAATAAGAAACACCACGCATCCCAGAAGAGAAAAGCAGCCCTGCATAGAGTGCATGCATCAAATGGAATGCTGTGCTAAATATGAGGAAAATAGCTGTTTCTAACCACTACCTACTTTACTGACTTGTTAAATGTTTAGGGCCAGGTTCTTTTAAAAAGGATTGCTATAACTTAAATTCTCATATAAATTTGATATGAAATATTTCTAGAACTGTAAATAAAGCTAAAACTTTCCCACTCAGTTATAAAAAACAAGTTTTGTTGTTTAGTTTTTGTTTTTTTTTCTTTAAAATAATAACAAAAAGTTTCTTCTGCAGTCTTTGACAGTTATTTTGTATACTCTTTCTTTTGCAATTCAGCAAGAATTCTGATTAAAACTCGCTGCATGTATTTTCTGATATCATATTGGTACCCTGTATTTTCTTTATTGGAAATCATTCATACTCCTAAGTACAGACATTAGATCACACAGTCATCTTTTCTTCTTTCATTAGTTTAAGCCTGTTGTGGATAGATCAGGGTCCATTTTTTCCCAGAGTATCTTCTTAGCACTTTCTGAAAGCCTGATCTATGTATAAAATGTCAAAACCACAATGCACTTACTTGGGCATTTTGTGCTCTCTCATTAAACATGTTAATGCTCCACAGAAGCAGAAAAAGTTATGTTTCTTCCCAAGTGGGACAGCACTAGAAATATATGGAAAAATATACACAAATATGAGAGCATAATGTACTGAAACATAAAAGCATAACGACAGTTTTAACTCCCCAACTGATGAGTGTTGATAACATTTGGTTATGAGCACATAACTCAGGAGAGGCATATCAGATGGTTGTGGTAATTCTTGTTGTCTTTCCAATTAGATGTAGTGTATTTGCAGTAAGCCACTGCAGCTGGAAGAGCTTTGAGAAGGAGAAGAGCTAGCAACACTGGGGCCATATCAAGCAAAGAAGAACAGGGGTGGGGAAGAGGAGGTGTCATATAAACTGATTTACAGAAGTCCTTATAAGTTTTGGATAACTGAGTATTTCAAACATTATTTATATTGGATTGTGTGATACAAATCAGGGTAGACCTGTATGATACCAAAACTTTTTATATTCTGTCGTGGTTTAAGCCCAGCTGTAACTTAGAACCACACAACTGCTCTCTCACTCCCCCCTCCCCACTCCCGGAGGGATGGAGAGGAGAATCGAAAGAATGTAACTCCCACAAGTTTAGATAAGAACAGTTCAGTGACTAAGGTATAACACAAATCACTGCTGCTACCACCAATAATAATAATGATAAGGGAAATAACAAGGGAAGAGAATGCAACCACTCACCACCCGCAGACCGATACCCAGCCCAATCCAAGCAGTGATCTAACCCTTCTGGGTAACTGCCCCTAGTTTATATACTGGGTATGACGCGCTGTGGTATGGAATACGTCTTTGGCTAGTTTGTGTCAGGTGTCCTGTCTCTGCTTCCTCCCGGCTTCCCTTCCTCCCTGGCAGAACATGAGACTCAGGAAGTCTTTGGTCAGAGTAAACATTACTGGGCAGCAACTGAAACCATTGGTGTTATCAGCGCTGTTCCCAGGCTGAAAGTCAAAACCACAGCACTGCACCAGCTACTAAGAAGGAGAAAAATGACTGCTACTGCTGAACCCAGGACAGTAAAATAAAAAAAGATTTGAATTGTACTAAGATACCCAATATATTTAATGTAGAAATTGACTTTTTTTAAAGTAATAAAAAATGAGGACATTTTTCTAAGCCTGAATTTTGAAACTATTACTTTCTAAAATTAAGGGAGAAATAAATATCTAAAATCTCTGTAAAAAAATACCTTTTATGATGCACTGTTTCACTTTTCTACAAAGTAGACAAGCTCTGCATGTCGTATTAGTTCTACTTTAACAGAAACTGCAGATTTTTTTCTAAGACTTCTTTCATTAGTTCCTGACACCCAAAGACTAAGCAAAGGCTTTCTTAAGTAGCAAATAAAACTATTTAGAGGCTTAATGGACTGTCACTTGGAAGGAAAATTATCTAAATACAGGCAGCAATTGGTTTTCACCGTAACCATTCTGCTTTCAGCTCTTCCCATTACCCTAACCTTTTGCACTGCAGTGAAAATACATTAACAAGAATGGGAACATGGCTAAAGCGCTAATTTATCCTGGCAAGATTTGGAGCCATGCAAGGTAAATTTTAATAAAAAGTCCTGTTAAGATAGACAGAAGTAATTTGGTCCCATCCTCCCCTGTTACGTTCAACTGAGTCTGAACAGCAGCCATTCAATTTGCATAGGAGCTTACATTACCAATAAAGAGAAAAAAAATGGTACAAACTGCAGTGAGGAATTTGACTTCTTTGTCTGTAAAGGGAATGGCCATTTGTTCTCTACTGAAAACACAGAGTGGTTACATGAGAAATACTCATTTTTTATTGCTGCAAGCAATGCATGAGGACTGGTGAAGAAAATTTCTGTGTTTACCTTTTTTCTTCAGAAATCAAATGAGATGTGTGAAATTTAGCAAGAGAATGTTAAAGCTTCATTGTAAATTCAGTATATTTTTAGAGATGTGCTATCTGCTTTAAATGCTTTCTAATTTGGATCTGAGCAAACAAAATCTGCTAGCTGAGATAAATACCTATGTAGGATGGAGAAGATTTTGGCGGGGATATATGCAATCATCCATATTAAAAACCTTTAATAAAGCACTGAAAATTTTTGTAGTGCTTTATCAACACATAATAAAATACAGTTTTAGGACCCTAGTTTTCACTTAGGTTTCGCAGATCAGAATAAAAATGTTCCTCCTTTGGAATGTTGTGAATTTGGACCCTGAACCTTGCCACTGTGACCGTCTTCCCAAAAAAACCCTGTGTGGTACGGAAGTCCCCAGCAAGAATTGAGGCAGGCTGCTCAGTGCAACATTCAGATAGAGCCAGCGTGGGCATCTCTGCACCTACAGCAAACACATTCCCCAAAGACCTAGAAAGTGATTTGGGTGACTCACATGGATTCCCAGAGCCATCATGTTACCCACAGAGCGTCATCCTCACCTGCCTCTCAAGTAGAATACAAGATTCCTGCAGGTACCGTGTCACGTCTGCCTGTTTCTGGATACCATCTAAGCACCTACCTATGCTTAGACAGTTGAACCTTGCCCCAAGCCCCCCCCCAAAACTCATAGGAGTAGGTATCTAAATGTCGTCAAATAGCTAGGCTTCAGTCTCTAGAATTTGGTGGTGGCACCAAAATAATTATGCAACGCCACACTGTGAATGGTAAGGTTATTCTGGTTATTCAGCTATTTTTAAATTCATGGTAAAAAAAAAAAATCACCAAATTTGCATATTCTTACGCTGGTTATGTTAAACTCTAAAGATCCTTTTTTGGTTTTACTGTAACTATTTCTGCTTATGTTAAAGACTGCATATTTGGCTACAGAAAGCTTTTTAAAGGTTCATTAGAACACAGTGAACACCATGCTTTAACAGTGCTTCCTTTCTCTCGGGCTAGGCAAGCACTAAGCATTTCTGGGAGTCCTATCATGCCACTGCAGGAGGATGGCTTCTCTAAGGTTTCCAGACTTGTATTACACACTGGGGAGAGAAAAAGAGCCAGCAGCATGTGCTCCCATCATTTCAACTCAATCTTCTGTGTGATGACCCACCTTTTCCCTCCTCTTCCCAACACAGCCTGCCCTTCCTGGGCCCCACTCCATTTTCTAAATCGCAGCCCCAGTGAGTTGGAGATCCCCAGGTCCTGGTTTCTGATCTCAGGGTCATTCCTGCTCTTCTCTTCTGTGATTGCCTAAGGGAAAACAGCCCTCTAAAAGCAGGACTTACCTGCTCTCAGCTGTGTACTGTAGCTGAGAAGAGTGGAGTCAGCTTCCTTAACACCTCCCCTTCTGGTTCAATGAATCTTGCCCTGCTGTGAGTCACCTCATATGCCTCCCTCAGGCACCTAGCCTCTAAGAAGGTCAGAGTCCAGCCTTCACTCTTGTACTAATCCTTTTTTTGGGCTGGCTGAAAGCAGCTCTTTGCTCAGTGAACGGCTTTAAATCATCTCCCTCAATCCCTGGATTTCACTGTGGTCAGCATGTTTCTAGAATGAAGAATTGCAGCATCCCAGTTATAAACACACAAGGCTTTTATTAACTATGGTTCTAAGAGCCTAATTCCACAGTTTAATCATTAGATAGGTCTTCCTGCCAGAGATCAAACTTCAAAGTCAGTCTTAGGTCAAGTTAACATTGTGTAATAAACGTTCCCCCATACCAAACCATGTACTGTCAAAAGGTCAGTGATCCCACCACACTGCTTGCCTTTTGCACCCCTGGAATTAATCTGCTTCATAAAAAAATCATAGATGAGAAATGTTTTTTCAATTAGCTAAGAAAATCCTCACCTACTGGAAGTTACAAGTCATCAGTAGGATGTAACAACTGAATGAAACTTGCCTCAGTTGTGAATGAAACTCATCTCATTCATCTCAGAAGGCTCTGATGCAACAACAGTGTGACTATGAGTCTTGTAAAATGTGCCTTTTCCTTCAAAGATTTTACAACAGCCTTCCACTATATTTTTGGGGGGAATACCAGAGCTCAGCAGTGGTAACATTTAATGCAAACCCTTCTCTCTATGTGACTTTAGGTCACATGGAGGTTCTGTGTTTCAGCCACAAAAGCCACACAGAGGCTGAAAGTTTCATTTCCTGAAATGTCCAAGTTAAGAACAAAGGAATGCTACTATGGGACAGTACAAACGGGAAATCTTCTGCTACCTGATATACAATAAGGAGATTTACAAGAGATATTTGAAGTGACCAAGAACTGTTGGAAAAACTCCGTCTTTACAGAGTTCAGCATTGGACTCTTTGCAGCCAGTATTCCTCACAATAGGAGGGAGATTTGCCAGGGAATTTTGGATCAGGTCTCTACACTTATTCTAGGCTTTGAAATGTGTTTTGCAATGCATGGAGGAAAAAATAGGGAGAAATTAAACCTGTGAGTCAGAACCATCCCTAGAAGGTGTAAATTAAAGGGTTAGAAGACATCTCACTTTTAAATATTATTCACATTCAATAGAGAAAAGCAGCCCCTTGATGTTGCACTGACTTTCTGATTTAAAGCTCAGTAATTAAAAGCAGCTATTTTTAAAATTGATGTTTGTTAATGCAAGATGCTGTTACTTTGCATTTTATTCCAGACAGCACTTTAATGAGTTTTCTCAATCAAAAGTACCCCAAAAGGACCAGTTTAAACCAAAAAACCTGTGAAAATTTATCTACTGGATTTAAGATGTGGTGAATTCCAGAAGCTTAGGAAAATGCCAGCAAAAGTCCACCAACTTTCTAGCACCACAAATGATGTGATATAAATTGGAAATGAACTTATTTCAGAAGAGACGACTTGCATTGGAAATATTACACTCCTATTTGGGCTCCAAAGGGAGAGGGAAAAAAGTCATTATTGTACCTTGCTGGATCTCTCCTATGCCTTATCCTAGGGGAGGGACCTGCTGGGCATCCTGCATTGACTGGAAAATCTCTAGGCCCTAAATTTTTCTCTGATTAGATAAATATAAATGGGCATTAAGGTCAGATTTGAAACTTGATGGAATTTCTTTGTCATCCAAAGATAGGAGTGACAGCTATGTATTTCAGATCAGCTGTGGGGAAAAACAGCCTGAATAACATCAGGACAGGTTAGCTGCCATTAGCTGGGCAGAAAAGATCCTGGAATTTAAAGTTAAAGATGGGTAATGTGAGATTTTGAGTGTCCTGTTATGGGACTTTAAAAGAAGACTTGATCCTTTCTGCTGATAATAAGTTTTCAACTTATTTATTTAGTCTCAATTTAATTTTTGTCTGCTTTACCCCACTTATTTGTTCTGCATTCTTCTACTCTATTCTTCTTCCTGAGCTCTAATATTTTTTAAATGTTCCTCTACTAGAAAGAAGGATGAAAATGAGAGTATGTCTTTACTTCTAGTGGTATTCAAGTCATCAGGTACCTATTTAATGGGTCTTGCTCAAATGTTCGTGGCTGCCTACCTCTAGATCCGGAGTCTAAAGAAAATTTCCACCTCCTCTGAATATATCAACAAAGGGGTTCTGGAGATGTGTTTTCATGGAGTGTGGAGCACACTCTAGCTTTTAACCAAAGCTCTTAAGACAGTAACAAATTTTCTTCCATGGAATGGGTCTAAGGTATATACATGACCCTCAACTTTTCTTGGTACTATAGCCACATTTGCAGGTTTTTTTATTCCTGAGTTTGTTATAGACTGCTGAGAAGTTCTGGAGTGTGAGACATCAAGGGCTGCATTGCATTCCCTGAACCTGAAACTAGAGACTGTGCCTAAGATGGCATGTGACAGCCTCTAAGAACAGGTCCCTGAGCCCCATTTAATTTGCCAATGCAGAATCCAGAGTTGTATGTCTTGTAAATTCAGTTTCCCAGGGAGAAACATCTGTGACCAGAGGATGGAGCTTAAGTGACATTATTCTGCAAGTATGTTTGCCAAATGAAGCATCAATCTGGGAGCATCATTACATTTGGTCTGAGAACTTCAGTAGGCAAGCAGGACTTCATCCAGATAAATTTATTATAGTTTGAATATTTCCATACTTGTGAGTTTCTATCATATCAATCTTTGACAAATACCTTAACTCATTTGTCAATAAAAGTGAACAAAGTGTAAGTTCGGAAGCATGTCAACACCTTCTGTTTTGTCATCAACTGTGATAAGGTTAACCTTGAATATTTTTGAGTTTATTTGTTAAAGAAGAAAAAATGACATCTGTTTTGTAACCTCACATCTTCCTACGCTTTCTGACAGCATGCAGTGTTTTCACTGAACTGTAAGATTTGCTCATGAAAGCAGAGCTAATCAGAGGTGGCTATCCAAAGTTCAGTCAATAAATAGCTTGGTTTTCTAGCTTGCAACAGTATAAATGAAGATCAATACGAACTAAGAAGATTATTTCTCCATTTCCTTCTGCTTCATGTTAAGCTAGCCATGAAGCACAGACCGCTTCCTTTCTATCAGTTTTTGTCCTTAACTATAATGCTGCACCTGTACAGTGGATAGAGAGAAGAGTATGTGAACACTAGCCTCTGAATATTTGCATTTGAGTAATGCATTCCTAAACAATACCTATTTATAGCTTTTGCGTATTTACTATCAAATCAAAATGTTTAATAAAAAATTATGTAACTTCAGTCCTTAAGACATCCACGTATTTTTTCTTACTGTTCTTACAGAACTGGCTTTTGTTCTGAAAACAAGTGTATAGTTTCTTCCTTAACAACATAAAGCACAGCTTCAGTACTGTCAGCCCAGATGGAGCTTGTGAAACATACATTATGTCAGATTATTTTCAGGAGAAGGGTTTAGTAAATGGCTGTACTGAAATAGTGAGGAAGCATCCAGTTTGAATTGAATATGAATGCTAAGATTAAGCACTGACCAACATGAAGTGAAGAATATTTCTGAGGCAGAACAGAAGAAGAAGCCAGTAAAAAGAGTTACAAACTTAATACAGCCTCTATAGAGAAAAGGCAAGGAGAAGGGTTCAAGAGAACCAAGTCAGGTTTAAGTGCTTACATACAGGCTAAGTATCAGCAATCCCACTGTCTATTGATGTTGGGATTTTTTAAACACTAACTTAGGTGAGTGTATACTTTAAATCTGTATCTCATCTGCAATTAGGGTTATTTGTGACCAGACATTTAATGCCATTTTAAACAGAGGACTAAGATACAGACCAGAGCCTGGAAGAAAACAAAGAGTTAAAGGTATTTTAATTGTCGGGATGGCTCGAATTCCAGGAAGGAGTCTAGGGATATAAGCCAAAATAATCTCGGAACAATTCTCTTTGAATACTCATTGAGGACAAAGAAGGTTTGAGAACAGGAAAAGTTCAGAAAGTATATCTGGAAATGAAATCCCAAAAACAAAACAGAAACCTTAACTTCAATACCCAGGAAGAACATGTCAAAAGCAACAAAAAATGGTGGGGGTGTTCTGGTCTTGATTATCTGCCCTTAGCGCTGATGAATTCTGTCATTGCAGCTTAACTTGACATTAGCTAAAACTCTGGGATAGTAGGTAATGTAGTGTCACAATTCAACATTTCTGTAAACGACTTCCATCTCGGAGTAAGAACAAATACCAATTTGGAGCACTCTGAAAAGAGCATCACAAACTCCACCTTTGAACACCAGGGGCACTGGCTGAAATCCGAAGAATTCATTTCAATGCATGAAACTGCAGAGTAATGGGTTACAAAAGAAACAAATAAAGAACACAGAGTAGGAGCCATGCAGCTGAACAGCACTACTGCAAAAGCCTAACTAGCTGGTATGAACTGCATACATGCAGATGTGGTGCTATTTCCACAAAAGCAAACTGAATTTTTGTATGTTGTAACCTGGGCATCACACCTAAGGCATAGGAAGCAGGGGGTTTTATTTCATCTCATGTGGTGCCTAGAGTCAGCAGCTGGGGCCCAATATCCAGTTCTGGATACCTCAAGGTGCAGACAGAATTATAAGAAGGGAAAAAAGCCCAAAACCTGGGGTGAATCAGTTTAAAAGACCTGAAGTGGAAAGGATGAAGACACTAGATCTAGCTGAGAAATATGAGAGAGAAGAGACTATCCAAGCACATAAAAGTTTTGTTATAAAGACGATAGTCAGCAAATGGTCTGCATACTCTTTGGGACTATGACAAGAAATAATCATCCTTGGTGTTCAGCATACACTTAAAACAGATACTAAGAAACCAAAACCAAGTCTGGGTTTGGTCAGTGGAGGTTTGACATTTTCCAAGAATGGAGGCTGCTCAGCCCCTCTGGACAGCTTGTTCCCGAGCTTAACCACTGGGATTTGCCCATGCTGCAGCATGGCCTCCTGCCCTGTCACTGTGTACTGATAAGTCTATCCCTATTGCCTCTGTAATTACCCCTGCACATAGTTGTAGACATCAATTTAATCTTTTTTCCCTTTGCTTTTTAAGGCTAAAAAAGCCAGTTCCTTTTCCTCTCATTTTCTGTGTCTTGTGACATGCTCCAGCATTTCCGTGCATTTTTTGTACTAGGGAGCACCAAGCTGGACACATAGCTCTCCAGATGCTGTTTCACAAGTGCTAAAAGGAAAGGAAGAAGCACTCTGCTCAGCATCTTCTCTGTCCTATAATGCATGTATGCAGGTGGCTCCCACTGCCATATAAAATATGTTGCTGACTCAAGTTAAACATGTCTGTCAGGATTCCCAGGTTCTATCCTGCAGAGCTGCTCCACAGCCAGTCAGCCCCAATGCATGTGTGGGGTTGTCACATCCCAGATGCAAGACTCCATGGTTGTCTTTGTGGAGCATCTTGAGATTGCTGTCAGCTGACTGCTGCAGCTTGCTGAGGGTCCTCAGCTTCAGTCCTGCCTTTCAGCTGCTTCTCACCAAGTTTCATATCACCCACCAGTTTGCAAAGAGCCCAAACAGTATCCTCCCATGTGTTCATTTTTGAGCATTGAAACAGTCCTTTCTTACCCTTTGAGAAGGCTGCCTAGGAATTTCTATATGCTCTTCAGAGCAGTATCTCCTATGGTCATGAGATTTCTTCCAGATATTTAGCTTTGCTCAATTGCTGTTCTTGATTCATGGCCTGTTGCAGACATCTGTCACAGTTCCCTACCATAAACTCTGGACAAACCTGTTACCTATTTCATAGTAGTCCTCTGTATTTTATGCATTATTCTGTATGGCATGCAACATGTCCTCCTTATCTGACCAAACTGTCTTTCCTAAAGAGCTTGCAGTCATCCATTACAGTGCTCCAGACATACAAACCAATCTATCCCTCCAATTACACCATAGCTCTAGGGTATGAGCTCTTAGCACCTGTTTTTCCATTCTGTGTATGTTTCTGTTCCCCTTTTTCCTTGCTCTTTCACCACTTTTGATTTCAATATACAAAAGGAAAGATATTTGATTGGAAGTCTCTTTACGAGGCATTGTGTTACACAGGCCTGTCTTTGGCCATGCTGAGACAGGGAAAACAAGCTTTAGCAAGAAATATGAAAAAGACACTCCAGAAACTCTATAATGTCTATCTTCTGTGAAGCCAGGAAAACTTTTTCTAAGGTTCTCCCTGCTGGTCTTCATCTTTATGCAAAATCCCCAAACCAACCCTCCCCCAAACATCCATCCCCACTAGTTTAACATCTACTTGCCATTAATGAGTTTGACTTGCTCCTGCCTGCAGCATGAAGACTTGCAATCTGCACAGCATGATACATAGCTCAATGAGCAATATTAAGTGCACCCTTTTGTATGGTATAGCCAACCTATTAAAAATAGAAACAGACTAAAGCCTTCCTAAGGAGGGATTTCTCATTCTCCCACCATCAGATGAAGCTCTTCAGACCCATAATTTAACTGTTTGTCTCATTGCAGAGGTGCTAAAAAATTTGTCAAAAGACTTCAGCTAGTTAGTCTGCAATTTAACTTGAAAAGTTTGTTTCTTCCCATTCTTTCTAGTTTTTGAATAAAGAGATAAGGGATAACGCCTGCTTGCCATGGTAGGTATATGAGCTATAATTTGCAATGAAATATCATGAACTGTGCCATACTACAGAAGCTTTAATTAGAGTAATTTAAACACATTGTAACTTACCAGTGATTTTGCATTCAGTAGATTTTAAACAGCTGAGCCCTGAAAAAAACACAGTGATTTGCTCACCACCACATATCAATGGACTTCTGCAGCTGTGGAATCACTCTCAAATCAAGCTTGCACAGCCAGCCAAATTATTCTTCAGGAGCTGGAGAAAATCAGAGAATGATATCCCCATAGACAGACCATTAAAGAAAAGTTAACTATTAGAACTCCTATGTGATTTTTGGCTATTGGTACCTGGATGGCAGATTCAACAGTCTTTAAAGAAATCAAGTTAGTAAAATAGTCCCTAGATATTTCACCTGTTTGTCTCTTTAGCCTCACATACTTGTCTTTCTCCATTGGGCAGGAGGTGGCTAATTGGTCTGCACATAGGACCATGAAGGCGTCACTCTATGTAGTCAAAGCAGAGAAATATGCTCCAAGGGGATATGTTTTTAAGAGTACCATGGGTATGGACTTGCAGTGGAAAGGAAAAAGATACCAGGGACTACTGGCTGGCAGTTTCGAACAAGATGTTTGTTAAAGGATAACATCACAAGATTGTCATTACAAAATTAATATTCTTTTAAGTGAAAGACTGAGGTCTAGAAAATTTTTGTTTTCCTCACTCTTTCTTGGCAATTACATTAGCTTCATAATATTCCCACAGTACTTTATTATGTAGGCCTTTACCACTTCCAGAAGTTTGGAAGTAAAAAAGGTTCTTTCATCCCTTGCACAGCCACTTAAATCAAGACCAGCTACGGGTAGGAGACATCTAATTTGATTGCAATTTTACACATGCTGCACAAGCACTTAGTGGGAAAATATGTAGCGGATTCAGCATCAACATCACCATCCCTCCACTGCGTCTCCATACGGCACCTTGCAAAGGCTAGCTCATATTTTGCATCTGGTGCTGGTATAGTCCAGACTCATGCTCAAACATGCATGCTTTACACACAGAAATCCCTGAGCACAGACCACCAAATGTATTCTATCCCTGTGTCTGCTAGTAGAGAAGCAACCAAGCCTATCTCCAATATACAGCACAAAGAGATACTTGTGGGTCACAGTTAACTGCCCATCTGCCACTAACTGTTTCTGTATACATGATGTGAGGACCAAGCTGAGTAGTTGAGGCTCACCTAAGCAAAAGTGTTGACATCCTCCTAGCCAGTGCCCATCAGAGGCTGATTTGGACAGAAAAGTGGCAGTTCAGGCACCAGATGTGCAAAAACTATATTTCTGTTAAGGAGAGACCAGCCTGTAAATAAAAGATTTTTACACTTCAAAGTTTAAAAAGGTTAACATCCCTGAGACTAAATGTTCACCACAGCATCTGCAAACGGTAGAGAAGGGTATCAAATCTGTAAAGGACACACAGTTTCCACACAAAAGCAAGGGATTCCTCCAGAAATACTCTTTCCGGGCAAGGATTTCTCTGATAATATTTTCAAAAGACAACACAGCAAACTAGGTAATCATTGTAGGCTTCCGGAGGACATCCTACATAGTCAATTAAAACCTAAACCACAGAGGAGAAGTACTTTATTCTAACACAGTTGCTTCATGTTTTTAAACTACCTTTCTGAAAATCTAATTAAGTCAGCTGTTCAAGTGACAGCATTCACAACAGGGGAAAGATGAGTCTTCAGTGAGCGACTAAGTTCTGGAGCAAGCCATTTAGATAACCATAAAAATATTTTATTGCAGATCCAGTCCAAATCCAGGAATGTGTTTGTGTCATAAGATAAAAGAAGAATTAAAAAAGAAAATTAAAAATTAATAGAAGTCTTCTTTAAAATAAATTTATCCTTTCTTGGGAGCATTTGAAAATTGTAGACTACTTCTAAGACAGAAATTTGTCACAGGACAGCCTCTCACTGCCCACCCTGCTGTCCCTTCACGCTTTTTGAAGCTATGAGTGCCTTCTGCCCACACAGCAGGCACCAGATTTCATTAGTGTGCTCCAATAGGAAACCAATTAGCAGGGCTGTGACTGAGCTAGGGACATAGAGGAACCTTTGCTTTATTTGAATAGTCATTTTATCTACAAAATTAGCAAAACAATAACAAACAAATTTCACAAAACAATAATACTAAACATTTACTTCAGTGACTTCTGATAATACTCACAGCCCATCATGCAGATGCACCTCACTTGCACAATGAGCCATTCTAGCTACAGCCCATGTACAGCCTCAGGGAGGTCAGGATACCATGCACTGGCTACACAGGGAGCCAGGGGAGGATGCCCTATTTTGCTTAGATCAGTAGCGTAGGGATAATATCATGGCAACTACAGGCTAAATGACAGTAGCACAGCTAGCTTCTTCTCAGGTCCAGCAAAGAGGGTCTAGTGTGCCCTCCCATGAAGATCTTCTCCCACAAGATTTACTTCACCATGTAGGGTTTATTATCACCAGTGCCTGTGATGAACTTTACATGCGTCATCCAGTTGATTTGGATAATTTCATCCAGTCATTGCCTCTTTTCTCTGGCAAGGAGTAGGGTGCCAAGGGGTGATGGTGCAGATTCCTCCACACCACAACACACATCCTTAGCATCAATATTTCAAGGGCAGGGAAATGTGGCTAAGGAGTCAGGGTAAAGAGAAAACAGCCCAGCTCTGGCCTCCATAAATCAGCTGGCCCACTAGTACAGATAAATTCCCTTAATAACTGTATTTACTTAAGAATATAGGCTTGGGTTTTGGATATAATGTGTAAGAAGATCAGGATCTTCTTGTTTTACTGGTCAACCTTTCATTTGACCTGTAACAAAGCTTGAATTAAATGTTTTTTGTAGGATACTTATCAGCACTGTATAAAGACAGCACTAGTTATTGTGATCTAATGCAATGTAATCTATTATTTTATGATTAAAAAAATATGGAGGCACTATCATACTAGGGAGAGCTTTATCAACGGGAATTATAATAAAAGTCTCATACCTGCAATGTAATGAGCATTCTTTCCTTGAAGCATGGCTAAAGACAACAATATCTGGTTGCATGACCAAGTTATGCAACACCATTATTTACTGCCTTAACTTCCTTACCTTCTCAAAGGTCAGCCTAAGAATCATCACCTAAACATTCACTCTTCTGCTTAATCAAACTGCTGTCTTAGGGGCACATATTTAACACTAGTCAATTTATTAATTTCAAAATGCTGGGAAAGCATCAACTCAAATCAGTCGGATCCCTCCCTTTAAAAGCAACACCTGAATAACCACAAAGCTCTATCTCACACCTTCTTAGATTGACTTAATCACTCAATACCACCAAGAGTGTCTTCTCAGCAAATTTCAAAGCATATACAGGGGAAAAAGGAATGAAAAAAAAAAAAAAAAAAAAAGAAAGAACATAGTAAAGGAGAAGCTTTTATGCAAGTAGGTCACAACCAGCCCTAGGCATGTATTCATTAACACTTAACTGAGAGTGTCCAAGATCCTCAGGTGTTCTGTGTAAGAAAACAGGCTAAAGCAGTAAAACTTTTAAGAAAATATTTGGTGTTTCAGCTGTATCAATGCTTGTTCTGCTGTCTTCCCCTCTATCAGATAAGCAGTAACTTGTAGTAGTTAAACGTCAGGTTTTTTTTCCTAAATGACCACTTTATTCATCACCGGTGCAGGTGGGTCAAATTCATGAGACAGGCCCAGTCATGTGGATTTTATTTGTTATAAAAAGCCATCCAATTATCTCTGTTGATTGGGTGAGTTTTAGTTAAATGTGGGTGTGTCTTTCTAGGTATTGGTAGCCCAAGTGTTTAAAGGATTCTTGTGTAAGCTGTCAGTGTTGCTATTAGCAGGTAGGTGTATAAACAGCTTCTTAAACTTTACTTCATAGTTGTTATTGTACTATAATCTTGCTCTTTAAAGAGCTGTAATTGGTTGTGCACAGAGAACCACAAGATACGGTTATAGCTAATGTGTTTGAAAAATGATTAAGGGTAATAGAACTTTGTGGGTTGGGAGGAGACAGAGAATAGTGTGGTTAAGCTAATTTGATATTAGTACAGGTAAAATGTAGCTGCTATATGTGGAAAACCAAATTGCTCAGTGTATTTATATTGTGGCTTTATATTGTGGTTCTGTGTTATACCTTATGATTGTGTTTTTATTTCCAAGGGAATCTCCCTTTGAAATGTGCTCCTTGAGGTATTGTAGTGATGCCCATTAGTATGGGCTTCTGTAGCAGGAGGTAGTAGTCTGCTGTGAATCTAGATTATGAATTATTAATTTACCTTTTTCCTATTTTAAGTCTCAATGTTTTTGAATGTGCCTACTTGTAATGCTGAAGTGATTAGATAACTCAGGAAGAGCAAAACCCCAAGCTACTTGAATTGAACCTAAATTCTACTTCTTTTTTTGTTTTTTTTGGGGGGAGGGGGGGCTGGGGGAGAAAGAACATAAAAATAATAGTATTTTTCTTTTGATTGGATTTTTATTTTAACTAATGTCTGTACTTGGAGTAATTTGGTCTTGAACACCAAGCTGTGAATTAATGTATGTTTGTAGAAACCTGACTTTTTAAAGATACCCCAGCATGCTAAGTAAGTGTATCTTGTTGCCTTTAATAGGCCTTCGAAGATATGCAGCTTGAATAATAACCTAAATCTAAGGTTGTTAACAACTGACTCTAGGCCTAATAAGCTACTGCCACTGGGGATAGCTAATGACAATAGTGTCCCACTTATCTGTAACTTGTGCTGGTTTTGTTTATGCTTTAGCATTTGCTGTCATGATGGTTTAAGAAAAAAAAAAAAAAACAACAGAAAAGTTTATCTCAACCTTAAGGTTGTCCTTTAGGTTTGGCATGTGATTTGATAACAACTTTAAGATCAACTTGGTATTTACTGGAACAATGCCAAGTCAGTAGCTTTGAAGTGCAAATCTCCTGTTCTTTTTGCTCAATATGTGCAGATGAGCACTGGTAATACGGGTCTACCTAGCCCTGAGAGTACTTGGTAGTATGCCTGAGGGAGGTTAGCCTGTAGCTGAGAGCATTTCATCAAATCAGGAGGGATGTCTTATGGCTTTACAGCACTGTTGAGGGACTAGGGAGTGGTGCTTGAATAAGATGTAATGAGCCTTTTGCCCTTGTTTCTCACTGACCTCTGGCTGCCTGTTCTGTCTTGCTGCCCTGAGACCCTATCTGTGGCTGCTGTTCCTTTTCACCTATCAAATGACTGTTTTGAGTCCAATTTGTCTCTTCCTCTTGGCTATGTGGTAAGTCTGCTGTGACTTTACTTAGGCTTTCCAATCACTTTAATAAGAGCATGGCCTTGAGAGATGTCTTTATCTGGGAAGCCAAAAAGGGGATACTGGGAGTGGAAAAATGTTACCTGAAGTTGCTTTTTCTGATCTGCAGAGTGGTTTGGTGGGCTCTCTGAAGATTGCTAAGAAGGTGAAGTGCTTCCTGGTCTCTGTTAGGTAGTCTTTCCTTTCTTTTGGGGTCCTTTTATTGCAGAAAGGAACATATGGTTATGCAGTGTAAAGGGTTTCCACAGTTAGGAAATGAGAGAGCTGATTTACAATTTAATGTTGATACATATCAACGGTTTGTATAACTGAAATGCATGTTTAGGTTATATAAATATGTGCATGCATATATATATACACACAATATGTGTGTATATATATGTATACAAACTGTAACTTAAGACTCTTGTTACCTATTTTAATGCTGAAAAACAGCTATCCCCCGACCAGGAGCATTTTTTTCAGGACTCCTTTATTAATTGTTACTTTTTGTGGTGTTCCTTGTTCCTCATACTGATGTTGCACATGATGGTGTCAAACTGCTCTGAGATGTTGAATGGGTTATCAAAAAAATTTTCTGTAAGCTTAATTCAAAGAGTTCTATATTCCTGCACCTCTCTTCCATGTTTCCATATAATCTTAGGAATTTAAATAGATCAACTACAGTTGATGTCTCTTCTTGATCTATTTGTTGTTTCTGAAGCAACTGATCATATGCTTTCATTTCCATGCTGGTGGTGCAGCTGCTTGCTCATTGAAGGCCCAGCTTCTGAAGTTCTGGGATGGTTCCATGCCTCTAAAGTGGCTCTAAAATTGCTAGTTCTTACAAGTAATCAATGCTAGTTCATTCTTGGAAAGGATTTAATCCACACAAGGGTTTTGATGGAAAGGTTCAATTACTTGTTCTCTTAAACTTGATTGTCAGGAGCAAAAGGAATAAAGGAGATGGGACAGTTTCCATAGCTCTTAATGATATTGTGCCTTACTCTGCAATTAATAATATTTATAGCTTTATGTAGTCTCTCTCCTGCCTTCTTAATATAGAAAGGTGACTTACTACTTCCTAAAAATCCATAATAAGGACAAAATAACTCCTGTAAATAACTTTATTTTAGTTTACTTGAGCAGTTAATTAAATATGGTATTGTTTCTCTTTTCAGTGACTGAATAAACCTCACAGCAGTTTCTGAAGAACACGAGTCTGTACACATGCTGAATGTGTATTCAACAAATAAGTAATGATTACTTATCTTGTAGCATTAGGTAATATTTTCATTTCCTGTGGATGCTTCTGAGTAATAGCCTTATTAAAACATCTACAGAAACAAGCTCGCCTTTAAAAAGCTTCCATTTCTTTGTTTCCTAGATTATTTCGTCTAGTGAGTGTCATGAATTTCCTTTCAGCTCCTGCTGTTCTCTTGTGTATTGGAATGAATATGTGTAGCATTGCATTTAAGGTGGAAATGACTGACCCAAATGAAGTCCTCTTCTGCTGTGGGTATCTGACCCATCTTTAAGTGCACAAGAGAATTTCAGCCACAAAAAAAAAAAAAAAAAAATTGCAAGCCACAGCACACAAGATTTGTTTGTTTGCATAATATATATCCAGACCTGTTATTCCCCCCCCAGGAGGATCCTAGCAAATTAAGATTTAATTTATGGAAAAAGATTTTTCAGGATTGTCTTTTCTTTGAAGACTCAACAACAATCTCAAAATCTATCAAAGCAGTTAATTTGCTCCTGCTTTACTCAAGTGTTGGCAAGGGTGTGCCGTAACAGTTTCCTAATAGATGCTCAAGAAGTTATGTGTTCATAACTGTAACAAGCAGAAGGCTCTCAACGCATTATGGTTGCTAATTACACATGCGTTTAGGTAATAGGGTTAATAGGCTGCAGTGAGAGGTCAGTTTTTAGCAGTCACATTTGAGATTTCATTATCAGAGATATCTTTCACCAGAGATGTCCCAATATGATGCTGATTTTAAGACAAATTGGGGGATGGGAAGGAGGCAAGTTCTGCATTTAGTGTGATCTGCTGCTTCTGAAGGTCAGTAAGTTGGATAACAGATTCAGAACCAAGCTTTGTTCACACTCATGTCTGTAATTTAGCTGTGTCATCCTACAGCTTGTAACTTTGGGGATATTGTGTGGTTGAGTAAAACATTGTGTAGTACAAGACTAAATTTGTGCAGCGAAATTTAATTTGCTTGTGGCAGCTTGCCAGGAGGCTGTCAGAGGTAATCTCCCCCTCAGTCTTGTCCTGCCACAAGCTCTTTCCTAACCCAACCCAAGAAAGCTGGCCCAAATGCTGTAGGTAGTTAGTCCCCTGAATGCACTGAGGATCATTCTCTCCTAACATATTCTGCTATTAGAAACCAGGGAAAAATTGATAGAAGTTTTAGTTGCTTTAGACTTGCAGTATAAGTAACAGCTTTCATGGTGATAACTGTGAGTAGGATGCTCTTGGATCTTCTGTTGTCATTGAAGAAAGCTTTTTTTCTTTTTGGTACCCCAGACAAAAAGGCATAAGCATAGCAAGGAGAGTTTGACAGAAGCATATTACAATATGGGCTATGTGGCATAAAAGCATTAGTTCTTGACTCTCTCCATTGGCCACATTGCAGTAATGCAGGTGGAAATGTATCCTGTCCCAACCCCCCCAAAAAAAAAACCAAACCCACCACTCAAACAACAAAACCAACCAACCAAAAAACTGAGACCCAACAATAACAGCAAAAAAACCCAACCAACAAGCCAAAACATAAAACAGGGAGAAACTTGGAGAACATAATGGACATCATCTTGCCAGAGTAGATAAAGGAGTTTCAGGGATAGCTGTTTTCTTTATACCCTGCAACTGTTCTTCAATTTGAGAAGAAAATTACTTTCTTGATAACAGTTGAGAATCACAAATGCTCTTTGCTTTGTTCAATTTCCCCTGCTGTATGTGCGCAGGACAAAAAGGCTGTGTATATACTGAATGGTAGTTGGACAGCTCATACTTGCAAGATGGTATAATAGTAATGTACTTTGTAATTTCACTACAGTCCAGCGTGTTGCCACGATTTCTGGCTTTAATACAAAATGCATATTAGCAATGCAAGATTATTGTGCTGTACAGGGCTATATGTATAATAACATGTGCTTTGGCGAATGCAAAAATCCAAACCACAAACCCTGTGCTGGAGTGTTAGGTACAGTCTTTGTGTCTAAATGTGGTGAGCATATGAATGTGAAATGCAAGAGGAGATTTGCCAAATCTTGATAGCTCTTATTTCTCTGCCTCCATATGTCTTTCCACTGGCTGCCTCTTACGTCACAGTTTCCATCCCCCTGCTCAGATGCTTTTATATCTTCTTTAGAAGAAGGATCTGTGTTCCTCTAGCAGAAGGCATGCATAATGTGAGCTACTTATTGAAATAGGAGCATTTTCTTGGACTATATGTATACTTTGATTTTACTGAGCTCTCCTTTGAGAATACAGGTAGGAAGGCTGGGAAAAAATAGCATTACCTTTCATATCTGAATAGGTCTGCAGTGCCTTGGTGCAGGGTAAACTGCAATAGGAGCATGACTATGCAGAAGTGTTTGTTTACATAGCGGAAAAACCATCCCAGCTGTGACACAGGGGTTTGTTCTGTTTACATACCTCAGTACACAAGACCATTTTTATTGAACATGCCTCAAAAATCCTCAAGGAGGTGTATGTAATAGATTCTTAAACATTATTGAAAAATATTCAGGTTTGCAGTAAGGTATGTGTTGTAACCTTGCTCCAACTGAAGAATGGAAAATGCTGTTTCAAGTGCTTCAATATAGCAACAAGAAATAGTCAGTAGAAGTTGCGTTGCAAAGAAAGATTTAAGCTACTGACTTTAAACTCTTATTTAGATAGCAGAAGTATAACTTTCTCACGTAAGTCGAATTCTTTGCTAAATACATTTGCTAAAATACATTTCTAGCTAATATTTGTTCCATGTTACACAGTAAGTACAAACCAGACCTTGTTATGAATAATTTATGTTGTCAAAACCAGTGGCTTTTACTATATCCTTTGCGCAATTAGCAGACTAGCAACTGAGTTTAAAATAGTTTGTTGTTCTTTATGTAAAGAAGAATTTTTTTCTTGAGGATGCTTGTAAAATAGGGGCAGTTTGGTTTCCCTAAAATCTTCAGTCCTTATGCAAGTAAGAAGAAAGTTTTGGTTGTTTGGTTTGTTTTGGTGTTTTTAATGGGTTTGAGAGATGCTTTCTCTGGTCCCTCAGGTGCACTCCTCTTGGGAGAGGAACACGCTGACCTTCAGCAGCTCTGTTCCTGCCTCCATCTCAGCTTGCATCCTATGCTGCTGTGGCTGAAGGGGGGCTGGATGCTGTGAGATGGTCAGATGTTCTCCTGCAGCACTTGCTGCACAGATGGCATGCCCTGGATGTACTGTGTTATGCCATGTACACTTCTAGCCTAAAGAATGTGTCAGCCTCAGTCCTTTCACGTTTCTTGCTTGAATAGTGTTTATGTAATTGGCTGATTAGAAAGGCTTCAGGCAGGCATGAGCTAAGGACCTGACAGTAAGTGGTTTTGATTCTCATACGGTGTTTTGAAATATGCATAATTAAAACTTATAGTAAAGTCTTAGGTGTCCAGATATGGTATTCTCTTTTGCCAAGGTTGTGTACTCAGGCACTTAAGATGGAAACATACAGATATCCTTGTGTACTTAAAGAATAATTATTTTAAAGGAGAAAATAATCTATATTTGTTTTTCCAAGTGGATATGAGGCATTTAAGAAGAGCCATAGTTTACTGAGTAAATCCTTTAGATTGCAGATAGTCATTGCGGTTGGATGTTATTGGAGACAGTCATAAACAGAGGCTTAAGTGATGTAATGCATTTTATTTCTGATTAATCAAAAATTATCTCCTCAATTTATAGCTGGAAACTGGACACTTGAAGTATTCTGACTTGTGAAATGTTGCTGAAATAATGGGATCTATAGAAGTCCATCAAGAAACTGTCTGTGAGAGTAGGTGGGCAGTATCTGGACATTGCTGTCTCAAATACAGAGGTGTAGGTGTTGGTCTAATTCTAACAGTGTAAACCCTGCTTTTGCACTCAGTGTTTTGAAATAGAAGCAGTTGGGGAGGAGGCATCCATCCTGTATAGAGCTGGCTTAGTTCATGGGTGCTTCAGAAGTTTTGGTGTCAGTGGGTGATGAGAGTGCCATTTCTGCCTGAGCTGGTGGTGGCTGGGAGAGTGTAGGCATGGAGGGCCAGACTTGAAGCTCCTTCCTGAGTGAGAAACAAACCTTGCTTACCAGAACAGAGGTTTCCCAGATCAGTCTTAGGCTTAGCCTTCTCACCAGTCTGTTTAGCGAGGGCTTAGGTGCTGCCTTAATGAAGGAGTACCAAAGTCAGCATGTACCTGCAAGGTCTGCTAGTGAGCAGATGATTGCTTGTGTCCTCATCCTTCTTAATTCAGTCCTGGTATTCTAGTTTCCCATATGTCAGAAATGATTGACTCTTGCCTTTTTAAAGAATGATGTTTGCTTGCATAGATGATATGCCTATCAAAAATCAAAGTAATCTCAAGTGTGTGCTAACTGATTATCATATGTAGATTATCTTAAATTTGTCATGTCTTACTACAAGAGTAACGCTTTTATTTATTCTAGGAAGTGTAAAGGTGTGTTTTGAAGAGCAGACTAACATGGTTAAGTGAATTGCACCTTAACTGAGTTTTGCGTCACTCAAGCTGTGGAGGGGGTCAGCAGGGATGATAATTTAAAGCAGCTGGGAAGGTACAGAGTGCCTTCCTCTGTTATACCTAAAGTATCAGCACAGCATCAAGGCTAATTGCTGTTTAATGGCTGCCTGGAGATCTTCATAAAGAAAAGCAATGACTGGAATGTGTTTTATGGATGAATCAGTTCTTGCTGCAATGGGAGTGTGACACAATTTCTTTATCTTAGTCAGTATAAAGAAACTTCTACGAAACTCTTTAATGCAGTAACTCTCAGGGGAACGTGCATTATTTGAGGGAGGACGGATTATCTTGCATATCTAAGATTTTTTTCTAATTACAGTGTTTTAAACAATGGCTAATAAAGCAAGCTACATGCTGTCATTTAAAAGCTAATAACTGCTTTCCACTTATGATGAACGGTGTTGGCTTTCCTTATCTATCAGATAGTGGTGGTCTTAGTTAAGACACTGTAGTCACTATTACATACCTAGCACATGCTAAATGCTGAAACTGCACCCACATGCAGGTATGTTAGTGCTGGATCATTAAATACAAGCCAAGCCTTTCTTATCTTTCATCTGTATTCTGGGAACAATTCATTCAGTGTAGTCTGACAATGTGTTGAATCATAATGAGCCGCTAAGGAAGAAGTATCTTTGTGAAGTACATGTTGCCTCTATGAAGTGTGGATCTTCCTGCCTCTAATGTCTTTCCACCAAGCATAAATATTGTTCAGTTCATAGCTCCCACTTTTTTTATTTTTGTCCTCCAACCCTGTTTCCTGGTCTCACCTGTGTAGGTGAACAAATGCTGTAAGTTTAATGTTGGTGAGGAATTAGTGGTCTTCTGTTAAATAGCTGCTTGGAACACCCTACTCATTTGTTACTTGGGTTACTAATCAGACAAAAATAGACATGATGAAATACAATATCGGTTTTGAGAGGTGTGAGTTGTCTCATTTTGCCACTTTTGTACTAGGAAGATAGTAGGCTAATAAATTAAAATATCAAGAAACTCTTGAACCAGGGTGCCACTTTATTAACAGATAATGTTGCACACAAAGCAACCAACCAATGAGTTTTCTTCATTCTGAATTTGTTAGGTTTGGACTCTGAATACTACTATATAAAGACTTGGGAACCTTGATGTTTTTGATCGCTTAGCCACTGTTCCTGTGTTATTTAACTGTGGCTCTGTATTCCCTACCACTTTCACCCTTCCTCCTCCCCCTATATTAAACCTCTAGCAAAAGGTGAGACAGGATAAAAAGTTTTGGTAAAGCAAGTTCTCTAGCTAAAGTTGTGTTGTACAGATGACTTGCTTATTGAATTTAATCTTGGTTCCTCAGTTCTTCCTGCTACCATTTCTTGTCAACTGCAACAAAATTTCACACTTATGAAGGTGCAATAAACTGGTAAGAAACACAAGCCCAGTAAATTGTACATGCTTTCTCCTAACCTAACTTAGATTTCATTGATAGGGAGTGAACAGATTTTGTGGCACACTGTGGTGACTTAGAAAATGATGCAATTTATACAGAAATATTGTTTCTTAGAGTATTTACGGTAGGTTCCTTGTCCTGCTGCTTCCTCTTCTACTTAATAACGGGGAGCTGAATCCTGAAAAGGCAGTTTAACAAGAAAAATATACAAGTATCTGATGTCCATGCTGCAAAGCAAACAGTTATTTCTGGGGAAAATAAGGCCTGATGACTGCACAAATATATCAGAAGACTGAGGAAAGTGGTTGACTGCCCTGGACTTCAAGAGAGCAGACTTTGACCTCTTCAGGAACCTGCTCAATAAGATTCCATGGGATATAGCCCGAGAGGGCAAGGGGGGCCAAGTCTCTTGGTTGATATTCAAGGATCACCTACTACAAGCTCAGGAGCAATACATCCCTATTAGAAGGAAGTGCTGTAGGAGGGCCAGGAGACCTCCTTGGATGGATAAGGAGATGCTGAGGAAAATTTGAAGGAAAAAAGAGGCTTATAAAAGGTAGAAGCAAGGACAGGTGGCCTGGGAAGAATACAGGGATGTTGTCTGGGAAGCTAGGGACCAGGTTAGGAAAGCTAAGGCCCACTTAGAATTAATCTTGGCTAGGGATGTGAAAGATAACAGGAAGGGGTTTCTATAGGTACACTGCAAATAAAAGGCAGACTAGGGACAATGTGGGCCCTCTCCAGAAGCTATCCGGGGAACTGGCTACTCTGGATTTGGAGAAGGCTGAGGCTCTTCGCGACTGCTTTGTCTCAGTCTTCACCAGCAAATGCTCTGACCACACCACCCAAGTCTTGCAAGGCAGAAGCAGGGACTGTGAGAATGAAGACCGTGGGCCCACTGTAGGAGAGGATCTGGTTCGAGACCATCTTAGGAACTTGAATGTACACAAGTCCGTGGGATCTGATGAAATCCATCCGTGGGTCCTGAAGGAGCTGGCAAATGAAGTTGCTAAGCCACTGTCCATCATATTTGAAAAATCATGGCAGTCAGCTGAAGTTCCCAAAGACTGGAAAAAGGGAAATATAACCCCCATTTTTAAGGAGGGGAAAATGGATGACCCAGGGAATTACAGACCAGTCAGTCTCACCTCTGTGCCTGGCAAAATCTTGGAGTGGATTCTCCTGGAAGGCATGCTGAGGCACATGAAAAACAAGAAGGTGGTTGGTGACAGCCAGCATGGCTTCACTAAGGGGCAATCCTGCCTGACCAATCTGGTGGCCTTCTATGATGGGGCTACGGAACTGAAGGACAGGGGTAGAGCAGTTGATGTCATCTACCTGGACTTGTGCAAAGCGTTTGACACTGTCTCACGTGACATCCTTGTCTCTAAATTTGAGAGCCATCAATTTGATAGGTGGACCACTCAGTGGATAAAGAACTGGCTGGATGGCCGCATGCAAAGAGTTGTGCTTAATGTCCATCTGGAGACCAGCAATGAGTGGTATCCCTCAGGGATTGGTGTTGGGACCAGTCTTGTTCAACACCTTTGTTGGTGACATGGACAGTGGGATTGAGCACACCCTCAGCAAATTTGCCAATGGCACCAAGCTGTGTGGTTCGGTTGATATGTTGGAGGGAAGGAATGCCATCCAGAGGGACCTTGACATGCTTGTGAGGTGGGCTGATGCTAACGTGATGAAGTTTAACCATGACAAGTGCAAGGTTCTGTGCCTGGGTCGAAGAAATCCTAGGCACAGCTACAGGTTGGGCAGAGAAGAGATTCAGAGCAGCCCTGTGGAGAAGCACTTGAGGGTGTTGGTCAATGAGAAAATGAACATGAGCCAGCAGTGTGCGCTCACTGCCCGGAAAGTCAACTGTATCCTGGGCTGCATCAAAAGGAGCGTGACCAGCAGGTCCAAGGAGGTGATCCTGCCCCTCTACTCTGCTCTTGTGAGACCTCACTTGGAGTACTGTGTGCAGTTCTGATGTCCTCAACATAAAAAGGACATGGAAGAAGTCCAGAGAAGGGCCACGAAGATGATCAGGGGACTGGAACACCTCCCATATGAAGATAGGTTGAGAAAGTTGGGGCTGTTCAGCCTGGAGAAGAGAAGGCTGAGTGGAGACCTCATAGCAGCCTTCCAGTATCTGAAGGGGGGCCTATAGGGATGTGGGGAGGGACTCTTCATGAGGGACTGTAGTGAGAGGACAAGGGGTAATGGGTTCAAACTTAAACAGGGGAAGTTTAGATTGGATATGAGGAAGAAACCCTTTACTGTAAGGGTGGTGAGGCACTGGAATGGGTTGCCCAGGGAAGTTGTGAATGCTCCATCGTTGGTGGTGTTCAAGGCTGGATTGGACATAGCCTTGGGTGGCATGGTTTAGTGGGAGGTGTCCCTGCCCCTGGCAGGGGGGTTGGAACTAGATGATCTTCAAGTCCTTTCCAACACTAACTATTCTATGATTCTATAACTTGTGTAACTACTGCCTTCTAGCATGGCTGGACAAGTTGCATGTTTTGAGTGTAGTTTGCTGGTAGGCAGTATTGTTTAGAGAGAGGCTTCTGCTTTACTCAGGTCTGCTTGCCCCAAATGCCCTTTGCCTCCTGTACATCAGATTATTTCAGCAAACTGATAGCTTTACTGGGAAGAGGAATGGGAGGGAAGAGGCAGAGGCGGAGCAGGGAGGCCCTAAGCAGCTGTTCACGTCTTGGGTAAAACATAAGAAGTGAATTATTTCAGTGGGCAGGTGCTTATGCTTGACCAGGACCTTGGCAAGTCTTCCCTTTATTCCCAGCAATATAAGCAGCCTCTCTGGACTTTGGCAAACCCTCTCCTTAGATGCTGATCTGCATCCTGCTGTCCTGTAATTGAGGAGTGAGGGAGAGGACTTGGGGCAGAAAGCAAGGCCCATGACTTTTATTTGGGGTTTCCCAGACCAGTGCCAGCAAACTTGCATATTACTGTCACAGCTGAGGAGCTTGACCTACCTGATGAAGGAGAACTGTGTAAAAGCTGTTGTCATGGCTTATTTTCTGCTCAGGGAGACTGGCTTGCATGAGGCAGGGTGGCTGAAGCAGATTTCAACATCATCCTTCAGAAGTGCTGAGGCAGTGTTACCCTGTCAGCAGTTTCCTGTGGGGCTTCCCTGCAGTACAAAAACTGTTTCTGGGTAGAAGCAAATATTGCCTAGCTTCCAGGGTTTCTGTATGGTATGGTAGTTTATCACTGGTAATGGGAAATTGTTTCACACTGGAAGAGTTAAAGCTTAGAGCAGCAGAGAATTATGTGTTGTCATTTACTTTGAGCATCTAATTACTGTAAGACTGAGGAGGTGAGAAACAGCAGAGGGCAAACTGAGGTCTCTGGCTAAATGATGTCTACGCCTATATAGGACAGGTCAACTTTCCTTCTGGATGTTTATAGACCCTTTTAATCAAGGGCGATGCTAGCTAGGCAGATTTAGTAGCTGTTTCCAGATTTAGGCATGGGGTTAAAGGTGGGAGGAGCTTGCCTTTGGACTCCATGCTTTTGCTGTTTCAGAGCTACTGGTTGGGATGCAGGTGTCTGCAGAAGATCTGTTGAAAGGCTAAAAGTGGAATAAGCAACTTATTTGATGAGAGAGCTCTCATATTTTACATGTTTTGGATGTGAGCAGGTGGTCTAGCTTTTTTTCAGGAGCTCCAAAAAAAATATTTCAGGGCTTTTTAAGTCCTGTAGGAGAAGGTACCTTTCTTATTTGTATAGTCTTATTTGTATAGACTGCAGTCTGTGGCACTTGGCTTTTGGCTGTCTGCCTTGCAATGGAGCTTATTGTAGGTGGACGAGTGTTTGATGTTGTCACCTGCAATGGCTTGGCAGGGCTCAAGGCAACAGTGGAAGGAGTTTGAGGGAAGCTTGGAGCCTTCTGGGATTTATAGCTGCTTTCTATTTAATACAGGTGCTGAAGTGTTTGAAGGACCAAGATGCTACCACTTTGTCAACCTTTGAGGAGTTCAGGTTGTACAGCAAAAGGCAGAAAAATCCTGAGCCCTTAATTCATGACTTGATGATACCCATGCAGTGGCTGCCAGGACTCTGTGGACTTGTGAATAGTGTTGGGGTGCCTGGCTAACAGTTGCAGCTCTAATTCTTCTAGGTGGTGGGGATGTCAACAGAAGATTTTATGGTAGATTTGCACCTATGAAGCAACACAGATTTAAGAGCAAAATAGTGTAGGGAAAGAACTGTGTAATATTGACAAGAGTACTTGGATGTTATGTATTGAAAACCATAAAAGATGTATGTTAGTTTGTAAAGCACACCAAAGCTGCTTTCCGTACTCTACTTTCATACTCGGCCTGAGCTGTCATGTTTTTCTTTCCTACATTGGTGACAGTCTGCAAAGTCCTCACTGAAAGCTACTGTGCAGGCATAAATGCAAGAGATGAGAAGCTTGTAAGTGTTAGCTTGGGAAGGGAAAAAACCCAACAGTAACCAACAAATGCCCGCCACCTTGGCACTTGCCGCTTGTTTTAAGAAGTTGTTACGTGTTTTAACAATTTCTTCCAGAGCAACTTAGGCTGTGTGCAAGAAAGAGTTTGTCTAAATCTGTTGTATCATGCTTCAGCTGCACATCTAATAAGACAAAGACTTCAGTGGGGTTTATGAAGTTTTAGTGGCATGAATCCTGCTGTCACTCTAAGTGCATTAAACATTATTTCTGACTGAGTGACATGCATATAAATATTTGTTTGTGGAGTAAGCTGAGTTTACTATTTTACTTGGATGCTGCGTGCTCTGAGTTTTGCTGAGCTATCATAGTATGTACTTACCAAGGCTTTGCACATGCTTGAGACTTGACTTCTGAAAGGGAAAATGGGTTTACTTCCTCAAGTAGTTTGACTGTGAGGAAGGTAGAGGAGTGTAACAGAGTCTCAGCAGCTGATATTCCATTACAAATACTTTAAAAATACACCTGTGTTCTGCAGCAGTTACGTGGTTGGAATGGGAGGCTTCAGTATTTTTCTTGTCTTCCAGTTCCATTGCTTGGCAGCCACGGTAGAGCTTCCTTTTACCAAATCTGATGTTAGAGAGATACTTGAAAGTAAGTTCCATGCTGTTTCAGGGTGAAGTTTTATGCTGGATTCTGCCTTTCCGTAAGGAACGTCTACTAGCTGATCAGTCACTTGGCATATCCTTGATTAAACACTCTTCCAGAAGGGCAAAATCTTTCATAGTAGCCCAGGCACAAATATCATGGGTAATAGCTGATTTTATAATTAGTTTATGACCACAGTGCTTCATCTCCAGAGGTAGGATCTATTTCCATAAGCATTTGGTCTCTTGCATTTTAAAAAGCCTTCATTAGTCTTTTTAAGGCAGTGGATTTGACATACAGGCAACAAAATTCCTGAAATGTAATTGAATACAAGGCATAGAGCTAACTGATTAGTGAAATTGCATATGAAGTATATGCAAGCATTCAAATCCACTTTTAAAAGCTAGTCCTTTGTGTGGAGCAACACCTGGATTCTTGAAAGTATATTAGCTTAATATGAATTCAGGGTGAGTTTCTTAATCTTCTAATCTTTAGCCCACTGCAAAAACTTGCATTTTTTTGGTTTGGGTTTTTCCGTACAGGTAGACAGGTGTGTTACTCGTGGCTTGGACTGCCCAGTATTAAAATATTTAGGATGTGTGGGTCTGTTAGGCTTTGTCTGTTCAGTTGTGACTCTCCTGGATGTGGGTTTTGTGGGGGTGGGGAGGGATCTAGTTTTCTTCCAAATTTTGAACAAACGTTTTGGTTGTCTTGGAGAACAGATTTGTGAAAAATATATCTGCCTACATTTTTCTTATAGCTTCAGGGGGAAAAACTCAGTGTTGCTGTGACTTAAAAGGACTTAAAGTTAAGGCGGGTCATAATCTGGGGTCTGGAATCATTTTTCCTGATACAGATAAAATCTACAGACCAAACAGGATTTATTTGCTTAGATGTTTTCCTTAAATAGTGGCACTTGTGTTTGGATGCAGTAAATCCAACTGCACTGAAGAGCCGTACTGATTGATGAGGAAATATGTTTTGATTCTCTGGGGTTCTGTGGAGTTTGCCTCTGAAACAATTAGCATGAAAAAAAAAACCCTTGGGGCTTTCAGTGATATAAGATAGGATGAATCAAAGATCTTCAGATAAAGAAACACATGGCAGGATTTTGGAGTAGAAAAGCAGTAATGTGTACTTGGGAGGAAAAATAGTGTGTGCTGGTCTGATTAGACGGGAACATGTTGCTGTTGCAGGAGACCGAAGCTTCACTGGCAAAATTGATTTTGGATATAGTCAGTGTTTGAGTTTTTGGCTCAGGTTATTCTTTTAATCTGGATTCCTTTACTTAAGGTAATGTACTTGCAGTCCCTTGATAAGGCCTACATCTATACTGCTGCATGCTATGAAATGGCATACTTGTACCTTAACATATGTGAGACCTAAACAGGGCAAGGGTAGAAGTCAAGACTATTGTATATTTTAAACTACCACAGTGGTTTAATATTGAAGTGGGGTCTCCAGAGATTTTTAGATTGAGCTATTTGACCTGGTTGGTGCTCCCTGTAGTGAGTGAAACTGCAGAGCTGAACCCTGACTGAATAATTGTAAGCAATTTTTTCTTTTGATGGCTGTTGAGCTTTTTTCTTTGTTTTCCAGTTGTTTAAAAAAAATTACTTGAAGTGCCAAAGAAAGAGGAGGAGGATCTTGAAGAATCCCCAGCTTTGGAGAAGAAAATTCTGTTGCTGTAGGATGGAGGTTGTAAAAGGGGACTTGTGTAGGAGTAGGCATCAAGAGATGGTCCAGGAGCAGGTTCATGTGGATCGAAGTCCAGAGGGAGCTCAGCAACTCTGCTCACCAATACAGCTAGGGCAAGGACGAGACCATCTCTCATCAGAACAGCTGCAGCCCCTCAGTCAGCAGCCCCAGGGAAGGGACAATGTCAATGTGCAGCTGCAAAGACAGACAACACGAGGAGGCATTGCCCCAAACATGGGACCACAAGAAACAGACCAGAGGTGGGAGGCCACAGAGGTGATTGTGGAGGTGTGCCCACAGAAGATGAGCCAAGGTTTGGAGTCCCCAGAGGTGACTGTGAAGGTGCGACCTCAGAAGCCAAACCCAAGATGGGAGGCCCCATCAGTGACCGTGCAGGTGCAGTTACAGCAGAGTGGCCGAGGGCCAACTCTCCCGCAAGTAACTGTACAGGTACAGCCACAGGAGTGGGGACAAGGTATGGCTGGCATCAAGGTCACTGTGCAGCTGCAGCTGGGACATGACCATGAAGAGGCAACCTGCCTCCAGGACCAAGATGAAGAAGTGTTAGGGAATGGAGAGCAGCTTGTTCCAAAGCAAAACTGGAGAGAGACAATAGCAAGATCTGAAGGTGACAGTGGACTGGCTGTGGTGGAGCAGGTGCCACAGGGGGCTCCAAGCCAAAAGCAGAATCAAGGAGGAGAGGTGACAAAACTCCAGCAGGACCAGAGCCAAGAAGAGGGAAGAGCAAAAGTGGCGGAGCTGAAGGAGATGCAGGCTGAAGACAATATGGAGCAGGATGGGATGGTGACAGAGGAGCAGGTTGAGGATCAGAGCCAAGAGCAGAAACAGCTAAAAGCAGATCTATCCCCTCAAGTGGAAGGTCAAAGAGCTACAGAGAGAAAGCAAGAGCAAGGAAAAGTCCAAGAATGGCCTAAAGGAATGGTGAAAGACCAGAAGGAAGACCTGGGGCAAGAAGTGTCAAAGAAACGCCCACGGGAGACTCCAAATTATTTTGTTGCGATTCCAATAACAGATGATCAGGTATTTTGAAGTAGCTGTTCTATGGAAACAATGAAAATCTTAAATAAGCTAAGCATAAACTTAGTTACCTTGGTTTCAAAGCTTGTTAAGAAGCCAGGCAGTGGAGCAGAAATTGATTGCTCCTGAAGTAGTCTATGTGGTCTAGTTGGGATGGAGTCAACTTACCCATAGTAGCCCTTGTAGGTGCTGTGCTTTGTATTTGTAGCTAGAACCATGTCAATAACACACCAATGTTTTAGCTATTACTAAGAATTAAAAAACTCAAACAAATAACACTCTGTGGATTGCAGTGCCCTTTCCATAAGGTCTGCCTTCAATTATATCTTCTATTCTATAATCTTTTTCTAAATGAAAGTGGCATCTTTCACCATCTTGCACTGTCCCATCCTATGATGCCTTACAGCCATATTTAGTACAATGATATTGACTTGCTTGTTCACTTCCTTCCATGCTGAAGTTCACAACAGAGGGTGAGAGTTTCCTTTCCTTCTATGGAAGGTTTTATTATGTATTTATTCTCTTTTCTATCTTTTAACCAACGAACTTATCTTGACATCTTAGGTAGATGGTCAATTCCAGGAAGGCTGTGTGTGGAGTCTGCATCTTATACTTCATCCACGTTTGCGGAAATGTTGAAAAAGCAGCAGTCTTTCACCTTCATACTATTAAACCAAAAGACAGCAAACAGCAGTACAAACAGAAGACGTATTTTCTTTGAGAGACTTTGTGAGGGACCTAAAGCATTCCAGTTACGAGAGCAAATGTTCTTAAATATGTCGAGACAGCCTTGCAGTGTACTACAGGCACTGTCTTAGGAAACATGGAAGAAAATTCCAAAAATGATACAAAAGCTGGAGGAACAGATTTCACGCTTTGTTCTTTAACTAGTCATGTATGATTGGTTTGAAGCCCCTAACTTTGGCATAACTGTTTGTCCCTTTGTAAGGTATGAGACAGTATATTTGCTCACCTTCAGCTGCTTATTCCTATTCTAGTGGAATAAGTTTTGAAACCCCCCACAAAAATTTCTAAAGAATAATTTTGTTCCTAAAGTAGTGCTGTTAGTACCTTTACAAACAGGGGTTTTTTTGCACTTTTGCTTCCTATAGACAATTGCTCTGCTTATGGCAATGACTTGTTAGCAGCTGCTTAGGGTATGCAAAAGCAGATAGGGCCCTCACTTTGTACTTGTACCTGCTGCGTTCCTCTTGGCTGGGACACTGGTCACTTGGTTGGTGAGCAGAAGTGTTGAGGTGAGGCATGCCCCATGCTGTGGACTTTGTAGGGCCAACTGGTGACTGTGCAGTCAAATGCAGAGGGAGAGAAAAGCCTTGGGGTGCAAAAACAAGAAAGACTTTTCCATCTGACAGAGGCAGGCAGGGGGAAGTCTTAATTTGAATCAGTAATTGCTGTGTCCCAGCTACCATGAGCAGAACTGAGAAACAGCATATAAATTGTGTGAATTAATATTTACAATATATATGCATCTTAGGATCTCTTCTTACCAAGCAAAACCTGAGTGTTAACTTCTGTGAACATAGTGAAAATATAACTCTTTGCTACCAGCTTCTGCTAGTAGTTTATGGTGCTTTTTCCAGTGAACCAAGTGGATATTGCTTGTTGCAATATATAACTTGAGTCCTATTTTTTCCTAGGCTAGGTTTTCATGCAGTATCTGCCATGACTGTATTTATACTGCTGAAAGGTAATAATTAAGTAGGAAGGTAGTATCTGTTGTACTTTTTTTTTTTTATTTTTTTTTCCAGTGTGACAAGAAACTGCAGTACAGCAGCTTTCTTTGGCAGGCTTTTGAGTTCTTGTTTTTACCTTAGTTCAGTGCAGAAACTCTTATGTATGTGTTAAATGGAGATGTCAAAGGTGCTTTCCTCTTGGTGGGCAATTATTTGCTCTGGCTTCGTCTTGAGTGGAATAGTCTCTGAAGGTTATCTGGAGGATGGCCTCGTATAACTTTTGGTAATTTCTACATATGACTGGCTTCAGAGAGGTGAACAAAAGTGCAGAGCACATCAGGAAGATAAATGCCAGGAAGGGAAAATAACTGTAAGCTGGAAGACAATGTTGGCAGATGAACAAATGGGTATGAAGTGGGCAAAGAATAAATCTAAGCTGGAAACCGGTAAGTTTCCTGCCATCTGAGGAATGAGATCATGGAACAGCTTGAGGGGACATGAATGCCTAACTTACTCTGCTGTTTTAATGAGATTTTAGTGTCCTAATATACAGCTTGTGACCACATCCTGTACACATCTACAAATGTCCTTCCCTTCTTTCTGCTTTTATTTTCTCTCAAATCTGCCCTTCCAGATTTCCCTGCTCCCACTAGCCAAATTACCAGATCTGGTAATCTGTTTGACCCCTGGCTGGATGATTCTCCTAAGATATGCCCAGTTTATGCTCCTCTTAAGTGTTACTTTTAAGGGTGACAGCCCTACGTTAAGCTCTGTAATAGAAACACTGAAGGGTACAGCACTGTAGGCCTGGTATATGTGAAAGGTGAGTAAAAAAAAAAAAGTATGTGTATATATACACACACATATACATGCATGTATAATATGTTTTATCAACTATTTCAAATGCTTTTACTGCTAAACCAGATGTTACTAACCTGACTGAATGTATAGTGTGGTTGGTTGTTATACTGTAGGCCTCGTAGCCCATTACAGAAGTGTTTTAAAGATGCTGTTAGCATTTTGGGTAGAATTAACTTCCATTAATCATATTTTTGAGAGATCTTGAGATGACTTTCAAGAGTTGTCTCCATTTTTCTCTCTTTTAACAGGACAGAGGAAAAAAACCTGTTTCATTCCTGGTGCAGCAGTCCTTTTCCTTTTGAGTCTAGTAGGGACACCAGCCTCTAGCAATGGAGGCTTTGGGCTTTCAGTACTCCATTACAAGTGCTTACTCCCTGTCCCTTACCCTCAAAAATCAGCCATCCCATAAAAATCCAGCATTTTTAGAAAAGTGCTACAGACTGAGCCACAAAAAAATAGAGGTAAGGTGGGCTGTTCCCACAGGAGAAGCAGGAAGTTCCGAAGATACATTTGTGAAGCTCACAAGAAAGGGTCAGAAAAGACATTAAAATTGCCCCTGCATTAGTTAGATGTCTACATGAAGAAATTCTGCTCAAACTTGGCTTCTCAGATGGCTAAGCCTCCAACTGAAGAGGTAAAGGAATCATCCAGCTTATTTCAAGAGTGTTCTTAGAGAAATTGGGCAAAGCAGAACACAAGGCTGTTTTGTGGAATTGCTGTCAATATGTAGCCTAGTCTTGTTGAAGCAAAGATTAAGTTTCTGTGGTCAGACAACTAGATGGCTTGATTCCTGCCTTGTTTTCATAATCTAAGCAAATGCACTGTAAGTAGCAGGCCATAATAAATTGTGCCTTAGTTGCAGTAAAAATTACCTTAATGTAAGAGTCACTTCACTGATATGTATTTCAGTGACAAATGTACTGTAAGTCTGCTCACCTGGGGAGTTCCCTGTTCATATCTTCAAATGGATTCTCTTAATTGCGTGGGTTTATCACAACATTTATCAGAAACTTGTTAGACTAATCTCTTCTGCTGTGCAGGTTGTGGGGCTATTGACTGGACTACACGACTGCCAAGGCATTATGTAGAAAGATTGCAAAACAAAAACATATTGACCCAGCTGCTTCAACCTGTGTAAGAATAAAGTGGAGCTCTAACATGTGTGAACACCTAGACATTTAAGCCAGAATTCGCTGAGTGAAGTAATCTGAAAATCTATAAGTGACTTGGCTTTAACAAAGCCTTCCACCAGGTGCTCAGTTCCTGTGTTATTGAATTCTTCTCCCTCCTGCCTTGCTCCTATGACTGGCTCATAAACCTTAACAGATCATTTTGAAAAAAATCTTTCTTTGGAGTAAAGGCACAGATGCAGAAGAACCAGAAAATGGCCAAATAGTTCTAGAAAATACCAACTTGGAAAACATCTTGCTTACCCAGATGATCTTTGTTTAGTGTTAGTTTCCTTTTGGGGAGAGACATCAGTTTAATCTATGATCAAACTTGTAATCAAAAAATGGTGTAAGATTAATTATGGAAATGTTATTCAATTTCCATGGTCTATTAACAACTGACAACTGCATGAGCATCCCATTAATATTTACACAGTGCTGTGAGCTTCATTCTAACATGCTTAGGGTCACATTCAGACCTACTTTAAGATCTAGGGGTGCTTTCTTACATGAGAGCTATGACTTGAGCCAGTAGGCTTTAGAAAGAGAACCAGATCAATCAATTCCTGAAAAATTAACTTTGAAATTGAAACTGAAAGTTATTGTATGATAGATCTGGGGGGTTTTGTTTTGCGGATTCCTGGCTTAACTTCTGAGTTGTAATTTTGGATGTGTAAGGCTTCATTCTGAGTTCAGGTAATACTTGGACACTCTAAAATGAAGCTATATTTTGCTGTCTCCTGTTTACTGCATTGCAGATTTTGGACCGAATTGAAGATGTCCAAGAGCTCATATTCACTAAAGAACCTGACCTGTTGAGAGCTCTTCTTCCTGTTCAAACTATGCACCTGACTATAATAGTAGCTCACCTGGGAACAGAAGAAGAGGTAAAAAAGTAAGAATCCTCAAAATTCAGTAACAGCTATTTTTTTCTGTAAATGCAGCAGCTTCTGCTGTTGTAAATGTTTTGGCATAGCTTACATGCAATTTATCTTAGGCTTGCTATCAGTTTCTGTCTTGTTCTCAATACCTGCAGGGAAAGATCTTTACAAAACCTAGGTGTGATGCTTCAGAGGTTGAAATTTTGTATTTGTGCCATGGGTGGTTATTACTACTGTGTTACTGTATTACTGCTATATATTAACTCCATGGGCGTAAAGTTCTCTGAGCTGCTGCCTTTTGAGAAACCACTGCTTTTCAGATCAGCTGTGCTCATATCAGCTGCGAAATGCTAGCTGGCAGGATGTTACATGTAGAAGAAAACAAAAATCTGCTTAGTTCCTTTCCAAGCTGCTTACTTGCTGATTCAAGCTGTGGGTTATCAATGGGGCACTGCGGATTAAGATGGGGATATTAAAAGATGACTAAGAAAAGGTACCCTGTGATCAGGAAGGCTAGAACTGCTAGAAAGGTCTAGCAAATAGAGCCAGTATGCTATAGATCTTTTTTCTCAAAGCCTTATCCTAAGCCTGTACCACAATGGGAAACTTGAGACTCTTGGCATGTAGAAGCAGGGAAGAAAGGCCTTTATGTTTCTTAGAAGGCACTGCATGATAGAGGTGGAAACCTGGTGGAAGCAGCCTTTTCTCCAGGCCCTTGGCTTACCTCAGCAAGGGAATGAAAAACAATAAGGCCTCAACACCATGAAAATGTGACATAGGATCTGCTTGGGTATACAGCTGAATGCCTAGCTGGAGAGATGTCAACCAATGTGAGTAGAGAAATACTTTTGCCCACACAGGCAGTAACTGTTAAACAGGATTAAGTTGGAAATTACAGGTTTGTATGTGCCTGACTTTAAAATTACCTGCCTTATTGTACATTCCAGAGGCATTTTTGGAGGACCTGAGGGGAAAAAAAGATAGGAGGATCGTTACATGGGCTAAGCTGCCTCCATGCAGCAGACACCATGTACTGTAATTTAGTAATAAAACCCTGTGTCAGTGCTGCTGACTAGGCAGGCTATCTTCCAAGAGCCTGGAAAGCTAGCAGAGAACAGCAATCAAAATGGGAATCAATTGGTTAGGGAGGTGAGTGGAGCTAAGTAGTGTTAATGAACTTAAGACTGGATGTGTGCCTGTAATATAAAAATAATGGGAATACCTAATGAGAAGCATATCTTCCTTGCCAAATGCTTTTCATCTTTTATCTTCTATCTACCTACACAGCTCTGCTAAATGAGGCTGTAGTTCAGTGGCTACTGCTCACATGAAAGACTGCCTTAAGGTGTTAGGCCAAGTATTTCTCACTTCTCAAGCTAATAGCACTGCTGAAACAGCTGGCCCAGCCCTTCGCAGAGGGAGGCTGGCAGACAGGCATCTTCAGATTTCATGACAGAAGCTGGAAAGGGACTTTTTTTGAAATCTGGAGGGAGACTTTTTCACAAGGGCAGGTAGTCATGGGACAAGAGGGAATGGCTTTGAGATGAAAAAGTGTAGATTTATATTAGATTAGGAAGAAACTGCAAGGCTGGTGAGACACTGGCACAGGTTGCCCAGTGAATCTGTGACTGGCCCCATCCCTGGCAGTTTTCATGGCCAAGTAGGATGGGGCTTTGAGCAACCTGATGTAGTGGAAGGTGTCCCTGCCCATTGCAGGAGGGTTAGAACTAGATGACCTTGAAGGTCCCTTCCAACTCAAACTGTTCTATGAGAAGTTGTTCTAGCAGCATTTAATAGTAGCTTGGACATAATGGACTTAAATGAAAGGCTCGATTAACCCTGCTTGTTATAAGGTGGAAGAAGCAAAATCCTCTTCAAATAATTCCTTCTCTTTCCACCTGCAGTCCTGTCCTCACCAAATCTTTACCTGCAGAGACCCCAGAAGTCTCAGAAGGAAGTAGTCCCTATGTTGCTATAGCTGAAATAGCTCAAATGTAGAAAGTAGAGAGGATTACTCATAATGTTAACTCTTCTTGGCTGAAGTGGCCTTTGTATGTATGCAGCATGCTTTCCTAAGGGAATTAGTTTGTGCTACGTGGGTTGCAGTAGGCACAAATTGTCGTAGGTGAAACGATAAAGTAAATGTGGCTACAGGAGCCATAGCAACCCATTGGCTGGTGTCTTGCAGTCCTTAGTTATGAAGTATTTTGTTAGAACTAAGAAGCATTAGTAGGTTTCTGCTCAATTCTGGGGACTGATAGGATCCTCCTTCCTGAGACACAAGGGTAAAGAGAAACTTTACCTTCAGTAAAGAGAAATTGTGAAACTTCAGTGGGTATTGAGTTGCTGAAAGACTTGGTGTCTACGTTTAGAAACCTATTAGTTGTAGCTCTTTCCCCTATGTCTTTCAGAAAAGCGGTTGAATTTGAAGTATTAATGTTTTAGCGTAATTCACTTTTTTGGAGATGTGTCTGTGCACAGCAGGGCACATACGTAAACTTTATTGAAATGGGACATAGAGGTCCCAACATAAGCATAAATTTGATATTTTCTTAGCTGTGCTGGAATAGCAGAATATAATGGAGACAAATGCTAAGTGTGCTTCAGGTGGAAGAGTAAATTAATTTTGGTTTAAGAATAAAACTAGTGAACAAGTTGAAAATGGCAATGACAAAGTTTTAAACTACATGACACAAACGTAAGTTGTTTTACTCTTTTTGACTCTATAGCAGCATATAGTCACATAGTTGTTCCTGGCGTGTTAATGACTTGAACATTCACTTTGCTAGTAAAACTCACTTCTACTATATAAACTAAGGTTAAAGTTACTGAAAGACATAATGTATTTAAAATGCCTGTGCATCTTCTGTTACAAAAGCATTAGCACTGAAATACAGTGTGCTTGTTACACCTTCCTTAGTGCAGCTGCAAAGTGGACAAAATTAGGTGTATTGTCTGGTATTAAAAAGATTGATATTTTCATATGTAATCAAATAATCTTCTTTCAGTATCTGTACATATATTATTTTTGAAGGGCTGTTCTGGCACTGAAGCAAAGCAAGACTAAAGTGGAAGCCATCTTGCAGGGTAAAGACCTAAATATGACCTTTCATGGGATTGGACAGTTTAACAATCAAGTCATATATGTGAAAATGTTGGAGGAAGACCAGAAAACACTGAGCAGAATTGCAGGTGAGTATCTAACCTGATTCTTTAACACTTGTGGTAAACCAGCTTGTAGAATCCATCAGCTGTAAGCACTGGCCGGAGCTGCTGTGCGTGGCAATTATGTGCCTTTCCTTGTCTCCTTTTTTTTCCTTGATTGTTCAATATGAAGTTTACAACTGGGATACTGTAGAGCATTAAGAGTTAAAATATATTCTCCGTACTAATTTGGGACAAATGAAATGCACAGGTATTTGACATGTCAAGATCACACAGCAAGGCGAGCCTAGCCTGCCCTGCAGTCAGGATCTTGCAGGCCTGTATAGAGTACATAATGTCTTCAAAGTGACGCCTCAAAACTGGGGCTCTGTTCCTTCTGGTAAACTGGAAACTTCTTAAAGTGTTTGCCCCAGATGAATTTGCAAGCATTTCCTTTAAATTGGAGTGCACATGAAATCATGAGTACCTCTAGGAAAGGAGGTGATAAATAACAGTGATTTTTTATATATATATATATACACACATATGTGTGTAGCACCAGCAAGCCAGTCTTTTGCTTCTACTGTAGAAGATGGAACAAATATCTTGTGTCCTCTGCTCTAACTTCCCAAAGCACTGGTGGGTTCATGAAGATGTTCCAGATCTTTTGACCTGCTTACCTGTATCTGAGCACAATTTGATAAGGGCTTCATCCTCTCCCTGCCACAGTCTGTTCTGTTTTTAGTTGCTGCCTCAGCCTGCAATGCAGAACCTAGTCTGCATCCAGGGCATCCACTTCCAACAGAGCAGAAACAATCAATATACATTATTTTTCTTTGTTATATTCATCCTAAGCAAAAAAGGAAGCATAGTACAACTAATGCTTCTCAAAAGGCATGCAGTACAGATAGTATATAATCCTCCAAGGATATGATTTTTTTAGGACAGTCTGTTTTCTTTTTGTTGAAGCTGCTTCCTACTTTCTCCAGTTCTCAGCTTTGATATGATAGTCCTGCACTTCTGTTAATTTTATCTTAAGTAGTCAGTGTTGCAACTAGACAGAAGATGCCTCAATATGTACAGATGCTGTGCTGTAATTGTCAGCTAAATAGAACTAATAGAGCTAAACAGACCTTATAGCAGCCTTCTAGTATCTGAAGGGGGGCTATGGGGATGCTGGGGAGGTACTCTTCATGAGGAACTATAGTGAGAGGACAAGGGGTAACGGGATCAAACTTAAACAGGGGAAGTTTAGATTGGATGTGAGGAAGAAATTCTTTACTCTAAGGGTGGAGAGGCACTAGAATGGGTTGCCCAGGGAAGTTGTGAATGCTCCATTGCTGGTGGTGTTCAAGGCTGGGTTGGACAGAGGCTTGGGTGGCATGGTTTAGTGTGAGGTGTCCCTGCCCACAGCAGGGGGGTTGGAAGTAGATGATCTTCAGGTCCTTTCCAACCCTAACTATTCTATGATTCTATAAATAAAATTGGCCACTTCGTTGTTAAGTTTTTGCCTGCCTCTAGCCTTCATTTCTCTTATTGCTTCATCCGCGGTAAAGATGTCTGGCTTGAGTTAAAATTATCTTTTTGTTTGAAAGTACTCTGTCGTCCCTACATGTTAAGATTAGAGCCTCAACAAACTTGCTCATGCTCAAATTGTTTCTTCTAATGTCTTTAAGTTTACCACAAAAATAATCTTGACTAGAAGATGGATAAGTAGAAGACACATGATGCAGTGTCCTTTAAGATCATATATGGTACATACCTGTCCACAACAGGTATACTCAGTGCCACTGAAAGATGGCCTGCTTTACTGTGATAAGCCCTCCCCATTGTAGCTCTTTCCTTCTCTTCTGAAAGATGCAGAAGTGAATACCTCCTTTCTCTTGTCTGACTATTGCTCTTTTTCCATTTGCTTCTTTTTTGTTTCTTTATTCCTTTTTTTTTCTTAACTGAAAATTTTATTCCCAATGAATCATAGCATACAAGGTCAATCCTTATTGTGCTGTTTTAGTACCAGCAGAAATGTTTAATTTTGGTTCTGCAGGATGTGTGCTATGATGCTCCTTTTGGTTTTTTGTGGGTTTTTTTTTTTTAATGGTATTTGATCTGCATTAACTCTAAAAGCCATTACAATAGTGGGTGGCAGATCCTTTTGTGCTCTCTGTCTGGATAACATGTGTCTTCAGGGTTCCGGAAACCTAGTGTCTAGCTTCTGATCTGAACCCCTTAATGAGATGGAGAAGAAAAATTTTGATTGCAAACCCCAGGAATATTCTGTCGGTACTTGTGTGGTTTAAATGCCGTATGATTTTTCACTGATTGCCTGAAATGCTTCCTTGACTGTGAGACAAGCTTCCAGTTTTCAAGCTGTTAACTCTGTGGCTTTGCTGTTCACAGAGATGTAACTTCCAGTGGCGTTCTCCTTTCTGCATAACTTCTGACCATTTCTAGAACTTAATGAATCTGAGGATTATGCAAATATGTATCAAAATCTGTCCCTTTAATGATATCTCTGAAGAAATGTTTTTTTGTTTTTTCTCTTCCTCCTCTGTCTGAGCATAGCAATTGAATAGTTATGAAATGAATAGGGGTTTTTTTTTGGTTTTTCTTCTTACCCTTTAGTCAATATTTTTGGTTGCTTATAGGGTAGGTAAGGATTCTCAAATGCTGTCTTTTCAAGCAGCATGGTGGGTGGATAGTTTGGCAAAGGTTAAGCTCCTCCTGACAGCTGCCTCTGCCTTGTTGTGCCCTTATTAATTTGTCAGCAAGTTTAACAGCTCAGCTGCTCTAATGAAGTTTTTGAACCTCTGAAGTGAAGTGGTATCAGAAAATATAAAAAAATAGGTGAGTCTTGGCTCTTCATTTGCTTTTGTTCCTACATCATGGGCTTTGTTTTCAAAGTGGAGAGTTATCCTGTTTCTTGTTCAACTAACAGTGGTTAATTGGTAAGTACTGTGCATAACTGGGCTTCTTTTGCTGCTAGTGACCTCATCTGCTTTGAAAAAGAGGTACTGCTTAAGATGTGTTTGAATTTTTTTTAGTCTATTTCTCAAGCAAGCTAGGGATGATAGTGTCGGAAAGTTGAGTGCTATCCTGACATGCCCAGGACATCAACTATTAGCACTGGTCCTAAACAGACTTCTTGAAGATGATTCCTACTCTTGACCTTCTATCATCAGCCTTTCTGATGAAACTCTGCTTATGGCAGTAAGACCTTCACCTTGCAGTAGCAACTTCTTCCTGCTGTTTGGTAGGACTGGCGCTGGGTGGTGAACATGAGGAGAGGCTGCTTACAGCTTTTGGTTAGGTTAATCACGGAATCGCTAGGTTGGAAAAGACCAGGTCCAACAGTTACCCCAGGACTGTCAAGTTCACCACTAAACCATTTCACCAAGGGCCTCATCTACACGGGTTTTGATACTTCCCTGGGCAGCCTGTTCCAATCTATGACTAACTTCTCAGTGGAGATATTTTTCCTCATATCCTATCTAAACCTCACCTGGTGCAGCTTGAGGCTGTTACCTTTTTTCTATCACTTTTACTTGGGAGAAGAGACCAGCCACCAGTTAAGCTTTAGGATGCTTCTTTTTATGCATCTGAATGTTATTTATCAAGATGATGTGTGGGGAAGGGCTTTTTCCTAGAAGGAGCTTAGATACTTTGCTGCTGCATGTGTTCCTTGAGGCTTGCTGTGCTTTGACTTGCTGACAAGATGACTCAAGATGGGGCTTTGAGCAACCTGGTCTAGTGGAAGATGCCCCTGCCCATGGTAGGGGGGTTGAAACTAGATGATCTTTAAGACTCTTTACCACCCAAACCACCCTATGGTTCTATACAGAAACTCTTTGTTAATGTGTTTTATTTGACAAAGTACCAGAGGTGCTTTAGGGCTTGTTTGATACCCAGCCATAATCACATAGTACCAGTTTTAGATGGCCTAAATTATCTGCAGTGTCCACACTGGACCTACAGCCAGACTGCACCCTTCTGCAGTGGCAGATGGAGGCCAGGTGGGCGTCCTGTAGGGTATGTGAAAGGGCACTAGATGCTTGTTCAGGCAACTGGTTCCTATTATTTATGTTTTCCAGATGGAAAACAAAGTAGTTGTCCCGGCAAACTGACCAGACAGCCTCAGCTGCTGTCCCCTCAGAAATACTGAGATGAAACATTTTAATGTATTAATTAGCTAAACTCCAAGCCAGAGACTTGGCCTTGATACATGTGACAAACTAGTAAACACACATCTATCTAAAATTCCTGATATAGGGGAAACATAAAATGGAAGTAGCATGATTTTCAACAAGGCACTAATCACATATGTGATCTGCTATTTTTAACACAAATGTCAACATTGAACCTGTTACTGTCAGTGCCTAAGCAATTAAGGAGTAACAAGGATGGGTGGCAAGGTTGGGGGGGGGGGGAGCCTGGCAGGAAGAACCATATAAATGCTACAGGTTTCCAGGGCAGATGTTGATTTTTCTTCCCCCCCCCCCCCCCCCCCCCCCCGTTGTCTAATGGGGATAAAAGACCTCTGGCGGTAAGAAAAATGGCTGGGAAGATGTTTTAACTGTTTAAGCACAACTGTTGAGCAAAACTTGATCTTCTACATTTGCTGGACTTGCAGGAGTCTACCTCATGCAAGCTTCACATCACTAGTCTTGCAGGACTCTGCATCCCTCAATTCAAGGTTCATGAAAACCAATAATAGATCAACTTGGCTCAACTTGTTGTTACAATCTTAGCTGAAAGACCTTAAAGAATATAAATTCTAAAGTTGATCACAGGCACTTCTTTCAAAGCGAAATAAAACCTTATTGCTTTGTAATTCTGTGGCCAAAGCGTTAAAATTGATACCCGTCATAAACACTTTTTATTGCATAATCTGGTGAAGGAATACTGCATGTGATGTTTCCCTCTGAGCTGCTCTAAGTGCTGCAGAGTTGTACTAGTTCTGTGCATCTTGCCATCTTTTACTAGAAGTACTTTGCTTATTTCATTGCTTTTTTTCAATAATTGGGTAAACTCTGTTTTGTTACACGCACCAGTTGTGGCCACTCACTGGTGACTGCATCTTGTTTGTGCAGGGCTGCCATGGGCATGTGCTTCCCTGAACTCACCATTGTTGTAGCAGCCCTGTGAGTTCAGAAGGAGCTGCAAGGCAAGCATGAAAGTTTGGATCCTCTTTCAGGTTTTTAAATATAGCTGTACATCATGCACAACTTTGGTTCTGCTTATTTTTCATTTCTGTTGTCTGTGATGGTGCAGCAGCTGGTTATCTGCTGTGTGTGTTTTAACTGTGTGTCTTGCTCAAGAAAGCCACAGTGGCTTTTCACCAACCTGATTGTAAATATTTTTAACTACCTCGCAACTGTTAAGTTTTTGTTATTTCTGATTTTATCTCCTTACCAGAAGCTGTGGAAGAATGCTTTATTGAAATGAATCTCGACGTTTCAGGGAGTAAGGAGTTCAAACCACATCTTACTTTCCTAAAGCTCTCCAAAGCACCAAGGTTGAAAAGGAAGGTAAGTAATGGGTTTTAATATACATGTATTTCCTTACTGGAATCTGTTCTGTTCTAGTGACTATTTTCCTTCTAATTAAATTCTTGGGGACTATATACTGAAGTATATATAAGTGTATATAGTATCTATTCATACTTAAGTGTGTATATATATAGTTTAGTTGCAATAATCGTTGCAACTAGGGAAAAAATATTTCTATTTGACAAAGCTTGTATGTAGGCTGGCCCACACAGTTGTTTGCCCATAAACAATTAAAAGAGATGAGGTCTGTTGCTCATATTGTGTATGGCTGTACTGTAGAGAAGACAGTAGTTTCCTTCTGTTGTGGCTAGTCAAGTCTGCATGGAAAACACAATGTCAATCTTTTTCATAGGGCAGGACGGATTCTGAGCAATATTTATTTGAGAGCAACATTAATGTCATGTTGGAAGCCAGGCTGGTGCCTTGATTTATGCTAGAAATGTGTGGTGTGCTTTTCTAACCTTTACTGCAGCATTGTATGGGATTTTATCACATACAATTAAAGTAAAAACCAACTCTGATTAGATTGCTCATTTCCCAGTGGTATATTGTCCTGCTTGTTTCCAGGAATAGTACTTGTATTTATGAGGTCAATATATTGCAAACCTGAAACACTAAAGGAGCGTGCACAAAGAAAACAGAAAATGCTATAATAGCTGAAGAAAATGACCTTGTATTTGTGCACATCAAGTGCTTCACATTGAGTTGATATTTGCCTTCTCTATACATGGTACAATCAAAGTTGGATAGTACTGATAGTTTTGTGCTGGAGGCTTTTTCTTTTATATTGCCTGTGGGGAATTTCATGAGTATAAGCATCAGCAATGTCTAATGCAAAAGAAAATATACAACAGGTGTGTAGGAATTACTGTTGACTTTTGTCCAGAGTATTTTCATACTTCTTGCTATCAAGCTGAAAGTAAGAAGAAAAAAAAAAAGAGAAAAAAGTTATTGCATGTTCTTCTCCTTTGATATCTAGCACCAAATACAGCATATATTATTGCATAGTATGATTCATGTATGTAATATTTCTGCTTATATGAATATGTAAGTGTATAGAGATTTGATTGTTTGATTATCAAGTGGGGAGCCCAGAGCTGGGCCCAGTACTCTGGCTATAGTCTCACCAGTGCTGAGCAGAGGGAAGGATGACCTTCCTTTAACCTGTTGGCAATACTTGTCCTAATGCAGCCCAGGACACCATTGGTCACCTTTGTTGCAAGGGAACACTGCTGTCTTATGGTCAACTTGGAGTCCACCAAGACCTCCAGATCATTTTCTGCAAAGCTGCTTTACTGTCAGCTCTCAGCCTTTATTGGTGCATGTGGTTGTTCACTCCCTGTAGCAGGACTTTACACTTCCCCTTGCTGATCTTCATGAAATTCCTGCTGGCCTATTTCTTCAGCCTGTTGAGGTACCTCTGAATGGCAGTATGACCCTCTGCTGAATCTGCCCTTCCTCCCAGTTTTGTCAGTGAAGTTGCTGAGTCTGCACACCTGCCCCATCATCCACACTGTTAATGAAGATGCTGAGCCAGAGTCATACCCCACTATAGACCTCTGGGGTATGCCTCTAGCTACCAGCCTCCAACTGGACTTTGTGCTATCAATCACTACCCTCTGGACCTGGTTGTTCAGCCAATTTTTAGGTTTACCAGTGTTCAACTAGCCCATACTTCATCAGCTCCTCTATGAGGATCTTAAGGGAAAACAGGGTCAAAAGACTTCCTGAAGTCCAGGTAAAAAATATTCTCTGCTCTTCCTTTGTCTGCCAAGTATTGCTCATTCCTGTCCAAATTGATCTGCATCTTAAAACTGTTGCTCCTAAAATATTATTCTACACATCAGGGCTGTGAAAACTAAAGTGAGGCAGGGCTGTATGTTAAGTTAGTTATCAGGAGGTATGTGCGCTTTATATGTCCATGTACAAATCTCCCTGATGTTAGTAAGTCTCAACCTTAGACATAGGATTTAGCCTTAAAGATCAAACTGGACAATTTACTGCATCTCTTTCAAAATCAAAATGTAATGGGAAAAGGAAAACTGACTACTTCTGTAATAATTCATTCCTAAAGACTGCAGGAGAGAAATCAATCTTCCTAAATATTAGAAGATGCCAAAGTATGAATAAGATGAAGTATTACCTTAGTTATTATGATGCCATCTACTGGCTGTAATTACTTTCTTTATACAAAAAAATAACTCTTCTGTTGTAGTAAGGATGCAGCTTCAGTGCTTCATATAAGAAGCTTGAGAAATAATTACTGGTACTCATGGTTTATATTTTACATCTCAACAGTACTTTGTTAACAAGACAGGTACGTGATGGTATTGGTGGAGTAGCTATAGACCTTGTCCTTATTGAGAAAGGAGGAGCTGGTTCTCTTTAAAGCAACTACTCCAAACTCTAACTTTTCTCTCTGGGAATTGTGCATCTTTGACTTTAGTTTTGCCTCTAAATGCCTCAAGAGGTTGGAAAGCTTGGTTTGTGTGCTATTTAGCTGGAAGAGCTACCAAAGGAGCAGTATGTGCTGTTTATCGGGTTCAAAATGTGAAGTGTGCCCCTAGCATTAATAAAAAATATGGGCTCTTCAGGTTCTCTGACCTCTCCTTCTAATGAGCCAAAAGGGAACAGTTCACCTTTTAAGAGAATCCACTTCAGTACCTGTAGTAAGAGCCTTCTCCAGCACACAGACTGAGAAGTGCTTCTGTCAGTGCAGGTGGTTGGCCTCCAGTGCTGGCTGCTGCCTGTGCTTGCTTGCCTGTGCCAGAGTAAAGCTGTGGATCAGGTGCCTCATGCTAAAGCAGAAAATGTTTGTTCTTGATCTTTATGCTGCTTTAAGTAGATTAATTTTGTGAAGGTCTGCAAATAGCTGTGGTCTAACCTAGGTGGCGAGAAAGCAGCAGTCTTGCAGAGTTGCATATTTACATTAAAATATTTGGAGCTTCTTAATGAAAAAACAATCCTAATCCTGCCCTCTTCTGGCTACTTGATGAGTTATCTTCAATGACATGACCTTACTCAAATTTCCATTATCCTTCTGAGCTACCAAGAAAACAAGCCATGCACAGTGTACCTCTGCCTTTCAGCAGAACTTGAACCTGGTGGCATTGACACATAGCTCTTGGCTACCAGACAGCCTGGATCTGACTGACACATGGGTGTCTCTGGAGCACAGGAAGAGGTGTGCAATTTGTTTAATTAAACTTCAATGTTTTTGGTCACTGGGTGCAGTGATGCCTGATGGTTTGATATGTTTGTTTGGGAAGCTATTTATATCTGGTTTTGTCCAGGTGACACTGGCCATCCTCCTGCAATCCCCACACTGTGAACCACGCATGTCCACCTGCTAAAAAAGCTGTTATTACAAGGAAGGAATCATGTAAAGAGGTTTTTGGTTTTTTTTGGTTTTTTTTTTTTTTTTTTTTTTTAATTATGCACTTCTGTGCATTTGTGAGCAGGCCGGTACAAACTGAGACTTCTTTGAAGCAATGTGCTGCAAACAGCTCCTAGGAGCCTAGTTAGTTTGTTTGCTCATTAGGCTAAGAAAAGGTGGAGACTATCCCCTCTTGCTTAATGATTCATCTATTTTTCACTTCATCTCCATGTGTGCCCTTGGCATCTGTGGTTTGTTATGGGTTAAATGCTTTGTGGGAGCTCCTTGTTTAAATTGGCAACCTGTTGCTGGCTGAATTAAAGCTGTGGGGGCCATGGATTTGTTGGATTGCTTGCCCATCCCTGGTGACACCTGCACAGGGGAACCAGTGCTGCTGTGCCCAGACTTGTTGGGGGACAACTACAAAGAAATTACTTGTGGTGACTGTGGATTTTAAATCTTGACAGTCTTAAACTATAATGGTTTCTGAACATGTGCCTTTATTATGGCAGTAGAAGCTATCCTTTCTTAGTCTGAAAAGAGCACATCGACACCTGAAAACACATCTGTAGGTGTAACCACTTCCATTCATATGCTGTGACTGCTGTAGCATTTGGCTGTTGGGATACTAGCAGTGCTTGGTAGCTATCAGGAGTTGCTGTACTGTTTGGTTTTTTTTTTTCCTGGCTTGCTGAAATGAGCTTACTTTCACAATAAGTCAGTGAGTTAAATTTCCTTTGAATACTTCTTGCTCACAGGGAAGGAGGTGCATGAGCTCTCTTTCTAACCTGTTTCTATCATGCAATTTAATTACTATTGTGGAATGTGTACACCAAGGAGAAGGATTAATTTTTCAGCGTCTAAAGGTAGCAGTGGGGTGAAACAGCAAAGTAAACTTTAAGTGAAATAAATTCCATGTAAAGGCAATTCAGAAGACTAGGGAAGGACATCCCAATGGATGTGGTGACTGCAGACTTGCTTGAAATACCTAAAATTAAGTGACTGCATTTGAATAACAGTGGATTAAATTGTTTTTATTCCCATATCTCCACAGGAATGTTTTTTGCCTGTGGAAGTTGGGGTAGGTGGAGGATTCAGCAAAAGCCACACTTCCTATGATTTTTCACTTGTAATGTTTGATTTTTCTCAGCACTTAAATCAGCCTAAACACTACCAGAATACAGTTCATACTGCTATCCTAATTTGGAGGAGGAGGGAGGTATTTTCTTTAAGTTTTACAATAATACTTACACCTTGTACATTTCTAAAGTGCATATATTTATGTGTGCATATGAAGTAAACATATGTGACATTGCTCTTTCAATATTCAGGGCTTCAGAAAAATTTGTTCAGATTTGTATAAAGAGTACGAAGACAGCTACTTTGGCACAGAGGTCTTCAGACAAATTGACCTCTGTGCCATGCGTAAGAAGAAGCAGCAATCTGGTTACTATTATTGTGAGTGTTCGATTAATGTGGGCTCCAGCAGTACAGAAGAGAGTAAAGAGCAAGAAATGCAGACAGATGTGGCAGAAACCAGTGAAGACCTTCCAAACAGTGCTGCAGAGGCTGAAATAGGAGCAAGTGCTGCAAGCTGTAAGCTTGCCTCAGCAGTGGCAGCTGATGATAAACCACCTGAAAATATTGCGGAGGCTTTGATTGCAAGTAAAAAAACCAAAAACGAGATGGAGGGACAGCCTGAAGCTGCAGATGGGACTCTTCTTGCATCTGGAGAGATCTGCTCAGAGTCAGTACTTGGTCTGTTGCCAGCAAGTTCAGATGCATTGAAAAGCATGGAAAAGGAACAAGAAAGTGCAGAGATAACAGATGGTAGCTTGCAGAAAACTGAAGCAACTGAATATGCACCTGATGAGCCAACAAGTTCAGGATAAAGCTGTGGCAGTAGCTTGTGAACTGAGCCCATGCTTGGTGAAGGCCTGCAGCAACGGTGGTGCTCAGCTGCACCAGGCTGAGGTGCGGGGTGATGAACTTAGTTTTGGCAAAAAAAAATGGTCTCTTTAGGAGACTGAAAAAACAAAGTAGAACAAGATATGATGAATATTTGATATATATGATGAAAACATGAAAAAAAATCACTGAATATTGTGATGGTGAAATGAAACAAGAACCTATACTATAGCTGTGTGTGTACCGTAGAGCATACGTACTGTAAAGAAAAATGAGCTCTGATTTAGAGCATTGGGCCACACCTGTTGCCAGACACCTCTGGTGCCCAAATACATGTTTCTGCCTTTGCTGTACTTCTTCCTGCCCTGGGCCTGCAGCCCAAACTTTGCTCCTTCTTTTGCCTGCCTGCTTTTCCTTCTCTGTGTAATGCCTGAAGACACCACTTCTGGCATAATCACTACAGCTGCTCTGACTTAAGGCTCCAAACTATGATTGCAATGCAGTCATTCACTGCATGTTGGTAAATGGTAGGTGATTTTAGCTAAGCACATATTTCATGGAGGTGTGTTTCCTTTGACTTGTAGCTACTTAATGAGAAAATTATGTCACCTGACTTACAGAAATAATATTTTTGGAATTAAACGAGGTACAACACTAAATTTTATTTAGATAAAGGAAAGGAATCCATAATGAATTGGTTTTGTGAAATGCCTTGAGGAGGAAATGAGGCACAACAAGCCTTTTTCTGAACCAGTTATGTTGCAGTCTCGAATGTATATGAGAATTAGTAAGAAACGGTACAGAACAGGAAGTGCTCACTCCTGGCAAGAAGAGCTTAAGGGGTTTGGGCCGTCGCTGGATTTGAAGTCTTCTGGCCAAGAGGCGGGTGAGCTGTGCCTCCCAGCGAAGCCTGCCCTAACTGCGGGATAGGAATAGGGATATTTTCCCTGTGGAGTCTGACAGCCGGGAGACCAGCAGATGGCGTTACGGGAAAAACAGCCGCACCGGTGCAGGGCGTGCGGAGCAGGGGAAGGCAGTTGGAAAAGGTCTGTCTTCCTTTTTCTGCTCTAATACCCCCTTGAAAAGCAGTATTTGGTCTTCTAGAAGTCTCCAGCGTTTCCTTGAAATGCGCGTCCTTCAAAAAAAGTGTGAGCAAGTAGCTTTTCCCCCCCAAAATATGGTGTAGCGTTAAGTGTATAGTGTTTTGCTTTCTTACGTGACGTGTGGGAATACACCCTTGAGCACAGGGGCTAGGCTGCACTTTGTTAAATTAACATCAGGCTGTTTAAAAGCTGTTCATCTTGTTACCAGGCTTTAGTTAAAAATCAAACTGTATTTGTGCTCTTTTCACAAGCAGAGGGGAAAACAACCTCCCCCAGCCAGCCACTGCGCAGGAGGAAAGGGAAGGCCCTGCATTTAATGAAGCTGCTTTGTGCTCAGCACCGGGGTCCGTGTAGGATCCCTTGTGCTGCAGAGCTTGGCAGAGTGTTTGTTTTTTGTGCCATTCCACTGAGGTTGTGGGCTTTCAAAGGGCTGTCCCCAGGTGGTCTTCCAAATGCAAACTGGAGAGTGATTATTCCCAGCTTCTCTGGGGTCTTCAAAATGCAGCTGGATTGCTTGGTGCTAGAAGACCTAAAGGTGAATTTGGGGGAGTAGTTAGAGGTGAGACTTCCACAGATCATCTCTGTACCAGCACGTTCTGCATGAATTTGTTTCTCAGAAAAGTTTGCTTTAAAATACGCAGTGAGGAAACTGATTTTTAACAGCTTTTTAATTCAGAAAAGGATCAGCGCTGTCATTCATCTTAGGAATTTAAGCGGACTCAGTGGCCTGGGACCAAGTGCACTTTAAAACAAGCTGTATTTCTTTGTATTGAAAATGTTAATTGTCTTTTTATAGACAGATGGCACTGGAGTGTAGCAAATGTGTGGTGAACCTGCACTCAAAAACATGTTGGTTTTTAATGTGTGCAGGTTCCAATTAAGTTTAATTCTGGTTTAGGATTATTGTGATGATTGTAGGGTAATAAATTTCACTTATATTGAGAGTATAGTATACTTGTTTTGGTACATTAAGTTCAAATAAATACTTAAGATGTATCATTGTGATTAATCTTGACAATTTAGAATAGTGCTTAAAACCAAATATCTACCAAATACAGTAATCGGCTCTTTAGTCTCTAATAAGCAAGCCAAACTTAGCTTCTATAATGCCATTTAAATCATAACAGTGTATTTTCAGCCTTATGATGGAGAACATATAGTAAGTCTTGAATTTTGTTGGTGCTCTGCTTTAGCTACGGGAATCCATGGTTTTGCTCCATGTTTTTGTAGGGTTTTTAGTCAAACTTATTGAAATATATTTGATAAGTAGATACTTCTGATATGAGTAGGGAAGGTGGGAGACAGTTTCAGAAGTAAAAGTAACTTCATATTGCTGAAGCAGATTAATTGTCCTTTAAGATTACTGTAGGGAAATGACACTGCAGTATAGGTCTAGAAGTGAGTTTGATTCATTCTTTATGATCCCTGTACATTTACTGTTATTGTGATTTTCTTTTTTTTGATTTTTTTTTTTCTTTTGTGGTCTCTAATTTGACTTTTTTTTCCCTTTGAGTAATCTGCGTAGTCAGCACTAGCAGTTTATGTGGAAGAAAAATACAGTCTGCTAATTTCTTCTAATTGACTTTAGTTTAATGTAACTTGAGGTAACGAAACAATGGTACAGCATTGGGGTGGGAGAAAACTTGCATTAAACGTTACCCCCTGGTTGTGAGCTTTCTTTTTGACCTCTTTTGGACAGAAATAAATGCTGAGCTGCACTGTAATCATGATTGCTTTCCAAGTAAATTGAGAGGAGGCTTCAACAAGAGCATCTCCCTGTTTCTTGGCTGGTTTTAATTTGATGTTTGTTAAACTAGCTACTCTAATAAACAGTATGCTAAAGCCAGAGGAGTGTTCTGTAAATACCTTTTCCTGAATACTCTGTTACTGGTTGCTGTTAGGCACTAAATGTCAGATGGGCTAATTCTTGCTTCTGGATGTTACATTTTCATGGGGGTGCTGGGAGAGGAGGGTGTAGATGCACCTGAGCAAGACCCCTGTATCTGTGGGTTAAGTTAAAGTTCATATTATACTGGTTAGTCCAGCTGGCTTTCCCTTCCCATAGTCCTGTACTTCCTACATGTGCAGAAGATAGCAGATACACCTTGTTTACCTACACTTTAAGATCAGGAAGATGCCAGCTTCTGCTGAGAGCCATCAGAAAGGTGGTGGCTTCAGGATGGAGCCCTATGATCACTTGGCTGCAGGCATCTTAATTGCTTGATTCCCTCAGCTAGGAGCAGGTAGTTCTAGGGATAAATAGTGATTTGACCTTCTTGGGGTATTTCATTTCCATGTGTGTATTCTGCTCTCATTAGCCATGGCTTCTGCCTTGGTAGTATGTCACACAATAAAAGCCCTATCTTGTTTCTCTACTACAGGTGGAAGGGAATAATCCTTCAGTTGAAAATATTTACCAGAATTTGCTCTGGTTCCTCATAACCTCTGATTTAAAAGGAAAAAAACCCCATGAGAAATCCCCTACTTGACCTTGAAGCAGTTTCTTGCACAGTCCCACAATCTTGCACTATCACCCTGACCCCCCCACCCCCCTCCCCCCAGCTGAAGGACTTCAATTGCTTAGCCAAGAGTGGGGCTTGCTTAGGGCACTCCTCAGTGTTGATGGGGTGGATCAGACTAAAACAATGGATTTTTCTCTGTTAGGAGTTCTCCCATTTCTTTCTCAACATCATATTGCCAAGAAACTAAAAGCAGATGCAGGACCAGAAGACATTGTTTTTGATGAGTATTCCTGTTCAAAAAGCCATCTCTCTGGTAATATCTAAATTCTGGTAAAAATTTTTGGTGGAAGTGGATATCCAGAGGTAAAGCCAGCAAGACACATCTGGGGGCCCATAAATCCTAAGCAACTTAATGTAATTGTATGGTACAGTTTTCTTCTGAAAACCACTTCCAAATGGGCTTAAATCAAGGCACTGTACAGGCTTAACACCTCTGAAGCTGGCTTCCTACCATGGGTTTTCGCAACTGACCTGTGCAGCCAAGTTACGGAGCAAATCTCATAAAGAGACTCTAAAAAGTCTACACATTTAGATTGGAGCATGTTTTCTACACTCATGGGAGAGAAATTAGGTACTTTCTAAACCCCAAATTAATTTAGGCATTGAATGTCCACCTATAAGGCTTTTTCTTTTCCATTCTGGAGATAGGCTTCTAATCTTACAATTAGAAAACTACTTTTTAAGTTCAGCTGAAAATATTCTGTCAACTGCTCTCAAAAGTGTTCAATTTATTTTTTTTTTTCCAAGTTTCATGATGTGGGAACTTTAGGTTTCTCATCTTAAATTTCAGTTCTTGGATCAGAGGTGGAATGGCAAATTGGTTTTTTGTTGTTGCTTTTTGCTGGGGGTTGTTTGTTGGTTTGTTGTTTGTTTGGGTTTTTTTTTAACTGGATGTACCACTTTAGTAATTTTTGTCTTCAAAATGGAAACCCCACATAATTGCTGCTGGGCTGTTTGCTAGCATTTCAGCCTTCACTTTCTCAATGCAAAGAATAGAGGGGATCACCTGTATATGATAGTAGTCTATAGACCTTTTTTGCCAGAAATCCAGTATTTAGTATCTGCTGGTAGATGTCTAGTTCGATGTTTATGCTGAATAAGAAATAAAATGTTGAATAGGCATAAAATAGTGACACATTTATAGAGTAAATGTGCCAGGGGGATGTAATTAGACTGGGTTCCTAATACACATGTAAAGTTTATGGAAAGATTGACTTGCCTCATTCCTAGCCAAAGAAGCTGATCAACTCTACTTGTGGATAGTGATCTGGAGTTGAAAGCCTGTTGAGGGTTTTCTGTGATAAATTCTCTTTCAGAAGAGGGCAAAGCTTTAAATACTGGTTAGTTCCTAAGTATTTTTCAGAATTAAGTGGACAAGAGGTTAAATTCTACTCTGGCTCCAGATGAGGCAGTGCTATCAGTGACACCGGGGTTCCCACTGATGCTGTGCAATAATGGTTGTTATTGATAATTGACTGAAATGGTGTTTGAAATAAATTTAACTGAGGAGGATTTACACATGTAAAAAAAAAACAGGTTTGGGTTTTTTTTTTGCCTTTTTTTTTTTAACTTCATCTCCATATGCACTATTTTGATCTGAGCGTGCTGCTTCACAGAATAATTGGTTCTTTTATCTCTGTGAAATCTATGGACTTGATTCTTCACTCTTACCCCAGAGGTGTTATCTTCTTGTGTCTGGTGACCTGTGGGAAATACAGCCTGAGCAGGGACCCTTAGCTGGTACCGTGGGATGATGAGGTGGCTCCAGGAGACACTCTGCAGCTCTGCTGGTGACAAGGTTTTCTTCTCTCAGGTTTAACTTTGTGGAGGAGGTCTTCCTGGTCTTGACTGGCTTTACTGAAATCTGCTGAACAGCCTCTGAGGCAGATACTTGAAATGACTCTGTCTACTAATTCCGCTCATAAAATGGCCAGAAATGATTATTTGAAGACAATATAATTTCAGCCTGAATAACTGAATGCCTTTACAAAGTAGATGGGATTTATAGATTTGTTTCTTTTTCAGGGTTGATAACATTGTTGGTCAAAACCCAATCAAAGCTTGCACTTGGCTTAAAAAAAAAGTCATATTTTTAAGACATAATTTAGGGCATTTTGACTTCTTTTCTATGCTGAGGATTTATGAGTATTTTTAAGCCGCCTTTTTGCCTGCACAAGAAGAACTTGAAATGTGCAAGAAGTGGTGTAAACCTACCTCAAAATTCTGTAAGTTCAAGCCTTGAGGAAAGCCATTCACCTGATAAGAGCTGGACACCCTCATGGTAGTGGTTTTTCTTACTATTTTTTTCTTTCCCTCTCCATGTCTTAGCATTCACTGAGGGCAAGAACCAACCATCTGTTCCTCGGTATACCTGCACACTTTATCTCTTGCCTTGCCTCGCCTCTTCTACCACCCCCATGCTGCCACCCATCTTGGCTGCAGGACTTGCAGTGACGCTGTTCTGTTTTTTTAAGAGCATGAATTGACAGCCACTGCTTAGCTGACCAATACTTTTTTGCATAGATACCAAGTGATAGTGCATGTGAAGGTGGTGCTTAAAATCAGGCCTCCCTACTTCCTTTTTACGCAAGAAATATGCTTTTACGTAGTTAAAAATGTCTCTCAAAAAAAGAATGTTTCTTTTACCCTTGCCAGACGCAGGTCTTTGTAGAATCTTATCCTGAGTTCGGCTGTAACAGTTATTTTTCTCCTTCATAGTAGCTGGTGAGTGCTGTGTTTCAGCTTTAGTCTGAGAGCAATGCTGATAACACACTGATGTTTTGGTTGTTGCTAAGTAATGCCTACCCTGGTCAAAGACTTTTCAGTCTCATGATCTGCCAGTGAGGAGGGGTGCAAGAAGCTGGGAGGAAACAGAGACAGGACACCTGACCCAAAGTAGCCAAAAGGGTATTCCATACCACAGCACATCATGCCCAGTATATAAACTGGGGAGAGTTATCCTGAAGGCACAGATTGTTGCTTGAATCTGGCTGGGTATCGGTCAGTGGGTGGTGAGCAGTTTTATTGTGTATCACTTGTGTTTGTTGGGCTTTGTTTGATGGGGTTTTTTTTCCTTTTTAGTTTTATATTCTCTGCCTTTGTTATTTCCTTTACTTCTTTCACAGACACCCCCTTGTTGTGGGGAAAGAGCTTGCGTGCCCTTGTGAGATTGAGAGCTATGCTGGTGGTGGCATATGCCTCTGGTAGGGTCTCCCAAGCCAAACAGGTCTCAACTGAAGGGTCAAAGTGTGTCTATGGGCAGGATGAGCTCACTAGCCTTTGGGCAACAATCCTAGGAGAAGGACAACTCTAATTTCAAACCTGGGCAGATGGAGCTTGTTTAGCCCTGTAAGGCCATCCGTCTAAGAGAAGGATACTCTAATGAAACCTACGATCTGTGGACTTTGCTGTCACTGTCCAAGCTCACTAGGCCCTGGCAGATAAACCTTAGGTGTAAAGGGTGGGGTCAGTTCTGAGCACTCTGTGCCTCACCTAAAAAATCCACTGCGCAGGCCGGAAGGGTTTACTCACATTTGCAAAGCACTGTAGTGGCAGGCAAGGGACAAAATGGCAAGTGAAAAGGTGCACTGGAAGCCACAGATCCAACCCTGTATGCTGGCTGTTCAGGACATTGGTTGCTTGAGATTGATCCAGGAGATGATAGTCTTGTTTGGCAACATCCTGAATGACCAAGCAGCCTTTTTCAAGGAGAGCACTGCTTGCTGCACATGGAGAGAAGCCTAGAAAAGGTGGCATAACCAAAGCTCATCTCCCCCTCTACCTGGCTGGCTAGCCGTGGCCAATGGGCATCTTCTGTTGTGGTTGACTACAGATAAAAAGACAAAGGCATACACCTGCCTTCGAAGGCATGTCCAGACTGACGCTCACATGTTGGAACATCAGAACCATGCTTGATACAACGGATAGTAGGCGTCCTGAACATCATTCTGCTTTAATTGCCCACGAACCATCACAACTTAGCACCAACATTGCTGCTGTCAGTGAAGTTTGCCTTCATGAGGAAGGAAGCCTTAAAGAACATAGTGCCGGCTATGCACCTTATTGGTCATGCAAATCCAAAACTGAAACTCATCTCTCTGGAGCTGGCTTCATGATTAAAAACTCCCATCACCTCTAAACTTAAAAATTTGCTGACAGGTCATTCCGGTTGCATTATCTCCTTATGCCTCCCACTACCCAACAAGCAATATATTGGTTTTTTCAGCATATATGCCCCAACTTTGCAAGCTGACCCTGCAGAAAAAGACAAATTTTACAGCGATCTGTGCCGCCTCACTCAAAGGGTTCCTGCAGATGATAAAGATTATAATCCTTGGTGACTTCAATGCCCGAGTAGGTAAGAACTTTGAAGCTTGGAAAGGAGTACTAGACAAGCATGGTGTTGGAAGCTGCAATGACGACGATCACCTCTTGCTGGAGTTTTGTGCAGAGCAGCAGCTTACCATCACCAACACTATTCTCCAGCAGAAAGATAGCCTGAAGACAGCCTGGATGCATCCTCAGTCGAAACACTGACACCTCATTGACTACATCTTAGTGCACCAGAGAAATGTTTGTGATGTCCGTCACACCCAAGTGATGCCTAGTGCAGAATGTCAAACAGACCATCACCTTGTGCGTTGCAAACTTAACCTCCACTTTAAGCCCAGAACTAAGAGGGTTGGCATTCTGAGGAGGAGGCTCAAAGTTATCAATATTCAAACAGCTGCAATGAGAGAGAGTTTTCAGGGAAATCTTCAAACTAGGCTTGAAGACCATCCCATAGACTCTTCTCCTGAAGCGCTTTGGCAACATATTAAAAATAGCATCCTGCAGTCCTCTGAAGCATCCTTAGGGTTCTCCTCAAAGAAAAACAAAGACTGGTTTGATGAAAACAATCAGGTAGCCCAGGAATTGTTGACAAAGAAGACATCTGCCCACCAAGTACGCCTCACTCAGCCATCCTGTCATGTAAGAAAAGCTGCCTTTCGTCTTGCGTGCAGTGAACTCCAACAGAAACTTCGTGACATCCAGAACAAGTGGTGGCTTAACCTAGCAGAAGAGACTCAACTATGCGCAGATTTGGGTGACCACAGAGGGCTCTATGAGGCTCTGAAAGCAGTGTATGGACCCACATACTAGGTTCAAAGTCCTCTACTCAGTAAAGATGGGCAAATGCTTATCGCAGATAATATCTCCATCCTAAATCAATGGTCTGAACACTTTCAAACTCTCTTCAGTGCCAACCATGTAGTCCAAGGCTCAGGAATCCACATCTCACAACAACTGGTGAAAAACAAATTGGATATAGCTCCTACCATGGGAGAGACTCTCAATGCCATTCAGCAGGTGAAAACCAGCAAGGTAGCTGGGGTCAATCAGATCCCACCCAAAATCTGGAAGCATGGAGGTCAAGCACTCCATGCTAAATTTCATGAGCTAGTTGTGCGCTGTTGGGAACAAGGCGAACTACCACCAGATCTCTGTGATACAGTCCTTATCACCTTGTACAAGAAAAAAGGAGCAAAGTCAGACTGCTCAAACTACCGAGGTATAATTCTGTTCTCCATTGCTGGAAAAATCCTTGCGAGAATACTATTGAACAGATTAGTACCCACTATCGCAGAAAAGCTTCTACCTGAAAGTCAATGCAGTTTCAGAGCAAATAGAAGTACCACAGACATGGTATTTGTTCTCAGACAACTGCAAGAGAAGGGTAGAGAACAGAACAAGGGACTCTATGTAACTTTCATTGATCTTACTGAAGCTTTTGACACTGTGAGTAGAAAAGGCCTGTGGCTGATCCTGGAACATTTAGGATGTCCCCCCCAAGTTTCTCAAAATTATTATTCTGTTACATGAGGATCAGCGAGGCCAAGTCGGACATGGCAGTGCACTCTCTGAGACCTTCCCAATAACCAATGGTGTGAAACAAGGTTGTGTTCTTGCACCAACTTTATTCACAATCTTCTTCAGCATGATGCTCCAAAGGGCTATGGCAGACATCGTTGAACAAAACGGCATCTATATCCAATATCGTACTGATGGGAGCCTATTCAGCCTAAGGTGACTGAAGGCCTACACCAAGACCCTAAATCACCTTGTTTGTGAGCTGCTTTTTGCTGACGATGCCGCCCTCATTGCCCACACAGAAGCAGCTCTGCAGCATTTTAACATCTTGCCTTGCAGAGGTGGCCAAGCTTTTTGGGCTGGAAGTCAGCTTGAAGAAGACAGTAGTTCTTTACCAACCTGCACCACAAGAAGACAACCATCATACCCACGTCACCATTGGCGAGTCAGAGCTTAAGTTAGTCCAGCAGTTCAGCTATCTGGGAAGTATCATTTCCTTGGAAGCCATGATTGATAAAGAGATAGATAACAGAAAAGCAAAGGCATACAGAGCCTTCGGAAAACTCCATAAAAGAGTCTGGTGTAATAAACACCTGAAGAAAAGTACAAAAATTAGTGTCTATAGAGCCATTGTACTGTCTACTCTTTTATATGGATCTGAATCATGGGTCATCTATTGCCATCCCTGCGACTCCTCGAGCACTTTCAGCAGTGCTGCCTCTGTACAATCCTAAACATCCACTGGACTGACTATATGTCTATGTTACTGTCCTTGAACAGGCAGAGGTCACCAGTATTGAGACCATGTTGCTGAAAATGCAGCTGTGCTGCGCAGGGCAAGTCTCCAGGATGGAGGGTCACCGCCTCCCTAGGATTCTGTTCTACAGTGAACTTGCTGCCAGCTGCCGCAAGAGAAGTGCCCCAAAGAGGGAGATATAAGGACTCCCTGAAACAATATCTTAGCCTTGGCCATATTGACTACCATCAGTGGTCCACCCTCGCCTCTAATTGGGAGATTTGGAGACACATCATACATAATGCTGCTGTCTCTTTTGAGAACACATGCAGAACCAGTCTCGAGGAGAAAAGACAATGCAGAAAGAACCGTGCCTTGCCTATACCACCTAAGGAGACCTTCTGCCTTCTGCTGTGTTTTTTGCCACCGGACTTGTCTATCCTGCGTTGGCCTTTTTAGCCATCAGCACGCTTGTAGTAAGTGTGGGTAAAGCCCTTCTCAAATCTTCATTCGTGAAGCCAAGCCATGATGATGATGATGGAGTAGTAGGAGGAGGAGCAGTTTTATATTTTGCTTCAGTTACTGGACTGTTCTTTTCTCAGCCCATGGGGTTTACATTCTTTTGATTCTCCTCCCCATCCCACCCAGATGTGGGGAGGGGAAAAGGGGGAGTGAGTGAGCAGGTGCATGGTTCTGAGTTACCAGCTGGGTTTAAACCATGGCAAATCTGCAAAGCTTTTTCATTACCCTTTTACTAGATCTTCCTTTAACACTGCCTTTTCCTGCTGCTGTTTATTTTCTATGTTACTCCTGTTTTATTCTCCCTCCACTTCATTCATCTAGTTTGGCATGGGGTCCCACAACTTTGTCTTTTCCAGGATGCTTCTGTATCCATGTTTCCCAGCTGTAACCCTTTGCTCTGTTTTTCTGGGTAGTGAGCACCCTGCAACAAGGACAATATTTGCTGCACCATGTTCTTTTTCTGTAGGATGCTTTCATGACTTAGCCTATTGCAGGAGGGCAGGATGCCAAATATCACCCCTTTGAGCTGGTAAAGGCCCTGATCTAGCTCACTTTGGCAGTTATTAGTCTGCTGCTTGTAAGCCCATTTTGCTCTGGTTTGCAGAGCCTCTGTTGCAATAGGAGTACTGAGCCATCACAAAGTCTCTGAGTGGCTATAATCCTGCTCAGAATGATGGAGCAAGTGTAATGCTGACATACTGCAAATGGAAAGTGGAGGGCAGCACAAAATGGAATGCAGCAAATGTACCAGTAAGCATGCATCAGGGATTTGCAGAGCAGCAGTTAGAACCAGCATCTACAAAGGATGGTGTAAGATCAGACAGAAAAGGCACAAGTCCTCCCTGTAGTCATCAATTTATGCAGGTGACACAAAGCAGCAGCAAAATGGAGGATTTGGTATCATGGGCTGTCCTGTCTCAGGCTGGCTCTAACCTTAGATATGTAAACACAACAGCTGGTACTAATGTGTGTGTAATGAGGGTGGAGAAGGAGGAAATGATGGAGAGGGAGGGAATGTTTCTGCATGTTCCTGAGGGTGCTGGGCTCCTCTGCAGAGTGAGCTGAGTGATGCTGAGGCTGCTGCTACCAGTATTCCTATTCCTCACTGAAGGACAGTCTCTACAATGCAGCCTGCAATTGTAGGAAATGCTCCACCAGTTCCTAGAGGGGCGGCATCCATGAAGGATACAAGGATGCACCAGCCACAGTGGTGCTGAGCCCAAAAGCAGTGACTTACGCTAAGGACCTCCCCACCATGGGAACAATTCCTGCCCTAACTTGGGCCCTTTTCCATGTGTCTGATGTATGATGTGGCACTGGTGAGGAATTAACTTGTAGCAGGTTCAGTCTAACCTCCCATTTCAAACAGCTCTGATTACCATGCTTGTGCTTTTAAATCACTGCTGAGATGAGACCAGCTATTTCCTCATTACCTTCTTTCACTAGGAAACCTGTTTTACACTGAGTGCATATGTTACTCCATGTGTTGTACCGCAATTTTGGTTTTCAGCATTTGGCTTAGTTCTTTGGGCAATGTAGGTGTATTTTAGTTGTGCATAAACATGGTGATTTATATACGTTATGTTGCTGCAGTATGCAGATTTGAGCATGTGTGACAATTGCTTACACTCTGTACCGTTACAGAAGTATTCATTTAAGCAAATGCTGATTCACTTGTAGCCCTTGATAGACAAGAAACAGAGCAATTCTCAGGACTCTTCCTTATAAAACAAGACCTGCTAACACTTCTCTGTCTTAAGATAGTAAAAACAGTGCATTAATCACTATTTCAATCAGGAAGACTAAATGCTCCCTATTTTCGTTGGACAGAGACTTAAGAGAAGGCTGCATACTGGATGTTGCACCCGTTTCCTATGTGTAATCTGCAATCTTGTGTGGTAGGGAAGAAAGTAAAAAAGATTAGGCAATCCAGCATCATAGTATGGAACATTTATCAGCATGTGTTTGAAATGGATCTATTACTTACAGATGTCATGCAGGCCACTTGAAGCTCCTGCTGACAGAAACCTCCTCCATCCCCTGCGTTGCTACTTGTATTCGATTTAAAGAAGAAATGTTTGAGGAACATCTAATGGTGTTTAGGTGTAATCTATTTTCTTTGCAATTTATAAACATTCCAACTGCTCAGAGGAATCTACAACTAATTTTTAAATAATTTGAATAACTTATGCATTAATTTTCTAATGTTTTGACATCTCAAATCTTACCAAAGTATCTGTGAACTTCTGAACACTGGTGGGGTGAAAATTCCATTTCTCGCAAGAGACTGAATTGTAAAATGGCAATTCTTAAGTAAAGAAACTATTGTTGATCCCAGTCTGATTTTTGTATCCCACCTAACCATTTCTCTAGGTTGGAATTAAATAAAATACTTGTGGCCACTTTATTAGTTTTGCTGAAAAAAAACATAGTTTTATCCTTTTTATGGCAGCAGTTACCTAAAATCTATTTTCCTGAATTGCCAGTAAGATTTATTTCCAACTGTAAACTAAAACAAGATATTCTACAGAACATTTTGGACACATACCTAATATGGCTTGCTGGAAAACATTGCTATTGAGAAATCTGTTGCCTATATGAGAATTAATTCAACCTGCTGGCAATCATTAGGCAGCATAAAATGTTCATTTCAGCAGGTGACTAGACCAATTTGCCAGTGAAATGAAGGATATATTATCTTAATATTGCTTTACAAATGTAATTACTTCAAATGTGTTGCTTTCCTTTGAATTTAGGTCCTTCAGCTTCCTTGGGTTCATCAGGCAGAGGTTAGCTACACAGAATGGGTGCATGTGCCAAGCCAGGAGGATACATCTGCTGCAGCCTTGATGGCTCTTTTGTGGTCCAGCTTCTCAGGGAGAGGAAAGATGCATGGGAAAATAGCAAGGGAGTGAGGTAGTGTCTTATTTTGGCTGTTACACTAGATTCTCGTGTTTGAAGAAAGGAAAGCCTTTATTTCCCTGCTTCTGTCTGAGTCGGATGATGCTAACAGAGCTGCATAGGGCTCTTAAGCAGTCTGATGAGTTACAGGAAGTCAGCGCCTGCTATAGGAGGGAGCAGCTGAGTGCTACTAACCGCTGCTGGTGCAACTGCAGTTATTTGTGGTTCCTCTTTGTCCACGCTTGACAACCTGAAACTGCAAGGACAAGTAAAACAGATTTCAGTGACTTGTTGCTTTCCTTTTCCTGCCATCTTGAATAGTGCCTTCTTGGTGAACACTAGTGATGATGCAACCTGCAATCTTGTTGGCTTGTTTTGCTCTTTGGGTAACTCCTGGGGCTCGTTAGATGCCATGCTGGCAGCTAACTTATAAACTGGAGATGGCTACAAACTGCTGACCTTCCTTACCTCATCATGTGCCACATTCCTTCTCCCAAATTGAGAGCTGCAAGCATGGACCAGCCAGAGGGCTACTGAGGTACAGCACTGCGAAACCTTGTTTTGGTGCTGCTGCTCCTCCAGACACTGTTCACATTGCAAAGACAGGCACAAGGACAAGAACTGCCCTGTTTGCATTTTCAAGAACCATAGGAGTCTGCAGTACTAAGTTAGCAGTGACAGCAGACAGATTTAAGCTTCCAAAACCCAAGAAGCTGCTATGATCATCACCTTATGCAGTTACCACAATAAACTAGTAAACAACATCAGACTTGACTTGTTCTCATTTTAAGTTCCTCAGTTGAAACAGAATGGCATCAGCTGCCTAATACCATTTGTGTCCTTAAGTATTCTGCAGGCATGTCTTCCAAAAGCCTTATGTTTTTTCAAAGTTATTTCCTGTAATATTGTGCGTGATGAGTCTGAAAGACAGGGAAGTAGTCAGCACTTCAGTGCTTTGCATACAGAAGGAGGCTCTGTTAAAGATAAGAGATGGATCTCCTGTTGCAGGACAAGCGTTCAAGGCTCTGTTCCACTTCAGGCTCCTTGTGTGGTTTGGAAACATCACTTACAGGCACGTATTTGTATGCTGTCATCATTGCATACTGCTGCCTATATTCTTCCCCTTAAAAAAAAATGTGGTCTTTGCATAGATTTGGCTGTATTTCTGTGCCTTGTTTTCACAAGGGAAGATAGTCATGCTTTGTACCCAAGGCATGTTGGAAAGAAATACATTAAGGACTGTGAGTTCATCTGATGCTATTTTAATAGGCACTCTATAAGCATTTTAAATAATAGGTTGTATTAGGCACTGAGACCAACCTTGTTTCTTTAAAATGAGTTTTGATTGTAAACTCAGTGAAGTAAAAACACATTGTACCCCTTACCTTCTCCTTCACAAATGGCTGATTTAGTTTAAGGCAACAAAATGAGAGCTGTGCAGTGTGATCTTAGCCTCCTCCCAGGCAGGTTAGGAAGTATGTGGCAGCCACGTGCCAGATCTTACCAGTGGCAATGAAAAAGGAGCAATCCTAGGTTATGTGATGACATTGTACCATCTTATGCAACAGTGGGTACTGCAACTCTTATCCTTTACAGTTCACTGTCCTGGGTTCAGCAGCAGCAGTCATTTTTCTCCTTCTTGGTAGCTGGTGCAGTGCTGTGGTTTTGACTTTCGGCCTGGGAACTGCACTGATAACACGAGAGTTTTCAGTTACTGCTTGGTAATGTTTTGGTCTGACCAAGGACTTTCTCATGCTCTGCCAGGGAGGAGGGGAAGCCGGGAGGAAATAGAGACAGGACACCTGACCCAAACTGACCAAAGAGGTATTCCATGCCACAGCATGTCATGCCTAGGATGTAAAACAGAGAGCAGAGACCCAGAAGGGTGGGGGTGCACTGCTTGATCGGGCTGGGTATAGGTGGTGAGCGATTGTATTTTTTCCTTGTATTTGCCTTATTATTATTATTGGTGGTAGCAGTAGTGGTCTTGTGTTATACCTTAGTTACTAAACTGTTCTTATCTCAACCTGTGGGAGTTGCATTCTTTCGATTCTCCTTCCCACCCCTCTGGGAGCAGGGGGAAGAAAGAAGGGGGAGTGAGTGAGAGAGCGACTGCGTGAGTTATAGAGGCTTAAACCACAACAGTGCATAAAAAACTTTGTCTCAATATGGGTTACCCAGGGAAGTAGTGAATGCTCCATCGCTGGCCGTGTTCAAGGCTGGATTGGACATAGCCTTGGGTGGCATGGTTTAGTGGGAGATGTCCCTGCCCCTGGCAGGGGGGTTGGAACTAGATGATCTTCAGGTCCTTTCCAACCCTAACTATTCTATGATTCTATGATTCTATATTTAGATATTTCAGTAAATATTATGATGGTTCTTCTAATTGTTTGGCAATAACTATACCCTGTCCTGTTGGTTATGTTTTCTTTCATGTTAGAGTTCATTTCAACCTTTCTGAAAATATTAATCACTTGAACACTGAACATTCACTTTTTGTCACTTTTTACTTCAGCTGTGAAATTTTGCATGGAAGGGGCTGCTTTCCTAAAGCCAAACAATCTTCCAATTTCTGTTTTCCAGTCCAAGTGTATAAATTATGTGTCCTTACCAGATTTATCATGGGGACAAAGGGGAAATGAAAAAAGTAATGCTCAGAAACTTGGACTGAAACTCTGTGCAGAGGAAGGTGAAGGAAACCCCACGGCCTGAGTTTTAAATAGTGATTTTGACAGTTTAGTTTGTGTTCCTATTGATTCTTTCACCAAACAAGCTTTCTGTCTCATTGCAATGTAATTTAAAAAGAATAACAATGGAGAGGAACACTTTAAAAGTAGTATTGTGGCTCCATTGCCTCTAATTAAAATGTAGATAAAAGACTAACTGGCGGATAAACACAAGCCCCGTGCTTCTCCAGTTCCTGAATTGTCCTGTGATCCAGTCAGTGCCTCTCTTAATTCCCCCATCCAAACTTTGGTGCTGTTTCACTTGATCATGCCTCTCCATTTTTTTCTGAGGAAAGTTTGATGTATTTGCTCTAGAAAAAGAGCACACCCCCCCTCCCAATCCATATCTTAATAATAAAGATTTTAATTGTCAGCTGCCACTGAGCACTTGTATTTTGTGTGGGTTTTGTGTAGCAGGTTCTGATTTCTGGCTGGGTTATGGCCAGAGTTTGGTTGTTGCTCTGTTTTTTTGCACACTTTCTTTTCCCCTCTTCTGACGTACAGAGAGAAATTTGAGGGGCTGAAATACATTAAAGAGGCAAAGCATTATTTGCTAATCTACTCTTAGTAATTCTCACTTGTCAGTATAAATAGAGTCCTGTGTTACTGCATGCACATAAATGCATTGTTGTTTAGAAAGAAAAACCAAGTGTTAACAAAAGGTATTCCTTCTACTGAAATCCAACAAGCTTTATCATTATGCCATCAATTACTCCTAATAAAAATTATTGTTTAATTGAAGTCATGTTGCTACTTCTGTGTAAACCATTTTGGCTGTTATGGAAATCTATGTTCTATCTATCTCAGAGTGCAGGCTTACAACTGTGTTAACAGTTACCTAATTTGATGTTTGTATGTGCATTATTACTCACTGTTGGACAGCATCAGTTCTTGAAAAGGCTGTTAAAGATGTATCTAAGCAATACATGGTAATAAATCCAGGCTGTAGCCTTTTGTAGTAGATCAGCTCAACAGTTGGAGAGTCGGATAAATCAGTTCAGCCAAGTGAATCAGGTTAATACAAGGATTTTAAATACTTTGCTAACCAGCAAAACCTGAGCCAGAACTGTGTTACAGTATGATCACATTAGCAGCTTCTCCAGAGTCCTGAGGATTTTGTAATAAACAGCAGCATGACTAAAGTGCTACTAGGGCATTTGCCTGTGCCCTCTGACTGGTCCAAGCAGCATCTCATATGATCAGATGCAGCCTTCTACGTAGTGATGGGTGTATTTTGAGGGTTCAGGCAGAAATTAACTTTTCCTCTGGAAATTTTATATAAAAATCATAGCACTTCTATGCTAAAAACCAAAACAAAACACACATTTCTGGACCAAAATCTGGTTTAGCCCACAGCAAAAATTCATGCCTAGGTATTAGCATATCTTCAGGGATATAATTTTAAATGGGGGGGGGGAACCTAATGGCTCCTTCTTAATAAACATTTTGTGTGGGAGCACATTTCTTTCTGCGATAGGCAGGTGGGTGGATACTGGCAAGTAGAGGCAGCTTCTCGGCTCTTGACAAGGACTGTGGAAGAAGTATTTGATGGTGGGACATTGGGGATGAAGGTTACAAGCAAGAGACTATATTGGAGAAAAAAGCATAAGCACGTGACAGGATGGGTAAATGACAGCCAAAAGGCAGCCTGGCAGTGCTGAGCAGCAGTCAGGGCCAGGTGGGAGAAACTTAAGAACAGGTCAAGGCAGGAACCCCAGCACTGCCATCACCTGCTGGTATCACCATGAAAGCCTCAGCTCCTCTCCAGGGCTAACCTTACTAACAACAGTCATGGCTCATGCACAGGAGTTGAATTCCTCAGCCATTTTCCAACATCTGTGTGTTAAACTTGCCACTCTTGAATTTTAAACAAAAGGTTCTGACTCAAACTCCATAGCCACATAAATAGCTCAACAAATAGTTTTAATTAATAAAATTGGAGAAAAAAGAGAGCTTTTTATTTTTGTAACTTGTAAACAGAGGCAGCTTCCTCTGCTTCTTAATCTATGTTACAAATCATTGCTGTTATTAAAAATCCAGCTTGACTGATGAAAATTCATGTTTCACACTTTTTTGGCAACACAGGAGCAAGCTGTTCAGCTGAATTCAGTAGAATAACTGGGCTGCTTTGTTTTAAATCAATCTAAGGAGTACTCAGAGGCTTTCTTAAAGTTGTTTTGTTTCTGAGCACACTATAGTTTCCTAGATGACTAAAGAAATACTTACTAAGACTATATAAAAAAGGTGCTTCCCCCTTCAGAATAAAACAACCCCCTGCCACATCTTCACAAGGACCCCTTGGTCCAGCAAGTAGCCCTATGACTCACCTCTTCCTTTGCATGGTCATGAAGGGTTTTTGCATGGAAAATAACAGGGTGTCTTCAGCTGTGTCAGTAACCACCATCAGCACCAGCTAATGCTGCTCAGATACACCTTGTAAATGTTCCTGGAAGTCACAAGAGAAGGAGCAGAAGTGCAGGGCCACCTCCCGTGGGGAACTGAAAGGAAAGACCCATGCAAATGCCAGCAGCAGCCGAGCTGCCCACTTGCCACTTCACACGATGCTTAATCCAGCCTATGCCAGTCCAGGCAGTTTTACAATGTACTTTTGCTAGCTAGCAGTTTGATAGCAAAATATGTCACACTGATGTTCATATTGTCAATGCACTGGTTGCCACTGACAGGAGGAATGAGATTGCCACCTGAATGTCTCTGTTGCTTGAGAGAATAAGCAGTTTCTGTATCTCCAGTTTGAAGACTCTAACACGGCAAATTGGTTTTTTTTCTATTCTTTTAGATTAGCCTTATTTAATAAAGGCTTTTGCTGGATTAATAATCCAGCAATTGCATTTAGTAATAGTTATATTCCATTTTGCCATGTACTGTAATGTATGTAGTTAAGTATGTATTTTATAAGCATTTTAAAACTTGAAAACATAAGAAAAAAATTAATTGCAAAAGACTCTTGCCTGCCTACATACTGTATTTGTTTAATGTCGATTTCTCTTCCCATAGTAGTGAAATGCCAAATCCATATTTAAAATCTGAAGTATTGACAAAATCTTCTGAGCACACAAAGCTGTTCTGGCAAAATAAAAGAGTGCCTGCTGTGCTGCAGCTAGAAAAATGAAACAGCTCGTCAATTCACCAAAAATCTGCCTACAGACAAGGCGTTCTCCAGCCTTCAGGAAACCTGATGCTTTGCTCACGCAGGAAGAAATCCTCACCATGCTGAAGTCAGTGAGAAACCTCCGCTGATTTTAGCAGGGCCAACTGCTATGAGATTGACAAGGCTATTATTATGCTTTAAAATTAAACTTATGCACATGCATTCACAAATAGGAACCATAACAGCAGAAAGGCTTAATGCAACAGTTATCAGGGAAGTGAAAAATTCAGAAAGAATATGCTGCAGTTTGACATTAATGTGTTACGAAAAATTTAATTTTAATAGGAGGTCAAACCTCTCATTTTTTTTTTCTTAGTGTGTCATAATCTCACATTTCTTCAGCTGTCACAGAACAGTTAGAAACGGAGACAGAATTTTCTGACTGAAGTGTGGTTTCTCAGAGACAGAACCAGTATTTATTTTGAAATTACTCCTAAATTATTAATTACCCACTTAAAAGCATAAGAAAACATTTGGCCTCGTAGCATCTCTATAATCTTTCACAGTAGAAACCCACAAGATTTCTATGTAATTACTTACCAAAATAAAGGACCTTTTTTTTTGTGTGGCAGTTTTGTTTGTAAATGTTTTATTAAAAAAATCTTTTAACGCTATTAGTCAATACATGTGTAATAATACTTAATAAAGTATCACGTAGTAGTAGGTATTTTGGATTGAGGAATGCAATGGTTTTAACTAAATCATCAGAGCTCTGTTCTGCTCCAGTCTCTTCTGAATTGTCTTTTTTTCCCCAGAATTTAAACAAACTCCTTCTTTGTCAAGGTACGTCATCCTTAAGGCCTTGCAAACTTTTTAGTGATTGAACCAAAACAAAGAGAGAGCTCATCTTTCTTGATGTGAAGACCACGCTGCTCTTGAGCTTAAAAAGATGCCTGCAGTTTTCAAGCAGTTAGTGGCAAATCAGCAAGAAAGAAATCAGAGGAGAAGAAGGGGCACTTGGAAATCAAAACAGTAAAGTGCACAGTTACACTGTCTGAAATTGTATTAATCTGATCCAAAGAACTTGCTGGACTGTGGATGTTTAATACAATTTGGCTTGCATGAAATATACTATCACAATCAGACAGAAAGGATTTTCTTTTTCTTCCTGAAGTCATCTACAGGCTATATAGAATTCAATTTTCAAGGGTAACATACTGCAGCTCTTTGGATATTGATTGGTTTCCTAAGTCAACAAGGAGATGGAGAAGGGGGGGAAGGTGTGGAGGGTTGCAAGGTGTCCTTGTGCCTTCTCTGGATTTTTTAGATGCCAGTACTCTCCAGTTCCCCGTCCTCCAGCCCTAATGCAGCATGCGACCTAGAAATCATAAACAGTTTCTCTTTATTTGTGTACTGTCTTTGAGTTTGCTGGGATTGCTTCCCTGTTTGCTCTCTGCTGGTAGCCTTGAGGGGGTCTGTCTTCTCAGGTGGTTCCTCCTCACAGTCCTGGATTTTACTGGCTGAGGTGTTGGCAACTGACTCCAAGGAGGTGCCTGCCTCCTCCAGGTGGCTGTAGCCCTTATTGCTGCTGGAAGGCTCAGACCGGGAGCTCTGGGAGTCCGTCCTGATGATGGCAGGAGGGGATGAGGGGGGTGACTCCCCCACATCAAGAGATTTGGAGTAGCTAGAAGATGCCTTTACCAAGAGGCTAGAGTCCAGGCCCCTGCTGACAGCCGGGGACCGAGGTGGCTCTGGGGAAAGGGGACACCTGGCATCGGGCAAGCAGCTGGTGCTCTGCCGCCTGAGAACCAGCTTGTGCCTCCTCATCCCACAGCCTCCCTTGACGTGACTGCTGCTGAGGTCAGTCAGGCTCAGTTCAAACTCCCCCTGTGGTATCTCCCGGGCTCCCCTCTCACCAGGGGGCCTCTGCCATCCTCCCCCTCTGCTGCTTGGTGCCAAGGGCAAGAGGGCAAAAGCGCTCAGTGAAGAGCTAACAATGGAGCTGGCTGTGCTGCACTGGCCCCAGCTCTCCGGTGGGCTGCAGGGTGGGCTAGTGACAGCGTGACCAGCAAGGTCAGTGCGCTCCTGGTAGATGCTGTACACAGCCTCGGCCAGGCTGGGCGGCTGCGGTGGGGTGCAGAAAGAGGAACGCCGTGGTGAGGATGCCAGGTCCGGTGGGGAAAGTGAGACAGCCAGCCCTGGTGGCCAGGAGCTCTTGGCCAGCATGGCCGCAGCACCCAGGCCTTCACCACCAGGCTTTAGCTCCAGGCTCCGGGACTGCATGTAGTTGACAAACCCATTGAGAGGGGCTGAGGCCAGGGTGCCTCCATCCTTGGTCCGCAGGCTGTGGGCATCGATGACAGTGGAGTAAAGGTCACGCAGGTTGATGATCTTGGTCTTCTTGTCGCGGTTCTCATGCAATACTGCATTGGCACAGATGAACAGGAAGATGCCGATACCCATGATGAGGGGGCCCAGCACCTTCAGCTTGTCTGAATGCAAGTAGCTCGAGAAAAGACGGAAAAGGAAACCCACTGAGGCCTGCGGGGACAAGGAGGTGGGGGGAGACTGTGGGGACCCCCAGGTGGTAGCAGTGGTGGAGGTGTTGATTCTGGGAGATGACTCTGGATGCCCCCCTGCTTGTGCCCCTTCCTGGCTCCGGGAGCGGTTCTTGGGGGTGCCACCTTGTGGTGCCAGGTGCCGGCCTCCACCGAAGCTGCCTTCTCTGTACACCTGGCTGGGCTTTGGCCAGTAGCCCACCACAGCCAAGGCAATGCCCACCAGCAGAACCAGGATGCCACAGAGGGCAATGAGCCCTGAGAGGGAGCACAGCTTGAGCTTGCCTTTCACCACCACCACATCGTTCTTGCGCTTCTTTTTGGCCTTGCGTTTGCGCTTGGGGACTTGGCTTTGGGGTCGCAAGGGGTCCTGTTTCCTAGCTGAGATCCTCAGGAGGCCTCCAGTGGCGATCATGGCTGGCTACCCAGAGCACTGCTCCCTATGGCCACTCCAGCTCCTGCAGTGAAAAGAAAAGGGTGAGGACCAGGGCCAGATGTGCAGTACAAAAGGTATTTCTTCTGTTCCTCATTCAAACTCCTGCTAATTAAAACCCTCAACAAGTGGGACAGGGGTTGACACAAATAGGCTGATCTCCCTTGCTCACACAGCTCTGGTTTGTGAGGACTGACAGCATCAAACCAGCGATGTGCCCCAATACACTCTTGCCAAAAAGCTACTTAATTTATTTACACTCTAGGTAAATGACAGGGGAAGTAATATCTGCCAGTGTAAACAAAAAGCTGGTCTCAGAAGGAGCTTGCAAAGCACTGGAGCTCAGAGCATGCTGCGTCCCATTCCCTAGCAAGGTCTGGGGTTACACTGCACACTTGACTGCAGCTAGTGGTGTCATATAGGATGTGGGAGGATGGGGGAAATAAAAGCACAAAGGCAGCATGTTTGATCTACAGATACCATTTGTTTCACTATATGACTTACATATTACTGGGGGGAGGGTTAATATATTACTTGCCTGTCTCAAATGAGTGGGAAAGTCACAAGGGAAACATTTGTACACTGGCAAGCAGTGCCCTGCAAAAGTTTCTTCCTAGCCACTTGCATTTGATCTGCAATATTACAGAAATCCATCTCCCGCCTGCAGTCCAGAGGCATCCCTGGTTTGGGAACATGTGCGGAGCCCCAGGTAACGGTTATGTAACGGTGGCGAATTCCCCGCCCCCAGAAAGCGGAGATGGTGGCTGACAGGTAAGAGATGGCATGTCAAATCTTACTAAAGGCAGAGTGAACCCTTACGAGTCACCCGGGAAACTAACAATGACCGCTTGGAGGAAACTGGCAGGGGGCTAAACGTTCAGCACTCATGGCTTTTGTTCTGCCATACCATCAGAAGTCAGCTTCAGTTCCAATGATCCCGGCTACAAAACACAGCGTGTAGGAGCAATTCCTGCACTGTTGCAATATTTATGGGAAGATATCCCTTCATGCTATCGCTGAGCAGCATCGCCTTTCCCCTTTCCCTTTCGGAGTGTCCGATTATTTTTTCTTTGAGGGAGCAAAAGATGACAGCACCGAATATAATACGATATACAAAGTTCAATTAATTGCACTGAAAGTCGATTAAGAAAACACCTAAAAAAAATAAAGAACTTGCTTCCCTTCCTCCGTACAGCTTATAAATCTCATTTCTTTTCTATTCCATTCCCAGATTCGCCATGTATGCGGTAATTTCGTGTCCCATTTACTCCATTTGTATTTTCCCCCGGAAAAAGAAGGGTATTGTCAGAGGGGACAGTGTTAAATTACTCTCCGAGGTGCTGCACGCTCAAAACAAAGAGCACAGACTTGTCTTCTCTTTCCTATCACTGAACTATTTATTTAATAAAAAAAAAACCCCACACAACATTTTTTGTTGACGCAAAAGTGTAATTATCGGGGCACCCTTTGCTGTAATTGCCGGTTCGCTGGTCTCATGCCTTCTGCTGCCCCACTAGCCAGCAGCTCGTCTCCTCTACTACGGCGAAGGGAGGTGGTGATCAGCTCCGAGGAATCTTCCCAGTCCGGCATCGCCTGGCACTTAGTTCTGGCGATGGAGAGCGCGGAGCTGGGCACGGGAAGGAGGGCACCGCCGGACAGCCGGCCATTGCCACTGACCGCAACGCAATGAAGAAGCAGGGCAATGGGTTCGCAGCAGGGGCTGAAGCCACCTTTCGCACGAATTGACCGCGACCTCCACTCGCAACCCCTCGCCGGCGGCTTCATCGGCGAGCCCTCGGGCACTACCCGGACGTCGCTCAGTAAAGACCAAATACAGTTTTAACAGTATTAACAGGATCCGGTTTAACCCCTTCCCATCCCTCGCCCGCCACAGACGGGGCTGGACGGGCTCCGCTGCCGGGGCACCGGCTGAAACGCGCCCGGGCAGCAGATCGAGGGCGCCCGCCGAGGGCTGCCGCTGGCTCCCCCGGACGCGCCGCGCCGCCCGGGCTGGCCTCGCTGTCAGGGCAGGGCGCCGAGCCCCGCGGGGCGCCAAACCCGGTCGTTCCCACCACACCCCCCGGGGCGTCGGGCGGGGGTCACGGGCGGACAGACCCGCCGCTCAGGATGGCAGAGTCGGGGGTACGTGGTCACTTACCGAGGAGGACCGGGGAGAAGTCCGCTCGGGAAGCGGCCGAGCCGCCGCGGGGAAGAAACTTTCCGGCCCGAGCGGGCATCCCCGCACGGCGCCCGCCCCGCCGCGGCCGCTGCCGCTTCGCCGCGCCTCACGGCCCCGGGCGGGCGGGCGGCGGGGCTGGGCCGAGCGCTAGGCGCCCCGTCGGCCCCGCCGCCGCTGGCCGCCTCAGGGAGCTCCGCGGGAGCGCTGCTCCCTCTCCATACCGCATCCTTCCCGCCGCGGGGCCGGCCCCGCTGCCTCTGCCTGTGCCGCCGCTGCGGGCGGTGCGCGGCTGCCGCGGCTGCGGCCGGACTCGGCGCCGTTGCTAGGAGACGGGAGCCGTGACACAGGGAAATTGCGGCAGGATGGCCGCGGCCACCTCCCCCCGCCAACGCCACCTGCGCACCTGCGCCCGCCCGCCACCGCCCCGCCCCGCCCCGCGGCGGCACCGCCCGCCGAGGCACCGCCCCGCGCGGCCTCACCTCGCTGCGCCATGTTGTGCGTGCTGGGCCCCTCCGTGTCCTGCCGTGCCCAGCCCCGGTGTGCTCGCAGACCTTTCCTTTCCCCCGTCTGACCAGTGTCCGGCCGCGGGCGAGGTGCGGCCTCCGTTATCCTCCCTTCCTCCCTTCCTCCCGACTCCCTCAACCCATCCCGGGTCGCACCATCTGGGAGCTCAGGAGTGGGATGATGGGAAGACCCTCCGCCTCTTTTCCACCAGTGTCGGTGATGTCTCATCAGCTTCAGGCTCAGCCACCCCACCTTTATCTATTTCCCTCCAAGTCTGCAGGAATTCCAAGGAAGAAAGCCAAGAAGCAGGTGAAAAGATCAAGAAAAAGGATGAAAGTAGAAAGTGGCAGCTGACATACAGCAATGGTTTCACCCAGGATCTCTCGTTTTCAGCAGAAAATGGGAAACAGTGCTTTCTTCTGAGCTGCTTTTGTGAGAACTGATAAAAGTTGAAATTATCACCTAAGTGAGATATAATGTAGCATGATCACATTGCCTCTCTTATTTATGAGAGGAGATTACTGCTGATTGCTCTAGTCAAGTCTTGTCACAGGTCCGTCATGAGCTAGAAGGCAAATCTCAGGCAGGTATCTCAGTAAATAGATAAAACTCATCCTGTGGCTTGGGTTTGCTCCTAATGTACATTGCGTGCTTTTTTTGGGGGTAGATAGACCGAACCTATCTTTTTATGCAGTGGCCATAGATCCCTCTTGAAGCCAGAGTGTGATCTAGCCTGGCCAAACCAGCTTTCTTCCTCTGCTGGACCTCTTGGGAAGGGTATGCTGTGTGTGAAGCAGTTTTCCAGAAACTAAGGGGCAATAAAGAGAGCATTTATAGTGTTGAACTGTTTTTAATAATAAAGGACCCAACACGGGTTGGGAAAATTGTCAGAGATTATGCATAATTGGTTAAATTTTATATATTCCAGCCTCAACAATTCTGCGATTCTGTTTCTTTCACCAGTGCCTGGTTTGAGAGCAAACAAATCCTAAAGCTGCACATATGCATTTTAATGTCATTTGCAGTTTGTCTCGGCAAAATCACTTCGGACACATTTCTTTCACTACAAATACAACTTTTGGTTATGCAACAGGCTTGAAACTCAAGATTTATTATTTAACAACTTCTTTTAAAAGTGTGCTTTGAATGGTCTTGATGAACCAGAGTCTTCTGACACTCAGTAATTTGCTTTGTGTTCAGCCCAGACTTCAGAGGAAAACAAACATACCACATCTGTTTCCACTGGAGACCTGTATCACATCAATAATGCAGCATCACCAGACTCTCCCTGAAAGGCTCCTGTGTTAGAAAAAGAGGAAGAACGAAAGTGATTTTTTTTAAAGGGCAAAGAGCTCTTTTCCTTATCTGAGTCATATTTTCTATTTCTGTCAAACTAAACCATTCTATTTAGCTATCTTTTTATACAACAGCCTTTCCAGATTTTCACTGCTAAAGTTTTGAGTGATTAGGCTATTATCACATTCAGGGTTTTCAAATTACTCTTAGCCAAATGTGTTGTAGGTGAGGCCAAACCCTGGAAGATAAGAAATATGTTCTTGGATGAAAAGCTGCTGAAGGTGTTGTTCCACAGTAGCTAGCAGTGCAATCTTAATTTGCTTTATATGGTAAGGACCAGTTGTACAATGTCAGGCTGAGTCCCTCAGAGCAAGTTGCCTTGCCAACTTGGAATATCCTTACTTATCGTACAGATTATTAGTCTAGTTCAACAAACGCGTTGGGAACTTTAATGAAACATTTATTTTATTTTTAGTTTATACAGATTTTTGTGTCCCCAGAAGTGGAATGGTTGCAAAAGGCATCTCTCCTATTGGTTTGGTTTACTGGTTGTCTGAGTTAATTTGTAACTGTGTTTGCATTGACTCAGGAGGCTCAGCTCCTGCTTTGTTTGTGTAACTTTCTGCATGATGCTATACCTTCATCATTAAACTGTAGTGAACATAAATAATAATTAGGAAATCCGAAGAGCTTATTTGACCTGGGTTTTCTTTCTCCTTTCTCCTTTCAGATTTCTCAGCCCCTTTAACATTTCCCTTTCTTGCCCCTTCTCCCCCCTTTTCCCATTCTCCTCCTCTCCTCTCCTTTTCCCTCTCCCTCTCCCTCTCCCTCTCCCTCTCCCTCTCCCTCTCCCTCTCCCTCTCCCTCTCCCTCTCTCCTTTTCTCCCTCTCTCCTTTTCTCCCTCTCTCCTTTTCTCCCTCTCTCCTTTTCTCCCTCTCCCTTTCCCTCTCCCTCTTTCCTTTTCTCCCTCTCTCCTTTTCTCCCTCTGTCCCTCTTGTTTATCTATATAAAAATCACTAATTTTTAAGACTGTCCTTGCTTTTTTTAGATTGTTTGAGCATAAGATGGTAACCTTGATGTGGTCCTTTCTGGGACATGCTTCAGTACAACAATGCCATCAATTTTAGTATACCCCCTTCAGTAGGTTCCACCCCAGGCTGCCTCTGGGTATGTCAACTCTAATCCAGGAGATGTGTAGCCGAGTTAATACATCTCAGCCCTCAGCAGGCCCAAGGTCCAAAACCAATTCAAATGACAGCTTAAAGTACTTGGTGTACTTATCTGAAATACTGTAGCATCTACCGGTTCCAGCCATGGACCTGCAGTTCCTAGCACAGAGACCATGCAAAACAACACCAGAGAGAAGGCCGTTACTCAACATACTTACAATCTGAGCGCAAAAATAAAAGGATAAACATGAAAAGCATTCTTAGAGGAGTAGTTAATACTAGTAGTTAAGCATAAGAGAGAAATGTTTTGCACAGGCTTCAGACCTTTCCCAGTGATTTATCTTTACAATTTCTCAAACACAGAGTAACAGAAGTATGAGAGTCCTTGCCATCTTAACCTGTTTCTTTCTAGTAGAATGGCTTTCAGTCATAACAGGGGCTCTGGACTGAAAGCCCATTTTAATTGTAGCTTATTTAGCAATTTTTAATTAGGTGATTTATTGCACTAATAAAAATAAAAGCTGATGTACATCTTGTACATATGCTTCACAGTATGTTGTGCTATATGCCAAAGTTTCCCGAGTCTTTATTGCTGGAATTCATAGCTCCATCTTATTCAATAGCTAGGAAAGTTGTAAGAGCGTCACTCCCAGTCTGGCCGTTGATCTCCAAGTAAGTGTTTGCTTTGTCTTACGTTAGCCCTGTATACTTTGTTTGTTTGTTTGTTTGTTTGTTTTTTTCCCATTGCAGGGGAGATTCTGATATGATTAGTGGTGAAGACTCTGGTATGATTAATGATGGTTTGATAACCAATGCAGAGGAAAAGAGCAGCACTGTGAATGAACAATGAGGAATCATCCACACTGAGAAAATATATGTCTGAAATCCTTACAGGCCTACATCAAACACAGTGAATCCTCACTGTGTATTAGATTCATCTGTCTTATTTGATATGTGGTAGAATTAGAAGCAACTTTTCTTTTCATTGTGTAGCAAGCCTGAGTCTAGACAATCCACTGAGGGCGAATAGCAATTTGCATGTCTGCTCTTCTTTCAAATTTAATTATAGCAGAGATACACATTGCTGGAAACATTTACCCGGGCGAAGGAAACACACAGACATGAAATCTGGTGATTGTAAGGTAAAAGGAATGAATACTTGAAAATGAACAAGCTTTTTCACACACACAACAAAAAAAAAAAAAAAAACGAAAAGAAAGGAAGAAGTACTAGTTTATCTCACTTCAGTTCTTTCTGACATTCATAGAATCATAGAATAGTTAGGGTTGGAAAGGACCTGAAGATCATCTAGTTCCAACCCCCCTGCCAGGGGCAGGGACACCTCACACTAAACCATGCCACCCAAGGCTATGTCCAGCTTGGACTTGAACACCACCAGCGATGGAGCATTCACAACTTCCCTGGGCAACCCATTCCAGTGCCTCACCACCCTTACAGTAAAGAATTTCTTCCTCATATCCAATCTAAACTTCCCCTGTTTAAGTTTGAACCCATTACCCCTTTTCCTATCTCTACAGTCCCTAATGAAGAGTTCCTCCCCAGCATCCATATAGGCCCCCTTCAGATATTGGAAGGCTGCTATGAGGTCTCCACAAAGCCTTCTCTTCTCCAGGCTGAACAGCCCCAACTATGTCAGCCTGTCTTCATATGTGAGGTGCTTCAGCCCCTTAATCATCCTCGTGGCCCTCCTCTGGACTTATTCCAACAACTCCATGTCCTTTTTATGTTGAGGACACCAGAACTGCACACAAGACTCCAAGTGAGATCTCACGAGAGCAGAGTAGAGGATCACCTCCTTCGGCCTGCTGGTCACGCTCCTTTTGATGCAGCCCAGGATACGGTTGGCTTTCTGGGCTGCAAAGCGCACACTGAAGCCAGCTCATGTTCATTTTCTCATTGACCAGCACCCCCAAGTCCTTCTCTGCTGGGCTACTCTGAAAAAGATTCTCTGAAACAATTTCTATTTTCGAGGCATTAAGGCCAGTTAGCACTTTATAAATATATATATATTTAATTGGCATCTTGCAAAAGGCTTAAAACAAGGAGAGACTGCGAGATGTTCTTGCGTCAGTTGTGACATATTGCAGGAAGTTTGTGACGGTTGCACCCTCAGGTTATGAGCTGTGCTCAGGGGCAGATGTCACTCAGTTGCTTTTAAATGTTCTGTGCATGACTTCTCATCTGGCTTAAAAAGAAGTAGGAAGCATTCAGCTGTGTTATTTGCCTTCACTTCTGATTTGTTGATACAACTGCAAATAACTGCAAAAAAGGGTGTCTGTTACTTGTACGCACAAACCCACTTAAAGGCTAATCAACAGCACTTCCCAAACTATGTGCCTGGGAGGTAAGATCAGTGTAGCATTTTTGCCAAATCATTGCAATTAAATATTTTTTTCAATATCACTCCCCCTCTGCTTACCTCTACAATATAAGCTCTTTGAGATGGAGGTCATCCTAAAGCAACTGGACCCTAGCTGTAATGAGGTATCTGTGTACAACTGTTTCATGATTAGCACCTTCTTACTGTTTAAGCATTTTTGTTGTCTATTTGACAGTCTAAAGCGAATGATGAGAACAGCCCTGAGGAGAAAGACTTGGGGGTAATAAGAAGCTCAGCATGACCCATCAGAATGCACTTGCATCCCAAAAAGCCAACCATATCCTGGGCTGCATGAAAAGAATCATGGCAAGCAGGCTAAGAGGTGATTCTTCCCCTCTACTCTGCTGTCCTGAGACTTCAGCTGGAGCACTGTGTTCAGCTTTGGGGCTCCCAACGCAAGAGGGACATGGGCCTGTTGGAGTGAGCCCAGAGGAGGCCACAAAGATGATCAGATGTCTGGAGCACCTCTCCTATGAAGACAGGCTGAGAGAGTTGGGCTTGTTCAGCCTGAAGAAGAGAAGGCTTCAGGGAGACCTTAGAGCAGTCTCCCAGTACCTAAAGAGGGCCTATGAGAAATCTGGAGAGGGACTTTTTATGAGGGCATGTAGTTACAGGACAAGAGGGAAGGGCTTTAAACTGACAGAGGGTAGATTTATATAGATATTAGGAAGAAGTTCTTTACTGTGAGGGTGGTGATACACTGGAATGGGTTGCCCAGATGAGTTGTGGCTTCCCCATCCCTGGCAGTTTTCAAGGCTAGATGGGATGGGGCTTTAAGCAACCTGATCTACTGGAAGCTGTCCCTGCACATGGCAGGGGGATTGGCACTAGATGAGCTTTACGGTCCGTTGCAACCCAAACAATTTAATGATTTTATAATGTGAAAGTATATTTTCTAAGATAAATTCATAAAATGGCTTATTTTATCATGAAGCCTTAGAAATACCATTTTGAATCAGTGGGACATCACTTCTCTATGAGAAATAATGACAAAGTATATTGGACAGAGGGCTGGAAAATGTTTTTATTGAAAATGATATTAAAAGTACATTACTTGCATGCCAAAGCACTTGTTGTGGGAGGGGAACATTAGAATGCACCAATAACATATGGCTGTTGCTGTCTTTTTTTTTCCTTCTAGGGCAGTAAGTGCTAGAGAGATTTTTAGCCTTAGTAATTTAAAATTGTAGATGTTCAAAAATAAACTTGATACCAGCATTTTTGCAACTCCGTGCAAAGGCTTTTCAGCAAGGAGAAAGATGCTCATGCCTTCTATCTGCATTGCTCATTGCAAGTTCTGACATCAGAGCATTCTGGCAATAGGAAAACAGCTCAGCTGAGAAGTGGTCAAGGATAAATGGTGAGCAGTTTGCCTCATCCACGGGGGGATAGGACATCCACAAAGTGGAGTCAGTCTACCCAGACCATGAGCTGTGTTAGTCATCCACAAGGAACCACCGTCAAAAAGAGCTGATATAGTCAGCAGATATTCTGCAGTTTAAATGATACCTAATGTTTTCCCGGGTTTCACTGGGATGCACCGGCTGCTTCCCAGCATACCCTCAGGCTGCTGGGAAGCAGGGCTGTCTTTTCGTTATACAAAATACATAATGCTTGCGTTAGTTGGGGGAATTCCTGACTGGTTTGGTGAGACACTGGAACAATGCAATCAAACATAATCACACTTAATAAGATGATTTGCAACAATCTGCATGAAAGCACAGTCAGGAGAATAAAACGATGATTGCATCCTTCTTTTTTAAAAGAAGGATTTTCTCAGTCCAGCACTCACTGCATTCTTACATACTCATGCACTTTGATAGGTGTCTTTGCCCTATGTTATTAAAGGATTAACTTAGAATTTAATAAATGGAAACTATTACAGTATCTTTTTTATATGCTGTCAAAAGAGATTAACCCACATTTTTGACCTGGGAGCTTTTTCTTTTTTTCTCATTTCCCTTTCCCCATGACCTGCAATCACAGTTTTTTACTCTGCACTGAACATCTGATCATCACTGTGGAAAGACAAGCAGCTAACCTAGAGTACACATCCAGTGCAAATAGTTTTTACAGACTATTAACATGATTTGACACAACCCTGATGAATTGCAAAAGTCTTAAAGCTCCATGCTTCACTGCTATCACTTTCAGAGTGGTGCAAGATCTGCTCAAAAATGAAGGTCAAATTTGCCCAGGATTTAATGGCACATCTTTGGAACATGAAGGAACTCAGAAAACATACTAAGACTTTGATGGATGAACCTTTAGCTTGCCAGAAAGAGAGTAATCTTGTTTGTGCCAGCTCTTCCACAGCTTCTCCTTAGAGAAGGGACACTGGGGTAAAGTCAAGAGCACATCTTAAGTGTACTGTAACTAACCAGCGCAGGTGTGAAATGCCAGTGGATTTCTTGCCTGTGCTAGGAACTAAATCCCTCCAAGGCTTAGGGTAGCACAAAAGTGGATTGTAGAATGCATTGAGCTCTGCTATTCTCTGGACCCAAATGCCAGTATGCTGATATGTTTTCTCTTCAGTCACACTTAAGCTGTGTTTTAAATTATTCTGATGGACAAAGGTAGGAAAGGATATTTTCATGACTTAATGTTAAAACACTGAACTTTGCCCTGAAGTTGTAGAAGGTGAGTTCAGTGTGACCAGTAGGTACAAATTCCTGAAATTATACAGGAAAAAAAATCCAGTTCGTAACTAGAACTTGAACTCTGTAGTTAAATGACACTTAGGCACTCAGATAGTACATTGTATATTAAATATAATTCATAACACTTCACATGGAGGACTTGATTGTTATTCTTTTAATATTCATGACACATATTGTACCTCTGCTTTGATTTTGAATGTTACTATTGCAAAATTCAGTTATGTTAGTCAAATGCCTGGTATTACACTAATCATTCTCAATCAATTTTGAAACTTTAAAGGTATAAAATTATGTAATTCAAACAAAGTACAACTTGCTAAATTGATTTTCTGGATTGATACAAGTGAGCTGAATTTACAGAATAAAGTAGATCTAGAGGAAACGCTGTGGTTTTGTCAAAGCCAGGGAATGTTCACAGCAGAAAGTCAATAGGAATATTCTTTGTTATAGGAAACATTACCATGAAAGAGTGAAACAGAATAAATGAAAAAGAATTAGCATCATCACATGTGCTTGTTGTTCCTTTTGCTTTTGTTATCAAATAACTCTCCTTAAATTTAAAGAGAGAAAAAAAGGAAGCCTTTTAATTGTGCAGACTGTAAGGATGTTGCTTGCTCTGCTTTTCTCAATGCTCCCAAAGGGGTAAGTTATGACCTAGTGGATCTATGTATCTAAACAAAAGTCAGTTAACTTCCTATGAAGTTTCGCCAGAGACACCAAAAGGAAAATTCAGCCCGCAGATACTGTGGGATTATGTGTAAGAGTAAAGCAACCAGGCTTTGGCCCCAAATGTCAGCCAATTTACTGTTCATGTAGCAGTGCAAGAGCTTTGGGAGCCTCTAGAGGCCTGGGTGTTCCTGAAAACACAGATATTCCAGGAAGAAGGAAAATGCATGCCTCATCTTGTGATGCAGAACATAGCTGGTTTTCTTTCTGTGTTTATATCTTTGGTTATTTTTAGAGAGGTTTTGGTTTGGGTGTTTTTGTTTTTTCTGGCTGAGTTGTGTTTATAGATATTAATGGTGCAGAGAAGATAACTGTACCCTGAAGCAGTCAGAAAGGCAGAACCTGAAACAGTTTTTGGTTTTCCTGAAATTTAATTTTCAGCAGATTTGGCTATTGAACAGAAGGACGGGAAGGGCCTTTTCATGCTCTTTTTTATCTTTGCTTGTTTGAATATCTTGGGTGTGAAATGAAGCTTGTCATGTATGATGGTTAAAAAGCCTCAACTGCTCAATTTATTATGCATCCTTTTTTCAGTGTATGCTTATTACTCATGCGTAGCCAGGAGTATGAGTATCACAGATGAATTAAGAACTGTGTATTTAACTTTTAAATAACCAATCAGTGCTTAAGAAAATATGAAATAGCTATTTCCAAGTAATACGTGCATGTGTGAATCAGGCCATGGCTAGACATGTTATCGCCTCTATCACAGCTTCTGAGGGGGACTCAACCACAGTCATAGCACTTATACTTTTGGTTACTTTTGCAGTTCCTAGGTGTCCTCACCACACAAGGCTGTGTCAGTTCCTGTCTCAAATATAACATATTGCATCACAAGTGGGTGGAATTTATCTCACCTAACTTTGGAAGGCTTTAACATACCTACATCACTTCTATAGCATGACAGATCTGTTCTTCTGTAGGAGCAGTGGTTTGAAAGCAGTAGTTTTCTGTAATTACCTGTTTCTTCCTATTGATTATAGCAGAACTCTGAATTCTAGATTTTGATGTTGCAGATTTTGACATTTTCCCTCACTTACCTATACTATTTTACATGACTGCCCCTGGAGCATTTTTGCATAGCATCATGAGAGTTCAGAAGAGTATGAAATCTCAGGGTCAAGTTCTCCAAATTTCTATTCGACATCTCATAATGCTTTCTACATCACAATATCCGTCTGTGATGATACACACATTTCAGTATCTTCACACATCTCATTTTACTTATGGATCCTTGAGGGAATTCTACATCTGTCTTGTAGATTGGCTATCTTTTCCCTATGTATTCAGGAACTTAAATTATTCCTGATTAGAAATTCTGCTGATGGGTGTGATGAAGCGTAGACAAAAAAAAATTAAGGGAGATGAATGAATAGGACAAACACATCAGAAGAATGGCAGTTTGTTGCATTTCACTGAGCAACATTTTTGAGAACAGCAAAAAACTCCTGAGTGGCAGGATCACACTGTAATGGTGACATAAACAAAAAGAAGTGGTTGCAGAACATTTGGATGTGGAAAGGCACATTCTTGAAGTTGTATGATGAGCTTGCTCCAGCCCTTCAGCACAGATACCAGAACAAGAGTTGCTTTGCTAACAGGGGAAAGTGCTTTAATTGCACTCTGAAACACTGCTATCTTATTCTACTGTTGCTCAGTAGGCAGTATGCCTGAGATTGAGAAAGCCGTGGATGAGGTCATAGATAACATATGTAAGACCACTATGCATGTCCTTATTCATAAGGTTGTGATCCTGGAAGTGTTTCACAGAGAAATATTTAGCAGTGATTATTCTGAACTGATTTGAGGCAATGCCAAATGTTAGAGGAGGCCTACGGACACTTACTCCAGTGCTGGTATTACATTATCCCAGTTATTCATCCACTCAGAATCCTCATTCCATCATTAGGCACATGCTACTGAGTCACCAGTTAGTTTGCTAACTATCAAACTGCAAAAAGAAGGTGCATAACGTTCATTTCAGCAATAAAGATGCAGGCTGCATTATTCTTTCTTGGTGGGCATAAGCAACATATTGGACACTCAGATGCCTGCAGAGATTCTGAAATGTTTGCAGCATTCTGACTGAGGAGGTAAAAAGGAAAAAAAAATACAAACCACAAAACCAAACCTGAAAGATCAGATATGACCAGCTGAAGAGAGTAGTACAGAACTTATCAAAGAGGAGACAAGCCACACTCTCCTCATCTGAAAGGCAGCAAACATGCTGACTGAACTCTGGGTGACTAAACATGTAGTGAATCTAAACCCAAAGACTGCTGAATGTGAGTTTAAAGCAAGGCAGCTTAGATTTTGGTATTTACATGACTTTCTGTATGCCCTTTCTCGGCATAAAGGTAGACAACAATAATGTTAATTAACTACATCTTGGAAGAGAAAGAGTCTGTTACTTTGCTTAAAGGAGAACTGGGACTTGCACTTGGGAATTCGTGGTGACAGGGTCCCCATCTGAGCACCATTGCCAAAGTCAGGCTGGTTCCCAGAGCCTGTCTCCTAAAGTCAGGCTGGTTCTTGAGACTTCAATGACTGTACCATTGCTAGAGGTACCCATAGCACAGAGGGCCATGTTGGCTTGCAGCAAGTGTGAGTATTTTATCTCTAGATATCAAGAAACCATGCTGTTCCTCATTCTGGATATGGAGATTAAACTCTGATTCCCTTTCTGGTCCCTCTGTGGCTGATGGTTCTTTGTCTCAAATATAATACAGTGGAGAGGCTGTTTTTCTTTAATTTTCAGTTTCTAAAGAGCTTCTCAGTAATAATGGTGGGAAAAGTTTTACTAAGAATGTCAGACATGCCATATGGGATTAAGTCGACAACTGACCCACTGAGTTCAGTATTGTTTCTCTCATAATAGTTTGAAGAAACCATAGAATGGCTGTGCTGTCTTGTTTTCCCTTCCTCTTCAGATATTAAAAAGGTAACAAATCAACAGTCTGAAAAAAGTGATCTAAGAAGTGTCTCAAACAAGGTGAATTAGTTTTTTGTTAGACTACTAATTATTAACTTGAAGTTTGCAATAAAAGGTTATTTTGAAATTGTCCAGAGGACATGCTTGCCTGAAGTTGTTAAATTAAAAAGAAAACCAAACCAAATAAACAAAAAAACCCCAACAAACACCATCCCCCCCCCCCAAAAAAAAAAAAAAAAGGAAAAAAACCCCTATTATTGTCTAATAGTTTTGATTTTGGGGAATTTGTTGCATTTACTGAATAGCTTTTCCTCCCCATCCTCAAAATGCTTATGCAGCTGATCTGGACCCAGGCTTACCCCATCTTGCACATAGGCCTGTGCGTGACTAAGGCAAAGATGCAGTGGAGTTGTTTGAAGAAACTAAAGGGTCATGAAAGGGACTGATGACACCCTAATTTGAAGTCTAGGTGGAGTCTCCATTTCATTGAAATAGAGAATAATGTTTCAAGGCTAATTTGCATAGACTTTCTGATGGATTCTGGAAACAGGAATATACTAGTTCATTAAACATAGCTATGATGCATGGAAATTAAGCTGATTTGGGGTTTTTGTCCGTAGAAGTAAAGACAAATGTCTTTCCTGTGTGTTATTTGGGACAAAAGGGATGAAAAAATATTATTTGAGCAAGGAAAGCACATCAGAGAGTAAAAAACTCTCTGGTGACAAAATAGCGTGATGGATTTCTAGCCTCCAGAGCTTTGTGCAGGTATTTTATAACTTGTGTTAAAATAAATGGGATGCTTGGTATTAACAGAAAGGTGATCTGGGAACCAGTGGAATAGATAAGAAATTTCCTTTATTAACTTTTCCCAAACCGATGTGAAAAATCAGGGAATTGATTTTGTTCCTAGTCATACCTGTGTAAATCTTCAGTAATACTGGTCTCAGTGAATGATGAAATTGATGTAACAGAAGGTGGCCTTTGTGTTTCAGACAAGTGAATTGCAAAATCTGTATGCTATCAGTTTTACTTCTTGTAACACCTGCTTTTGTAATTTATTTTACCTAGAGGACAGCTTAAAATGTCGTATGTCAATCTAGACGCCACTCTAAACTCACACCTGGGATGAACAGAATTTAAATGCGAAACAAACTGAACTGAGGTTATTCTAAGTGGATTATTGCCATATTAATGAATAATAGATGAAATAAACCTCTCTGTGGGCTATAATCACTCAACTGAGTGGAAACATTGATGCCAAATGTCTAGAAGATCCAAATGAAATTTATGTCTCCCATCTAACCAGACCTGTGGATCGCATAACGCCTTTCTCTCTTTTGACACTGGCAGGCCACATACATCTTCAGAAAGCCCAGAGTAATCCATGTTGTGAGGAGATGCATAGTACTGCATGATCCTGGTATGCTGCAGTCATCCTAAACCTTCTTGCCACTGTAGTGTTAGCTAGTCTCCATTGAAGAAAATGTAGCCACTCCCTACATTGCCGATAAACATAAGAAAAAGTCAAGCTTCTTTTGAATCCATTAACAAAAACAGTTGTTTGCAGCCTTCAATTTAAACATAAGCACCTATAACCATTTAAATCAAGGAGATTTTTCCTTGGTATTGTTCAATGTTTTTGTGCATATTTGTTTGTGTGGGAAGAGAGTAAGAAATAGAAGGTGCCACAGAGAAGCAGAAAATGAACAATCAAAGGAAAGGGATAGAATCTGAATAAACATTGTGACTCTAAAATGAATGCAAGCCTACAGCAAAGCCTTTGGATTGTTGTCAGCTGGAAATAAGGCCAAAGTACTCATTTCTTTCTTTCAAGTATCTGTTTCATGCTTTCCAATGTAATAGCTTGAGTTCAGAGAAGGTCTGTTTGCTTATTTAAAGAGAGGGCTTTTTGTTATGAGGAAAGGAAAACTTAAGAAGTGATATAGAGCCTTTAAGCAAATGTAGTACCTTCCGAAAGATGCTGTAATAACGTGAGATATTGTTATTGAATTTGGACCATCTACAACTGGGAGCTTGATATTTCCCTTATATATTTTCTGTGGCTTGTTTGTATCAACAAATCTGTGCAAAACTCATTCCTCTTCAGAAGGTGACTAGAAGGCAATTACTGCCCCAGCTCTGAAATTATCCTTCCAATTTTTGCCTTGCTGTGGCTATTTGCTCTAAACACAATAGAGAAATTAATACATGATATGATTGCAAACATTAGCTATGCTCTTTTCTTAAAAGCACAGATGAGTCAAAATTAGGTAGCCTACAACATAACTAAACATCAATTAGGGTTTGAAAAACAGTACATGGCGTAAACATCCAAGGTCAGAGCTGGACTAAAAAGTAAACTCACAAGGCCAGACTTTTTAAATCCTAACAACTCTTATTGACACTGGTATTTCAATAACGCAGAATCTTACTTGTGGAAACTAATAAACGTGTGGGCAACAATAACCCTGCTGTCAATATATCAGATATAACACCAATTGATGTATATGGAGGATACGGATGAGAGGACAATATACCATTCTGAATACCTATTTGCTTTTCAATCCATTTATATTATTCTGTTTGGCTGTTGTCTTGACTGATGACAAACTTAATCTTTTCACAGCTGAAGAAGTGTTCTGTGGGACTGTTGCTTTATAACAAATTATGACTCAAATTTTTTGTACTTGGTTGAAAATGAGCAATTAATCATGGTGGTCATTTGTCACAGTCTCTAATTCTGGAGAAACAAGTCTTTAAAGATGCATGGAGCCTACTCATGCATGTAAGCTGTTTCCACTTGTATTTTTTGACAATGGTGCTGTTCATTTTTTCTACTTTCATATGGTAAAGAGCACTGAGAATCCAATGGTGATAGGGTGAGGTGAGTCATGAGCTCTTTGCTTTCAGTACTTACTGTAATAATGAAAAACAAACCAAATCTCAACCTATTTTTCTCTCTCTGATGTTTCAAAGCACTTGAAAATGTGGTGAGAAAGAGCCGTGGAAATGGACACTTGCAGTTAAAAGACTTTTAAACAGGCAAAGTTTGATTTACTATAAATAATTATTCCAGCATGAAGTTCTCTTTGAAGATCTGAATCAAATGCTATTTCCAATTTGGTAAATATTTTCGGGAGCTTATTATTTTCAGCCAGCAAGGAATTGAAGACAACACTGGGAGTGAGGTGAGTATCTTACAAGAAATCTTGATAATAATTTTATTTTGTCATCCTGCACAAGTGCTTTTCGAAAGCACATAGGAGAAAGCTGCAGTTTAGAGAAAAAGGACTTAACTGGGATTCAGTTGAAAGGAAAAAGAAAAAACTGCATTTGATTCAGCTCTCACATACTTGAATTTCGCTTAGAGCTTCACTGTGTCAAATATAAATTTGCCTTGGTGTAAATGAGGGAAGGCTTGGACCCAGATCTTGGATGTTTTGGAAACCAGCAGCAAACTAAGTTGCTATAAAAACCAGATGCTGAAACACTGGGAGCTTAGAGCTTATTTTGTTTGAATGGACCACTTCATTGTCAGAAGCAAGAATGCTCAAAGGCTGATCTTTGTTCTCTTGCTTTAGGCTCAGTTTTGTCATATTGAATAGTACCTGAATTTGTAAGTAATACACACTCGAGTGGAGGCCCTTGCCTGCACTTAAGGAGGGCTCTGCTTCAAGTGAGGCTGGACCAGGTGTCCTCCAGAGGTCCCTTACAGCTTCAGTTGTGTCATACTTCTGTGGGTTTTGGCCATTGCTTTACATGAGGAAGATGGGAGAGTTTGATGCCAATTGTGATATTAATTGGTAGACTTATTTTTACTACATGGCTAAGGAACAAACTTGTGCTTATTTTTCTTTTTTTTTTTTTATTTTTTATTAATATATATTGGGAAGTGGAAGGTTTTGTGTTTCTTGGCTGCTATATTTTAAAACTTCTCAATTTTCATTTGGTTAGCAGTGATATTAGTCAGCCGATATGTAACCATACCTAAATTATTATTTTTACTGCTCCAGTACTAAATTTGGCCTAACCCATTTAAGTAATTTTTGGAGACACATTTGCATTTGAGCTGATTATGTGAATGCCAAGTTTCAGCCTACGATGACTGAAAACAGCTGAATAGTGAGATAGTGAGTGACACTGTTTATAAAGGAAACAGCTCCTAACCCTTGATGACAGCTCTGTGAATATGCTGATACAATCATTTGAGGATATTCAATCTTGCTCACAGTTATTACTATGTAGGCTCCTAATTTTTTCCATTCCTCTATGTTCTAGAACTCACATTTTTACACTGCTGAATTTCACTTCTGTCTTTTTCCTCTATGTGATATCTTGTGAAGAGCCACAATATTTATATCACTTGTATTGATTTTCATAGGGATATGCTCTACCTTTGGGCATAGCCTTCAGACAGAGATGATGCAATATGTTGTGTCATAGCAAGAATAGCCTCAGGAAATAATGTACTTCAGACTTTCAAATGAAACACATGTTTCCTTTATTTTCCTTTTATCTGGCTTCTAAGTTGCTCTTAGCCTATGCAATGAGTTTGATGAGTCCTTAAATCAACTCACCAGTGATGATCAGTACATGTATGTGTGTGTATGCATACATAGTGAGAATGTGTGGGATAGTGGGACAAGCATCAGTGCTTTACAATAGGTGCATTTTGGGAGGGTTTGGAGTCTCCCGTTTTTTCTTTTTTCTTTTTTTTGTAAGAATATCTCTCCTGTTCTATATGTTCTTGCTCACTCATGTGGAAGTGAGTCTGAGCTCTGGAGAAGGCAGGCTCAAGTTCACATTCACAGTCCCCATGTTCCTCTCTGAGTGTTTTTCTCACACCAGGATTCTAATTTGCAGAGAGTAATGCACAATTTTGCCTTAGGAAGTCTAATGAAAAGCTCTAATCCTGGCATATTAATAGTCCAGAGGGCAAAGCGTGAATGTCATGGACTATATAGTCTATAATTTTTCCTGAAGCACATCAATAAGAAAAAATTTTCTATTTATAACACTTCTACCCTCTACTTAAGAAAACAAACAAACAAAGTATTTTTTTAATATCTATATTATTTCTCTAAACTGGATCCCAAATTTTGAACCTAGGTGCTTTCTTATCTCTTCGTATATGCGTGGCTGAACAGATTTAAAGCATATAATATTGAAGGACTTAACATAAAATAGATATCCATTCATGAATAACTCTGGATGTGTAACGTTTATTCATGTTTGTCTGCAGAAGAGAGTACAGAGCTAGAGAGAAGGATGGGTGCTTGTTCTCTCTACAATATTAAGTGTAGCTCTGGTACTCAGCATATTAAAAAGACCCCAGAAAAACCTTTGGAGAAAATAACTAGCTTTACCCCCAGGTTCTTTGCCCATCATTTTATATACCCTTGATTTTGGGACTCCCAAAAACGACATTGATTTAATTTTGAGGAAAAAAAAAAAAAACCCAACAAAAACAAAACAAACCCCTTTGGAATATCTTTTCATGTGTGATCTTTATTAATGTCTGCTTTTGGTTTTTGTGTCAAAACTCAGATTCTTTGATGTCATCTTCTGATTTACTGAGGTCATAGCAATTTTCTAGAAAAGGAATCTTGACCTGTCAGTTATTGACATTGGTAGTTGAATGAGATGGGACAGTCTTAAGACTATGTGACCAATTGTTTCTGCTGTAACTCTTACAATGCCTTTGGTTTAGCCTTGTTAGACATTTCGTGCCTTAGATTTTGTACACTGTTTGAAGTGTCTCTTTATACATTATTCATGTTCCCATCAGTGCAATATTGAATTTTGGCATCCTTCCAAGGATTGGTAATGTTCAGTTTCAAAATGTGACTGAAAAGGAAAGGGGGGGAGAAAAAGATCATATTTCTCTTTTTTTTTTTGCTCAAATTTATCTGACCATTGACCTACTTCATTTTCTTAAATAACGTGAGAGATAAAAGTGGATTGATGAAATAATTTCTACAGATACCTGAGTGCAAGTGAAATTAAATGGATGGAATACAATCTTACTGAGACAGAGAGATATTCACCATTGGGATTATGGCTGCTGGGGTACTATAGACATTACTGGAATTTTCTTATGGCAGAAACTGAATAGGTGAATTTGTATTAGTAAAAAGCTGCTATAATCTTTCTACATTAAGGCTTTTGCAGAGCTGCAAAGAGCAGGCGAAACCTGAGGTGGTATTTTGGCAGTGGCACAGATGTTGTAAGCTCAGCTTTATTATGCTTCTTCAGAAACATCTGCATTAAGCCCTGGATGTAGTAAATTCTGATGTTAATAAGAAGCTAATCCTTGTCTTCAAGGATCAGCCATGAAGGAATATCAATACTAATGCTTGTCCTCCATAAAGTTAAAATTTGCATGGCTCAGACTTTGCCTCCTTTTCCAGTAGAGAATACCTTTGCCTGCAGCTTTGGCAGATGCGATGCCACAGAGCATGGTATTCTTCTACCTTCTACTAACTCTAAAACGTGTGTGTCTCCACTGATTTGATAATGTTCATCACAAAGTCAATGGAAGGTAAATAATCTTATGAAAGTAGGTACAAACTACCTTCATGCTATTGTCCTCATCTGTTGGATTACCTGCTATGGAGAAGAAACCAGTGCCTTTTCGTGAAATTTAGCAAAACAGCAACATGAAATATTTGTTTGGACTTCAGTGGAGTGAGAAGCCAACAAACTGCACTCAAAAAAGCCCTGCATGGTGTCGTGGTTTAAGCCTCTCTAACCACGCAGACTCTCTCTCAATTACTCCCCCCTCTTTCTTGCCCCCCACTCCCGGAGGGATGGGAAGGAGAATCGAAAAGAATGCAACTCCCACAGGTTGAGATAAGAACAGTTTAGTAACTAAAGTATAACACGAATCACTGCTGCTACCACCAATAATAATAATGACAAGGCAAATACAAGGAAAGAATACAATTTCTCACCACCTAAAACCAAACCCGACCACGCAGTGCACCCCCCACCCTTCTGGGTCTCTCCTCTCCGTCCTCCATCTTGGGCATGACGTGCTGTGGTATGGAATAACCTCTTTTGTCAGTTTGGGTCAGGTGTCCTGTCTCTGCTTCCTCCTGGCTCCCCTCCTCCTTGGCAGAGCATGAAACTCAGAAAGTCCTTGGCCAGACCAAAACATCACTAAGCAGTAACCGAAACACTGGTGTTATCAGCGCTGTTCCCAGGCCCAAAATCAAAAACACAAGTGCTGCACCAGCTACCAAGAAGCAGAAAAAATGACTGCTGCTGCTGAACCCATGACATTATCCACCCCTTATTCCATACCATTCACGTCATGCTCAGATCCCACATTTTCAATATACCATCACATGTATATATATACATACACACACAGAGAGAGGGAGAGAGATCATCCCTCAGTGCATAGACCAATCCCTACAAAGCTGCTGAGTCCATTCGATCCGTGACGTCAAGCTCCATCTTCTGTAACAGCCTTTTAGAGCAGGAGAGGCTGTGTGCAGAGTTCACACTCGTCAGTAACCTGGGCCACAGTGTCCATTGCCAAGTCCACCCCTCGATCATAAGTCCATCTGTATGCTGCATCTCTGCCCTGATGGCCTGAGGTGTCATGGGCCCACCAGGCTCAAAGTAATTCACTCTCCCCTCCAGCAGTTTCTGCAGCTTGTCACTGGGGACTCCATACAGCTGCCTTCCATCTCCAATGCTTCCAAAGTACTGGAGGGGCCCAGTGGACTAGATACTCGCCCATACTGTCCCACACACCCTGCCACTCATGGCTGTCCAGCTGCAGGGAAAATCTCTTAGTCATCCTAGGTTGCAGACTAACCCCAGACAATGCCCACACCCCACTCTGCTTAACTCTTGGGACCACACAAAATGGTTGTGGGTAAAACACACTGTGTATGCATGCCACCATGCTGATCGCCATCATAATCAGCAGGCAGGTCTCAAGGGTACCCAAAGGCCATTCAAACCCTTCAGAGCTCTCAAATGAGGCTGCTGTACTTGCCACTGGGGCTGGTGTAGCTGCTGCGCTTGCCGGCTCTCTCACCACCAGCTGCTCTTTGTCTGAGTCCAGATCTTCCTCCTCTGCCTTGCTGGGAAGTGCTGCGGGGTCTTCTGCGTTCTCCTGCGGCTCGCGGGGCTCTGCGGGCGGCTGCTGGGGAATGCTCTCGGCCGCCACGAGGCTGGGCTCGGCCACGGGACTCTGTTCAGCCTCGGGGCCCGGCTTCTCTGCCGTCTCCTCCTGCCGCTCGGTAGCCTCCCCCTCCCGCGGCTCGGCAGCCGCCGGGCTGGGCTCAGTCGGGGGGCTCACCCCTTCTGCTACCTCCTTCCTCTGCTCGGCAGCCGTCGAGCTGGGCTCGGTGGGGGGGCTCGGCTCCTGCTCCCCGGGTCCGCTCCCCCGGGCCGTTTCGGCAGCCGGCGGCTCCCGAGGCAGCCCCCCCTCGGCTCTCCACAGCCTCGCCAGGACGGTGAAGAGCAGCCGAACTGCCAGGTACACATTCGCCCCCCACGGCTTCTGGAGCCCGCCCGTATCACAAGCCATTCCAATAAAGTACAATAAAACAAGAACCTTAAACCAAAACCCATATCTGAAACATGCTAAGATAAGAAATACCGGCTGTAAGTAAGGTACAACAGGCTGAAACCATGAACGCAGGAGAACCAAAAGCAACAACTTTAAGAGCCAATAAATCAGCATTGTGACGAGTGGCTATTAATCCTGTCGTTATCTCAACCCTTCGAGCCCCATGTTGGGCGCCAAAAAGAACTGTCGTGGTTTAAGCCTCTCTAACCACGCAGACTCTCTCTCAATTACTCCCCCCTCTTTCTTGCCCCCCACTCCCGGAGGGATGGGAAGGAGAACCGAAAAGAATGCAACTCCCACAGGTTGAGATAAGAACAGTTTAGTAACTAAAGTATAACACAAATCACTACTGCTACCACCAATAATAATAATGACAAGGCAAATACAAGGAAAGAATACAATTTCTCACCACCTAAAACCAAACCCGACCACGCAGTGCACCCCCCACCCTTCTGGGTCTCTCCTCTTCGTCCTCCATCTTGGGCATGACGTGCTGTGGTATGGAATAACCTCTTTTGTCAGTTTGGGTCAGGTGTCCTGTCTCTGCTTCCTCCTGGCTCCCCTCCTCCTTGGCAGAGCATGAAACTCAGAAAGTCCTTGGCCAGACCAAAACATCACTAAGCAGTAACCGAAACACTGGTGTTATCAGCACTGTTCCTAGGCCCAAAATCAAAAACACAGTGCTGCACCAGCTACCAAGAAGCAGAAAAAATGACTGCTGCTGCTGAACCCATGACACATGGGCAAAAGCAAAAATTGTCAGACATGCTTATGACTACTGTGTTTGCTCTCTAAATCTTCCTCTTGCTCAGTGGGATATCCAGACCACAACTGCTCAGAGCTATGAAAGGAAGCATGATCAGTTTTTACTTCCACCCAAAGGTGACAATGTTGTCTAGAAACTGCCAGAACTAATAATACTCAGAAACAGTGAACTGTTATTTTTTTTCTGTTGTTTAACAGCGTTTCCAAAAGGTTGAGATACAGATATAGGTAATGAATGGAAACAACAATAATTACACTGGGATACAAACATACTTGTCACACCTTGGAATCCAAGCCAAACTGGGAAATACATTGTGAGATGAATATTTTTTTCTATACATTCATATTATTAAAGTTTTAGCTCTTTTGCAGAACTGTCTTACTGCTGATCTCAGAGATAGGCTGCTCCATAAGATATCTGGCCTACCTGTTACTGCCTTCCAAAGCATATTTCTCCTGTTTGTCCACTAGCAGCAAGAATCTATAGAAAAAATTGATCATCAGATACCATCAGAACTGGTGGTTTATGTCGATAAGCTAAAATAACTCACATTTCGGTAGGTCAGAATTGCCACTGAGATGGATTGTAGAAAGAAACAACACAATCATAAATTGTTTTTTCTCAGTGATGCTGACTTGAGCTCATAATTCTTGCTTCCAGAGCAGGAAATTCTTGGCATTTAAATGTGCAGGCACCTTCTCCTATATCAAAGAGGCTCTGTAGAACACACAGGATAAAAATCTGTTGCATCCTCATGAGGGATTACTTTCTCCCTTACACTGAGAGCTGACCAAGAAGAGAGCAGCATCCCTTAAATTCAGGTTCCTGACTGTGACCAAGCATGCATTGAGGAGCAACATACTTCATATGATTATTCTCTCACCTCTAAGGCGATGCATGAATGCTGTGCTGAACAAGGCCTTCTGAATCTTTCACTCTATGTGGTATCCTTTACTTCAGTCCTGTTACCAGCATTTTCACAGAACCATAGAATCAAGGAATGGTTTGGGCTGGAAGGGACCTTAAAGATCCTCTAGTTCCAATCCCTCTGCCATGGGCAGGGACACCTTCCACTAGATCAAGTTGCTCAAAGTCCCTTCCCACCTGGCCTTGAACACTGCCAGGGATGGGAAAGCCACAACTTCTCTGGGCAACCTGTGCCAGCATCTCACCACCCTCGCAGTAAAGAATTATTTTCTAATATATAATAGAAATCTACATCTCTGTCTCTAAATTGGAGAGACATCAATTTGATAGATGGACCACTAGGTGGATAAAGAACTGGATGGATGGCCGCACGCAAAGAGTTGTGCTCAATGGCTCAATGTCCAGCGGAAGACCAGTAACGAGTGGTGTCCCTCAGGGATGGGTGTTGGGACCGGTCTTGTTCAACACCTTTGTTGGTGACATGGACAGTGGGATTGAGTGCACCCTCAGCAAGTTTGCCAATGACCCCAAGCTGTGTGGTTCGGTTGATATGTTGGAGGGAGGGAATACCAACCAGAGGGACCTTGACACACTTGTGAGGTGGGCTGATGCCAACCTGATGACGTTTAACCATGCCAAGTGCAAGGTCCTAAACCTGGGTCGAAGAAATCCCAGGCACAGCTCCAGGTTGGGCAGAGAAGAGATTCAGAGCAGCCCTAAGGAGGGCAACTTGGGGATGTTGGTCAATGAGAAAATGAACATGAGCTGGCTTCAGTGTGCGCTTGCAGCCCAGAAAGCCAACCTTATCCTGGGCTGCATCAAAAGGAGCATGACCAGCAGGTCAAAGGAGGTGATCCTGCTCCTCTACTCTGCTCTTGTGAGATCTCACTTGGAGTCTTGTGTGCAGTTCTGGTGTCCTCAACATAAAAGGGCATGGAGTTGTTGGAACAAGTCCAGAGGAGGGCCACGAGGATGATGAGGGGGCTGGAGCACCTCCCATATGAAGACAGGCTGAGAAAGCTGGGGCTGTTCAGCCTGGAGAAGAGAAGGCTGTGTGGAGACCTCATAGCAGCCTTCCAATATCTGAAGGGGACCTATAGGGATGGTGGGGAGGGATTTGTTGGGGACTGTAGAGATAGGACAAGGGGTAACAGGTTCAAACAGAGGAAGTTTAGATTTGATGTAAGGAAGAAGTTCTTTACTGTGAGGGTGGTGAGGCAGTGGAATGTGTTGCCCAGGGAAGTTGTAAATGCTCCATTGCTGGCGGTGTTCAAGGCCAGGTTGGACAGAGCCTTGGGTGACATGGTTTAGTGTGAGGTGTCCCTGCCCATGGCAGGGGGGTTGGAAGTAGATGATCTCAAGGTCCTTTCCAACCCTAACTATTCTATGATTCTGTGATTCGATGATTCTATGGTTCCTTGTCCTATCACTACATGCCCTTGTAAAAGTCCCTCTGCAGCTTTCTTGTAGGCCCCCTTTAGGCACTGGGAGGCTGCTCTAACATCTCCCTGGAGCCTTCTTTTGTCCAGGCTGAACAAGTCCAGCTCTCTCAGCCTGTCTTCATTGGACCCGTGTTTCAGCCCCTTGATCATCTTTGTGGCCTCCTCTGGACTCATTCCAATAGTCCATGTCCTTTTTGTGTTGGGGGCCCCAGAGGGGGATGCAGTACTGCAGGTGGGTTCTCATGAGAGCAGAGTAGAGGGAAAGAATTGCCTCCCTCAACCTGCTGGTCACTTATTTTGATGCAGCCCAGCATATGGTTGGCTTTTTGTGCTGTAAGTGCACATTGTCAGGTCATGTCCAGTTTTTCAGTCTCCAATTCCCCCAAGCCCTTTTCGTCACGGCTGCTCTCAATCCATTCTCCCAGCCTGCATTGTGCTTGGGATTGCCCCAGCCCTGGTGCAGGGTGTTGCACTTGACCTTGTTGAACGCCATGAGCTTTGCACAGGCCCACTTTTCAAGCCTGTCAAAGTCTGGAGATATTTTTTTTCTGCAGATTTTTTTTAGTCTGTCGTTTCAACCTTCAAAATTTGTCTTTTCTCCAGGTTTTTAGGGAAGACTGGGTTGGGAGATGAGCAGCTTTCAGCTTATTTTTTCTCATGATAACTACTGAATATTTATGTGCTGAATTGTGATGAGCTGTCCTTTCTATATTGCATGTTACTGGGTATTTTAATTCATGAAATGAGATTCAGAGCAGAGAGGTGCTTCTGGAAGTTTTATAACTGAATAAATAAATGAGACAGACAAGATTTTGTCTCTTCATCTGCTTCTTCAGCAAGTATGTGTCTTTCTCCATTCTTTTGTTGTTACTCTGCAGGGTCCAGCTACCTCAATGATAGACACCGCGTGAATCAAAATAGATAAATCACAGCCTTGGCAGTCTCTCTTTTGAGAGAGAATAAAACAGAATTAAGGAACTACTCTCCTTTTTCTTTTATTTTCTACCTTTTTTTTTTTTTCCTGTGTCTGAAACACAAATAGTTTTATCAGAATTATTTGGCAATATTTCTCAGACATCTTCAAAATACTGTGCTAAGATTCTCCCTTTTTGGCTTCTGCACATCCTGAATTCTTCCCATCATGTGAGTACAAGAAAGTCACAGCAATAATGGTTTTGCCTTTTGATTTTATCTTCCCTCATTCCCAAGCTGTTGTGATTTTCACTAAACTCAAATATTTGTTTTCTGTAAAAACAAAGAAAATTGCAGAGATGTTCAGAAAATGCAACCAGTTTAACCTTTCCAGTATAAATGCAACAAGCAATAAAGGTTTTAAATATCAGCTTAATAATCATGACCCTTTCAGCTTTGTTTTATGTTTAAGGGTCTGATTCTGCAGAGACGTGTAAACCTGAAAGAGAATTGCCCCATTTACTATTGATAATGCCCTTGAGTTGAGCAAATGAGTTGGTCAAATACTGGCCAAAAATGCTTACTAAATGACTAAAAATATCAATGTAGCAGTTATTACATGCTTTAAAAGCCGTAGTGAAAAATGTATGGCTTCCTTAGCTTTTATTTTTTTCTTTTTATGATTATGTGTCGTAAATTCCATTTCTCTTTTTATTTTATTTTTGTATTTTCCTTCTGGAAAGAGCAGGGGAAGAACATAAGAAGTGATTCATTTTGGATGCCTTAAAAATAGGCACTTTATTATTCTTTATTAAAAGATTTTTTTTAATAGAAGCATGATGTTAGGACCATTACTGTTACACTGAGTTGTCAGGATTAAGATACTTGAGGACAGAAGAAAGATTAACCTGTGACTGAAGCATAAGTCTGTCTAAGCTCCTTGTGTAGTTTTGAGGAAGTCATATTGTTTGCCTGAGCGTACACACTAAGTGATATCTAGACTTCTCAGAACCATGGGGGCTGTGTGGCATGCAGCATATTCATGTTTGACAAGATCTTTTGAGCTTCTGATCTACAGCAGTGGAAAGTACTATTATTTCTCATGGTTATCTGCAAATGAACATAAGAAATTAATCTACTAGCAGACTAGAAACCAGCTAGAAATTAAGATCTGTTCTCTGAGTTGTTTAATGGCAGCTTTGCTTCTCTCTTTTTTTTTGAACGAACATCAAATTATACAAAGCTACTTCTACTGCAGAGAACTTTGACTTTTCATACCAAATGATCTTATTCATGTCTTTTTGTAAGTAGGGAGTCAGGGAATATTGTGTGTTGGGAGCACAGACTCACTGTGCTTTGCACTGCTAAAAGCTCTGCTGTAGTAGATACATCCTTCTATGTCACGGGTAGCCTCACATTATCAGGACATTGTGTGGAGAATAGCAGACCTCAGCAATTGGCATATACTGTCGTTCCACTACAAACACTAAAATCCACCAATGCATGTTTTTTAAGAGAGTGTCTGGTAATCCATCCAGTTTAATTCCTCTGCAAGAAAGCAGGAGAGTTTTGCAATATTTTCTACACCTTATTATCTACAGAAAGAGGGATGCAATCTGGTTTCAAAACTCTGCCAGGGCATTGGGAAACCCTCAATATTTCTTTCTTCTTTTTTTTTTGACTGAACATGTGGAATGAGATGCAATATGATCAATAAACAGTTTCAATTAAGTAAAGTAGGATCACTGGCTAGAGTTGCAGACTTCATTGGACAATGCACTGTTTCATCAACGATATTATCTAGAAGAGAATTATTTGTTATCTTATGTCAGTGTGTTTAGAAGTTAGATGTAGAGTTTATAGCTGGCTGTAAGTCATTTGCCATGGGTAGTAAACCCCAGTACTATTAAAGTGTTTAAAGACATCTTGTACAATAATATCAGAGAGAAAAGTAATTATGGAAGCCTTAGGGCAGTGCATGATAGGATGGCAGAGTAAGGTAACATGAAGTCTCAGGCTATATGAGTGCTTTTTTCTTTAACAGTCCTTAGTTTTATTTAAGAGACCTAAAATAATACGTTTGATGAGCTCTTGGGTGTATAGAGAAACATTATGGTACACAATTCGTCAAGAAAGGTGGCTGAGGAGACAGAGGTGTAGAATGTATAGAATTAGCCCATCCTGGTTTTGTGCCAGTCTACGATTTTACTGAGTTAGAAAACATTTGTGACAGAAGTATTTTGGTACCTTTACTTGTTGTAAGCTACTTTGGAGAAAAATTTTTTGATGAGTTAAACACTGCTTGGAGATAAGACACTGCAGACTTGGGCTTTATATGGCTCTGTCACAGAGAAACCTAAAATACTGCACCAAATGAAGAGAAAGATAATTTTCTCTGCCTCATCCCTTGGAAAAGTGAGTCTCTGCAAGGCTTTTCTTGTCCCTCTCCTTTATCAATATTTGTTTTTTGAGAGGATGTTCTGCATTTTACCCTTGCTTTCTAACTTCTGATAGTCACTCTAAATGAAATAAAACAGCAATGAGTTTTATAATAGCATCATTTGGTAGAAGCTGGAAGTAGAAGAGAACTCTGAAAAATACAGCTCCTTCAAGATCAAAATGTGTGAAGAAAGTCTGCTGAAAATTAACATTCAAAGTGTTTGAGCAGGAGAGAAAGAAGGATGCTTCTGTTCTAGGGATCAATTCCGAGCAGCATGTGGCCATCCTGAGGAGGTGGAGGTTTGAGAAATTTTAGAGAAGGAGAATCAAATAAATATTTTTGCTTAATTTATGCTGCTGCTAAGAACAAACTGAAGTACCAGGGAACATCTATATTTTAGGTGTAGAAATGAAGGATGAAGAAGGAAAGGCTAAGTCAGGCCATTGGTTTTCCAGCTGGTGTGCAGAGAATCTGAACTCTGAAGTACAATAATAGTTATCAGTGAGTCAGTAACATAAAATAAATAAGCCCCTAAAATATTAAGAAAAAAAAATATTCATGAGGATCCTTTAATTTAGTTGCATAAGAAGGATATCTGATGTCCTATTTCTTAATTACTACCTGATGCCGCATGCATGTGTATGCTTATATAATTCATAGAAACATAGAATATCTCAAGTTGGAAGGGATCCATACGGATCATCAAGTCCAACTCCCTGCTCCTTGCAGGATTACAAAAGCCTAAATAATATGAGTAAGAACATCATCCAGATGCTCCTTGAACTCTGACAGGCACAAAAGATAATCAGCCTGTCATTAAAAATAACTATAATACTCTTTGACCTTATGGGATACTTGGCAAAGTTAACATAAATAAATTGAAATTAAACGCATATAAAATAGATTGCATGGCATCCATTTAGCAACAGTTTATATAATCAAAACCAATTGTCCTCTCAGTAAGTAACAATAAATGATTGTAGTTGCTTCGTATGATCATTAGATTGTGTTAAAGCTGGACATAAGAAAATGGAGTGATTGCAATGTCATCTACCTGTTTTTATGAGCTTAAAGTGTGCTCAGGTCTGAGGAGAAGTTTACAGTTTCAGGTCTCTGCTTGGTACTGAAGACCCTGTGGGCTCTGTCCTTTTGGATTTTGTCTGTCTGCACGCTGCATTTAACTGTACCTTGTATTAAAATTTCTACTTTAAGGTCAGCAGAATGCCCTTTTGACATATAGTATATATTAAACAAGAAAAGCAAATGCATCCATTGGTAAAAACTGCCTTCTAATCAGGAGGTGCAAACAGACATAGATTTGTTTTTGGTTGGTTTGTTTGGGTCTTTTTATCAACTCTTCAGAAATCTTAGTTTGTTCCCTCTTTATTCTTAGTGAAAAAAAATTGCAGGGCTCTCTTTTGGGTCTGCTTCAACATTTGGACGAGTATTGACGAACAATAAAAGAGAAAAATCCTTATGCACTTCTGAGACAAGAGACAGCGCAATATGGCCACTATCTTGGTGTACTTGCCATTTACATTATAAATGTGATAAATCAAGCCAGAGAAGCGAACAGAAGGAGAAAAAGCATTACCGGGAAACGCAAAGGCTGCAGCCACTTGGCTGGTTGCCCCTGTGTGATGCACACCATGCCCACCAGGCCTCTGCTCCGGGGTTTGTCACCCTCAGGAGCCCCTTGGTTTCTGTGCTGTGCTCTTTATCATGGGGTTGAACTGCTGCAGCCTGTATGTGGGCTGCAGACATTTGGTCTGAGGGCTATGGCCTTTGTGGAGGTGCACAGGATCACATATGTAGGCATGCAATGTAATGGTTTACCCAGGATCTTCCCTGGCTGGCGACTGTCTGTCAGAGCTCCTGGGAGGCTATGGGGCTCTCTGCAGGATCCATCAGGGCAGGGCCTGGACAACCACTGCCATATCCAGGAGCAGGGCAGGCAGCGGGCACCGGGGCAGCCCCAGTATCAGGCACCTCCGTGGGGATGGGGATGGGCTGAGGCCAAGCAGGGATGTGCCTGGTGCAGGCCCTTACATGAAAGCAGATGCTCAAGGTCAGGATTGTCCCTTGCCAGGGCCTCTCTGTCTCTTCACAGGAGCTCTCCTGGAGAGCAAGCTGAGCAATTCCCAGGCTGGCCTGGAGCCCACATGCCATACCTCAAGGAGGGGGGAATGACAGCCTTTGCCAGTTGCATGGCAGATCTTGGCAGAGTACCAGCCAATAGCTAAAACCTGCCTAGGAAGACAGATTTAAGGAGGCCTAACTCTAGAAACATCATCCTCAGCCCTCTCTATTCAGAGGTGAAAAGAGAGCTTGTTGCAGGCAGGAGCCACCCCTGGGCCTGCAGGGTACAGTTTATTCTTAGGCCCAGAAGCAGGTTATTCAGTCATCGTTTTGGTTTCCCATGTTTAAACAAATATAGTATTGATTTGCAGTAGAAACTGATGGTGGTGAATGTCTGGGAAACGCTGGCTGTCAGACTGTTCACACTTGGGGTTGCTGTGGGTAGGGCTGCATGCATTGTAGGCTCCCAGCCTCAGATGCTCTGCTTTGCCTGAACTGAGTAAAGAGGAAGGAGGGGAGGCAGGGCTGGGGAGTGAATCAGATGCCCAAAATTAGATGCTGTGAAACTTCTTTTCATTTAATACCTACCTCAAAGGACATCTCAAAGACCAGACTACAGTCGCAAGGCAATAACAGTCAGTGTTATACTCTTATGTAGGCTCTCTGGACTTCACATCTGCAGAAAAATGCTCTACAGTGCTCACAACCTGCCTCCTATCTCCCTAGAGCAGCAGGTGCATACAGTGTGCGCAGCATTGGATCCTTAGTCATCAGGGGGAACAAGGCTGACAGCAGAGGTTGATGGCTGCAGAGAGAAAGCAGTTACAGCTGATGCTTCAAAGAGCAGCTGCAACATCCTCAGATTCACCAACTCCCACTCAAAGACTTGCCTGAATCCATTCAACACGTAGCAGGCAGGGGATGTGCATCCATAAAGAAACGTACTCTAGACAGAGAAACTGCTGGCCATGGATGTGAGACCATCTTTACCCCACTGAGACCAACATGGAAAGAGGTGAGAGCTCTACGGGGGGTATAGAGAGGTAACAGAGACCTTCCAGTGCCAATAATGTACATAAACTCTTTAAGCAGAAAGGGGCAAAGCAGTGAGAAATGCTGCTTTTGAGAATGGGAGAAGTTGAAGCACAGATCAGTACTGATAGGTGGAAATAGAGGAAAATCAAGGCCTGCTGTCTGGTTGTTCAAGAGTCAAGGAACCCAGGCTCACATTGGGGAAGAAGATTGGCACTGAAGCCAGGTAGACTGAGCTGGTACCCCACTGCTGGGTTGCTCCATCTTTACTGTGTGTATCTGATAGGAGACTACTGACATTGACTTTCTTATCCAAAGACCTTCTAAACCTCTTTCCATAACATACTGTAACAAAATACACTGTGCTTTCTAAGAGACTGTATTTGTGCTTTTAAATATATGTGTCTGTTCTCCTGCATTTATGTCTTCTATCAGTATATATAGATAGAGGATTAAAAAAAGAGGAAATACCTTATGTACAGGTAAAATATGGGGCTGTGATCAAGCATTTGTACTGAATAGCAAAAAGATTCAGAATAGAAATAGGCGATATTTTTTAGTGACTGAGATGCATCATTATAACTTTAAAAGGCTCTTTAATACTGTGTTATTTGGCTATTACTTTCCAGAAGGGCATACATGATATACGACTCAATACGACAGGCAGTTTCTGTGAACGAAATATTTTCTAGTTGTCAGTAGACAGGCAGTGTAGCTGAGAAGAGGATTTCATCACACTTTCTCCAGATTGCTAGCTGGCAGCCTCTCCTCACCTCCCAGTGGTCCTCTACTCTGCTGCTCTGGCAGTGTTTAATGTTCAGCCTGAGAGACAAAGGAGGATTGTCCTTTGAAAATGTACATACATCAGCATTGCCTAAAAGAGAAATACAGCAGGAAACACTGATTCCAAATTGCTGCAAAAGTGCTGGACTTCTTCTGAAATGCAGACAAACCAGAAATAAAACAGAAGCTAAAAGCAGTGATTTTTGTTCAAGCAGAGGAAGGACTCCCTTTTGGCAGCTTTCTAAGGCATTAACTGTACCCAAAGAGCAGTTGAAATGGGGTGAGAAGAAAATGGTAGTTCTGAAGTACTTAATTGGTAAAGCAATAACTACTCCTTTCGATACTGGTTTCCACTGAACTGGAATTTAGGAAGTAAAAACTGTTTCTCATTCTTGGTCGTAAATCTGCTGGTCTAAATCTGACAATAAAAGGTCCAAAATCTCCAGGCAAAGCTTGCCAAGTCTAAAGAATCCTACTAAACATATGTCAGCTGGAGGCTGATACATGGGCTGCTGCACATATACTGCACAGATTTATGCCAGCCACTTATGCAAGGCCCTTAACACAGGACACTGAGGTTTTGTAGCTGAGAAGTGGGTTTGGATCTGCTGCACTGGTGTGGGGAGAATTGCTGACTAGATAGGCAATATTGTGGTATTATATGTGATGTGCTTCCTCACTGGGGTTTTTTCACCTACCTAGCTCATCAGTAATAAGAGACCAGAATATGCATGGGACAGTTTCTGAACTAAGATGGCTTGAATTTTGGCTGTATGACTTCTTTCCCTAGCGAACGTGCCCAGTCTGTGGCACAGAGGGAAATCTCAGCTGGTTTCATTCAGAGGGGTTTGAAGGGCTTCTAGCTGGTCCCTCTGAGGAAGCGGCAGCCTGTGTGTCAGCTCCCTGTGGTCAGCCTGTGCATGTTCCCTTGCTCTGCTACATGTACATGAAAACATATGGGGTGTGATTAAGACGCATCATCCACAATAAGGCAGCAAGTATTTATTTTTGCTTTTCAATCTTATAATGGTGAAAAAAACAACCCCAAGATTAGATCTTGCAGGTATTTGAAAGGTGTGAGAGAGAAGGGACTGTACCCCTTGAGCCAAGCGCAGGTGATTTGTGCCTTACAGCTCTACATACTATGCTAGCGCATCTTCAAAAATGGGAACACATAGTCTTACTTGGTTAATAACAGAGGCTAAACCCAGGAATATCACCGAGCCTTTTTCTCTTTAGTGGAGCTGAAGCAGCTTCCTACAGGGACTTAAGTGTGCTAATCTTCATGATGTTTTCTGTGCTAGCACGAAAACAATCTCACCAGCAGCCCCAATGACTTCTGTCTTGCCCTGAAAGTACACTCAGTGGTTACTACAGATTTTGAGAAGTGATGCAGACAAAGAGTTCATCATAAATGTCAGGTACTGGGGCACCATGCCAGCAGTTGGCAATTTGCTATTGCAAAGGTACATACAAGTGGGTGCCTTCACATTGTGGAAGCTGATATTCTGTGGGGCAAAGAGGGTGCTGCTTATGCTGGGAGGTATATGCCAGAGCTTCAGGTTAAGTATACTCTTCTAGTATGGCTGAGCATTGTGCATTAGCTGCCCTCAGGATTTGTGAGGCCATTGAAGAGGCCTCCCCTAGAATTATAACAATCCAATGTCCTCAGCAGTGTAGGAGTGTATATTGCAACTCTGGGAATGGATGTCCTGCCATCTGGTACCATTCACGCTTTCTGAACACACACACACACACACACACACACACACACACACACGCACGCACGCACACACAAAATGCTCTGGACATTGTGGATGCTCATCAGGGTAAACCAGCTGGATTACACCTCACAGACATTTGCAACAAATGTATTTATTGGTAGATTTGATGTGACAACTGTCCATATAAGATTACCATGGCCAGCTTCCAGGAACTGATGAATGCTTATTCTTGAGCTATTGTAAAGACCTGGAAATGAGAGCCTGGCAAAAATAATTGCCTGTCAAAAATGATTCACTTACAGGAGCGCAGCATCAACCACATATTAGAAGGAAACAGGAATCAACAGTGCCCTGCTCTCCACAGGGCGTACCTGATTTGAGAGGAGTCAAAACAGCTTCTTCAAGGTGCAAGAAGGGGGTCAACCAGTACGTAGGGGAAGGTGATCTAGTTGATACATCTGGATTTCCAAGAGGTTTCTTAAAAACTCTTTCATCAAAGACAAAGAAATTAAGCATGCATAGAAAATTAAATTAAATAAAAAATTAAAAAAAAAAAGATAGGAGTAATGGTCATTTCTTGGTGCAGTCACTAGTCAAATTCTGCATGGATTTGTGCTGGAACTTATGCTGTTTAAGATACTCAAATTTTTTTACCTTAAGAGGCCAAATGACTGGACAATAAATTGGTAGATGAAATTCAGTGTAGATAAATGTAAAGTGATGCATATCAGGAAAACCAATCTCAGCTTCACACAAAAACAATATGAGCTCTGTACTCGCCATTACCACTTAGGAGCAAGACCTTCATATTATGATATATAGGTCCGTACAAAATATCAGGTTAATGTTCTATAGCGGTTGAAAGAGCAAAGCAAATGTTAGGAATTATCAGGAAGAGAATAGAGAACAAAACTGAAAATATCATACTGCAGTATAATTCCATGCTTTGCCCATGCCTTGAATAGTGTGTTCATTCTGCTCTCCTCATCAGCAAAAAGACAATATAAGGTTCTTCATAGAAGACTAACAAGAGCAATCAAGAGCAGTAAGAGCTTCAGCTAGAGAAATACTGAGTTGGCTGGGGCTCTTCATTCTGGAAAAGAGGCATCTTAGGGGTATATAGTATATGTACTTAGCAGTACAAAGAAGGTAGGCAGAAACCAATTGCTTACTGCCTCTTCCAATATGAGAACTAAGGACAAACAAGCAAGAGCTGCATTAAAACATGGCACAAGGAAATAGCTCTTTATGCAGGTAGGTAGTACACATGTGGAATTCCTTGCAATTGTGGCTGTGGAAGAATGTACACGAGTTTAAAAAGAAACCCAGCAGGCACTGCATAGATAGGCAAACACCAGACAAATCCTACACAACACCACGACAAACTACAAAGACCTCAAAAAATAACCTGCAGTGATCTGAGCAGCCACAGCTAGAAGAGGAGATATCCTGTGCATGGTGTGAACAATATAGCCCTTCTTTTGTTTTTATGCTCTTCACTTAGGTCTCACAGAGAGCCATCTGTGGCCACTGTTCCATCTTTAATGAGTGCCCTGTTGTTGATTATCCTGCACTATAGGAGAGAAGAAAGTGGTGCTAATGATGCATGCTCAGCTCAGGTGCCTGAGGCTGCATCTGACACCACCCAGAGCACAGGGTTCCTGAGATGATTAGGTGCTTAGCACTGCAGCATAAGCAGTTGTATCTCTATGTTTTGGCCTTCTCAAAACATTTTCTAGTCCATCTTCTCTGCATATACAAGTGAAGGTTTGAATATTGGTTCATTAACATGTAAAAGATAGCACCATTAAAAAGTCAACCTTTGCCCATACAAGTGCTGTGAGATAAGGTGGTTATTGTTTGTTCTAAGCAAAAGGGAAGACTGAAGTGCTTCAGGAATGCAGTAACACTTCTGTTTTCATGCAGTCACTATAATTTTTTCCTAGACTGCTTCTTCTGTTCTTTCTTTTAAGCTCTTTGCTAGTGGATAGATCCCTAATGACATATGAATTAGGCATGAACTTCCTTCTGTGATCTTCATATTCTGTTGGCTGTTTTGGGTACTTCACCTCTGCTTTCCGTATGCGAGATTTAATTGACATTGGACTAGAGCCAGAGAGGCATAGGCTCAGTGTAGCAGATGGCAGCCCTGCATATGTCTCTGCTAGAATTGGACACCCTGTTGTATCCAACAAAGCTTTTCTTAATAAAGATAAATCTTTTCCTATTTTTAATGAATTAAATCTTGGCACTAAGCCCAGAGGAAGTTTGGGGTGTCATCTATATCTATTATCACTCCAGGAGTGTAATAAAAGAACATTTGAGGAGCAGCACAGCAAGGGGTGGTTTACTTTATCCTAAACAGGTCTAGCACCTTTCCCTACCCCAGCAAGCTGAATTAATGTGGAAAATCTTTGTTAAGAAACTTCTAAAGATAATGCTAGTTCACTTTTCTCTCTCCCAAGAACATATGCGTCTCCATGGTTTGTTCAGTGTAATCTGAATATGTCTGTTGTGTGCAAATACTCCTGTCTGAGTCTCAGTCTTCAGTGTATTTGGGGGTGTCAGACTTTATATCTGATTTCCAGGTTGGGCAGATCTTGTGTGTAGCAGAAACGACAGCTGGGACAAAGAAAGAGGAGAATTAAGAAACCAGGGGAATATATGCTTTATTTATGATATATATATATATATATATAAAAAGCTCTTACATTTTTTTAAGCACAAGCAAATCTCACTTCTATTATTTTTAAAGCGCTGAAGTATCTTGTCTTTTGGAGTGTATAAGTGAAAACTCCTCACAGTCCAGATGGAAAAATATCTGAGTATTGCTCTGTTTTGCTGATAAAAGGATTTAGACCATATTTATGAATACTGCTTTTACTATTCAACAGCTGAGGTTTTTCTCACAAACATATGAAATAATTTTCTGGTAAATCTACTATTCACAATGATGCATCAAAGCTTACAAATGTTGATCAAACAACATAAGCATTCACATTTGTGGGCCTAAATTGTTCTTGGCTCATGGTCATCCGGATCTCTTAAAAGTAAAAAATTTTTGCTTAGTTAATATAGGTGACCCAACTTGAAGGATAAAAGCTGGTGTATTCCTGAGGTTCAGGTGATTACCAAAATGTGTACCCAAACACATGCAAATATTCAGGTCTTGAATGCCTGATGCACTTGTATATAAAACTAACTTAAGGGTTTTTTTAGTGCTGAATCAGTTTGAACATGTCTTATTTCACTATCCCCTAGAACCTGTGTGCTGGGCTATAGCTATTCCTAGCTCATATGTACCTTATATTACAAAGCTCTTTCTGAAAGATTTCAGCTAGAATTAATTTCGTAAATGTAGGTGATTTGAGTAATAAATACACCAATGTGTCTATTCTCCCAATACAAATCTTGTAATATAGGCAATCTAATTTCAGAGTTCTCCCAGTGCAAATATAGTAATACACACAATCTAATTACTGCTGCTGAGCTGTAAATATTGGATTTAAAGCTGAACACATTTTACTTGCTGTGGAATCTTAGACACCTAACTTAGTTAACACCTGTATTTAGATGATTAGTCTCTGACTGAATGTTCCTCTTAATATTTTCTATTATTCTATCTTCCACACCTAATTGTCAGCTCAGACCCTTTTTATTTCATTTTTTCCTTGATTCTGAGATTTGATGAGAAGTTGTCTTTAGGTATGCTTTTTTCTGAATACAGTACTGGGTGATCTCAAACATCTTTCCTGCAGCAGTCTGGAGATCAGGTGCACATCTACTTTTATTTATTTATTTAAAAAACCCACCAAACTCTTCTTTTTCAGTTCTGTTGTGGTCTTTTAAAAACTTTATTAATAAATGCTTCTGAGCTGGTTTTGTTTCTACTTTTTTTTTGTGTCTGGGTTTCTTCATTACCCAATAGGGTGTTTCTGCATGCTGCTCTACATATCTTTATTCTCTGATGATGGCCAAATCCCTAGATAAAGTGGTTTAGTAATTGCTGTGCTTGCTTGACTCTGTTATGACAGAGTTTATGTACTAGTAGTGAGGTTTTCTATATAAACAAACTGTGAAGCTATTTTAATCTCTTCCATCCACCATATTTTTCATTGTTTAGCCTGTGACAATTCAAAAACTCCAAGATAAAAGGAGGCACTGTTACTCCTGCTGTGATCCTTAAATCAGCTTGAATATTTGTTAACACGACATTCTTGGTTTGTAATATGTGGTAATGATATGAATATACTTCCTGGGGAGATTTCAGTTCTACTGAGTGCATTTATCTCCTTTTTCCTTGTGCATTGTCTGTGTAGTGAATCAAATATCTTTAATACATATTAGTAAATATTTTACTATGTATTTAAGATAGCAGGCAGGATATTTTGCCATTAACCTACTATGAGATTATATTAAATGGATCGTAGTGATTTACAATAAAGGACAATCTTCCATAAATTTCTGTGTTCAGTTGTACATGTAGCAGTACTCTTGGCAGAAAAACAGCACATAACCTTTCAGCTGCTATACAATGCTGCAAAAGCTATATAATAAAGAACAAGGATGCATCAATCACTTTTTAGAAAGTGGTCAGATAATTCAAAGCAGTGTACAAGAGCTGAATTTTGTGGCTAAAAGAGCTTCAAATTAAAACAAATTTCATGTAATGTTGGGCTAGCTCATATTGAACTATTAAGATGAACTGGATTATAAACATGCATTAGCTGAGGTTTCTTGAGTAATATGTTTTAGTTAAGCTAGGTCTTGCTGTAGGGGATTGTGGATAATAAATACCTTTCCAGTTCTCCTCTGTATAGTTCCAACATACCTGTGTCTATACAAGTAACTGCTGGCAGCTTTGTGTATTTAGCATTTAAGGGTATTTATTCTTACAAAGTGGAATATAAATAAAAGGCAGTCAAAAAGAAATGTCAACAAACATTTTCCCAAGTACCACTCCAGGGCATGATATTGAAGAAAACCCCACGTATTTTACTGTATGCCAAACTCTCATGTCTAGTGTCTCACTCCTTCCTCTCCCACTGCTTCTTGGCTTCTGAAATTCTTGCTTGACATTGACATAGGATTAAGGAAAGCTTCTCCAAATACCCTCAGGAGTTATTTCATCTGTATGTTCCTTGATTCTTGCCATGACTTCAAAGAAAGTGATTCTGGCTTTGTAAAATAGAGTTTTTCTCACTTTGTCTGAATTTTATTTTGCTATAACATTCCATTATCAGCTTCCTATGGTGTGACAACATGTAATGGCACATAGGACAATGAAACACAAGTCTATATAGAACAGACACCAGGGTGTTGTGCCATGAGAAGATGCCATTCCCAGTGTGACTCTAGTTAGGATAAGGTCCTGCCTCACATAGGAGCTCAAGCGTGATATGCAGTTGACTTGATTTGATATGGGTTTCACTGTGTTTTCAGCCTTTCTGCATGTCCCTTTCTGTATATCTCTGCCAAAAGCCAGGCTCTCTTCAACTACTCGTCTTATATGCCTTTGTCTCTGGCCTGCATCCCCCGCTGAATACATCCTGTATCTCTTACTGCTAATTCTTCCCATGCTTGCACTTTGCTTGACTGGTTTACTGGTGTGGTTATAGACATGTGGCTGAGATGCCCAAACTCCTTAGCTGGCTATTTGCCATGTGTTTTCCATTGGCTATAATGAAAACTGAATGTCATTGATTCCTCCTGCACAATGATTAGGGGATGATAGCTACTGAACCCTCTAGCTGCCATACTGAAACTTGCCAGGGACTTTGAACACTCTGTGAAGCAAAAGGAAGGACCTCTAAGCATAGGATCAACAAACTACACTTTGCTATCAACTGTTCAGTGAAATCAGTCCTCTTAGGAGTTCCTCTGGAAAACTTTAGACCTGGTGAATGCTGTTCTGTAATTGGAGGTATACTGTTCAGGCTGTGAAGGGCCTAGTCGAGTAATAAGATCAAGTGGGAACAGCTATATGAATCATATAATAAGAGCATGTTAACCCCCTGTGAAATAAAGGCTGCTTATCTGAGTGGAGCACATAAGTTAACAAAGAAGTACACAGATTGATGAAGAAATCCCCTGTGCATGAGGGACGACACTTCCCAGGGTCTCTAAGCCAAGATTTCTCTTCCCTATGGGCAGTTCATGTGGTAAGTGCAGCACTCAAGCACTGCCCTAGCCTCACATGTTAAGCAGTTGCATATGTATTTATTCAGAGAAGAAAAGCTTAGAAACTAAAACACAGTCTGTGTCCGTGTTTGTAACAGATGAACTAGAGCTAATCTTTAGGAAACAGGTTGTTCTGACCTCTTTGCTTTTCAAAGCAGAAAGTTGTGGAGATTCATTTATATGCAGAAGGGAAAAATGTCTAGGATATGATCTTTTAAAATACACATACATAGAGATATATGCAGTAATGCATTTGTCATTCCATTTGAAGACTTTTGGTAGTGATACAGAAATGTCTTGTTTCTCATAGAAAGAGAGGATTTTCTACCTATGAAAAAGAAACAGACACTTAGACCAGAGCAGGGCAGCTAAAACATGTCACTCACAGAAACTTGTTTCCTTGGAAATATTGCAAATATTTCTTTAATTAACTACTTCAGAAATCAGTTCCATTGGAAAATAACAATGTGATATAATGAGTAAATTAACTAGACAGTGAAAAAAAAAAGAAATTCCCTGCCTTAGATCATCCTTTCATTGATTTCTATTTCTAGATACCGTAAGGACAACACCAAATTAAATTTGTTACTTGGATGAAATATTTTTTATTCCAACTGTTGTATTTGTAAACAATGTAAAAAGAGTCACAGTAGGTACTTAGAATATTGTAATATTACCATTAGGTCACCTTTCTAGAACTACCTAAAATAAGAAAAATATGTGTTGCTTTTTTTTATTTTACTTCTACCTGCCAAGGTCATAGGGTGCAATTTAATCTGCTAAGGGTAATGGAAAAGCTCGCCTGCACTGGTCTTGTGAGGGGAGGTGCACAATGGGCAGGGCTGCACTCAGTCCTCCCTAGAGGAAGTCCTCCTGCAGCAGGTGGCTGAGCTGCTGGACACTGTCAATAGGATAAAAGATGTCAGGGAAGCTGAGAGGAAGCAGCATTGCTTGCTCAAGGACCAGACTGTGCAGGGGCCCCAAGCGTCCCCTGTAGCTCATGGAGGGAAGAAGGAGGATGCTAACCCAGGAAGCTGGTAAACAGCAACAAAAAAAACCCCAACAAAAACAGGAGGAAGAGGCCAATTAAAAGCAAGTGGCTTCCTCCTAAATCTGTTGTCCCAACCCAGAACTACTTTGCCGTTCTGCAGGAGCCTAATGAGGAAACACACTCCCACCAGGAACAACTGGCTGATGCACTGCTAAAGAAGGTATCTACTGGTGCTGCCAGTAAAAAGTGGTGGGTCATAGTAGCAGGGGACTCTACTCTGAAAGGAACAGAGGCACCCATCTGTTGGCCTTACCCAGTCTCAGGGGAGGTGTGTTGCCTACCAGGGGCACAGATCAGGGATGCTGCAGAGAGGCTGCCTGCTCTAGTCAGTCCCAGTGACTGTTACCCACTCGACGGATAAAGAACTGGCTGGATGGCCACATGCAAAGAGTTGTGGTCAATGGCTCAATGTCCAGTGGAAGACCCGTAATGAGTGGTGTCCCTCAGGGATCACTGTTGGGACCTGTCTTGTTCAACATCTTTGTCGGTGACATGGACAGTGGGATTGAGTGCACCCTCAGCAAGTTTGCCAATGACCCCAAGCTGTGTGGTTTGGTTGATACGCTGGAGGGAAGGAATGCCATCCAGAGGGACCTTGACATGCTTGTAAGGTGGGCTGATGCCAACCTGATGACGTTTAACCATGCCAAGTGCAAGGTCCTAAACCTGGGTCGGAGCAATCCCAGGCACAGCTCCAGGTTGGGCAGAGAAGAGATTCAGAGCAGCCCTAAGGAGGGCAACTTGGGGGTTTTGGTCAATGAGAAAATGAACATGAGCTGGCTTCAGTGTGCGCTTGCAGCCCAAAAAGCCAACCTTATCCTGGGCTGCATCAAAAGGAGAGTGACCAGCAGGTCGAAGGAGGTGATCCTGCCCCTCTGCTCTGCTCTTGTGAGACCTCACTTGGAGTCTTGTGTGCAGTTCTGGTGTCCTCAACATAAAAAGGACATGGAGCTGTTGGAACAAGTCCAGAGGAGGACCACGAGGATGATGAGGGGACTGGAGCACCTCCCATATGAAGACAGGCTGAGAAAGCTGGGGCTGTTCAGCCTGGAGAAGAGAAGGCTGTGTGGAGACCTCATAGCAGCCTTCCAGTATCTCAAGGGGGCCTATAGGGATGCTGGGGAGGGACTCTTCATGAGGGACTATAGTGACAGGACAAGGGGTAACAGGTTCAAAGTTAAACAGGAGATGTTTAGATTGGATATGAGGAAGAAATTCTTTACTGTAAGGGTGGTGAGGCACTGGAATGTGTTGCCCAGGGAAGTTGTGAATGCTCCATCCCTCGCATTGGTGAAGTCCAGGTTGGACATAGCCTTGGGTGGCATGGTTTAGTGGGAGGTGTCCCTGCTCCTGGCGGGGGGGTTGGAACTAGATGATCTTAAGGTCCTTTCCAACCCTAACTATTCTATGATTCTATAATTCTATGACCTACAGCAGATTTTTCTTTGCAATTAAAACTGAAAAAAACCCCTGTAAATTTAAGAGTTGCATTTCTAAAAAAGAGAATATTAAATGTTGTTATATAATGAAAATGCTGAATTATAAAAACTTTCAATCATGGTGGATGTGAACACACAGGCAGAATTGATGTTTCAAGTGTCTTTCTCCTAGTGTGAAACTTCTTTAATCACTTTTAAAATTACATTAATTTTAATATTTTTGAATAAGTTCAGTAAACTTGTAAGTATGATGAAGAGATATCAATCAAGCTTCTTAATTTTGAGTATTAATATTCAAAATGACATGAAGACTCTAAGAATGTAATCAGTTAAAATGTCGCTTTTGGGAGAATTTATTGGCTGGTCACAGCACTGAAAAATTGATGCATTTTGCTCAGTCAAAGTAAAAAATAATATTTGAATCTCAGACACAAATTACCCTTTTCATCAGCAGATTGGACTTGCATCCGAAATCTTTGACTTCATTTGGTGAAGAAATGAGCCACCAGGGAAGGCAATACCTTGTAAGAAATTATCATATTCTGCAGTGATTATTCAATAAACTTGAAAGAAGAGGATGAAATGAAAGTTGAGAGTTGCCATACCATGTAAATACATCACCTAACATTTAAAGATTGGATACTAAGTTAGCTGCTTTCAAAGAGTTTGCTGCTTTTAATGCTTTTATGACAGAAAGATTTTGCTGCCTTAAAGGAATGAGAGGAGAAAAGAGAAAATCAACAATCCCATTCCTTAATGACATTATATAGATAAAGACTGCTGTGATGCTGTTGTATCACTGCTTTTCTAAGAATACGGTGTTACTTTAGGGGCATAAGGACATATCTCTTTGTTTATGTGGGCCTTTGTGAAACATCGCACAACTCATTTTATGAATTTATCTTTGTGTAAGAATGCATGTTTCCCTTTATAGTCTTCAGAGCTCATGATTATTGACTTCAACTTTTGTTATTCTGGAATTATTTTCCTTATAAATATTAACATGCGATCATAGTTCATTAATTATGTAACAAAGCATACCCACCAAACCAAGCCAAACCAATTTTTTATTTTCCTAGTGGATATACAGTCAAAGGGGTGCTAAAGCATTTGTTGCGTTAAATGGAGAGGGGGGAACAAACCCCTTGTTTTATATAAAGAGAGCCAGGAACAGCCCCAATACACAACTATCAGTCCAAGCGTGTCTGGTATCGGATTCACTGACAATAACTATCAGTCCGAGCACGTCTGGTATCGGATTCACTGATAATTCACCGCAGGGACAGCTCCTATATGCAACTATCAGTCCGAGCGCGACTGGTATCGGATTCACTGACAATAACTGTCAGTCCGAGCGCGACTGGTATCGGATTCACTGATAATGCACCACACTTTGCTCACAGTTATACTGAATTTATTAATGCAACAGGTACAGGTTCTTATGGATTGCCGGTGATAAATACTGTCTGCAAAAGCACGTGCATATAATAGTTACATGAATACAAGCGCTTGATAAAGTTGACACAGCATAGCTCTAGAATATACAGGTGACAATAAGAGTGACTCTATAGAGATTCTAACTTTTCCTAGGAAAGCACTGGATACAGTGCAAGTCTTACCCACAGGCGTCCCTATGGGGGGGAAGAGAGGTCCAGCCCGTCGACCGGTCCCAGGATTCGGTTGATGTTATCTTCCGTGACTCGTCCGCGATGGTATCTTCCCTAAAATCCCCCTTTCTCTTGGGCTATTTTATATTATTTTTACCTTCAAGGTGGAGCTTGAGTGACTCTAGTCATACATACCTTTATTATCATTGGCGAAAATTTCTCTCGCCTCGATTTAAAGGTATATGAGACTAAAAATTCAGAGAGCATGCTCAGAGAGAGGTGGTCTTATTTCGGGGGGGGGGTCGCACTGGAGAGGGGTGTGTATTTTAGTATTATAATGAAGCAAAGTTCACACTAGGACGGTATTTTGTCAAAAAGATGACAGGCCGCTGGCTCAGGGTAGCAAGTATGCAGCTTATCAGTTTCTTGTACCACCTAGTTCCCGTTTTATCTGCTGAAGTTAGGACAGAACATAACCGCAAGATCTCCACCTCGCTCTATCCTCCGCCTGTTACGGGAACCGCTGTGGAGTGCACATTCCTGGCATACCAGGTACGGCTGCATCTTAGCCCGAGATGCCTTGAAAGCCCGTTTCTCTCTTACGTGTGGACAATGCTGCATTTCGAATATAGATTTAATTTCCAATTATCCCAAATTTCCTAATTATTCCACAGCATTGTAAATATTTTTTTATTCTGTATCAGTATATTTGCTAGGATACATTCCTCTCTAATTTCATCAGAGAAACACAGTGCTGCAGGAGTGCTCTTGGTCAAGCCTAAGAGCTTATGTAATAAAACTGGTTAGTGGATATTTGCAGGTGAAGTACTTTGGTGTCTGAATATGCTGTATTCCCCCTTCTGCCAGCAATTATAGGATGCTTCACATGGGATGCCAGGTTTTATGCAGTGTTCTTTATTTGTTGCAAATTAGGGCAATGTTCTGAAGCATTGAGGCTGCTGAATCTATTTACCAAATGCCAGGTGAAAACAAGAACTATCCAATTGTGCTTTGAGCATATACATCCACAGTAGTTCGCATTACACCAGCAGTAGTGCTGCTATTTATACAGGTGGTAATAACACTACAGAAAATACCACCCACCTGGGAATAAAAGACTGTAGTAAAAGTCCTCATCTATCTGCATATCAAAATACCCCAAGGCTGAATTCACAAAAGGAGAGTGAAAAGGATATTGTTTATATTATCAGTAGAGAAAATACCTGTTTTCTTTTATGCATGAAAAACGTCTACGAGGTTTTCTTCAGCTGTGCAAAGGAAGATCACTGCATTATGAATACTTGGCTATGACAAAAATTACTGAATGGGTATAGACTTAAATACCTGAGGAGCAGGTTTTAGAAGATCAAGGGAAAAACTCACTTACGTTTATAAGGAAATCTTCTTCAAGGTTGTTCTTACCCTTTCATGAATTTGTACTCTGGCCTGTAATAGAGTGATAGCACAGTTTAGCATACAGCTACAAGTGGATTACTGTACTGTTAAAGGACATACTAAATACATATGTAGACAATATATGACCTTGCTGACAGTAAAAATGTCTATCCTCTTGTTAAGTGGAGTCCTGCCAAGACAGCAAACCAATTAGTGACTGCTACCAAACATCTCCATGTGCAGTGTTTCCCAAGGGGTTGAGGAGGCTGAATGAGCTGCAGGTGTGCAGAGTATAGTAGCTTGAATGTGCTGCCATACAATCTCCACTCTATGCTATTGAGACATAGGGGAAACAGAGATTTCTGCAGAGCACTCCTGGGAGCTCCAGGAGACAGGGTGAGTGCAAGTAGGAGCCCTCAGGGACCTCTCCACTTTCTACAGGGTAAACATGCCCATATCAATAGGGCATTCCCATTGTATTCCCATACTTAAAGGTTGTTTGGCTGGCTGAAGATGGGAAATGGTGTAGTGATAATAATCTGATTCACATTGAGTTCTATGAGACAGAGAGACAAGGCCACCTGTTGGAGCTGAAAAAAGTAGTCAAGCTTACAGACAAGTAAGCTGTATACATTCAGGTATGTGAGTCTGGTTTAGTGAATGCTGGAATATAAAGAATCTCTTCAGGTTTGGCTAGTAGAACTGATCTTTTAGGAAATTCTTTAATTTCCTTAGAAAATATAGTATTTGCTATTTGTTGGTATAATAGTATGACTTAATAAGACTTTCCAGACAGTTCACTTCAGCTTATCTCAGTTCACCACTAAATGAAATATTCGATGCTAGTATTTGCAGTAAGTTAGTGTTGTCACCACCATTTCAATTCACACAACTCTCTTGTCATTCCTCAAGAGTCTTCAAGAGTGAATTTCACATTAACATCTCCATAATTGCAAAAGCTGAGGGGGACCAAAGAGACTAATCCATCAAATATAGGGTACATTTCTCCTTACAACTATTATGTTTTCTAAGTGGGCTATTACGGATTTTAAACCTTCACTGATAAAATTTATTTTCTCATAATTGGTTTGGAATTAAGATGGTAATAAGACTTTAAATGGCAAATGTGTTACTTTCATACTAAATACACATCATTGTTTTGGCCTGGAGCCCAAGAAGAGCTAAGTTTTCTCTTTAGCACTAACATTTTTCAGACTTCTAAAGCATTTTCCAAAGAGGTGAAGATGCCTGTTCTCTCTCTTTCTATATGTTTCAAGTTCTATAGCTTTTTGATGCACATTCCTATGTGTTCCAGTGACTCTAAGTAGTTTAATTCTGAAAGTGAGATTAACTGAAATATGCATGGATGGCTAAAGCAGAGGCTTGGTCAGGCTATTTGTCACTAAAAACAGCTGTGTTTTGTCTTGACTATTGAAGTCACCGGACCAAAACCTTGCCTAGAGAAAATGAAGGGTACTAGAAGGCCTACCTGACCAGATTGTTATAGGCATGAGTTTAGTTGATTTCTGAATATAAATGCAGAAAGAACACCTAATTTCTGTTCCCATTGTTGTAGGCCAACTGCAGACCTTCAGCTGCCGCTAACTTGTCACATTTGTCACGCTCTGTGTGACTTACACCTGTGCCTATGGAAAACTTAGGAGGAAAAAGGTCTGATTAGAGTAAAAGGTAGGTGTTAAGAGACAGAAGTTTTTGAGAGTGAGTTCTTGGCATTTTATGTTGGATTAAATTTGAACTTTTAATTTATTTAGGGCCAAGTGCTGGTTTAATGTTTACGATTTAGAAATGGCTAGTTTATGATAGGGTTGATAAAGCATTTTAGGTTATTCCATTTATAAATGGGATGAGCCAGTGGTAGCTGGGAGAGGAATCGAATATGGAAAAGGAACATGTGTGGAAGGATCTTGGAGATGGGATAAAAAGCAGTAAGTGGCACTGTTCCTGATGTCTTTGCAGGACAATTGTCTGGAGAAGATGCTAAGAGAAACACTTTGCCTGCCAGTCCTGCACTTATCAAATGTGAGCTATGTTCCTAGGTGCCTCTGCTCCTCTGCAGTATCAGAAGATTTGGCTTGCCTGTGGCAGATGTATGCAATCTGAACAAGTATCAGTGTAAGCACAGTGAAGGCTTGTTGCAGGACAAACTAGTGAGGAGCACTTCCCTTGCTGAAGGTAGTGATGGAGTTTGTGATGACCTTCATAACATCCCAGCCTTGGCTGAGGCTTTGACAAGCCATGATGTTCGAGTCATAACTGAGATGATTCAAATGCTTGTTATTGTAAAGGCTTATATGAATCAAGGAGAAACTCTGCTGTATGCCATCCATCACAGAACTTACCTTGTAAATATGGCAATGATTTACAGTGAGTTTCCTTGAGTCAACACAGTTCATGCTAAATACCCTGGTTCCTGTGACAATGCATATCTGTGAGCTGGACCAGGTTTCAGCAACAGATTTTGATTGTCAGCGTACGGTTCCTTAATGAGTTTCTTGCAAAAAGACCTTGCTAAATGCCTTTTTTTCATACTCACTTAAGTTCTGATTTGATTACATGCTCAGGACAAAATTGGCACTTGCTTCCTTCACTGACATAGTTTTATGTGTTTTATATTTCTCCTCCCCAGTTTGCTTTTGCAGAGAACCACACTTACTTCAGTCTGTTTTATCCCCAATACTTAATTGTAATGTGCGCTGGAAAGGCATCATCACACAAGTACACAAATGCAAGAGATACATTTGGAGCAGTGTTGGTATTTGCATCATTTCAAGTGTACCTTCTGTACACTGAATTACATAAAATAAGTTTAATGTTTACAGCATGTAGCACATTGCATGATAAAGACAGAGGTCACAATATTTCTTTGTTATCAAGGACAAGATCCCAGCAGATGACTTCATTGATCCTTCATAGAGCAGTCAAAAAATTCAAGAATAACTTGTACAGTTTACATTGCTTGGTCCAAATTGTGATAAAGCAAGAAATTAACACTGTGATAGAAGTCAAGAAGGGGAAGTTCAAGAGAAAGCAGGGAAAGAGCTACCTCTCCTTTTTCCAGGTTCTCAGAGTATGATGATTTTCCTTATCTGAAAGTCTGTGACAGCTTTTTAGCCACTCTGTTCATGCAGATACAGACCTTCTTCTACGAACTGGTAATATTGGAACACATGGCACTGACCTAATAACATTCAGGAATTGAGACACTTCAGAACAGTGAAAATGAGTCATTTGCGATCACTATGATCCATGGTAAAACTAATCGTGGGAGTGTCTGTCAGATCAGGCAGCCCTGACTGTGCTGCAATTAGCTATACTTGTAATTGATGTTACAAGTTTGAAGTCTGTTGTGATTCATGGTTGCTGAAGTTCACAGCGGTAGTGGCTTTTTCATTTTAAGTAAAAGACCAAGAATTGCTTTAAAATACTCGTGACTGTGATTAACAGAATGGAGAGGTGGCTGAAAGCTTAATATTTTGTAGACTGGCTGAGATGGGGAATCAAAAAGGCAGGGGCTGTAGCATGCTGAACCTGTAAATTACTTAGTATGCTCAGACACCCTGTACTGACTACATTGGGGATGTGCTGAATTTCCCTTTGGACATTTCGAGCCAATTGCCAATCAGATTCTTGGTTGGCTGAGTGTTTTGTTTTGGCCTCTGAGAATATCCCTGACAGTTTTAACCAGGTTGCATAGAGCCTTGTGGATTCCTGCTATAGCAAAAGAGATGCGCATCATAGGCTGTTTTACATTTAGTTAGAAATATGTCACTTTTGACAGAGATTAAAATATTGGCACTTCATTTTAGCTTCTGCAGTACACAGGATGTTAGTGATCTCTTAGGCTCTCAGACTTTAATCTCCACTGGTTGCATCTGATACTTCCTTAGGTCCACATATACTGATGCAGTCACTACAGAAGTCAGCCAAAAGTCTGCGCTGTGCTCCCCATGAAGGGCACATACAGCACCAAAGCACAGCACAGCAAGAATGCGTAAGAGGGCCGTGGCCCTTTTACTGTGCCTTAGCGCTCTGATTAAGCCTTCTGAGGCAGCCCTTCAACTTCTGAACTGCTTGTACATGCTGAGAGAAGATGTATAAGGAGATGGCTGTTATTCAGGGTTGTGTGATTATCCCAGAAACATGAGTCCTTGTACCCAATTTTTCACCCTCTTGTCAACAGCAGGAGAGACAATCTCACCACTGAGCATAGAACATTTCACTTTTACTCTCTCCTTGTTATGTCTGAAGAACCCTGCACACAGGGCTCTTCTTGGGGTGGCAAAATCAATGTTGCTAATGCTCTTAAGAAACTTTAAGATGAGCTGGCTGCCTCAAACAAGCTAGTTTAAAAGCAACTTGATTGTCATAAAGGTTGTATCTGCACGATTTCAGGTGGCTGAAGTGTAGACGTATCTTTTCAGATATTCCCGTTCTCAGCTAAAGCCACACTGGAATGTATTACTTGCTATATTATACTAAAACTACAGTGTGTAGACCTATACTGGCACTGAAATAGCATAAAAAAAAAGATTAGAATACTTTTAGTTTTATGTCTGAATAACAGCATCAGCCTGAAATCCTGCTGTGGAGTTTCCATTATGGGCAGATGTATATAAAAGGGACTTTGAATATTCTTCTGCTTTATGCCCTGTAACTTCTCTCGTTCTGGCAGATCTTACTGAACGGCTCTTAAATTGTTCAGTGATATTTGCTTTTGTATATGTAGCAGCTTTCTCTTCAATAATCTCTGGAGAAGGCAGCATACAAAAGACAGCCTTTCCAAACCCCTCTCGGTTTCCTCCACCTCCAGGCCTCCCTGCTTCACCTTCAGTTTCTCTCCCACCTGGAAAAAGATTCTTATGTTTCTTTCTAATGATTACTAACTTTGCAGTTAAAAACTATTGGCTTCCTACAATGCCCAGAGGATCCTACTGTAAAAAAGTGTGATAGTTCAAGTAGCCTGAGGGTGATCAGATTAATTTCCCTCATTTGGTATTGTCTCCTACTCATTCAATTTTGGTCTTTTTCAACAAGAAGAAAGAATATAGTAGATCCCTCTGGACTTATGAAGTTTCCTTCAGCAAAGTAACTTCTCAGTAAGAGAGAGATCAAAAAATAACTTTGGTACTGAGGTGCACAGTGGGGAAAGAAAACGTCTTAAGACTGTATGACTGATGGTTTCACAAAGCCTAAAGTGCCCAGCTCCAGTAGGAGAGTTCACAGGGCCACTCATCATCAAAGCCTGTGCCAAGAGCTGGGATCCACAGCAGGCACTGAACCTAGCTGAGAGATCCTATGGCTAGTGAACTGTTTTGTGAGGCTTTCAACCTCATGGTTTGGGTGCCTTTGAGAGACTTGGATTCAGGTGTTAGCCCCCTACTTTGGGATTAGGTGCTGTTGGACAACTGCTTTCTTTTGAACTGTGTGTCCAGACACTGTGGGGTCTGTCAGGGCAGGGTCTTGCAGCCAGTGCCTGTCCCACTGCCCCAGCCAGGAGCAGGGCATCTGAGAGACACTCGGACAGATCCAGCCCTAGCCATTGGGCACATACATGGGGACAGGGATGGGCTGAGGCTGATTTAGGACATGGGACTGCAGGTGGACCCAGCTTAGTGGGGCCCATGGCCAGGCGTGGAGACCGGCCCTGCTGTGGTGTTGCTGGGGCAAGGGCTGATGGCCCTGTGGAACTGAAATGGGGTCCTGAGTCCTGGGCAGGGTGGGGGTACCCCAGGGAGGGGTGGGCAGGGTCAGGCAGGGCTGATGGTGCCCTAGGGCCATGGTGGTATTCTAATTTACACCCATCTTTTGCATTGTAGCCATCTAATAAGAGCATTCACTGAAGGAGGAGGAAGGATGATCCAGAAGGGTCTCCATTCACTTCTCTCATACTACTGGAAAGTGCCCATGTGTTTCAGCACTTCTACCCTTTTTGTCCTTCTTGTTGCAAAATGGTCTAAGGCAGCCAACCCTTCATATGTGCTGCAGAGGAAACCACTCTACCCATGACAGGCTTGTGAAGCCCATACTAATATCAAATTTAGGAGGCCATTTGTCAGTATGGGGTCCTGTGACTTACGTACTGCCATTTCAGCACCAGTTACTGTAAATGTGTGCATGTAGCACTGTCCTTTCTTGGAAAAGATTAAATTTACAGTTATACCTCATTAATTTAGAATAAATTGTACTGGAAAATTTACATTTTATTGAACTTTTGTTTTCATCTTCCTAAATGTCTGCTTTAGTGTGAATACCAGCTTATTAAAGTATGGATGGCATTGAAAATCATAATCCCTCCAGTATGATAAGAGAATGTAAATTAGACAGTTTTCTCAAAATCATTGTTCAAAATCTCCTTATGGAGAAGTATACGAACCAGCAATATCATAAAAGCTCCCCTACTTTTTAGTTTTGAAGGAATTGTGAAGGAAATACAGATTTAACTGCTCATGAGCTTTGGAAAAGCCTAGCACTGAAGATAATAGAAGCTCTCAAACCACTGAAACTTTTAAGTAAGTTTACTCTGACCCTTGATTATGAATGTAAACTAAATGAAAACTTCAAATGGCAGAACACATAATTAATTTAATTAGTAATTCTTCAATTGCATTTGAGAAAGAAAAACATACATTGTGTAAGTAAAATGCACATTTATATACATGCACCAAGTGATTTATCATCTTTTTAGAGGTGCAAAGTGAAAGCATGAGGGGCAAAGGACACAACACAGAACAGGAAAAATTCTGATTAGGTATTGGGATATTTTTTTTACTGATATATTGGTCAGACATTGTAACAGATTACCCAGAGACTTGTAATATCTCTATCCGGGGAGATATTTTGGGCTGTGATGAACAAGTCCCTGAATCTTCTCAATTGGCTCAAGTTTGAGCACAATTTGGAGCAGTTGATACTCAGAGGACCATTTGAACCTATATCGTTCTATGATTTAGTAAGATTCAGAGAACTGCAAGTGCAAGCAAGTGAAAATCCAGGTTAGTGGAAAAATTTCTCTAGTCAGCTTTGGACCTTGGCCATTTATTGCACAGCATACATTATTTGAATGAAAAATGAAGCAAGACTGTGATGTAACTACAATAATTCCAATTTAAATTACCCCAGTGGCATGTAATAGATTACTATCAAAAAAACTTACTTTAAGTCTTGGATACATTATTTTTATGAAGATTATAAGGCATTTGAAAAACTACATATTCTGCAAACAAAAACCCCTGAGAACAGTATCTCTGTGTGAATTGTTTCATACTATTATAATTTCTGGGAAAGGGGAGCAAGTGATCTACTGGGCAGAATTAAAAGGACAAAAGACAACATTAAAAAAATGTTTACTACAGTGCTGGGCTTTATTCCTCACCCTTGAGGTGCTGAGTGAATGAGAACTGAAGATGTGTACTGGTGCAAGTGCAGCAGGCACAACGCACCATCAGGCCTTTGGTGATGATGGGTTATATGCTTCCATAAACCTCCAGCTGTGGTTCATTGGGATCTTTAACAGCTATCTTTAATCATTTCACTTGATGAAACAAGGTCTTGTGGTCTTTAGCTTGTTCTTAAATTCACCCAGTTCTGCAAGCAGATGTGATTTGGATGTCACAAAAGTGAAAGGAATATAGAGAGTGTGAGAAGGAAAAACATATCAGTATTACTATTTCCTGGCTCATTTGAAATGCTGCTGCCCTCCTCCTTCAGATTAAGTTTTAAAGTTATTGACATTACCTGATGTCTGGAAAGGTTGATGCTTATGTTATTGTTGTTTGAAGTATGGGGGTGGTAAGACACTAGAACAGGTTGCCCAGAGAAGCTGTGACTGCCACATCCCTGGGGCCTGTTCAAGGCCAGGTTGGACTGTGCTTTGAGCAGCCTGGTCTAGTGGAAGGTGTCCTTGCCTTTGGCAGGGGGTTTGGAACTAGATGATCTTTAAGGTTTAACCCAAACCATTCCATGACTCTATGATGATTATTGAAATATTTGATAATCATACCACAGAGAAGTGCATGAGAGCAAAACAAAAATCCATTCAAGGAAAGAAAAATTTAATTTAAAACATTATAACAAAGACTTTTTGTGTTAAATATTGTGTAGCCTCAAACAGTGCAGACTTGTCCAATATAATTTTGTTGTTTTTATAGGTTGTTTTTATATTTCTGTGGTTCTCTCCCCCACTACTACTGAAGGTAAACAATAAAATATTTACTTCCCTTGGCTGAGTCCTACACAAACACAGAAGTGGTTTACAATGCTCTCTGAAGATGAGTGGAAAGTCTGAGGAAGAGCAGTGCTCTGTCAGGGCTGGCAGGGAGGCAGATGGCTGAAGTGGTGGATGTGTTCTCTCAGGAAGGAGATTCTGGAAAAGAAAATGGGGCTGGAGAAGGTATTTCAGCTCCACAGATAATTAATTTTCCTGGAAATGCCCTTCCCTTTCCAAGCCCTGGTGGGACGTCCGTCTCTGCAAAAGATAGCTAACTAGTTGGTATTTTCTTCAAAGTATGGATTTATTTATATATATATATATATATATATATTTTTATATCCATCCTAGTGTGCTACATCTATCTGAAATTAACTGGCGACTATTGTAATCTGTGAAAAAACCCCAGAATTTTGAAATATAAGAAATTGGGATAGAAACAAGCAAAACACTTGATGCAATAATAACTATTTACATTTGGGATTAATGAGAGTAGAAAAAAATATTACAGGAGAGAGAGATCATAAGAGAATCGGAAAAGGAAAACAGAGAGGAAATAACAAAACTCCAGTAATTTTCTTTTAAGCAGTTTTAAGTGATGTGACATGTACAGAAGCTGTGTGGTAGAGGTTACAATAAGACCTAAAGAATTTCCATGAAAATAGCCGTAGTATTCTGGATTTCATTCTGAGTCCCAACTTTTGTGTCCTTTAACACAGCTGACTGATCAGTCCATGATATACCAGAAGTATGTTGGAGGCATGTCAGCCTTTCAGAGTTTATAACTACAGTTGAGAGAAACAATATGGCTGCATTTATACTTTAATTATCAGGTGAAAATCACATCAGGTCCAGGGAATTATGCAAATTTACACTAGCAGAGAAGTTAGTACTTAATATTTTGGGATAATCACACTTGAATGCAAATTTATAAATATTTTTAGCAGTCTGTATTTTAGCTGCATTATTGCATATAGTAAATTAAATAAACTAGTAATGTAATTCAAAGCCTATTACAAGGGCTCGTATACTGTTAACTGGGTCTGAAAATAAGAGGCAGCTGTTATGCAAATGTTACATCCTTGAATTGATTACACATTTTAGATGATGAGTCCGACCCATCTTTACATAAGTGTCTCCACTTTTTTGTGCCTATTAGTAATCAGAAGGGTTTATAATATGAACATGCTTGCCAGTCACCTGATTTTTTCTAAAACACTGCAGTATGTCTCCAAATAGATGTCCCAGGCATGTGTACATGAAGTTATAAGGGCAAGGATAATTGCTGGATTCTTTCAGTATTATGCTTCACTTGAATGCAATGATAATACGCCCTTAGTACTGATTTGTTCAACATTGACCTTTTTAGTATGTAAATAAATCATCTCCCTGTACAGTGCAATCAACAGGATATAGGTTGATTGATTCAGAAAAAACTGCCTTGAAAACTTCAGGTAAATACTTTTATGAAAGAAGTCTGCAGGTATAGCATGGTCAAACGCAACGTTTATGATGTGTTCGTGGAGTACGGTCTCAATACTGTAATCTCTGACTACAGAGAATGTCTGTAGTCAAATGGCAATTTGCTGTTTCTGTGGTTGTTCAGAGCAGTTTTATTTGAAAAGAAAAGCAGTAAAGGCAGATGACTAATAGTACAAACTAAATGATAAATGCATCTATATTGTACACATTTATAGATTGACATAGTCAGAATTGATGAGGTGTGGTCCTGTCAGAAACAGAAGATTTCCATGATGAAAGACAGAAATAAGACAAACATAGGAATTCTTTTCCACAATTTACTGCAAAAAATGTCTTCTAGCATGCAGATTACTGCAGTCATGAAGCCCTCATTTCTTCTTGTGAAGGCAGTCTTAAAACTTTTATAAATGTGGTTTGCTTATCAAGGAGCCAGGTTCAACCTCTGCAGGGTTGTTATTGTGGGGAAAATATCACTGACATTTTGGTAGGGTCTAAGTTTTTTTTCCTCTATGAATTCCTGCCTCTGAGTGTTTGGCAACAGCTGAGGTCAGTGGGCTCTACTGCTGGAGGACCTCTCTGATACTCTTTAATACTTGTGAAGATAAAATAGTATGTGCTGAGAGCAGGTCTTACCCATATTTTAGGGGCATAAGAAGAAAATGTAACACAAACCTACAATTTCTTGGTATTTTCTGATCACAAAGAAGGAAAACATTGGCTAGCAAAAGCATATCACATTTTAAAATAGCATAGCTCCAAACCTTGGAGGTAGCTGCTCCAACATACCAGGTGTTAATGCTGCTGGTGTCAATCAGTTCTCTTGTTGGAGCCTGTGTTTCTGTCAGAAGCATCGCTGACACAAAGGTCAGTCCTCTCTGCTGGCAAAGTGGAGCAATTTGCTAGACATGCTGGTAAAAAAAATGGTATTTGTTCTTCCTGGTAAAGTGAAGGAAAATCACTGTGACACTGAGGAAACACTAAGTTCTCCATCAGTTGAGACATTTTGGTGTCGGTCTCTGACCCTACACATAAAGGGGCCTGCATTTCTGTCAGCTATGACACATTGGAGGTAATATGCATACCATCTTTTGCTGCTGACACTTTATACTACCGTTGCATAACTTTATGCCTCTTGTCTGTTTTGTCAGGAATAAAAATGGAAAGGTTGAATTTCATCCTGCGGTACTACAGAAAATGAAGAACTATTCATAAAAGTGCATCCACAAATGGATTTGACTGCAAAAGCTTTTAAAATATTTTATTTTAGCTTGTTAATACTTGTATGGTGAGCACTTCTCTGAAATTAGAAAGATGATATATAGTATGCTGCCTTGTATGCTGCCTTGCATTTAATTAGAACATTTTATAATACACATGTATGAATAGCATTGGACAAAATGTGGTTGAGTTGTTCTTAATTTGGTCACTGGAGGACTGCCATTTTTTTTCACTTACAACAATAGAAAGAGTGAAAAAGAAAAAAGATTACAAAAGCTGCTGGCCCAGAATCTCAGCTATCACTAAACAGCCCACAGAACAGCTTGGGAATGACAGTGAGTAGGCATATAAATACAGACTTTTCACTCCAGTGGATGTGCACACCAGGATGGTCTCCATATTTTCCAATGTCTATTTTCTTGTAGCAGTTACTAGATGTTTAAGTTCAACAAAATAATGGAAAAAATGAAGAAGGTAAGAAATTGGAGTTCAACAAAAAGCTATCACCTTTGGGTTTTTTTTCTTTAAAGCATTGGCAAATGGGCTGTAAGATTTCTATGCCTATCTAGAACAGTGATTACCTGTATGAGCTCAGCTGCATATTTTGTATAACTTAAAAAGCAGCACTGTTCTAGGCTGGAAGCAGCAAAACAAAAATATCCAGAAAACCAACATTGTATGGAATATGAGACAAAGCCTTCTTACTATAGAAAGGTGCTCGATGAAGTCAGAAAAAAATTATCCTATATGTGTTGTCTAAAAGGGATAGCAAAGCAATATAATAAAATTTCCTAAAATATAATTCTCTAAGTTAGTTGTGTTGAAATGCATTAAATTAGGATTTATAATAACAGATATATCTACCTCGTGTAGCAGAATTTTTCTATGCAGAATGAACAATCCTCTCCCTGGATGGACCAGTTCTGCTTTTCAGTATCAAATGACACCATGCTCATCTAGGGACAGACTTTGGCAACTTTTGTAGTCATGAAGGACAGCACAGCTTAGGGAGATGGTATGTTACCATGCTAATCTTGGCAATATAACTAATAAAGCGCTTGGTTTCAGCATTTTATATCATTATTGTGCTCTGTGAGAGCTGCAGATGTGTTCCTTTAATTTTTTCAGTAGCTCAGTTAATCCCCTGTCTAATCTTACATACACAGTAACAGCAAAGTGGCTGAAAAAGAAATTGCATAATGCTGCAGTCTTTGCTAGAGATAAGCACCCTAATTCTGTTACACTGACTTGATGCCAGTTTCACTAGCTACAGTATAATTCCCTCTACCCTTGGTACATAACTTGTTTGCCAGAGTATAGAAGCAAGTCCAAAGGAGGACATTTGCAGAAATTTTGTGCATTTGCTGTACTACTCATATCTTAGTATATGGTCCGCTTCAGATACATCCCTCCCAGGAGCTAGGTACGCTGGAAATGCCTCTGCTGAGCAGCAAAGAACACATTTACCATGGCACACAGGTAGCGCTGTCACCTCAAGTAATTGCAGGCAAATTAGTATAACTTTCTAAAACAGTGTTTCTTTTACTGGAAATTCTACTTCAAAGGCTTTATTCATCAGAAAGCTTTTCTTAATGAACAAAATTGACATTACACTGAGATATTACGTGGAAGAATGTGCTGAGCTTACAAGGCACAAGTGACTTAAAGTGCCTATAATAGCTCCAGTACAGCAAATGATACAGGCTGATCTTCTGGTTAGCAGTCTTTGCAAAAAAATTCATTTCTCTGAATCTTCTCAAAGTTAGAGCCTAAGCTTTGCAATGAAAACCAAAAACAGACTGTAGCCCTTTTCCCTCCTGTTTTGGAAAAATACTTGGTGGACCATTAAACAAAATATTTCATTCCTTTACCCTTGAGAAACTGGCTGCTCTTAAGAAGCCAAGACTAGAATATATTGCATATCTAAGCATCTTTATGCTACCTTGTGGGTTTTATGTGGTTTAATGTCATTCCAAGATTGCCAGAAAAAAGTAACTACTATAGGAGAGTGATCTTTTAAAAAGTAGAAGGTAAAAATTCCTCAGACATACATTAAATGTTCTAGAGCTGTCTGACTTCACTGAGGGAATAATTTTTCTTGCAGCAAGTCACAATAAGTTCTGCCCTTAATTAACCTTCCTACTGGTACACTGCTAGGCTGCCAGCAACATGATCTTCATCCTTTTGTCTCGTACTCACCAAGCATAAAATAAAACATTTATTTTATCTTATTGAGCTGACCTGAATGCGAGGTGCTAAACACATTAGGTTGCACTATTCTTTACTACAACCAACTCTTAAATTCCACTCGCCTTTTGAAATTCAAAAACTAGGAAGAAATAAAGACCTCTAGTGAAATTAGTTGGGTTTTTTTAAATTACTGCTAACTTTTCCCAAATTTCATGAGCAAAAATTGGATGGGACCTCACTGTTCATGGATACCTTAACATGAAGAAGATACAATATGAAAAATATTGTAATCTTTGCTTAGATAGCTTCTGGCCATTGAATACACAGAATGCTGTCCACAGCAAGAGAAATCAATTCAAATGTTAATATTCCCTATTGAATAGAGTAAACAAGTAGAAGACTGCTAACGGCTTTTGAGAAAGCATGTGAACAGCCAGTGTTTGAAGATAAAGGAAGAACAGTCCGAGGTCCTGGAAAAAACAACCCATTAATCAGTGAGGGTAAATGGGAGGTTTAAATGAAGAATCATTTGGCAGTCTCAGATGCTAATATGTGCAGACTCCATGAGGCACCCTGTCTAATAGAGCAGCACAAATAAAAAGGTATTAAAATCACTTTATTCAGGCATGCATGTCAGAACTGTAATATAATTATAACTGATGACCATATTATTGGCCATTCTAGATCACAACAAATGTTCATCTAGTTCAGTGCTTGGCTTCTGGAGGTGACTAGACCCTGGCTGGTTGGCCAAAATGCTCCTCCTTCCCCTTCTGTTTTTGGCCTTAAAGGTATGTTGATAACTTCCTGATAAAAAATCTAGAATAAAATGTCAGTGAGAAATAGAAAAAAGTGGGTTTGGTATGAAATGAAAATGCTTCTTTTTTGGTGGAACAAGAATTTTCTTAAAGATGAGCAGTACCAAGAGGAGAGAGCACATACGCATAAAGAAAAAGAACCCCTTTGAGGAATTAATTTGATGTAGTTGGTCATTTTTTAGTTCGTGAAAATATGATTAAGTTAGGTCAGTACATACGGCAACGTGCAGATGTTAAATGACTTCTGTGAGTGAATCAGAAATGGCATATTCTGAAATTTGGAACTAGCAAGCCATTTTGCACACACAGGTTTTGACTGATCATAAAATCCTGAAAGCTGGTTTCTTGTTTGACACCAACTTAAGGATTGCCTTGGAAGCCTTGTTCTCTTTTGATTCTTTTTGTGCTCTCCTTTGAACTTGTGTATACTTCATCCACATCTTCAGATCACCCTGAGCCTTGTCATGCATTGCTCCTTTTATATGCCATAGCACAAAACAGTGTTCTGGGTTTCCAAGGTGAGTTGACACAGGCTTTGTAAACTTTCCTTTCAGTTCTAAAGGATCATGAGTCTTTGTTTCAAAACATGTTTTTTTTCTCAGCTATGTGAACAGAGAACTTAAGAGAAACTTAATATATAATTTTCTCTTATAAGATAAACATATCCTATTTCTGACTCTGCTGGAACTGCTGATATCTGTATTGAGCTGTTTTGTTGGCATAGAGGCCAAAATTAAAACAAACCAACAAAACCCCTGCTTGTTTTCTGTTGAGCAGAAAGGAGAAATTTAATTTGAATTTTCCATCACCAGAGCAAACAGCAAAATTGACAGTGCTACAGTGTCTCAAAGGCTTGAAGCATTAGCCAAGAATAGCTGTATTTGTGTTAACATCTCATAGTGAATAAACACATTTTTATACTGAGTTTTGCAGTTAAGCCTAACGACTCCTGGTCTAGACTAGAAGGCAAGAGGTCTGGATTTCATTTTGTCTTATTCGGCATCTTTGGGTTTCTCCAGGGTAAATCACTTTCTTTGTGTGCTTTAGCTTCCAGCCTGTGAAGTGACCTTTGTGAAATGCTATGAAGTCAGTGGTTTCCCAGTGCAATGCAGTGCTATGTACTCTTGAACATCAGTTGCTGGATTCCTGTAAATGGGATTTGAAAGATGAAAGCATCAACAGCTGGTGAATAGCACACACAACTCTTCCCATCCTGCTGTGGCATTCTACTGAAGCCAGTTGTTACAAGTTCATACCAAGTCTTTTTGTTTGGTGTTTGATCCTGTCAACACTTGCAAATAAAAGACTTGCAGTACCAACAGTTTCATGTAAAAAAAAAAAAAAAAAAAGAAAGGCTTTCTCTTTAAGTAAATGTCAGACAAGTCAACATGTCAGACATGTCTCTGAGGTATTCCCAATTGCACTGGGGCAGACAAGCTCATTTAGATCTGAGAGCTGAAAATTTGACCGTGGAGGGCCTCTTAATATTTGCGGTAGCTGGTGCTCAACAGGAGGTGCTGAAGCTTGTCTTGAGATAAACTTGGTTGTGCTGGTGTGTTTTTAGACCATAATAGTCGTGTTGGGTAATGTTAGAAGAGAGGGTGTTCAGAGGTATGACATCAAGTTAGGATGTGGGAGGGCTGGATGAAGTTTTGAATTTTTCACTACTGTGTTGGTGATTTTGGTTACATCATCTTATCACTTACACCTCAGCTTATGAAATGGAACTTGTGATCCTGATTTGCTTGTAGTGGTGAGATCCAGAGGTTATAAATAGAAAGAGACCAGGTCTGTATATTATTGTTACTTTATAAACACTAAGATAGTAGTAATGAAAGACATTTCAAGTACATTCTTTCCCCTGTACTATCCAAAAATAAGACTTGGCTTTGAAATCAGAAAAAAAAATCCTGCTCATTTTGAAAACAGAGACTTTTGTTTTCATTGGTTTGTGAAGGTTGAACTCTGGGCTACCCCTGAGACTGCAATTACAGCCTTAAAACATCATTGTTCCATGCTTTAAAAGTTAAAATCTCACAAGTATTGTCAATAATTGGTAGAATAATATGGTAGACATCTCTCAAATGAAAGTCAAATACCTGTTTCTTCTGCAACAGTGGATGGATGTGCCTCGAAATACAAGCTGAGGGGTAAATTGTTGACCTTATTCCACTAACGGGTACTCTTCCCTCTTCCTCTTGGGATCAGGACAACCCCTTGGCTTCCTTGAAGAAATGAACTCAGAGGGGATTATAGATATGACAAGGAAGGATGTAGCCTGAACTGAGAGATCTTATTCCCACATGAAGAAGCACTGAGGAAGCAAGAGTAATTCTGGGAGGATATATTGAGGATGTATTGTACAGAGTTTTATGATAAGCAATGTTTTGATCATTAGCAATGCTCCCTATGAAATCAGCTCTCCTAGACTTACCACAGGTAGATGGTAGCTTAAATCTGATTGCTTAGTTTTCCAGTTTAAAGCTGCTTATTCTGGACAGAAAGTAAAGCTGTGACAGTGCCTGAACTAGAAAAGAAATTGGCATTCAGCCTGACAGTAAGTAAAGGCATCTGCAATCCATAAAGGTAGCTGTGCCAATGCTGGCATCTGTCTTGTTTCTGGTCTCACAGCTCTGCTGTTGAGAGCAGTGCATATTACAGCCGTGATCTCTGACACAAAAATTACTTCATTCCCTGGAATGTGCTTTTGTGGTGCCAGTTTTACAAAGATGCAGGCTGCTGGACTTGGAAGGGACATAAAATGAACAACTAGTATGGATTCCTCAGGAAACCCTATGGAAATGTATGTGGCTTGTGAGCTTTGTTAGCTGTGCCACATCAGAGGCACTGTCTATTATGATTTCAGCTATAGCTGTGTATATCCGCAATTGTATCACAGCACCCCCTTCTAACAACTTCTGTTGTTATTCAGCTCTAGCAAGGTGGAAGGTGTAAACTATTCTGTTTCTTAATTCTGTACATTTTTATTTTCAACTTAAATGCAGAAACGCAATACTAAAAAAAGAAACATCTAAGTCTAGTATAACTAAATTTGAAGTCAAATTTTTAAACAGTATGATTTTTGTCTTTGACACTTCACTTCTAATCATCATCCTTTTTCAGTCCATAAGACTCTTTCACTGTGATGTTTGACACAATAGCCAAGCCCAATATGATTTTAAAAGCTCTGGATTGAGACTGATATGTTTTAAATTAATGTATACAACCCACCTGGTATCCTGGTATCCTGGTTGGTAAAACCAACCTGGTATCCCACCTGTCAGTGGCTGCATGCACTCTACAGAGACATAAGTCCGGGGAATGGACAAGAACTCTCCTACGAATGAATATTGTCCGTCAGCCATGTGACAGCTTAAGCGCCTTCAGAGACTGAGATGGCTAACGACCTTCTTTGCCCTTGCAGTAAAAATCAGAGTCTCTATAGGATGAATAATTTGTGTCTGTTCACATATAGTCAGACCATATCACCAAAAGGGTAGTAAAAAATTGTGGAGGTGGCTGCAGGAGATGACTGCAAGGCAAATGCACCCTAAGCAGGACTTAATGCTTAAGGTCCTTCCCAGATTTGTTCCTTTACCTGCCCTGCAATCAACACTATATTAGGAGCCATTCCATCAATTCAGAAATGGGAATGGTCAGGTAATTCAATATCTGCCTGGCCTTGCATCCTTGCTTAAGTACAACAAAGTTCTTCTACCTTGCTTCAAGCAAATATTGTTGCGTGGAAGATCAAGGCAAACAGTAAGAGGGAATTTTTGAGGAGGGTGATCGATCTTTTTATGTGTTAGATTTGTCTTTCAATGAAGCCTGCTGCAGAAGTAAACAGATATTTTCAAGGCTTTCTGTTTAAATTAACTAGATATTACAAAAATAACTACTGGACATCTTTTTCTCTATGATTTGGGTATTGTAGGTAATTTTATGGTACACTGTAAGCTATTGTATTCAGTAATCAATTTTGTCAGCTAAAAACCATACATTTTTAATATCTTCAGAGAAAAAACAATTGTATCTAATACGCAGCTGCTTTAGAAATCAAACCACCCTTGATTTTTTTTTATAATGCAATAATAAATCTCCATGTTGTACTACTGCTTTGCAGAGAACAATTTTTCTTGAGAATCTGTAATATTATCTACACATATTTGGTATCTGAAATAAAAGGTTGTCCAGGGAAATAAGGAAAACAAATACTGCAAATTTAGTTCTGTCATTTTTTTATAAACTTTGGGTACTATAAATATTTGCAAGATCTCAGCAAGCAAAGAAAAAAAACCACAAAAAAATGTCTCTTCTGTTAAAGGCTAGTGAAATGCCTTTTTCTGTATACTGTACATAATCAATATGCCTCCTTGTCTATCTGATGTCATTCTGACGATTTCCTTGATGCCAGCCCTGGAGCTACACAGTCTTCTCACTAAGCTTTGCCTGTTACATTTATACAATGCAAGAATTACTTTCAAGAAATCCGCTAGATAAGCAGCATGGGTATAGGGTATTCTAGATACAGCTTTGTACTGTTGCTGAGGGTGAGAACATTGTCTAAGCCACAAGACTATATACTGGTTACTGATCTCATCATCATTCAGTTTTCGTTAATGGTAGCAGTGTAGGCTGAAAGAAGTATACTCTGAAAGTGTTATTTCTCAGAAAGCTGGCACTAATATATAAGTACAAGTACCCTAAACCATTGTTTTATGTGAGAAATCCTGCTGTGCTCTGACAGGGTACTAAATGCTCCTTCCAGATTATCTGCCTATATTCTCTTGTCTCTGGTCTTGCTTACAGATCCCTTAAAGACATTCTTGTGTGCACGGTACCCTGCATGGTAAGAATCAGGTTCAAATACTGCCATACAAATAGTGATGTAGACTAAAAACATATTGGGGTCTGACATAAAATAGTTCCTGTAGTCTGAGATAAAAAAGACGTTGGATATATGGTAGCTGAACAGAGGGATTAAACATGCAAACTAAGTGCTTCAGGATCTTTGCTTCAAAGCATTCAGATTTCATGATAGTCCAAGTCAGATGTAGCTTGGTCTTGACTGAGATCTTTTCCTTTTTGAAATTGTCTTGGTACTCTACATAAAACTCCTAATGCACACTTAATGTCATAGAAGAGATGACATTTGCTGGCTATATCAGGAGTAGTTATAAAAGACTGGGCATTGCCAAATTCGGCTGACACTTGAATGTGACCTCTGGGGATGGCTCATCTTCCAGTCTGTGCAGAAACAGGAACTCACCTGGTAGTAGATCTGAACTTAAGTAAATACTGACTCAGACTCAACACTTTCTTCACTGAAGGCAGGCCATGAGGTACATTGGCAAGGCAGTACAAAATGTCTTGAGTGCGTGTAGTCATTCTGCTCAGAATTAGGATAGTACAGGGACTGACAACACTGAAGCATTCAGGACTTACAAACATATAAACCAAGGTTAAAACACTCTTAAAGATAAAAGTCTAACAACTGTAAAAGAGTGCTAAAAATACTCCATTTAGAAAGCTGTGTTCACCTTTGAATGTTCTTTTTTTAAAGGAGAAAATCATAGCATTATCTTGTATATGTTTTAAATCTGTTTCTAATAACTCTAAAGTTCTTTATACATTCTCTTCAGGTTTTCTCTATAAAACAGTTACCGAAAGCATAAAACCCCCCCAGATGGAGGCATTGCAGTAATTCATCTTTAATTTTGTTGAGCATCTTGTTCTTGGGCAGTGAGGCAAATAGAAAGAGAGAGAGGAAATTTCAGACCTATCTTTTCCATAGTTTTCAATTTTATTAAATATATTTCCGCTTTCTTACATTCCATTATATCTGTTAACAAAAAAAAAAAATCCTGGGAAAACACTGTGAGTTTTTAGAGCATATCTGCATTTAATTTGAGATAATTAGAGATTCAATTTTTTGATGCTACTAGGTTGTTTTATGTGAGGTTAGGTAAGACCAGTTATTATTGTAGCTTTCGTAATGAGTCTTTATTTCAAAGTCAATTTTCTTCAACTGCTATTTCCAGATGCACAGGTGCTATGTGGAGGTACAAGTGGAGCCCAATGTAATTCCGTGGGCTGTTGTGTGTTCCCTGTGCTGTGAAGTACTGGACATCCTGAGAAATGCTCATCTGATAGCACTCTGCTGTCAGCCCTCTGCACCCATCCTGGGTGCACACCTTAATTTTTTGCACTGGCCAGCAGTGATATCTTTCTCCAGCCTTAGCTGCTCTGCAAGCAACTATGACTCTTCTTTTCCTTCATTTTGATGTCAGATCTCATTGTAACAGTAAATGATGATGTCCAGTTATGGCTCAACCTTGTTCTTGCTGCAGCTTCTTGGAACTTAGCACCTCTTTCTGCCCCTTGCCTTTGGTGAAGCCCTGAGGAAAAGAGTTGTGACTCATGGAACTGTATAATACCAAAAAGTCTGCTTGTCTTTCTGAAAACAGGAAGGATCAGCCTGGGTGGATGATCCTGGTCAATGGAAGAAATAATTATTTTTTTTTAATTCACTGAACTTCAATGAGGCTGCTGTGGAATTTTCCACAAACATGTCAAACATGTATAATTGAAAGCAAAGGAAAGACTATCACTTAATGTAAACTATGAAGAATCTATGAAGGACTCGGAACACTGCACATCAGTGCATCCTTCATCATGGCTATTTCTAAAAAGGAAATCTTTTACTTGTTTCAGTTAGTAATTCATTTTCTGTGTCTCTTCTTCAATGGGACAGCCTGCATGGTAAGGTGCTACTCAAAGGCAGTAAATATGGCAGACTGGCTTCTTTTTATATCTCAAAGATTCATCTGGTGTGCTTCAGGACCATTTGTACTTGTGGTGAACTTTGCAGTATCAGTGTTTTTCCAAACATTACATATTATAGCAGTTTTTAACTGCTGTGATTTAGAGTTCTTTTTCTGGAGAGAATTTCAAAGCTACAAAACCTGAGTAAAGAACTCTTAATATCTTAGTAAGAAGATATTCAGCACACTCTTAAACAAGTTTCATAGGAACTCTTTAAAAAAAGATATGTGCCTTAGATAACTGAAAAACACCCAACCCAACCCAACCCAACAACCCAACCCTTCCCTCCAAAAAGGAAAAAAACGCAGCAACTTAAGGAAGAATCACTACATTTCTTTTGCAAAGAAGTTTCAAGATGAGCACTTAATAGAAATTAAGTTGCTTCCAAACACTGGCCTTTCCAGGAGACTGAACCCAAACAAATACCCTTTTTGTCTCCGATTCGTTATTGCGTATGAATCTGCAATGGTTTTAAACCATGATGGGATCAGGGAACCAGTAGATGCAGTTATTTTATCTTGGTTACTGGGGCACCAATCTATGTACTTGGCTACCCCTGTTTCAAATTGTCACTGGAAATACAAGCTCAACTGTGATTCCTTAAGGAATATGGCCCAGCAAGACTTTAAGAATGTTCCCTGGTCTCTTTGACTTTGTATCACATTCAGATTTTAAGAGAGTACTTCCTTTTTCTCTTAGGGACCAGGGGCACAGGACCTCACATTCTCCTTTCCATATCCTTGAGACAGGGCATAGCATATGTCACCTCTTCCTCTGCGTAGCTGTTTTTCTACCTTTGCCCTTGCCATCTTCTGAAAGCATGATGGGAATGGAAGTAAAGTCTTTTCCTACTCCTGTCCCATCTTCCTGCAACTTCCTCTGCTCATCATAATCTCACAACATTTCTGTGTGCCATGACAAAGCAGAGTGACCACCTCTGTGCTTTCCAGATAGTTTGTATCCATGGGCCCTGCTTAGAGGTTGTAAGTGTAATAGATGAGTGGAGGAGAAGCCAGACTAGTCTAGGCTGCTCGGCATTGGGGTTTTTGCATGTATCAGGAGCCTTGCAATCCTGTGGAGGTGATGAAACCTGTAATGATGTCTGCAGCAAGATGGAGAAGGACAGAAAAGCTATGAAAATGAAAAGACATGGGACAGGAAGTGGTGCAGGTCCCTTCCAACCCTAACCATTCTGTGATTTCATGATTCTATGTCAGGACTGACTCCTGTGTTACAAGAGTCAGGTGTGGGGGAGGAAGAGAGTGGCTCAGGCTAATGCTTTCTCTCAGAAGTCCTCTTTCCAGAGTTGTGACCTGCTGAAATGGTGGGGTCGTGGAAAATGACTATCTTTATTAGCAATCCACTGAGCTACTACACATATGGATTTTTGTATGAAAAATATTGCATAGCCACATAGAGCAGGACTTCCTCAGTGACGTTTTTTTCCCTGCAGCTGCCCTGGCCATGATGCTGTAATTGTGTGGTGTTCAGATGGGGTCTGACTCATCCTCAGCAAGCTCTGAGTATGGGCAGAGTAGCACAAGGCTGTTTGCACCTCAATGTGCCACAGTGCCCACTCTCATACCCCCTTTAGTTGTTTTGTGGTAACAGCCTGTGAAACCTACTGTCAGAAGACCTATTTTGAGATGGTTGTGTTTATTTCACATTTTGAATGGAAGGATGGAGGTGGCTTTTGAGTCCTGAAGTTCATAATCATATTTCAACAGCCTGATGATGTTCATTAATTTCAAAGTTTTCCATATTTAAGGAAGCTTTTCCAATACATTTAGATCAGTATTGGAAGTCTGCTGAGAATTAGTTCAATCTACAAATAAAGGAAGAGGGTGAAGGTCAAACAGTAGACCCTTGTACAAAGAAAATATCAAAATTAGATTCATGCTAATTCTGAGCATTCAGGTCTAGCTTTTCAGCTGATTTATTTACAGCACTACATAGAACATTTTTTTTCAAGAACAATAAATGTCATAAACCAGAGATTTATAATAAATTTGTAAGTCATTCAGAAGGAGGCTTGCCCATGTAAAAGATTGCTAAACTGCTCCTTTACATAAATGAACCAGTTGAGCAAGAGTCTGCCAAGAAATAACATTTTTTTTTCCTCTGTTTTACTCAAATCAGCCCATTTAGGGAAAAAAACCCAAAAGATCTAGAAAGACAGGACATGTCAAAATCAAAGAATTTGTGCAGACAGAGGAAGAAAGAGCAATAATTTAAGAAAAAAATGCTTTTTAAGCAATGAAAGCTTTGATTTTGTGAAGCACATGTAAAGGAAGTTTGCATTTGAGGTGGGCTTTTTGTTTGTTTTTTTTTCAGAAGTTGAGCATAAAAAATATATAAGAAAGATTTTGAAGAAAAAATAGTATTTCTATACTTACAGCTAGAGTTTAATATCACAATAAATCATCATGCCACTGTCATTAAAATAGCATTCTAGATCCTGGCTCAGATCCTAGCAATTATAATGATACAAGATGCAATAGACAGACAATATGCCAAAATTCTATTTGGGTTTAAAGAAGGAAGAATTATATCCTTTGGTAAATGCCAGTGATTGTAGTCTTGTGAAGAGACAGAAATCAGACAGCTTCTGACGTAGCTGAGACCATCTGAACGCTGAGAAAATGTTTAAAGGCAAATTAAAGGGCCACATCCAGGTCTAAGCCATTCAGGTCTAACCAAAGCCTTGCTATCCTGGGCCTAAAGAGGAGGAAAGCTTTCCAATGTTATTAAGTATAACATTTTTTAGGACAAGACAATTTGGCTAATACTCCACATACTTCTGCACTCATTCTGGATGGTTTTACACTTCTGAAAAGTAGTGAAAGAACAAGACATGAACCAAATAAGCAGGGAGAGTATTTTAAGCGAGAACACACTGATATTTTTCCCAAGCCGATCTAACATATGCATTATGTACACTCACGATCAACTTGAAATAAAGGTGACCTGCAACAAAAATGTTTTTCATGTGAAATGCAAGAACCCCCCTAAAATTAGACATTTTTTCAGTTTTTATAAGCCATACAGACCGACTTAGCAGCAAAAAGGTCAATCAAAACCTAGCCAGGGTATAACATAACTATCCATTTGCTGGTTTAGTTGAATCAGTTTAGGAACACCCAGCAACCGGAATCAAGCTATTGTTCTCATCACAATGTACTCTCCTCATGAGAGGGTATCTTTTGAGATAATACCTGACAGGTAAATTAGCTAGTATATTACCATAAATCTTCCCTGGTTTTTTTCTGCTGTAACCATCAATTACAAAGTGATGAATGCTTGCATAAGGCATGGTACAGTCACTTTATTTTCCAGGACTAAATTTAAGTCTCTTGGCTTGTAATATTTCACAAAGTTTGACACTTTCTTTATGATGAGTAGGTTAGTAATCATACAATAATCTTTTATTATAAAGGTATAGTAATATATTGCTTTACCATGAAAATTGCACGTAGCTATAGCAACTTTTTATTGACAGTCATAAAATGCTACCGGGCACATGCTGATTGATTAATTTCAGATTAAATCAGATTTATGTCATTCAGGTTAGATGAAAAAGGAACAGATACAGATTCAGTTTATTTTAAAACTAAATTCATAGCATGTAAAATATGTATCTACTTTAAAAAGTGTTTTTATTGTTATTTATAGCGAGATATAATATCATAGTGATTAAATTAATGGTTTCAAGGCAGAGATGAGAAAATTGTTGGTTTCTTTATACTGCTTAAGTGCTAATACTTTTCTGAGACTATTGCAGATCTTCTCTGAATTCTTGTCCAAATGCATGAAATGTTAGCATCCTTGAATCTGATGTTTTCTTAGCAGAAAAAACATAAATAAACCAAGGAAAAACATAAATAAACTAAAGAACTTCCTCACTCGTGCCCTGGCCAGCTGCAGATACCACAAGGTCCCCAGGGAGTCATCACTGGGAGGGAAAAAGTCATTTCAGGAAGTTCATGCCATAGGAGCCATGGTTAAGAAAAAAGAAATCTGAAGGCTCACTTGAAATTGCATGGTCCTTTCTTCACTCAAAGTAGTTTCCCCTAAAGCAGACACCCCTCTTCCTAGAGATGGTTTGCCGTAGACAATGTGGCAAGGATATTTTTGTCTTAAATCTTGTTGTCCAATGAGATAGAAGTTTTCCTAATAACTAATTTTCAGCACAGGAAATCTCATCTTGTCAGATTCTGCAAACTATTAAAATGATTTGATAAAAGCAAGAGGCCGCAAAAAAGAAAAAAAAGAAAAAAACTTAAAAAAATCGTCTCTCTGGGAGTTTTTTTGTGCTTCTTAAAATAACTGTTTGCTTTATTTGTGCGTCTCCACAGAGCCCTGTTTTGCTTAATTGTTATTTGCTTTGCCCTCAGATTATGGAAATTAAAAGGGCACTACCCCATCTGTTGTCAGTTGCTGTTTGTGGATCTTTGGGTGCACCAGCATAGCAAGAGTATATATCTATCTCACTTGGTGCAGACTGAGAATTTTAATGTTATATCAGTGCCTCTAAAAATTGTAGTGTATGGAATTGTTTATATTTTCGTCTTAAGTATTTTGCCTGTGTAAAACAGTAGCTGCCACATAATACATTTGTATGGATATAGGCATGGGTGCTATCCTCATATAATTAGCAAGAAGATCATGGATGTTCTGAAAAGCAGGATGTTACATAAATAGCTTAATAGCTGCAGAAGACTTCACTACCTCAGTTGCTCAATCAATCCCTTTTACAGCAATTGCACAGCAGAAATAGAATCTGTGAGCCCTAACCTGTAATCACTACATCTGTTCCTACTGAGAGGACAGACTTCGAGAAAACTGTGTGATGGGACCTAACCAGGGAATGGTGATACATAATCACGAATTAAGTTTTTACTCCACAGTAAGATAATCTTGAAATCCCATAGGAAGGGAAAGGGATATGTTACCGCTGGTAAAAGTGAAGAACTCCCTGAAAATCTATCACATAGAAATTTATTATTACGCGCAGTTAATATATGCTTTATGTATTAGTTATACAAGTGTGCCCAAGAGTACTAGAATGCTTATGCAATGCTTCCAAAGGTTTATAGAAGAATTCCAAGCAAGAAAAGGAAAAAATTCAAATGTCTGCTATCTGCAGATCCGAAATTCATAGACGGCAGAATACCAGGCTTCAAAAAAAATAATGAATTACCTATTCCTCAGCTGGGAGGTAGAAAGACAGAAAAATTCCATTTTAAACTTAGGGCTGCTTTATTGATAGCATAGCTGTCTTCAAAATAAATGTTTGAAGAATGTTCTCCATATTCTTTTCTGTAGGTACAGGCCCTAGCCTGCGTATAAAAATGCACGTTTGTCTGCATTTACCATGTACAGTTACTACAATTATTAACTCCATTGTGTCAATTTAAAATGGATAGCAGAATAATAATTTATATATGTTGCTAATTCTGCATCCAAACTGATTTATGTGTGCATTTAGTCTTATGTCTAGAAAGCAAGTCAATGATGCTTAACAGTTTTAATAACCCCTATGCTATTAATAGTTTCTTTGATTATTTTGCTCTTGCAAAAATATTCCTTTGTGTACAGTCTCTTATTTGAGTCAAGATGTATAGTAGAGAATACTAGGAAGATCTTTATCTGATATAAATCAGTACAACTCCACTGATTTTTTTGCATATGTATGTTTTTATGAGCTGAAGTATTAGACCAATTTTTTCTTCTGCTCCTGTTGTGAAGAGCTGTAGAGCCATGCTATTATCTTTGTCTGAATTGTCTGTGCTGAAGCTTGCTAGTTTACCTCCAGGCAAGTCAGTATCTAGTAGCGAAGGACTGAGTCACTCTTTTTGTTATTTCCATAGAAACTGAAGCCACCAGGTTCTGATTTGGCCAGAATAGTAAGCTGAACAACAAAATGTAACCTGTGCAAGTTGGCACATTTAATTTACATTTCAAGAGGAATATAGTGTTGCTTTAGATAGTGCGATCATTTAAGCATGTGCTTAACTCAGAAATTAATCAGACCTGAGAATGTGTCAGAGTTTATATACATGCTTATGTGCCTTGCTGAATCAGAAACCTCTCCCTTACATCAGGGTTTGTCAAGTGTTGTGATAAATCTAGCTGGTTTTTGTTCACATATCACATAAAACCAGATCCAGATTTATGTAACTGTATTTATTACTCATAGGCATTTATTGAATAGATTATACAGCAGTATACAGTCCAGGTTGGAGTTTCCTCCTTTGGATATATATTTGTCACAACTGTCACAGCGACTATTTTGATTAGTGGAAAAAATTTTCATTGCAATAATGCATAGCTGAAGACTAATCACTTTACATTTGAATGATACAGATTTTATATACATATATATATAAACATAAATAAATGCCTTTGCCTTTCTTATCTCTCTTCTTCTGTTGTGATGCTCATGCTAATCATCAGTACATCAAGGTAAGGATTCAGTTGAGTGGCAAGCAAGATGATGCAGACTCAATTTGTAATCAAATCCACACTACCCACTGCTGTTTTATTCTTAAGTGTTATTTCCTACTTCATTCTCATGCATAATGTAGCTAGAAGACTAGAATGTTTTATTTACTTTTAATACAAGATGACAGTTCAGTAAAAATTTCAACTTATCTGCACAAAAGAGTATCTGGAATTACTGAACTTCAGCGGAAATTGAGGGACTTGATATGCTTTCACCAAATAAGTCCTATGTTCCTTTTGGTGGAAATAATGAATCACAAACATACCGGAATCCATTTAGCTATTCTAGCAAGTCTGCTTCTTCCTTATCTGGGAATATGTTCTGCCATCCTTTTCACTCTAAATAATTTTCTCCAAGACAAAAATTAACAAACTAGATCATGTGAGCTGATACGTTTTGATATGGGACCTGAAGCAGACCTAGGGCCCTTCAGATGGTGATAACAGGCTTTTTAAACAGGGGAAGTTTAGATTGGATATGAGGAAGAAATTCTTTACTGTAAGGGTGGTGAGGCACTAGAATGGTTTGCCCAGGGAAGCTGTGAATTCTCCATCACTGGCGGCGTTCAAGGCCAGGTTGGACAGAGGCTTGGGTGGCATGGTTTAGTGGGAGGTGTCCCTGCCCATGGCAGGGGGGTTGGAACTAGATGATCTTAAGGTCCTTTCCAGCCCTAACTATTCTATGATTCTATGACTTGTGTACTAGGCAATATACTTTAGTTATTTCTGAGGATTTCTAACTATGATGAGGAAAGATGCCTCAATGACTGAGAATAAACTCAGTACTCAGGAGATGTGCAGTTAATCACTTTTCCTGACATGGGGTTCAGCTCAATTATTCAGGTGCATAAACATAGGCATCTGTTGTCAGTTCTTGTACCCTGACCTCCAGCTGTTAGTACAGAAGAGCACAGGTCACCTGTAGGTTCTGTGTCATTATTGCCTGCCTGGTGGACTTGTTCTGGACATGGCTAGTAGATGCAGCACAAACCTCCATGAGATATCCCAAATCTCTCCCTCAGTGTGATTTGAGCAAGTCACTTAGAGTTCAGTTATTTAAAGTCTTACATGCAGGTTGTTTTTTAATGAGACTTGCAAAAGCCTCTAGATGCCTGACTCCATGGTACTCCATGCTGAGAAATGCTTCAGCAATATTAAATACATCTTTAGGCACCCTAAATACCTAAATGTCCCTTTTAAAAATGGATATTGCTCTGTGTATGGGTATTTTATAAGATGCAAGGAAGCAGGATCAGCATCATGAACCCAAGCTAGCATCAGGGCAAGGCTTAAGGTGGTCTTGCACACCAGTTTAGGTTAATGGACATTAGTGTGTCCCTGGAGTACATCACAATGCAGTGGGAACATGTTTTTGTCATAGATTACTGGTTGTCAGAGAGTCTTTCTCTTAGATAGAGTTGTAAGAGTTAAAATACCTTAGGAAATAGAGAGCAACAGGAACAATTAATAATAGGAACAACTAATTTTCAAATAGCTTTTTTAAAATGCTTAGATTCCACTTCATCTCAATTCTGGCAGTTCCAGTTAGGGCCTCAGTTACTTTTGAAATTGTGATTGTAAAGGATATTTTTTCTTCAACATGCAGAAGAGAAAGCAGTCTATGCTCATTAATCTCTGTCTTTGCAAGAAGCAGCAGAGAGATTATTTTCAAATGTTTTGCAATATTTAAAGTAACTTGTATTGAAAAATGTGGTGCTTTTCTTCCTTCATATACAGAGCAGTGTGTTTTGCCTTTATGACTTTTATCGTGGTTGCCCTAGATTCCTGAGACAGAAGTGAAAGGAATGATTCATGTTTTCTCCCTTTAAATTAGGTAACATGATATTTGGCCTTAATTATTTTCTAAAATATGGTAAAAAAATTATGATGAGAGTTTGATAAAACTTCATATTATGATAGGCTGAAGGAGTGAAACAAAGCCAGAATTACGTAGATCATGACCTTTCCTCGTATGATATCTCCTTGTATAAAAATAAATCTCATCAGGCTGTGATTTAGATGCCAAGCCAAAGGATGGTAACTGTAATTAGAGGCTTAAAATGGCAAGATGAAATATTCTTACATTAAGTTTAAATTGAAGCCCTAAAAAAATCAGGCAAATGTTTGATTATTTTTCTACCCTATTTGTACGGTACCCAACTAACTTATTTCTTGTTACTTGTCAGTTCTGCAGCATCTCATATTATGGAAATATCCTCATTAATAGTATTCTCAGTGGAACAATTGGGGCATCATGACTTTATATTATACCAGGCAAATGACTGCTATACATTTCTAGCATTAGTTTTGAATGTGCAGGGGCAATACAAAAAAGCACTATAAGACTTATTTTTATGGTAGGTTTGAAAATCTGGAAGAAATATATATAAGTTTATTTGCTGCAAGAGGAGTTGGAGGGAGAGTAGAACAGAGAATAAAATTTCATTAATCCTACGCTGGTACAGATTGTTCTAATTTAATACTGGTTTTATGTCATTGTACACTTTATAATATGGTAGTATCTCAGGTAGTTTTTTGGTAGCTACTCAATTATTGCGTGGTTTCTAATGAAAATGCTGACACAGCTCTAACAGTTCAAACCCAGTTAAATTTAAATGTATGAACAGCATTATTCTAACAATATGGATAGTTATTTCAGGAATAAGTTTAGACATTTGCCTTGGAGCGAAGTATGACTAATACCTGTAAGCTAGCAGTAGAAAAAAAAAGAAATAGAGGCAAAAATTTGTTTTTACCATGACTGCAGAGAGCTAAAATCCTGTAATCTCAACGACAGCCCTCTAAAAGGATACTGCAAACACAGTTTAAGACACTAAAAATTCTGTAACAAGTACAGTGTTTTGGGGATACATTATGAAATAACAAAGCAAAAAGGGAAAAGTCTTCTAAATAACTAAAAAGTTTTCAAAGGAGGGATAAAAAATCACCTTCCACCTCCCAAAGAGAAGGTGGGTGCATTTGCAAAGCAATGCACTCAGACTTAACTAAGCAATTCTCACTGACTTTAAAGAGAGGTCACATGGCTACATTTCTTTGCACAACTTTGAAAACCTGCCCACTAATGTGCTGTAGTAATTATTGGAAACTTGTAGCAAGGAATCTGATTATTTTTATTGTTCCCTCACATGCATCAGGGAAAGAATTTAGATACCTGATCATGCATTTTTTAAATGAAAGTTTTTAAAGTGAGCATATCCTGTAACCAGACCCACCCAGAAAATGACACATGCAATTTTTCTGGTTCCCAGTCATTCTCTGCCCCTTTATTTCAGTCACCCTGGAATTTCCATCTCCTATTCCCAACTTCCAGGCTGCCTTCTGGGCAATGCAGCACATGAGCAGAGAAGATGGGAAGAAGATGGGATCATGCACTCCTCTTGCCTTCTGCCTAGCCACATATATAACATACAGAGGCCAGGCATACCTGATACACATTCTCTTAGTCCTTCCAGAATTTCCACATTCCTGCTTCTTCCTATTCCTCACCACCCTCTGTCTTCCATCTTTGTTTTAAAATCATGTATTTTCCCCATTGCTTCCTATCTGGAGTGAGGATCAGAAAAGTAAAATAGAATTTTACATTATATACAAAATTGTCTCACTTGCGCACTGGCTGTCATAAGAAAAAAAGAAAAACCTTTTAAGGAGAAATCACCATCAGGAGGCTGAGACCAAAAGGGACTCATTGACACCTTGTCTCCTTCCTTTTGACAAGTACACAATGCATTTAGTAGCAATCAAGTACTGCCAGTGTAAGACCTCCTATTATTTTAAATCTCCTGTTGAAAAATAATTTTCTTATGCAAAATTAGTCTCCTTCTTTTTTTGAGACCATCATTCTCATGATTATAATTCTCCAAGTCAATGTCTGTTATTTATATCCACACTTTACTCCTGCTGAAAGGCTGAAGCTTAGACATCTATTCAGTGGTTTCGGGAGACAGAAAGTGAACTGAAAGAACAAGGTCAGGGGCTTTAGTAGAGGTTTCTCTTAAAGTAAAATTGGCTTTTTGTAGTCGCTGCATATCATTTTCCTGGTAAGTAGGCAGGGTTTTCTGATCAAAAGTAAAGGCAACTGAATTTTTGTGAGTGTCATTTTATTTGTTTTAATGAGTGCACATATATATAAACCTTAATTTTGAGGATATTTTTCTCCAGACTTTATTGGGCTGGACTTTTCATTTCACTGTTTGACAGGCAGGGCATGGTCAAGGATGGGTAACTCAATCCGGCTAGCCTTGTTCAGTGACTGGAGCTGTGGTCTAACTCAACATCTGGCTATAAGGAAATGAAAATTCATGCCTAGGTGGGTTCAAGCCCAACATGTTGTACCTCATGTATGTTCTTATTCTTCCAGTGACATTCTTGCTTTACTCTTTCTTTCGTTACCAGATGGGGAGTGACAGATAAGTACAGGATAAAGTTGCACAGCGTTGGCCTGTAGTTCATACCATGAAACTCCCCCTGTCTGGCATCTGCCCCCAGAATGTGGTCTTCATAGAATCATAGAATAGTTAGGGTTGGAAGGACCTTAAGATCATCTAGTTCCAATCCCCCTGCCATAGGCAGGGACACCTCCCACTAAACCATGTCACCCAAGGCTCTGTCCAACCTGGACTTGACCACTGCCAGGGATGGAGCATTCACAACTTCCCTGGACAACCCATTCCAGTGCCTCACCACCCTTACAGTAAAGAATTTCTTCCTCATATCCAATCTAAACTTCCCCTGCTTAAGTTTGAACCCGTTACCTCTTGTCCTATCCCTACAGTTCCTAATGACGAGTCCTTCCCCAGCATCCCTATAGGCCCCCTTCAGATACTGGGAGGCTGCTATGAGGTCTCCACACAGCCTTCTGTTCTCCAGGCTGAACAGCCCCAACTTTCTCAGCCTGTCTTCATACGGGAGGTGCAATACTCCAAGTGAGGTCTCACAAGAGCAGAGGAGCAGGATCACCTCCTTTGACCTGCTGGTCACGCTCCTTTTGATGCAGCCCAGGATAAGGTTGGCTTTCTGGGCTGCCAGCGCACACTGATCACTCATATTCATTTTCTCATCAACCAACACCCCCAAGTCCTTCTTTGCAGGACTGTACTGGATCTCTTCTCTGCCCAACCCGTAGCTGTGCCTGGGATTGCTCCAACCCAGTTGTAGGACCTTGTACTTGGCACGGTTAAACTTCATCAGGTTGGCATCAGCCCACCTCACAAGCGTATCAAGGTCCCTCTGGATGGCATTCCTTCCCTCCAGCATATCAACCGAACCACACAGCTTGGTGCCATCGGCAAACTTGCTGAGGGCGCACTCAATGCCACTGTCCATGTCACTGACAAAGATGTTGAACAAGACCTGTCCCGACACCGATCCCTGAGGGACACCACTCATTACTGGTCTTCCGCTGGACACTGAGCCATTGACCACAACTCTTTGCGTGCGGCCATCCAGCCAGTTCTTTATCCACCGAGTGGTCCACCTATCAAATTGATGGCTCTCTAATTTAGAGACAAGGATGTCATGTGGGACAGCATCCAACACTTTGCACAAATCCAGGTAGATGACATCAACTGCTCTACCCCTGTCCATCAGTTCTTTAGCCCCATCATAGGAGGCCACCAAATTGGTTAGGCAGGATTTCCCCTTAGTGAAGCCATGCTGGCTGTCACCAACCACCTTCTTGTTTTTCATGTGCCTTAGCATGCTTTCCAGGAGAATCTGCTCTAAGATTTTGCCAGACAGAGAGGTGAGACTGACTGGTCTATAATTCCCTGACTCATCCATTTTCCCCTCCTTAAAAATGGGGGTTATATTTCCCTTTTTCCAGTCATTGGGAACTTCAGCTGACTGCCATGATTTTTCAAATATGATGGACAGTGGCTAAGCAACTTCATTTGCCAGCTCCTTCAGGACCCACGGATGGATTTCATCAGGACCCACGGATGGATTTCATCAGGTCTCATGGACTTGTGCACGTTCAGGTTCTTAAGATGGTCTTGAATCAGATCTTCTCTTAGAGTGGGCCCAGAGTCTTCATTCTCACAGTCCCTGCATCTGCCTTCCAAGACTTGGGTGGTGTGGTCAGAGCATTTGCCAGTGAAGACTGAGGCAAAGAAGTCGTTAAGAATCTCAGCCTTCTCCAAATCCAGGGTAGCCAGTTCTCCTGATAGCTTCTGAAGAGAGCCCACGTTGTCCCTAGTCTGTCTTCTATTTGCAATGTACCTATAGAATCCCTTGCTGTTATCTTTCACATCCCTAACCAAGTTTAATTCTAAGTGGGCCTTAGCTTTCCTAACCTGATCGCTAGAACCATGTTCCCTTGTTCACATGTCCAAGGGGTGCTACAAAATTTTAGCTGGTGAATACAGACTATGTTAAGTACCTGATATTATATTCTGCCCTCCTGCTAGTTGTTATGACTTCAATAAATTTTAGGGGGAAAACAAAATCAAAAAAGCCACAAGAGAAAAATCAGAGAAATTTGTAGATAAAGGAAAAAGGACAAATAATAAATTGGTCATTAAAGGCCTTCTTAATTCCTCTTAATTTTTTTTATAACATCAGTAATGCAAAGCTGAAGATCAAATTCATATTAGGCAAGTGGGATAGTAATTTAGAGTGACCTTTATTCTTGTGCAGCAAAGAAAAAAAATGGTTTGCTGTCTAATGTTGACTCTGATTCTAGTTTGGATCAGACATGTGCACAGTGCTATATTTCTGAATGCAGCTCAAATCTAAATACTTAGGTCCCCTTTCTGGAAACTACAACACAGACCTCAGGAGCAACACAGCCTGGAAGGAAGCGGGGCCGGGGGGGGAAGGGGGGGGAGGTGTTTTAATATTTGGGTTTATTTCTTATTATCCTACTCTGATTTGATTAGTAATAAAGCTAATTTCTCCAATCGGAATTTGTTTCTTCCATAACAGTAGCTGGTGACTGATCTCCCCCTGTCCTTATCTTGACCCATGAGCCTTTTATTGTATTTTTGCTCCCCTGTCCAGCTGAGGAGGGGTGTGATAGAGTGGCTTGGTGGGCACATGTTGTCCAGCCAGGGCAAACAACCATACCCTGAAGTAGCACTGTATCACTGAAAAAACCTAAAAGTCCTTGGGCTTTATTTATATCTTTCTTAATTGCTCTTAAACTTGCTACGTCTAATTTCCACAAAGAAAATCTAAGTGAAATACCCAATCATAATCATTGAACACAGTAAAGATCACTGTGCAATATATCTTTAAAGGATATTAAATTGAAAATATAAAAATAAGGGAAATTTTAGACATGGCAGTGGAAAAGCTTTACCACTGAGCTGTTACAGTTAAGGCTGAATTACAGTCTCTAACGTAACTCTCTGCCATTGCTCCCTCTATTTCTGAGTATTTAATCTTCTTGGTGGCAATGTTCTGTATCGGATTCCCGCCCAAGGGCAATTAAAAATTAGAACTAAAATGGTCTTTTTTTCCCCCGAATATAATAAGATAGCTAAACCCGAAGTTTTCCTATTATAAAAAGAAAAGAAATATCATCTCTCTCTTGAGCAGCCTTACAGGCAAAATAGCCATATGCTGGAAATTCAGTACAGTACAGGAAGTATAAAAGTCCTTTCCATTCTTCTGAAGGAAATTAATTTTAATCTGGCCCAGTCCTGATCCTACTTTTACCTGTGTCTTCAGAGCAGTCAGAACAGGTCTGGCAGCAGAAGGTTTATAAGTTCCTTTTCTTGGTATAAGGCTATTCTAGGATTAGATCACAGCCTTTATACAGGGGATCCCTTGTTCTCAGAGTAATTTTTAAGTGCTCCAATAGGTCTGCTATGTGATTAAGGCTCATCAACACAAATGAGGGTTGAGCAATTTTTCTTCTAATTGTTATCTATTTTTTAATCCTTTTTTAGTTAATATTCATACCAGCCTTTTCAGAGGTTCTTCCATTTATGTGAGACATTTGGATTTTAAATGGCTTATGTAAGAGGTCACAGGATGTTGGGAAGAGATGCTGGTTTTGCTAATCACTGATTAGCTTCAAAGAAGTAAGAATTAAAAATCATAGATCTTTGTTGGCACAGAACTGTAATGTGACTAACAGATCACACAGCCTCACCAAAATACTCTTCAGATTGGTGCACTTGGTTTTATTCTCTATGAAAAAAAGAAATAGCTTTCTGCCAAGTACATAGGTCTTCAGAAATCAATGTTACACAGCTTTAAAGCACTCATATTAGGTTCATCTTAAAAGAAACTTGAGACATGCTTTATCTTAATTTGCATTCTTTTCAATAGAAAGTCCAAGTTCTCAAAGTCAAAATAATTTTCTGTAGGAAGGGATTTTTCTTTCTGTTTGCTTTTTGTGTTTTTTTTCAGGTTTTTTTGTGTTTTTTTTTTTTTTTTTTTTTTGTGGTGGTGGTGGGATGGTGGTTTCCTTTTAGTAGTTACCTGTCTTCAAGATCACAGTCTAATTTGTATTCTCCTGCTTCTCAAAACTGTTTTGTGGAATTTTATCAACTATCTTGCTGAAATCAATTATACTTCAGTCCACTTGTATTATCTCCACAAATCTTGGTTCTATATCCCTGAAAGAGAATAATGTGAATTGACTGGCTTTGATTTTGGCAAGTGCACATGGTACTAGACAATGTACTTAAACTATCTATCTGCTTTCTTAATCAACCCATCCTGTTGTTGAATCTAAATTTTTCACTTTAAGATTTCCCAAGTCTTTCTATATCTTCAATGGGAAAAGGGAGATTCAATACATTCACTTTAAATCCAAAACATTGACTATGTTATGCATCAAATTAGCATCCACAAATCCTTTGTACTAATTAAAGATGTGTTGCATTATATGCATTTGTGTTTAAAGGTTATTACTATTATCAGTCACTTCACAAATCAACAGTTTATTTTTTAATAACCACATCACAAATTACTTTGTAGCTCATATGTAGCTCAATGTGGCACAGTGGTGCCATAGTCAGGGGTTTGGATATTTAGAACATGGGACTCGATTTGGGAGGCCAGGTCTACTGGAGGCTGGTGGAGCTGGTCTGGAAAAGAAGGGGAAGAGCTGCTTGGGTAGAAGGCTTGCCAGACTGGTCAAGAAAGCTTTAAACTAGATGTGGTGTGTGGGGGAGCATCATTCCATCCCAACACACCCTGTCAGTTGCCAGCACCTATAATAAATACTTAGTGCGATGTAGAGATATTTCAGATGCTCCAGCCAATGAACCAGCTTCATTTGGAGCTCGGTTCAGATGTCTCTATATGAACGCTCGCAGTATGGGGAACAAACAAGAGGAACAAGAGATGTGTGCGCATCTACAGGGGTATGCTATGATAGGTATCACATAAACATGGTAGGATGGCTCCTATGACTGGAGTATTGGAATGGAAGGTTACAGGCTCTTTAGAAAAGAGGCCAGGCAGATGGGGAGACTGAGTTGCTATTTATGTTAAGGATAGGCTGGAGAGTATGGAACTCTGTCTTGGAACGGGTGATCAGTTAACAGAGAGTTTGTAGGTCAGGGTCAAAGGGAGAACAGCTATTAGGGATATTACTGTGGGGATCTGTTACAGACCACCTGATCAAGAGCACTCCGTGGATGAAGCACTCAATAGACAGATAGAAACAGCCTCACGCTCTCAGGCACTTGTCCTCATGGGGGACTTCAACCACCCTGATATCTGTTGGAGGGACGGTACCGCCCACCACAAGCAATCCAGGAGATTCTTCAATTGTGTGGAAGACAACTTCCTTCTGCAAGTAAATAGAGGAGCCAACAAGGAGAGGTGCCATGCTTGACCTTGTGCTCACCAACAGGAAAGGGCTGGTTGGAAATGTGTTGCTCCAGGGCAGCCTTGGTTGCAGTGATCATGAGATGGTCGAATTCAAGATCCTCAGGACAGTGAACGTGCAGCAAGCTCACTGCCCTGGACTTCAAGAGAGCAGACTTTGGCCTTTTCAGGAACCTGCTTAGTAAGGTTCCATGGGATATAGCCCGAGAGAGCAGGGGGCCTCAAGTCTGACTATTGGTTGATACTCAAGGATCACCTCCTGCAAGCTCAGGAGAGATACATTCCTACTAGAAGGAAGTGCATCAGGAGGGCCAGGAGACCTCCTTGGATGGATAAGGAGATGCTGAGGAAACTTCAAAGGAAAAAAGAGGCTTATAAAAGGTGGAAGCAAGGACATGCAGCCTGGGAAGAGTACAGGGATGTTGTCTGGGAAGCTAGGGACCAGGTTAGGAAAGCTAAGGCCCACTTAGAATTAAACTTGGCTAGGGATGTGAAAGATAACAGGAAGAGACTCTATAGGTACATTGTGAATAAAAGACAGACTAGGGACAATGCGGGCTCTCTCCAGAAGCTATCAGGAGAACTGGCTACCCTGGATTTGGAGAAGGCTGAGGTTCTTAATGACTTCTTTGCCTCAGTCTTCACTGGCAAATGCTCTGACCACACCACCCAAGTCTTGGAAGGCAGATGCAGGGACTGTGAGAATGAAGACTCTGGGCCCACTGTAAGAGAAGATCTGATTCAAGACCATCTTAAGAACCTGAACGTCCACAAGTCCATGGGAACTGATGAAATCCATCCGTGGGTCCTGAAGGAGCTGGCAAATGAAGTTGCTTAGCCACTCTCCATCATATTTGAAAAATCATGGCAGCCAGTTGATGTCATCTGCCTGGACTTGTGCAAAGTGTTCAACGCTGTTCTGTCTGACATCCTTGTCCCCAAACTGGAGAGGCATCACTTTGATAGATGGACCACTTGGTGGATAAAGAACTGGCTGGATGTCTGCATGCAAAGAGTTGTGGTCAATGGCTCAATGTCCGGTTGGAGACCAGTAGCGAGTGGTGTCCCGCAGGGATCGGTGTTGGGACCTGTCTTCTTCAACATCTTTGTCGCTGACATGGACAGTGGGATTGAGTGCGCCCTCAGCAACTTTGCCGATGACACCAAGCTGTGTGGTTCGGTTGATACGCTGGAGGGAAGGAATGCCATCCAGAGGGACCTTGACACACTTGAGAGATGGGCTGATGCCAACCTGATGAAGTTTAACCATGAAAAGTGCAAGGTCCTCCACCTGGGTCGAAGAAATCCCAGGCACAGGTACAGGTCAGGAGGAAAAGAGTTCAGAGCAGCCCTGCAGAGAAGGACTTGAAGGTGTTGGTTGATGGAAAAATGAACATGAGCCGTCTTCAGTGTGTGCTGGCAGCCCAGAAAGCCAACCTTATCCCGTGCTGCATCAAAAGGAGCGTGACCAGCAGGTCCAAGGAGGTGATCCTGCCCCTCTACTCTGCTCTCGTGAGACCTCGCTTGGAGTATTGTGTGCAGTTCTGGTGTCCTCAACAAAAAAAGGACATGGAGCTGTTGGAACAAGTCCAGAGGAGGGCCACGAGGATGATCAGGGGTCTGGAGTACCTCCCGTATGAAGACAGGCTGAGAAAGTTTGGGCTTGCGTGGAGACCTCATAGCAGCCTTCCAGTATCTGAAGGGGGCCTACAAGGATGCTGGGGAGGGACTCTTCATTAGGGACTGTAGTGATAGGAGAAGGGGTAACAGGTTCAAACTTAAACAAGAGAAGTTTAGATTGGATGTGAGGAAGAAATTCTTTACTGTGAGGGTGGTGAGGCACTGGAATGGGTTGTCCAGGGAATTTGTGAATGCTCTATCCCTGGCAGTGTTTAAGTCCAGCTATAACTCACCCAGTTCACTCGCTCACTTCCTCCTCTTTCTTCCCCCCAGCTCCTGGAGGAATGGGGTGGAGAATCGAAAGAATGTAGCTCCCATGCGTTGAGATAAGAACAGTCCAGTACAAACCACTTCTGCTACCACCAATAATAATAATGATAAGGGAAACAACAAGGGAAGAGAATACAACCGCTCACCACCAATACCCCTCCTGACCAAGCTGTGAACCCCCTCTTCTGGGTCCCTGACCTTAGTTTTTTACATCCTGGGCATGATGTGCTGTGGCATGGAATACCTCTTTGGCTAGTTTGGGTCAGGTGCCCCATCTCTGCTTCCTCCTGGCTTCTCCTCCTCCATGGCAGAACATGAGACTCAGAAAGTCCTTGGTCAGGCTAAACATTACTGCAACTAAAAACATCAGTGTTATCAGCGCTGTTTCCTGGCCAGAAGTCAAAAACACAGCGCTGCACCAGCTACTAAGGAGAAAAAATGACTGCTACTGCTGAACCCAGGACAAAGGCCAGGTAGGATAAAGCCTTGGGTGACACGGTTTAGTGGGAGGTGTCCCTGCTCATTCCAGGGGGGTTGGAACTAGGTGATGTTAAGTTCCTTTCCAACCCTAACTATCCTATGTTTCTATGATTCTATATAGCTGCTTCTCTTACTCTAGCTTTCACAACTGAGTTTTACAGACTGATGCACATCTGAACTGGGCTCAGCTTTGGTTGAGGAAGAATGCTCTCCTCCTTTGCTTAGATGCAGCATTTCCCTGTGAATTCACCCATGTACATCTGGTCTAATTTGGTCTGTTTTATTAAAAAAAACCCAAAGGAAAACAGAAGATTGGAATGACTGTGTACAGTTCTAGATATCCAGAAGGCAAATCAGCTGGAGGTGGATCATGGTAACAGAATGCCAGCTTCTTAGCCCAACTCAGTCTGACAACAAGCCCCTGAGGGAATGAAGGAGTCTGTCACTAGTAGTGATATACAGGTATTGGAAGCAGAGGTAGCTTTAAGGTGCTTCCGACCTTCCTAGTAACAGCAGGCTTGTTGCTGAAAGCATTGAGAATTTTGCACATCAGATATTAAGCAAAATTCAGATAGCAAATTAGCAAATCCAGCAATCAGATTAATTTGATTCAAACTTAGAAGATTCTGCATAGTTCCCCATGCACAGCTGTTGGGAAATGTTTTGTTTGGTTTGTTTTTTTATTTAAAATATTGTTAGGGCTGATTAAAGTTTTGGTTTCTGATTCTGATGTGTCATTGCAATTAAATGCAAAGGAAGGATACATAAATCATATGCTACAATAAGCATGTCTCTAAGATAGACATCACATGTCAGTAAAAAGATTGGGAGACTGACAAATCAGCTGTCAACCATGCTAATTGCAGTGCTCTCTGAAAAAGTGTCTCTACCTCCATCACCAAAAATAGGACAACGTAATCTGTAGCTAAATAAATGGCATAATTATGTGTTTGTAGGTAACCCATTTTAATTCATTTTGGGATCAGTCCAGAAAAGACTTAAGCTCTGTCCTACTGCTTATGTCTTACTGCTTAGAAGACCATAAGGCCAGAAATTATTTTTGGTCTTTCCGAAATCAGTAGATGCTTCTTCCTCAAGCAAGGTTGAACATGGCTCATTTAGTTCATAAAAATAATTTTATTAAACATAATTAGCTATCTATCCTGCAGTGAGAAAAATAAACCCAGAGGTTAGCACAATCCCATCTAATTAAATAAAACCTTCTTTTTATCCATATTTGTCCAAAAGTAGCATTTAATAACTATGCTCTTCATGCTACAGGAAAGTGGTTATTATAATAAGAAAAATCAGCTTAAATACAAAAAATATTAGTAAAAAACATTGGTTGGAGCATTTCAGTATTTGTTTAGTCATAAAACTGATTCTTAGCAACTTCAAATTCCGCATAGAAAACTGTCTGATAATTCTGCAAAATGGCTCCCGCTGGTCTTCACTGATTGGGTAGACCATGATGCCAAGGCCATTAAACTCAGGAAGGATGCTAGCCATGATTTTGTAGTACAACTGCAAGCCACTGGTGTGATTTCACTCTCACTTAGTGGTGAATCTTTCATTGACTTCAAGGTCTAGTATTGAGTCTTTCATGATTACCAGGTGCCCAGGACTTGATCACAAAGACAAGCTGTGAGAACCAGTAGTGTTTCAAACACTGCCATGAAAAAATGCTTGTCCAGTTAAGAGAGTACATGGAGATTTTGTGCTGTGGAAGATGACAGAGAAAAAGTAAGCACAACTAGAGTGAGAGAGGATAGCAACTGCTAATATTCAGAGTTACAGAACAGAAGCTGTTCTGTAAATTAATTTCTTTTCTGCCCCAGCCTAAGACAGGAGATTTCTTAAGTCATCTGATTTCAAAGAAGGTATGGCAAGGGACAAAATGGTAACCAAAGTATCAGAGTGAATATGAAATATCAAATAAAAAGTAATGGACACAGATAAATATGCGAGCACTGTAACTGCCTAGGGGAAATGCACAATTGTCTGTTGACTTACTGCAATTCATAGATTGTCTTTTATAATTCTATAAAAAAATACTTTACTTTCCCATAAAACACTCAATAAAACAAAGTATTATTTCTAGCCTGTGAAAAGCCAGTTGCTAAAATATTAGTAGATGTTCAGTTTAGTCAGAAGAACTAAAGCAGTTAATCTTCCTTCTGCCTGCTCTCCACCCAGTAGTTTTCCTTCTTCAGCCAGCTGGGTGAAATATTGCGGGTCAGTTCCTCCTGCTCCTAAACCTCCTTTTCAACAATCTATCCCGGAGGAATCAACTTCTTTTGATAGCACTTTTAATAAGCTTCCTAACAGGATTGTGAACAGCTGTACTAGAACAAAGGGGAATTGCCTGATTCAGTTTCTGCGCAACCACACCAGAAATGCAAGGGAAGTTTTCACAAACTGTGCAACGATGTCATAGCACATGCAGCTGGTTGACTGAGAAGGGGGAGTATGCCGGTTTCTTAGGGCTTCAATTCCTCTTCATTCATCCATGCAACACCTCCAAGCAGGAGGGAGATAAACACTTCCCTATAGGGCCATAGAATGGTTAGGCCTTGAAAGGACCTTAAGATCATCTAGTTCAACCCACCCTGCCATGGGCAGGTGCTCTTCACACTAGATCATGTCATCCAGCGCCCTCTCCAGCCTTGCCTTGAACACTGCCAGGGATGGAGCATTTACCACTTCTTTGGGCAACCCATTCCAGTGCCTCACTACCCTCACAGTAAAGAGCTTTTTCCTTATCCTTATACCTAACCAGAACTATAGTTGCAAGGCTTTAGCTGTGCAATGCTGAGAGATTCCAACATCCTTATCTTGCTGAAACCCTACATAGTGCTGTGGACCTGAAGGTAATACTGCCATTGAGAGAGGGTAAATCAACTTTCTAGTGCAAACATTTGCCATTTAATGGAAGCTTACTCATCTTTTCACATGTTCAGCTCCAGGACTGAATCTAGTGATGAAAAAGTAGGCTTCCCATGTAAGTACTGCTATGCAGCATGATCTGTCTTGCCTTCTATTTCTGTCTAAAGCAGACTATTCTTTCCACAAAACATTATGTCAACTACTGTTATGATTTTTTTGGCACATTCACAGGACTTCCTATGAATGATATGGTATTGGTAATGTTATTTATGCAAGCTGCCTACCTAAACTCAAAATACCTTGGCACCCATTCCCATACTGAAGCTCCCAATCAATATGCAAACAGGCTGAGTGCCATCTGAAAACAGAGACATGAATGTAGGCAGCCAACACATTCTTTTTTTGTGATCATATGTGTGCTTAGGGCAAGAGTGCCAGCAAACAGTGTAGCAGCTTACTGCTTAGACTCAGACAGATACCCCTTTTAGTTTTGAGTTTAAATTTTCATTTTTATGTCTCTTTCAGAATACTGATGTATTGAAAACTACCTTGTATTTGTTATTATAAAGCACAGATCTTATATTTTTCCTTGAAGAAAATGTTTTCCAAGACAGAAATTTGACTAGTAAACATTTTTTTGGCCTCATGGACAATAATTTCAAATGTAAAAAGTTCCAAATAATTTTTAAACAATCCCAAAAAAAGTTTTAGTATGTCCTGCTATGTGTGATTTGACAGAGGAAATACTGTATTCATTCTGATTTTGGGTCATTGGATATGAGAGACATGCAGGCCTTGTTACAGATAGATGTGGAATTGCTTACCCCGTACAGGCTAAACCTAATTCTGGCCTCTTCTGAGCAGGAAATGATTAGAAAGGATTAGGTCTTGACACAGTAGTCTGACCTCCTTCTCACAGGGTATTACAGTAACTCTTTGTATTGACATAAAATTCTCAAATGCATTTTGAGCCTCTCTGATTTCTAGAACAACATGACTTTGTGTGCAATGAGTTCCGCAGTTTGGCTGCCCCCATGCTGGGTGATAAAATATTTTCCCTCTTTTTTTTTTTTTTTCTCTATCACACTAACCTCTTCCTTTTGCATTAGGAAACAAAGATGTTTTTAAACTGAAAAATAGATAAAACTGAAAGTTGTCTCAGTCTTTTAAAACTCTTTGCAACAGCTTTTTTGCACTCAATCATTCTTATAACTCTTTGAATTTTGCGTACTTTTTTACTATGCATACCTTATACTTTATCCTAGACAGGAATAATTAAAAAGCTTCATTTTTGTTACATATAAAATAATTATTATATTCCTAATAATATTGATTGTTCTATCCCTTATGCATGCTTAGCATAGTGTTTACTTTGTGTCCAGGATGGCATAGTAAACAGAGGCTTCCATTTTATTGACTGCAATGACATAAAAGGTCATTGATGTTAGTATAAAATCCTATAAACTGTATGACTGTTCAATTCTTCTAGCCCTCATCCCTCACACTTATATTTATTGTTACCAAAAATGCATTTGCCCATTTTTTGTATCATATTTCAGTCTTTCTCTGACTATATGTTGCCCATGACTACTTTCCCTAGCAACACAGACCACCTTGGAAGTCAAAGGAAACTTCAGTGGTAACTGAGTCTCTTTTATACATAGGGACATGCTTTATCTATAGGGAAATGTTCAAAGTGTTAGACAAGGTAAGAGACACATTGCTTCTTCTCAGAACAATTGTAAATACAGCCTATCATCTCAAAGGCATTCTTCTATATGGTTTTTAATTCTTGCTCCAGCCAGGTTCTTAGAGCTTGGGCACATGACAAATCCATACGGTATTACAACTGACTGCACCTGAAGTCTGTTTGACACTTTTATTCTTAAAATTCAAATCTTTTGCAGGATGTTGTTTGTTACTGATTAAAAAAGGTTTTCTTTAACCTGTTCTTCATTCATAGATTTGCAATTGAGGAAAAGTATGTCTGTTGCTGTGAGGTAAATTCTTCTCCTTTTTATGCAGATGTGAATGTAGAAAAACTCCTGATGAAAGTTTTATAAAAGAAACTAAAATATCAATTTCCTTTTTCTTGCTAAAAAGCTATTAGCTTTTGATGCACGGTGAAATTTTTATATTGACATTACAAGGAAGTAAAATACCAAATTAAATAATTGTGTTTTGGAAATACACTTTAAGCTTTTTACTAACAGTCATGTCTTTGATGAATGCAGTAACCTTTCCTGGGGCTCTCAGGCCTTTGTTGACCTGAAGTTCCCAGAATGGTTTGGGAAGCCCAGGGAGGCTTTAAGCTTGGGAAAGGATACAGAATAAAGGGTATTTCAGTATTACATTTTGCAATGAAACAACATTTCTACAATCGCTACTGTTAAACATGCACAATGTAGCTGGAGTGGGAGAGGGCATGTGGAAGGGCCAAACCTCCTTTTGTCCTTGTTGGGTTGTTATCACTTAAGACTGATATTCCCATGCTCCAAATTCACTAAGTAATATTACATAGTGAAGAAAAACCTGTTCCTCCTACATATACTAGCAGTCTCACTTTAACTGGTAGGTCCCTTTGTTTTTTTAAATAGCATCTTAACTGCCACCATTGCAAATCAGCATTGCAAAGCAAAAGTGTTCCCTGCTCTCTGCAGCTCTCCTTCCTGCAAGAACTGAGCAATAGAGGGAAAGAAATGCCTCCCATCTCTTTGAGGTATGCCAACCCCTTCCTTTTCCACTGCCATACCCAGCCTCAGACAGGCTGCAGTAAATATCCTTGTGCTAATGCTGTTGCTGTTTATTTGACATCCAGAATTGATAGCTTCAGGGAATGGTTTTATAAAGTGGAAATAGCTTGCAGCTTGGGCCTCAGCTGGTGAAACTAAATGCTGAAGTGCTGTGAAGGGTGACTTGTTCCCAGTCAGTCAGCTATTTCATTTCTCTAAGGTCTCTGACAGATGAGCAAATCTTGTTGCAGTAGCTTAAGATATTATCATCCCCATCTGTCACCTTGCCAATTCTGCTGGAGGTTACCACCTTCATAATAGTGTTTGCTATTTGCAAAGAATCATCCCTTCTAATTTATAGCCTGCATTTTGCTCAAACTCAGTTTCAGTGGAAAATTAGGCTAAAATACTGGACTTCTTACCAAGAGGTCAGAAGTTCAAGTAGCTACAGACTTCTGTAAAGGAAGAATCCTTCTGATTCAGCCATACCAACTTGAGATTGAAGGCATCTCAAAATCTAATTTTGTGATTTGTGTGTGTTTTCAAATATTCTTTCTATTAGAATCAAAATTGAACCATTTTTATTACTGAAAAAATAGCCCACATAGTTCTGTTCATCCTAACCTGAAAGGTAGGACCAATAATCCTAAAGAGTTTTCCAATTGTTTGCAATATCCTCTTTTTAAAAAAACCTCTATTTCACTGCTTATGGCTTGGCCATACTTGGAAATGTTTAGACTGAAGCCCTGCACAATCTAAGCCTGAACTTTCTTGAAAAACTCTTTTAATGAGAATTGTTCTATTTTTGTGAGCTATGAGACAAAATAAATTAATATTTTCTTTTAAAATATTGCAGAAAAAATTCAGTCAGCACAAGTACCCTGTTAGGACACCCCTTTTAGAGCAGGGAAAGAAATGCAACAAGAAGTGGCTGTTCGTAACACCAGCATGTCTTCTTCTGTGCTCAGGAAATTAACTTTAGAAAATTTGCAGATCTTTGTGGGTTTGCTTGAGTCTAACAGCCAAATACCCTGACGTCATTCTTTCTGGAGATCACTGTAGGTTCACATCTCCTACTGCTGATTGTTCACAAAAACTGTCACTTTGGAAATTAGCTGGACTGTCCATAACTCTTCATAGACCTTACCTTGGAATAATTTCTGCATCCAGACCGTACACGTTGATTGGTCTGTTTAACTGCTTTTTGAGCCCCTGTAAGATTTTGGCCCTTGCTATCTTCCATGGCAATGGAAGATATACTTGAACAATGCTCTGTCTGAAGAATGGATTTTTCTTTTCTTTGAACCTTCCACCTACTAATTTCTTCGGATGACTCTCAGTTTTGTATTGCAAGAAGCTTTGTCATTCTCCTTTGTGTTCTCCAAGCTACTCATGATAGCCAATACATCTGTCATAGTCCACTGCAATTGTTTTTCAAGGCTGAAGAATCCTATTCTATGTAATATCTCTCCATATAGTGGTCTTGTCCTGTAACTCTCCTCTTGATTTTTCTTGTTGTATAATATTCTTTCCTGAGATAGGATATGGAGAGGGAGATACACAAACCATTCAAGATGAAGGTACATCACCAGTTCACAATGTTATATTCATGTTTTCTGTTCTTCACTCTTTTCATCCCTTTCTGTTTTTTCCAACTTTGACAGTGTTGTTTTGGTTTTTTTTTTCATTTTTTAATACTGACCTGATATTTTGAACTGCTAAAGTTAGTCTAAAATTTCTTTGAGGGGCAGCAGCTAATCTAGAGACTGACAGTTATGTATGGTTAGAATTACTTTTCCACACATGTAATGTTTTGTTGTTTTAAATAAATAACACCCTCATTGTATTGCTCAGCTAGCCGATAACCTAACAACCTTTAATAATTCTGTTGAGTTGTATTTTGGTTTTACTGTACTGAATAATTTAGTAACAGCTGCAAAACTTTTGCATTTGCTATCCCTCTTAGAACATCTCTATAGATCCAGGCTGTGCAAGAGAGGCAGTTCCCTGAGTGAATACATTTTTTTAAAATAGGAAGCTTTACAGTGAACGAGGCAGGAGTTTGTCAAGAAGAAAATGAAATTCTCAGGTGTCATGCTATATATACGTTTAGGGAAAAATTTTTTGCTTGACTTTGCCTGACACGATATTTTTCTTTTAAGGTAGCAGATGTGCAAAAACATTAATCTTGTGTAAACTGAATTGCTTATAGTACATATCTATAACCTTACACAACAACAGAAACACTTCATGTTTTACAGATTGCTGGCTAAAGTCTCCTTGCAAACTAATGATGGCAAGATTTCTCTATTTCTGTTTGTTAGTCTACTTACTCACTGACTCTTGAAGCTCTGAGATGCATTAGTATTTGCAGGAAAACTGTAGCTGCTTGGAGACCTTAAGCTGGGTTTCCTCCTCCCCCACGTGTGAAGAAAACAGTCTGATGGAAAAAAAAAAGATAATTTTTTGTCTAAGCAATCTGATCATTACTATACTCCGTGCTGGAAAGGTCAAGGGAGTGCTTGTGAATTCTTGTTCTTTGCTTGAAATAAAGACTATAGCTCATGAAGTAACTTTCTAAAGTGCAGCATAGAATGTTTCCAAACATTCAGAATCCACTTAAAGATTCACATTTCATCTTCTGCATTGTATTTATTAATGGAGATCAATAGTATTTAGGTCATAGGAAATTTTTCAGCCTGTGGCTATTTCACTTGGGGCTCCATAGCTTTGTTTCTAGCACTTCAATGTACCTGATAATGAATTTACCCTTAAAATCAGAATTCCAGGACCACATATTTTATCTCTACATCCATTATTTAAAGATTAAGTATTTTCTGACATTGCCAGAGGAAGCCAAAGGCAGCATAATGTATGACATACTTCTCTTTTGCTTAACATAGCATGGCACTGACAAAGCTCAAATACTTGATACAATATTTAAAGAGTGAGTTAGGTCCAAAAGCTGTCTTTAACTAAGGAAATAAGTTTCTCTGGGTCAACACTGACACACTACTTCAGGCAGAGGCATGAACATAGGCACTAGCATGTATGTGGTCGTGCACACTGTTTGCCAGTACACTTCTGGCACAGTTTTGGCCTAGGCCAACTGTCGTACTCCAGGCAATGTCTGGGCAAGTCTGGGTCATAGCAGAGGGGAAGGAATACTCTCTCCATGGTTCACTTGGATAGGGAAAAAGTAGGCATACATCTGGACACATGCTGCACAGCATCAGTACAGTGCTCATTTTTTCTGGATAGTGAAACATCTCAGACATCACTCCCCACTGCTTTGGTCTCAGCCAGAGTTCGTGATGCCTCTTCTGTGCCTATGAATGTTTGCAAGTAGCCTTTTGGTTTTTCTGCTCACCCTACTGAGAGGTCAACATCTTTAAGCAAAAATCTCTTGAAACACATCACATGACTTCTAAAGTAAGATCTTCTGCATTGTTAGTCTGCTAGAGCTTTTCATATGTGTACTAATGCAAATATCATGCTTCTGTATGCTGTAAGACTACTGTTGTAGTATAATTGTAGAAATAGCAAAGAAGTGCCATCTGTGATGCTGACAATCTGAACTCACAGTGTTTATTCAGCTATGAAGAGTTTATTTTGCAAATACACATCTGAGTCTCCTTAGAATAAACCGCGTACAAAGTAAGTGTTTCATTCTGCCAGAGTTATGTTGCATATCTAATGCCTTCCCCTTCAATTTCCTACTTTACTCTTTCTTAAAGACCCAGAATAAGACATTTTGACTTCTCAGCAGAGGCCATTTCTCTTCTCAAAAGACTTCCCAGGGGTTTTGACTCCTTTAGAAGTTCCTTCTGTCTCAGAGGTTCTCTGATCCATTTCTGCTTTCCAGGCTAGAAGATATCTAGCAGTTACCACCTCATTTCTTGGCTATTTCTCTTCTACATGCTGGATCAGATGTGCATCTGCAAAGGAATTTGGTGGTGCACTGTAGTACCAGTGAGGTTTACTACTCATATCGAGACCATGAACATTTTGCAACAAACATTGACATTGGAAACTCATTCTGGAAATCCAAACAGGTTTGTGTTTCTTTGATGTTTTCTTAGCAAAATGTCTCCTCTCAAAAATAGATCTCTGGTAAACTGGGGCAATAACATACTGTAGAATACAATCTGGTATTAAAGAAACATTTAGAAATAAGGGTTTTTTCACTGATCAATTTTTAAGAATTATGAGGGGAGGTTTTTGATTCGGTTTTTTTGTATGTTGTAGCTTGTCTGTGGCCTCCCTACAAGCCAGAGGAAAGAGAAATCCAGTGCTATACAGAGTGTTCAATTGCTTGATGAGTTTGGCCTAGAGCCTAAAAATAATGGTTGAGGGTGTCTATTATTAGACATCTAAATAAAGAAGTTACAATGCTACTGAGCAACTTTTACTCTTTTACTCGGTTTATGGATGCTTACTCAAGGGACAGAATTACTTTTTAGGGGAATAAATATATGTTTAGATCATTAACATTCTGAACTTTGGTATGAAGAGTTTTTCCTTTGGTATTTCATAGGAAAGATTAAGTGAACAAAAAATTAGAGAGAGTATGTGAACAGAAAATTAGGGAGAGTATGTGAACAAAAAATTAGAGAGGGTATATGAAAAAGAACATCAAGGTTTTGAAGTTTATACTAACATTTCATTTTTTTCTGCATATATCAAATTGCAGCATTATGAACCCAGCAATAATTCTTTCCAGGAATTAAGTAGTTTTCAGAAAAGGATTTTGTGCAAGATTTGGTTTCTCAGTAAACTGAGTTTCATTGTATCTCTGTCTTGCTGTTTCTAACATAGTAAGTGCAAGGCTGTGCTGATGTGAAATGGTGGCATTATGTAATTCCCAAAAATGGTTGCTTCAGAAACATCTTTTTTCTGACTCCTTTGTTATTCACTCTGGCCACTTTTTGTAGTATTAATTTTCAGTATGTTTGTCACTGTCAGATCCACAAACACAAGACAGTCTTGTCTTTATTCCTAAACTATTCATTTTTTAACTAACTGTCCTAGGCTCTGTCACCCTTGCTTCCATTTGTTAACTAATTATATGCTAATTAGAAGTAGCTTACTTTCGATCTTTTATTCTTTAGGAAACTGCATATTCTCATAATTTCTAATTTACTTCTCTACAAGTATATTGCATAAATGCTGGGGAGTATGCGGCAGAATCTTTTAAAAAGCAACTAAACAAAATAAATCAGCCAAGATAAAAATATGTGGATGCAAGAAGAAAATTAAGCATTAGAACTTGGGAGAAATATAAGACCTTTGGTAGTGAAGATGCAAACATTTTCACATACTTTGCATCAAATTTTTTAGCTGCATAGGTACCAGGTATTTTTTGTTTAACCCATCTTTATGGGTTTTAATCCTTTGCTAGGTTCATAAATGCTGCAGTTTCTGTTTTTTCTATTCACAGCAGAAAAAAAAATAGTTTAATAATTTTTATGACTCACTGCCTGTTAGTTATAAGGAAAGTCCTCATCTTTTCCTTCGTGTGCTGAAGGGGTTTGGGGCATTGCCCTTTCTTTTGCCTTGCGTGAGGGAAATGAATCATTAAGATTTTAATACTGGTACTTTATTGATTTATTTTGTGTATAAAACAAATCAAAGCAAAATAATAATCTATTTTGCTTTCTTCATGTCAGATCTTTTAAAGGTACAATACACCACAATGTTTTTGTTCTAAATGGCATCTGAATCTCAAAACATAATTCCTAAATCCTAATCAAAGAAAGGAGGAAGTGGACTGAGCTTGTGGCTTTGTATTGCCTGCCTGCTGGCTAAAAGAACTAGCTGAATTCAGCTTTTGAAACAACAGGAGCTCACATCTTTCAGTAGAGTTTCTCCTCGGCGTAAAAGAAGAACCCACAGAGAATCAGGACTTTCTGTATCAAAACACAGTACTTACTTGGGACTGACAGCAAAACCTCTAACTTGTCCCAGCTGAGTAGAAAGTTTGATCTTAAGTGAGAAAAAAATCTACTGCGAAGCAAATGGAAATGGGAAAAATAATATCCCTGTAGTTCAGAGGAACACCCTGGAAATATTAACTTCAGATTAAGTCGACAGATGTGTCAATTCTTGATGGACAAAAAACATAGAAGAAAATTCAAAATTACTGGAAGCCTTGCAAAAACCAGAGGAGAGTGAAGATGATGCTGGCTTACTGGCAGATATGATCACAGATGGTTCTAACCTCTGAAGACTCGGGCATGTTTGCTTCTTTGCAGACTTTATCAAAAAAGTGAATCACTGCTAAACATGCTAAATGGAGCTGAAGGGGATATCCAGAAAACTTGAGTTCCACCTGAATTCTACTTTAGAAAGAAGATAACATTTGAACTGCAAAAAACTGTAATCCCAGCTACCAAATCTAGAGGTGAAGATGTCCTTTAAAGAAATAAGTAAAATTGACTTTGCATATATAAATAATACACTTGTTTCCTTTCCAGCACAGCATTTTGTTAGAACAGTGGGGACTGAGAGTCCCAGTTGCTAGATTTGTTTTATCTTGGAGACAAAATCAAGGTTCAGACAAACGATTAGAAATAAACAAATAGTGTTTATATAAAATTTTATAGTCAACAAAGCTTTCTTAAAGCTAAAATCTGTTCAGATTATTAACATATTCTTGAGAAATTGACTAAGATATTTACTCTTGTGCAATATTCCCAAATAAAAATTCAGCTTGTCTGAGGGGAAATATATGACAGAGATCTTTGTTAATTTTCACTGTAGAGGCTGGTAATCAAAAGTTAGTCATTAATCCAATATGAACATGGAGTTCATATGAATCAGTTGTTTCAAAAATCGTAAATTTATACTGATGAGAAAAATTTAATTCTACAAGTCAGATATCGGCATCTCATCTGCTGAGAACAGAAGATTAATCCTTGCTATTAATTTTCTTGTAATTTAAATGAGAAGGTAAGAGTTTTCCACTTCTCAGATTTTGTTCAAGGAACAAAAAATATGGAAAGAAACTTGATTTTTTTTTTTGTTTTGGGTTTTTTTTCAGTATGAAAACTGAAGACTACTCTTGACATGTTCACAAATCAGTTAAGTTCTCCCTTTAAAATTGCATTTCTTTTTAGGCACCCCTTGATAATATTGCTTGGACAAGATAAAATGAAGTACAGCATTACAAAGCACAAATAATGCAATCCATTTTAACTTTTTAAATGGGAATTATGAGGACACTAATCCTCTCTCATGCGACAGCTGGGTCATATGGCGGGTAGGATCAGTAATTGTCAAAGTAGATGCTTAAGCTCACTTAAAAAGTGTACACTGAGCCCCACATAATTCAGCTCAGAAAATAGGATACTGTTCTATAATGCAATACAGAGAGAAAATAATGAAGGGGCTTAAGGATGATGCTAGAAAATAACATTAGTTTGTCATGCTGTTTTAGCTTTTCTTAGTGCTTCAAGGGACAAAGGAATTGTCTGTTATATTGCCTTGAGAATCTGGACAAACTAAAAATCATTTAGGTATCAACAGGGAAGCATAATGGGATAGCATAAACATAAATTAACATGTGAGAAGGAAAAGATTTTGTCCTAACCCAGTTAGCTCCTTGAGGACCTAAGCTTTTTCTCAGAAAGTTACCTCTGTGCCTGAAGTTCACCTGCTTTACAAACTGAGGTGAAAGCTTGAGGATGTTTACTTCATTTAACTTTAGTCATTGTAGCCAACACAGATTGACAGGCATTTCAAGGAAAAACCTTATTCCATCTTTAAAATAGGTAAAGGGTGGTTGTTTCTACCCTTACAAAGGAAACCAAGATAGCCAAGCTGGCTAAGAGATCCTTTTCTAAGTGCTTGTTCTTTCCTGTATTTGACCATGTAGAGTTTCCACATTTGATGTCCTGTAACCATGAGAGGCCTGGGTTAGCAGGCAAGCTTGAATTGTATTTGGCATTATCAGGCAGCAGCTAATGCTGCACCACATCCAAACTGATGCTCATACCTTTTCCACAACAGCCTTGATGGAACCCACAATAGCCTTGGTGGCAATTCCCAACATTGTTACTAAAGAAAGCATCCCTCACTCAGGCAGCAGGAAGAGATTCAAGTGAATGACTCCCATTTTTTTCAAACATTCTTAACATTAGCCTTGTATCCAGGGGTCACTCCAACTTTCTTGTTGAACCTACACTGCCCTGCAGCCCCAAAGCTTGGGCAGACACAGATAAAATGAGAAACATTGACTTTATCGCGTGGAAATTGAGTATCCAGCCAAGGATGCTGTGATTTGAGTCTTTGTTTCTGCAGTTAAATGTGTAATTTACGTTGAAACATTACTGATTAAAAGCCTAAATCGTTCAGTGAAATGCCTGTCTCGAAGGGGAAAATGCGGGTGTGAATCCCGCATAGTCAAGGGGCTAAGACCCATCCTGGCTGAGTGCTTTATCCAACATACAGGAAATGGACAGCCCTCCTCTCATCATATCTAAAAGGATCATGAGGCTTTGCTTTGTACCAGTTATGCAAGGGAGATATTTGTGTGAATGAATTCCTACTTACAAATCTACTTACATATAGGAATCTAAGATGCATGTATAAGCAACTAAGGGCATATGTCTAAGAGAAAGAATTCATTGTAAATATACTTTCCTCTCTGGCATTTTTTACCAACTGACCTACTTGTTTTTCAGGCAGTTGTCAGTCCCAGGGAGCCTCAGGACCCAGTATTTCTCCACTTCTTACAAAATGATCTGAGGCACGCTAATCAATTTTTTTGTTTGCATTTTCTGCACTTCTTGTCAGGTGCTTTCTCCTGTAAGAGACTTGAGGTAGAGAATTAATGTCAGAGAATATATGAGGAAGGCATTAATGTTAATCTGCTACTACAACAATATTTTCAACATGAGCTCTGTAACAACAGTACCATATAATGCAAGACAAGAGATTGAAATAACTGTGAAATTACCTAACACTTTAAGGGTCACATTAGGTGCAAAGAAAATTGCCAGGGTCTTATGCAAAACAGCGATGCTGGACACAATTAGGTATAGTCAAATGGAAGATAACATCTCTTATGAAACTGATAAGAATTTGTGACCTGCATAATATAAAAACCTTTTTAATAAGAAGTATATGAACACTACACACAGTAGCCTTCAATGGAAAATGCAGTTTTTTGGCACATATTCATCTGATCATAAGTTCTTGTTGAGCTTACAAGGTCAACATCCAAAAGAATTAATGCACCCCTGTCATGATTCAGGAAAAAATTTAGTAAGAAATGTCAAGATGACTTTACATCTCTGGTATACGTGTGATTGAATCCATCTCTTGTATGTGATATGACTCTTGCGAGTTTAGGTCTGGTGTCTCCAGGCCAGGAAGCATGTTAATAGGTCAGAGTGGGTGCAGAGGAGACTGCAGTTAGAAGCCTGGAAATGTACTGCATAATAAAATGCTTGAGAAGTTGCCAAGAGAAGGTTAATGGGGCACTTCACTAAAGCTCATGAATGTTGTCATGGAGAAGTGAAATGCAGATCTGTGTCTGAGTCCAGAAGACAGGTATAACTAGAGTCAGTGGCTGGAGCAATAGAAATGAGCTGTAGGTTCTTGACTCTGCTGGGAGTTCACCATAGGAAAGATTTTGCAAAGCACTGTGGTGAATTCTCTATCCCTTGGTTATCTCCCCTCTCTTTTGGTTTGGATGTTGTTGGTTTTTGCTTTGTTTCTTGAAGAGAAGCTCTATTTTAAACAGGAATTAATTTAGGAAGTTGTCTGGCATCAGCCACGTCTCAAACTGCACTTTTCAAGCTGGAGTTTAGAAAATATTTTGTGGGCGGAGGTGAGTGGGTCCCTGGCAAGCCTGTGGAAACCAAAAGGGAAATATGAGAAGAAGGAAGTATCTGCAACTGGTAAGAATCCGCTGGTGGAGAAGTGGGCTTTTAACCAGGAAGGTTTAAATTCCTTAGCCTTCTACCTTCCCTATATTAAGAACCACATGCCAAGCAGATGCTTCTGGGGATGTGCAGAGGAGGTGGTCTGAGACATGACTGCAAAGGGTGCCAGACACTGTGATCACACTGATGTCTTCTGGCCTTGTAACTTATGTACTGGCCCCTCTCCCCTGGCTCACACAATATTTTAATTTTTATTCATATATTAGCTATTAAATTTATTAATAAAAATACAACACTCAAGAAATAAGTGGAAATTATTTCTGAGAGCTAAATTTTGTAACTTTTGAAACCACTAAGTAATACATTTAATGATCACTTTAAAGGGTCATTTTACAATCATATTAATTTCTGTTTGTAAAGCAGGAACTGATGCGATAACCTACTTCCTCCCTCTCCCCCATTAATATATCCTCAAGTTATATTGCAACAGTGAGCAATTTCTCAGCTCCCCTCTGCCAGATCTCACAAATCGTAACAGAATTTTTCAAATTGAGAAGCAACACCAAAAGACTAAAGCAATATTTCAGGCATGTCAATATATAACTTCAATGTCTGAAACATTCAGTGCTTAGAATCTCCCACTGATCTCTGTGCAAGCTTCTTGCCACTGAGTGTTTTAGAATAAGGTTACTTTTTGTGATTCAGTAATAATAGAGAAGCTTAATTTGCATCTTGAAGTCTTAAAAATGTTGACTCAGCTCTAATTCATGATATTTCACTTACATAGTCACATTTTCTTGGCAGTTTTGGGCCAAGAATTTTCCACCTATGTGATAATAAAATATTAGGCTTTAATAAAAAAAAAAAAGAGTATTAACACTGTGAAATGATAGAGAAGCCAAAAGAATAATTGACTGTGAAAGTAGCTCCAAAGTAGGTTATATGGCCAAAAGCAAAATCTACTTCTGTTGTGCTAACATATTCATACAGAAGTGACACTAGTATTAAGGATATTTAAAAAATGACAAAAGCAAGAAAATTTCAAGTTGAATGACTTGACTTGCAGAAGTGCTGAGTACCCACAAATCAGTGTGAAGTCAGTAGGAGCTGCAAGCACTTAACACTGCTGAAAATAAAGGAAACTGTTGTTGTTTACTTTTAGATTATGCTGATATGTCTTTATAATGCAAGGATTTCAACAATGACAGCTTCTGATTTCTGGTGGCACAGTGCTGTATGAAATCCCCAAGCCTGACAAAGAAGTCTTGCTAATAACATTAGCTAAATATGAGTCTGTGTGATACTTGCTGGGACTGGTGTGAAGGTCTTCCATGCACACAACCCAGAGCTCTACAGAAATCTCTGCAGCCCATTCCTGGGATTGCAGTGGCCTTTGGGCAAAGCAGAGTTTGTGGGCACCTTAGACTGAATGAAATTCCCCCCTAAGAGGGCTTACCACTGTTGAAGGCTCAGGGGGGACAGGCAAGTATTTAATTAAACTCACTGAATTTCCCTAGCATAAACTTCCTACTGACTGTGACTATTCTGATGGAGAAGAGAGAATAAAAAAGAATGCAAATAGTGCTCCTTAGTCTTTTGCTTCTTGACCCCATTCCTCTGAGGTTCTGTCTACTAAAACATTGTAATATTGATAGTATCATCTCTTCACTTGGAAAAATTGGAATCTATGAATCTAAGGCAATTCAGCTGGAAAGAAAAGATTTATTTCTTTCTTAAGAGTGAAAAATGTTTGATATTTCCGTGGTACCTGAAAGAACAGGCAATAACTTACAAGCTGGGGAAGAGGACCCCTCTGTGTATGCAATAACCTCAAATTCAGAGATTAGGATCTTCCAGGTTTTATATATTGAAACTGCAAATAATGTGTTAGATGTGTGGAAAACCTTGAATGCTTTTAAGCCATGCTGAAAGCAATTCAGCCTGGTCCTAATTATTTTCTTTTTTTTTTTTTTCTAGACAGGTATGAGACAGGAATCTGCTTTTCCATTCTTATACCTTCCCACTGTAAGAATAAAATAAGCATTGTTAACTATGCCATGTCAGATGTTATTTAACTTTTGTATATAAGTCATATAAAAAGCCAACTGCTAGATTGTCTGGAACTGAAAGTGAAACATATCACAGAAAAGGTTGAACTCCTTTAAAAATATTTTTTTTTGAATGGGAGATTAATTTGAAATATCTTTCTCGAGCAGTTTAGCTTTTGCTAATTGGAATGGAAAAAATGCAGAAAACTCCTTTTAGCTTTCACTCTTGGAACTCAGGAATCAATCATTATTGTCTTGGAGAAACACATGTATTTCCTAATTAGCACATTCAAGGATTGCCACAAACCAGTAAGAAACACAGGATTACACTTTGCTGAACTTTGATTCAACTTGACAAGTATGTGGAAATTCAGCGTTCACAGTATTACGTGGACTGTTTTATAACCCTTTGATATTGCTTCACTGAAAACAGGTAAATAGAACAGATAAGCACATTTTAAAAAGTACAGAGCAGTCACCTAAATGACAGTATATTATTACTTTTCCTTTATATAGAAGACATTGTTACTCCTTTATTAACTACAGAAAAACACAGTGCCTTATTTATGTCCTTATCCAAGGAGGAGTAGGAGCATCTGAAATTGTTAGGGTGCCTTCTGTACTAAAAGGTGACTTCAGCAAAGACTTTAAATGCTCATCACCTCTCAGTTTCAATCCATTAGTATGCATCTCCCCCTGGGGAATATGGACTTATTGCTCACACATGAAATGAGATGCTGCTGAGGTTAGCAGCCGTTGTAGCTTTTTCCAGCTTAGTGTCAAGATGAGCAAGTGACACCAACATGTGTTTGTAGCCTAGATTAAGAGTGTGCTTGAAGAGGGCTGTGCAAGGCAAGGTGACAGCTGTCCTGGGTGGCAGCCTCCTGCTCACAGGCTGTCAATTTTGCTGTACCCGCAATGGCTCCTTTCCTGTATTAAGTTTCCAGTAAATCTGACAGGATAAAATGGTATGCTGCAAAGCCAACCACAGCAAAAGGGAAACACCTTGGTCAGCCTGAATCTGGGATGTGACATTAGATTTAAAAGGGTGGTTGCCAAATTCAAATGGTTTTGTTTTATGTTGCAGGATCACCATGGAGTTGTGGGTTTAGTTTGGAGGAGACTCTTAAAAATATTTTCATAGGAGATGGGCCACATGTTTACAGAAAGTTTAAAACCAAACTGGGTCAGGCTGTCATTTGGTGGTAATTAAGCAGCTCATCTGAAATACAGGCTCTTGGGATGCTACAGAAAAATGACAGAAATGATTTAATTGATAATTCAGTGGAGTGACTTTCAAAAGTATATCTGGACATAGCAAGCAAAAGCTGGTTTTGCTGTGCTGTTCTAAATGTTGTACTGCTATACTTCGTTGCTCTTACTACCAGTTCATACCAGAATTCAGATTATTTCTGTCCATATCATAAGTATACTTTCACTTTATAGGGGAGAAACAGCCTCTGCAGCTTAGGCATGCACGTCCACAGGACCTTGGAGCTGCTCCAGGGCAAGGGCATGGGCACACAAAGTTTGAGTGCTGTTTCAGAGAAGCACAGTAACATATCTCAGTTTGGTACACCCCAAAAAAGACATTTGGTCTCTTGTAAGATCTTGTATTTTGGAGCCTAGAGTTTTCCAGCCATCAGGAATCTGTTTCTCTGGTGCATATACCATTGGGGCTTTTGTTGGCTTTTTATTGTGGTTTTTGGTTTTCACTTTTTCTTTCTTTCTTTTGTTTTGTTAAATTTTTAACATGCTTTTACTTAATATAGGAAGGATCACAGCAAATCATTTTGTAAATCAATAACACAAGACCAAAAAATCTCTGTGCTCAGACAGAAGCCACAGTGAAAACATGAGGACTGCCACCTGCCTAAGAAATGCCATTCACAGCTGCTGAAACGAGATTTACTGTATATTCCTCTCACTTTAATTAAAAAAAAAAAAAAAAAAAAGGGATTTAAAGGGAGGATTTCTAAATCCCCTCTGTGGCCATGCACTGTTCAAGCTTCCAGGTTCCGAACTCTGGCCAAACGCATCCTCCAGATCCTGCACATTGCACTTTCCCATCCCGTGACTCAGCACAACCCAAAAAGCACAGTCGCTTTTCCTTTACTCACTCTATATAAGGCAGGTGCTTACAGTGCTGAGCTGAAATATGTGGAGCCTTTTTTGTAATAATTTCTTTTACTTTCATTTGCTAGGAAATTGTTTATTCAGTGTTGTGGTCGACTATACTGTAATGAATTTGACAAATATTTTAAGCTATAAACCCCAAAATAACTAAAAGAAGCATTTTCTTATTTCCTCTGTCTGATTTATCTTCCCAAGACATCAACTACAGGACAATTATATCTTTGTTATCATCAGTAAACCAGCAATAAATCAATATAATTCCTGAAGACTGCAATGAACTTTGCATCAAGAGAAGGCTGAATTACTGAAGAGTAAAATAATAAATACAACAGTTACTTCATTTACTTCATAGTACATAATCTAACAACTGAGCTCACTTGTATTTCCTTCCAGTCTTGGAAAATAATTGAAAATCATGCTGAGAATACTGTGTTTAATGTTTATCAAAAAAAGGCACAGTCTGGAATTCACATAAGATCATGGGAGGCTTTACATTTTTCAATAGAAAATTATATCACGTCTTTTTTGTGGTTGTCTAATTTGAAATCATACAAGCCACAAGAACTGTGGGAAACTGAAGTGACTGTAGGATAGCTGAGTGGAGATGAAGTAGTGGAAGAAAAAGAAATCATATAAATAATAGATGAAATCGCTTCTTTTTCTAGTAAATTAGTGCAAGACAAGAGTGATACAATATGTGCCCCACAAGGCCACTGTAACTATGGCAACAGTGATACATGTGCTGTCTTCACTGCAGATTAGCCATATAAATATATAACTGATGGACCCATGCACCATGTATACTTGTACCTTAGTGACTTTCCAGCTGTCTTTTTATTGCTATGAGTGGTCTTCATATCTCATCCTTTTATTTTTAGAATATTTGCAATGTCTCCAAAAGGAAAAAGAAATGTTTTCATGCATCCAGCCACAGTTTCTTCTCACTTAGTAAGTCAGAAGAAACTGACTTTCGTGAGAGAGGGAGAATATGGTTGTGTATGTGTAGGTGTGAGCACATGGGTGATGGGCATAGCCATCAGCCCCTATGTCCTTTAATCTCCCTGCTTCAAGATGTTAATTTTTGAGATTCACATCTTCTGGAAAGAAGTGTTTTAGGCAATTTTCTAGTTTGATATATGTGTTGCACATCACTCAGTCTACAACCTGGAAAGGGAGGATTGCTCTGTATGTTCTCTAACTGCCTTGCATTAGTCTCAGCTGCAATTGGAGAAAATTATATGAGATTTCTCAGGACATGTAATTTCCAACTGCCTCAGAACAGACTGACCTCTTCATACTGCAGAGGGATAATGCTCTTTAAATCCTCCATGTGCATGCCAAGAACCACAAGGGAATGAGGCTGGGAAGAATTCATACCATGTGTTAAGTCTCCACACCTCCTAATTTCTTTTCCTTGGTTTACTAAGATACTTGCTTGTTTTAGCTATTTAACAGTGCAGTTCTCTCTCCATCCTGCTAATAGTGCTATTGCTGACAAACTGTAAATTGTGTCCAATTTATAAACGCCAATAATTTCAGGCTTTTCTTTGAAATATGGATAAATAGCTGGTGATTTTTAAAGGTCAAGTCATGCTCAGAATTGCTTGACTTAATTACAGGGATGAATTTTCAAATGGCATTTTTCATCACCCTGTGACACACTGTGCCACACTCCATCACTTACATTGCAGGGCATTATTTATTCTCCTTCTCTGGTCTACCTGTACTGCACAAATGATTGCCCCTTTTGTGTTTCACAGAGTATCAGAAAAGTGCATATTACATATATTCAGTCTATCACCTGAATTGAGAAGAAAAAAAAAAAAAAGAGACATTTCCATTCTTTTGAAAGTTTATATTTCAGACAGTCCTGTCACTGTCTGAAAACACTTCTGAAAACAGAAGCATATCTACCTGAAGAACAGAAAATAAACACAAACTTAAACAAAAGTGGCATACATTTGTGGGGTTTGTGTTCCCGAATATCTATGATTTCTAAACCTGTAGCCATCTAGAATAGCTTAGGGTCATCTGGTCCATCTGAAGGAGAATTGTTTTGTGATAAACTTCATCAAAGTCCTTTCCCAGTGGAATCCCAGATAATAATCTGCTGCCACATTGATCACTACCATCCTCTAAATTGTTGCTGTATTTTCTGACTTGGATGACTGCATCCTTGTGAAGTGGTTTCTCAGTAGATGATGCACTAAGTTTGCCCACTGCCATTACTTGATGGCAAAGCACTTTTACATAGCAGGTGAAGAGATCCACAGGTACTGCTAAATCCAGCAGATGGAGCGACAGGGGTTTGTATTAATATAACTACTAATGCAGTTGAGTCTCCAGTTAGATGTTCTGTTCGTTGATACTGTCATCCCAAGTGGATGACTGTATTCAGTCATAAAATGCTCACATAAATAATTCAATTGAATTTGGCATGGCTCACACTGTAGCTACATAGACTCCATTGCAGCCTTTTTCACATGCAGTAAAGACCATCCCAAGACTGAGAGTACCTCAAGTCTTATCTCCCCAAAAATATGCATTTAATGTAACAAGCCTGGGTTTCCCCCCCTAAAATGAAGGTATGCTTTCAGCACTTGGAATTTTACAAGCCATTTCTTGCTAGACTGCATAAAACAAGTCCATGACCCAGAAATGATTATTAGCATTTAATTGGCTATTTTTCCTATAGCATTTGCTGTTATACACTTTTTCTTTTTCTTTTTTTTTTTCCTTTTTGAAAGCCCCAGGTGCTGAAATTGTGCTCTGTGTGGGAGAGGTTTGAGATAAGAAGCTTTCTCATGCAATTGATCAGCACAATTTCCTGAGCCTATGTCACAAGGCAGCAGCAGCCTAGCAATTACCCACATTTTCCAGTGGCTCGTTCTGGACTGGCAAATGCATCCAGTTGCTTCTCTACTCACCTCATAATTAGAGCAACTCTATCTCTTCTCTGGATGTCTGTAATGAGTGGAGTCTCACCTTCTAAGCTTTACCTGAGTAACAACAGGCATTTTAAAAGAAAGGCTTACTGACACATAGCTCTTGTTTGTCCCTCCTCTCTGCTTTCACTTGAATACTGGACTAGGTGTTGTTTGCTCGTCTGCTACATATTGCATGAGGTAAACATTCCTCACAACTGTTTTGGTGGGGTGTTTACTGATCAGCAAAATCAACACACTTTTTTTATTGTATAACTTACAGAAAATGCCATAAAATAAACTAAAACTCACACGAGACATGGAAAAGGCTATCCTTGTTAAAAATGCCTGTGCTATAAAATCTGTATTTTTAAACAGCTATCTGAAGTTTCTCAGTTATTCATTGTGTATAGAGAAAAATTACACTGGAACATGCTATTGTAACAGTAGTTACCAGAAAATGCTCCATTTTAGCAGTGACATTTTATGTATTGTATAACATAATGCGATCCTTCTGATACAAAACAGAGAGCAGAAGAGAAAACAGAATTAAAGATGCCAGAGACATTTATAGAAAGATTGTTTGAACAGGAAAATTTGCATTCAGAGCAAATGCCCAGTGCTGCTTTTTGTCTCAATATTCAGTTCTGTATTCATTACTCCATCTATTTCCATGAGAAGTAAAAAAACATCCTGCAAGGGAAGACCTGTTACATGGAGGCAAACTGAATTTGTGTATGCCTCAATGACTGGACAATTATAGATTCTCATAGAAGACAGCAATATAATGTTCTCCTTAAAAAACCACTGTGAAGATACGATGAGAGGATGGAAGTTGATATGACACAGCTTCATTTCTGCTCAAGCACTCTCTATGAAAACCTAATATACACAGAAAGAAATGATAAATACAGAATGTCTTCCTTAATGTCAGATTGTGATTAAATCATAAGGAAAGAGACCTTGGCAATCTATTTAATACTGCTGGCTCCATAGTCATTAAAAGCAACATGTATAGCACAGTTTGGGTACCATACAATAGAAAGCCAAATATTTTGTTGTTTTGACATGTTTGCAGATAGCTAAGCTCTCAGGGAGATAGTTTTAGGCACACATCTTAAACCATTGTGTCTTTAAGCAATATTAGGAAAACCTTTTCAAGAGCAAACATACTCATACCATGTTTATCATTGCACTGGAAAATTTGCTGTGGATGTCTATACACTATATTGAAACCTTAAAGTTTCCCAAGATCATACTTTAGGGGAGGAATAGGATGGTAAAAATATCCTGAAGTGGCAAAAGCTTCTATGTGAGTTGTAATGTTAAGCTTAGAATTATTATTGTTTTAAACAAATTAAGAAGGGAAAATCAATCTGTCTTGTAGTTGTAAAGAGCAACATTTTTTTTTAGATTTTTTTGTTGCAGTTGAATACCAGGTTTGGTAGTTCAATGCAATGGTAGTAAGGATTATAAACTAATCCTTTTTGATGAAAACGAGAAATATCAAATAGCATAGTCAATTCATTTTAACAGTTAGACATAACAGTTGCCAAATGCACACTGTTGAGAAACTAAGGAGAAAAGGGGCGCTCAGCTTGTCAGTTTTCTGAACAAAGGCAGACAGCTATGGCCCCAGTGGAGTAGCTCCTTGGAGCGCTTAATGAACTGGTAAATTAATTTTACTTTTTGAGTCCTCAACTCTAAAGACCACATGAATGTCCCTGATCATTTTTACTGCCTCTGCATCCATCAGTGTTGCAGTGAAATATTTCTATTTGAAGCAAAATATTTATGCAGAAAGACTAATGTTAATATGAACTTCATTTCAAATGCCACCAGCTGTAAGCCAGTAATTCACAGGAGGATGCCTCCTGCAGAACAGAGTGGCTCTGGAGAACAGAATTAGGACAATGCCAAGATCATAGTATAAATATCTATGGTACTTGCATCATAACTTCTGGTATACTAAAATAAGATTGCCCCATCACATGTTTTAATCTGAAGGCAACCAGATTGCTCTAACTGAAAAAAAGAAAAGGTCAAAAGTCAGACGACATAGCTCATGTAGTATTAAAGCTCCAGATTCAATAGGAAGCTTGGCAGTGTGATCACATTTCTGAGGTCAGTTTAATTTTAGGGCTTCATTTTGCACAAGATAAGTGAGTGGTAAATTTTTATGGCAGAATGAGGTCTTACATGCATCCTGTGACTAAAATCTTATTACTCAATGAGGTATTTGGTGGATATGAAAGAAGTTTCTTTAGAGATCTGTAGGTAAAATGATTCAAGCTGCTTATATGGTCAAGGTTTTAATGCCAAGTTGCCAATCAATAACACTTCTGCTCCTACCCAGTGGGTACAAGTTGAACCAGAGTTCACTCCACTTAACTGTGTTACAAGAACTGGAAATTCCTCCAGTGAACAACACCTCAGTGCTGTAGTAACTGAACTGGACACTGGGTGCCACTTCCATTTATTTTGAACAATGAAAAAAATAACATGGTGTCAAAAATAAGGAAGAAAATATATGCCTGAAAGAAAAGAGTGAGAAGTCATATCTGCTGCCATTTGTTCTGTTTCAGTTGGCTGGTAAACTGAATATACTGCCTGAATCTTGTCTCAAGGAGCTGACTATGTCCTGTTGTTGTTTTAATGGTTTGAGTGGCATTCTGCCTTTACTTTATTGTGTACCCAAATGGAATAAACATTGACACAGACCAGCCATGGACTGGGGGTGATTTTGGTGTAGGCACCATACATGCACACATTTGAGAGATGCATGTGGAGGAACCGATCCCTGGAAACTGCAGGGTCCTTTTCTTTTCTCCTACAAGTAGTTTTGTATGCACCAGGGCCTCTTTAATAGGGTTTCCTTGAAAGCTGAACCTGAGTGCACAGGACAGTTAAGACACTCAAATGTATCAGTCCTGTCATATTTACCTGTGTCTTTTTCAGTACAGCAGAAGTGTTTAGCAGAAGTGCAGTCAGAATCATCTTCCTGAGAGGTATCCAGATCACGCAGCTGAAAAAAAACAAGAAGTCTAAGCTTCTTCTCATTTGAAGGGAGTGGAAAACTTATCCCAAATTTGTTATATGATGTTTCTTGCCAGAAATCGTTTGCGTGTGTGTGGGTAAAAAGAAAAAGAGTCATCCTTGCATTAAAATTATTTTTACCAAATTAACACCTTCTTCCATCCTCTCCCGTTTGCTTTCCAGATATTCATCCTGCAGTAAATGCCTGCACAACTAGCAGAAACAAAATTCAGACTCGTTATCTTCTGAGGTGGAACTAAATCACTGTAGCAGCACTAATCTAAACGAACATCATGGGGCAAGCAGCAGTGAATCAGCAGACCTTTTGCTGCAGCAAATTTTTCTTTGTAAGCATACTCCTGTTTTCATGATGAGTGCATAAGTATTTGTTCAGACACCACACTGCAAGGCACTTAAATTCTCAAATCCACATTAGGAAACTCAAAACAGGTACAATGTATGAATTAGTCTTCCCAAAATGGTTCCATATTTAGGTGCTCCAGGACAATGGCGAGTCTTCATAAGGCTAGTTTGTGGAATTTAACACTTACTGCTGTTACTTACATTGAATCTAATTGCTTGAGTAATTTAAATGACATTGATGGCACACAGTAAAAAAAAAAATCCATTGAATTCTAAGAAAAGTAGAAACATACTTTCTCTCTAGCTATGCGATCTCTTTTTGGCATGACACCAAGGTGTAATCTCTATTCTTCCAGGGACATGTTTCTGACCACTGTGGGCGAAGTTTGAAATTATGGTCTTTGTATTGATTACTGTACTGCACATACAAAAAGCTGGATTTAAATCAACATGCTTCCATTGAAATCACAAAGTTGTATTGATAAATACCCCTTGAGGAGCTTGCTCAATAGTGGAAGGACTAAAACAGTTCCAGTCTGCAGATATTTACAGAAATTCTGGCATATGGCACATGCAATTAATTTATCAGCATTCGGAATAATTCCATTGGCTAATAACACACAAAAGAAATATTATACTTTTATTATGGCCATAAATATATGTTAATTTTTCATTCTATTTCTTAGCACAAAAGCAATGGGATGATGGGGCCCTACAGAAGAGGGAACATTTTTCTTTGATTCAGTGGAGAAGACCAACAAGTGTACGGGCCTGCTCTTTGAAGAAAATTATGCTAAATTTTAACCGTATATTATAAACTGTAGGTGATCTGAATTCAGTGGATATAAGATATCTCAACTAAAGACACTTTCTTGAGTTTTCTAGACAATAAAAGGGCCTAGCCACTTCTAAGAACAATCTCTCAAACAAATTTTGATCCCAAAGACAGGAACAAAATATTTTACATGACCTTCATTATTTTTCTCTTCTCTGAGCATTGTTATTTGTTTAAAGGCAGCATTGAGCATGAAGGTTTACACAGAGATCAAAGAGCTCATTCTTGACTCCAGGGACCTGCAGTCTCATTGATGAAATGAAAAAAAAAGAGAGAAAATGGTGTAACATCAGCAAAAGTCTGGAGCAATGCATAAGAAGACCTTGAATTAAGCAGCTAGACTATAAATTTTTCTGATTATTTAATGTTTTCCTAACTGCTATATATTCTAAAACCGGTTTTCTGAAGATTTGACTCTGGAAACTAAAGGTTTTCATTACAAAATTATTATTAACAGATTCTTCTTGTCTAATTAAAATTAGAAATTAGGTTCCGCTCAAAATATTTTTTATTTTTGTTTAATATTATCTGTGTTTTGCTTTACCTCTAATATTCTGGTGATATTCTTAGGAAGGAATTTTAATTTCTTCAGATTATATTTTAAATTGCTGTGTTTAAGCCCATTGAACTGATTTGTGGAAAATATCAAATGTCTTTCCCAAATACCCACATCAAGGGCATTGCCACTGAGGCAGTTAGGAATTAGTCAGTCCTGGTGTTTTCATCAGCAGTCTTGAGCCTTCCCAAATTCAGATCAAAATCTGACACTCTAAAACAGGCTTTGAGAGTATTAGAGAAACAGAAGCTGACAGTAGCCTTGCTGTAATTTTGGAGGCCTGGGCCTTACATGTCAGTAAGTTTAACAGGGATGGTGCCATTTCCATGATTATAATTTGTTTTAAAGGTTATTTTATAATGGTATTAATCCCAACTGGAAGAACATTCTTGTGCCAAAATATGCTAAAAATTAATTGGTTTTATGTGTGAAAGTATGTAATAGCCAGTTTTAAACTGCCTTATACATTTTCAAAGGTACAGAATGGTTGCAGTCAATAACATAATTTAACTGATTTCAAACTCTCTGCACCACGACCAAATCAAGCAGTCAGTGTTTACATAAACATGACAAAATTCACTCTACGTATGTACAAATTTGTAGGCGTTGCACATACGACTTGGGAGAGGAAGGATGTGTTTAATGAGAGCTTGGCTGGCGTGACTAGGAGCCTTTATTACTCCCATGGATGTTAAACTGGAGAATTCTGTACTAATTCTGTATGGGTATAAGATTTTGGACAGCATTTCGCATGGATATGAATCCAGGCCTCCATCTTTAATGATTTTGAATGCAGTCTGGAGGCCCTGGCCCTCACGGAGGAGGAAGCCTCGGGGGACAAACTGCGCTGCCCAAGGAAGAGTCACAGAAGAGGCTTAGTATAGCTGCATATGTGTGATAGGACCCAGGGAAGACTGTGCTGTAGAGAGCTTCTGAGAGAGGTCCTAGTGTGGGAGGAGGGTTGTTAAGAGCGGCCTGAGCTGGGCTCTCCACAGCTTGGGGATCCCCTTTGGCTGCTCCCCCCCAGCTTGGCAAAACATAAAATAGCTGCAGAGTCACTCTGCAGTTAGAGGTAACCATAAGGATTTAGTCCAGTTGTGAGCAGAAGGCAGAATTTCCCTTCAGGAGATGTGTAAAGTGCAAGCTGGCTGAATTGTGGTTGCTCTGGAAACCGTCCTTTGAGTCTCTTTACTCTTGTAAGTGTAATTTCTCAATCATAACACTACACTAATCATATTTCGGGGTTTAATATCCCTTTTTAAAGCCAAAAGAGAAAGAAAGAAGCAGAAGCATTGTATGAACATTAGTAAGCACTGCACTAACCTTTATTTGAAAGCCTAATTAAAATAATTGCAAATGCTCATATTTGATGGTATGGGTGTTTAACCAGATTTTTTAAAATGTCTTCCATTTTAACTTGGGGTTAAGATCCATGTAAAATCCACTCACCAGCCTTGAAAAACAGTCACAGCGGAACAGTAGGAACATGAGATATAATAAGGGACACTTCCAAATCCTATTTAAGCAAAATCTATGTTCATAAAATAAGTTATTAAAAAGGGCGTAAATGCTTAGATGTTGTTTTGCAGTTAATTCCGAGCTTCTTTTTTATTCTTGTAAGAATAAAAAGCAATCTCCTTCTGTATGTCTTGTAGCTTTCACAGTGTTTTGTTTCTTGAAATAACTGTTGTAAGCAAAATTCTGTTGGTGGGTTGCACTTTTTCCCACACAGAAGGGAGCAGCAGTAGCATCAAAATGACAAAGCAATAATTATCAAAAGCTGTGTGAGATTTCGTGGGTTTTTTTTTTTTTGGTACAGTTGTTAGAGAGGATAAAGTTTTTGTTGGAAGAAAAGCAGGAAAATATTCCAGAGAGGATAAATATCAATGAGAACATCTGTCCCTGAAGAGAATGAAGGCAGAAGGCAAAGACTCCAGACATGTACTGTTGGTAGAATCGGTTCAGTGGTATTTAGGAGGGATGATTTCTGGGTTTGTAAAGAACAGGGAATCTTGCACAAAAAGAAAGCTCATATTGCAGGAGCAGAAGCTCTGATTTTTGTTGCCAGATTGGGTGGGTAACAAGTTAGTTGTGAGAGTCAGAAAGGCTCTCAAGCATCTAGCAAAGAGGAAATGGTTCAATCACCAAAGCACGGCATCTGATATTTAATAGATACAAGCACTAAGCGCCACGTAATACATAGCTGCAACTGTAGAAATTTTATTGCTGATGCCAAGAGTCTTTTAATCAAGGTGCTTTGGAGATGTCCAGGAACTGATGAAATATGGTGGGGTTGGTGTTAGTGAACTTGAGTGATACGTATTTTTCTGACTGGGGTTTATGGATGGTGTTTACAATTTATTCTATAAAGGTAAGATCATAAGAAAAGCAGTAACTGATTCAAACTCAAAGGCAATTCAGTTACACGGGCCATGTTCTTGTGTACCACAGCTCTGACTAATAAAATCCAAAGATGAGGGAGCTCTGGGCAGCTGCTATGGATTATCAAATTTAAAGGCAGGTTAAGACAGGCCAAACTAATTCTTGAATATCCATACATAGCACTTAAGGCAAGAAACATTTTTTCTTGTGGATAGCTCTTTTGGTGTGCTCCTGATCATGGTGGAGATCCAGGCTGGCCCTAAGCACCATGAGATCCAATCCAATCCTCCAATTGAGGATCAACCCCCAGCCATTACATGCTTACTGCCTCCCTACTCAGGTATGATGCACTGAGTCTGAGGAGGATGCCCAAAACAGAGGAAATTCCAGCAGGGGACATTAATTTCATGCGGTGATTGGGGAATCACTGATAACATATTTAATAGAGAGACATTTTATTGTGTTGAAGATTTATGACTGTTTTGACATGTTTTATCTGAATATTCATGGGTTGATATCCTGAACAACATATTTGGCCACTGTAAATAATATGCACAAGCTGTTCTTTGTAATGGCCATGCAATGTGGATAAACTACACTTCTAGAGATTTCTCTTCCTCTCTCTCCTTTTCATTTCCACAGATGTGGTAGCGTAGAGGTGATTTGAACAAGTGGCCTTTTTTTCACTCAGACACTTCAAACTGTGTTTAACAATAAAAGTAAAGGGAAAGGTTGCTTTAGGTTTTTATGGCACACTGCAGTGTGCTAGAAAAGTCATTTCAAGGGCAGGTAAACATAAAGAGATAAAGTGATTCTGCTGATGCTTTACTTCTGGTGACAGAAGTTTGGCTTTCCTGGTGTGCAGAGACCAAATATTTGGATTATTTTATTTCTTTTTTTCAAGTTTGAAATCTCAGGCAATTTTAAGCACAGATTTGACTCTGACATTTATTTATTTGTTTAGCTAAGTAAACTGTGTCATAGGGTCTCTAGACTTCAGAAGACTATTGTAGCACTGATCCATATACAGGTGATTCAGTTAAGGCAAATTATTGTGTCTAACAACTGCTTAGAAAGATACTAAATATTTTCATTGTTTACAAAACAATTACCTTTTTGCATAGATATAATATACACCTATATAATCTCATCAGATCTTCATATTACTAGGTATATAACATTTTCCTTCAATATTTGTATCCTATAAATGACCTTGACAACAGCTTTCCCTGTCTTGACCTCAGCACTGTGTCCCATCCTGGAGCTTTCAGCAGGTTCAAGAGAACCTGAATGCTAATAAAAACTTTGCAGCACCCTTTGTAACTATGAGCCTGCAGCAAAATCTGCAGTGGCACATGGCAGTGTTTCAAAGCACAAGTTTTTGTTAGCCAAGCAGAATATGGTATCTTCATCTTTATCCCAGGACAGAAAAGCAAACGTGTCTTTGTATACATATGGAAAGTGTTCTCTGTTTCTTTAGTATTAGTATTTGAGAGTCTCTCTCTCCCGCCACTGCATCTGTCAAAGGTCTTATCCCAAGACCCTACTGCTGCTGTTTTAGATGTGCTGGTTGGGATTCATTTAATCTAACTATAGTATCTCAAAAGTATGCATTAATGTCCTAGTTTAATCTGATAGAGTCAATTTTATTCCTAGTATCTGGTATAGTGCTGTATTTTGAATTTAAGATGAGAATAATATTGATAATGCAGTGATGGTTTAGATGTTGCTGAGCAGTGTTCATGCTAAGTTCTCATGCTGAGCCCAGGACATTAAGTTAAGGACTTTTCAGCTTCTCAGGCTGCCCCTGCCAGTGAATACACTGTAGGTGCACAGGCAGCTGGGAGGGAACACAGCCAGGACAGATAACCCCAACTAAACAAAGGGATATCCCATACCATATTATGTTATGTGCAGCATATAAACTGAGGGGAAAGCTGGTTGGGAGACTGCTGCTTGGAAACTGACTGGGCATTGGTTAGTTGGTGGTGAACAACTGTTTTCCATTTGCATCAATTATTTTTCTTGGGTTTTATTTATCTCGTTTTTTCTGTTTTCCATTTCTTTACAATAATTTATTATTATTTTTAAATTATTTTATTTCAATTATTCAATTGTTCTTACCTCAATCCATGAGTTTTCTTACTTTTACCCTTCCGATTCTCTCCCTCATCCCCATGGGGGGAGTGAGTGAGCAGCTGTGTAGTGCTTAGTTGCTGGCGGGTGTTAAACCACAACAATTTAGATGCATTCTACATATTAGTCTAAGGTAAGTTGCACTGAAAGTGCACATTTCTTTCCATTCTCTACTGCAAGACACAAGACAATTAGTTTAAGTGTGTAGTCTTCAATTCCTGACTCATAACTGAGGGGAGATGAATTCCAGCCTCTGTTTTCACGCACTCCATTTCCTGAGTGGCTGCTTGGTTTAGGTCGATGTGCAGTTGGTTATCTTCCACTGCACCATTTGTATTTTTCTGGCTCTTAATTATGGTTACACCAACCTGGGGAGTCTAGGGGCACTCTAGAGACTGTGCAGAGCCTACACCACTATAGTGCTTCAAATTGTGCTGTGTAGTGACATCTCAGGTGACAGAAGCAGTATTGCTACCCTCACACATGCATCCAAGCGGGTAAGGGGTAAGCTGTGCCCTGCTTCAGAATGATATCACGGATATATTGCTTCAAATTTTGAAGCAGGCTCTGTTGCCAAAATCCCTGAGCTGTATGCACTGGGCACCATTACACAGTGTAGACTGGACCTGTATTCCCAGCAGCTGTACTTTGTTCTCTTGTACCTTCAGTCCTAATAAATCACAACATGAAAGTCAATGGATATACATGTGACCTCCAAAAAATAACTCTCAGTTCCTCATGTGGCATGTTGTCACTGATTCCTTTGGAGTTATTCTTGACTTACAATATTGAAAATAGAACCTGTCTGCAGATGAGTTGGGGTGTAAATGAGGCTGATGCAGCCGATTGTATTTTTACCACTCTTGCATATACTGATTGATGCTTTATGTCAAACTTTTTCTACCAAACCAAAATGCATTCATGGCTTATTAAGCAACAATGTAGGAGTCTATTTACCCTGTTACTACTTCCTTATATTGGTCACATATTAGGCAGTAACATGTCTTCCTCTGAAATACAAGCATCTTTTGGATTCCCAAATATATCAGGTTACACTGTGGGCTCTTTGCTAAATAAATCTTATTACTCTGTGTCTGTGGACTATTTGGGGAGGTTAGTAAGCTTTTGGCTTAATTATAAAACATTGTGAAAGACATTTTTATGTTTCCAGTTTAATGTTTCCCTTGGTCCAGGCACCAAAGAAAATTTTGGTGCAAATTGAGAACCAAGAACTTGTATCTTTTGGGAAAATAGATGTCTCATTTTTTTTTTTTCAGCCCTGAAATTGGTATTTCTAAAAGGAGGAAAACTAAAAAAAAAAAAAAAAAAAACCAAAAATTATTCAGAACCATCAAAATGCTGATTTCAGTCCTTTCCGCTCCCCTATTATCTTGAATGGAATTTTTTCATTTAATATTACTGCAGTAAAATCAAAGCTGAAACATTAAAAAAAAATATGTAAAACTAAACATGTTTGATATAATCAGAAGAAAACAAGAAAGTAAGTTCAGTTTATTTCGTTTAAAATTTAATCACAACTAGCCCAAATGAAGGAAAGAATTTTAATAAGACTGTATTTTTGGATAGAAAACTAAGTTTATTTTTCCCCTGTTAATTCTTATGCTTTTCCACTCAATTTTTAATATTGTGCTTTAGTATTTTTCTTAAAAAATAAGAGACATTCTTCAACAACTGGACTTCTTTTTATTTCTAATGGGCTGTTGGTCATTCAGTCTAGAAGTTTTACAATTCTGATTTTGCTCCTTTTCTTTCAATCTTTGTCACGAAGCAACATTTTAACTTCTGAAAAACATAATTCAGTGCAAGATACATGAAAATGGAAATGGAAAGCACGTGTGTCTCTCTTTGTGGAATGACTCTTTTTTGTTCATATAACACTATTCTGGGTGCTATCTCATTAGAACAGAGAAAATTGTCTAGTCGATGAGTGTCACTGGAACGTGGAGAAAAAAGCAGGTGACAGCTTCCTATTTATCCACTGTGACAGAAGACTTATGGCAAAGCAAACATTTAAAGCATCACCAAAAGAGCAATCTTCCTTGTAGGATTAAAATAAAAGTATGTGACTTTTCCTTCCTCCTGATGACTGAAAAGCCCTAAGTGAGATTTCTGAAATAAGATAACAGGAAGATGAGCCAAGTCGATGACTCTTTCTAGCTTTTATATTTCTTAGTCATGCAATATCCTTAATAATCACAAAGTGGTATGTAACTTAAAAAAAAAAAAAAAAAAAAAACAAAAAAGAAATAACAATTCATTATTTTTTATTTTGAAGGTTTAATATTAATTCTCAAGGCTAGTATGTTGTGATGTGAAACAAACATGAAAATTCAACAATATGTTGCACACTTGGAAATGGCTAGTAGAAAGTGAGATGTGTCTTGACCTGAGAAAAGCACATGAATTAGAACTAACCTGCCACTGAATGTCACAAAATTGCCCCTTTCCCTTAATTTTGAAAGCAATCAAAATGAATAGTGAACTATTTAGGCTGGAAAGAAGGGCAACTGTCTCCAGAATTCTTAGAGAATTAATTCTTAGAGTAGCAAGGACTTCCTTGTCTTTTGGTGGAAGGCTTGTTTTGGAATAGATCTGATATTATGCAATTAAGTAGATGAAAAAAACCCATCAGGTTCTTTTTTTCCTGCTTAGCTAGAGCTGAGACAGCTTTGAATGAAGAAGATTGATGTGCTGTCTTTGAAGCAAACTACATGCTCACATAAAATATAGTTCTACAGGACTCTGAAAATGAAATGATAAAAAAAATCTTGTTTTTTTACTGAAGAGATTTATAGTTGATTTGGCTCCCTGGCAGGCTGCAGGGACAGTGGAAGCAACACGCTCCAGAGGAGAGCAGGGTAAGGGGTGCACACAAGGAGGTTAGAGAATATCAGTTTCCACAGTGTGGCTTAGTATGTCCCCAGCAAGCAAAATTGAGAGAAAGGTGTGCAGCACAGTGGCACCCATGCACCTTTGCAGTGCACAGGAGGTGTGGAAGACCACCCAGTTTGGGCTGACTTATATCTCCCAGTAGTGCCAGCATACATACACTGCTGGAAGAGACTCACCCACCTCTATATGTCTACTTGGTGTGAAACTCAGATTAGTAGTCAACTAATCTTTCCATGATGATACAACACGGTGCTTTTTATTTCTCACATGAAGAAATTTATTTGCATTATATGAAATATCAGATGGGCAGTTTGAGGATTGCTCTGGAATAAGAGGTCTTTTTAGCTGTTCAGTGGTATTTTGGGGTAAATGTTAGAAGCATAGAATGGTTTGGGTTGGAAGAGACCTTCAAAGGTCATCTAGTTCCAACCCCACTGCCATGAACAAGGATGTCTTTAACTAGATTAGGTTGCGCAAAGACCTGTCCATCCTTAACTTGAATGTTTCTAGAGATGAGGCATCTGCAACTTCTTTTATATTATTTTCTTCTTTTTATAAAGTTTCTACTCACAGATGCACCTCTGTTACATTACTGAGCTAGCCCTTTTTTTTCTAATAAAAAAGTTCTGAAATATAGTGGGATTACAAGAGAAAAGGTAGGAAAGCAGAATCATAGAATCATAGAACAGTTAGGGTTGGAAAGGACCTTAAGATCATCTAGTTCCAACCCACCTGCAAGGGGCAGGGACACCTCCCACTAAACCATGCCCCCCAAGGCTATGTCCAATCCAGTCTAATACCTTGATTGTAAATTTCAGTGCAAGCTTTCTCTACGTTTCTCTCAGAAAATGCTAGAATTTCTCTCCAGCATCTTAAATGTGTGGCATTTTCTTTGATTTAGTTAAAGTAAAAAATTCAGTCTGTGTATTACAGCTGTTGCATTTGTTGGTAATACATGAAGAGCATAATTCTCTTCCCTAGCTTTGCAGTGCTGACAATACTAACAGGCTTTCTGTCTGTCAGAAAGTCAGGAAATGTGACAATGACTCAGCGGAAGAAGGAATGTTGAGGGGGAAGTATAATTATTTTTAAAGGCTGTTTCCAGTTGTATGCCCTAAAGAACACTGGGTTTATTTGGGTTATTTTTCATACTTCATTTGGTCTGGAAGATAAACCCCAGAATTTGATTTTTAAACTGGAATGTATAGAAATTATACTTTTCTATATTATCATCTATAGAAAGCAGAAAGTATAGAAAGTATAGAAATCTGGCCACAATGTACTTAGAAAATAAGAAGAGATTTCATCCCTTAATGTGACTGCCAAGTTATGAAGGGGATCAAAGTTAATCAGTGTAGCTGAGAAGCACTTCCTGAGCCTCTATAATAGTAGGGCATGGCACATCCATATCTAAGATTAACTGTCAGTAAAGATTATGTCTTCTACAGAGAAAATGTGTTCTATACTGATTATGCATTTTGTACTGAAAGGTTCTTACACTGGTGGGATAGAGCTTCTTTGAAAGATTACAAATATTTCATCTTGCTTTTGTGCAGGAATTTATGCATTAGTACACCTATTTTTCATTAATTCTGTTCTGTTTTTCTTTTTTTTTTTCTTTTTTTGAGCTATAAGTATGTATGTAGACTGCTGGAGCTGAGTGAGATCAGATGTGGGAGTAACACAGAGGTAGACAGCCCTGTGAAACCAAGGAGAAGGGTGAGTGAAAGCGTGCAAAGGACATGAGGCAGTAGGGGCTGAGAATGGGTTGAATTGCAGAGCCAATAATCTTTCTAATCTTGCTTTCCCAAGAGGCAAGATTATAAACAAAAAATATTATATAAAAATATTAATTTCTATCCTTTCTTAAAAGAACATTAAAAATGTAAATTGCCTGGATACAGGCAAGCTTACACAAAAGGACAAGAAGACAGGACTAATCAGCGTGGCACTTTGGCTTGTGGGCAGCTCATCAAAGGGAAGCTGTAAAATAGGTCTGGAAGTGAATAAACACCCCCTGATGTATTTCTATTCTGAGGAGCAGCCTCAAAACTGGAGTGACAGGAAGAAGGTGTGCCCAAGGGCACTGTGGGGAATTGGCAGCGCAGGCTGGTAATGGTGCCCTGTTATATCTCCTACATGAAGGCAGCAAGGGGTGGAATGGACAATATTTTGTTGTAAGAGGTGACACAGGCTCATGTAGGCAGGACATAAAATCTGCATTAACAGTAGCATTACAGAGGGATACCTGAAGGCAAAGACTACCCCTAGGCTTTGCTACAGAAAACTCACTGCCTATTTGCAGGGTCTAGGGACACTCTTGGGACAGCGAGCTCAGCTCTTCTGCAGAGGGGGCAGTCTCATGTTGTATCAGGAATGATATATCTATTCAATAAATGACACTGATGAGATCTAGGGGAAGCCATCCAGCTGTTTTCAACTGGCAAGATTTGATTAGGGATTTGTGAGGAGGCTCAGACTGCAAGGTTTTATGACAAAGAATGACTGACTCCCAAGAAATAGTAATGAACAGGTGAAAAGCTATTGTGCTGAGCACAGTGATTATAATAATAAGCAGGCTTTAAATCTTTTTTTATTATGATGACTCCTATATTTGCTGGCAAAACTCTGCGCTACCTGTGATGACAGCTCATGTCATGTTTGCCACTGAAGTATCAGATGACAGTGTTCTTCATCTGCTGGTTTGAAAGCCCTGGAATTAAAAAAACCTTCTGTTCTCAGAGGCAATCTACCTTTCATGCTTCATGAAAATGAAAGTAGATTGATTTTTGTAGAGTCAAGATCTCATGTATTACTTATCAAGGGTGGATGCCTGCCATCTGTGCAGGGACAGAATCAGCCCTCTGGGGCTTGCAGAACAACCCTCAGCTAAACGCTCTGTAATGGATGGTGGAAAGGCCCCAGATTATGTTGGACCAAGCGCACGAATGGACCTGTGGCACTCACTGGCTACATATGTCCTGTGGGGTAGCTACAGGATGCTTCTTCCTTCTAGAAATTTTCCTAGGAAAAATGGTCAGATTTCTAGATTAAAAATGTTTCAAGTGAATTAGTAAGGTACTGATTTTAAAACAGTTTATCTGTCCTTATTTGTCTTCATATTACCTTTTTTGTTGTTATCTTGATAATTTATATTCAGACTATATTTTTACCAGCTTTATATATTGACAAGATGTAAATTAAAGATACCTTCTGGAATAGGTCTGCCTATTGCTGTAGCTGGGCAGGAGATTCTTATAAAAAAGGATGGTAAAACAAAGGATTAGGATTTTGTTTAACAACATTGTCTCTATCACTCACAACTTAAGCTATTACTATTAATATTTGTATTGCCGTCTTTGGGACTACGACCCTTTCAGTGGAAAAGAAGCAAACCCATCATTGCCACTTATAAAACAACCTCATACCTTTTAAGGTTCTCCAGCTGGGAAAAAAATACTGAATGGACTTCACTTCATGATTTCATATTTTCTCCTTCTGACTACGTGAGGATTGCCAGTTTATGGAGGGATCACAATAAAACCACAAAAGAGACATAGAAAGCTTTAGTATTGGAGCTGCAATTCTGAAAACTAAGAATAAGCAAACTAAAATATCTTCCAGATATATTTCTGAATGAAAGAGTAAATGCAGGTAAATATGGAGACTCCTAAACCAAGCTACAATCACCACGTACATTATTCAGCTACATAGGAGATCTAAAACTTTTCCCTGGTAGTATAAACAAAGAAAAGAAGTACAGTATTTTCAGAGTTAAAAAAATCTCCAGCTGTGTGTCACAGCTCCAGACTTAACGTAGATATGTGAAAATGAGAACTCTTACAAAGACCATGGCTTCTGTATGCTAAAGCTGTACTGCTATTTCTTAATTTATGGCAAGATAATTTTCAAAATAGGCTGTTTGTGTAACTGAGTAGTGAATTTAACTGAGTAGCACAGTTGTGACTATGCAATGGGAATAGGATGGAAGAAGCAAAAGACCATGAGAAGCTATTCAGTTAGCAGCATCTCAAACAGCAAGTCAGTGATAAGCTACCATTTTCCCTGGCCTCAGAAAGAATGATAATTCGTATAATGTGTTATTTCCTTATGAAAAGCAGCAAGGCCATTGCATCTACGTTTAAAAGCACCTGAAATTTGCCATCTGGGGAAAAGGAAAGGAGGGAAATATTTTTAAGGAGAAAAACACACACCTTTTTAACAATATATGGGTATTGGAAAAGGATATTAAGTCATACTAAGGCAATTTTTCATTAATGACAAAAGTGCAGCTTTTTTTTCTCATCAGGATTTCATCCACCAATGGAAATACGAAACTAAAGACGATATCCTGAGCCTATTGAATTAGATGGAAACACTTCCAGTTATTTAATGGGAGCCAATTTTTTCTCATTACGAAATTTATCATCAGAGTTGTATATTACAAGAGAGAACAAGATTGTGGTATAAATAGTCCTGATCTGACCTGAAGCATGTAGTAAGTTGAAATTATGCTAGTTAGTGTGTACATGAAGAGGCAAGAAACATTAATAGATGATTCATATAGTGTTGCTTGCTAAGGTACATAGGTAGGAAATAATAGTATTACAAGCAATTTCATCAAAATTAGATTTTGGAGCTTTTTTGTATTGTTTTGTTGGAATAAACAGATAAATACAATGAAAACTAAACCATCTTATTTTAGTGCTGCTTTATCAGCTCTTAAAGGGCTGTTTCTTATGATACAAAGTGTTGAAAATTCACCATATTATTTAGGAGGTGGTAGCTTTTTTTTTAATTTCACTGAATTTAGTGCACAAAATTTCTTCTACTGAATTTCTCATTGTGGGCACAGCTCTACATAAAGCCCTGACTCTTGGGTTAGCCACCAACAAAAATGTATTTATAGTTTTAAGTTCCAGAATGAGATAAACAGCAGAAATCCTGGCCTGAATAAGATGACTTATTTGATTTCTAGGCCCAGATCATGGTGACTTTGGGTAATAATGACTGTGTCTAATATTTGTTTTCTACGTTAAACCAGTGAATTAACAGAGCAGAGAACTGGTTTGGACTCCGTCCCCTGATTTGCCCTCGCCTTCTATGCAACTTGAAGCTTTTTGGAGACGTTTTCAAACCCAGAGAAAAATTGCTACAACTGGGTGTGGCCCTAATAGTTAAGACAATCAGTCTCTCCTTATAGATTTTGTATGATGCTGCAGAGTATAACAATAGTATACTCACTTTTCTGTCAATATTTAATGTAGAAGGAGAAAAGTTTGAAGCCAACAGAAAGTATAGATAAGATTGCACTGTGGATGTCAGCATTATTCAACCACCATAATCAGGCAGCCTTCACCTTTCCTCTTACCATGTCAGTAATGGGAAAAATTATAGCTACATAACACTGTTTGAAAGGGAGATTTTCAGAAGGAAGCTCTGTCAGAAACAGCCCACACTTCTTCCATTTCATCTAGACAGGAAATTCTTCCTTTTGTAAATCCTG